>JAXCHO010000001.1:25000-1432500 GCA_036630365.1 Acanthiza pusilla | reverse complement strand
AGTGTGTTTCGTGGAAGAGTGGCACGTCCTGGGGTTTCTTTAGAAGTTTTGCTTGACGCCTGGTAGGTTGATCCTTGATCCAAGTGTTTGGCACTGGAACACTCAAGCTCATTAGTCTGATAGTCAGCGAGCAGAGATCTGGAGGAATGGGAAGAACTTGGACTTTTCTGATACAGTTATCAGAGAGCTAAACTCAACCTGTTTGTGGTGACAGGGTAAATGAGGTCCCTTTTTAGGATTTGTGTCAGAGCCTGAATTAATGTGGCTTGTTTTTTATCTTTGGAATATCTGACAAGTGTTGGAATGAAACTGTGGTTTCTAGAGAGAGGCAGTTCCTGAAGTATCTCTCAACAAAAGATTCATTTGGCCAGTTGAGAGCTGCAACTGCCTTCTGTTCTCATGTCTGTAATGAGTAACTTTGACTTGAAGAAGCCACACCAGCGAAGTGCAGAAAAATATTGCTCTAAAGAGCTTCACTGCTGTTTTAGTGCCTTTTGAACCACCCAGGTTGGCCATAAATCTGTGTGTTGTCACTTCATACACACCGTAGCTGAGGGAGAAGGCTGATAAAATTTGATTTGTTTCTTCATGACAGAAGTCTCTTGAAATGCATTGCATCACTTCATTAGCTAATAAAGCTCCTAGGAGGTGACTCATGCCCTTTTTCTGAGGTCCTGCTTGCTGTACCCCAGGTGGGCTAAAACAGGTGACTGAAATCAGAATGTTCTTTTTCCAAAGTGGTCTTGAGTTCCTTTAGAACACTTTGTAAGCAGCGACAGAGCTTTAATTGATAATACCTGGATAAAGGTGCTTTCTTGACTATCAGAAACATTAAATGCCCTGAGCTCTTACGTGACTGACTTGTAGATAAAAATACGCCTTTTTTATGATAGTTATTTGCTAAGCAGTCCATGTCCTTTTAAATATTCAATTAAAGTCAGGGTTGGGGAAATAAAAACGCCTTTTCTTGTCATGTACCGCTGTTTTGGTTTCTGCGGCAGTCATTCCTGGAAGTGCTGTTGGGAAGCCTTTCAGAGATTGAAGCTTCTAAACTGGAGTTCAGGTTTCTGATCGTGATCACAAGTAGCTGAAAATCTGAAGTATTTCCTAAAGAAGGAAGCTGGACTATAGATTCGTCCATCTATGATGCACTGCTTGGTTGAGGCTATGAGTGTTGCAGAGGAGGCTTAGTGTAGGGGTAGCTTGATGTAATGCTAAAATTGCACTGCTTTTTAAATAATTTGTTTTACAAGACATTTTGGAGACATGCAGCATTTTTTCTTAGTGCAAAAAGAAAGAAATTTAGAGATGAGCAGCAGAGTTTAATGTAAGACACTGGTTCAGGTGGATTGGGAGTGTCCTGGCTGGATTCCATACTCCAGTGGTGTTGTCTCCTAGTTGGTTAAGCTTGTTTGTGATCTCATCTAGCTGGATGAAAAACATTGTGATTAAAGATAAAACAATCTTTGCTGTGTAGTAACAAAGCCTGTATGAAGAAATCGGTCCTATAACAGTAATGAGTTGTGTCAGCTTTATGAGATGAAAACTAAAGGCTGCCCTGACCTTTTCTGATGGTGAAAAGAATGTCCTTGTGCAGGCTGTGGAATCAAAACCAAGCAGCTTGGTGCTGACAGCCTGGCAAGAGTGGTATAAAGGCAGGCTGGACGGGGCTTGGAGCAACCTGGTGCAGTGGAAGGTGCCCCTGCCCATGGCAGGGGGTGGGACTGGGTGGTCTTTGAGGTTCCTTCCAACTGAAACCACTCTGTCATTCTATAACTCCCTGGAATTTGGGTTTCTGGCTCTAGCTTATGTCTGTGGAGAGGCAGATGAAGTAGCTGGAATGTGGGGGTTTTTTTGTTTTGGGATTTTTTGACTCAAGACAGCTCAAAATGATGGTAGGTTTAGTAAGCAGCTTTCAATATATTAATGAAATATTAAAAGAGACTAAACCTGCATCCTTTGTACATTCTGGAATGTCAGGTGATGGCAAGTTAAACACTTGTCCCAAGTTTTCCTCTGGGAAATGAACTGTACCTGTAGCTGGCACATGCAGAAAGGCTGCAGTCTGTGAGAGTTAGTGCTGATACTGATACTGGGTGAGCTGAGCCCAGACTGATGCCTGGAATACAGTCCCTTAGTTCAGTCTGGAAGCAGTGTTGCTGCTCTGAATAATCCTTATCCAACATAGGTACTCATCCAGGTAAATGGGTTCATGCTGCACTAAAATCACATGTTCAGATTCTCCAGGAGCTTTGAGTATCTGGAAGGGAGCATCTTTTGAAGCAGGAGGCTTAAGGATCAGTCCTGTGGGTTCTTTCTGCATATGGCCTCTGGAATGGGCTCTGTTTAGTTTCCCTGTCCCTTATCTCCCACGCAGGCTGGAGTTAACTTTATTTGGTGACCTTGGGTTTGTGCTGGTGCTGTGTGGTCTGTGTGACCTCGGGGCTGAGGCTTCCATCAGAAACCCTGCAGGAACAACTCCTGCCCTTCCAGGAGCCCTGCAGGGAGTTCAGGGTCTGCCTGGTGGGATGGGCACCAGTGCTGAAAACAAGGCATTGCTGGGTTTGTCAGCAGCTGCTCCTGCTGTCCTTGATGAGTGTTGGAGCAGTGCTGCTGTGTATGACAACAGCCAAAGGCTTTCCCATTGGGAATTGAAAATATTGCTGTGCATATCAAACTTGGTTTAAAGCTGGTGTTTTAGTAGGAGAGGGCATCTTGTGACACAGGGTGATAGCACCGAGTACTCTGCTCTGGGAGGGAAGGCTGATTCAAACAGAAATGCCTTCGAGTAAAAGTATATTCCTTTTGTTCTGCTCTTCGAGTAGCTTTTGCATATGAATACTCTAAGTTGAAGCTGAATTCCTGGCTTTTTTCCTCTGAGGAGGTAGTAAACAAAAGCCCTCTAAATTCTGGGTTTAGAGAACTGTTTCTGGGCCAAGACAGTTGAATGCAGTAGCAGAATCCATCAAAGGAGATCACTGTCTGCTGCTTAAATCCTTTACAATCGTTTTAACCAATTTTTGACCTGTCTCAAAAAAGAGGGTGACTGCCAGTAGCTTTCTTTGGGTGAGCAGAGGAACACCCACACATCAGAGGAGGGGTTTCAAATGAAGACCTGAGCTGATCAATGTGCTCATGTCAGTGCTGGATTGTCCTTCTGCAAAGCACAGAACAGGCAGCTGAAACTCAAGGGTAACTGAGTGACTGCAGTTTTAAGGTTTTGAGGTTTTAAGCAAGTCAAAACAAGTTTGGGGATGTGCAGCGTGGGTAGAGAGTACTTGGGAAGGAATAAGATGCAGCAGCTTTCCTGAAGATTCTGTAAAAGTTTCCCTGTGGTGGGTCACAGTAATTTCAACATTACATTAAAGATGTGGCAAATGAAGTGCTGCTCCAGTCTGCAGGAATCTGTATCCTAAAAGAGCAGTGGGAGAACATGAAATTGGTGCTGAACACGCTGCAATTAGTGGGATGACTGGCACAGTGAGTGCTGCAAGGGAGGGCTATAAACTCTTCACAGGGATGGGCAGGAAAGGAGAGGTGTGGGATAGTGTCAGGGAGTGTTTGGACGGTCTAGAGCTTGATGAGGGTCATGATAAGGTTGTTTATGGGTAAGAATTATGGGGAAGGCCAACAAGGCAGATGTCCTGGTGGGAGTCTCTTCTAGACCACCCAATCCAGGATGAAAGAATGCTGAAATGCTCCTTAAGCACCTGGGAGAAGTCTCACCATGGCTAGGCCTTGTCCTCATAGGGGGTCTCAACTTTCCACATGTGCTGGAAATAAACCCAGCAGAGAGGTGATGAGTCCAGGAGGTTCCTGGAATATGTGTTCCTATTGATAAGAGCAGCTCTCGAGAGAAGGATCTGGAAGGATCTGAGTGGGAATAGTTGGCAGCATCTGGGGTAACACTCAGCGCAGAGATGGGAGTTCAGGGAGTGCTTGGGAGACGCTGGGATGGGAGCTGTGGGTGTGGGGTGTGACTGTGGAGGCAGGAATGTGGAGGCAGGAATGCTGTGGTGCTTGAGCAACGTGGCAAGTGACCCTTCAGAGGCAAGATTGGTTTGAGGAGCTGAGCTGAGCTGTCTCAGCCATGGGAGCACGGCTGGCCATCGGCTCTGAGCTGTGCTGGTCACTCTGGCTGCAGTGGGCAGCTCATGGACTGGTATTTTGGGCAGGAATGGGCAGCTCATGGACTGGCATTTCAGGCAGGGATGGGCAGCTCATGGACTGGCATTTCAGGCAGGAATGGGCAGCTCATGGACTGGCGTTTCAGGCAGGGATGGGCAGCTCATGGACTGGCATTTCAGGCAGGGATGGGCAGCTCATGGACTGGCATTTCAGGCAGGGATGGGCAGCTTATGGACTGGCATTTTGGGCAGGAATGGGCAGCTGATGGACAGGCATTCCCATTGGGCACCCACCTTGCTAAGTTAGAAAGGGTAGAGGGGATTCTGAAGTAGTGCTGCAGGAGACTGACCCAAGCACCTCTGTGCAGCCCTGGTCCTGCTCTCCACACTGTTCCTGATACAAGCCTGCTGTTGGCCTTCTTGGCCAGCTGGTCAGGCTTAGTTGCCCCTTCCAGCTCGTGGGCAGCCAGGCTGTAAGTCTGGGATGGTTTTTCTGCTTCAGAGATCCCAAAGGGCTTTGAGCCCAGAGCAACTTCTCTGGGCAGTGTCAGGGGAGAGATGCAGACTGCTGCTGTGATACCAAACCCTAATTAAACAACTGAATGCATTGGGATCAACCCTAATTTTTCCAAATGTGCTTGACTGTCTGGTTCTATTACACATAATGGATGTAGTGAGCTTCATAATGGCTCTGTGGCTGATTCACCTTCTGCCAAACAGCTGAGGGAGCAGGGCAGAAATCTGTAGTAGTGCTGAAAACTCTTGCAATGGCTCCTGGGTTGGCTGCAGGAGATAGTTGGGAACTTGGCTTTTAAGCTGCTGCAGATTAAACTGTACCAGACAGTAAAACATCTGCCACTGGAGAACCTCTCCAGTGCAGTGCTGTTTGCAGCAGTTCTGTCCCAGCTTGGAGTGATGCTGAATGTCTGTTGGAAATGAGCTCCAACACTGGAGTTGCATTTGCCACTGCTGAACGCATTGGACACTGCAGCCTGGCAGGAGGCTGACCCGTCAGGTCCTTCCACTTTGCAGCCTTTAACGCTCCTCAGGGAGTCACCCCATACCTGTGGGCTGGAGGCTTCCTCCACTAGAGTGATTTATTACTGCAAATGCTGGCCAGAGAGCAGCTTGCATCAGAGGGAGCCCTTCTGGGTATTTCTGGCTGCCAGGTAACTGGGAGATCCTGACGTGTAGACCTTGGCTCCAGCAGAAGTAGGTGAATGGCTCTTTTCCTGCCCTTGCCCTGGCTGTCCATCTGTTAAGCTGTGCAAAGCACTTTCCCAGGTAACTTTGCTCCCCTGGCTGCCTCAAGGCTTGAAAAATGATTTCAGTGCTTGTAAGAAGTAAGTTGTCTGACTTCACACAAGGTTCAGTACACATGGATTTAACATCCATGACTTCTTGGCTGTAAAGCCTTCAGTTGGAAGGCAAATGGTTAGAAAAAGCTTGTGATATTTTACTGTGTAAACCAGCTGTGTCAGATAAGCCCTAAGTTTAACTCTTTTTTTTTTCTTTTTTTTTTTTTTCCAGTCAGGTCAATTCAGTGAAGATATGATTCCTACTGTGGGCTTCAACATGAGGAAAGTTACAAAGGGTAATGTTACAATAAAGGTATGTTGCCATTGTTGATGTTTTCTTTAGCTTCTAGTTTAAAATTTACGTTTGCTCTGTTTTGCTTCCAGCCTTGGGACAAATATAGAAAACTGAAGAGGCTCAGCTAAATCTGTCAAGTAGCTTAAGAAGACATTTATGTTTATTTATGGAGTTTCTTAAATGAGAATCTGTGTGTGATTCCCAGGTTCATGGACTAGTTAAAGCACTGTTGTGATAATGCTGTCTGGCTTTAATCTCAGTGTTTGAGGCCCAGAGATGCTGTTTTCCTTCTCATCAGTTCGTTTAAGGGAAGGTTTTCATCAAAAGCAAAGCTTTAAGTGAATATGTTTTATTTTCTTATATCCCTCAGCATGTGACCTGAGTACACAGGATGTTCTTGCATCTGCTGCAAGGTGCTCCAGTTTGCATCTCCTGCTCTTGGGCCCTAAGCTCTGAGCAGCTGTGCAAGGGATTATTCCTGTTTGAACATGGGAGGGGTCCGGCAGCTGCTTAAGGAGAAAGGAAAAACTGTTGTGATTTCTTGTCTTATCTTTGCCTGACATGTTTAAACACAGCGCATGGCTAAATTGTCTTTCTCCCCTTGCCTTAAGATTTGGGATATAGGAGGGCAGCCCCGATTCCGAAGCATGTGGGAGCGATATTGCAGAGGAGTTAATGCTATTGTGTAAGTGTCCTTCCTTCAGCTCTGCTTCTTTCACTTGGGCTTCTCTTCTCTGGGAGCCTTCCTAACTCTGCATGCCTGACTCTGTAGTTCTCCATGTGATTCTGAACCTGTACTGCAGCCACGTTGACCTTTTTCACCCTTGAGTTCAGGGCTCAGGATGGGTTATTTTCTTATCAGTGTCTGATCTGGAGTACTAACTCCTCCCTGTCTGATCTGGGTGGCAGTGCTGTCCAACTCAAAGCATCTTCCTTCTACTCTCCTCTTAGGGAATTTTTTTTAAAGAACCAAATTCTTTGTTCAGAAGTCCTAGCTTTGTTTAAAGCCTTGTTGAATGTTCTCAAACCTGGCAGTGTAAAGGAAAGAGTGATTTCTGCAGGAGCTCAGTGTCACTGACCTAACCTGAAATTCTCTTTAAAGCTACATGGTAGATGCTGCAGATCGTGAAAAAATAGAAGCCTCTCGAAATGAGCTGCACAATCTTCTAGATAAGCCCCAGTTACAAGGAATCCCTGTAAGTAACATCACTTTAAACAGCATTAATGTCACTGAGGAATGTGCATCACTTGAGCAGCTCTGAAGTTTGCCTTGAACTCTTAATTGTAAGGCCTAACCTACTGGTCATTATAAACATGAACAATACCTGCCCCTGGTGCCTTAAATCAAATTGTTGACCTTCAGTGATCTTATCTCATTCCGTGCTCACAAAACAAAATAAATACAATTGAAACGGTAGTTTAGAGGATTCCACAGTATGAGTTTATACTCTTGGCTAAAGGTTAACCACAGCATAGTGCAGAAGTGTGGAGTAAGTTTGGAGAATCTGAGATGAGTGTGCGGCAAATGTTCTCAGATTTATCAGCTGATATGTTCTCATGCTTGCTCTTTGCACTGAACAGTTTATTTGTACCCCATTTCCCTGTGGCTAGGTCAGGCTTCCCTCTTGATCTGGTTTGACATTGAATATCTCATTCCATTAGATGTAATAGGCAGATGCAGACTGCTCATGAGACTGCCTTGAAGTTTGTTGGTTTTCTGGTTTTGGTTGGGGTTTTTGTCTGTTTGTGTGTTGCTATTTTTTAAAGCAAAGCTACAACCATTTCCTTCTCTGGATTTCAGGTTCTAGTACTTGGAAATAAGAGAGACCTTCCTAATGCTTTGGATGAGAAACAGCTAATTGAAAAGATGTAAGTCTGACCCTTCCTAAGAAACATTCCTCTTCCTCAATAAATTCAGGTACATAGGGTTGTTATTAGATCAGGAAGCGCACATTTATGAGTGGAAAACCCAGTAACAGGAGGTAACTGAACATTGTACAGAACAAGGGTTGTGGGGAAGGGGAAGAGGAACAGTTCAGATTGTCAGTAAGAGTCCTTGTGTCAGTGAAATGTATGCTGAAATGTTCTCTCTTTCCTAGGAACCTTGCTGCTATTCAGGACAGAGAAATCTGCTGCTACTCAATTTCTTGCAAAGAGAAAGATAATATAGGTAACTATTCACCCAAAATGCTGAGAATTATGAAGTGCTGTCAGAGGATGGACTGGGGGGTTGTAACTTCCTAAACTCAAGCTTCTTGTCTTCAGGAAAGCAGGGACAAGTCAAAGCACAATGTGTGAGTGCACTGGTGAAATTCAGTGTAACTGCTGATGGCAGTGAGGAAGCTGACTGGTGTTAAAGCTGTAGGGGTTTTAGTTACCAAAACATGTCAGTCCCTTGAAATCTCCTTTCTTCAGTTAGTTTGCAGGAAGTAGCTGATTAGTCTGACCATTAGCTTGACCTAAATGATTTTATACTTCTGTCCAGGTGCTCTCACCTCTGCCTCACTTGGTGAGGATACCAAGTACTTGCAGCAAGTTTTTCCTCAAGCCATTCCCTTGAAATAATCACCTTCCACCTTGTGTTGCTGTCTTATCAGAGCAGTTTGTGTTGTGGCATCTGCTAGTCTCTGTTCCCTGCAGCCAAACAGTGCATTTTCCTGGCACAGACATCAAATGCTTTAGAACTTGTGGAGTTCAAAGGCAGAAACCATGTCCTGTGTAATCTCTGCTTTTTGCCATAAGCTTTGTAAGTAAACTGAGTCATCTCAGCTGAGTGAAAACACAGAATTTAACAGCACTTGCCATCCTTCTCGTGGTGCCTTTCATGGCTGCCATGGGATTAACACTGGTGCATTGCCAGGGTAACAGGAGTTTGCTGATGAAGAAACTTCAGGGTGATGCTCCCAGGAGAAGCTCTAGAGGATACCAGGATGGCTTTATGTTAAGGATTCAGCTTCTTTCTAGGAAAACTGCATAGTCAGTGGAACATTTATGGCTTCCAAGAAGCCCCTGTCACCTTAGCATCAGTTAGAAGTTCAAACATGATGGATAGAGGCAGAGACTCCCTTTTGTGGGAGATGCACACAAGGCTCCCAGCACAGCTGAGCATCGCTGAGGCTCTAGGGAAGGAGTTCCTGGAGTGGAGCCAGGGCCTTTCCCTTCCTTAGGAGAGCCTCCCTCAGGAGGAGCTTGATGCCTTGTGCCACAGGGCTAAAGTAACTGTGCTCTGATCAGGTGAGGAGTGCACACTGGCTAAATAGAGCCATGCAGATCTAAAACTAATTATTGGAGCCATAGTGGAGTGTCAGATGAAGGGATGTCTTTTTCCTAGCGGTGGACAGAGCTGAGGAGCCAGGATGTGTGGGGCAGTGTCTGTCATTGTCACTTCAAGGGTGCTGGGCAGTTACAGGATCAAAGCACACACAGCAAGCATCCTATAAAATCATTCTATTCATCTGCCCTGGGCCATCCTCTAGGGAGGGCTTGGATATTCCTGTCCTGGGTTTGGGGACACTGGAATACCAAAGCCTTGCCACTTCCACCAATACATACACTTGAATGTGGAACTTCTCTTCTCTCTCCCTGTAGATATCACGCTTCAGTGGCTTATTCAGCATTCAAAATCTAGAAGAAGCTGAAGTCTTCCTGGAATCTCCAGTACCAGTTGGCCATAATCTCAATTGTCCACTTCCCTCCATAATGAGATACTACCCAAAAATCCTGTATCAAGAATCTGCCTTTTCACGGTTCATTTCTCATGTGCACTGCTGAAGACTTGTATTCCTATTCTGTCACAAAACAACTAGAGTTGTCATGATAAAGTCAGCACAAATATTTATTTTACAACCATCTGTGGTGGGAGGGTTGTGGGGGGGCTTTTTAAAGAAATATCTCTATCATGTTAACTACGATGGTACACTCTGTTCTGGTTTTTCAGGGCCAGGTTTTTATATGATTTTCAGCAAGTGTTTTATTTCTAGTGTTTAGTGGCTTGAAGATGCTGATGCTTGACAGCATTAAGATTCTGTAAGATGCCACATACAGTAGTTAGAAAACATTTAAGCGTGAGTTGTGGGATACTGATTGATCTCACAAATGCATGTGATGTGTGTACGTAAGCAGAGAAATGGAAACTGTTTGCAGAGGGGAGCACAAGGCATAGATCAGCATCACAAATCTACAGCTGAGATCCTGTCACTTGAAAAAGAAAACTCTCTTGATGAATTAGGAAAGTCATCTGTTTAAAATCATTCTCTTGCTTCTGTTTAACCATTATGTGGGGGATGGGAATGGACTGCTCTGTCAAACTTTCAAAAATTGGAGTATTCCAGCATGAAAACAAATTGCTAGGAACATCAGGCTTTGTTCAAATACATTTTTCTATCTCCAGATACTCGTGGTCTCTCTCTGAAACCAGAACATGCATTCTGAGCAGCTGCATGACACCCAAATTACTGATGCTCTTGTATTGAGGCAGTTGTTTAGCACAATCTGTGTGTAATTGTCAGTGTCTCTCCTGCTCCTGGAATGGCTGGGCACAGTTTCACCTGGTGCTATGGAATACCTGGGCTATTGTGACAACTCTAGACCCGCCTGCTTTCTCGATGTCCCCATGTGCAAAGCCTGTCAGATGCAATGAAATGTTCTGCTGTGTCAAAGCACAAGAGAGCCAATGAATTGATCCTTTCTCTTGACTAGCTCCTGCAGCTTAGGGAGGTGTGTATAAACTCAAGATTGTAATGTTTCTGTAGCTTTACTTTCTCCATGACTTCAGCGTATTTAAAGGGACAGCCTTGTTAAGACTGGTTTGTTCATCCAGCAGTGTCAGTGTAGCTACTCGTGTGTGCAAATCCATGGTGCAGCTGCTTGTGTTGCCTCACACCGTGTGTGATTCCTCACCTCCATGTGGTTTGCATCCTTGGGAGCCTTGGGTTGGAGCACTGTTCAGTCCCTCTCAGTCCTGACAAGCCAGTGTTAATGCAGACTGCCATGGCCTTACTGTCGTGTCCCAGCTCTGGCACTGTTGCACAGACACTACACGCTGCCTGCCTTCAGTCTGAAGTTGCATTTTAACTTTTTGTCCCCTTTCAGTTCTCTGAAGCATGATTTCAATTAATCCATACTCTGGTGCTGTAGAGGAGAGGGTGTATTAACTTGCTACTGTAGTCCCGAGTTCACCAGAACTGCTACAGTTACTTTTATTTAGCAAACTTGCTTGTGCCTATAATAAGGAAACTAAACTAGAATGTGTGAATCTTTGTGGGGGACCAGGTCACTGTTTAGTTAACTGGCCTATAGCTAAACTTGATGTGTTTGGTGTTTATCTACTTCACTGCTTTCAGCGTTTCTGGCATCCAAACACTACCAATTGTTAACCTGTGCATTACTCTCTGCATGTGAACAACTTATACAATTACTGAACTTTGTAAATACGTGAATTTTTTTTATTTAGGTGGATGCATATGTTGGTTTACTGCTCTTCAGCTTTATTCAATAAACTTATGTTTTGAGGGTTGTATTGACACTTAACTGACTGACTTGAGTTGATGTGGCTGAACTCATGGAAATACATGATGGGATGTCTGCCTCCTCTGCCAAAGATTACAGTGGGGGAAGAAGGATTGGTAAATACCTGAGCTGATTTACATTCTGTGGTTCAACTATTCCAGTGAAATGTTCACAAAACTACCTTTGAGGCCTGGGGCTTGCTGAGCTTACCTGAGCAAGCTCAGATAGTCAGTCTGAGCAGATTTCAGGGCTTTTTATGTTTGTGAAGAGCACTGGTCAGCTGCAGGGTCTGAAGTAGGGGCAGCCTTCTGAAGGTCTGTTTCCAGGAGAGAAATGCATGTGTCTGCAAGCTTGGTTCTTGTAGCAAAACCTGGAGTAAAACCATTTGTTTTTCTAGCACAAGTGTCAGATCTTGCAGTGCCTCATCATTCACTGCCAATTAAAGCAGAAAGAATCTTATCTCAGTGGAAAGTGAGGCTTTTGTTGGTGAGGTCTTGAACAAAATGCTTGCTGTGAATTTAATCTGAAGTTCACTGACTGTACTTCCCAAAGGTTTTTGTCATATTAATTTCTCTGAGGACACTGATTAATTTGTAGGACTCTCTGTCAGCATCTTCCAATTAATGGTGACAAATTGGATGTCTTGTTTCAGGCTTGTCTCCCTGTAAGCTTTCAAACTTGAGCTGTATCATGTTAGTTTTTTAGTCCTGAATGCAGGTCTTGGAGCATCCTTCAGCTGGTGGGAAGGACTAGTGAACTGTTAAAGATCATGTGCATATTTCTTTGGGAGTTTCCTTCATGCAAAACAAGCTCCCTGGAGTTCACAAAGTAAAATGTCTCTAGACACAGTTCTGAAAACAGTGCACTAAGCCTTGTCAGCCTGGTTGGTGTGATAGCAGTGCTGATCATAAATCCCTGTGGCAGGAACTGGCCCACAGCTCTGCTTGATGTGGTATTTCAGTAACAGTTTCTGTTTCTGTGTGTAAATAGCAGAAGAGACACAGGGGCCTCCTGTGATGTGTGTGCTCTGAAAGTACATCTGCAATAGTCCCCAGTGCCCCCAGCTGGGTTTCACAGCTATTCTGCACCTCTGCCATGTGCCCTTGGTTTCTCCTGTGGCAGGAAGGAGGCCTCAGAGTGGCTGTTTGGTTCCAGGGCACAGGGTTGCACTTGTTCTGTTTCTGGGCTTGAGGAACTTGCCAGATAGCTGTTCTTTGAAACAAGGGAAGTGTAGCAAGTGTTTGCTTCTCAACACCTTGCAGCCTTGGACTGAAAACAATATCTACCGGGCACGTTGTGTCCAAGGTTCAATCTTTCCTGTCCTAATAAAGGTGTGGAGCTCAGGACAGGCATTAGCAGTGCTGTTTGCTGAACTTGGATGGTGTAGCTGTGTTCTTCTAGAAATGTAACCTCACCATGATTGCTTGTCTCAGGCTCTGGAGTGAGCATGGACAGTGAAAAGAGGCTTATTAAATTTCCCATTCTCTTAACAAAAGTTGCTTTTGGGGATGCCTTTTAGTAACATAAATTACTGTACTTGATGCCAATAGCCATAGTCCTGAAGCTCTCTGATGTAGGTCTTGACTGTTGGCATATTAAGAAAAGCAGCTCTTGTGAAAAGGCAGATGCTGAGCCAGAGAGAGCTCGTGGTGGTGAATGTGCCTGGAAGTTAGACAGCAGTCCTGCATTTGTGGCCTCGTGGGGTGTGGGCATTGTGTGCCATCCTGGGGTTTCAAATCAGCTCTCAGTCCTTGGTGGTGGCTCTGATCAGTGCAAGTGGTCCAGGAGCAGCAGCGATGAGGTGAGGAATGTTTGCTCTTGCCCCCACGGCTCTGACTGTGTGAGAGTTTTCCTTGGAGTGTCCCTGACCTCTGAGCTTCAGTGTGGATGGTGGTTCCTTAAAGTGCAATTACAGAGCAGGGGAGTTCTCATCACCCAGGGACAGCTGAGGGGCTGAGCAGCTGCACAGAGCAGTTCTGTCCCACCTCTTGGCAACAGGAAAGATACACAAATGTGGAGCTGTTTCATGATCCGTGGGACTAATAATCCAGTTTCTCATTGATTTATGTTTTCTCTTTGCATCTTGATGGAAGCAGGTTGGAAAGATGGATCTTCTGGGTGCTGACATATCAAACTGCGTAATCTTCACTTTTCTGGTAGAAGAAAAGGCCAAAGAAAATGCCTTAAACAGTCTCTCTGTTTAATCTAGGAATGTTGTGCAGGGATCTGTAATAACCTGAAGTATGGCTTAGCAGGATTATCAAGCCTTTAACTTTCCTGAGGTTTTATTTGTCGTTGCCGTGGCTGTGCAATGGCACGTCCTGGTTTGCTTTCTGCAGGAACTGTGCTCCCCCCAGCATGCCCCGCACTGCTCCCCTGCCTTGCTCTTGCACTGACCCTGACTAGTGTGGATTCCAAAAAGGGGGTGTAAAGCAGGATATTTGAGCTGTGTTTCTAAGCTGACATGGACAGTGAATCGTGTTAAAGGAGTGTGTGAGTGCCTGAGCCTCGTGTGCTTCAGGGCTTTAGTTCCCAAAAGATGAGTGTAGAACAATTTGTCTCACCAGATCATGACCCTTCAGTGAGTGCTCTGTAGCTTTAGGGCTGCAGATGCTGGATGTTCAGGCGTGCCTTGGTGAAACAGAGGAGTTTTCTCTTACATGTCACTCAGATGGCGAACACAGAATGGCACTCAGAGGGGCTTTGCACATACTCTTTAAAAGGAGAAGTAAAATACTTGATGTTTTTATTTCCCTCCCAGTGGAAGGTGGGTAAGTAGACCTTTGTGCCAGGATTAGTGCCTTTTAATTACGACATGACAGGTTTTATTCTGTTAAAGGCAACATCTATCATTGTGATAATTTTGAAGTGCTTCAATAAAGTGTTGTTGAAAACCATTTTCTTGCATATTCATCTGTAGTAGGACAGCTGCTTTTATTATAGTTAGAAGTATCTAAGAACCCTAACTGTGGGAAACATTTGGGTAGCATTAATTACCTAATTTCATCTGGAGAGTGACTGTAAACCTTGTGCTCAGTGGGGGCAACTTTGAGAGGTCGGACTGTGAAATTCCCATTTCTGATTATTTTTGCTCTGATACTGAAAGCATTTGTTGGTGTCATTTGTGTTTCTCTCTGAAAAGACCCATTGGGTTGAAGTTCTTAAAACATTCAACAAACAGAGCAAATACATCAGTAGAGAAAGAAAACGTAGTTGTGGTATGTGAAATTTAAACTTGATTCTCTTAAGAGTCTTAGGAGTAAGTATAAGTGTTTATAATTGTGTTAACTTGGGGTGTGGATACTTCAGTCTTTGCAACAAGGAGGAATTTTCCTCGTTTTTTAGAGTCAATAATGAATTCCTTTCTTGGTGTGAGTAACATATAAAAGATCCACGAATTCTGCACACTGAGGAAGGGAACTGAAAGATTGACCAAGCTAGAGGATTTTGCCAAAAGTCAGCATACAGAAGTCTGGATGGACCACTGAGTTGTGATACTTGTTTTGATTTGGATTTATTCCTTCTACTGTTTCTGTTGCAGTAATTGGAAAACAAAGAGCAAGATCTGACTTCTGAGCTACTCTAAAATACAGGCCGAAGACAGATCATTATTGTCTGGTCGTCTGGCTATGCATAATAAGTCCTTTATTTTTTTTTTTTTTTTCCTCTGTAGACATTTTTCATATTCTGCCCCATTTCCTTGTAACAAATCAGGCACTTTGGTGAAAGGATGCCACACCAGAGGGAACAGGGCTGCTCAGTTCAGTGACAAGTGGCTCCATTCACAGCGTCACTCGGATGCTCTTGAGGTTGCTGAGGTAGCTTGTGCTGGGTCTCCTCTTTACCTCCTCCAGCAGGAGGTTTCTTTCTGGTCTTTTGCATATCTTCAAGGGGTTTGGTTTCACCAGTACTGCCGGAGTGTGTTCATTTTCACATCTACACGTGGCATTTGTCAGCTCTTCTGTTTCTGCAGCTCTCAGGGACCGCAGCTGCCCCTGAGCTGCTCGGTTCTCTCTGACGCTGGCTCACCAGTGCTGCTCACACCTGTTCTGTTTGCCACACTGTCCTCCGGGCACTTCTGCCACTGTGGATGGAAATCCCTGTGTCCATCTCCTCCGTGACACTGGCCCGGGAGCGTGGCTGGCCTTCCTCCCTCCTCAATTCCTTGCTCCTGCCCTCGCCCGGGGTTGTTCCCTGCCGTGTTCCGTGGCTCCGGGGCAGGCCCAGGGTTCCTGGTGCCACCCGTGGGTGCAGGAGCTGCGGGTCACAGGTGTCACAAAATCCCAGGATCGCTGGAAAAGCCCTCCCAGACCATCGAATCCAAGCTGTGCCCGATGCCCACGTTGTCACCAGCCCAGAGCACTGAGTGCCACCTCCAGGAATTCCTTGGACACCTGCAGGGATGGGGACTCCAGACCTCCCTGGGCAGCCCCTGTCAAGGCCTGAGGACCCTTTCCATGGGGAAATTCCTCCTGCTCACCACCCGCTGTGACCAGCACCTCCACGGCCTTTCCCAGCACTCCAGCCCCTCCGGAGGCGGTTCTGACCGCAGGGCAGGTCCCGGCACTGGGGCGGGACCCATCGGCCCGGCCCTGTCCGGGGAGGCCTGACCTCCGGGCCCGCCCTGACCGTGCGCCCGGGCGGAGCCGCGGCCGCGGGCCGTGCCACGACAGCCCCGCGCCGCCCGCCCCTTTAACGCCGCCGGGCGCTGCCCCTGAGTGACACCCCGCGCGCCCTATGGCCGGCGGCCGCCCCGCCTCCGTGCCGGCTCCACCAATAGGAGCGCGGCAGGGGCGGGCCTCGCGCCGCTCCCTGCCCGTGTTTCCCTTCCGCTCTTAAAGGGGCCGCGGCGCGGCGCGGGCGGCGCCGCTGCGCTATGCGCGGGCGGCCATGCGATGGCGGTCGGTGGTGCTGGGGCTGCTGCTGCTGCGGCTGGGGCTGCAGGCGCTGCTGGCGCTGCTGCCCGCGCTGGGCCGCGGGCTCTGCCTGCACCCGCGCCTGCCCTGCGCCGGCCCGCGGCCGCCCGCGCTGCCCGGCCCGGCCGGCGGCTCGGCGGGGCGCGGGGCCCGGCTGTGGGGCGCGGCGGCGGGCGGCGATGAGTACGAGCGGCGCTACAGCGGCGCCTTCCCGCCGCAGCTGCGGGCGCGGCTGCGGGACGCGGCCCGGGGCATGTTCGTGTTCGGCTACGACAGCTACATGGAGCACGCCTTCCCCCGCGACGAGCTGGACCCGCTGCACTGCCGCGGCCGCGGGCCCGACCGCCGCGACCCGTGAGTGCGGCCGGGGGAGCGGGCCGGGGAGCGCGGGCCGGGGAGCCCGGGCCGGGGAGCCGTGCCGGTGTGTCTGTGTCGCTGTGGCCGTGTCGCTGTGGCCGTGTCCGTGTGGCCGTGTCGCTGTGGCCGTGTCGGTGGGGCCGTGTCGCTGTGGCCGTGTCGCTGTGGCCGTGTCGGTGGGGCCGTGTCGCTGGGGCCGTGTCGGTGTGGCCGTGTCGCTGTGCCCGAGGGGTGCCGGGCTGGGCACGGGCTCTGGGCTGGCATCGGTCCGGGTGTGTGTCTCCCAGCGAGTCAGGCTGGGCCCAGGCTCTGCCCAGTGCTGCCCAGCGGCAGGACAGTTGGTAATGGCCGTAAACTAAAATACAAGTTCCACCCCAGTATGAATCGTGGAATGGGTTGGGTGGGAAGGACCCTAAATCCCATCCAGTGCCACCCCTGCCATGGCAGGGACACCTGCCACTGTCCCAGGCTGCTCCAAGCCCTGTCCAGCCTGGCCTGGGACACTGCCAGGGATCCAGGGGCAGCCACAGCTGCTCTGGGCACCTGTGCCAGGGCCTCAAACCCTCACAGGGAAGGATTTCCTGCTAATATCCAATGTAAACCTACTGTCCTTAAGTTTGAAACCATTTCCTCTTGTCCTGTGGTTCCAGTCCCTCTGCGTGTTCTTTGTAGCCTCCCTTCAGGTATTGGAATGAACTTCTTTCCATGCAGGGGGCAGAGCCCTGGCTAGAGCAGCTGCCCAGGGAGAGTGTGGAGTCTCCGTCTCTGGAGACATCCCAAACCCACCTGGACACGTTCCTGTGTCACCTGCTCTAGGTGACTCTGCCTGGGCAGGGCGTTGGACTGGATGATCTGCAGAGTCCCTTCCAACCCTAACGATTCTGTGATTCTGCTCTTCCAGCTCCAACCTGAACATCAATGATGTGCTGGGCAACTACTCCCTGACGCTGATCGACGCGCTGGACACGCTGGCGGTGAGTCCCTGGGGTGGGGACCCTGCCCTGGTCACCCTGGGACCTGCTCAGGCTGGGGGTGCTCCCCAAGGCTTGGCTGGGTGTGCAAACAGCTGGACCACGAGCTAACAGCTGGATCACAAGCTAACAGCTGGATCATGAGCCAGCAGTGTCACATGGGGTAAGAGAGTAAGAGTAGTTGGAGATGTCAGCAGAGATTTCCAGAAGAGACAGAGGAAAGTTGGAAAGTTTGGAGCTCTTTCCTGAGGTTCAGGCAAGATCTCTCTTGGGGTATGCCATCACTCTGGTGCTCAGGAAGGGTGGATTTGAGCTGGGACTGGTGTGAGTTGCTGAGAGGTCCTTCAGGAGGAGGATTCATCATGTATTCAATAGCTGGAAGAGCTCTGGTTGTTTCACTTAGCAGAGAGCCTGACTGACACACAGATCTGTGTGAAGAGTGGTGGAAGGAAGGAGGGGAAAACCTGTAAAGCTGCTTCTCAGTGCATTGCTGATAAAACTGGAAGGTAGTGTGAGGAGCAGCTTGGTTTTGTGTTAGTAGTCGCAGGGTCTGATGTCATGAGGAAGAACCCCCTCCTTGGGCATATTCAGAGACCCCAGCAGGTTTCATTATTCTCATTAGTGCAGCCAGGGTGGGTTCTGTGCCTTCTGCAGTGTCAGGGCTCACTGACGTGCTGGAGCCACGTGGGGTGTGTATCTCCTCTGGTGCAGAAAGTGATTTGTGTACTTTGGGATGTTAAACCCTTCCTGTTCTGCCCTGGGCCTGCAGCAGTGGTGAGGAGCTGCTTGAGCAGGGCAGCTCTGGGCAGAACTGAAAGCAGAAGTGAGGGAAATGTTGAAAACTTCTCTTTACTGAAAGAGAAGTTTGGGATCTGTGCTACGTGGCTGATAACGGTGCCTTCCTGTCTTCCGTCACCCGTGGGGCAGTGCATGACTTTTTTTCTCAAACACAAAGTTTCTAGTCGACTTCTAGAGTTTAGCAAAGTCTGCTGTGTTTCAGGAGCTGCTGCATGGGGGAAGCCTGTTCGGCTCCTCATTGCTCAGATCAAACAGGTGGTGCTTCCCCACAGTAATGGGGAGAGCTGGGATGTGGTGCTTTGATTAAAAATCTAGGCATGGTCCCTCTAAACCAAGCCTTTTCATGAACTTAGGCATGTGTTTTCCTTCCACATTCCTGCTCCCTTAAAGCTCAGGCTGAATTAATCTGTCTCTGGATGCAGTGGAAATCACTTCCTTAGTTAGGCTTGTGGAAAGCAGCACAAGGGAACTCGTGGATATGCAGTGCTGGGTCATAAACCTGAAAGGTTGGACTTAGCTTTGGCCAAATAAACATTAAATCAGACTTCATTGTTCTGCAAGTTACATTTTAAGCTAAATTTAGCTCTTGAGCTGATAGTTCAGGCAGTTTGAACACTCAGTGTGCTTAATCTGACTGCTGCTCTAAGATGCAAACTTGCCATTCTCTTCCCCAACCCTCTTCTGAAGCAACAATTGTACAAAATATCTTTGTTTTTCTGTAACAGGTAATGGGAAACTCCTCAGAATTCCAGAAGGCAGTGAAGTTGGTGATTGACACGGTTTCATTTGACAAAGACTCAACAGTCCAAGTTTTTGAGGCAACAATCAGGTGTGTGGTGCTGAGTTTGTGTCTTTAAAGCTGTAACAAGGTTAAAGACTTGGTGTGTGTA
Source organism: Acanthiza pusilla (assembly GCA_036630365.1). NCBI lineage: Eukaryota > Metazoa > Chordata > Aves > Passeriformes > Acanthizidae > Acanthiza > Acanthiza pusilla. The sequence goes on along the minus strand of JAXCHO010000001.1, from coordinate 1,413,340 downwards.
AATCATTGATTAGGGGGTCTTTGGCAGGCTTTATTCCATAATGGTTCCTCAAGTAAGCTGTTTCTTAATCTTCTATAAAAATATTCCATCCTTTCATATTGGAAACAATTTTAATCAGTCCCTTGTGAGCTGGAGTGGTGAGACAGTGTTTGTGCTTGCAGGCTCTGCTTTTTTGTTGTTGCTCTTGCAGCAGAGACTCAGATCCATGCACAATAGACAACTCTGCGACAGCTTTCCCCTGGTTTTTTTTTCTTCCCTGGACTTCTGCTCACTTTCACTTTCTTTTTAGATGAAAACCAGACCTGTCTGTCTTGGAAATGGCTTTAAGTACTGTCTGATTTTAAATGGTTTCATTTTCTGAGTGTCTCCAACAGTGTTTATTCCTGCTTAACTTGGCTGGGCTTTCTTTTTTCTGAGTGCAACATTTATGTAAACCCTTCCTGCCATTTGCAGGGACAAGGAGGTCCTCACTCCTAAACAGAGTTGGTATATTGTTCCAAGAACTCCTGGGTTAGGTCAATTTTGCAGCACCAGCTTTTGTGATACTGTGGCTGAGGAGCAGCATGGCTTCTGCATGTTTTCACAACTGCTGGGGGAAAACCACATCATTTTCTGAGGTGCACAAAGTAATGATTCTGTCAGACACGACACCAGGAAGGGTTTAACTGAAGAATGAGGTTCAGAACAGACTGAAAACATGAATTTTTTTTTCCCACAGGGTTCTGGGAAGCCTGCTGTCTGCTCACATCATAATTACAGACAGCAAGCAGCCCTTTGGTGATATGACCATTAAGGATTATGACAATGAGCTGCTGCATTTGGCTCATGACCTGGCAGTGAGGCTGCTCCCAGCCTTTGAGAACACCAAAACTGGCATTCCCTATCCTCGGGTAAGTGGACAAATAGCCTCAAAGTAGCAATCCACTTGTCCTACAACTTAAACTTTGTGCCTTTTTATGTGTACTTGGGGTACAGAATAGCCTTTTAGTTATTCTGAAATGACATGGGGGGAAACTGCCCTAAGTTTTGGTGACATAGGCAATACAAGTTGCTCCTTCTGCCTGGTAAATGTTTTCCCTGGGCTGATTTTTCACTGTGTTTATTGTTCCCTGTGGGTCAGGAGTCATTTGTTTCTGTGCTCTTTGGCTGGAGCATTCCCTGCCCTGTGTCACACAGCAGCAAACAATACTGTCATTAACAAGAAATACTGGAAAGCAAATAGCTGAGGAAAGTGACTTTATTGGTGACTTGCTACTAAAACAATTGCATTAGAATAAAACTCTTCTGAAATATTTGCCATACTGGGCTTGGAATTTATAATTTTCCTGAATACAGCTCAGTGAGTACTCAATACTTTGGGATTCTTGGATGCTGCATCCTCTTGTTTGAAGCAGATGCAGTTGGCAAAGAAAAGGATGTCACTTCTACTGGAGCAACCCTAAACTGCAAAACTATAATTAGCACTTGCCTGGCTGCTCTTAATTTCTGGAGACAGCAGCACTGCTTTTCCTCCAGACCTGTCAGGCTGTAGAGACATGAATTTTCACTTCTGTTCAGAGCCTGGAAAAGCAGTTGAGGGTGGTGTAACTTCCTTCAGTGCTGTGCTCCATGGGGAAGGGGAGGAGCATCCACTGAGGAAGTTCTCAGTTTCAAGGCACGAACTGAGAGCCAGCAGTGCTTCCATCACCCTTGGAAGGACCCAGATTTTTAGTGTTAAGGATGAAAAAGTGGAGGAAAGTTTGGAAGGAGTAGCAAGTAGAAGAGAAAAATTAGGATTGGCCGCATGATGTTCTAAAGCTGGAAGATGCATCTCAGGAATTCCACAGTGCAGCTTTCCAAGCAGCACTGTGCTGGCTTTGTGTCTCTGTGCACATTCCATATTGTGCAAAAACTCCCAGAAAGGCTTGTAACTACAAGTGAGGGTGCAGCTGTGGGCACAGCTGGCTCAGGGCCAGCCTGCCTGTCCCTGTTGGCACTGTCCCTGTTCACAGGTGAACCTGAAGAAGGGAGTTCCTCCAGACAGCCACAATGAAACCTGCACAGCTGGAGCTGGATCCTTGCTGGTGGAGTTTGGGATCCTCAGCAGGCTGCTTGGTGATTCCACGTTTGAATGGGTGGCCAGGAGAGCTGTGAAGGCCCTGTGGAGCCTCAGGAGCAATAACACTGGACTGCTGGGTAATGGCTGGGTGCTGCTGTGTCCATGGGTGCCACATCTAACCTGCCTCAGGCTGCAGTTCCTTCCTGTGTCCTAAACTTTGTCCTTCTGCTCCCTCTGTAGCTGTTCAGTCGTGTTGCCCTTGTGTACCCAAGGGCTGTGTTGAACAAATGGCACTTTGGGCTTTTGTAAGAAAAGTGGAGCCTCTGAATGACTCCTTTGGGCACAGGTTTCAAATTGAATTTTTCACACAACTGGGAAATAAAACTAAAGGCCCTGATTTGTGTCCCCATTAATGTAATTTAAATTGCCAGATGACTAAAAGTACTTAAAACAACTCCACGTGTGTAGGTGTTCCTCAGGTGAATCCAGCACTTTATCTGATGCTTATCTTTGATCTTTCCCCTTTGGGAATTTCTGAATGTGTAATGTTTCCAAGTCTTGACTGGATTGTTTTTCTCTGATGCACTCAGCAACTTCAGACTGAACTTTTTGTTTGCTTTAAGGAAATGTTGTGAATATCCAAACTGGTCACTGGGTTGGAAAGCAGAGTGGACTGGGAGCAGGGTCAGACTCGTTCTATGAGTACCTGCTGAAGTCCTACATCCTCTTTGGGGAGAAGGAGGACCTGGAGATGTTCAACGCTGCCTATCGGAACATTCAGAACCACTTGAGGAGAGGGTAGGTGATTTCATATCAGCATCAATTCCCTGTCAGTGAATCCTCCAGCAAGATCTGAGACATTGTATACAGTGCTTTGTGCCGTGCCCTAGAAAATCTGTGTTCTCTGCTTTACTTTAAGAAGCAAAATCTCATTTCCATGGTAGTCTCCTCACTCCTCAGTGACTGATCTGTGCAGCACTGTGGGTGCAGAGAAGCCAAACTGGTTCCTGTCCCATTTAATAAATGTTAAGGCTGGGGAAAGTCTGGCACTGCAAAGGAAATGTGTTAAATTGGCTGCTCTGTTCTGCAGGCCTGATCTTCCCTAGCATGACTTCTCGGTAGAGATTCTGCTGGCAGAGCTCTCCGATAGGATACACACCTTTAGGAATTAACTTCTCTGAGAGCATGACTGATGCTGTGGTTCCTTTCAAAGAGAGCCCAGCCCAGCAAAGCTGTGTGTCCTTGCCTTTGCCGGTGGCAGTCACTGTGCTCTCCTAAAGCAGAGGCATTTGCATGTTGCTGTTGTTGCCTGACAGACGAGAGGCCTGCAATGAAGGAGAAGGTGACCCTCCCCTGTACGTGAACGTGAACATGTACACAGGACAGCTGATGAACACCTGGATTGACTCTCTGCAAGCCTTTTTCCCTGGACTGCAGGTAAACGTTCCTTCTGCTAAAATCCAGGTAGAAAGGTTAATCCTGATCCTGGGCTGGGCATGAGTCTGAGCAGTTCTGAGCTGAGCTCCCACCTGTGGGAGCATTTGGCTGCTCCGATAAGAGTTCAGCTCAGCTCTGCACTAAGATAGTGTGGGGAGGCTTGGCCTGCTCTCTGCTAAATCTGAGACACTTTCAACTTGCCTCTTTTAACCTCAGCATTTGTATTCTGTGCTATGAGGCTGTGTAGTTGCACTGTTTTAAAATCTTTCTCTTCTTTCTAATATTCCTGTCATTTTGAATCCATTTTCCCTCAATGATCAGGATTTCCCACTTTGTGGGGATCATTGTGGAAATTAGAAAGAAGAGAAAGATTTTAAAACAGTGCAACTACAATGCTGAGCTCTGCTGAAGCTTTTCCTGCAAGGAATGAATACATTAGTACTTTTCTGGGGGTTTTTGTGTGTTCTTCATGAGGGGAGTGTTATATTCAATGGCACATTCTCACATTTGCTGGCTTGCAGCACTAAGTGTGCATATCTCTGGCTGCTGTGCCCAGGTGTTGATAGGAGATGTGGAAGATGCCATTTGTCTCCATGCCTTCTATTATGCCATCTGGAAACGCTATGGAGCTCTCCCAGAGAGGTACAACTGGCAGCTGCAGGCCCCAGATGTTCCCTTCTACCCGCTGAGGCCGGAGCTGGTGGAATCCACATATCTTCTTTATCAGGTATTTGACATCTCTGAGCTACACATCATGGCTTGGCCAAAATGGTTTTGTTCAGAAAGTCACTTTTCCCCCCTGACCTCTGGCTAGAGAAGGTTTGGCAGCCCTGGAGCTGCCTCTGTCATGTGGAGCTCTCTGGGCAGGCACTGTGTTCTTGTGCAATGTTGGTGCTCTGCTGTTTGCTTCAAAAATTGCCTTTTCTATAAGACAGGCGAAAACAACACTAAACAACATTTTCCAAAAGCTGCTGGCAGATTTTTACGAGGCAGAGACTTGTGACTGCTTAAGCAGAATTGTTGAAGTAAATGTAATAGCTTTCCTTGGAATACTGTCCAGGCACAGCCTTCAGCTGGCAGGAGATACAATAAACTAAAATAACTGCCTACAAGGAAGGTATCAGAGAGTTTGGATTTACTACAGGTTTTACTGGGATTTGCACTAAAGCAAATGTGAGAAGCTTGCCCAGGGTAATCCAAGTCATGCTCCTAAAAAGATAAGTTTGCTGTGATACACAAGACTCTGGTACCAATAGGCCTTTGTTGTGTTATTTTTACAAGATTTCAAAATTGCTGACTCTAACTCTTGTCTGTCTTCCTTATTCAGGCCACAAAGAACCCGTTTTACCTTCATGTGGGAATGGATATTCTGCAGAGTTTGGAAAAATATACAAAAGCAAAGTCAGTCTTCAATGTTCTTTTCTTCTCTCAGTGCTATATACATACATTTTGTTATACAAATATTATATAGAATCCAGTCTGCCACATGTAGGTAAACCAGAAACCCAACCCTCCATGAAAGCCACAAGAGATGATTTACTTGTTGAGCACTTTCTTTCCCATCTGAAAATGGAATTATAGTCCAGTGGCAACTTTGTACCTACAGAATTTTCTAGCTGCCTTTTAAAGTGCATTGTTGATGATCAGCTGCTAAAAACTGCTGAAAATAGTAGTTGGGATTTTTCCTAGGGATCCTGCAGGATTATTTCTCACCTCATGGTGTTTAGCTGAACTGAGGGATGGCCCCTAAGCCATGTGCTGTCGCCTCTCAGCTTCCAGTTCAGGACAGCAGCAGTGAATCCTGACTTTAATACTGAGTAGCTGAACTTCTTGCAAGAGGGAAGACAGTGAATTTTCATTCCTCGTTATTAATTTACTCATTTTGTAGACGAATGAGTAGCGAGTGAGCAGATCAAGCATTGCTGTTGGGGTTCAGGTGGTCCCAGACCCATCAGGACCCCAGAACTGATCACCAGTGAGTGCTTGCTCAACACAATTGTTGCATTTGAGCTTCACCCCTGGCGATTGGAATGGTGTGAAGGAAAGGAATATCTGGGGAGCACCTGGAGAGCAGGATGGCTGGGAATTCACCCCAAACCAATGTTCCATGTTGCAGGTGTGGCTATGCCACTTTGCACCACGTGGTAGAGAAGACGAAGGAGGACCGAATGGAGAGCTTTTTCCTCAGTGAAACCTGTAAATATCTGTACCTGGTACGTGTGTGCTCCCCACTGCAGAGATACTGTGCACAAACATGGGAGAGGAGGTTATTCATTATTAATTATTATTGTTGGTTTTTAATTAAACCGGGGGCAGGGCGTTATTAATTACGAATTGCTGGGCTCTGGGGTTTGTGTGTGGCAGTGTATCAGGCTGTGCCTCTCTTCTCTGACCTCACCCCAGAGTCTGAGGCTGGGTGGCTGCCCAGGTGTGGCTCCTGAGCCTGGAGAGCTGCAGCTCTTTGGGAGGAAGATGGAAAGGGGAGGGAGCAGGACTGAGGAAGCTGCTGCTCAGCTCTGAGCTGATTGCTGCTTGGAGCCCTCCTGCCTGGAGCAGCCTCTGCTCTCTCCCCGCTGGGCTTGGGCAGTCTCAGGAGAAAGCATTTGGGCTGACATTGCCTAAGCCCCTGTTCTCAATTTTCTTCAGTGCAGAAAACCAAATAAATCTGTGACTGACTGGATGCCAGCCTAGAAATGCCTCACAGAGCAGCTTAGAAAAATAAGGGCACTTTAAGTTGTGTGAGAAGTTTTTCTTCTGCTCTCCTCTTTTAACTGCTCAGATCAATCCCTTGCATTAAGACTATTTATTTCCATTTGCTCCAGCATTATTTAGCACTAAAAGGCATTTTTGTGTGATCCTTCAAAGTGTGAGTACCTGTTTCTAACTCCTTGTGGCTGGGAGATGAAGGATGGGTGGTGCACACTTACAATGACTGTCTCTCCCATCTCTTGTGCAGTTGTTCGATGAAGAGAATCCAGTGCACAAATCTGGGAATAAGTTCATGTTTACTACTGAGGGACACATTGTGTCTGTGGACGAGCGTTTCCGGAACTCACTGTGGGAAGATATCCTCCCTGGAGAGGAGGACAGCGCCGAGAAAACCAAACCCACTGAGCCAAAGGCAGCCAACTTCAGCTCCAACGTAAGGAACGCACGGGCTGCTCCTGCCTGGGGGCTGGAGGAGGGGCAGGCAGAACAAAAAAAGCCATTTGGAAGTGTAGAATATTTCCTTTAGAAATATTAAATAGCTGAGAAGCTCCCATGAAAAGCACTTCCAGCAGCAGCAAAATGGGGTCCTGTGAGGGATTCTGGTGAAAGTGAAACCTGTCCCCTTTGAAGTATTTTGCAGCAATTTTTTTGTTCTGTGTTAATTTATTTCCAGTTATTTTTCCCTTCCCCTTTTTTTTTGCCCTTAAAACTTTGCAGTGTTGCTGTCAGGGCAAAAAAGGAGCAGCAGAGGGACATTTAACCAAAGCTTTGTCTTCCTCAGTGTGGTTTTGGGGTTGTCAAGGGGACCTTTCTTGGCCTCAGCTGAGCCCAGAGCTGTGGCTCCAGTGCCCATCACCAACCAGAGCAGATCTGGTTTGATCAGAGAATCACTGAATGGTTTGAGCTGAAAGGACCTTAAAGACCATCTCACTCCACCCCCACGGGCAGGGACACCTTCCACGAGAGCAGGTTACAGGACAATGGTTTTAAATCTCTGCTGGGAGGTTCTGGTGTGGTTTTTCCCTCCTCCCCTCAAAGCTCCAGAAAAAGAGCATTATTTTAGACATTCACAGTTGTCATAGTGAAGGAAATCTCAATTGCACAACAAGCTGTGCTGTGTGTTTGGAAGCTGCAGCCTGCACTGAGGAAACACTTGCTGCTCATTTATGGGATTTGTGCTGGAAGTCTGCAAAGAGCCAGGGAAAGTTGGGCTAAAAAGTGGTTTTTGGTACAATTTTCTGTAGTGGGAGGAAATCTGAAAGGATTGCAGAGGGGATGGGATTGCCTGGGTTTGGATTTGAGTTTTTAAAAATATTTAAATTTTCTTACCAGTGTAACAGAGTCCCTGATGAGAGGAGGTACCTGCTGCCCCTGAAGAGCAACTACATGAGACAGATCGACAGAATGGTGGGGCTGATCTGAGTGACTCTCCAGGGAAACTGTGGAGGAGTTTGGGCTTCCTCTGCAGACATTCCTCCCCTGCAGCTCCTCCCTGCACAGGCTGAGTCCCCCAGGTGTCCCCTGGGCCTCAGGTCAGCTGTGGACACACAGGAGATGGAGCTTTCTGAGCTGGGGTAACACCTGTGCCACCTGAACAGACAGCTCTTCTTTGAAGACTTCTATGAAAAATGCTGTTGCAAATGAAGGCTGAATAGATTTTAAAAGAAAAAGAAGGCAAATTGGCCTATGCCACTTAGCTACCTCTTTGTAGCTGCGTTACAAAAGTCCCTCTAGAGAAGGGTCTGGTATTTAATTTGAAATGATCTCTGGGCTTGGGGAAGGAGTGGGAAAGTGCAATTTTTTACGCCAAGTTGAATTATTGATTTTTTTCTGACTAGCAATACACAACCTTAAGGTCTACTCAGGTAGGAACCCACTGGGTTTGCTGAAACAAAACTGCTCTACTCTTGGAAAGATAACTCCTGCTGGTGTAAAAGCTGTTGGTGGAGTCTGATATCCCTCACACCCACAGCTTGCAGAACTCGCAGGGCTGTGAGAGGCTGGAGCTGCAGAAACCAGTGATCAAACCAATCCAGGTGCCTTTTTGGAAGGGGATGGGGGGAGGGAAGGGGGAATTGCAAAGCCACTCAGGCAGAAGTTCCCAAAGTTTCCTTGTTTGCCATGTTTTAGTGCCTTTTCAGGAGAGATGCTCCTAAGAACTGGTGGAACTGTACATGAAGAACAAAGTATTTACATTCCTGACAGGATTCATGTGTTAGTGCCTTAAGTTCCCTTCACCAGCAGGGAAAACTGAGCTTCCTTGGGAAGATGGAAAAGTATTTCTGATGAGCTGGTTGCAAAATACAGTGGAGCCCAAAGTCACTTTAAAACTTCCCTTTTTTTTTTTTTTTTAAAATTTTTTTTTTAAAGATACTGGAAGAATATCTGCCTGTGAACTTCCAGGAACAAAGCAGTTAAGGGCTTGAGGGATAACAACAAACTGAGGCCAAAACAACTATTTTAAATATAATTTTTTTTTCCAGTGGTCCCCCATTGCTTATATACTTTTTACTACAGTTGAAGTAGTAGAATGTTATTTTTGGGTTAATGATTTTTAAATTGAGGCTTAAATCCAAGGGCAACTTCATCTGCTGTATTTTCACCTTCTTACAACTACAATGGTTTTCATAAACCACGTGTTGCAACTCAAAACATTTCTAATAAATATGAAGTTTAAGCTGGAGAGGTTTATTGTTGGACTCTTTTAATGTACAGATGAATCTCAGGGACTTTGTTGTAGAATCTTCTATTCCATAGTAATTGAATCTTGTCTTGAGGAAAAGAAAAAAAAATCAAGTCTTCTTAGTCTTTTTGTCTGTGTTTGAAGGGTTGGAGGGGGGAGAGGGAAATAAGTTAAAATTTCCCAAAATATTGCAATCGAATGGCTTGCCTTGGTGTCTGAGCAGCTGGCAGTTCCAGCTCCTGCAGAATTGGCTTTGCAAATGTGTTTCTGGAATGTCTGAGTTGCCTTTTTCCAAGGAAAACAGCAATTCCCAGTGTTGTGATGCAGAGGGTGGTGGGAGAGGCTCAGGCTGTGCTCCCCAGCCGTGCTGTGCTCTGTGCAGGGTGAGCAAGGGCAGGAGGATGGAGAAAGGGCAGGGGGACTTTGCCCAGCCTGGAGCGCAGAGCTCTGGGCTCTGAAACTGCTCTGGGGCTGGGTGGGCTCATCATCCCTGCAGGGAGGAAGCACAGTGCTGTGGGAGCCCAGCACAGCATCCCACACTGCTGCTGGAATCGGAGGAGTGGCAGGGCCAGGGTTCCAGCAGGGACAGGACATCAGCAGGGACAGGACATCAGCAGGGACAGGGTTCTGGCAGGGACAGGGTTCTGACAGGGACAGGGCTCCAGCAGGGACAGGGTCCCAGGAGGGACAGGGTTCCAGCAGGGACAGGACATCAGCAGGGACAGGGCTCCAGCAGGGACAGGGTTCCAGCAGGGACAGGGTCCCAGGAGGGACAGGGTTCTGGCATGGACAGAGTTCCAGCAGGGACAGGACATCAGCAGGGACAGGGTTCTGGCAGGGACAGGGTCCCCGGAGGGACACAGTTCTGGCATGGACAGGGTCCCAGGAGGGACAGGGTTCTGGCAGGGACAGGGTTCCAGGAGGGACAGGGTTCTGGCAGGGACAGGGTTCTGGCAGGGACAGGGTTCTGGCAGGGACAGGGTTCCAGGAGGGACAGGGTTCTGGCAGGGACACAGTTCTGGCATGGACAGGGCTCCAGCAGGGACAGGGTCCCAGGAGGGACAGGGTCCCAGGAGGGACAGGGTTCTGGCAGGGACAGGGCTCCAGCAGGGACAGGGTTCTAGCAGGGACAGGGTTCCAGCAGGGACACAGTTCTGGCATGGATAGGGTTCCAGGAGGGACACAGTTCTGGCAGGGACAGGGCTCCAGCAGGGACAGGGTCCCAGCAGGGACAGGGTTCTGGCATGGACAGGGCTCCAGCAGGGACAGGGTTCCAGGAGGGACACAGTTCTGGCATGGACAGGGCTCCAGCAGGGACAGGGTTCTGGCAGGGACAGGGTTCTGGCAGGGACAGGGTTCCAGGACAAGCACACCCCACGCACAGTGGTGCTTTTTCTGCTCCTGGTTTGTCTCTGGCTCCCAGTTTAGCTCCCTGAATGTGACGCTGGCCACTCTCTCTGTGTTTGTGCCTTCTGAACTCCTGAACCCAGGGGAGGCTCCCAGGCCAGGGTTATGCACAAAATCCATTCCGGAGTTTTCCAGGGGGAATTCCAGGACTGTGAGGAAGTTGCACAACTGTTTATGTTTTCCCTGTGGGTGCCAGGAATAGTGAAAGGTGGCTGTGAATGGGAGCAGTGCAGACAGGAACTGCAGCCTTCCAGCCCAATACTGTCAGCTTCCCTTGGGAATTGCTCTGGAATTTCTGTCGCCAGGTGATGTGACAGTCATCTTTCCTTAGGAATGGTCTTATCCTCAAGGAGACTGGTAAAAGACTGTTCCTTCAGGAGCCAACTTTTCTTCCTCTTAGTTCTAAAACTGCTTGGATACATTTTTATTTTGTAAGGACAGGGCACTTGTTATGCACTAAAATGAGAACTTTTGTATGGCATCAAAATGGAATTGATAACAGTGCTGGAATCACTTGCTGAAACAGATTCTTGTATTTCTTGGTATCATGTGCAATATCAGTTTTCCTAACTAGAAGTGCCATGTATGCTTAATTGTTATTTATCCGTGAAGTATTTAACTGAGGACAGAAAACTTGGAAGAGGACCAAATGTGCTTTCATGAAATGTCCTGAATTTTCAACACTTGGCTTGCATTTTACAAATCTGCATTAAAAAATAGTGTGTTTGACTACTTGGATGTGTGCTTGTGTTGTAGGGCAGTTCTTGTAAAGCTTGCAGGGGATCTCCCTGCACCTTCTGTACGCTGGGATTTCATCTGGTTAGAACTGGGATTTCCTCTGGTTAGAGTTGGGATTTCAATTGGTTAGAGCTGTGATTTCCTCTGGTTAGAGCTGGGATTTCCTCTGGTTAGAGCTGGGATTTCATCTGGTTAGAGCTGGGATTTCATCTGCTCAGAGCTGGGATTTCCTCTGGTTAGAGCTGGGATTTCATCTGCTCAGAGCTGGGATTTCATCTGCTCAGAGCTGGGATTTCATCTGGTCAGAGCTGGGATTTCATCTGCTCAGAGCTGGGATTTCATCTGCTCAGAGCTGGGATTTCATCTGGTCAGAGCTGGGATTTCATCTGGTCAGAGCTGGGATTTCATCTGGTTAGAGCTGGGATTTCATCTGGTTAGAACTGGGATTTCATCTGCTTAGAGCTGGGATTTCATCTGCTCAGAGCTGGGATTTCATCTGGTTAGGGCTGGGATTGCATCTGGTCAGAGCTGGGATTTCATCTGGTCAGAGCTGGGATTTCCTCTGGTTAGAGCTGGGATTTCCTCTGGTTAGAGCTGGGATTGCACCTGGTTAGAGCTGGGATTTCATCTGGTTAGGGCTGGGATTTCATCTGGTCAGAGCTGGGATTGCACCTGGTTAGAGCTGGGATTTCAACTGGTTAGGGCTGGGATTTCCTCTGGTCAGAGCTGGGATTTCCTCTGGTCAGAGCTGTGATTTCATCTGCTCAGAGCTGGGATTTCATCTGGTTAGAGCTGGGATTTCATCTGCTCAGAGCTGGGATTTCATCTGGTTAGAGCTGGGATTTCATCTGCCCAGAGCTCTGGGATTTCATCTGCTCAGGGCTGGGATTTCATCTGCTCAGAGCTGGGATTTCATCTGCTCAGAGCTGGGATTTCATCTGCTCAGAGCTGGGATTTCAACTGGTTAGAGCTGGGATCTCAACTGGTCAGAGCTGGGATTTCAACTGGTTAGAGCTGCAATGGCTCCTTCCTGAAGGAGAACAAGCCCACCCCACCCCAAATGGCTCTTTCTTCTCCCCTGTTCCCCTTTCCATCAGGATTTGGGGGGCAGCTGCCAGCAGGGATTGAAGTGTTGGCATCGTGAGCAGGTCCTGCCCTCCCTGCTGTGCTTCCAGTCCTGCTCTGTGCAGTCAGTCTGTGAAGACCCTGGCTCAGGTGGGAATTCTGCTCCCAGAACCTCACTGGGCTCATGGATAACCACCCCAGGACACAGCAATGCTGGGTTTGAGAACAGGAATGTGGAGATGAGCTGTCTGACCATCACTTTGATTTATTGCTTCTCTTTTGCTGCTTTCTCCTCCTGGGTTTGTCTTCTCTCTGACTGGCATCGTCTCTGGTGTTGTCTCCTGGTTTGTAGTCCTGCTGCAAAGACTTTTGGATAGGACATTTGCTGTGTGTGTCTCAGTCAAACTCCAAGGAAATGTCTATTCAATGTTAGTGATTGGAATTTTGCACTGGATTTAAAGTTCCTCTCGGTTTTTGGATGATGAGATCTTTGCCTTTACTTTTGCTACATTCAGACTTTTAAGTGTCGATTCTAAAGTGAGTGTTTAGGGGCTGAAATCCTGATTTTGGGGCAAGCACCTGATGTTGTCACTGTGGTTGCACATTTACCAGTGGAGTCACTGCCCTGAGGGGCTATTTACTGTCACTCCTTATCCTGTCTTGTTCCTTATCTGCTCCCGGAGGGTTCCTCAGCTCTGACCAAGTGCTTTGATTGCAGCTCTTACAGGCCACATTTAAGAAATTATCTGCAAAAAGTCACTCTGCCATTGTTGCTTTCCTGGGAGATTTGGGTGCAGTAAGATCGCATGTTAAACAGGATTTAAAATCCAAAAATGTGCATGATCCCTCACTTTTTTGGGGTAAAATTGCAGCTCTTACGGGCCAGTTTTAAGAAATTATCTCCAAAAAGGAACTCTGCTATTGTTGCTTTCCTGGGAGATTTGTGTGTGGTAAGATCGCATGTGATACAGGATTTAAAATCCAAAAATGTGCATAACCCCTCAGCTTTTTTAGGGTAAAATTGCACCTCTTACAGGCCACATTTAAGAAATTATCTCCAAAAAGCCATTCTGCCATTGTTGCTTTCCTGGGAGATTTGGGTGCAGTAAGATCGCTTGTGATACAGGATTTAAAATCCAAAAATGTGCATGATCCCTCACTTTTTTGGGGTAAAATTGCAGTTCTTACAAGCTTTTTAAAGAAATTATCTCCAAAAAGCCACTCTGCCATTGTTGCTTTCCTGGGAGATTTGGGTGCAGTAAGATCGCATGTTATACAGGATTTAAAATCCAAAAATGTGCACGATCCCTCACTTTTTTGGGGTAAAATTGCAGTTCTTACAGGCCACATTTAAGAAATTATCTCCAAAAAGCCACTCTGCCATTGTTGCTTTCCTGGGAGATTTGAGTGTGGTAAGATCGCTTGTGATACAGGATTTAAAATCCAAAAATGTGCATAACCCCTCAGCTTTTTTGGGGTAAAATGCATGAGCCTAGCTGGGTTTTAGAGCAGATGGAGGAAGCTGAGGACAGAGGTCTGTGATGCTGTAGCTCCGATTTGCCTCCACCAGAGCCCTCTCTTGTGCCGTGGTTCGAGGCTTTGGCTGTGCCTCAGCAGCACAGAAACCTCAGTGACTCCAAGGTGGAGTTCTGGAAAAGCAGATTGACAGCTTTGTGGGGAAAATGCAGGATTATCACTGCCCGGGGAGCTGCAGTGTCCCCGAGTGGGAAAGGGGAAATAGCACTGCTCATTCCTAGAGATGTTCACCTTTATCCTGCTTGGAACTGCTTTTCGGGAGGGATTTTGTGGCCACTGAGCACCTTTTTTATGGTTTATTCACCTCAAAGACACCAACAATGCTATTCTTAGAGATGTTCACCTTTATCCTGCTTGGAACTGATTTTAGGAAGAGATTTTGTGCCGCTGACCACCTCTTGTGTGATTTATTCACCTAAAGACACCAACAATGCTCTCTGGGAGTTGTTTTGTGTCCCTTTGTCCCCCACACTGATCAGAGGCCATCACTTTGGAACAATTTTACTGAAAAACCCTTTTCCCCCCCACAAGATATGATTTCTGTCACTTTACATTTGGCATGGCTGTGGAAGGGACAGCTCAGGAGAGCTGCTCCAGCCTCACCAGAGCATCCCAGTGGCCAGAGCTGGTCACTCCCATTTTCAGGGGTTGGCAGCAGGACTGGCTCTTCAAACAGCAGCCCTGAGAAGTTCTGGGGAGATATTTCTCATTTGGGGAATGCTGGTGAGGGGGGAAAGGCTGATGAGGGGAGATATTTCTAATTTTGGGAATGCTGGTGAGGGGGGAAAGGCTGATGAGGGGAGATATTTCTTATTTGGGGAATGCTGGTGAGGGGGGAAAGGCTGATGAGGGGAGATATTTCTCATTTGGGGAATGCTGATGAGGGGAAAGGCACCTCTAGGGCCCAGTCTGGAGCTGGTGAGGATGCTCTGACCTCCTGCACAAGCCACGGGTGGGAGCTGCTGGGGGGACTGGGTGAACTGGGAGAGCTGGGAGCAGCACTGGGGATCAGGGTGATGCACTGGGTCCAGGAAGGAGTGCCAGTGTCCATGGGGAGCAGCTGGTGTGACTGGAGTGCCCCAGTGTCCCCTGCCCTGGGGACAGCACAGATCATGGGGAGAGCTCCCTGGAATTTGGGGATCATGGGGACATCTCCCTTGGCTTTTGGAGACTGTGGAGAAAACTCCTTGGAATTTGGAAATCATGGGGACATCTCCCTTGGCTTTTGGAGATTGTGGAGAAAACTCCCTGGAATTTGGAAATCATGGGGACATCTCCCTTGGCTTTTGGAGACTGTGGAGAAAACTCCCTGGAATTTGGAAATCATGGGGACAACACTCTTGGCTTTTGGAGATTGTGGAGAAAACTCCCTGGAATTTGGGGATCATGGGGACAACTCCCTTGGCTTTCAGAGATTGTGGAGAAAACTCCCTGGAATTTGGGGATCATGGGGACAACTCCTTGGAATCTGGAGATCATGGGGAACACTGAAATTTGGAGTTTGTGGGGAGAATTCCCTTGGCTTTGGGGATCACAGGGAGAACTCCCCTGGCTTTGGCACACTCGAGGCAGGTGCTCTAAAACACAAAAAGCCCAGACAAATGATATGGATAAAAACCCCAAGAATATTTCAGTTTATTAATACTTTTGAATAATTGAAATTACTCGCTGTGTAAGGCCCAGAGGCTTTCCAATAATGGCAATCTGCATACTGTTAATTATTTATATCATTCATTTGGGCTAAGTCATTGCTAACATGAGTGGCTCTTGGAAAGCACCATGAATCATTGTCACAGTGCTGTGACAGCAGTGGCAGCAGTGTGGCTCTGTCACAGAGCTGTGTTTTGTTAACTTCACATGGAATACAAAACTCTGGAAAAAATACTGCTTTTCCCCTCCTCTTTTCCAGAGGAGATGGATTTTTTAAAGCAGCCTTCAGGAGGAAAAGTTAATTCTAGAAGGAGTATTTAAATAAGCATTTTTAATAGATCAAATATCCCTGTGCTTGCAGATGCTGCTTAATGAGAAAACAAATTATACAGGAGCTACAGAATCTCTTTTTTTAATATTTATGTGCAAATGATTCCCTCTCCTTTCCTTTTGCTTCCATCCCTGCAGCCGAGTGCACAGACACACCACGGCAGAGCTGGGGGACCTGCTGGAGAGCAGGAAGGAGAATTATCCATCATTTGGTGGCAGAAAAGTCAGATTCAACAGACCTGGGGTTGGGGGTTTTTCTTTTTCTTTTTCTTCTTTTTCTTCTTTTTCTTTTTTTTTCTTTTTCTTTTTCTTTTTCCTTTTCCTTTTCCTTTTCCTTTTCCTTTTCTTTTTCCTTTTCCTTTTCCTTTTCCTTTTCCTTTTCCTTTTCCTTTTCCTTTTCCTTTTCCTTTTCTTTTTCCTTTTCCTTTTCCTTTTCCTTTTCCTTTTCCTTTTCCTTTTTCTTTTTCTTTTTCTTTTTCTTTTTCTTTTTCTTTTTCTTTTTCTTTTTCTTTTTCTTTTTTTCTTTTTCTTCTTTTTCTTCTTTTTCTTCTTTTTCTTCTTTTTCTTCTTTTTCTTCTTTTTCTTTTTCCTTTTCCTTTTCTTTTTCCTTTTCCTATTCTTTTTCTTTGTCTTTGTCTTCTCCTTTTTCTTCTTCTTCTTCTCCTTCTCCTTCTTCTTCTTCTCCTTCTCCTTCTTCTTCTTCTTCTTCTTCTTCTTCTTCTTTTTTCCTTTGCTTTATTTTCCATCTTTTTCCTCCCTTCTTTCCTCCATTGTTTTCCCTTCCTTTTTCCTTCTTTTTTTCCCTTTTTTTTCCTTTTTTTTTTTTTCTTTTCGCAGTCCCACTCTATCCATGGCTTCCTCGTCCTGGGAATGTGCAGATGTAGCACAGGGGCAGAGCAAGGATGGGCCTGTGGAAGGCACATTTAAAACCTCAGAAATGCCATTAAAAAAGTTTTCCTCATTATTGTATTGTATTCTTGCACTTTGGCTCTGCTAGCTGGACTGGCCATGATCACTAAAGCCACATTTTGGGGGAGAAAATCACACTCAGCCTATCCTTTCCCTTTTTTTTCCAGCCTTACCCTGGAATGATTTCTCCTCAGTGCAGAGGAATGCTTCAGCTCGGTGATTAATTAGTATTGCTATTAATACAAGATGCAATTCCATTGGATTAATCTGTCTTATTGGCCAGGCTTTAATTAATTAGGTAATAAAGGCAACCCTAAAAAAACCCCTTTGAACACTGGTTAATGAAACCCATGGATCTACTTATTAAGAATTAAAACCTTTCTCTCTTTGATACTTTTCTGCTTTATTAAACTCTGCTCCATTGCTTTGTGTGGTTGGTCCCATCAATAATGAGGCTCTTTCTTCTGAATTGCTTTGTGCGAGCCAAGGAATCTCTTATTATCTAATTAGGGACAGCTCTGCCTGCATAAGAAACACAGCAGCAGCAAAAGCAATTTGTTCCAGGCATTTTGTGTTATTATTATTACTAAAAAACCCCAGTCTGATACGCCCTATACCTGTTCTCATATAAAAAACCTCTGTAGAGGTTCCAGCCCTGGGCTGGGGAGCCTGGGGCAGCTGGGGGCTCCAGGGGGGCACAACCTGCCTCAATCCCAAAGGTGCTGGAGTGTAGTTGCACTGTTTTAGAAATCTTTCTCTTCTTTCTCAGGGAGAACAGAGATAAGCTGCATTCTTGTACTTTCTTAATCTCTGTGTTTGGCACTAGGTGTTGTATAGCTGTGCCCAATGGTTTTAGGAGGTGGATTCCCTGCTGACCAGTAGTTTCTAGATTATTAATGGATATATAAAGAAGTTTCTGTAAATAAAGTTTCTCTTTTTGCCATCTTGGGTCCACCTGCCTGCTTCCTCTGCCAGCTTCTGCGAATCCCAGGAAATCTAAACCAACACTGGAGGAAAACATCCTTTGGAGGGATTTGCTCCTTCTGGAGGTGTCCATCCCTCCCTGCTCCGGAGTTCCTGATCCATCGTTGTTTATCCCACAGGCTGTGAGCAGTGCTGATGTGCCTCTGTGTTCAGAGGGATGGGACAGAGCCAGGACAGAGCTGTGTCCCCCAGGACAGAGCTGTGTCCCCCAGGACAGAATTGTGTCCTCCAGGACAGAGCTGTGTCCCCCAGGACAGAGCTGTGTCCCCCAGGACAGAGCTGTGTCCTCCAGGACAGAGCTGTCTCTCCCAGGACAGAGCTGTGTCCCCCAGGACAGAGCTGTGTCCCCCAGGACAGAGCTGTGTCCTCCAGGACAGAGCTGTGTCCCCCAGGACAGAGCTGTGTCCCCCAGGACAGAACTGTGTCCTCCAGGACAGAGCTGTGTCCCCCAGGACAGAGCAGGCTCCGGCTCTGCTTCCTGCTGTGCTGTGCTGCCCTTCCCTCCTCCTGCCCAGGGAATTCGCTGGGATTCTCTAGGATGAAAGTTCAGGGAGTTCTTGGCAGGAAAAGCTCGGAGGTTTTAATGCTGCAAGAATCCAGAGGTTCTCTTTTGTGTTTCACCCTCTTGTGTAAAACCCTCCTGGCTGCAGCGTGGCAGGAGCTGTGGTTCCCTGATCCCTGCTGTGTCCAAGTGAGCCACTCCAGCTGTCCCTCTGCTGTCCCTCCTCTGTCCCTCTACTGTCCACCTCTGCTGTCCCTCTACTGTCCACCTCTGCTGTCCCTCCCCGTCCCTCTGCTGTTCCTCTGCTGTTCCTCTGCTGTCCCTCTGCCATCCCTCCTCTGTCCCTCTGCCATCCCTCCTCTGTCCCTCCTCTGTCCCTTCCCTGTCCCTCCCCTGTCCCTCTGTCATCCCTTCACTGTCCCTCTGCTGTCCCCCTGTCCCCCTGTCCCACTCCCCACCTTTTCCAGAGCTTTTCTCTGCACATCCACTCTTTCCCAGGGCAGAGCCAACCCCACGCTTTGCCCATCAGGACAGGTGGCAACAGGAGGTGCAGAAAAGCTTTTTTAAAGAAACAACAAATTTGGAGGAAGCCAAGGAGGCACAAAATGATTCTCAGGATCTCATTATTCCAGGGAATGAAAGCAAGGCAGGCTGCTTGAACTTGCCTGCTCAGGGTTATATTAATATGAAGCATTTAATCATTAGGGAGATGGAATTAGTTCACCCAGATTGATCTCTAAGCTGAACTGGAAAGTCGGACACAATAATCATTTCATAAACTTCCTCAGAATAATAATTTTCCTGGACAATTATGCTGAAGGACATCACCTTGTGGGGCTCTGATACCCACGTGGGCTGCACCTGGGAAGAGAGATGGAAAATGGAGCTGCTGCTTTTGAGAGACAGGAGGGGGAATGGTTTGTCTCTCAGACCTGGTAGGGAAGTTTTCTGGATTTTCAATGTTTCTGCCTTTTTTTTTACTTTATAATTGAAGGTTTGGTTGGGGATTATTTAAGGGAAGTATCTTTCTTCTCACATTTTTTAATTTCCAGGCAGGAATTGTGATTTTAGCAGCTCCTCTTCAGTTTCTAATCCCAAGTGTCATTGGGTTCAACTGCCAGAATTTGTCTGAAGGATGGAAAAAATCAGGATAATCATTGAAGGAAACTATTGGGAGTTGTTACAGTGAAATAATGGGAACCAGGGGACTGTGATTAACAACCAGTTATCAGAAGGTCTTTGCAGGTGGCCAGGACCTGCCCTTCCAGCCTCCCTTGGCTTTGAGGGGCTTGGCTGTTTTCATGAAGCTTTTTTGGGTGAGATGATGTAGAACTCATCCCTGCTGCAGGTCTCACCCACCCCAGACAGGCAGGCATGGCTGGACTCTGCTTTTCCCACCAAAATTTGGGAATGTTGCTCTGAGTGTGGCAGATTTCACAGCCTTTCCTGGCTTTGGGGTTAGAAAGTTGGGGAGGAGGTGCTGAAAATGGTTTGAAAAGGTGGGGACTGGCCAGAGGTTGGATTTGGTGATTTTGGGAGTCTTTTCCAAGCTAGGTGAAATGGGAAGTGGTGCTGTCCCCCAGCCAGAGCTGCTGGGTGTGGTCTGGGGTCCAGGTAAGGAGCAGGACAGGAACTCAGGGCTGACCTCACCTGGGTGGCGTGTGGATTAGGAGAGGAGCCCCAGTGTGAACTGGGAGTGCCCCAGTCTGAACTGGGAGCGCCGCAGTCTGAACTGGGAGCCCCCAGTGTGAACTGGGAGTGCCCCAGTCTGAACTGGGAGCGCCGCAGTCTGAACTGGGAGCCCCCAGTGTGAACTGGAAGTGCCCCAGTGTGAACTGGGAGCCCCCAGTGTGAACTGGGAGCCCCCAGTGTGAACTGGGAGCCCCCCAGTTTGCCAGTGGCCCCCGAGGAGCACAGCCTGTTGGTCACCTGGCTTATGGAAGGACTTTTCAAACTTCTCAGATGTGGAGATGTTCTGTTTGTCCTTGAAGTTTAGAATAAGAAAAAAGTAATTTATAACCTAAAAATGACTCCAAGTTGTAAAAAATGAACGCAGGAGAACGCAAACAGCTCTGGAAAATCAGGGATGCTGCAGCTCCCTGGGATCCCTTCTGGAGAGAACAGCTGTGCAAACTGAGAAATGGACCCAAGTGATGCCCTGGAAGAGCTGCATTGTTGGGGAGGAAGAAATAGGAAAATCTTATAGAAATTATTACCTGGCAAAAGATGCTGAGAATATGGAAACTATAAGCTGGATTGAAATGAAGACAAGCTTGGAGATACCAAACCCCAGTGACTGAACAACTGAAAACAATGGTGTGGCCACTGAAGGCTCACCACCCTCTCTGATTGAACAATACCTCTCCTTGATTAGACAATAGCCCCTGCCTGCCTGCAGGTCCAAAGGGCAGAGCAGACCCTACCAACGTAGCATAAGGTCCAAAAAAGCAGTTTTTAGAGTTTAAAATGTAACATGGTATGGTAATACAAGGATGCTCATAGGCTGTATGTAAATGCTATAGAATTTATATCTTGTTCTAGATCGGTTAGTGAAAATTAGAATATTCAGCACAGAACATGATTTATTGTATTGTAAGCAGCGACCACAGTACCCTGACCCTTCTATTCTGTATTCACATCCCTTACCCCATTCCCTTTCCCATATCTTGTGCCCTGTACCTCTCTCTCTCCCTTACCTGCCTGGGGCTGTGTCTGGCAGCTCCTGGCAGGTCCCTACCCCCACTCTCTATCACAATAAACCCCAAGCTCTAAGATCAGACTCCAGAGATCTCTGTCTCCGTCCAAACTGCATCCACACACCGCAGAGGCCATCCAACAAACCCAGATTTCTGCACTTCATGGGCACAGAGAGGGAGTTCAGGGCAGAGGGAATGTGTCAGTGCCAGGGGAAGGAGCCCTGTGCCAGCGGAGGAGCCCCAGGGTGGCACGGGGGACGCTCTGGGCATGGAGCTTTGTGCAGCAAACACAGCCAGGCTGGAGCTGCCATCGCCAGAGGACTCAGAATAATGGCAGGGGGAGCAGTAAACAGTGTTAATTTATACAGGTGACATTTAAAATGCAAATCAGACCTTAAGATAATTGCTGGAAATAAGGGAGCCTCTGTTGGTTTAGGGAAAGCTTCCAGTTTCTATGGAAATTATTTATAAAGCTGTGAGATCAATGAAGGAGCTCGTGCCTCACAGGACTTGGCTGGAGCTGCTCCTCCGTGGAGCCACAGGATCTGTTCAGAGGGAATGCCTGGGGACACGAGCTGGGGGTCAGGTGAGTTTCTGGGGTAAAAATACTCAAAGCTGTTGAAAAAAGATAATTTTTTTTTTCTCTCTTGGCATTGCAAATGCAGATGGGCCAAAATGAGATGATGTCACAATGAATGTGTGTGCCCAAAGCTGCTCCTGGAGCCTCCCATCTGTGCAGGGATGGAGTGGCAGGGCTAGACGGGATGTTGGGGAGGAATTGTGCCTGTGAGGGAGCCCTGAGTGGTTCAGAGGATTTGTGAGAGCTCTGCCCTGCCCTCCCCAAAGCAATGATTTCCT
This sequence comes from Acanthiza pusilla, assembly GCA_036630365.1. Taxonomy (NCBI): domain Eukaryota; kingdom Metazoa; phylum Chordata; class Aves; order Passeriformes; family Acanthizidae; genus Acanthiza; species Acanthiza pusilla. The sequence goes on along the minus strand of JAXCHO010000001.1, from coordinate 1,391,798 downwards.
CTGTGCGGTCAGTGCCCAACACCAGAGAGCATCCCCTGGGCACCTCAGCCTCTTTATCTGATTTATTGCAGATTTGTCCTCTCTTTACAAACCCCAATCTTGTTTTCTGCTCTGATCCCATCTTCCTCTCCTAGAGCTGGGCTTCCAGCCGGAGGCTTTGGAGATTTTTTGGTGGGAGTTATCCGAGCGCTTTCTTTCCCCGATTAACCTCCCACAAACCCTTGAATTTACCTGCCATAAATCCCTTTTTGTGCTCAGTCTCCAGGTGTGTTATTCCCTGCCCTGCCCACGGTTGGCTGTGAGATACAATCTCCTCCTTTCCATCCCAGTGGATTCCTGGGGGTGGGAATATTGAACAGGGCTGGGGCTGCTCCCACCAGCGCGGGTACAAAAATAAACCTCTTGGGTGTGGGAATGGATAAAAATGCAATTCTGGGTTGCAAAAGGACGCTGAGGTGATTTGGGGCTGCAGTTTGGGGTGTGCTCTGTGCCTTTTTGGGGGTGTGAGGGGTGGCTGTGAGCACACGGAGCAGGGCCAGGGCACCTCCTGCTCTGCCAGCAGGAGCCAGCGATTGTCCCCTTGGGTCCCCAGGGGCTGCTGACCATGGCTGTCCTGGGGTCCCTGGGGTGGCACTGCCAAGGACACCAAGGCCCTGGGGCTGGGGTTGTCTCCCGAGGACACTGAGCCTAGCAGGGACATGGGGACAGGTCTGTGTGCCCCCGGGGCTGGGGGACACTGAGCTCTGTTGGCTCTGATTTTCTGATATTCGTGGAGATTCACAGAAGCTCGCAGGGAAGTCAGGCAGGAGCACAACAAAATGGTGAAAGAGCAAACTTTATTTACTAAACTTTATATATACATTAATAATCTAACAACTATTGGTTGGTAATTTTCCACCTCCTATAACGATTGGTTACAACGCTGAAGTGTCCAGTACCAAAACACAGAGATTAGAAACCACAAGAATGCAACTTATCTCTATTCTCCATGAGAAAGAAGAGAAAGATTTTCAAAACAGTGCAACTACAGTGCTCCCTCTGGGATGCCTCCATGGCTGAATTCCCAGGGAAAAAAGCTTTCTTTTCCCTATTTATTCCTTCCCCAGGTGCTGCTGTGTGAGGAGAGATGGACTGGTCCTTCCACCTGGGTCCTGTGCTCGTGTTCCTGTCCTCAGCCCCTGACACAAGCACGTCCCCTGGGTGGCAGCCCCTGGGTGTCCCCCCTGTCCCCCTCCCCACCTGGGAGCTGCCCCCCAGCTCCCCCCAGGCTCTGCCTGCCCTGCCCCACACCTCCTCCATCCCCATCCTCCCTCCATTCTCTGCATCCAGCCCCCTCTCAAAGGTGGCAATTGAGCAATTCTGTCGATTTAATTTGGCTGCCGACCAGCGTGGGCTGGAACCTGGCAAATGAGAGAGGTTCTTAATATATTATTCATTTTAATGTTATCTTTTAATTCTTTGAATCACCTATCCTGGAACCACAGCAAGAGGCTGTTATGTCTTCTCTATCTTTAATTGGGCCTTCTTAGGAGCTTTAAATAGGTTTTCATATTCAGGTTAATAACCTGCAGTTGCACTTCACTCGAATGTTTTTATTCGGTGATCAATTGTTGGTGCAGGTTTGAGGACTCAGCAAATCCGTAAGTTATTTATAATAAATTCTGTTACCACCTGATAGCTATTACAGGCTCTTTAAAATTAATGCCACCCTCATTTGCTGCTGTTTCTGACGGCCCCAGTTCCTTAACCACCGGTAAATAATGGATAAAAAGCAGTGTAAGGAGCATGGTGGTGTCTTCATCCAGCTCTTCATGGCAGCCTGTGCTGGGGGCTGTGGGCATAGGGGGGTGGGCTGGGCTGGGAGGGGAGGCTCTCCTGCCCCTCAGTGCCAGGGAGGGGTGGCTGATGTCCCTGTCACCCCCAGGGTGGTGCAGTGGCTGCAGAGCCTCCCTGGCAGTCTCAGGACTGGCACAGCTCACCAGGGCAATGGTGTGGAACTGATGGACCTTTCTACAGGACCTTTCACAGGTGCCCAGAGCAGCTGTGGCTGCCCCTGGATCCCTGACAGTGTCCCAGGCCAGGCTGGATGGATTTTGGGGCAGCCTGGGACAGTGGAAGGTGTCCCACGGCAGGGTGGGTGCAGCCTCTGCTCCTTCTCTCCCAGGCTGTGTGTGTGAGTTCATCCCCACCTGAGCAATTTTAGCAAATTCTGGATAAAAGAGAATTCCTCAGAGTGGAGTGTGGGACACAGCTGTCCCTGGCTGGGTTTGGGGGCCGTGGCCCAGGTGGCAGAGCTGCAGAAGGACAGGGGGGCTGTGCCCCAGGGGAGCCCCAGGGACCCCCCCCTGCTCCCCCAGGGGAGTCCCCAGGAGCTCTGACACCTCCTTATTCCTCTCATCCGAGCGCACACACTGCTAAAGTAATTTAATTCAGGCCTGGCAATTAAGGAAACAATTATGTCTCATGTCTTGGGCTGATCTCTGGGTCATCTCAGCATTATCCCTTTTGATCTCATTATGAATTTAAAATATGTAATAAATTGGCTCTTAATTCTGTGGGAAAGGTCGAGCTTGCTTTCTGCAGGAGACAGGGGTGGATTTAATGGGAAGATCTGAAGGACAAGGGAAACATTTGTTCAGGACTGAGGGAATGAGTGCCAGCTCACCTCCCAGGGAGGTGCAGACCTTCCCAGGAGCAAATCTGCCTCAGACATTCCCAGGGGGTGAACTCCGACCCAGGCGGCAGCTGAAGGTTGGTGTTTGATCAGAAGTTCCTCTTTGGTGATGGGGAAACCTGATTGGGTCCAAAATGGGGACTTGAGGCTCAGGGAACCTCTGCACATCATCCCCTCAGAGATTTTTGGAGCCTGCTGGAGAAAGTGGGTGAGCAGGTGGTACCAGCTCATTTTGGGGTCATTTTAAGGGCACCAACAGCCTTGGCAGGTGCAGGTGAGTCTGTGCTGACTTACCCATGGTAAATTCTGATTTATGTAGCTTTTGTTAATTTCTTTTTTATTTATATATTTATATATTTATATATTTATATATTTATATATTTATATATACATATATATTTATAATATATTACATATATTATATTAATTATATAATTATTAGATATTATATATTTATTAATATATTTTTTATTTATCATATATTATTTATATATTTATATAGATATATAGATATATAGATATATTTATATATAAATATATTTATAGATAAATATATTTATAATATATATTATATATTTAATTTAATTATCTAATTATTATATATTATATCTTTATTAATAGATTATATTATTTATTATATATTTATTATATATTTATATATGTATATATTTGTATATTTATATATTTATCTATTTATATATATTTATAGATAAATATATTTATATATTTATATAGATATATTTATATATAAATATATATATTATATATTATATATTATATTTAATTATTCAATTATTATATCTTATATATTTATTAATATATATTTATATATTTATTATATATTTATTATATATATTTAAATATTTATATATTTATATATTATATATTTAATGTCAAAATCAAAGCATCCACTCAAAGAAAGCTCAGCATAAGCAATAAACAACTGTAGAAATGTATAAAATGATCTGTAGCCTTGGTGGCTGCTGGTTTCCCTTGCTCTGCCTTCCAAACAGAAAACATAAAGAAAACCACACCAAGAAAGACTCTCTGGTTTATTCCTGCAAATGGAATTAGTTCAATAATAAATCCCCTGATCAAGGTTTTAGAACAAGCATAAAACCCCTTTGAAATGGAAAAGGTGCTGCTAAAAAGCTGCATTTGTGTAACTGAGGTAAACTTCAATTTAAAAGAAAGAAGATGAGAATTTTTATCTTTTATTGGTTATTCTATTCACTTCCAGTTTTTGTGCTTTCCAGGAGGTAAAAAATAATTCAAACCTGGGCTTACTGCAGAATTCTCTATTCAAACATTTTAATATACATTGCCTGGCGCTGCAGAGGACAGACAATTACGCAGGCCTATCTCTCCTGCAGAAATGGATTCTTTGGTGCATGTTTTGAAAAGCACTGAGCACACAGAATCCTCGTGGGTGTGAGGAGCTGCAAACCTCCTTTCCTTCCCAGGCCTGGCTGATCCTCACTCTCCATGGCTGAGCTCAGCATCGATGGGCTAAAGGTCTTTGGACAATGCTTTCTGGGGACAAGCTGCTTGAAGGGAGTTAAAAATTCAACCGGAGCATTTTTTCGAAGGATCCTTTTTTGCCACCTTTTTTAAAGCCTCGGTGCATTTCCCCAAAGATGGGATAGCCATCCTTGTCCTTCCTGGGGTGGCAGCAGGGACGTCTGCTCTGTGCCAGGGCCACAACCCTCTTCCCATAAATTATTTTGAAACCCAAGGATAATGAACAAACTTATTCAGGAGCTGTTTCACCAAGTTGAAGGCACGGGGAAGTGGAGAGCTGTGCTCCTACGGTGAGCCAGCCTTAAAACAAACCCCTGCAGAGACCTGGGATCTTTATTTTTCAGTGGTTTTTCTCCTTTTCTAAAAATCTAGATTCCTAACAAGCTGCAAAGATGAAAAGCTTTCAACCTCCATATATTTATCTGGAAAAATCCTCCATGAGAGCAATGAAACGGAGCAGGCTCCTGGACTCATTTAACATTTTAAACTGATAAATATATTTATTGGCTGTGCCCGTCGGGAGGTGTTACACCTCTCGTTGCTGCAGAGGGCTCGGGGGTTTCTGCAGAGCATTTGGCTCCATATCCACGTCAGGCTGTGATCCCAAACTGCTGTGACACTGCTCGTGTTCCACCCCCTGGCCTCGGGCTGTGCCAGCTGCGCTGCCATGGGCTGCGCTGGCACTGACACTGCTGTGACATTGGCTCCGGGGGGGAATGTCCCCGACACTGGAGCTGGTGTGGCTTCAAAGTCCCCGAGGGTTGCAGAGGCTGGCTGAGAGAATTCAGGTAGACAAACCAAGATGGTGAAAAGGGAAAGTTTATTTACAAGAAAGGTCTTTTATATCCATTCATATTCTAGCAACTATTGGTCAGCAAAGAATCCACCTCCTAAAACCATTGGTCACAGCCAAATAACACCTAACACCAAACACAGAGATTAAGAAAGTAAAAGAATGCAGCTTATCTATGTTCTCTCGGAGAGAGAACAGAAAGATTTCTAAAACAGTGCAACCACAGAGCTGGGTTTGGGATCATCCAGCGCTGAGGGACACAGCTCAGCATCCTCCTGCTGCAGTGATTGCCCCAAGCAGGCCCAGAGACACTGCAGAGACACAGCCAGAGCAGTGGGGATTTGCTTTATTTATTTTATGTGGGGATTCACTCCTCCAAACACACACCCCAGCACTGCCAACACACAATATTATGGGTGACACTCATGAATATTCATCACATTCCCTGGGATAGGAGTGGTTATACAAATCATTTCTGGGCAATCATTAATATCATTAGCATGTCTGTCCTGGTGGTCTTTGGGGTCTGCTCGTGATGAAGATCTGTAGTCTCCATCACAGTGCACTTTTCCCCTTTCTCTCTGGAGCATGGGCAGTCCCTGGTGGGTGATTCAGGGTTTCTGTGCTGGCCTCACACAGATTCTTGTCCCTCTTATCTTGACAAGATAAAGGGAATCCTGTTATTCTAGGTTTAGAATTCACAGATTCTGTCTCTCAATAGTTAACTTGAGTTACCTATTGACCACCCATTTCTCAGCAGCCACGGAGCCCTCTGTGCCCAGACCCCATTCCCCTTCTCCAGGGTGGGAAAAGCCTGCCCTAAAAAAGAGATTTGAGAGATTAGAAACATTGAAAGGAAGATGGAAAATCTACAATGCTCTCCTTGTGTTTTCCAAGGCAAAACGCAAACAGGTCCTTCCCTCCTGCTGGGGAACAGAGCAGGAAATGAGCATTCCATGGTGGAATTCCCATGGGGGTTCAGCCACAGAAAATTGCTCTGGAATTAGGGAGAAGGCTCTGCCCTGCAGGAGCAGGGATCCTGTGCTGGGAGTGAGTGGAGTTCCATCTCCAGGACTGTGGCACTGAACTCCTTGGCCTTGGTCACAATTCTGCTGTGGAAATCAGAGAGCAGAAATTTGTAACTGTTCTGAATAGAGAGTGATAAAAGTGGGCTCACTTCGACCGCTGAGGGGCCCTTTGCTACTACAGAAGAATATATTGTAATTTAAAATAATTTCGATGTATTTTAGACTCCTACAGCAAATCACCCTGTTAAAGGTGGGGGGCTTGTTTTGCACCAGGAACCGATTTAATTTCCATAGAACTTCTTTCTCTCCTTTTGAGCAAAATTTATTTAATTTTGCTGCTTTTTTAACAGACTTTTTGCCTCATCCTCCCTTTAAACAACTCCTGGCTCCAGTCCAGCGATCCTCAGGTGAATTCAGTGCTGTGTTTGTGCTGGAAATGTCTCTCCCTCCATTCCCTTCCCTTTCCAGAGGAAAAATGGAAATGTTGGCAGCAAGAGGGAGAGAGAGCTCTGACTCTTGGCCACGAACACCTGGAATTGTTTGGAGCCACAGCCGTGCACCAAAATGCCACAGGAGAATGAGAGCAGCAGTGAGTGACGAAGATGAGACCCCTGGAGCTGGGGGATGGAGGGAGCATGCTGCCAGGAATTCATTCGAGCCTCTCTCGCTGTGTTTGGGCTCTGTGATCCAGATTTGTGCCTGGGCTCTGCAGGGAAATGCTGAGTTCAGTGCTCTGGGAAGCAGCACCTCGGGGAGGGCTTTTGTCACTCCATCTGTGTCCCCTGCTCTGGGGACAGGGGCTGGGCAGGGCAGGGCAGGAGGAGCACGCAGGTTTGTGATGGATGAAGCTCTCCCTGCTGGCAGAATTCCAGGGCATCTTTGGCTCTCACAAAAATGCAGTGTCGCTCGTTTCTGCCTGCTCCTCATGGGTCTCAGTCCCAGCTGGAATGAAGGGCCATGGCACCTTCTGGGGACAAGTCTGGGGAATTCCCATTCCAGGGAATTTCTGTCCTCTTCCTCAAATGCTCCGTGGCACATTTCAACAGTGTCCCATCTGCTTGTTTGGGGTTTTTCGAAGGCAAATGTCAAGAATTCCCAGGAAGGCTTTTCCTGCTGGCTCAGAGCAGCTGTGTGCCCAGGCTGCTGTTGGCTGTGCTTGTTTTTGGGGACAGTGCCACCTCCACGAACCCCGTGCTGCTCTCTGCTGTGGTTCACCCCACCCCTGTCCCCTCTGGATGGTTCTGGGCTGTGTGTGGAGTGTCACCCTGGCCTTTCCCAGCCGGTTTGGCTGACCAGCAACACAAAACCTTCTTCTGGCTGATGGAAATCCAATGTTCAATGCCTAACCCCAAACCTCCCTGCACTGTCTCTCATATAGGACCTGCCCTATATGAAGGCACTAATTAAAAGGACTCGTGTGGTGATTTGGCACTGATGGGCAGCTCTTTAGTGAGGAGCTCCAGTGTTTTATCAACATTAATGAGTGATGGGAGACTCTTTGTGCCCTTCCCACAAAGGTCCTGCTCAGATCGCAGCATTATCAGCCTTAATTACAGTCAGTTAATTGGCTGTTCCCTGCCTGCAGATGTTTGGGCAAACATTCCGTGGTCCATGGATTGGTGAGGGGTCCCTGCCCTGGCCAGGGGTGAGGCACAGGCAGTGCTGAGGATTGTCCTGCAGCCAAACCCATCCATGATCAGGGAATCCTCGTCCCCAGCCCTGCCGCGGCAGTGGGTGCTTCTGGAAAAACACAAATAGAAACAATAATAACAACAATAGTAAAGATAATGTTAAAAAAACCCCACCCCTGCCCAGGATGTGTTCCTCACCAGTCCTGTGGCACTGCTGTGTCCTTTGGGGACTCCTGCCATTGCAGAAAGATCTCCCAGCTATTTCTTGGTGCTGTCCAGTTCAATCCCTCCCCATTCCAGTTCTGCTGTAGGAGATCCCACACGTTTTCCATCTTTTCTTGTCCCCTCTGGGGCCTTGAATAACAGCCAGCGGCACACTGTGAAAAATCACAGAATCCCACAATGGTTTGGGTGGAAAGGACCTTAAAGCTCATCCAGTGCCACCCCTGCCATGGCAGGGACACCTCCCACTGTCCCAGGCTGCTCCAAGCCCTGTCCAGCCTGGCCTGGGACACTGCCAGGGATCCAGGGGCAGCCACAGCTGCTCTGGGCACCTGTGCCAGGGCCTGCCCACCCTCACAGGGAAGGAATTCTTCTCAATATCCCATCTCAACCATCTCTCTGAGAGTTTGAAGCCATTCCCCTTGTCCTGTCCCTCGTCTCTTTGTCCAAAGTCCCTCTCCATCATTGTTGAGATGGAGATTGTTGTGATGCTGTGTCCCTCTCCCTTCAGGAAGAGCCCCAGCCCAGTTCACCTTGGGAGGAGGAGATCCTGCTGAGACATTTCTCACTGTAATTAAGTGATTATTTGGTGAATTCCCTCCTGGGCTGGAGCAGAGCATCCCTGTGGGGGACAATGCCACAGCCTCTGGTGGCCCCAGAGCCCATTCCCGCAGCACCACCGCAGCCAGGAGGGTTTGGGGTTTGTTTTCACTGCCCTGGGAGGAAGCTGCCCCTCTCTCCTGGGAGATGGGAGATGCTGTGCCCTGCTGTACCACACCAGGAGGGTTTGGGGGTTGTTTTTCACTGCCCTGGGAGGAAGCTGCCCCTCTCTCCTGGGAGATGGGAGATGCTGTGCCCTGCTGAACCACAGCCAGGAGGGTTTGGGGGTTGTTTTTCACTGCCCTGGGAGGAAGCTGCTCCTCTCTCCTGGGAGATGGGAGATGCTGTGCCCTGCTGAACCACAGCCAGGAGGGTTTGGGGGTTGTTTTTCACTGCCCTGGGAGGAAGCTGCCCCTCTCTCCTGGGAGGTGCTGTGCCTTGCTGTACCACACCAGGAGGGTTTGGGGGTTGTTTTCACTGCCCTGGGAAGAAGCTGCCCCTCTCTCCTGGGAGATGCTGTGCCTGCGGGGCCAGGGCAGGCTCAGCTGCTCTGAGCATCCCTGCCAAGGGCAGGGAGCAATCCCAGCCCAGGGTGGAACACAGAGCCCACAGCTCAGCAAACCTAGGGAAAACCCAGCCCTGCACCAGGAGCCAAAATCATCCCGTGCAGCCCCTGCCCTGCGCAGCACCTTGCAGGTACAGAGAGCTGGGGCTCATAAAACTCCGATAATTCACATTTATTGCCACCTTCCATTCAGGATTTGCAAGCCCCGGAGGATCTTTACACGGAATTAATTGGCCATAAATGGCAGATGTGTTGCTGCAGGGCCCAGGGCTGCGGCTGGGAGGCATTTCCCAGGTGAGGGTGTCAGGGGGGCAGGCGATGCAAAGGTGAGGGAACAATGACAATTGGCTGCTTTTTCCTTTTCTCCCCTGGTTTGGCAGCAAGTCCTCTACATCTTGTAAGTATTCCCAGGGGAGAGGATGAGTGCTGTAGTCAGATTAAGTCAGCATGAGCAGAATCACATTTTCTGGGGTTTTTGGGAGGCTGTAGCTCATTATAATTATCCAGAGGACACAGCCAAATTGTTTAAACACCCTGTGAGTGTCAGAAAATGAGCTGTGAACTCAAAAAATGAAGACATAAATAGTGATAACAGGCTATTCCAGACTTGTTTTTGGAAATGGATGCCTGGATTTTGGAAAGGAGTTTTATACAGGCTTTATAAACCTTATATAAAAGTGGTTTTTGAAAATGCTTTCAAATAGTTACTGAGACTAATCTACCGGCAATCATGTAGTGAAAAATGAGAATCAGGAGAAATCCGAGTTTTCCTGTGCTCTGGGAGGGGTGTGGTGGGGGGAGGTGGAAAGGATCCTTCCTCTGGAGCTCATTTGGGAATCCACAAAGACTTTGTTTGCGAGTTGATAACAAAAACGAAGGGAGAGGGCTGCGAGCTGTGCGGGCTCTCATCTTCTCCCTTTCATGAAGAGCAGAGCAGAAAGGTCGCAGGCTTCACTAAATCCTAATTATCCCTTGACTGTGCCCACAGCAGGGAGGGAATTTTCAGAGCACATTTTCTGCAGGAGCTCCAGAAATCTGGCTCAGGGCTGCCACAGTCCCATTCCATCTGCAGCCGTGGGGCAGACAGAGATGGGTGGTGCCTGAAAAACCAGATTGTACCGAAAATCTGCTCCGATTTGTGCTGCAGGAAAGCTTTTCCTCACCTCCCTTTTCTTCCCTGCCCCAGGCAGGAAACCTGTTCAGTTCAGGCAGTGTCCATAATCCTGTGTGTCTGTTTATCTGTGAGAGAAAAACCCTCATGATTTCTGGATTTCCTTCTTTAAAAACTAATGAATTAATTTATTAATTTATTTATTTTTAATCATCCTCCTTTCTTTAGCATTCAGCAATTGCAAGAGCTCTTTAGAATTAAACTCGACAATTCTCCCAGAGGACTGAAGTTCTGAACTCCTCATCTCTTTCTCCAGGCACCTGAATTCTCTGGGAATAAACGCCCGTAGTCTGTAAAAGTGGATTTTCCATGGGTTTGAGTGCAGTTCAGTGTGTTCTGGGTGCTCTGTGTTTGCAGCAGTGTGGATTTTCGGAGGAAAAGGGAGATGAGCACTTTGCTGCGCTCGGGTGGCCCAGGGGGATGGAATTCCCTAAATTCTTCCTGCCGGAGCCCTTAGATTCTGCTGCTCATTCCCACTGCTCAGCTGCAGCCATCTCTGCCATCCTCTGCCAAGACCAGCTCTCGGGCACCTGAACCATTCTCTCCTAGTATAAAAAGAGCAGAAAAAGCAAGTGGTGGAAGCAAATTTGATCCCCAGGTTGCTCTCGGAGTACGATCCCACCCAGGCTGACAGCAGCAGTCGCAGCACTAATGGAAGCAGAGCTCTGTGCAGCTCTTAATGAGCTCGGGTTTATTTACAGCTGGTGGAGATGGAAACAAACCGAAAAATCTCCTGGCACTCTGTTCGCAGAGTTAAATAAATACATGAAGTGCACACTTAAATGCGATGAACACGCACAAATACTGTCAAGGCGTGGAATAAATGCAGATTATCTCTGTCCACTGACTCCTCTGCTGTCCGGGGAGTGCAGTCAGCTACTCAAGGAGCAGCAGCGCAAATAACACAAGTATCATAATTACTGGAGCAAATAATTACCAGGGCAGGGACAGGACAAGGGGGAATGGCCTCAGCCTGCCCGAGGGCAGGGCTGGATGGGATTTTGGGAAGGAATTGTGGGATGAGACAAGCAGCAGTGCAGCTCCTGGGCTGCCTGGAGAGGGAGGCACAGCCTCAGGAACAGCAGAGGCACAGCCCAGCCTTTCCTGGAGCTCGGGATGAGCTTTGCTCAGCCAGCACTGCCTGTCCTGGGTGCTCACCTGAGCCAGGGTGTGCTGCAATCCCTGCCCTCTGCCCGCCCCAGGGATCCCACATCACCCCACCGATCCTGGCCAGCTCCCCCCATCCAGGTGGAACAGTGGCTGGAATTGTAGGAATCGCCCCCTCTTCTCCACAGCCTCCAGTTGTGACCAGTTCAGCCATTCGAAGGCTGTTCTCCCCACTGTGACAGCAGAGCTGAGGCTAAGGAATGTCCTGGTCCAGCTCTGCCTCCGGTGTGCAGAGCTGCAGCAAGAGGGAAGGAGATTTGTGGGCAGCAAGGTGAGGCTGGCGAGGGCAACTTCATGGAAAAAATCAATGTTCTCTGTGTGGATATGTCCTGCTGGTCCTCAGATAATCAAAGGATAATGCAGATGTGGAGAAGGAATGGAACATGGGTTTGAACAGTAAAGATAACTTTTTAAAATAAATAAATTGTTGAGATCAAACAATTTTTGCTCAGTAATTAGGAATTTCATTTTTCCTGTAGCTAATGGTGTTTGCAAGGCAGTGCCTTGCTGGGTAATTTTTAATTAGAAGCTAGGACATGGATTCAAGCTCTAAAACTATCTTCTGTTTATGCTCATCCATTTTCTTGAGTCTTTCTGGAGATAATGAGTCCTGCCTCCCTTCCTCACTGTCAAATTTGAGTTCGACCTTTTTGCTTGTTAATAGATTAGAAAAAATTAATCCCAGGCTGTAATAAGGTCTTTCATTATGCTGTGGGGAAGGTTATTTATGCTTTTAAGGCTTGTTCCAGCCTAATAGGTGTGAAAGGAAGAACACTTAGACTCTCCACTGCCGACAAGGATGTTGTATCTGAGAAATGAAAGTCACGCTGGGTTCATCTTGCTGCTGTTATTTAAGATGAATATCAGCACCACAAGCACGAACTGGAAGATATATCTTTAAAGATAAGGGAAGTGGGTTTTTCACTGGTTCCGATGGAATTTCAGCTGCACACAATTGGGGATGAGGAGAAGTGGGGATTGGGAGGGGAGTTCCCTTCCCAGCAGCTGGGGGTGCCTGTTTGCAGCTTTTTCTTGTGTTGCTCCCCCAAAATATGTTAAAGGAGCTTTCCAATCTCACCAAAGTGATGAAAGCTGGAGGTGAGGGGCTGCTCTGTCCCTCTGCAGAACCCAGCGCTGGACGGAGCAGGAAATCAGGGAACGGTCCCAAAGGCAGCCTGGGCTCGTGGCCACCCTGAACCTGGTGAGATGTGGTTTTCTGTGGAGTGGGGAAATGTCTTTGTGTGCTCGGGGAAAGGGAGTGTGAATCTTTCTGAGCACTGAGTGCCTTGTGCCTCCGGACTCTGCAATGCAAATCTGCCTTCAGAGGCAAAATCAACTGATGCTCTGCCTCTCTAAAGCACTTTACAAAAGTCGATAAACCCAACTGCTGCCCCAGGGCAGGGGGAAGGTGAGAGGAGATGAAGAATTGATGGCAGATGTGAAAAAACTGCAGCCTGGCTCAGCCTTTCTTGGTGTGGTCATTGAGACTTCCAGCAGCACTTTCTGTTTCCTTCACCAGAGTTCTTTTAGGAAGGATAATCGTCCTAAAGTGTCTCCTCGAAGGAGAAGGGAAAGGCTCCCTTAACACAGACGTGATGAACCCTAAATTCTCAGTGAAAGCCAATGACCCACACGGCTCATTTAACCCCTTCTGTTGGGATCTGTCTGGGGGAGCTGCAAAAAGCCTTTGGGAAGGTGAAATCTCCACTGTCTCGGATTGTTTGGTGTGTTTTAAATGAGTGTCAGACTGTGCCCCTCACCGCTGCTTTGGGGACGAGCCTCGTGTGCTTTGCTGGGATTAATAATGCCACTGAATGCCCAGGGAAAGGGAAAAACAAGCTCTGCTTTATTTGGGATAAGCATGGTGTTTTCTTCTTAATTGAGTTATTTAGGTTTTGCTTAAACTATAATGAGTAAACTGAGGGTGCTTTATTAATGTAATTGATGTTGCTGAGTGGAATTTATAATTACTGAAGCAGTAATAAAAAGTAACTCATAATAACTAATAGTATAGAATTTTTGAGATTGTATTAGATAGGCTTTAATCTCTCTGTCCCCAGCCGTTTTTGGATTCTGAACCCTTTGAATGAAATGCTGACAACCTGTGGGCATTGCAGCCTCAGGATAACTGAGCTGTGCATCCCTGGGCAGGAATAACCCAGGGGAGCCGGAGCTCCCAGGACAGGCTGGCTGCAGCATCCCCCCGTGCTTGGCACGGCTTTCACAAACATTTTGGCTCCAGCTGTGCCTGGGTTATCAGGGTCTTCACCACCCTTGCAGCTATGGAAAATGAGCCCTAAGTAAACCTCTAACCTCAGGGCAAAACTGAGGCTGTAGCTGAGCCCAGCCAGGCTGCCCCCAAACTTGGATTTGCCCCCAAAGTCCAGCCTGTGCTCTGCTCGCTCCACACCGCGCCTGGGCTCTGTTTATACTCACATTCCTTGATTCATTACGGAATTTCTTCCCTGCCAGGGTAGGCATCTATCATTAAATCAAAATCTGTCTGGAAACAGAACAGAGACTCCAACTTCAAAGCTTGCCACTGCTTTCCGTGGAGCTCTCCTTGCTGGTTGCCTGGGAGGCTTATTTGAAATTATGCACAGAGACGGGCAGAGAGGAATGAGTTCCAAAGTCGCCATAATTATGCCCTTGAGTGGGCGAGCCTTGGAAATGCTGTGGCTGCAGGAGGCAGTGGGGAGGAGAGGCAGCTCCAGCCCCCCAGGGATGCTCCAAACCCCAGGGATGCTCCAAACCCTCTGTGGACACTTCCCACCCTCCTGTCTGCAGACCACCCAACGAGCCCTTGGCTTTCCATCTCATCCCTCGCTGTTTGGAGAAGGCTGGTGGGGACAAAGACAACAAAACTCTGTCTGAGAGTGCCCTTTAGAGCCCTTTGCCAAAATGCATCCTTGCTTTGTGGCTGCAGCCTGGAATCTCAGCCCCACTGTGCTTTACAAATGTTATTAACAGGCCATTTTGATTGCAACGTTTTCACTTTTAAAGCCTTGAACACCCAGGGCTGTGCATTTCGGTTCATATAATCACAGTGCAAGGGAATGGAAGGTGATTAAGTGCTAGACAGAGTTTTCCAGTGTCTGGGAGGATTCAGTGTAAACACAGCTCAAAACCCCTCAGGTGTGGCTGGGTCAGGAGAGGTAATTTTGAACAAGTCTGATGGAGTGAGGAACCTCTGGTGCCACCCCATCCCACCCACCCAGCTCCCAGTGCTGCTGGCTTTGGGAGATGTGGGACAGGGTGATGGCACTGCTGGAGCCACAGCTCCCACTCAGCCCTGCTCTGAGCTCCTCCAGAACCTGGGCTGGGCCTGCCTCCATTCCCCCACAGAACAGATCCATGAAATCACCCTCCACAGCAAGGATAAGGAATGCCCAGCTCCTTCAAATGATCCCTGCTGATTCATGAGCCAATTCCCAGCTAATACTAAAGTTATAAGATATTTATTCACTCCTGGCTACTTGGGTTGTCCCCAAAGATCACCTTGGGGGATTGTGCTCTGACTGAAGGTTTTGATAAAAAATTGAAATGCCCTTTTTGTTGTCCTGCAAGTCATTATGTTCACCTGATAAAAGTGATTTCATGCCTAACTCCACCCATTAATCAAAAAGGTCAGGACAATAAATAGTTTTTATCTTTTCTGTCAGAAACCTTTCCTCCCCATGGTCCTAGGAGCTGAGTGCATGAGAAGATATAGAGAGAAGAATAGGATCTCAAAGTCTGGCTGATCAATGCCATGCAGAGACATGAATTATTGTTGAGAACTTAGGCGAGAAATGGAGTGCTCTGATGCCAGGGAGAGGCAATATTGCCTGAGTTTTCAACCTCCAGGCATTAAAGGGGAATGAAGTAGCGTCATTCATCTTAATAAATTCATGTCCAGCACATGGTTCTGAATGAGATTGATCTTCCTTTTCTGGAGATCTATAGGTGTGAGAATATATAGATATAAAATATGTATATATCCCCTGTACCTTTGCTTTCATAAACCTGACCCTCCCGACTTTTTCCAGTGTGTCTGGTTGCAAAGTTGGGCTCGAGATGGAGTTTTTGCTCCTGGGTTTTGCATTGATTATTCTGCTCACTGCTGACTCTGAAATCCCCATCAGGGCTGCTGCAGTCCCTGGTTTCAGCAGCGTTTGGCAGGGATGCGTTCCTGGGACATCTGACCCCTCTGGTTTTCATCCTTCGCTTTGTTAATGTTTGCTCATCTGCAGTGACCTCCATCTCCACTGCCCCGAATTCCTGGAAGGCTTGAGCAGTTTGGATATGCAGAATATCCAAACAGCCCCGGCTGCCCGAACGGGAGCCCCAGGAAGAACGAGCTCCTGCAAATGTCAGGAGAAGATAAAATCCCTCGAGTGGCATTTACCTTTGTGATTATCCCTCTGTCCCCAGCACGGGGTGTACATTTCCATTCCGGGGCTGTGTGTGACACAGAGGAGTTCCATTTGCACTGCTAATGAATTTTTAGATGTTCTCCCGTCCTCCCGGGGATGTGGCTGTGCCCCCCCATGCCTTTCACCCCTCCTGCGGACACCACCTGTGCCTCTCCCCTCGGCTCTGCAGGGATCGCTCTGTGCACCCCAAATCTTGGGGAGCAGCAGCACAGCCCACGTTATCCCATGTAGGATTTGCCATGTGGTGTTTGGGTCGGTTTTGTTTTCGGACAGTCGGGACAGAGACGAGAGATCTCTGGAGTCAGGTCCTAGAGCATGAGGTTTATTGTGAAAGGTGTGGGGGTAGGGGAGCGGCCAGGAGCTGCCAGACACAGCTCAGAGCAGTCAGAGAGGGGAGAGAGAGGAGAAGAATAGAATAGAATAGAATAGAATAGAATAGAATAGAATAGAATAGAATAGAATAGAATAGAATAGAATAGAATAGAATGCTGTGGTTGCCATTTACAATACAATAAATCATCTTCTGTGCTGAATATTCTAATTTTCACTAACCAATCTAGAACAAGCTACAAATCCTACAGCATTTACACACAGCCTATGAGAGTCATTGCATTACCATACAGTGTTAGATTTTAAACTCTAAAAACTGCTTTTTGGACCCTCTGCCGAGTTGGTAGAGTCTGCTCTGACCCTTGGAGCTGTCTGCAAGCAGAGGGGATTGTTTAATCCAAAGGGAATTACCTTCAGTGGCCATGCCATTGGTTTCCAGTTGTTCAGTCACTGGGGTTTGGTATCTCAAAGCTTGTCTTCATTTCAATCTCGATCATAGTTTCCATATTCTCAGCATCTTTTGCCAGGTATTCATATTTTTAAGGCTTTCCTATTTCATCCTCCCCAACAATCCGAGGCACATCTGCACTTTATGGCCCTCCATCCCCTGCCAGGGTAACCAACCCGTGTGGGGCTCAGGGCTGGGCTCCACCATGGAGTAACTTACTCAGAGCACAGAAATGAGGACCTGCACAGGTGTTCTCAAGGCTCCAGCGCTGCTGTGGCTGTGCCCAGCTCATGAGAGCAGCTTTCTGCTGGCAGTGTGGAAATCCCAGCTCGCAGGGAGCCGGAGAGGAGCAGATGGGTATTTCACCACGTGATGCAGTCTGGAAAACAGATTTGATTTAGTGCACCATGCCTGTCTGACTTTTAAACTTGTATTAACAGGATTTCAGAGAGGCAGACTCCACATAAAACCCTCAGCTAACAGAGCGCCGGGCAGGAGGTTACGGAGCTCTGGAAATTATCAATTAATTCTCCTTTCATTCCAGAGGGGCAGATGGGGATGAATATTTATTTACTTTGACAGCTTTTATTAGAGGGGAAAAAGGTCTTCATTATGTGTTTTGATTTCACAGCACAATCAAGGAAATTAGTACAATGTATAAAACAGTAATTAAGGCTGTTAAATTCCTGAACTCACACTGACACAGGAGATCTTCCCCCTGTGCAAAGCTGCTGCTTTTTCTTGCAGTGCTCCTGGCATTCAGAGGCTGAGATGATTATGTAATGTCAGTTCATCTCTCTTCAAAACGAATTTTGCAGGTTTAACCACTTCTGAACTGTCTCCAGGCCCCCTGGCCTTGCCAGCCTCAGGAAAGGCTCCGTGCTTGCACTAATTACCTGAGTTTTGTGAGCTCTGTCTGGACATGCCAAAATAATGGCCAATTTACAGCTGTTTGATGTGGGGAGGTCAGTGGGTTCTTGAGTCCAGGGCTGATCCAGCTGGGCTGAGATAAATGGAGGGATTGCCCCTGCCTTTGCCTGAAATGCTCATTTATTGTTTTTTTTGGGGGACCCCTGTGGTTCCTGGGCTCGTTTCACAGACCTGACGTGAGAAATTCCTGTGTAATTACACAGGCACTGCTAAAAGGGCTTCAGAGCCTGCTGAATATATGGTAAATATATTAAGATACACCACCTATATTAATTATCATATATATAGATATTTATATTAGATATCTTCCTATTAGAAAAAATTGGTGTTTTAGCAATAATGCTGCATCTGGAATCAGACAAAATAGGGAATTACCACTGTAAAAAAGAGAGAGTTGAGGTCAGATCCTTTATTCTTTCAGACAGTGTCACTTTGGGAATGCACCAGATGTGATTTTTAATGTTCCAGTGAAGTGCAAGAGAAGAGGCAGAGTGGATTGCCCTCGATTTGGCAAATCACAGGGCACCAGCATGACCTGTTTTACAGCTGAGAACCTTCGGCCTGCAAAGTTCTTGTTTAAAGACTTTATCTCACTGACCAGATGGTGCAATTTGTCTGCCATGGACATTTGGGAATATCTGCTGAATTTTGCATAAGGACAAGTGTTTTAATCATCCTGTGTCTTGCTGTGCTAATCTTATTTGTCTGCAGTGACCAACTCTTGTCTTTATCCCCGGCAATCCTGGAGCTGTTCTGTGGGGATTTTGTTCAACCCTTCCCATCCTTGTTTTTTTCACTGTCTGCCCCTTGGGAATTTCTTTGGGTTGAGCTCCTCCTGTTGAGGTGGAATGAAATACTATGGAAAATAGAGCAGATGTGTAGGAGCCTGGGATATTTAAAACCTCCCTCCCAAGTTAATCCTTTCATCAGAATAAATTCTCTTAGGGATGGAAGCAGTAGGGAAGATTAGGGCAGAGAAGGAGCTGGGAAGCTCCTGGGGCAGAGGAGGTGGGAGCTGGAGCAGCTGTGCAGGACCAGTGCCCTGGTCAGGAGGGATGCAAAACAGGGAATTCAGATATTCGGAGAAATATAAAAGAGCAGCACTGAGAGATGAAAGTCAATGACCTTGTACCCATTACGTGAAGGAAAAGCTCTCCCTGGAGCCCGTGGGGCTCTCCCAGCTGTGGATGCTGCAGCTGTGGGGATGCAGGGATGGAGGAGCTGGGGCTGGGAGTGTCCCCTGCTCTCAGGACACCCCCGGGGCTGGGGGGGCCAGCTGTGCTCACAGTGACACTCACAGCCCCTCTGTGTCCCCAGGGATCAAGGGAAAAGCAGCTGTGCCCCACAGCCCCTGCGCTGCCCCACGCTGACCCATCAATGCACATCCCTTTTTATTTGGGACACCCACAGTCAGCTTTGGGCCTCGCTGCAGTTTCATTGCTGGGGCTGCCCAGAGAAATTCTCTGCACTGATACAGCACAGAGAAGTGCCACCCCGAAGAGCAAACCTGTTTGCCCTCCATTACAGCAGTATGATTTATGATTTATTATTTCATATTTAGGCTGTGTTTGTGATCGTGCAAGGCAGGGCATCCTCCAGCTCCTGCTGCCACATCCCAGGGCAGCTCTGAGCATGGCACGGGCAGTGGCACTTGTGAGGGACCTGTGAGGGACACAAACACTCTGAGCTCGTGCAGAGGGCTGCTGCTGATGCCGGTGATTTTTGTATTTTCTTTTTATACTCTTTTAATATTTTTTATATTCTTTCTCTTCTCTGTTACTGTCTATACACACTCTTTGTACTTTGCACAAACACTTCTTGTACTCTAGTCTCACATGTTTACAACTCTTGTAGTTTGATATTTAGCTTAGTTTGGGGTCCTGCACAGCAAGGAAGACCAAACATTCATATTCTCTCAGAACTAGAGGCTCCAACCTGTTCTCTCTTGGAACATGTTTTTGTAAACTAGGCTGTAGTCTCATTTGGGGGAGGGGGAGGTTCATTAGAATAGGGGGCAATTATTAATTTATTAAGTTTCTCATTGGAGAATTTTGAGTAGATATGCTAATTTTGTGAAATCCATAAAAATCCAGTACGCGTTGTACGGGGGTTCCCGACTCCTCCCTTGCTCTTTGGCATGTTTTCCACCTTGGATGAGTCTGGGCATCTAGGATCCTATTAAACTGAGGTAAATTCCCTTTTCCCTGTACTGCTGTGTCTGCTTCATATTTTTACCAGCCTGTTTAAGGCATCACTGGGGTGGCACATCAGCTCTCTGTGCCAAAGCCGTGGAATTCCATGGCTGGGGCTGTGTTTAATGTGCTGTTGCCACTGGATACTGTGATGGATTATGTGCAACAGCTCTGGTGCACAACTGAACAAGCAGGTAGTTAATTACTGCAATGATAACATGCTATGAAAAGGAATTGCACTCGTGCTCATTCATTATGATGATGAATTTCCCCCAGTTTGTTACTGGTCATCTGCACCACTCGCATGACAAATGGCCAGGGTGCCATGCAGAACGAAATCCCTCCCCTCGTTCCCTTCCCCTCCCCTCGTTCCCTTCCCCTCCCCTCGTTCCCTTCCCCTCCCCTCGTTCCCTTCCCCTCCCCTCGCTCCCTTCCCCTCCCCCTGCCCATGGAGGAGACGGTGCTGTTAATGTGACAGTGGCTGATTGCTCTGGTGCCCAAGTTCAATATTTATATTCATTTGTACGTATTACTCACATCTGAGTGTTCAGTGACACACTGCAGAGCTGGCTTTTAGAGAGAAATTTATTCCGGGCTTTCTGTGACCAGTTAAATACATAAACCACTGGTCTTAAATTTGGGGAGGGAGAGGTTTTGGCAAATTGCGCGGAGCAAGCGAAATGACAGGGATTGGGAAGTGGGAGTATTGCTTGGTCTGAGATCCTTGACTCCCGCTGAGTGATAAATTCTGCAGCACTAAATAGCTGGCATGCCGTGCTGCTGGGGGCTGATGGGTGCAAATTATCGGCGAGGCTGTTTGAAAAAACACGGCGTTATTCACGGGAGGGGAGCGTGGCGCGGGGCCAGGAACCGAGTGGGAACCTCAGGCACCTCGTGCTGAATGGCAGCAGCACTTTCCTGTGTGCCAACAGCAGCAAAGGCACCACCAAATCCACAGTAAAGGCAAGAAATTGAGCTTTTTCCAATAAGGACCCTGATCGCAGGCAGAATATCAGAATGCCTCGTTAATTAGAAACAGCCTGTAATCAATAGCTCAGCTCCCTGCTGCGCTGAGGTCCTGGCGCTCAGGAAAAAGGGTTGCAGCGATGTGATATGAAAACCTAAAGGGATAAATATTTTAGAGAGGGTATTGATCTCTGCGGTTCGACCAGTCTGCGAAAAATCAAGGTGAGACCTCCTCAAATGCTTGGCTGACCCCCTGCCCTCCCCAGGAAGGGTTCCTGCAGCTCCTCTCCACATTCTGGACACTTCCCAGGGCCGTGTCTGGCCTGGCTGCTCGTGGTTCCCTTCCCTTCAGTGACCTCCACGATGTGCAGCCTTCCCCAGCTCATCCTCACACTCATTCTCAGAGTCATTTATTTTTGGCAGCCAGTGTGCAGAAATTCTGAACCCAAACGATTAGCTCAAAAACACCTCTAATGTGAATATTCAGCAATGGAAAATTTTGCTTTTCTCCTCCAAGCTGAAGAACTTTGGGAGTCATTGGATTTTCTCCCTCCTGTGCACAACCCCAGGTCTGTCCTCATTTCTGAAGGTCAGCACCCCTAGCCCCAAGCAGGTTATTATCCCAGGGATGTTTTATTCATGCTAATGCTGCCAAATGGAAATTATTTTTTTCATGTTAATGAGGAGTAATTTGAGAAATCGGAAAAATCCTGACCTTTGGAGGTGGAAAAAAGTATTAAGAAAGAGAAGGAGATGTGTCCCAAATGAGGGAGTCACTGTTCCCTGGATTGGTGGTTATTCAGTGATGGGGAGCACTTTTCCAGGGCCTAGGGCTCCAGGACGAGCAGCTCCAGCCTTTCCTAGCACAGGAGGATGCTCTGTGTTTTTCCTGCCCAGGATGAGCAGCTCCAGCCTTTCCCAGCACAGGAGGGTGCTCTGTGCTGCTCCTGCCCAGGGGTGAGCAGCTCCCAGGCTCATTCTGGGTGGCAGAAGTGACTGAGGCCAGTTTTTCCTGGCTCTGCTGGACGTGTTGTGCCAAAGGCACTGAAAATGCACTCTGGGATTAATAATTCCTGCTTTATCTGCATTTATTCCCAGGGTGGAAGCTGCCCTGAGCCACCTGGAGCAGAGCAGGTCCTGGCTCTGCCCTCAGTCCTCCTCCCTCCCTGTGCCAGGACACACTGGGGGTGCTCAGGGCCACCAGTGAAGGGTTAATTACTGCTCAGACTAATTACTGTGGGGCAATGTGCATTCTGTTAATGCCAACTCTAACTATAGAGGCTTTGCCACAGGAACGTTGCTTGCAGCTCCTGTGAAAGGAAGTCTGTCTGCTGCATTAATTCCCCAATGGCACATTAATTCCCTTCCTTTATCATAATTACAGCCCTGTGCACTGCCATTGTACAACTCATTTGGTCTGCAATTCCACACCGTGGAAAAGTGCTCTGTGACCTGCAGGCCCCGTTCTGACAACTATTTGAGAGTTATAAACACAGAACTGAATTTATTGTGTTATTTTGGTTGAAATAGGAAAGGTGAATGGCAAATTAGGAGATTTTCTTCTTCCATCACCTTAGTTTGGTACCTAGACAGAAATTTAAGATTATGAAATTCCTTGGTCAGAAAAATAACTGTAAGTGCCCAGCCATCAACTTGAAAATAGAAATATATCCATATGTTTGTGCAGGTGTCAAGCTCAGGCTTTGGAAATGTCCAGGCTGTCTCCAGTGCTGATTCCTCCATCCCTGGGATCAGATACAGGTTCTGCATTTATATATAAACCATTTAAAATATTTATACAGAATTTGTTAGAGAAGTCTCTCTGAGGGTACTGAAGGTTTTCCAGCGTTCCTGGGAAAAGCAAAGCTTTAGTTTATTGAGTCTAAGGTGGGATGATGTCCCATGCTGGTGTGGTTTGAGGCCAGTCCTGAGTCAGTCAAGAGAAGTGACACCTCTGGGAAGAGCCAGGCTCTTTTTCCAGCCTTTATATCCCAAAAAATCCATCCAGTCCAAGCTGTGACCTAATAACCCCTGCCCAAAATTGTGTTCAGTGTGACAATTCCCATCAGGTGTGGTGACACCGAGCTGGAGGAGGGGGACTCTCCCTGTGCAGCTACACTTTGCTGTCATTAGCCCAATTTAAAGGGTGAAGCA
Source organism: Acanthiza pusilla (assembly GCA_036630365.1). Taxonomy (NCBI): domain Eukaryota; kingdom Metazoa; phylum Chordata; class Aves; order Passeriformes; family Acanthizidae; genus Acanthiza; species Acanthiza pusilla. The sequence continues at coordinate 1,368,991 of JAXCHO010000001.1, read as the reverse complement.
GACAATTTGAAATTCACACCAAAAAATGGCCCCAGAGCTGCTTCCAGGAGCTCTGGCGTGACTCACTGAGCAGTGACTGAAAGGAAATAACAAACGCAGTGTCATTCATTGCTTTTGCTATTTTAAATGCTGTGGGGGAAACACCCCCACCCAGAGCTGCTGAAGGGAACGGGATGACTCCATTAGTGTGAGGCACTTCCAGTCTGGGTTTTAGGGCTTTCCAGAAGGGCTGCCTGCATCCTGCCCTGCCCTGGGGCCAGGCTGAGCCCAAGTTGAGCCCAGGCTGAGCCCAGGCTGAGTTCAGGCTGAGCCCAGGCTGAGTTCAGGCTGAGCCCAAGCTGAGTTCAGGCTGAGCCCAGGCTGAGTTCAGGCTGAGTTCAGGTTGAGCCCAAGCTGAGCCCAGGCTGAGCCCAGTTTGAGTTCAGGCTGAGCCCAGGCTGAGCCCAGGCTGAGCCCAGTTTGAGTTCAGGCTGAGCCCAGGCTGAGCCCAGGCTGAGCCCAGTTTGAGTTCAGGCTGAGCCCAGGCTGAGCCCAGGCTGAGCCCAAGCTGAGTTCAGGCTGAGTTCAGGCTGAGCCCAGGCTGAGCCCAAGCTGAGTTCAGGCTGAGCCCAGGCTGAGTTCAGGCTGAGCCCAAGCTGAGTTCAGGCTGAGCCCAAGCTGAGTTCAGGCTGAGCCCAAGCTGAGTTCAGGCTGAGCCCAGGCTGAGTTCAGGCTGAGCCCAAGCTGAGTTCAGGCTGAGCCCAAGCTGAGTTCAGGCTGAGTTCAGGCTGAGCCCAAGCTGAGTCCAGGCTGAGCCCAGGCTGAGTTCAGGCTGAGTTCAGGCTGAGCCCAAGCTGAGTCCAGGCTGAGCCCAAGCTGAGTTCAGGCTGAGCCCAAGCTGAGTTCAGGCTGAGCCCAAGCTGAGTTCAGGCTGAGCCCAAGCTGAGTTCAGGCTGAGTTCAGGCTGAGCCCAGGCTGCTCTGGCTCACACAGGGACTGAGCACTTGGGGAATTTGCCATCCGTGGGAGGTTGGGGTCCCCTGCCAGCAGAGAGAGGTGACACCTCTGGGGTCAGGCCAGGCTGGGAGAGCTGTGGTGCTCACCCAGAAAGGAGAAGGATCCAGGGAGACCCAGAGGCCCTGAAGGGGCTCCAGGAGAGCTGCAGAAGGACTGGGGACAAGGACAGGGGGACAGGACACAGGGAATGGCTGCAAGCTGAAAGAGCAGGTTCAGATTGAAGTTTGGGAATAAATTCTTTTCTCAGGGAGTGGTGAGGCCCTGGCACAGGTGCCCAGAGCAGCTGTGGCTGCCCCTGGATCCCTGGCAGTGTCCCAGGCCAGGCTGGACATTGGGGCTTGGAGCACCTGGGACAGTGGGAGGTGTCCCTGCCCAGGACAGAGGTGGCACTGGGTGGGCTTTAAGGTTTTAAGTCTCTTCCAACCCAAACCAGTATGGGGCTCTGTGATTCCAGAAGTGTTGATGGTTCCAGATGAATACAGAATGTTTTCCAGATTTTTCCAAAATCTGACCTTTCAGGAGCTATCCAAAGAAATGTTCTGCCTTTGATCTCAAGTTGTTCATAGTAAGAGGGAATTTCTGCAGCTTTTAATGTGTTTTATTCCTCATGCTTACAAAGAAAAAAAAGAAAAGGAAGCCTTTTGAGCTCCTTGTTTGATGAGTGAGGTTCATTTAAAAAATGACTGAGATTAAAACAGAGACAAAAACCTGCTGGGTGTGATTTTGAGCCTATTGCAGACTGGAGAGGTTTAAAATTTGTGTGGATGTGGCGCTTGGGGACACAGGGCAGTGCTGGGGAATGGCTGGGGTTGATCTTCAACATCTTCTCCAACCTGAACGATTGGGTTCCATGATTTTCTGATCCATCAAAAGGAAGAGTCCTGCCAGTCCTGCAGGGCTGAGGGAGGTGGGCTGTGATTGTGTCTGCACGGATGTCGGGGATGGTTCAATGGCCCGGGGACATGTCCTGTCCCCAGGGACACATCCTGTCCCCATGGACGTGTCCTGTCCCCATGGACACATCCTGTCCCCATGGACACGTCCTGTCCCCAGGAACACGTCCTGTCCCCATGGACATGTCCTCTCCCCATGGACACGTCCTGTCCCCAGGGACACATCCTGTCCCCATGGACACGTCCTGTCCCCATGGACACGTCCTCTCCCCATGAACACGTCCTGTCCCCAGGAACACGTCCTGTCCCCAGGGATATGTCCTCTCCCCATGAACACGTCCTGTCCCCATGGACACGTCCTCTCCCCATGAACACGTCCTGTCCCCAAGAACACGTCCTGTCCCCAAGAACACGTCCTCTCCCCATGAACACGTCCTGTCCCCATGAACACGTCCTGTCCCCAAGAACACGTCCTGTCCCCATGAACACGTCCTCTCCCCATGAACACGTCCTGTCCCCAGGATCACGTCCTGTCCCCAGGGACACGTCCTGTCCCCAGGATCACGTTCTGTCCCCAAGAACACGTCCTGTCCCCAGGAACACGTCCTGTCCCCAGGATCACGTCCTGTCCCCAGGATCACGTCCTGTCCCCAAGAACACGTCCTCTCCCCATGAACACGTCCTGTCCCCAGGAACACTCCCGGCCAGGAGAGCTGGGCTGCCTTTGAAGCCAGGGCTCCTCCTGTGGCCCCTGAGGAGCTTTGCTGTGCCATGGAGTCCTTTTGATGCAGACACATTTATTGGCATTCCTCTCACGCAAGCTGCTCCCTGCTCCTGCCTCCGAGGCACAGGGGAATCGCTGCCTGGGAGGCTCAGGGAGAGAGAGGCTTGGGATGATTTCCACGTGAAAAACCCACTCGGATGCTTGCTGAGGTGGTTTCTAAATTCTGACTTTGTTTTCCAAGGGTTTGCTACTCCTCTGCTCTTATTTCTTCCCTTTTCTTGGTAAATACAGACTGACATCTGCAAACTTTCTGCCTATGAACATTGTGCCTCCATCAGCATCGCCTCTTGCAGGAACTTTGGTAATTTCTAGAAGCTTCTTCTTTTCCCGAAGTCTAATCTTAGACAATAAACAAAGCCAGACAAATGCTTTTTCAGTCTGGAAAGGCACAAATAAGCAACCTGTACTTGTTAAATTAGGCACTATAAAAATGCTGAGCTTTAAATCATTGTCCCGGTAATTAATGTCATCACTGTCGTTATTAGATGACATAAGATTTTATGGCTGATAATTTGGAGGCTTTGATACATTTATTTGAACTGACTGCTCCTTTGGCTAAAATAATTGCCTTAATTTCTCTCGTGGGTTTTTGCTTCTATAAAAAGATTGTTGACCTTGAAGCTTTTGCTTGATTTTGGATTCTTATTCAAATGCAAATACTCATAACCTAGAGAAAAAAGGGAACTCACCAAGCAGACGTGGAATTTGGGAACCTTGGAGAGGGGGGTCAGTTTTCGTGTTGCCAGTGACCCTCAGCCTCTCTGTTAATCTTTTTATTATTATTTTAAGAGTAGGAAGTGATGTTTGCTTTTCCTGAAGCAGATGTTGGTGTGTTTGAGTGCTCTGACTGCTGAAGGTTTGCACTGGGGGCTGAATCTTTCACTGAGATGAATCTTTTTTTGGGAAGAGTCCACAGGCAGGAAGCTGCCCCAGCCCAGCTGTTTGCCCAGGAAATGCTGTGTTTGGGGGATGCACCTATTGAGCTCTGCTAATAACAAAGAGTGAGTTAAGAAATAAATTAAGAGGAAAAAAAGAGTTGGAGAACAGCGACTAACAGCGCCAGGCAGGGTAACAGACTCGGGAGAGCTCCGAAATGTCATGGTTTCATGCCGTGTGCAAATAAGGATGAAATTGAAAATCAGCTCTTTTAGGAGAGGTAACTCTTAATTTGCATGAAATAATAATCAAATCATTATCAGGCCACCTTAAACAGCCGCTCTGAAGGTCATTCACTGCACAGAGTGACACCACACAACAAGGCATGTCTGGCATCGGTTTGGAGGGAGAAGGATAATTACCTGTGGGATTTGTTAATTTTTGTGTTGATTAATCAGGTGTGTGTTTCCAGTACTTCCAGACTGCAAGTACCTGCAATTGTTGGACTCTCAGGTGGTTTTTCAGGACTGAACAATGGCTTAGCCCAAAACTGTGAGAAACTGAGGCAAAGGGTGAGTGGGACACGAAGGTTTCAATAGTTTTTAATCAGGTGGGTGAAGGTTTGAGAGTCCAATGATAAAGACTCCTTGAGGATAAAAGGCCAGAGGAGTCAAAGGTCTTCCACCCATAATTTTAAAATACTCCTTTTTTGTGGAAAAGGGAAGAGGACACCTTTATTCCAGAGAGCTGAAGTGTTGTTGAGGATTGAGGAGAGGCTTCCCAGGGCTGTTGTGGGAGCTGGCAGGATGACATTCCCCGAGCTCCTGCTTCCCTCGCCATGAAAAGGTTGCAATCTTGGCAGCACACAGAAATAATCATGTCTGGTCAAGTGTGGCACAAAGGAGCTGAACTCCCACAAAGGGAACGCCAGCTGGTTTTGGATGATTTATGGATGGCAGGAGAGGGTCAGACTCAGCTCCAGAATCAAAGATGGAATAAGCACCAAACAAATGCCTGATTGTATTCACTGATTTAAACTACATGTCCTTTATTGGGCTCAGACAGAAAAATAATTGTTATCCCACGAATATGGTCTAAGCAGAATATTTTCATTGTTATTCTTCCCATTCATGCCTCATATGATTTTTCTATTGGGTTAATGGCAAATTATCTTAGGTAATGACAGGGGTGCAGGTTAATTATTCAGTAAGTGCTGCTAAAGACAGCAGTGTTGCCTCTCCTGCTACAGAAAGGCTTCATTTTCCACCATGTCATTAAACATCCTCACTTAAGAGGCCTGAGAATGAATCATTGCCTCTGATTTAGGATCATCAAAAAGCACATAGCTGCTGCCTTTATTTAATTGACTTGTGATTTAATGTTAATGAAATTCACGTCTCCCTGCTCTTAGCTGTTAAAATGGAGGGGCAGCGGAGAGCTCGTGAGGACCTTTGGAGTGGAGAAGTTGGAAATTTGGAAGGGAGAAAAATGAATCAGTAAACCAAGAGTGCAGTGGAAGTTCAAAGCAAGGTATTCCCTCATCTCCCGGGGGGAATCACCCTCAGCCCCAGCCCTGCTGACCTGGGGGGCACCAGGGGCTCTTCTCTGCCTTCCTTTGCCTTTCCCCCTTGTCTGCACAGAATTCAGAGGCTCTGCAGTGCCACAGGGATTCTTTCCTTCCAGGGCCAGGCATTTGTAGCACTGTTTAATCCATAGTAATAGTGATAATAATAATGATAATAATAATGATAGTAATAGTAATAATGATAATGATAATGGTCATAATAAAAAAATTCCCTCAACCTGCCTGTCTTCCCCAGCTCAGCTGCCATTGTCCCACAGCCACACTGAGGTTTTGGGGTCATGAACTTGCTCTGGGCTGGGGCTTGAGCCAGAAGGGATCTCCAGTCTGGAGAAGCCCCAGACAAACCCCAGGAGCTGAGCAGTGCTGAGCCATGGCAGGGCAGGGCAGGCACAGGAGCAGCAAAACCACAGACACAAAGCACCAGAAAACCAGGGAAAAGAGGAAGAAAACCTCTGAGGAGGAAGAAAACCTCTGAGGAGGAAGGTGGGGTTTTTGTGGGATTTAACTCCAGGCAAAGGCTTTTTTGCTCCTTTCCCCTCAGCTCCGCGGTGAGGGCAGAGGATGGCGCACATTCCATGAGATAATTATCTCTTCCCTCCTCTGCCATTGCAGCCTGAGCTCTGCAGCGAGTTATGATCAAAGTGTAGCATTCGTTCAGATTAACATCTCAACCCCTCTTCTATTTTGGGGGGCTCTGAAAGCTTGGGTGATACATCAATGACCAAATGTAATTGCTTTCTCTAAAATATGGCTTTCCAAAAGGAAATCTGACTCGGATGCATGTCGTGAAGGATTTAATTTATGTGGAAGCAATGGGTCTGAAAAAGGAGGAGGAGGAAAAGTTGTGATATGGAGGCTGAATTCATCTTCAGTTATGAATAACAGATGATTCACTTGGGAATGCTTTTTGCTAGATTTAAATGAAATCTCATCAAAAACGTGATAATTGGGTGTATTTATAAAGCTGCAAAGCCCACTCGAGGGGGTTTTAGTGATATTATCAATACTACAGGTTCACCATGAAACCAGTCCGAATTTATTGTTGCAAGGGTTTGTACTTGGCTGTGATGGGAATTCCTTTTATCAGTCCCTGGAAACTGAGAGCTTAACAGACTTTCTCATTCCACATTTTTTTATTGTCTCCCAGAAATTAGGAAATGCTTCTTGGCTCAGCAAGGTTAGGGAAACTTGATGAAGATGGTCAGCAAATATAAATCTTGGTCATATTTGCCTTCCTGGTCAGGGAAAACATTTGACCTGAAACCATTTCCGTTGTGAGGGTGGGGAGGGCTGGGCTGGAATTCCCAGAGCAGCTGTGGCTGCCCCTGGATCCCTGGAGTGTCCCAGGCCAGGCTGGACAGGGCTTGGAGCACCTGGGACAGAGGGAGGTGTCCCTGCCATGGCAGGGGTGGCACTGGATGAGCTTTGAGATCCCTTCCCACCCAAACCATTCCAGAATTCCATGACTTTTCTGCTCCTGCCAGGAAGGAGCTGCTGTGGTGTCCCCAAAGCTCCTGCAGGTGAGAGAACAAAATACTGATCTCAGTTTTCAGCCCCAACAATTCATCCTTTCCTTCCAACATTGCCTCTCAGCTTTTCCATGGAATTTCTTCTCCACCTCTGCCCCTGTTGCATTTTCCAGATGGTGATTCCAACAAGGTCTGCAAACCTCTGCTTCTGCCGAGTTCATTTGGCCTCTCTGAGTCCTTTTTGCCTCATCTGCATGCAGGGAGCCACCTCCTCATTGGTTTAAGGGCTGTAACATTCTCTACTGATGAAAATACTTTGATAGGGTTTTTTTTTTTTCCCTTCCCCTCACAAATTATCAGGTCATTTAAAAAAATGAGCTCATTTTAATCTAATTCTGCATGTGCAAGTGTCTGGAGAGTTATTTTCAGCTCCAGTAGTTGCAGCTTGCAATTATTCTGCTTGCTTTAAGAAAAGAAAAGTAACAGCTCTATATTTTATGCAAATTACTGGCGATCTTTCAGAGCAACTTGTGTTTAGGATAAGTAATAGGAAAAATAAGAGGCCCAATGGATGGCAATATGGATTTGAAAAAGCACAGGGGAAGTGGGAAAATATGTAAAGATCACTAAAATATTAACATTTGACCACTTAGGCAGGAATATTTCAATTAAAAGCCATGTCATTCTTGTTGAAGTGAAATGAACAGTTCCTAACTAACCGTGGCTTCCGATGGTGAAAAAATCAACTTTTTTATTTCATTTCCTTGATTGCTGTGGTTCACGTGTGCATTCAGACATTCCTGCATCTCCCCCAGATGTCGTGGAGCTGAAGGGCAGTGCCAAGGAGTGCCTCAAGTGCCTTCATCCATCCCAGCAGGGCTGTGCAGGTAGGAATTGGTATTTTCCTGTATTACCATCCATGTCTGGAGCCTTTTTGAGTACAAGCTGCCAGGTTGTGTCTTGCCCAGGTGCTGCCGGTGCAGGAATGGCTGAAGGCCATGTCCAGGTTCACTGTGGGTTAAATGTGGTGTTTATTTCTGCATTCCATGGAACCTGCACTGATTTGGGCACAATTCAACAGCATTTGGTTGGTTTATTTGCTGGGAAAAAGCTGGTGAGTGGAATATGTCCTTCAGGCTGCCTTAGATGTCACAATTGCTGCTGTTTAAAGGCATAAATCAACTTTCCTGTCCCTTGTAGAAAAAAACTTCTTTTAATAATTTTTCCCTTGGAGCTTTACTTGGCTGATCTCAGCTGAGGCCCTGGCACAGGTGCCCAGAGCAGCTGTGGCTGCCCCTGGATCCCTGGCAGTGTCCCAGGCCAGGCTGGACAGGGCTGGGAGCAACCTGGGACAGTGGGAGGTGTCCCTGACCAGTGCAGGGATGGGATGGGATGGGATGGGATGGGATGGGATGGGATGGGATGGGATGGGATGGGATGGGATGGGATGGGATGGGATGGGATGGGATGGGATGGGATCCATGGGATGAGATGGGATCCATGGGATGAGATGGGATCCATGGGATGGGATGGGATCCATGGGATGGGATGGGATGGGATGGGATGGGATCCATGGGATGGGATGGGATCCAGGGGATGGGATGGGATCCAGGGGATGGGATCCAGGGGATGGGATGGGATGGGATGGGATGGGATGGGATGGGATCCATGGGATGGGATGGGATCCATGGGATGGGATGGGATGGGATGGGATGGGATGGGATGGGATGGGATGGGATGGGATGGGATGGGATCCATGGGATCCATGGGCTGGGATGGGATGGGATGATCTTTAAGATCCTTCCAACCCAGATCATTCCAGGATTCCATGATTCCACAAAGGAAGCCTCTCCATCCAGCAGCAGTGAATCTCCTGCCAGGGGCAGCTGTGCCCTCCAGACAATCCCCGTGGCATTCACATTCAAAGGAACCTCTGGAGCTTCCCCCAAGCTGCTGTAAGATCCTCTTGCCAAAGCAGCTGCTGCCTTGGTGCTCTCCTCCCCCAGCAGGGAGCAGGGACAGAGGGGATGCGAACACGAGGAATTCGGAGGCTTGGGAAGGAGGAGAATGAGACTGAAGAGGCTCGGGAGGCTTGAGGCTGCCACAGGAGGGGCTGAGCACTGCAGACAGGCAGCAAATACTTCTGGTTGCTCTGATGAGACTGAAGATTTACTGGAGAGGATTTTTTCAGATGTTGTCTGTGGTGTGAGGCGGAGATTTTTGATAGCAAAGAGGCACTTTTGGAAATTTAGCACCCATTGTCAACAATCTGTGTGTGTTTGCCTGAGGGAGAGGGTTCATCCAGGGAGGGTGAGCCAGGAATGTGGGATGGGAAGCCCAGAGCTGAGGGAGCGGTGCCGAGCAGCTCTGGGAAGCAGAGGAGGCAGGGAAAGGCTTTCCTGCAGCTTTGCAGGGTTTTGGGGATTTGCTGAGCCTGGCTAGAGCAGGTGTCTGTTCCCCGGGCTTCCTCCAGTGCCTGGCTGGAATGTGAGTCACTGAACTTCATTCCTGTTCCAGGATTCCGGTTTAAATTGGGAATTCTGATGTAAAACTCCCCAAATCTTGGCCGCACAGGGCTCTGTGCTCTGAAAACAGCCTGATTGGCATCTCAGCCTGAAAATTATCCCCCCAGCTCAGCAAGAACTAAGTTTATTTTTCCTCCACCTAATCCCTGCTTTTCCTGCCCTAATCCTTGTTTTTTCCCACAGCCAATCCCCTGAGTTTGGGGCAGCAGGACCTGAGAGGAGCCTGGACATCCCAAAAGTGTGAGGACACTGCAGGTGTGACCCTGCAGGCACCGCTCGCTGGAGATCTCTTAATACACTGTGTGTGAGTAGCAGTACAGAGGAGCTGATGGTTTCTTAATTAGATTGGAGCATTCCGTTGGTAATTAATTTACTGGAATGTTTCAGGCTGTTTTCCCCCCGGATCCCTCTCCCTGAGGAGCAGCCAGCAGCGGTGCCACGTAGCACAAATTAATCTTTACAACTGCCACATGTCATTTCCCCATCTGAGGAACAGAAGCCACCATGGAATATTTGCTCCCTACAAAACACAAACCGACGGAACATCTTCCTTAAAAAATGCACAATTAAATTGGAAAAACAATGTCAAAATACCCTTTTGAAAATTTTCTGGTTTGCTTGCCTAATGGTTGTCATTTAATGCTTTTGTATTTAGTTTTCCTGATGAAGAACTGTTTCTGGGGAGGTCATTCAAGATCCCAAAGGTCTGATTTGATTTCTGCAGGCGTGGAAGTTTTCCCCCGTGGCAGGAGGTTGGAATGAATGTCTTTAAGGTCCATTCCAACCCAAACCATCCTGGGATTCTGTGATTTGGGAGGGCTTTGTCACCTCTCACAGGTCACTGGTTAAATGAAATGGAGTCTAAAATCATGAACATCTCCTCATAGGATAAAATCCAACATTGAAGTGTTCCCTGTGAGTAATTTCCCAGAGTTTCTGCGAGGATTTCTGGAGAGCCACCGTTCATTGCCATCATTTCTCCAACTCCAGCTGAAAATCAGGGCTGTGCACCCCAATGGAGGAATGGGAAGTGGAATTTTTAAAGGCCCTTTCTTCTGTGGGAGTTGCTGATAAATCCCCTGCTTGAAAAGAGAAGGCATTAAAAATGTGGTCATTGAAACTCCTGCCCTGTTTGTGTGATTTTCGTGTGTTCCTTTAGGCATGTGGCAAAATGAAAGTTTTTTCAGGCAAAGAGCTCACAGACTCCTGAAACTGCAACTCCTGAGCCCTCCTTCCTTATCAGAAATTCTTGTGATGAGCAGAAATCCCCAGCTTTATCTTTTGGAGAGCTGCAGGATGCTGCTGTGCTTGTGTCGCTTGTGTCAGAGGGTGATGATGGTGAGGATGAGGAGGAGGAAGGACCCTGAAGGAGCCCAGTCAGGTATGGGTGATTTAAACTGGTCTGTGGCACAGCTGGAGGATTTCCATTGGGGCTTAAAAGACAAAAGTTAAAGACACTAAACCTTCAGGATGCCATTCTCTTCAGGGGTGAGGATTTAGGAGCCTTTGGGGTAAGGTTTGGTTTGGAATCCCAAATGCAGGGCAAGGAGGAAGTTTGATGAAGTCCAGCACGGGGACAGGTGAAAGGTTTTAGGTCTGAGTTTCCGAGTTATGGTGGCCTGCAATTCATTGTGAACTTCTAGTTTAATTTATCATTCAATAATATATGTAATTTATAATAATTTAATTTATAATAACCAATGTTTTACAGCAGCAGGAACAACCAGAGACAGGAAAAGCCCAGGTTTGGTTCAGAATGACAACGGACAAGGAATGAGAAATTTGTGGAATTCTAAATGGAGGAGTCTTGAGGACAGGCAAGAACATGCCAGAAAGGAAGAGGCTTTAGGCAAAGCAGATAATTGAAGTGCGATGGAGATGGGATTTTTCTGTGTGTGTGTATCCAGGCAACTGTTTGCTTTAGCTGTAATGGCTGCTATAAATCACAGAGTGAAGGCTCTCACCCCACGACGAGCTGGGACAGAGCTGCTGCTGCTGCCCAGCTAATGGAGCAGAGCCCTGGCAGGAGCAGCAGCTCCCTCCCAGCGCCACTCACCTGGGGACACGGTGACAGCTCAGGGGGACAGCATTTGGGGCACCTTGGAGCAGCTGCACTTCCCTGTCATAAACACCAAAAAGCTGAAGGAGCCCTAGGACATCATCAGACAAATTCTATCACCTCCCCTGGGACCTCCTGTCCTGGGGTGGCATAATGATATTTTGTATTCCCCATCGTTTGTATACTTGAGTAGAAATCCTGGAGCTTTAGCTGTGTCCTGCAGCTGGGAGAAAGCTCTGCCAGCAAGGGATGGTTTGAAACTTTTTCCCTAGCTCTCCTACAGGGGAGTGAGAAGGAAGGGACACTGTTTTACTTTTTTTTTCCCTCAGTCAGTTGCTGCTGCTGGTTGCTGGTGCTACTGGTGTGGCTGCTGCTTGGGTTTTCTTTTTTCTTTTTTTATTCTTTTTTTTCCCTCTGGGATTGTTTTTTTCATCGTTTTTGGACCCTTTTCTTCGACTTGCTTTCTCATCCGAGAACCTGAGGAGCCCCGGAGGACAGCGGACGAGAATCCTCCAGGGAGCCACCGGAGGAACTCCACCCGACCCCTCCGGGGACCCTGGAAAGGGAAGCTACGCCTGAGGAAAAGGACACTGAAGCTCATCAGCTGTTTGTTCAGGTTTAATGACTCCTTTTCCCCTTTCCCCTTCCACTGTGTGCTCTGTTAATTAAACAGTTCTCCCCACTTTAGGCTGAGATATTCTGTTGTTGTGGGGGAAGGGGTGCCAGAAACCTTTGTGGGGGAGGCACCTGTTCAGAGTGTTTTCCACCTAAAATATTTGTCTCTAATCCAAGACACCTCCTGAGCGCCCACCAGGGTTTGGGACAGGTGGCTGGGGCTGGTTTCTCTCTCCCAGGGCTTTGGTTTGGGCTCCCGTTCCTCTGGAATGGGTGGGAGATCCAGAACTTGCTCCACATGGACCGGGAGAGGCCTGAAGGTGAAGATTCTGGAAGACAAGTGCAGCCACACTCTGGAAGTTGTGTATTTTTTATCATTTCAGGCCTTCATTTCAGACCTGGATCACTCCTTGGGTTCCTGGATTGCTGTGGGGTTTTGTGGGACCCAAACCATGGGACAAGAGGCCATGGACACACAGGAAATTCCTCCTGGACACGAGGCAGAGCTTCCCTGTGCACTGACTGAGCCCTGAACAGATTGTCCAGGGGGGGATGGAGTCTCCTCCCTGGGGATATTCCCTTCTGGAACATTCCTGTGGATATTCCAGAGCCACAGGACACACTCCTGTGCCCTGGGATGAGCAGGGAGGTTGGACCTGGTGATCTCCTGTGCTCCCTTCCAGCCTGACCCACTCTGAATCCTTCCCCAGGGCTACCAGGATTTAAGGATTTCAGTTTCCCACTTGGCACCGTGCTCTGCCTGCATTTAAAGGACAGCAGCAGGCTCTGTGGCTACTCAAAAAACCAGAATGCTCTTTTTTTCTGTTTTGTGTGTGAAAAATGAGTTACCCATTGAAAGAAGAGCCTGTTCCACACCACTACATGTGTTTCATGCATATTCACAAAGAAGCAGTTTTGAAAAATACACTGCTGTGCTCTTGCTGCTGGAGATAGAGGAGAATATTACAAATTCCATTTTTCCCCTACTGCTTCACTCCTGCCGCTGTGTAAACACCGAATGTTTGTTGTGCTGTTGGGATTAACTGGTGTTTGTTTAAGGTGGGAGAGGTGTTTTTAGGAAACAGATGGATTTGGACTGTTTGCTTCCCCCAGGAACCGGAGGAATGGAAGCTCATTTAGAATTGTTCTCTGTAATTTTTGCTGTTGGCTCTAAGGAAATGCTGAGAGTCTGCGTTTTCCTCTGTCCTCAGCCACAGCTCCTGCCTGCTGCACTCTGCTTGTGGGGCAGGAGAAAATGAGAAATGCTCCAGACACATGCTCAGACCTCAGACACGCCAGCCAGCTTCGGGGGGATTTTTGATCTTTTATTCTGCACTTTGGTAGGGAGGATAATACTACCTTAGCACCCTGTTGCTCTGATTTTCTGATATTCGTGGAGATTCGCGGAAGCTCGCAGGGAAGTCAGGCAGGCAGCACCAAGATGGCGAAAAGATAAACTTTATTTACAAGAACTTCTTTATATATCCATTAATAGTCTGGTAATTATTGGTTGATAGTTTTTCCACCCCTATAATGATTGGTTACAACTCTAGAGCATCCAGTACCAAAACAAAGAGATTAGAAAGCACAAGAATGCAACTTATCTCTATTCTCCATGAGAAAGAAGAGAAAGATTTTAAAACAGTGCAACTACAGCACCCAGCGTGGCTGTGCAGATAAACGGAGTGAAGGCGTGGGAAGCACTCAGATAATGCCCTGATTGATGCCCCAGGGAAAGCTCCACAGAGAAATTCCTAATTCAGAGCATGGCCAGAATGGGAGGAAAGCTCCAGAGCAGTGCTGAGCTGAGGGGTGCAGCAGGACTTGGTAACTGTGCTCGGCTGCCTTTGGTTTGGGGTCCCCAGGTGAGCTGATGGGCACAGGTACCAACAGCAGCACTGCCCAGGCTGCAGTCCAGCAGGAAAGAGCTCATTGGAAATTTCAGTGCCCAAAATTCAGTGTCTGAGCCCAGCAGGAAAGAGCTCATTGGAAATTTCAGTGCCCAAAATTCAGTGTCTGACTGCCCGCAGAGCTCAGAGCAAAACCTTTGGATGTGCACCCACTGCCCTTTGCAGTCTTTGGGTTTTTCTTGAAGTTCTCCAGAGGTAAATCACAGGTGAGATCAGGAACAAAAAGGCCTTTTATTAACTCATGTATAGAAAAGTATTGAAAATATCCATGGTTTAAGGAGAAAATGATTTCCAGCAGACTGGGAGGGGGACAGCCCTATTTGCTATTTATTTTAATTATTGAGACACACAGATGGTGATGTTGGGATTGCCAGAGATGTGAAAAGCCCACAAATCTCAGCCCATCCTCTCCTTTTCCAGCACAAACAATGAAGAAAGCAAAGAAATAAAATTTCAGGCTTCAGCAGAGGACACTCTGAGCATCTCCTCTGTTGTACTTTAATTCTGCTCTGCCACACGAACAGCTCCTCCTCCTGCAGAGAGAGGTTGAGGGATGCTGAACGTCAGTTCTGGGGGAAAAAAGAGAGAAATCATTAACAGCAGAGCCAGGGAAGTGCCCAGAACTGCATAACTTTTTCCAGCTTACAGATGCAAAAGAAAAAAGAGCTTCTCGGAGGTTGCTGGGGTTTGGATTGTCCCTGGGGAGGTGTTTGATGTATGATCTGACTGGGAGCAGGCAGGTAGAGAGGAGCACTGCAGATTTCGAGGGCAGTGGAGCATAGCCCAGCAATTCAGGAGAGGTTTAACCCTGCTGGGAGCTGGGAAGCTGCAGGAGGGGCTGTGATGGGATCCCTGCTGGGTGCTGTGTTTTTGGGGCATGGAACTGAGCTGCTCAGGCCGTCCTCCCCTGGGCTGGGAGGACTGAACCCTCCTGTGTCACCTGGCTGTGACATCCCTGCCTGGCCAGCACACCATGGCTGTGCCTCGGGGCTTGGAGGGCTCCTGCCACAGCCAGAGGAGGCAGAAATTCTGAGTTCATTGCTGTGTGGTGCCTTGGCAGCCCCGGGATTAATATCAGCACTGCCATGCCATGGCCTGTAGGATTCAGATCTCCAAGATTGCTGTGTGTGGTGTGGGTGCTTCAGACGGCCAGGATGGAGATGAGAGACTTCTGGATTTTAGTCTTAGAGCATGAGGTTTATTGTGAAAAAGAGTGTGGGGGTAAGAGACCTGCCAGGAGCTGCCAAACACAGCTCAGAGCAGGGCAGAGAGGCGAGAGAGAGAGAGAAGTACAGGATACAGGATACAGGAATACAGGAATACCGTGGTTGTCGCTTACAATACAATAAATCATCTTCTGTGCTGAATATTCCAATTTTCGCTAACCAATCTAGAACAAGATACAAATTCTATAGCATTTACACACAGCCTATGAGTATCCTTGTATTACCATATGGCGTTGTATTTTAAACTCTAAAAACTGCTTTTGGACCTTATGCTGAGTTGGGAGGGTCTGCTCTGCCCTTTGGACCTGGAGCAAGCAGAGGGGATTGTTTAATCAAGGGGTGGTATTGTTCAGTCAGAGAGGGTGGTGAGCCCTCGGTGGCCATGCCATTGTTTTCAGTTGTTCAGTCACTGGGGTTTGGTATCTCAAAGCTTTGTCTTCATTTCAATTTCTCTTACGGTTTCCATATCCTCAGCATCTTTTGCCAGCTAATCATATTGATAAGACTTTCCTTATTTCATCCTCCCCAACAATGGCCCTTGGGTTTTCCCTGCCTTTCCTGGAGGCTGTGTGTGGCTGGGAAGACTCACTGCCATTACTGATTGAAGAATTGTCTATCCAATCAGCCAGGCTGAGCAGGCAGGGCTGAGCACCTGCCCTGGGAGGAGAGGGCACCAAGGCTGAGCGGTGTCACAGAGGCTTGAGGGGTGTCACGAAGAAATACTTGAGGGGTGTCACAGGGACTTGAGGGGTGTCACAGGGACTTGAGGGGTGTCACAAACACTTGAGGGGTGTCACAGGCACTTGAGGGGTGTCACAGGGACTTAGGGGTGTCACGAAGAAATACTTGAGGGGTGTCACAGGGACTTGAGGGGTGTCACAAACACTTGAGGGGTGTCACAGGGACTTGAGGGGTGTCACAGGGACTTGAGGGGTGTCACAGGCACTTGAGGGGTGTCACAAGGACTTGGGGGTGTCACAAGGACTTGAGGGGTGTCACAAACACTTGAGGGGTGCCAAAAGGACTTGAGGGGTGTCACAAGGACTCGGAGGGATATCACAAAGGTTTGAGGGGTGTCACAAACACTTGAGGGGTGTCACAAGGACTCGAGGGGTGTCACAAGGACTCGAGGGGTGTCATAAAGGCTCGAGGGGTGTCACAAGGACTAGAGGGGTGTCACAAGGACTTGAGGGGTGTCACAAAGACTTGAGGGGTGTCACAAGGACTCGAGGGGTGTCACAAGGACTAGAGGGGTGTCACAAGGACTTGAGGGGTGTCACAAGGACTCGAGGGGTGTCACAAAGACTTGAGGGGTGTCACAAGGACTCGAGGGGTGTCACAAGGACTCGAGGGGTGTCACAAAGAAAGACTTGAGGGGTGTCACAAGGACTCGAGGGGTGTCAGTTTAGTTCAGTATTGCCCTGAGACTCAGGCTCAACATTCACAAGGGAACTCCCTGGCTCCTGGGCAGTCTGGGATAATTTTTCTGGGTTATCCCTTCGGTGTGATCACCCAGAAGGGATCAGGGGTGAAGGGTTTGCCTGAGGAGCTGATTTGGGGCTGCCTGTCAGCTCTGAGCTCCAGCACAGCTCAACAATTCCCATTTCAACCGCAGGGAAGTTAAGAATGGATCATCACATCTGTTTAAACTTCCAGCTCCTCGAGGCACAGAAATATTTATGTTCCATCTCCATCCTGATAGCACAGGGAACAAGTCTTGGCTGAGATTTCAGGGGCTGTTAGGAGATATGACTGAAAACCAGGTTAAAGGGAAATATTGGCACAGGATTTATAGGCCAAGAAATTCAAGGGTTTGGAAATGCTTGGAATTTGTTTTTATGAGAGCTTGCTAAAGAAAATGGCACAAAAGAGTGCAAAATCCTGCCTTTATTATCAAGAAAAGGAAAATGTATTTAAAGTACAATAAGCAGAGCACATTCAGAGGATTTTGACTTTCTGATATAATCATGTTACACTGGAGTGCAGCCACCTGCGTTTTTGGATTGTGTGTGAGGGTATTAGAGCTGGTGAGACGTTCAGAACATTTATATTCCTGTGATCAAACAGGAATTTATTTTTAGAAGCAGGAGGTGGAAGGGGTTTGTCCCTGTTTGGCTCAAGGACAGTACATTAGACAGATATAATTGTGTTCCTCTCATTCAGACATGACAGCAATGCTGCTCTCACACTGCTGAAAGAAACTTTTTTATTTAATTGAAAGAAATAAAACTTTTTTCCCCCGAGATTTTTTTTTTCTTGGAGAAAACAATAATTCTAAATCTATCCTGATATTCAGCCAAGTTTCTCTTCCTTCTCTCCCATTTCAGCAGAGCAGGAGATTACAGAGCTCGCAGAGAGACACTTCTTTGATCACAAAGATGCTGCATGACAGTAATTAAATTTTTCCTCTCAACTGATTTAATTTGTTAGCCAAAGAGGGGGAAAGGCTTTATTGCAAATGGGATGAGGCAGCTTCTTCCACCTGACTTTACTTGTACTTGACTAACTACTTCATTAGAACCCAGGCAAGGCTGGTGACAGATCATTAATTTCCAGGGCTGGAATCTGGGGAGCCAAGAGTTAGGAGAGGCTGCTCTGCCCAACTCAGCCTAACTGCATTAATGCTTATTAAAACTAAACCTCAGTCTGTTCTCGTGCTGCCTCTGTCACGTTGTGGATTAATTGCTGGAATGCATTGAGACAGCAAATGCAAGGAGAAGAGCTCACTCTGTGAAATATTGAAAGTTGTGGTTTCCCACTGGACATCAATCCTGGGGAAGAGGTGAGGGCAAAGCAATTTTCTCTTGTGGTGTTTGGTCTCCATGGCCAAGGTGTGTTCGTGGCTTTGCAGACAAGTCCCCATGCCTGGAGGGGTTTCAGAGCCGTGGGGATGTGGCACTTGGGGACACGGGCAGTGCTGGGGAAGGGTTGGACTCTCAGTCATGGAGGGTTTTGGAGGCTCCACCCTCTGCTAATTGCCTTTTGTCGCTGATTCCAACCCAAATTCTGCAGGGATGTGGCACTTGGGGACATGGGGCAGTGTTGGGGAAGGGTTGGACGCTCCATTTTGGAGAGTTTTGGAGGCACCACCCTCTGCTAATTACCTTTTGTTGCTGATTGCAACCCAAATTCTGCAGGGATGTGGCACTTGGGGACATGGGCAGTGCTGGGGAAGGGTTGGACCCTCAGTCATGGAGGGTTTTGGAGGCACCACCCTCTGCTAATTACCTTTTTTCGCTGATTGCAACCCAAACCCTGCAGGCCATGTGACACAGAGCCTCAGATGTAAGAATGAACAGCTATATTTAAAACCATCCACATTTATTTAAGACTGTAGATAACATTTCTTTTCCTCAGCCATCAGATCATTTTTGAGCCTTTTCTCATTGGCTTTATTGCAGCTCTATTACTGAAAGCTGGAAATTGGTGCTGGCACAGCCCTCCTCTGCAGTTACCTGTTGCTAAAACCCTTTTTATTTCAGTCTGTAACTGCTTTTTCTCTGCCTTTATTGCATCTGCAAGAATCCACTGCAGCTGCCAATAAAGCCCTCGGTCTGTGGCGTTGGAAGGTTGTTTTCACAGAAGAGAACACTCTGCCCAAACACGCTGTAAAATTAGGACAGATGCATTGTTTTCTGAAATACACAGGCATGAAATTTGATGGCAGCACTTCCAGCTTCATTAAGTTCTTCCCAGGGTCGGATAAAAGCGGGATTCATGGAAAATGCTTTTGGAGGAGAGGTTTTGTTGTTTGTTTCCGTGGGAGCAGTGTTAGAGCAGGGTAACGGGGGGCACAGCAAGAAGAAAATAACATTATTTCATGCACAGGCAATGGGTGAGGCTCTTTCATGCGAGACACGAGGAAAAGGGAGCATTTTGCAGTATTTTTACACCTCACAAGCCTTGCCACGTACTCACACATTCAAAACCTAAAAAAATATTGCAGTTTTTTTTATGTTCATTGATTTAGGCAAAGTTACAAAGGTTGGGAGAGGAAAATGTGAATCCCTGGGGATTCAGAGGGCTTCCATTATTTCCGAAGTCAGGCAAACCATAAACTCCTGGAGAATCTGACAGGTTTCCACTCTCTCACCAGTGGGAGGGTGGTTTAAGTGCTTTACAAGATTGCTCTCAAAATTGTTATAAGATTATGTATGATAGAAGCAAATCTGGTGCCCCCAAAGACTGGTGGTGATAAACATAATTATGTTTAGTGTTCTGCAGCTTCACAAAAGGATTTGTGGATTCCCACAGTGGTTACATTGATTTTATACCTTTCTGAGCACACAAAATAGCAATTAGTCAATGCTTCACATTGCATTTTTGACAGGTATAAAATTATAGTGCCAATTATTTTGCACAAGTTGATGAACAACAGCAGAGGTTTCTGAACAGTCTCTAAGACAGTGCTGGCAGAGAAATCTGTCACTTCAAGGTTTGAAAGCTGTGACTGTAATTTCCAATAAAATTGAATACAAATCTTTGTTATGTGTGCATGCCGTACAGTTTTTATTTTAATGGTGGCCACTTCTTTATCGACACAGAATAACATTTGTTAAATCTTAACCACTTCAGAGTAATTGAGTAGTAACTGAGGTCTCTCTGATTTTACCCTTCCCAGACGAATAACGTAAAGAGTTCTGAGCTTCCTCTTTAAAGAAATAAATCTTTATCACCTGACCACAGAGAATCTTTACCCATTTGTGGCACTTATTTCACTCCCAGGCAGCTGAAACAGAACATTTTGCTCCAGGGCAAGTGGAATTTCCCACCTCCAAACAGGTGGGTTTTGCATAGAGGTTCAGCTTAATTTTTATCTTTATTTAATTAGAATTATTTAATCTCTTTGTTAAATGAGTAAATGACACGTTCAACAAGCTCTGCCCCTGGCTTGGGTTGCTGGAGGACAGGGGCTGAGTTCTGCTGCATTTTCCAAGCAGGAATGCATTGTATGGGGAGCTGAGAACTCTCCCACTCTCCCTGTGACACTTCCATCACTCTCAGTCATTTCGGGAATTACCAATTTCAGAGATTGTATCCTGAGTTTGCTGCTCCAAGGGCAGGGCTTTACAGGAGCACTGAGCTCTGCAGGGCTGAGCTCTGGTTCTGAGAAAAACCTGTGAATAACAGAGCTCTGTCAGAACAGGGTTGTTGCTCTGATTTTCTGATCTTCGTGGAGATTCGCGGAAGCTCGCAGGGAAGTCAGGCAGGCAGCAGCAAGATGGTGAAAGAGAGAGTTTATTTACAAGAACTTCTTTATATATTCATTAATAATCTAATAATTATTGGTTGACAGTTTTTCTGCCCCCTATAATGATTGGCTGGAGCCCTAGAGTGTCCAGTACCAAAACAAAGAGTTAGAAAGCACAAGAATGCAACTTATCTCTATTCTCCATGAGAAAGAAGAGAAAGATTTTAAAACAGTCCAACTACACAGGGTTTCCCCAAGAATTTGGAGAGTTGCTTTCATTACTCCTGGGGAAGTGAGGCACAACTGGTGTGGTGTCAGAACAGCTCTGCAGAAAGCTCCCCAGGTCCTTCTGCTGTGGGATTGTCCCAGGACAGGTCACTGAGGATTCCCTGCACAGATGTGACCAAAGTGGTGTTGCTCTGATTTTCTGATATTCGTGGAGATTGGCGGAAGCTCGCAGGGAAGTCAGGCAGGCAGCTCACAAGATGGTGAAAAGAGAAACTTTATTTACAAGAACTTCTTTATATATCCATTAATAGTCTGATAATTATTGGTTGATAGTTTTTCCACCCCTATAACGATTGGTTACAACGCTGAAGTGTCCAGTACCAAAACAAAGAGATTAAAAAGCACAAGAATGCAACTTATCTCTATTCTCCATGAGAAAGAAGAGAAAGATTTTAAAACAGTGCAACTACAAAAGTGGGAAGGAAAATCCTATGGCAGCCATGGGATTACCCAGAGGGAGAAAAGCAGTGGTGCTCCAGTGCTCTTTGAAGATCTCATTGCTCAGGACCTTGATTGGTGTCCCTGCGTTCCTCTGGGTCTGGAACCCTCCCCAGCTGGGCAAGGACCATCCAGGAGCATCCCTGGAGCAGGAGGTGGGGCTGGACCTCATGGGGAGCTTTGGTTTGGGGCAATTCTCTCTTGTGAGGTCTGGGAGGGGAATGGAGCACATTCCTGCCCTTCTTCATCCCCAGCTGCTGCCTGAAGGAGGTCTTTGGTTGGAGAAATGAATTGGGAAATATTTGTGGAAAAACACCAGAACACCCCAGTTTTGTGAATAATTTCTCCCCTAAGGTTAAGCTTGGTTTTGCCACCACAGCTGTTAAAAGCAGAGACCTTCATTGCCTCTCATGTCAGATTTTGTTCCTGAGGCTGCTCAGGATGGAATTGCCCAACAAATGGCATCGTTTCCTTTCTGCAAACAAGTGAGGCATCAGAGGCAGGATCCAGGATCACTAGTTGGAAATTCCTAGTTGGAATTTCTAACCACAGTGCCTAATTTTGATAACTTCATTAGGTTATTATCAATGCATGTGTGAGGCTGAGGGAGAAGGGATGTCTGATTTCTCACTCTCAGCTGTCCCAGGAACTGTTTCTGGGGGAGAATTCCCCTGGAATGGCAGCGATCCTGAGGAGCAGCCTGGATGCTGGGGCAGGGCTGGCTCATCAAGATCATTAACTAATGACAGCGATGCTCATCTTGTCAGTGAGGGGAAGGCACTGTAACCAACAGCCTGGGAAGGAGCTGCAAATGGGGAAAACTCCTGCCTGGCCTCTTGACAAATCCCATGGGACATCCCAAGCACTCGCAGCTGTTCCCATTCCCTCTGCTGTCCTCTCGGGATGATCCTCCCATGGGCGGAGGCAGAGCTCATTAAAATCTCCCAATTTCCTCCTCTCCTCCTCCTTCCTGAACTGGGACCTTGTTTGTTGCTTCCCTCCAGCCAAGGACCTCCTCCAGCTTCTTCCAAAGGTAATTTCCTGGGGCTTGGGTGGTGTCAGCCAACCCAAGTGCCAGGGGGGAATTTATCTGACCCAAACTGAACAACGACATTTAATTTCGGTGCCCTCTACATCATTTTTCCCAGCCTGAGGTTGACCTGCTTTGCCACCCTGTGAACAGCTCTATGGTCACCCTTCAGGGAAGGAAAACAAAAAAGGTCCTAAAACTTTCCTCTTTCTTGATGGGGTTTTAATAATTCGATAAAAAGTTAATTAGGTGGGAATTTGGGCTGAAAATACTGGTGTCTCCTAAATGAAAGCTTTTTACAAATGTATGTAAAAACCTAAACTAAACCAGCCATGGCTCCTTTTTGCTAAGGGGAAAGTTTCTTTGTGTGCTAATTAAGTTCTTTTAATTCCTTTCACCTTTACACTCCTTAATGTAGGAATTGTATTTAGCAGCTTGCTGAGTCCATTGAGTTTTCTTGAAATGATCATTATTTCATTGCTCCTTTTCCTTTGTGAGAGTTGGAATTTTTGGGAAGAAAACGTTGTGCTTTTGGCCTGGAGTGTTTGTATCAGGTCCCGGGGCTGAATGAGGGTGGGCAGTGCATTTAGGGTGGGCTGCATTTGACCCCAGCTGGGGACCCTGGAGATGGAGCTCCTCCTCTGCTCCGTGGGGAGGGGTGGGATGTTCCTCGGATGGGATGTCCCCTGGGGTGGGATGTCCCCTGGATGGGATGTCCCCTGGATGGAATGTCCTTGGATGGGATGTCCCTTGGATAGGATGTCCCTGGATGGGATATCCCTTGAATGGGATGTCCCCGGGATGGGATGGGATGGGATGGGATGGGATGGGATGGGATGGTCCCCAGATGGGATGGTCCCCAGATGGGATGGTCCCCAGATGGGATGTCCCCTGGATGGGATGTCCCCTGGATGGGATGTCCCCTGGATGGGGTGTCCCTCACGGGATGGGATGTCCCTCACGGGATGGGATGTCCCTCACGGGATGGGATGTTCCCTGGATAGGATGTTCCTTGGGTAGGATGTCCTCTGGATGGGATGGTCCTGGATGGGATGTCCCTCATGGGATGGGATGTCCCTCATGGGATGGGATGTCCCTCATGGGATGGGATGTCCCTTATGGGATGGGATGTCCCCTGGATGGGATGTCCCCTGGATGGGATGTCCCTCATGGGATGGGATGTCCCTCATGGGATGGGATGTCCCTGGGATGGGATGTCCCCCGGATGGGATATTCCCCAGATGGGATGTCCCTTTCCCACCCAGCTGAGAGCCCTTCCCTGCTCAGTGGTGGCTGCTGGCATTTTAAATCCAATATAAACCAGAGAAAGCTGTGTAAAAAAAAAAATCCCTAGGAAAGAGATGATCATTCAGAAATAAATGATATTCTGATTTTTGCTGTTGTTTTCCTGCTGTATTGATGTCATGACGCTTGATCCAATGCATGGCCCAGCTATTGTTTTTCAGACCAACTTTTGGTTTTAATGAAGTGGAACAAATGGCTTTGAATCGGTTATGCTAAGAAAAGAAAGGACGTGGAAGTATTCGGTTAATTTGACGGGTCAGGCGAAATATTTCACAAATTAGCAGCAGATTCAACTCTAAGGAGAGCTGATGAGTGAAATTTCCCTGTGTGATGTTATCAGCTGGAAGGGAATTACACCAGCAGCTCTTGGCAGAGGGAGTTGGCAGAAACTGCAGCCTGAAGTTCTTGTAGCAGCACAATAGCAAAGGCAGGTGCAGAAAGAGATTTCTCTGAATTAGAAATGAGCCTGCTCAGTCCGGGAGATCTTGGCACATCTGGCTGTGAAATAGTTTGGCGCTGCAGCTGAGCGTGGTGAGGGCAAATGTCTGGGATTCCATTTGCGGCTCTGGGGACAGAAATGAAGGAGTTTGGGATGTGGGAAAAGGCCTTTGTTAACGTGAGCAATTTGCAAATGCAACCATCTGGGCTTTGTGTGGCTTCTGTGTGAATTCTGAGTTCTTCATTGGTTTTACACATGAACTGCAAAGTTGTTTCTCACTGAACTTTGTTCTCACAACGTCTTTTGCCAGAACAAAACAAAATCTTGGTAGGGAACCACTCACCGGGATTTTTTTACCACTTAATCTATTTATTTGTTCAGTGTGTGTGTTTAACAACCCATGGCAACACTTGTGCTTTGTCCTTGCGGAACCAAAGGAGGAACAGAATAAATTCTGTTCCCTGCCAACCCAGCCAAAAATGCAAAGTGTGATGGGTGCTTCGTTGCTCTTTCCAGGCACCAGGTTTACCCTGGTTATTGATGTTCTTCAGCCTCATTAGCTGCATAATTTATTTAGAAAGTTCTCCTTTAGGAAGCTTCTGCTTTATCGCTGAAAAAGCTTTTGTGTTTGTTTGTTTAGGTGGCCAGAAAAGTGTGAAATATTGTCCTCCTTATGCTCTGTGAGGAGTGCAGAGTTTGGGTTTGCAATTCAGGTGAAATCTTAGGGTTGGAAGAGAAACAGAGCCAAGGAGAGGCAGAGGGGTTTGTGATGTGGCTGCTGTTGTCTTCCATCTGAGCTCTCTGCTCTTCCTGCCTCAGTAGGAATTTCTTCCCTTTTGTTTTTTGGGTCGCAGCAGTTAAATGTAAACAGCCTGTTCTTATTTTCTTAACAAAAACAATTTGAGGCACTTCCCAGAAGTTAGAAATCATGAATAATGAAAGATTTTATTTTTAATTTCCAGAACAAAATAAGAGTATGAAATGGTTAGACAAAACACTTGAATCCAATTAGGAAAGAACTCGGTAAGGAAGAAAACCTTGACACTTATTTTGAGTATTTGATTCCCTACAATATCAATTTAAATGTAAATTGTGCTTTGGAGAAGAATGCTTCCATCAAAGGCTAAAAGCATGTGGTTTATGCTCAGTGTTTTACAACTGGATTATCTCAGGCCTGGGTTTATAGTTATTGCCTGTGGGCAGAATTCCACCTTAGCACTTAGAGCACAGGCAGTAATACACTTGTGCATCTATTCTTCTGCAGATTGGTGATAGAATCGTGTGATTAAATAAGAAATTTTATTATTTCTTTTCCCGTGGTAGATTGCAATCAGTATATTTCGGTTTGATTTTGGCTATAAAATTTGTAGCCTGAGAATAAGTAGGATAAGAAGTTGCAGGTGGAATTGTTACTGGCAGAACTGAAGTGCTGAGATCTCAAATATTGAAAGGATTAAAGCTCTCAGGGGGAGTCCTGAGCTGTGTTCAGTGCCAGGTGAGGAGGTGTGTTCATGGCTGTGTTTTATCATCTCAGACCTGGGCTCTGTTCAGCTTGACCCTTCCCAAAAATTCAGTTTTCCTCCTGGCAGCTGCCTGAGATCCCTCTCAGGTGCTCTAGGTACAGCCCCAGCCCTAAACCTGCTCCAGCTCCTGCCTGGAGATCAGAGCTACCCCAGGAAACTTGTGTTGTGAAAAACGTCAGTGTTACTGCTAGGAGATGCTTTGGGTAACCCCAGAGCACGTGGTGGAGCTGGAGATGGAAGAAATGTCAAATAAAATGACATTGACTGTTATTCCCAGAACCTAACAAGGTTTTTTAAAAATATTTCGAGTGTTTGAATGGGTTTCAGACAAGTTGTTAGTGCAGGATCTCTTCAAATGCAGATATGGCTCTGTCCAGGCGTTGTGGGTTTGGCTTTCAGTGTGTTTGGGCAAATATGAAAGATATTAAATGCTCCTGAATAGATGCACCTTAAAATAATCTTTCAAAGCAGTGAAAATTGGAAGTTTCAGTAGTTCGTATTTCATATTTCTTATGTGAAATATGAGTAGGCAGTGCCACGGCAGGAAGGGGTGAGGACCTCTGCCGTGGGCTGAGGAGCACCTGAGCCTGGGAATCTCCTGACCACGGTCATGTTCTGTGAATTCAGACTTCTTTTGGAAAGGAGATTCAGTTCTTCGTATTTTCCTGGTTTTTCAAGCAGTGCTGTAAGCCTCATTTGTCCTTGCATGTTTTCCTGAATGCCCTGGTGGGTGCTGGCTGGGGAGCTAAACAGGGGCAGGTTTGCAGCTCTTCTCCAGCTCAGGAATTGCCTCACACCATCCTGCAAACAGGGATTTGTCTCTTCTTATCTTCAGCGTGGCTTTGTTATGCCTTGGATTGATGTGGAAGGGTTTTTCTGTTACCTCAGAAACTTTTCTGTCTTGGCATTTGGCAACTTCGTACTTCAGCCTTGTTGTTCTGCTCTGTTCATAATTTTAAAATATGTGCTCTACATCCAGAAAATAAATCCTGAGGTGGAGGGCACCCATGTGAAACAGCCCTGTGTCAAAGGCAGATAAAATATCTCCCACTTACTGACAGCGTTAGATTTTTGTCACCCTGTTAATGCTGCTTCCATATCACTCAGGAGGAGAAACACTTTGCTTCTTGATTTATGGTCCCTGACAGGGAAGTGTCCAGGATGATTAATTACAGCCCCAAATGACAGTGCCCTCATTCACACCTCCCTGGCCTGGATGATTGAAATTAATAAATATATCTGTATGGGTGTGGAGCTTGCCATTGCCTGTTCAAATATTTATACTCTTGACGTGCTGGGAAGGGATTGAGGGGAGGCAGAGCCTGGAAATCAGCACCTTGTACATTTAATAGCACTTTGTAGAGAGGGAAGGGAGCAGAAGATTCTGGAACTGATTAGAAGGTTATGAATAATTTTCAGGGAAAATGTTATGACAATTCTTTGGCAGTTTAAACCATCACTTTCTGCAAGCATTCTGCGGATTTTGTCTTTATATTCTGAAAATATTGGCTTTGAAAGTCTATAAATTACCCTGAACTGTATTTTTGGGGACTGTGTCTGGCACTTGGGACTGTGACAAAGCTCTGCCTTGCCAAGAGGAGAGCACAGTGACTGGGGCATCCAGAAATATCCGTTCCTTATCTGAACCCCAGCAGACAGCTCCATGCAGCCCTTGTTTGGGTGGCCTTGGGTGGATTCATTTGTTCCGACGCGTTTGGATGTGAGCAGGCTCTCCGTGCACGAGGAAGGAGCAGAAATGTATTTGTAACAGAGCTGGGGATTTGTCATGACCCTCAGGGGCTGTTCATATGTTTATTATCTGTAGTGACTCCCAGGGGCTGTTTATATTTTTATTATTTGTAAATGACCCTCAGGGGCTGTTCTTATGTTTATTATTTGTAGTGACCCCCAGGGGCTGTTTATATTTTTATTATTTGTAGTGACCCCCAGGGGCTGTTTATTTGTTTATTATTTGTCATGACCCTCAGGGGCTGTTCATATGTTTATTATTTATCGTGACCCTCAGGGGCTCTTTATATGTTTATTATTTGTAGTGACCCTCAGGGGCTGTTTATTTGTTTATTATTTATCATGACCCTCAGGGGCTGTTCATATGTTCATTATTTGTAGTGGCTCTCAGGGGCTGTTTACAGCTGGGAAGAAGTGCAGCCCCACCTGAGCAGTGACATTTGGCTCCATTTTTCAGCTCCTCCAGGTTTATTCTCTGAGCAGTTCTTGGCCACGCTGGGTAAAAATTCAGAGCCCTGAAAATCTGCAATTTGCACATCAAATTGTTCGTACTTCGCCAGTAGCATGGGGGTCAGTCCCACGATACCTCTGCCATCCTCTGGATTGCACCAGGCCTGGGAAGGTTAAATCAGCCTCTGCATTCTGGAAATGAAAAATATGGGAAAGCTGAGGAGTGCAGATCCTATCAAAGCATGGGAGCTCTGAACGGAGCCTCCTCAGGGGATGGAACGTGAGCTAAATGGATCCCTGAGTTACCTGAA
The DNA here is from genome assembly GCA_036630365.1 of Acanthiza pusilla. Lineage (NCBI taxonomy): Eukaryota > Metazoa > Chordata > Aves > Passeriformes > Acanthizidae > Acanthiza > Acanthiza pusilla. The sequence continues at coordinate 1,341,329 of JAXCHO010000001.1, read as the reverse complement.
CTCGGACAGTGACGTTTGCCTCTTCAGCAGCACTGAAACCTTTAGTTTAGCTCCCTTAACATTGCTTTTTTGGGGCTGTTTGGCTTCCAGTTCCTTCCACACGTTTGCGTGGGAAGCCCTTCATGGAACTCCCAAGGTGTGGCTGTTTTTGACTGCTCTGAACCAAAATTTTCCAACTGGGGCTGTAAATCCAAGCTTTCAAAGCCTAAATGGAAATTTCCTGTGTTCAGATTGGTTTTTCCTGCATTCAGTGAAACCTGTGCTTGTCCAGGTCCTCCTCTGTGCCCTCACACAAACGCAACGCTGCCTTTTGGAGCTTGTTCCAGCCACAATATTTTTGTGAAGTTTATGGCCAGCTTTCCTTTTAACTTGAACTCTGTGCCTCAGCACCCCGTGTGGGAAGTGGAGATAATTCTGCTGCCTTACCTTGTCAGTTTAATTAATGTTGTGGAGCGCTCAGATAGCGACAAACAGCCGAGAAAAGCCCAGAGGAAATGAAAAATTCTTTCTTCGGAGCAGTGTTTGGACAGTAGGCAGGAGATAAGGCTCAGACACACTCTGAAAAATGAGGCAACCCCAAAATATTAAATCCAGGCTCATTTAGGAGAAAGGACTGAACTCGGTGTGCTCAGGGAGCAGAGCCACGTGGGGAGAGGCTGATGATGTAATTAAAGACTTGTAAATAAAGGAGATGCACAGGCAGGTGGGGCTGGGAATGCAGAGACAATACTGTGCCATGTCACTAATTTCTGTCATCCCTGAGTGCCTTAAAGGAGATGTTCTGGCTGGATTTGCCCTGAACATGTACTAAAATCACTAAAAACACAAACACTTTTATTAAAAAAAATTGACCGCTTCAATTAGAAAAGTTTTTCCCTGTAAAACTCAATCTATTTTCTTATTACTTCTGTGTGGCTTCTGATATGGATTACAGGGCCAGATGTTCTGTGAAGAAAAAAAAGAAAAGATTTTCTGGATTTAAGAATCCAAGAAAAAAAAAAAAATGTAGACACACATTAAACCTGGGGTTTTTGATTGCCCTTTCTTTTATTAATACAAGAATATCCCCTGATGTGCCTGAATTCCCACACGCTTCAGGATGAATTAATTTGGCCGCAATTTTGTGGCAGTGACATGAGGGAAACGATGCTCTGTGGCTTCCAGGAGGGTTCCAGCTGGGAGGTGATGGCATGAGTGCCTAGCCCATGTGTTAATCCTTCCTTTTATTGCTGCTGGAGCCTCCAGGAGCAGCTGACAGCTCCATTGAGGTGAAGGGAATTGCAGCACGAGCAGGTACAGGTCATCTGAGGGTAGAATGAACATCTGAATTCTTGTAAGGAGTCCTTGGTGTGGTGAAATTCCTACCCTGTTGGGGAGGATGAAATAGGAAAGCCTTATAAATATGATTAGCTGGCAAAAGATGCTGAGAATATGGAAACTATGAGCGAGATTGAAATGAAGAGAAGGTCTGAGATACCAAACCCCAGTGACTGAACAACTGAAAACAATGGTATGGCCACTGAAGGTAATCCCCTTTTGATTAAACAATTCCCCTTTTGATTAAACAATTCCCTTCTGATTAAACAATCCCCTCTACTTGCAGGCAGGTCCAAGGGTCAGAGCAGACCCTACCAACTTGGCAGAGGGTCCACAAAACAGTTTTTAGAGTTCAAAATCTAACACCGTATGGTAATGCAATGACTCTCCTAGGCTCTATGTAAATGTTGTAGGATTTGTAGCTTGGTCTGGATTGGTTAGTGAAAATTAGAATATTCAGCACAGAAGATGATTTATTGTATTGTAAACGGCAACCACAGCATTGCATTCTACTCTATTCTACTCTATTCTACTCGATTCTACTCGATTCTACTCGATTCTACTCGATTCTACTCGATTCTACTCGATTCTACTCGATTCTACTCGATTCTACTCGATTCTACTCGATTCTACTCGATTCTACTCGATTCTACTCGATTCTACTCGATTCTATTCTTATTCTTATTCTTATTCCTATTCTTATTCCTATTCCTATTCCTACTCTACTCTACTCTACTCTACTCTACTCTACTCTACTCTACTCTACTCTACTCTACTCTACTCTACTCTACTCTACTCTACTCTACTCTTATTCTATTCCGTATTCTGTACTTCTCTCTCTCTCTCTCACCTCTCTGCCCTGCTCTGAGCTGTGTCTGGCAGCTCCTGGCAGCTCCCCTACCCCCACACCTTTCACAATAAACCTCATGCTCTAGGACCTGACTCCAGAGATCTCTCATCTCCGTCCCGACCTTCTGAAGCAAACCTCACCTACACCTCAGATGGCAAATCCTACACCTCCCAGAGCTGTTGTGTCCTTCCCCTGTCTGCTGAAGGCCCTGCAGTGCACGGGGCTCCTCCTGGAGAGGAACAAACCCTGACATTAATTGCAATTCCATTCACATCGTTCCCCAAATGATTTTTAATTTTCTTTGAATGACAAGCAATTATGGGCTTTTTTCAGGGGCTGCATCGGGAGATAAAATGTCTCTCAAATTCTTTCGGGTATGTTGTTAAACTGTGTTCTTAATTGAGGGCTACACGAATAAGTGTGAAGTCTAATTGTGAGTAAAGAATGAAATGAAAGATTCTGTTAAGCATCGGAGCTATTGTTGAATCATGCAGCTTTAAATAGTGTGTGACACTTTCCCTCAAGAGCTTCGAAAAATAATATGGGATAAACTGAAAACCGTGGAGGAATGCAGTGAGTTTGTGTGGAGTGATTTACATTTGTCTTATGGGTCTTGGAAAAGACAAAATTTGAGTAAAAATTCTTGCTGAATGTCCTGTTTCTTCTGGGAGCCTTCCTGCTGCTCTTGCCTGGCCTCAGCTTTAGCTGTAGCATTCAGTGTCGTACGTGGGACAGAATAAAGTGTTTGCCATCCCCATGATCTGCAGGATTTGGGGCTGCAGGGCCCCGTGGCAGTAAAAAACCCTTTTCTAACAGCAGCAAATACCTGTGAACCTCTGTCGCTCTCAGCACCTCTTATTTACATCCAGGGACTGGAAGGTGATAAATGCCAAGAGCCAAGCGTGGGATTGCTGTCACACGAGGAGGAATGCTCTGTTTAGAGAACAGACCTGAAACGTTGGGAAAAAATCCCTATAAATCTCTACCTGTTCAAAAAAGTCGTAAAGTCACGGGCGGCAGGGAGGATAATTTAAATACTGGCTGTGTGCATATGAATGGCTCATTTACAAAGTGCCAAAGCCGTAAATTGTTACAGCACTCAGGGCTGAGGTGTATTTGCTGGCAGATCCAAGTCAAGCAGTGCAGAGTAAGGTTTGAAGGGGCAGGAGAGGCATTTCCTGCAGCCTCTGCTGCGAGATGGATTGTGCTCCAATGTGGTTGCACTGTTTTGGAATCTTTCTGTTCTTTCTCACGGAGAGTGGAGCTAAGCTGCATTCTTTTACTTTCTTAATCTCTTAGGTGTTAGGTGTTATTTGGCTGTGACCAATGGTTTTAGGAGGTGGATTCTTTACTGACCAATAGTTGCTAGAATATTAATGGATATAAAAGAGGTTTCTTGTAAATGAACTTTCCCTTTTCGCCATCTTGGTTCATCTGCCTGAATTCTCTCAGCCAGCCTCTGCAACCCTCGGGGACTTTGAAGCCACACTCCAAGGGTGCAGCTGAGAGAGGGGAAATTCAGGTTATAGATGAGAAAGGAATCCTTCCCTGTGAGTGGGCAGGCCCTGGCACAAGTGCCCAGAGCAGCTGTGGCTGCCCCTGGATCCCTGGCAGTGTCCCAGGCCAGGCTGGACAGGGCTTGGAGCAACCTGGGACAGTGGGAGGTGTCCCTGCCAGGGCAGGGGTGGATGGGATGAGCTTTAAGATCCTTTCCACCCAAACCATTTATGATTCTATATAGAATTTCTTGCTTTCCCTGTCAGTGCTTTCACATGTTTGACAAACAGCTCAGCAGCCTCATTCTTATTTTTACAGTTCACTGCTGTTTCATATTGACAGTATCCATCTCTCCCTCCCTTTATACTGAACTTTTCATTGATTTATTGTGATGGTTCTTTAAATCCCTTGTGAAAGATCAAATAATCTCTTGACATTTCACACACCTTTTAATTATAAATAAGTTAAAGGATGGAAAATCCCTCAGAAGCTAAAAACAAACAAAACCCACAGTTGTATCTTTCAGAAGAGAAAAAGTAATTGAAAAGAAAGGGAAGGAGTCTGTAGGATCATAAAGGAGCTTACCTGGACTCGTTTATTCCTTTCTGGGCCTGATGTGATGTGTCAGTGAAGCTGAACTCGGTGTCTTTATGGATCTCCTCCCCTGGATTGTCGAGACACCTGTCCATAAATCCCTGCTGCGTTAGGGAAGTGGAAAGAACATCATTCCCGTTGTTCTGGAACTTTTTAATTCTCTAATTCTTCTGCACAAAGCAGTGCCACCTGCATTTGTGCCATGGTGGAGGTGGGAATCTGGAGTCAGGCCCTTCAAGGATGGAACTGAACCAAGGGTCATGGAATTTTTTTATTCTCTAATTCCTCTGCACAAAGCAGTGCCACCTGCCTTTGTGCCTTGGGTGGAGGTGGGAATCTGGAGCCAGGCCCTTCCAAGGGTGGAATGGAGCCAAGGGTCACGGAATATGGAATATCCTGAGCTGGAAAGGACCCAAGGTGGGAGGTGCAGCAGGAGGAGGTCAATACTTATGCCGAGAGCTGCACAACAGCAATATCAACAACAACTGCCCATTATTTAGCCCTGCACTAAATGCAGGGAGCTGGCAAATAAACACAATTACAAATTCGGTTTGCCTGTAATTACAAAGTGCAGCTCAATGCTACTCACGTTGCTCCAATGAGCTTTGCTGCAGGACAGATGAGCCTCTCACCCACTGAGACAACATTTGAGCCCTTTGAATTGTCCCTTCAGAAATGAATTTTCTTCTTGTTACTCACCAGTGCTCCCAGTTATCCTATGCAAATTCCTGAATGGATAGGAATTCTCCCAGTTCAATGTGATATCTGTTAGATTAGCACCTGCTCTCTCCTCAGGGAAATCACAGGGAATTTCTCTCTAGTGATTTGACATTTTCCTGAAAAATCTGCACATGAGGAGAAGGAAAAGAGCCCTGCTCTAACTCGTTAACTGATGCCTCATGAAATAATTCCTAGAACTTCTCTTTTTCCATCAGGAAATTGCTCTCAGGGAAGTTATCGGTGAGGCAAACTGCTCTTGCTGCTTCCACAGGAAAAGGGAATTGTCCTGGGAATTGTGGCTGAGGGAGGGTGGTGAGAGGGGATGTGCAGGGCCAGCTGTGCCTGCAGGATGGGGTACAGATGAAATGGTGGAGAGTGTAAGGAATGGAGCCTTGGAGGTGGGAATGTGTAGAAATCTGGGTTTGTTGGATGGCCTCTGCGGTGTGTGGATGCGGTTTGGATGGAGACAGAGATCTCTGGAGTCTGGTCTTAGAGCATGAGGTTTATTGTGATAGAGAGTGGGGGTAGGGACCTGCCAGGAGCTGCCAGACACAGCCCCAGGCAGGTAAGGGAGAGAGAGAGAGGTACAGGATACAGGAATCGGGAATGCAGAATACCATGGTTCTCACTTACAATACAATAAATCATGTTCTGTGCTGAATATTCTAATTTTCACTAACCAATCTAGAACAAGCTACAAATCCTACAGCATTTACACACAGCCTAGGAGAGTCATTGCATTACCATACGGCGTTGTATTTTAAACTCTACAAACTGCTTTTTGGACCCTCTGCCAAGTTGGTAGGGTCTGCTCTGACCCTTGGACTTGCCCTTAAGCAGGGGGTATTGTCTACTCAAGGAAGGCTATTGTTCAATCAAAGAGTGGATTACCTTCAGTGGCCATACCATTGTTTTTCAGTTATTCAGTAACTGAGTTTTGGTATCGCAAAACTTGTCTTCATTTCAATCTCTCTTGTAATTTCTATATTTTCAGTATCTTTTGCCAGGTAATAATTTCTATAAGACTTTCCTATTTCTTCCTCCCCAACACGAATGGAGCCTTGGAGGTGGGAATGTGATGGGAGAGAGAGTGGACAGATGAGTGGGATGGCAGCACAGGAGTGGCCCATAAGGAATTTTGGCTGTGTCCCTTCCCCAGCCCCTCTGTGCTGAATTCAATCCTGCCCTGCCCATCTTGGGAGCAGTTGGATGAGAAATGTGCCCACACTGGTGCTGAGATGCTGAATTTCACAGCCTGGCCCAAGCTGACATTTAGCATTAAATGCTAAATTAAAAAGGCGGTGAGTGAGAGTGACCCATCCCCTGGAACTGTGGGATGGGACAGAGAAAAACCAGCCAGAATCTCTGCCAGCTGTGCCTTTGCCTCTCTGCTGAACAGATGTTATCTTATAAACAGCCCATGGTTGAGTACTTCTAGGTGTTGGTGGTGCTTTCTATTAGGATTTTGGCTGATAGATCAGCTTTGTTACATCCCTGCCGAGGAACAGGGCTTTCTGCAGAGGGAAAATGGACAAATAATTCCTACAAAATCTTGCTTAGGCATTTAATCTCTCTGCTGTTTATGACTGCACGCGGTCATTCTGTTAGAGGTGAGATTCTCCAGCATTTCCCCATCTGTAAGTTGGAGTCCAACTGGAATTTGGAAACTGGTGCTGTTGCCTTGTGTGAGTTTGTGTCTCCTGAGCAGCAGGTTTAAATCCCAGCCCTGCCGAGACAGGCACTGCCTTGCTGTGTAAATAGGTTGGTGGTAAATCCCAAAAGTCCCCAAAGTCTGTTTGGAGAGCTCTGATCCTGGATCACAAAGCCCTGGGATCCCTCCTGCCCTCTTTCCTGTAACACATCCCTGCCTACCCCTGTGGGTGAGAGGTGAAGCTCAGCACTGCTTCCAGCTGCTTTGAGACTCATTCACCGAGATAAACGAGTTCCTGTAAAAATAACCCTGGCAAAATGAATGCCTGCGAGGTTCACAAAAATCTTTATAGACGTACAAGGTAATTAATTAGAAATAGTCCATTACCAGGGAATTGGTTTAGGATTCAATTTTTAAATTAGTATTAAATTGCTTAGGGACCATTTTCTTTTAAGTTTCCTTCTATCCTTAGCTTACTCCAGAACATTTGATATTCTGTTTTCCTGTGCCATTGGAGAGCACTCCAAAGCCTTGGACTCCCTTCGTGGGAACAAATGGGATCCTTCCTTCTGGAATTGCTCTGAGCTTTAATCCTTGCTGCATCAGGGCCCCTTAAATATCTCAGTGTAATACAAACCAGAGCTGTGGATTCTCCAAGGTCTTTCTAGAGTTTGCAAAAGACAAAGCTTGATTTTTAACCAAAAAGGGGTGGTTTTCTGAAATGAGCTAGGACACTTGAGCAGGCCATCCCTGCGGCTTCAGGTTGTGTTGGTCCAAAAACCAAAGTAACTTGGTGGAGTTTCCTTTTTAAATAAGTTTGACTCCCTTGCAGTTAAATCAATGTATAATTAAAGTGACCCCGTTCTCATTAATTATCTCTGCTTTGGGCTGTTACTGGGGCAGAACTCAGAGGGAGCTGGCTGCTCTGTCAGTTTAAGTAACTTTTTGGCATCAGAGAAGATGGCAGAGTGCAGTTGCACTGTTTTAGAACCTTTCTGTTCTTTCTCAGGGAGAATAGAAATAAGCTGCATTCTTTTACTTTCTTAATCTCTTTGGTATGAGGTGTTATTTGGCTGTGACCAATGGTTTTAGGAGGTGGATTCTTTGCTGACCAATAGTTGCTAGGTTATTGATGGATATATAAGGAGGCTTCTTGAAAATAAAGTTTCCTTTTTGCCATCTTGGTTCGTCTGCCTGAATTCTCTCAGCCAGCTTCTGCATTCCTTGGGGAATTTAAAGCCACAGCAGAGAACATGGAGCAAATCTTTTCCCATTTGATTGTGCACCAAAGCTCGGAGGGAGAGGAATTCCCAGCACAGAGGAGTCATGGTCCATTGCGGGTGGCATCCTCCCCCTCCTGGGGCTGAGCTGAAAACCAAACTCCCAAAGCTCTTTTCTTGCAAGGACTGAGGGTCAGGCTCGGCTGGGCAGGGAGCAGGACTCAGGAGGATGCCAACACTCCTGAAATTGGCTTTTGGAGGGACAGGAGCACTCCTGTGCTGGGACATTTGCTCCTTCCTGTCTGATCTTGGAGTGCTTGGGGAGAAATACGGAGCTGGGGGAGGAACCAAAGGCCACCCTGGTGTCACCCAGCCAGTGCCACCAGCTCTGCTCCCAGCGGGCATCACTTCCAGCAAAGGAAGGGAAGGGAGATCTGAACCAGCAGAACAATCCAGCATTCCTGAGGAATCCTAGCTCTGAAAAAAGGTTGGAACTTCGGGAGGGAGGCAGGCACAGCTCTGTGTGTGTAGACAAATGCTTCTCTTCTGCCTTTGGGAGCCAATTGCTGATTATTTGGGGCTGTTGCTATTTCTGTCCCATTGTTCCATCATTAGTTAACTGACAGAAAATTGCCTGCTCTGTCTTCATCTTTTCATAATTTTAAATGCTTGGATGAAGCTGATTCCAAGCCTTTTTATCAAGGCTTTTCCTTCAGTTATTGAGGAAGACTAAACCCCAAACACTGCTTTGAACCAGTGACTTCATTCTCAATGGCAGTTCTCGATGGGGATAGAAATATCAGTAACAGTCTAGCAAAGAGGCACATGCAAAATTCAGCATTATTTCTGTACCCTGGATTTGTATTTTGTACATAATGTAGTTTAGAGTGTAGCTCATTTAAACTGTAGAACACACGTGGGAGATGCTTACCACTTGATTGGGTTTTGAGATCAACTGAAAGAGTAAAATGAACAAATAGTTGCATTTTGGGTCAGGAAAGTGGCAGGGTGGCACGCCTGTGCTGCTCAAGAATACAGAACTTCAGCATTAATAATACATAACAGGAAGCTCTAGGAATAAATCTCTTTTTGCTGTTCAATTCAGTGGCTGCTCAGCCTTAGCATGAGCTCTGTAAAGGTGCTCTGCAGTGGTGTGGAAATGATTACCTTTGGAGCAGAGTCCATTTCCTGGAGAGCATTTCCTGGGCAGGCCAGGCTGGGCTCCAGCAGCAGAGCTGTGCTCTCCTGGATGAACAGGATGTGTTATTCTGCATTAGAGCAGAGCTGTGCTCTCCTGGATGAACAGGATGTGCTATTCTGCATTAGAGCAGAGATGTGCTCTCCTGGATGCACAGGACATGTTATCCTGAATTAGAACTGTGGTCCCCTGGATGCCCAGGACATGTTATCCTGCATTAGTGCAGAGCAGAGCTCTCCTGGATGCACAGGACACATTACCCTGCATTAGAACTGTGCTCTCCTGGATGCACAGGACATGTTATCCTGCATTAGTGCAGAGCAGAGCTCTCCTGGATGCACAGCACACGTTATCCTGTGCTCCCCTGGATGCACAGGACACATTATCCTGCAGCAGAGCTGTGCTTGGGGCTGGATGCACAGGACATGTTATCCTGCAGCAGAGCTGTGCTCTCCTGGATGCACAGCACACGTTATCTTGCAGCAGAGCAGAGCAGAGCTCTCCTGGATGCACAGGATAACATGTCGTGTGCTCTCCCGGGTGGACAGCACACCTTATCCTGTGCTCTCCTGGATGCACAGCACACGTTATTCTGCAGCAGAGCAGAGCTGTGCTTTCCTGGACGCACAGCACTCCTTATCCTGTGCTCTCCTGGATGCACAGCACACGTTATTCTGCAGCAGAGCAGAGCTGTGCTTTCCTGGACGCACAGCACACCTTATCCTGTGCTCTCCTGGATGCACAGCACACGTTATCCTGCATTAAAGAGGAGCTGTGCTTCCCTGGATGCACAGCACACAATATCCTGCACTAGAACAGACCTGTGCTCTCCTGGTTGCACAGAACACGTTCTCCTGTGCTCTCCTGGATGCACAGGACACGTTATCCTGCAGCAGGGCAGAGCTGTGCTCTCCTGGATGCACAGGACACGTTCTCCTGTGCTCTCCTGGATGCACAGGACACGTTCTCCTGTGCTCTCCTGGATGCACAGGACACGTTCTCCTGCTGCCACAGCTCCCAAATGGATACAGATTGCACAGGAGCCCATTACTGTGACAGAGCCAATCCACGGATCCTGTCGGATTCGGCAGTAATAGCACAAAGTACCTTATTTCTCGTTCTGCTTCATGCTCATCTGAACAATGAAGAGGGGCTGAATTTACACTCATTGCTGGAATATTGACATGAGCTGCTAAAACATTTTCTTTGTGTTGTATTAGAGGAGTCACAGCACGTTTTGGGAGGGTTTTGTGTGAAGGGATCTCTTAATGAATCACCTCTGAAGTCATAATCAATCATTTCTGAAAAATCAGTGGATGGAGTGGTCACGTAGCTCTGTAATCTCTCCCAGGCACAAATAAATCACCAGCAGTGCCCTTAATAAGCCTGGATTGTGCTTGGCAGTGTCCCCTCAGGCTGGGGCTCAGTTCCTCTGCTGTGGGAAGCATGGGGGGCTGGCGGGGAATGATGGAAAATGGATGGTGTTCCATGTGGAAAGGGTGAGGTGCCCCCTGGGGTCACCCCGAGGGCTGTCCTGGCTGAGGTTTGGTGTGGCAGTGCCACCAGTGGGAGCTGGGGGAGGGGAAGGGATGTCCTCCCCCAGGGCTCTGTGCCTCCTGCCACCTCCAGTGCCTTCCAAAGCTGGATCCAGATGGAGTCCAAAATTCAATTTAAACAGCAAAGGAATCCCCTCCCACAAACCTTCCCTCTGTTCTGTGTGGCTCAGCAGGGGCTGGACCAGCGCATGAACCACTGAGTTCATCCCTTAAAACAGGAATATTGGAAATGTTTTGCAAAACTTTTTCCAGCAGGATTTTCCACCACCCAAATGAGGCTGGTGGTGGAAATTGCCCTTAAATGAGCTCTGCTCTGGGCACTGGAGCTGGTGCAGAACCTGATCCCTCCTAGGGTGTCCCAGCATTTGGGACTTCCAGAGTCTGGATCGAGGGCTTGGAAACCCTCCTGGTGCTCCCAGCAGCTGCCACAGCCAGGACTCCAGCTCTGCTTTTAGCATGGATTTGGAAATGTGGAGGTGTGTTTACTGTTTTCTAAGCTGGTTTAGAAGCTGAGATTTTTTAAAAAAATTTTCTTTAAAATGCTGTAGTTCTCTCTTTGTCTCAGTCCTTGCTCGGAGCTGCAGCAGTTCCAGGGAGGAATATTTTATTGGTGATGCTGTGGTGACCAGCAGATTTTCATGGGCTGCAAAGGCAGGTTTGGGATTTGGGTTCCAAGGCCTCTCATACATCCCAATGATGTGGTTTGGTTTGCTCCTCTCCTGAGTCCTTCAGGCTCAGCCTTCTCCCTGTTGTGTCCCCAGTGCTTTCTCTCCTTCTACTCTGAGTCTCTCTGCTCCCAAAACCCAGGGCACAGCTTCTCCCACGCTGCTTATCTTGGGAATGGGAATTCCTGTTTTTATTTAATGACCTTTTACTAATCAGACCCATTTTTGGTAAGGTTTACAGTGTTCAGAGCGGATCAGTTCCACAGGTAGGTGAGATACACTGTGGAAAATACAGAGTGAAATGCCAATTATCATTATAAGTGCACACCTTTGAACTCTGTGTGCTCAAGAATTCCTGCCACGTTGTTCTGTACAAACTGCTGATGCCAGGGCATTGAAAGACCCTTCTGGAAGGGTTAGTCAGGGTAGATCCAAAGTGCATGAAAATGTTTTGGAAAGAGTGTTGCAAAACACAACAATCTGATTTATGAATCAGCGGAAATTGAAGTGATAGGCCATATTTTCACTTAGAAATATCATAACTGTCAGAGAACAAAATTGTCTTTTGATTGTAGCAATATGCATTGAAATCACTGGTAGGGAAGTTAATCTCCTCAAGGTTATGAAATATTTTTTTGGCTGAGGATACATTTCTAAAAGTTGTGTTTTTGTTGTTTTTTTCCCCCGTCTAAATTATTTAAGAGTGAAATGAGAGGACAGAGACCCAGGTGCCCTGGTGAGGTGTTTTTTTAGGAGGAGGACAGGCTGGAGAATGACCCCTCTGCCTGTTCCCTGCAAATCCTTGGGTCTGGGAACTTGTTAATGTTCTGTTCTCTCGGTGCTGGGGAAGCTGGAGAGGAAAGCATGAGGTGGTTGGTGTTGAACAGACTGATCCCTGCGGGTTTTCCCGCGGGTTTTCCCGTGGTTTTTCCCGCGGGATCCTCTGGAGGGGCTCCAAAACCTCATGCATGTGGCACTTGGGGCCATGGGCAGCGGTGGGGTTGGCAGTGCTGGGGATTTTGGATTCCATGGCCTTGGATTTTGGATTCCATGGCCTTGGATTTTGGATTCCATGGCCTTGGAGGACTTTCCCAAGCTCGGTGGTTATTCCATGACCAGGAAATATTCCCCCCAGGATGTGGGGAAGTCCTGCAGCTCCTCATTCTCCAAGGTTTGTGCTCTGGAGGCCACGGCAGAGGCTCCCAGGGTGTCCCAGCGAGCAGGAGAGGTGCAGCTCAGAGCTCAGCCCCTCACCCCTGGGGCTCAGGGAAAGTTTCCATTTTCCATTTTGTGCCTGGCTGGCCGAGTCAGAGCTGACTGATTGATATTCATCATGGAAATTGCATTTCCAAGTACCTTCAGGAGTGCTGCATGAGGCAGCTGGGCTGATGGGGAGATTATTCTGAGATATCAGTGCCCGATGGAGCTAATGAATTAGATCCAACCACCTACGGTTAAATCTGTTTGCTGTGTACAAAAATGAACAGGAAAATGAGGTTTTTATTAAAAGTATCATAACTATTTTTTTTTCCTTCAGCCAGAATATACATGACATCAATACATCACACACACAGCTGTAAGGGTAATGCTGTTACACCACATACATTTCATCTAAATAACAAAGTTAATATTGAAATATTATTTGTGCATTTCCACCACTGACAGGGTTTTTTAACAGTCCAGCACGTTACAGAGGATACCATGGAATCCCAAATGGATTTCAGAGGTTGACATCAGTGCTTGAGCTCTCACACTGGCAGTACCAGCAATGTTTCCTTTGGAATCAGCAGTGTTGGAGGAATTGAAGGCTGAGAGAGCAAAGCAAGCAATGAAATGAATTTTTTTATAAGAGTGAATGCAGGGTGAAAGAAGCCTTTTGCTGACAGCATCTCAGAAAAGTTTAATTGGTTAAAGTATATTTTGCTGGATAATTACTGTGGGTTCCTGGTTTTGAGCAGGTATATATCAATTTTCCTCAGCCTCAGTGACAGAACAGTGACCCAAAACATTTGCATGTAAACAATTGTTTTCCTGAACAGTTCTCCTGTGAGCTTTCAAGGGATGATCAGACCTATTTGTGTTGTACATTATAAACAAACAGCTGTGTGGGACACTTTGTTTCTGTGTTTGGTTCTGCTGTGAGGAGAAAAATAATTGTTTTGCTGTCAAGGTATTATTTCCCGGGAATATATTAAATTAACATCACAATACCCACAAACATCCATTGGCAACTCACAACTTGCTCTTTCCAGTGCCTTTGGCAACTGTGGTCGGGGGATATTGGAGGAGATTTGGGTGCTTGTCTCTTAATGTGCTGGGGAGCTGATTTTTAATAAAAATAACTTATTTACATGCTTAGTTTGTTTATCACTCTGTATTTCAGTTACCCCGAGTTGCTGAACCAGCTGAACTCCACAAGATTCCTGTTCCCCTGGGCTCCATCCAGGTGAGAATTCTCCTGTCTCATTTTGCCCTCCTCAGAAACATCTCCTGGCACTTTCTCCAGGTCTCCCCTGCCCCGTGTGGCTGCACAGAGGTGACAAATGAGCAGCAGGACACAGGCTGGGGACAAACAGCAGCATGGCCACGGTGGCTTTCAGCAGGACATGTCCCCAGAGAGACTGTCCCCTCCTCAGAGCATCCTTCTCATCCCTGCCCGCTCCAGAGTGCAGATGGAAACCTTCAGAAGGTTTTTATTCCCCTCAGCAGCGAGGTTTGTTTGGTGTGATGGTTGTTTACTGATAAACAGCAGCAGCAGAGCTTCCTCTCTAATTAACCTGGGCACCGAGAGATTTCCTTTATCTCTCCCCACGCAGGTTCGGAGACCCCCAGCTCTTCTCTTCCAGGGAAAGGTGTGCAAGTGGGGATGCAGAACAGCCAGAGAAGCCTCTGACTTATTAAAATTCCAGCAGAGGCCTTGGTGGAACAAGCTTTTGATCAGATACAATCTATTCTCAAGCTCAGTCTAATATCCCTGGATGGCAGCTTTTTTTTTGTTCTCTTTTGGGTTTTTTTCCCTCTTATTTTATCAGGGAGTTTTCTCATAAATTTTCTCCTTTCTCCCTGCAGGACCTCAAACATGGAGAAGTTTTTTTGCGGTGATGTTCTTAAATGCAGAGCTGGGGGAGCAGCAGTGCCTGGTGAGGTTTTTTGGGTGCCAGAGGAGGAATTTTAACCCACCTTGGAGCTCAGGGCTCTGTCCCTGCTGCCTCTCCCGGATGCACTGAGTGGATATTCTGGACATACAAAACCTTTCCACCTCCCAGAGGTGTCTCCAAACCCTGCTTTGCACCTTCACAGCTTTCCCACCTCCAGCTGAAGCTCACAGTCTCAAAAGCAGGATGTGATTTTGCCCACATTTGAATTTTCTCCTGCATCCTTTCTGCATGCAACCTGCCCTGGTGCTCCTGCTCCTCCTGATCCAAAGGTCCTGGTGCCTCCAGAGGGACAAGGCTGAGGTACATGGACCAGGCAAGTGCGAGGCTGCCATGGAAACAGAGGGAAATTAGGAAATCAATTAAAGCTGAAAAAAGTGCTATCACTTTAGGAGACTAAATGCTTTTCTGTATCTTTTCACTCTCTCTAGCTTCTCCATCTTTGACTTGCAGGTAATTGAAGTTTTAATTTGTTACTGTGGATCAGGTTAATGAAAAGTTCTAAATGAAGCGGAATTCCCTGGTGTGCCCCGCAGTGAGTGTGTGCAGCCACGGAGAGCTCCAGCTGCTCTGGCAGGAGCTGTTCTTGCTCAATGCCTGCCTGGTGTCTGAATTCCTGGAAAATCTAGCCTTGAGGGCTGACTTTTGGCATGAACCCGGGAAAAAAGGCTCATTCTCAGGCAGGGAAAGGAGCATCCATGGCTTAGTCAGTCTGCAAAACAATTTGGGGTAGAAAAGGAATTTTTTGTTTCTCTGATCTAAAATAAGCAAGAAGATCCTCAGTAATGGCAATAATTGGCTGTCAGCAGGCAGTGCTTGGTTCTGAGCTGTCTGGATGTGGTGTGGGGTGTTGCTCTGATTTTCTGATCTTCGTGGAGATTCGCGGAAGCTCGCAGGGAAGTCAGGCAGGCAGCACCAAGATGGCGAAAAGAGAAACTTTATTTACAAGAACTTCTTTATATATCCATTAATAGTCTGATAATTATTGGTTGATAGTTTTTCCACCCCCTTAACGATTGGTTACAACTCTAGAGCATCCAGCACCAAAACAAAGAGATTAGAAAGCACAAGAATGCAACTTATCTCTATTCTCCATGAGAAAGAAGAGAAAGATTTTAAAACAGTGCAACTACAGTGGGGAGCACAGAACCCAGGCTGAGCTGAGCCCCGTGCCTGGAGGTGCCATTTCCAGGCCAGGATGGCTTTGTCCTCCATCCCTCAGCTGCTCCCAGCCCAGGACAGGCTGAGCTGAGCCTTGTCCCTGCCCTGTGCCTGGAGGTGCTGCTCACAGCCCAGGCTGGCTTTGTGCTCCATCCCCCAGCTGCTCCCAGCTCAGGATGGACTGAGCTGAGCCCTGTGCCTGCCCTGTGCCTGGAGCTCCCAGCTCAGGATGGTTTTGTGCTCCATCCCTCAGCCACTCCCAGCCCAGGATGGGCTGAGCTGAGCCCTGTCCCTGCCATTTTCCCCGGAGGTGCCACTCCCAGCTCAGGATGGTTTTGTGCTCCATCCCTCAGTGCTCCCAGCTCACGATGGGCTGAGCTGAGCCCTGTCCCTGCCCTGTGCCCGGAGGTGCTGCTCCCAGCCCAGGATGGCTTTGTGCTCCATCCCTCAGCTGCTCCCAGCCCAGGATGGTTTTGTGCTCCATCCCTCAGCCGTTCCCAGCCCAGGATGGTTTTGTGCTCCATCCCTCAGCCGTTCCCAGCTCAGGATGGTTTTGTGCTCCATCCCTCAGCTGCTCCCAGCCCAGGATGGTTTTGTGCTCCATCCCTCAGCCGTTCCCAGCTCAGGATGGTTTTGTGCTCCATCCCTCAGTGCTCCCAGCTCAGGATGGCTTTGTGCTCCATCCCTCAGCCGTTCCCAGCTCAGGATGGACTGAGCCCTGTGCCCGGAGGTGCTGCTCCCAGCTCAGGATGGCTTTGAGCTCCATCCCTCAGTGCTCCCAGCTCAGGATGGCTTTGTGCTCCATCCCTCAGTGCTCCTGGCTCAGGATGGCTTTGTGCTCCATCCCTCAGTGCTCCCAGCTCAGGATGGCTTTGTGCTCCATCCCTCAGCCCTCCCAGCTCAGGATGGCTTTGTGCTCCATCCCTCAGTGCTCCCAGCTCAGGATGGCTTTGTGCTCCATCCCTCAGTGCTCCTGGCTCAGGATGGTTCTGTGCTCCATCCCTCAGTGCTCCCAGCTCAGGATGGTTCTGTGCTCCATCCCTCAGCTGCTCCCAGCTCAGGATGGTTCTGTGCTCCATCCCTCAGTGCTCCCAGCTCAGGATGGTTCTGTGCTCCATCCCTCAGTGCTCCCAGCTCAGGATGGTTCTGTGCTCCATCCCTCAGTGCTCCCAGCTCAGGATGGCTTTGTGCTCCATCCCTCAGTGCTCCCTTTGGCACCTCAGCCTCTCACGCTGGGGCAGGGGAAGCTGCAGCAGCTCCCTGCTTCTCCTTTCTCAGGAGGGGTACCAAAGCCACTGGCAGACATTCCTGTGTCAAAGGACAGTGGTGAATTAATCGGGGAGCTGGAATGGGTAAAGACCCTGCATTTCCAGGTGTAATTGTGGCATTCAAATCTCAGCCAGAAGTTGCTCCTTTCTGGCTTCTTTATTTGACTTTCGGAATGGGATTTCCACCTGTCCGGGGAGATCGAGTTCCCCTGCAAATCAGTGGGACTTTTACACTTCTAATGACTTTCTAATGACAGAAATCCCATCTTTAGGGCTCTGAATGACTCCCTCATTTTCAGAAGTACTCGGTGGCTGTGCCTGGGTTTTACAGCTGCTCACTTTCACCTGGGCCTTTCTAACTCTGCTCCCTGAAAGGTGAGGAGAGTGCTGAGAGCTGTGCTTAGGGCACACCTTTGGGAGGTTTAAATTAAATTTTTAAAACACTTGATAAAAACCTAGAGCGTAGAGATGAAGCTTTGTATCATTCCCCATCCCTCTTTGTCAAGTTCTCAGTTCCCTATTTGATCTCCAGGATCTAAATAAATCAGCATGTTTGCCTGCCTTGCCCAATGTCTAATTAAATATGGAGATTGCAGATATGCTTGAAGTGAACAATGAATACTTGATATATTTTCATTGAGATCTGGGGTTATAATGAAATTATTTATTACTTCCAAATTAGAAAGCATTAGAAAAAGTCATTGTTTGTGCTTGCTACAAACTGTTTATATTTGCATCTCATTTTCGTGTGCCAACACCTTCCCCCTTTGGTCAGAAACTGTTTTGAGATGATGATGTTGCCCCTTTTTTGACAGAACCTTTTTCAGAGAGAGCGGTGCCTCAGGGAGAGGCTGAGCTTTAATCTCTCACATTTCTGGTTCCAGTAGCTGAACTCGATCCGAGGCTTGAAATGCCACACTAAAAATAACATTTGGGGCTGCTACAGCTCTTTTCTTGCCTATAGTTTTAACTCTGGCTGAGTTCCATAAACTTAATTTAACATCAGTATCTAGTTTGGTTTTTTTCAGGAGTATTTCTTCTATTGCTCCATAGGTTTAGAAAGTGTGTGGAAGCCATAAATGAGGTTCTCCCCTCCACAAAGGTGCTGAGATGGTTGTGGTGAAATGATAAACTTGGTCATAAATCAGGATTTTTCTTCATGGAAATGAGATCACCAGGGCAGAGGCTTGGAACCAGAGGGTCTTCAACAGCTCATCCAACCCAAACCATCCTGTGGTTCTAAGAACAAAAAATACATCTCAACACTGATGGGAAAAAATGCTTTTCCTATTCACGTGGAACAGAGACCCCAGAAGAGCTGAGTGTGAGTACAGACTGGGGCTGGGATGGGGAGCTTTGTTTCTTGGAGAAATTCAGGATTGCAGAAGAGGTTGTGCTGTGGGACAAGGAGGAGTCCTTGCCTTGGAGTTCTTCCCATTATTCTCAGGTGTTTCCCCCAAAATGAGGCCTTGTATGAACCAAATATTAC
This sequence comes from Acanthiza pusilla, assembly GCA_036630365.1. Lineage (NCBI taxonomy): Eukaryota > Metazoa > Chordata > Aves > Passeriformes > Acanthizidae > Acanthiza > Acanthiza pusilla. The sequence goes on along the minus strand of JAXCHO010000001.1, from coordinate 1,322,988 downwards.
AATTACCAGCATTAGAAAAGACTTTGCAGTCAGTTCTGTCCTGACTTCCATGTGTGATTGGCAATGTTTACTGGATGGCCAAAAAGTGAAATTAAGAAAAAGACCTTTCAAATTTTATTAAAAACCATAGAAGTTGTGGAATATATTAGTGAAAAAACAACCCTTGTCATCTTTGCTTTGGGTTTCCCATGATCTGGCATAAAAATAATGTGGAATGTAAATGTTTGTACCTCGGTGTATCTTGTTAAGCCATTTAAAGTTAAGTAATGTTTGCCTGCTTCAAAACTTTAATTAGCATTTAACAAGAAAGCAACAGTCTAGCCAATTAGAGATTTAAGCAATAACACACACTCACTTCCATTTTCTAGCAATTAATTGATAACTAGTTTACTGTGGGCTAATAATTAAATGAGAAAACATTCTGAGCAAATTGAAAGCATTGATGCAAATGAGTTCTGCATTTATTCTTTTCAAATTCACTGACCACGGTATCTAATCTGCCGTGAACAGAGGAAGGCTGAATTATCCCAAATATGTACTCAGGCTGGCTAACCAACCCTTAAAGAGACATCAGGCACTTTTGGGGAGCTTTAATTGCTGTGCTGGGGGAGGAGTCTGGGAGCAGAGCTGGAGTTGGGAATGTGGCATGGAGGGATGGGCTCTGGCTGCTGGGAATGGCTCCTCTGGTGTTTGGGTGTTGGGGAGGATGAAATAGGAAAGTCTTATAAAAATTATTACCTGGCAAAAGATGCTGAGAATATGGAAACTACAAGAGAAATTGAAATGAAGACAGTTTTGAGATACCAAACCCCAGTGACTAAATAACTGAAAACAATGGCATGGCCACTGAAGGCTCACCATTGTGAGAGTTCATTCTCTGACTGAACAATACCACCCCTTGATTAGACAATGCCCTCTGCTTGCTGGCAGGTCCAAAGGGCAGAGCAGACCCTACCAACTTAGCATAAGGTCCAAAAAAGCAGTTTTAAGGATTTAAAATATAACACCATATGGTAATATGTGGCTTTAGATTCCCTGAGGATTGCAGGAGCTGGCAGAGAATTCAGGCAGACGAACCAAGATGGCGAAAGGAGAAACTTTATTTACAAGAAACCTCTTTATATATCCATTAATAACCTAGCAACTATTGGTCAGCAAAGAATCCACCTCCTAAAACCATTGGTCACAGCCAAATAACACCTAATACCAAACACAGAGATTAAGAAAGTAAAAGAATGCAGCTTATCTCTGTTCTCTCTGAGAAGGAACAGAAAGATTCCTAAAACAGTGCAATGACAGTAATACAATGACTCTCATAGGCTGTATGTAAATGCTATAGAATTTGTATTTTGTCCTAGATTGGTTAGTGAAAATTAGAATATTCGGCACAGAACATGATTTATTGTGTTGTAATCAGTGACCACGGTACTTTCATTCTGTTTTCCCCTATCCTGTATCCTGTACTTCTCTCTCTCTCACCTCTCTCACCTGCTTCAAGCTGCATCTTGCAGCTCCTGGCAGGTCTCTTACCCCCTCATGCTTTATCACAATAAACCTCATGCTCTAGACTAAAATCCAGAAGTCTCTTGTCTCCGTCCTGGCTGTCTGAACCACCCCTACACCACAGACGGCAATCCTGGAGATCCAAATCCTACATTTGGGATCAGAAATGGTGGTGCTGCTGGGCTGTGCACCCACCTGCCTGCCCTGGGTCACTCCCAGCAGGAAGGTCTCACCTGTGCCTGAATCCCAGCGCTCTCCACTTCGGTGTGAGCCCAGGCCTGGCTCTCGCTCCCCCCGCAGCAGAGAGAGCAATGGAATGCTTAACAAAGAAGGATCTGAGTTGGCAAAATCACTTGGTACATTCTGGCTGTGGAAATTGAGGCCATTTTTCTCTGGAATGTAGCGGTGATCACTGGGAATAGCTCCTTAAAACAGGAAATATCCGTGGCTGCCGCACTCGAGGTGCAGCAATCTCCCCGGATGGAGGAAAAGGTCTCATTTTGTCTCGGAGTTCACCCATTTATGAGCTCTTCCTCATCTGGACGGGCAGCGAGGTGGAATTGCCTGAGCTCTATTAAGCTTTAAACAGGAGCCATCCATCCACCCAAGCGCTCCTCAGAAGGTTGAGCAGCTCCATTCCCCTCCTGCCTGGTGCTGTCTGCCGTGTCCATGAGCAGGGAACAAATCCTGACCATTCCCACTGCTTTTCCAGCGTGGTGGAGCTGTGGAACTGGGAGGTGATGCCAGCAGCTTTATGGACCTCCCCCTGTGAGATTCCTCTTTATTTATCCAATCTAAGAGCTGCTGTTTTTCCAGTGGGAACTCAGTAGATGGGGCCTCCTGGCAGTACTTGGAGTCAGAATAATTTACATTAGAAAAGACCTTTAATCTGAGCAATTATTGCCCAAAATACTCATTTGTGTTCACGTTTTAATGTGTTGTGGATTAATAGATTGTTTTTTTCCTCACTACATTGGAGGTGATGGAGAAACAGGAATGTCAGCTATGTCGAATTCCAGGTTTGAGGTTTGGATCCTTCTGCTTTTCCTGTGGCCAGAGCCTTGGGAGAGGAGCTGAGGAGCAGCCCTGGCAGTGCCCGTGAGGGGATGCTCACCTGGAGGCCTCCTGGGAGTGACCACCCCCTGATTCCCCAGGTGCCTTCCCCTCGGGGTGGGCTCCCCCTTTCCTGGCTCTTTTATTCCCACAAAAGCCATCCTCTGCCTTACTCTCAATTGCTGTAAACACAATTTCTTCAAAGGCTGTTGTAGCCAGGGGTGACCTGTCCCTTCCCTGCTGTTTAATTCCAGCTTTTACTGGGATCCCCAGTAACAATCTCTGGCTCTCCTGCAATGCTTCCTGAGCTGCAACCCAGATAATATTGGAAGCAACTTGGACATTTTGGGATATTTCATGTCAAAGAAATATGGTAGAATTACACAATAAGTATTGATTCCCATTTATCACTGCTTCATAATACTTTTTTATTAAACTTTATTTAATCCTCGCTTTCCAACTCATTCCGTTGTCTCCGGCTGTGCCAGACTTTGATGATTTATTATGTCCTCTTAATAGAGATACATTTGGACTTACAGAGGGGAGAGCCATATTAGTTCCTTCAATCTTTTCGAGTGCCAGGAGAGGATTACTTTGGGAAACACTTGCTTAAAATGCCTTCCCAGAGCTCATTTCCAGTTGGAAGTAACTCCAGTGATGGGTTTAAAGCAACTTGAGCCAGCGTTTGAAGAAAAAGTTCCCGTTTCTGAATCTGGATAAGTGGAAATTTTAGAATATTTTGTTTTCTTCCAGAGTGTCACGTCCCATAGGACCAGGGGTTACGGGGTTATTTTACATGGAGATAAGGGCAAAGCAAACCTCATCCTTACAGTTTTTCCCTTTTTCCCAGCAGCTGTTGGGAACACAAATATTATCCTGCTGTATGTGCACAGCTATAATTTGAAATTATAAATAGTGCCTAATTTTACTGGTATTTACTCCACAGACATAAATAGAGCTCAAACGAACGGGAAAATAAAAATAAAAGAGCACTTCTATCTCATGGAGATGTCAGTGCTAGCTCGAATTTATTTTGATCTGATTAAGTATTGCATATAATTTTTCATCACACTGTATATTTAACAAAATCAGTCCATGATTTAATATTTAGAAGAAAAACAGTGACAAATATAAATGCTATTTATTATACAGCAAATAGGCATGGCCGGCCACCAAAAGGGTTGCTGTTTATAGTAAGTGAATGTCAAAGCAATATAAATAGTATGGATATTTCAGGTAATTTTTTTTTTAATGGGCAGATTGAAAATTCCAAAATCTGGCAAAATAATTATTAGCCATAATGCTCAAAAAACAATTTATTGAGGAGATAGAGCTCTTTATTTGTGGAGTTTCTAGATGTTTCTTGCATTTATTCCCATGTTACTTCTTACGATTTATTTTGATGTCCCTTCAAAGTTGTTCCTCTGTGGAATGAAAGGGAGCTGTGACATTGCCACGTGCAGTGGGAAATCCCTCCCAAAATCACCTGTGTTGGATTCATTTATTGATGTGATAGCCCCTGAATGGTTTTCTTATTTGAAACCTGCTCATTTCTCCTGCAGACAAAACTCAGATTGGTGATAGTCATCACCCAGAGCGCAGTGTTTCCAAACCCAAAACACGTCCTCCAAATCATTTCAGGGAGCAACTGAGACAATTTGTTAATGAGCTGATGTCTGGAGTGGCTCCTCATATCGAGTAGCACCCTAGAGCATGGAAATTTTCTTTATTCCTGGCTGCTAATAAGTTATTATTCCCCCATTATCATCACTATTATTTATTAATGGCTGTTGCGGTGCCTCGGTCACGCTCCCCATCCTGGTTTCCAGCAGCAATTTCGGGATGTTGTCGCTGTCCTGCTTCCCCTCGGTGCCAGCGCTGCTCTCCGAGCCTGCAAAGACATCCAGAGGTGACTCTGCTGCAGGTGGGAGAGAATCCTGGCTCTGACCCTGATCACTTCTGGGGTATTTATTTCCTGGAGGCACCATCTGATTCACTGCTTGGTTGGAATGACCCCGAAAATTGCCGAAAGCACAGAACCCTCAGAGCCACCTCTGCGCTGTGGAGCTGTCCCTGGTCCTGGTGGGGACAAAGAAAGGGCACGTGGCTTTTCCAGGCTCCTGGGGAGAGGAGGGGAAGGGAAGGAGAGGGGATGAAGCTTCTTTGTCCTTGTGCACTTTGTTTCTGTTTGTTCTCACTCAGGAGAGCTCTGAGCAGCTCCTGCCCTCTCTGGGTGTTGGTTAAGGGTTTAGGTGAGCACCTTGGGAAGGAAACCCTTAGAAGGCTGAACGGCTTTGCTCAGCCAGGAGGGCTCAGGGGGTGTTTTCTGTGGCTCTCATGGAGGATTTGCTCCACTGGCATCATCTTCCTCACTGTCTCCAGCATTTCTCTCCCCTCTCCAGGATTTCTCCTCTCCTTCCAGCAGAGTGCATTGCAGCAGTGCTGTTCAGCTTTCCTAACCCTGCTCTCCTTGTTTTGCTCAGTGCACAGCAGTTGATTTTATTTATTTATTTATTTATTTTTTTATTGTCAGTGGATTGCTCTCAGGGAAACGTTCACCAAACCCATCAAGAACCGTGGGGCTGTCCTTTCTGTGAGCTATGCAAAGCCCCAGCCCCAGCTGAGGGGTGATGAGCAGGAGCTGCTGCTGCCTCAGACAGAAGGAGGCTGTTCCATTTCACCTGTGGAATCATTTCTCGCGGTGCACTAGGGACTGTGCCCGCCTGGGCACAGGGACAGGGCAGTGGGGATGGGGGAAAAGGGGGCAGGATGTGGGGGCTGCTCCTGGGGACCCCTCTGCTTCCCCTGGCTGCAGCAGCAGTGCTGATGGACAGCTGACAAATCAAACGGGGTCCCAAACGTGGTGAGTTCCATTTACATTTATTAAAATTCCCTATTCTTCTGCCTTCTGCTGGAAATTTGCTTGGTAACTGAAAGCATTCGGTGGAACCCCTGAGTTTCCAGATAAACAGAGCTCCAGGGGTGGCTGTGCCCTCCTCCCTGGCCTTGGATGCCACCACTCTGCTTTCCCAACCAGAAATATTTGTTTAAATAGTTTGATTTGTCTCTGCTGACTCACAGCTTAATGGGATTTTCAATCTGTTTGTCTCAGTGCCTCGTTGCAGGCTCTGGGTGTTCCCTGGGACAAACTCCGTCCTCTCCCAGGGCAGGTCAAGGTCCTTGGGCATGGTGAGGACCCAACCTGCAGAGGGGAAGGGGTGAGCATGGATGGGGGAAGAGAGCAGGGACAGCTCATGCTCTGCAGGAACCTTTGCAAAGCACGAGGTCTTCTCCCGGTTTTTTCCACTTGACTGTGCAAGTTTTTTATGGAAGGGAAAAAACCCAAGTACTTTTTTATGTTCTGTGTGGTTTTTTTTTAATAACTCAACACTTGCTGTCTCTTTGCGGTGTTCAAGACCTCATGAATTTTTAAAAAAACCCAACTCAAAACACAAACAGAACATGTTTGTACCCGGGAGGATCTTTCACACCTGTTCTGAGTGTTCTGTGAGCTCCTCGTGGGCACAGCTCCTCCTGCAAGGCTGGAGTGCTCCCTGGAAATCCCTGGGACTCGCCCTGGGTGGTTTGGGCTGTCACAGCAGTGTGGCACCTCTGCCTTTGACCTCGTGAGATGAAAACTCAATGTGAGCTGCTCAGGACGAGCCAGCAAAGCTGGAACTGCTGGGGGACACTGAGGGTCCCTCTGAGGGACACCCAGGCTGTCACCAAAGGGCACCCAGCCGGGCCAGCCCTGCCAAGCAAACAGGGGTGAGAAATGTTCCCTTCCTCTCACCAGCCTTGGTTCTGATAAATCTTTTGGTGCTTTCCTACAAAGGAACTTGGGTTCAGAGGAGTTCCAGGTCTGTTCCAAATGTTTCATGTTATGTGAGGCCCTGGCACAGGTGCCCAGAGCAGCTGTGGCTGTCCCTGGATCCCTGGAGTGTCCCAGGCCAGGCTGGACAGGGCTTGGAGCAGCCTGGGACAGTGGGAGGTGTCCCTGCCATGGCAGGGGTGGCACTGGGTGGGCTTTAATGTCCCTCCCTATGATTCAAAGTTCTCCAAGGCTGTACATGCAGTAGCAGCTCCAAGGTCTCTCCTTCCGCTAACTTCCATTTCCTGGAGCAGTTCCCAATATTTTTGCCTTATATTAGCATTATTCACTGAGGAACATTTTCTCTTTTCAGCAGTCTTTCTGATATGGTGTTTTTTCATTCCCTTCTGGTCCATTTTGTGAGAAAATTGAAGCACATTCCAGGACATGTTGTTTTGACAGAAGGGAAATAACCCTTTTCTTTCCTGGTGGAAGCATCACTGTCCAAATCGGTGAGATTCTTTCCCTCCCAGACATTTCTGCTCTCCTGGAAGAGAAGCTGGGCAGTCATTCTCTTGCCACATGGCAAATGAGAGTTCTGGTGTTGGATTTGAAAGCGAGAACAGGATGCAGATGCCCACACGCCGTGAGAAAACAGGATTGCAAAATCTGCTACAAAAAGCACGTTGGGAAAAATCGCCCATGACAAGGGACAGGCACTTTTAATCTCATTTTCACAATTTATAGGAAATCTGCTGTTTTTTCCTTGACTGGCTTCTTGGAATAAGTTCTCTTGTGCCAGAGTCAGGGATGGTGTGGGCAGGAGGAGGGCACTGAGTGAGAGGTGCTGGGAAATGAAGCAGTTCAGCCTCTGCTTGGGCCTCTGGGTTTTTGTGGGTTATCATCTTCTGGTACAGGAAATCAGAGGTGCTGGCACTGCCCAGGCTCCCCAGGGAATGGGCACAGCCCCACAGCTCCAGGAGCATTGGGACAGCACTGCCAGGGATGCCCAGGGTGAGGTTTTTGGGGTGTCTGTGCAGGGCCAGGAGCTGAGTTTTCATTCCTGTGGGTCTCTTCCAGCTCGGGATATTCAGTGATTCCAAGCCTTTTCCAGTTCTCCCTCCATCAGTTATTTTCCACAGGAAGAGTAAGATACTGCACTGATTTTAGGTGAGATGATTTTTTCCTGAATATCCACAAATCTCGTACCAGACACAGGGCAAACACTGTCCCCAGTGCAGCAGCAAGTCCTGTCTCTGCCGTGGTGTGTGGCTGTGCCTTCCTCCTGTCCCGGTGGCTCCCCAGGGGTGACACAAAGCTGCTCCTCAGCTGCTCCATCCAGGGAGCTCTGCACACCTCATTCCTCTCCTCCTGGGACTGCACAACCCCTGGAGCCAAAGCAGCAGGTAGGACTGGAGAGTTCTCATTCTTAAGCAATTTAATCCTACAGGCGAGAAACTCCTTGGTATAGCAAAATCCAGGAAAAAAATACAGCTTTTATGGCCTTTAAATCAAAGATTCCTGACAAGCTAATAATGGGCTACTGTGCTCTTGGTGACAAGGATTTTGCAGTGGCAGCCTTAGGAATCACCTTTGTCATTGCTCCTGGCTGGACACGGACTGGTTTAAATCCTGGATTTAATCCTGGATCCTTCCCGGGGATGGTGCAGAGCAGGAGGAGCAGGAATTCTGGTTAAATAAATCCACCCTCCGTGCCTGGGCTGGGGTTTGGAGCCTTGGAGCCTTGGCCACGGTAATTATGAGCCAGAATTTTGAGTAGAAGCTCATTACCACGAGGGTTTGTTCTTTGTAGTGATGTGACTGAAGTTTTCCTTCTTGCCAGGACTAATTGTCGAATATTTCGATAAACATATTTGCTCTGCAGAATGAAAAGGGTCAAGATCAGCTCTTCAGGGAGATGTTATATTAAGAAACTTCTTTAACAGACTGCCTTGTGCTTTAGAGGCTTCACAAGGGAAGGTTGTGGGGATTTTAGCCTTGATTTTCTAAGCTGCTTTTAGTTGTGTTTACAGTGACATTATTTGTGTGTCAGAAGGGCTCTGCTGGACCGAGGCTATGGGACCTTGACAGGGAGAAGGCTCCATTTCCCCAGCACCTTTCAAGTTGTTTTTATCAGCTTCCCAAGAGAATCTTGGTGAAAAATCTCCTGAATCTTCCCTGGCTGGGAAACAAACAAACATATATTTAGAAGAGATGATGCTGTCGAAGAGGGTGAAAGGAGGGGAGATTCAGAATTTGCATTTTGGCCCAGGCTCTGTGTGTGGGCAGGGCCATGTGTGGATGGTGAGGAGTGAGAAAGTTCCTCAGCCAGGTGTGTTTTCCAGGCCAGCTCTGGAAACTCTCCCAAGCACAAACATTTATCCCACCCCATTGTATTTCTATTTCAATGTGTGCTGGAGGTGACGTCAGGAATACATCAAGGGAATGGCTCGGGAGAAGGAAACTGTCAGGCAGCCATAAATTAAAGAGAGTTATTGTCAAGTTTATGGGTTCTCAACTCTTAATACACCTTGCAGCTTTAGCATAGCACTTGAGCTCGCAGTGAGACAACAGCTGACAGGATGATATTTTATTTTAAGAAGTTTATATTTTAAGGAGACCATTTGCTGCTTTCTTCCTCTCCTACTTCAGTTTTTGTCTTGGAAACAAATGGTTATGGAACTTGGGCTTCCTTGTCACTGTCTGAAGTGCCCCCTCAGGTTTCCTTTTTTTTTTTGTTTCCCTCTTCTCCTGCCTATTTAGGAGCACGTGGTCTAGAAGATGAAGTGTGAGGTTTTGTGGTCGTTGTGTGGGTGTTGGGGCTGGAGCTGGCCTTGCTCTCTCCCATGGACCTGCAGGGTCAGGGTGTGGAAGGAAGGCATGGAGCAACTCAGAGCTGAGGTTAAATGTGTGTCCTATGGCATCTTCACGGGATAAATATGAATATCTCAATGGCTTAATGACATATACAGCAGGAGGTGTTGATAAATATCTTCATTTTTATATAGGTGTAGATTGAGGGAGGTGGTTCTGCTGCTCTGCTCCACTCCAAGGACTGATGCTCCTTTCCATCTTTCCCCGAAAGGACCTTCCCCCAGGTGATCTCTGCTCTGCAGGTGTGCAGGGGCTGGAGCAGCCTGGGGCAGGGATGGCTCCAGGCCACTGCTGTGTCCTGTCAGGAGAGCTTTGGCAGTCTGCTCCCCATGGCAGGCTCCAGCTCCATGTGCCTGTGCCTTCAGCCAGGTCTGAGTCATTGGAACATCCTGAACAGCAGCAAAACTGACTAAAAAAGGACAAAAAAAAAAAAAAAAAACCAAAAAACCAAACCCAACATGTGGTTATTTAGCCCTGATTGTGTCTGGGGCCCTGAAAACTTCAGCTTTCCTTGTTTTCCTTCAGCCAGGTCAGCTCCTTGCCCCTGGCAGAGCTGCTGGGATGGGGAGAGAGGGCAAATGTGGGGTGAAGCTGTGCTGAGGGAGGTGCTGGCCCTGAGCCCTGGGTGGCCCCTGGGGACACAATTCAGCAGCTGATGGCAGCAGGTCTGTCCCTGGTGGATCTGCCAGAAGCAGCCAAAGCCTCTTTGCCTTTCTGGGCCGTGGAGCTCTGTTCCTCACTGCCAAGAAACGCAGGCCATTTCCACAGAAATAGTTTTGAGCCATAACAATATCCTGTAGAACAGCAGGCTCTTGGGGGTAGCGAGAAAGCAGCATTTACAATTACAAAAAAATTGTATGCAAATAGAACAGTTTATGGTTTTCACATTCATTTTTAACAGAGCAAAAAGAAAACCCATGAATTCACCTTTCTGTGCATTCCTGCAGATTGGAATGCCTCGTGCCTTGTTTATTTGCCATTCCCCCCACATTTCTGCAGGGTAGATCAGCGTGGATGAAACAAGAACGAACCTCGTTCCTGCCAAACCTTCAGGGACCTGTGGACAGTGAAAGCGAGCAGGATCCTGCAGGATGGGCAGGATTTAGAGGCAGAACTTCGTTGTGCTGTGCTGCCCAGCCCAGGGTAAGTCAAATGTTGATGTGGTCCAGGTTTGGGAGCAGACCTTGCTGTGCTCACATGCTCAGGGCTGCTCCTGGTTCCCTCCATCCATCCCTTGGGAGTGCTGCAGAGGGATTTGGGAGTGGAGGAGCTGCTGCAGGGCTGGGGAGGGTCACTCCTCATGGAGAGAGCCCAGGGTGGTGTCACATCCCTGCCCAGGCTCTGGGGCTGCTGGGGCTGAGCTGCCCCAGGTTTTGGGGCTGCTGGGGTTGAGCTGCCCCAGGCTCTGGGGTTGAGCTGCCCCAGGTTTTGGGGTTGAGCTGCCCCAGGCTCTGGAGCTGCTGGGGCTGAGCTGCCCCAGGCTCTGGGGTTGAGCTGCCCCAGGCTCTGGGGTTGAGCTGCCCCAGGCTCTGGGGTTGAGCTGTCCCAGGCTCTGGGGTTGAGCTGCCCCAGGCTCTGGAGCTGCTGGGGCTGAGCTGCCCCAGGCTCTGGGGTTGAGCTGCCCATGCAGCTCTCAATAAAGGGTCGGGGTAGCTGTGCCCTGGCGCCCATCCCTGGCACAGCCCCTGCTCCCTCCCAGCCCTGGCTGCAGGCTCTGGCCCTCGCAGGCTGCCCAGCCATGCCCTCAGCCCCCTGACACTCAGTTTGGGCTGTAAATGTGTAACTAAGACCCAGAACCACTCCTGCTCTGGGTTCCCAACGGGAAGCTCGAGGAGGCGCCTGGTCCCAGTTCAGGTTAAAACCCAGGAGCAGCACAGGAGCAGAGAATTCCCCATCTTTATGATCAGACTGACTGTTGACCTCTGTGTGTCAAGCCATGGATAAGGGATGCTGCCAGCTCCCAAATCCAGTGCTCCACAGGTGGATTTGCAGTCAGGAATGAACAGGGAACATGTTAGAGACCTGTCGGTGCAGCTGAGGGGTTTCTACAGAGAAAGCCCTGGGTGATGTGTTAATTATCCCATTTTTATCTTGTGTCGCTAAAGCCATTTGAAAAAATAAAATCCTGTAAGGGGAGAAGAGCCTGAAGAGAGCAGTGTGTGACACATATCTGTGCAATGTGTGGCACAGCACCTCAGAGGGGAATGGTCCTGTTGGGGAGCTGGGCATGGCAATGATGATTTCCTGGGTGAGAGACCAGAGGCTGCTCCTTCAGCCTCTGTTTGCTGCCAGCCCTGGTGTTTGAGGGAGGAGCTGAGCCCTTCCAGGCATTGCTTTTCTGCTGGGTACAAATAAAAACTGAATTAGCAGCAGAGCCTTCCCCAGCAGCCCCCATTTGTGAGGATGTCGTTGGAAAGTCGACGGTAAATCAGTAATTGTGTGTGGGGAAATGGCAGAGACAAGTTCATCTACGTTTTTTACGTGGAAAGGCCTCTCCAGGTGCTCCTCTGCTCTGCCATTACTGTAATACATGGTTTATTTTACCAGCTTGTGTATCTCACTGAGAAATGGATCTATCCATTTATGTAGGCATTGTAGTCCTCTTTCCATTCCTGTAATAGCTGCTGTATTTCAGCCATTTATGTGCTGCACTAAACTCTCTTTTTTGTTCAGAAAATATTTTTGCCTTAAAACACAAGTTGTAGCTGATACAGTTATAGGAACATCCCATTCTCTGGGAACCTTCTTGGAATAAAATAGCTCATTTTGGTTTAGGTTTTTGGAGAAATCTCTAAAGCCAATTAAAAAAGCAAACCAATAATTCTGCTAAGTTCTGAGTGCCCACTGTGGGGGTAAAAGTGGTTTTTAGCTGTGCCTGGGGTACTTCTGAGCCATAGGTTTGGCTGATTTTCCTGTCTAGCCAGGTCTGTGGGTTTGTGGTTTATACCCCAGGCAGTTTGGGAGGTTCAGCCCTGGTGCCCCTTAGACTGACGACATTTCCCCACCTTGAAGTTTTTAATTTCAAATTTTTTCAAGCCCATCCCAGCACGACTCTGGGACTTGCTTTGCTCCCAAGACAGAAAAGTCTCCAGAAACTGAGCTAAAGATGTACAAAACTAAAGTCAAAAGGATTTTGGCAGAAAAGTGGGAGTTTGAGTCCTTAAAGAGAACCCTGAGAAAGGATGATCTGCCCAAACTCCATTTGTTGTCTGTCTAGACTCTGCAGCCCTCAGGATGTTTTTATTTCTGCAGCTCTGAATTATGAACAACCTTTGCTTTTCCACCTTACAATTCAACAAAAGAGCAGGAGGGATGAAGCAGAAGGAAGAGTGATCCCAGTGGGAATGGGTAGAGTTGTGGCACGTCAGGAAGTGTGGCAGTCCAGCAAGGACATCTCTGTTGTCTCCACAGAGTTATTGCTGAGGAGATAAAGCAGGGGAGCAGTGAATCCAGGCTGCCCAGCTCCCTCTGGGTCTCCAGGTGATCCCTCCACCCACCCTGGGGTCCCAGGACACCTGAGAGGGTGCCCCGACCCCACTGTCTGCAGCACAGCTGTCAGACAGTGCCAGTGCCCATCTCGAGGACCAGCCCTGCTCACTGCTGTCCCTCCATGGACATGGAGCTCCTGGAGCACACAATTCCCTGTCCCTGAGCCCTCCCTCCATCCAATCCCCATGGCTTTGCACAGCTCCAGGTGGTTCTGTCACTCGCTCTCCCTTCGCCACCAACGCTGGGACTCTGTGCCAGGAGGCCACCAAGGGTGTCAGGCCTGATGAACCTCCTGTCCCTTCCTTTAATCTTTATCAATTTGGGGACAAAAGATGTGCCTAAGGTGAAAGAAAGGGCACCGCCACACAAAGGCATTAAAACTCCCAAAACGCGGCAAGAGAAACAGAATTTTTTATCCCAATTGGAGCACTTCACTGAGCGAAAAAGTGACCAACTTGGGTCTCATTCCATCCCTAAGGAGCTCCCCAGGCAGCCTGGAGCATGACCAGGAGTCATCATCCCCAGGAGCCATCATCCCCAGGAGCCATCATCCCCAGGAGCCATCATCCCCAGGAGCCATCATCCCCAGGAGCCATCATCCCCAGGAGCCATCGTCCCCAGGAGCCATCATCACCAGGAGCCATCACCAGGAGCCATCACCAGGAGCCATCACCAGGAGCCATCATCACTAGGAGCCATCACCAGGAGCCATCACCAGCCATCCCCAGGAGCCATCACCAGGAGCCATCACCAGGAGCCATCACCAGGAGCCATCATCACTAGGAGCCGTCATCACCAGGAGCCATCACCAGGAGCCATCATCACTAGGAGCCATCATCACCGGGAGCCATCACCAGGAGCCATCAGGAACCATCACCAGGAGCCATGACTAGGAGCCATCAGGAGCCATCACCACCAGGAGCCATGACCAGGAACCATCACCAGGATTCATCAGGAGCCATCACCAGGAGCCATCACCAGGATTCATCAGGAACCATCACCAGGAACCATCACCAGGAGCCATCACCAGCCAATCTCTTGGCTCAGTTTGGGTTTGGCTGCTCCATGGCAGGCAGTGACAATGAAGTGGCTGCTGCAGGAGCTGGAAGCAATTCCCAGGGACTCTCTTCAGAGGCTGCAGCTCGATCCCAGGTGAGCAGGGCTGTGCTGAGAGCCCTTCCCTCCATGGAGCCCTGAGCCTTGCCCTGCTGCGCTCCTGGAATTCTCTGTGTCTGTGCAATTCCTGCTGATTCCTCACTTTGGGCCAAGCCCGGAGTTTCTGGGGGCTCCTCTCAGCACACAGGTGTTGGTTTGGGGGTTTCCCCTTTCCCAGTAAATCCCAGTATTACCAGTGTTCATCTTTGTCTCGTTGGCTGTTCAAAAAGGAAGTGTGATCCTTGGGAAATGGCGAACGTGGAGTTGGTGTTAGAGGTGATCCCCCACAAGCTGAACCCCAAACCCCTGGAGCTGCAGGAGATGAGGAGAGGTTTGGCATAGTCACCGTGGCAACAGCATGGCCTCAAGGTTTCACTGAAATAAAAAATGTGCTCAACCCCCGGAAATGGATCAGTCTCTTATACCAATATTTAACTAGAGAAATAGATTCCTTCAGCAATGTGTAACTCAGAGCTGTCTGACAACATTTCAGAGCTGAGGGATCCAAAGCTTCACAAATTGTATTTAAATAGTGGTTTGTTTCTGTAAATTTAACTGATTTTTTTATTCTTTGAAATTAGGGGATGTTCGTAAGGCCGCGCACAAAATAAGTATGAAAATTGTGGACATTTCAGACGGAAATCCATGGAGATATTTTCTCAGTGTGGAAGTGGTGCCCTGAAAACTATTTTGGAAAGTTCCTGCTCGCTCACCGTGAAAGATTTTGGTGATTGTGCTGAAGAGTAAGTAGAGCTGCTCTGCCAGTTCATTCCAAGTTTTAATGTGACAATGAAAAAATGTTTTGAATGATAACATTCTGTGATGGTGTCTTAACTTCATTGGTATTGTTAACAAAGATTAGAATCTGCATTTTTATGCCAGCAAAGCCTCCACAGGTAAAACTTTAATGTACAACAGATGGAATATATATTTTAATAATTCAGTGTAATTGTGATTGAAAAGGAATCACTGGTGCTGGTATTTGAGCCTTAATGAACATTGTGGTGCCTTTAATCATCCTGATCTCGTTGGCATTTCAGAGGAAGGCTCTGCACCTTGCTGATTGTGGTATTGGCATCAAATATTCAGCAAGCAACAGCACTTCTTCCATATTACAACTTTGGTATTATTTTAGCACTTATTCCGTTGTTCTGGAGGTGGAGATGGTTTGACTCATGATCTTAAACGTCTTTTCCAATCTTAATAATTCTGTGATTTAGGACACCTTCCAAAGCATTGCCCTGCTCCCTTCAGTAATTTCTATCAGTCCCAAGGACATGTCTTCACGAAGTTAGTTTATATTTAAGAGTGTGGGGTAGAAGAGCAACCAAACAAGTCCTAAATAGTGAACAATTACTTGAGAAATAGGTTAAATTAAGTATCTGATTGTTTTAATCTTATTCTCAAATAAAAAAACCAGTTGTTCTTTATGGCTCAAAACCAAACGTGGCTCAAAAAACCCCAACCACTTGGTATAAAAAGAAATATATTTCTCTGATTAAAGAGAAATGAAGTTATGATTTGATTTTTTTTGACTTTGTGTGCTGTACTGCAGCTGTAAAACTAGGAGCTCCTTAGTTTACATCTGCACCTCTCCCATTTCTCTTGGCTTCTGGGATGATTCTGTTATTCAGAGCTGTTCCAGTCAGTTCCTGATTTTACTGCCAGTCTGAAAAAAGCATATTTGAACTTAAAAGAAAAAGACTCGAAGGGAAAAGAAGAAATAGATTCAAAAATAGATTCCTGCAGAGAGTATAATCAGCAGTAATTTTCTTTTTGCAGAAATACAGCAAAACAGAAACTCTGCTTGTTCTAAGGCAGGGGAAATATTGGAAGATCACTCTCTAGTGGTAGCATCCAAATAAGCCTTTAATAGTGCAGTGAGTCCACAGCAATTTTACATTGAATTCTGTGTTTTCTTCACAACAATTTACTGTTTGTTTCCCCCCTGTTCTCAGTCTCAGGGCTTGGTGGAGCAATTTCCCTCAAACAGCAGTGGGCTGTGGTGCACAGCCAAGGGAAGGAGAGCTCCAGGGGAGGTTTGGTGTGCAGAATGAGCTCTGCTCGCTGAGATCAGCTCCTGCCAGGGCCATCTGACAGCCCTGGGTGTTGGTTTAGTTTTCCTGAGATTCGCAGAAGCTGGCAGAGGAAGCAGGCAGGTGGACCCAAGATGGCAAAAAGAGAAACTTTATTTACAGAAACTTCTTTATATATTCATTAATAATTGGTCAGCAGGGAATCCACTTCCTAAAACCATTGGTCACAGCTATACAACACCTAGTACCAAACACAGAGATTAAGAAAGTGCAAAAATGCAGCTTAGCTCTATTGTCCCTGAGAACGAAGAGAAAGATTTCTCAAACAGTGCAACTACACCCTTGGGAGCCTTGGGCAGGAGCTCTTCCGGGGTCAGCAGGCTCAGGGACACCAAGGAGATGCTCTGAGCCTTTGTTTTGAAGCCGTTGCTCTCAGATTTCATTTTATTCATTCCTTCTATTTCTTATTAATAATGGGATCTCCATTGGAAGGTGGGTGGGAGGTGCTGATGATGAGGTGATGGATTATGGCTTTAGATTTCCCGAGGATTGCAGGAGCTGGCAGAGAATTCAGGCAGACAAACCCAAGATGGCAAAAGGAGAGAGCTTTATTTACAAGAAACCTCTTTATATATCCATTAATAACCTAGCAACTATTGGTCAGCAAAGAATCCACCTCCTAAAACCATTGGTCACAGCCAAATAACACCTAATACCAAACACAGAGATTAAGAAAGTACAAGAATGCAGTTTATCTCTGTTCTCTCTGAGAAAGAACAGAAAGATTCTAAAACAGTGCAACTACAATGGATAATGAGTCTTGTTCTGGAAATGGCTCAGGAGGGAATGTGTGTTTGTGTTTGCTGTGCAATCTGGGGGGGCAATGCTCTGCCCCCTGCAAAATGAGTTTCGGGGGCCCTGATTTAAAACAACAAAAGCTCCAATCATCTTCAGTCAAATGGGATTTTTAACCATATTTGCCGTGCCAGGTTGCCTCCTTTCGAGGTTTGAATTGCTGTGCTTGCCCTGGGAATTCTGCCTGGGTGGGTGATGGGAACCAGCATTGGTCACTGAGAGTGAAACTGAGAAAAGATCTTTTCTGACACAGCTCAGTCCATACGTAACATTGCTGATGGCAATTTAAAAGAAATCATCAAGAATTCTCAGTGCAAGGAGAGATCTTGGGAAAGCTCTGGCCACAGTTAGGCAGAGATGCCGAAAGAGTTGGAGCTGGAAGTGAAAACCTCTTTCCTAAGTGCAGCATTTTTTCCAGGTGTAAATTCTGAATTTAATCTGTAATATTTAAATCAGGATAGTCCTGGTGGGGAGCAATTTAGTCTGGGAGGAGATTTAGATTGACTAAAAGTTATTGCATTCATCAAACAGACTTGTTTGTAAAGGCACCAAATATAATTTCCAGAGGTGTTTATTTAATCATATCAACAGGGTAAGTGCTTGGGCACTTCTCAAAATACCACTGGGAACTTCAGGAAGCATTAGAAGTGTCTGGAGCATGGATATGTGTGTTTTTATGATCATAAATATTGGATTTCATACCACAGAAGCTGCTGGCATTGCTGATTTGTCTGTAACAGTGTCACTTTCTTGTCGTACCCAAAATATTTGGGATTTGTGCCACTGTCATTGTGGGCACCTCAGTTTGCAACCTCATTTCAGATTCCCTTTGTCCACTGCCAGTCAGTGAAACATCTGCTGCTCATAGGAAATGATTTAGTCACTTAATCACCCCGGAGCATTGATCTGTCTATAACCTTTTTTAGAATAAAGATTTAATGTCATTCTTGGAGGTTGAAACAGATACCTCCAGTCTGGTCTTGCTGCAGTTTAGGAAAGCTGTTAGCACATTTTTATCTTTTGAGAGTACTTTTTAAAAAAGAAAAGCAAGCAAAAATATCTTTCATCTCAGTTGTCTTAACAAGTGTTTTACTTGCTGGTGAATATTTCAGTGAAAAGGAGTCAAATGTTGTGTTGAAGAACACTGCTTTGCTTTTAAGGCATTAAGTAAAGCAGGATGGCCAAACCCCGGAGCAGCTCCTGCCCCAGAAGGTGAAGGAACAGCAATCCCAATTCCCTCCTGTGCCCTGGAGCTGCGGCAGCTTTGGGATCAGGATGGAATAAAAGGGTTGTGAGGAAGGCTCCAGTTAATCACTGCGATCTAGGGCACACTTTCCCAGGCTCTGCAGCCTGGGAGAATCACCTGCATCCATCTCAGCCTCCGAATCAGGTTTGGGTGGCAGAATTGCTCTGCTGCCCTGGAATTGAGTTAACTTGACAGCCAGAGTCGCATTGTTATTGGCTGAATACCATTAATTTTGATGTGACATATTTCTTGCTAATGGGAACATTCGTATTATCTGTTTTTTCAAAAGGCAGCAGGAAGGAAAAAAAGCTCTCCCACAACACTATCAATATTTCCAGGGCAGGCAGTGCAGGAGGGAGCACTCTGCCTTCTGGAGCCTTGCTTTTATTGATTGCTAGAGGTCTTAAAAAACATTTCCACCTTTTTTTCTGCACACTTTTTCCCTTCAGAGGCTGCAAATGCACATGAAGAGAAAAATTAACATAAGCAGGTAAAAAAAATGGAAGAGCTACTGTGTTTCTGTGAGGAATCCTGAAATACCAGTTCTGTTTGGGCAAAGTGAGCACTGTAATAGAAACAGGAAAATGGAGTTTAAACAGACTAAGGAATAACTGATGGGCACAGGAGTTATTTGGATTTAAGCCGACTTTAGAGACCCAACTTCCTTGAAATAAGCCAGGACAAAAAGTTAACATGGTCTGATATGAAATACCTCGTTCTGGGCTGATTTCAAAGTCTGAATGAGGGAATAATTCAGTCCTGCAGGTGAGTTTGGTCAGAGATTTTGGTGTTATTTCAGCCTATTATTTCCAGCTCAGGTTTTCAGATTTGCAATGACTTGATGACAGTGTGAGAGAGACACATTTCTGGCTCTGCAGTGTCCCTGTGGCACACCAGGGACGCTGAGCTCCTGCTCCCAATGTCCCCAGAGCAGCGTGGGAGCTCCCCATGCCCTGGGAATGAGAGCCTTTGGCAGGGCCACGTGAAATCAAAACACTCCATGCCATGCTGGGGGAGAAAATTATTATTTTCTGAAAGGAAAGCACATTTCTCAGCAGAACTAAAGTTAATGTGTGGCACCAGAAAAGTGAAATTCTGCGTTGGGATTTTTCAGAATGAGATTTTCTAGCAAACATCAGTAGATGTCAAAGGTGCAGAGCAAAAGGCCCTTCAGATGGACACCTCCACAAGTGTCAGGAAAACCATCAGGCAGGTCTGGAAAATCTCAGAGAAGGCCCCAGGCCCTGCAGCAGATCAGCCCCACAGGATGAAGATCTGTGCCCGACTGCCTCTGCCCAGGTCGTGCTTTGAGCTAAGGATCGTGAAATGCTTTATCCAATTTTGTTCCACTTCTAAGATGTTGTGCGTCTTGAAAGCCCTTTATAAGAAAAGAAAATACTGAACTACCCAGGGATGATCTGCAGTAGCTCAGCCACAAATGTATTTAAAATGGCCGGACACCTCTGCAGAAGGGGCAGCGCTTCTCCAGCATCATCCGATTATTTCCTAACCTTTGGCAGCCCCTGCCTTCCTCTGCTAGGAAAACTTTTGCTTTATTCAGCTTCTCCTAATGCACTTCTTACCTGGCCAGGAGACATCACTGAATGACTCTCACAGAAAACAAACCATCAAACATGTGTGGGTGTCTTGGATTAGAGACAAATCTCCTAGGTGGAAAGCACTCTGAACAGGTGCCTCCTCCACAAAGGTTTCTGGCACCCCTTCCCCCACAACAACAGAATATCTCAGCCTAAAGTGGGAAGAACTGTTTAATTAACAGAGCACACAGTGGAAGGGGAAAGGGGAAAAGGAGTCATTAAACCTGAACAAACAGCTGATGAACTTTAGTGTCCTTTTCCTCAGGCGTAGCTTCCCTTCCCGGGGTCCCCGGAGGGGTTGGGTGGAGTTCCTCCGGTGGCTCCCTGGAGGATTCTCGTCCGCTGTCCTCCAGGGCTCCTCAGGTTCTTGGATGAGAAAGCAAGTCGAAGAAAAGGATCCAAAATAATAATTAAAAATAATCCCAGGGGGAAAGAAGAAAAAAACAAGTCAAAAAGAAAACCCAAGCAGCAGCCACACCAGTAGCACCAGCAACCAGCAGCAGCAACTGACTGAGGGAAAAAAAAAGTAAAAACAGTGTCCCTTCCTTCTCACTCCCCTGTAGGAGAGCCGGGGGAAGAGTTTCAAACCATCCCTTGCTGGCAGAGCTTTCTCCCAGCTGCAGGACACAGTTAAAGCTCCAGGACCATATTTCTGCTCAAGTATACAAACGATGGGGAATACAAAATATCATTATGCCACCCCAGGACAGTGGGGCATCCCAGGTGTGTGCTTTGTGGGAATAGGGTTTGGGATGTGGGATTGCACTTCTCACTGCTCCTAAAGGTTACTCTGTCTTTATTTTAAAGCCTGGCTTTTTAAAGTTTTTAAAATTCCAGAAGCTCCTCAGGCTGGTGGCACACATGGAATGACAGCACACCTGTTCCCTGCAAATCTGTGTGCCGTGAGAGCCTTGGAAGGATTATCATTTATCCTTAGATTTTTTTTCTCCAGTGACAGCTTATCTAACTTTGTTTTCATTAAATAACATGATTCTGTGAAGTGCCTGGGAATATTATTTTTGAGAGACTGCAGGTTAATTATTGAAAATTTCAAAAAGGAAATATTAAGGCAATTATTAAATGAGAGTTGATTATTAATCCCAGAGAGATAATTACTGAGGCCTGAGGCAATTTATCTTCTGTTTGAAATAGATTTTCTCTTGATTAAGTTGTATTTGTCACTTAGTCCCATGGTTGTTACTGCAAAGGACTTTATTATCCTGCAAAGCAGAAAACACTTCTCTGAAGTTGACCTGAAATATTTGGGCAACTTGTGAGCTGAATTCTGGGCAAGGGCACACCAGCACTGGGGAATAATCTGTCCTTGCTCCCCTCAAAGGCAAACTGCTTCTGAGTGAGTAGGATTTCTACCACAGCCACAAAAAAGAACAATTTAGATATGTAAAAGCTGTCTAAAATGCAATTTTTTTTTTTTTTCAGAAATCCACAGGTAATAGTGAGTATTTAATACACGTCTTGTAGTGTAATCAAATGATTGTAGTGAAACTTAAAAACTGCAGTAGTGAAAAACAATATCAGTGATGTTTGCCCTGAGGCAGAATTAATATTCTGAGTTTGAGTAGTGCAGTGGCTGAGGACATTTTAACCCTTCAATCCATGAACTGGGATCTCAGTACAGCAAATGGATTTGACTGCTTTATTCTGGCTTTTGTGTTGGTTAGACTGTGCCCCACTAAATACAAGGGGTTTGGGAATGTTAGGAATGTTTGTGTTTCAACATGGGTATAAATCACTTGTGAAACAGCTTTTCTGGATATTTGAGTGATAAATCTCAATTTAATTGCCGTGGCAATGGTGGTGAAGCACTTTGGAGCTCAGTGGTTGCAGGAGGGCAGAGGCTGTGAGTCCCTGGGAGTCTTTGTGTTCGTTCTGTGGCAGCTCATGGGTTTTTGATGAGGAGTACAGAGCACAAGGAGGAGATTTTCTCTTTAGTATTTCTCTAGCAAGGTGAAAATGTATCCCTGTTTTCCCTAAAGATGCGTTTTTCAGTGCATCTAGCACAGAGAGGGTGAGTGTTCTCTGGTTATGTTCTCTGGTTCCTCTCCTGAAAGAATCAGCTTGACAGAGAATCCTGATTCTTGTGCTCGGTCACTTCTCATCCCGGAATTCAAAGAGCATTATTCATAGCCCCCTCTGGAAATTCACCAAAAAATGCTTCGTTCTCTCCTCAGCTTAATGGATTTTGCTGTATGTACAGAAGCAGTGAGGATGCTCAGTGTCCATTTTGTCCTGTCCCCCCATCCCTCCCCAAACCCAAGAGAACAAACATTCCCCCTGGGATCTGTAACAAACGCTGTTTGTTAGCTCAGACTGAGCAAATCCAGGTTTCTCTTCGTGGACAGCATTTCTGAGGGAGTGCTGCAGTGGAGAAATGGGGGCCAAGAAGGCTCAGATGGACAGGTTAGATGGAAAATGGAAAATATTTTACTGAAGAAAGCAGAATGCTGTTTGTAGGGATTCTGGTGTAACTCCACCTCTCGGTGTTGGCAGAGCAGCATTCCTGCCAGCAGGACAAGCAGGAATGGCCTCAGGCTGGGCCAGGGGAGGCTCAGGGTGGACATGAGGAGGAATTTCTGCATGGAAAGGGTGGTCGGGCATTGGAACTGCCCAGGGAGGTTTGGAGTGCCCATCCCTGGAGGTGTCCAAGGAACTCCTGGAGGTGGCACTCAGGGCTCTGGGCTGGGGACAAGGTGGGGACAGGGTACAGCTTGGGCTCCATGGGCTGGGAGGGATTTTCCATCCTCAGTGATTCCGGGATTCTGTGATTTCTAAATTTAAAAAAAAAATCCATTCTAGAGCTTACCTTCCATTCGAAGACATTTGGCACTCAGGACAATGTCCCTGTGACTCCCTCACGTGTCTGCATTGTGTAAATCCATCTTTGTTTCTCTGTGTGAGGACAACACCAAACCCCTCTTCCAAGATGGAGCAGTCATGGATTAAGGAAGCTCCCAGAGGTCTTTTGAGCACAGTTTCCCTGAGCTTTGCATTTTCTACTCCCCCACTGCAGGGCAATTCCACATTTTGGCGTTGTCACAGAGCAGGAGCAGGCTCCAGCTTATCAAACCTCCCCCCAGCTGTGGGAGGGAGGCAAATATTTATTGTCTCATTTCATGGCTAAGGCACCATGAGCTGAGACAATGTGATGATAAATGATGAGCAGAGCTTGCCCAGCACAAATCCAGCCAAGGCAAGGAGCTGGCCAAGCTCCCACGGAGCCCCAACCGTGCGGAATCTGAGCTCTGCAAGGAGCTTCTTCGCCTCCACAGATTCTCTTCAGGTGTTTTAAGTCCTCCTTGCATGGGTCCCAAACAAGATTTGTACAACAATAGAACTATTTTTTTGTAATTTACAGACTGAAAACCTTGGGTTTTTTTGTTGTTGTTTTTTTTTGTTTTGTTTGGTTTTATGTTGTTGTTGTCTGTTTTTTTCCTTTTTTTTTTTTTCCTTTTTTCTTTTTCCTTTGCTACTTCTTTCTGCCCTCGTAAGGATTTTATATCTCGGATCTTCCCTGATGCATGCACACCTGATAGAGTCTGAATTGATGCTCAGAGGAGGAATTGTGGTGGGCTGTGAGGCTGGGTCTGGGCACGGCAGGAGCAGTCTGTACCTTGTACCAGCAAACACAGGGCACCCCCGGGAGCAGCCAGGACTGGGAACTGTCAGCTTTTCCCTCTCGGAGATGGCCATGGTGCTGTTGTTGATGCCTTTGAATATTTCTAGTTTTTTTCCTCTTAATGCATCTGTAACTTGCTGCAGTTTAGTGCTTCTTACAAAGTGCTAAAATGCTCTGTTCCAGCACCTTTAGCCAAACAAGGCTCTCTGAACACAGATCCAAGGACAGATTCATTGCCTTGGGGCCTGAAAATATGGAAACAACTGTGAGATGGAGGGGGGCAGGCCTGGGGTGGTGAACATCATCACCAGAGGGTGATTGGAGAATTAAGGGCCAATATGCAAATGGACAGAACTTGTAAAAGGTGAAGGGCTCTGACCCAGGGTCCATTTTGGGTGTAGTCCCTGAGGAGGATGTTCGTTTGCCCAAATGTACCTTGAAGGCCTCGAACAAATTTGTCTGCATTTTATACTCCTGATTTGTTTTGGCTTCTCTTCTAGGCATCATTGTTAATAAAGCTGCCTTGCAAAGCTGCTCTGGAGGAAGAGCAGAGCTTTCTTTGGCAGCATTTATTGCCCCAGGCAGCGCTGGGTCCCCGGGGACACTTTGTGCTTTCCTGGGGAGGGCACACGAGCCCAAATTGCTGCCGAGCCCCCGTGGGACAGAGCTGTGGCAATGGGCTGTACCTGGGCTGCTCTCGGCTGCCAGCTCGTGAAAAATAACAACACAAGAGGCAGGCTGGGGAAACAAATGGGATATTATCGAGTTTATTCCTGTGTGCTGCTTCCATCCCATTTGTCAGCATTTCATCCCACCTGCTGCTGGAAAGGATTCTGCTGCTCCGAGATGCCTGCGAGGCGTTGTTGGCATCTCGTACTACACGAGAATATCAATATCTGCTTTGAATAACCTCGATGTATTTTAAACAAGACATTTCCAAATGGTTGCTCTGTAGCTGTGCGTGAGCTCTGTGGAACTCCAATTAAGAGTCTGTCAGCATTTGCAATGTGATCCATTGTGAAAATTTATTCTGAGTAGAAATTTGGCACATAATAACCCAGACCTGGAAGTCTCTTTTCCCCTTTCTTCCCTTTCTCACTGGTTTTCTTTCCTTTCTGGGTTGGAAAACACTGTTTGATGCTGTAAGTGGTAAATAATGGAGATAAAAAATTGCTCTGCGTGAGAGGCCAGAGCAAGGCAAAGGAATGGCTGTTCCAGGGGGGCACAAAGCTCTTTGACTCTGCAGTGAGGCAGAGGGGAAAGGAGGTGTTCGACTATAAAAGGTTTCTTATGAACTAACAAATAATGGCTTTCAGCTGAAGGAGGGTGGATTTAGATGGGATTTTGGGAAGGAATTGTTCCCTGGGATGGGGGGCAGGGCCTGGCACAGGTGCCCAGAGCAGCTGTGGCTGCCCCTGGGTCCCTGGTAGTGTCCCAGGCCAGGCTGGACAGGGCTTGGAGCAGCCTGGGACAGTGGGAGGTGTCCCTGCCATGGCAGGGGTGGCACTGGATGGGATTTAGGGTCCCTTCCCTCCCAAACCATTGGGAGATTTCATATTTCTCAGTTAACCCATAACAGTTTGAGGAGCGGAGGCATCTGCAGCTGCAGTGGAGCATCAGAGGAGCTGCAGAACTTCTCTGATGCTCAGACTGGGGTGGTTCAGTGGCACAGAGCACGATGGGAGGGACACCTGGTGATGTGCAGCTGAGTTGGGTCCCCAGCCCTGTCGGGAGCTGTGGCAGCCTCTGCTGCTTCACCTCTGGCACTCTGTGCTATCCCAGGCCTCACTAGGGCATGATCTGTTGTAAAAAACTTAAAAACTGGAGCTGATCTCACTCGAAGTTGTGAACTTTCCCTTCAAGGTGCCCACGTGCTGCTCCCCTGGGGTTGTCTGGATGCACAGGAGATTGGATGCCAATGCCAGCGTTTTTTGGATGGTTGAATGGCCTCCAATCTGCTTTTTGTGAAGGCTCTGCTCCCTTCCAGCTCGTGCTGTGCCAACTCCATTATCCTCCTTGGATGGTAGTTTGCAAACCGCAGCCACCCGTCATCCCAAGATGTTGCTGCTGGATTTTTCCAGGTTCTCATCACTGCTGAGCACTTATAAAACATCTGCACACAGCAGGAGTAGCTGGCACAGAGTGTTCCCCTGGCAGGTGACATCTGTAACGCTGGCACACCCGACTGGCACAGGAGAGCTGCGCTGAGCTCCTGGAGCACATCCAGAGAGGAGAATTTGGAGAGATCACCTCTAAAATTCAGCCAGGGTACCACAAGGAGAAAGGAAATCCTGAAGGGAGCTGGCCTGCCGCAAGGTAGGATAAACATATTTCAAATAAATGAGGTGTTTTTCTCCAGCAGCAGTGAAATGGAAAGGTGTTGGAGGGAGGGAGTGCAGGTGCACGTGGAGCTGCTGCAGTTGGGTCTCTTAATGGCCTCCAGTGCATCTGCAGTAAATGTTTTATCTGTGTTGTTCCAAGACTGCTGTGAATCTTATTATGCACCTCAGAACCGAGCTCAGCTCGGAAATTTGCAGCGAAGAGTCCCTGATTTCTTCCACATTCAAAAATTAATTTGATTGCATGCTGTGCTTTTAGATGTGGTAGATCTCGGTGGTTGTGGGAATAATTCCGTAGCAGAGAATGGAATGGGCATGAAATGGGAAACTCATGTTGAAAAGATGCAGTCTGTTCTTTCATACCCCAGATTTGTGTTTTCTGCAGTCGTTGAGGTCAATGAACACCGACATCAGTGCAGGACTGGGGCTGGTGAGGTCTGCTGTTAGCACTTCTGATAATTTAAATGATAGCAGGCATTTCTTATCAAAATTACAGCAGCTGCCGAGGGGTGTCGTGTTCAGGTTTTTTGCAGGTATTCTTTAATATATGTGAGATATCTCTCTCCTGGTTACAGCTCCTCCCGTCCAGCCCTGGTGTGAGTGCTCCTCTGGGGACTGAGATGTGCAGAGGGCACACACTGAGCCCTCGGGGGCACTCTGAGCTGTGGGTGCTGCCTGCAGGTGCTCTGCCCACCCAAGAGCTGTGGCACAAAGCTGCTAATCCTCTTTCCTGGGGCTCTCCAACACCAGCTGAGCAAAATGCTGAGAGCAACAGCTCTGTGCTCCCTGGGCTGCCCAAGGTGATGCTCTCAGCACAAGGGGCTGCCGCTGACCACACATTCTGGGTGGTCACTGCCCTGCTCTCAAATTGGCTTTGTGAGTTGTAAAAGAATTCCTTTGTGTTTTTCCTCCTGACATCCTCGGTATGGTGCTTTATTCCATGAGGTAAATGGATCAGGAATCTGCTGCCTGCAATGGCTCAAAATCCAGTTTCTTTTACTCCCTCAAGGTAATTTCGTAGGGTTTTAAAAATACATTTCATACGAGGGAGCTCTGAACGTCTTGGCTGTTTTTTCTGAGGTTTCCTGAAAGCTGCCATGGCACCATATACATATGGTCCACGTGGGGACAATTCTCCTCCTGCGTTTTTTGGGAGGAGGAAGGCAGAGGTCTCACGTGAGCAGGGCAGGTACAGCGATGGCACAACCCAGAGCTGCAGGGGCTGGGCTGATCTTAGAGCTGCAATTCCTCCTTGAGCTCTTTTACTCTGCAATTCTACTCTTGTGAAACCAAAAATCCTCATAAAGTAACTTTTAGTCATCTCTCTGTGGGGAAAATGTACGACAGCAGGTGGTCATAGAGAACTGAGTTAAATGTCATGGATTTTGCAGAGCAGACAATGAGATTTTCATGCCGTTTCTTAGCTATTATTTTTATGATTTAGATTTTAGATTGAATAAAGGAGAATTGTGGAGGAAGATAAGGATGCAGACCTCTAAGGATGGGGTAAACATCTAGAAGAATTTATTGTATCTAATGATTTGAAAATTATTTTGTGCACTAAAAAGGCAAAGGAAAAACAAGTTAGAGACAGAGGCAGCAGAGCATTCACTTACAGAAATCTCTGTGCAGTGTATCTAAATGCACAAGTTTCAATGACCTCAAGGTAGGAAAAGAATTCACTGGTGTTTTTAATCCAGTGTAGCCTTCTGCCTCTGAGCTTGGCACTGTTTAAAAAGTCCAAAATTTCCTGTTGTTAGAAAATTTGTGTGTCTGTCACAAATGCATTTTTCCCTTTTTTCCTCTCAGGGCACTGAAGGGAAGGTTTTGTCCCTTTCAGTATTTGTTTAGGGCAAGGTTAAATGTGCAAAGATAAATGTGCAGTTTGTTTGGGGCAAACTTAAACGCAGGTTGTGTAAGTAGAAGGAGAATGGAAAAACAAATCAACCTCAGCCTCTCCTCACAGCGAGGATGCTCAGAAAAAGAACAGCACAGCCCTCATGCTCCTCTTGTCTGGAGCCAGAGGTGTTAAATCGTGTCCTTGTCCCCTGCAAGGCTGGGCACAGGGATGGCCTGGCAGAAATATGGCCCAAATAGGCTCATAAATCCCTAATTTGTGTCTCCTGGAGGCATCAGCCTCACGCTGTAAAATCCTCGTCATGGTCCCTCGTCTGCGCCAGCCCACGCCGGAGCGCGGCTCGCGAGTGGAGCGAGGCTGGCGGAGCCCTGCCAGGGGAGAGCAGCCATAAATCTCTGCAGAGACGTCCTAAATATAAAAATCACTTCCCTGCAGCTGGGAGAGGCGCAGCGGGATTGTGTAGGAGCAAATGCAAGGCGTCACTGGAAGTGACAGCGGGAAGCAGAGGGCCTGACCTGCCGTGCCTGGATATTCATCACGGCCTGACGGCGCCGCCGCTTTAATTTCTCATCACTGCTGGCTCTGGCCTTCGTGGGGAAATGCTGCTGAGCATCAAAGGGGCTGTGCTGAGCCCAGACGTGCTGCAGGCTGAGCACAGCAAGGAGGTTGTGTTGCTGCAGCTTGGAAATGGAAATTGGGCACCCGTTCGGCTCCAGGGGAGCGAGGGCAGGTCCTGCCTGCTCCAGGTGAGCTGCACCCGAGTGCCTCTGATTAAAGAGTGAAAACAGAGGGTGGAACTCTCCAATCTGCTTTCATGCCGGCTAGAACATCCTTCATGACATCCCCCCGGGAAAAAACACATCCCAGCGCTGCCTTTGAGGCTCTTCTGTCGATCAGCAGGAGACTGAGTTCAGAGGTTTATCTGCTGTGACTCGAGAGCATCAGCACAAGTGTCTGCCCCCAGTCCTGTGTCCGTGAGGTGAGACAGGCCTGTGTGTGTGCAGTGGGTCTTGACCCATGTGTTCAGGAGAGGTGAGCCCTGTGTTGGTCACTGAGCACTGTGTGAACCTGCCCAGCCCCCCAGCCCCACCCAGCATCCTTTCAGAACAAACCCCAGGAGGTTTTTGGGTGGCTGACCGCAGCAGCCAGCGGGGCTGGGCTCCAGCTGGGCATCCCCAGCCTGTCCAGTGCTTTGGCTCTCGTCAGCCTGGCTGGCCCCAGGTCAGCTGCCAGCATCTGCAGCACTCGAGTCTTCACCAACTTGTGTCAAACACTCTTAGCTTCGACAGTTTCTGGGGTGAAGCCATTTGGACATCAGTCATCTGGAAGCAGAGGTTTGCAGTTCTCATGCCTGGGAGATGATGCCAGGAGTGCCCAAAGGGAGCTCATGAAATGTTCCTGTCACTGGTGGGCCCTCGGGGACCTGTGCTTTGTAAGCAGCTGGTGGTTTCCAAGATCAGCTGGAAGTCTTGGCTAAGTTGGATTGCTTGGCTTGGAGGATATTTAGATCAGACTGATGCACTTTTGTTGCACTCCAGTGCTTCTGATTTCTCTTGGATTCTTATTTATCTCCTCTTATTAATTTATGTTTCAGAAATTGTGGCCATCATCCCTCTGTGCCTGAGGGATCCAAGCTCTGTGTGTGTCACCTACACCAATGTCTGGGTACAGTTCACCACCAACAATCCCAGAGCCCCAGACGGCTTTGGTTGGAAGGGACCTTAAGGATCCATCCCCAGCCATGGCAGGGACACCTGCCACTGTCCCAGGCTGCTCCAAGCCCTGTCCAGCCTGGCCTGGGACACTGCCAGGGATCCAGGGACGGCCACAGCTGCTCTGGGCACCTGTGCCAGGGCCTCCCCACCCTCACAGGGAAGAATTTCTTTATATAGTCCAGTCTATACTTGTTCTCTTTCAGTTTAAAGCCATAAAATCTTTTTTTCTTTTTTTTTTCCTTTCCTGATGCCACGTTTCGAAGCATAATCAAAGCAGCTAAGGTTTTTCATTTGCATTTTGAATATTTGTGGGAGTGCTTATTTTGCCAGAACACAATGTCCCCCTGGATGCAGCGCAGGTGTCTTGGAGAAGAGCAGAGAAACCCACTCGAAGTGCAGTTAGTCCAAGGAGAAGAGGAAACTCTTGCTTCTGTGTAATTCCATTCTTCACTGTGCTGAATAATGCTTCGTTATGAGAGGCTGTCCAGCAGCCTTGGGGGTGGAATGGTATTATCAGCTTAAAGGAACTATAGAATAACAGCTTACCTTACATTTATAGAATGCTTTTCATTTGCAAATGCCTTGCAAACATCAGTTCCTCTTCTCTCGACATCTGGAGCGCAGATAAAGGTTATTGGATCTATAAAGCAGCGGAGGAAGAAAGAGGGAAATGTCGAGCTTTATTTAATATTAAATATAATGTGCACAATCTCAAATCTGCTGTTATTGCTCAGAGCTATTCATGTCCAAGATCAGGTTTTATGCCACAGTGGAAGGCTGAGATCAATGATGGTACAACAGCAGAGTTTCAAGAGTGCCCAAATGTCTGTGGATCACATGGAATTTCTCCCACCAGTGCACAAATCCCTTTGAAAAAGGGCATGTAACTATTGCAGCAGCTGTTAAAAAATTCATGTATAGCCTTCACATTAGGCACATTTCATTTGGAATTCCAGAGGCAAACTCTGTTTGCACTTAGCAGTGCCGTCCTTGCGTGTGTGGCTGTAAATTCAGCTTGACCCAGGGTTTGAGTTCTGAAACTCCTGGGCCCTTCTCTTTCAGATGTGCTGAGTGATTCCCGCGGATCCCTGGGACTCTGGTGCTCTTTTCCAAGGAAGCAGTCGGGAGCTGCTCAGCAGAGCCTTGCAGGAAGGAGGGATTTGAAGGGCTCAGACCCTACAGCACCGTGTCCTATAGTCCTGTCTGGATGCATTTCCCTGGGCAGATGTTCCTCGGGAAGGGTCACAGAGCCCTGGAATTGCAAAGGTTTGAGCAATAAAATGTCTGGAGCACTTCCCGAGGGGAGGGCAGGACTCGGGGCTGGGGTGTCTGGTGCAGACTCATTTCTGAGCAACTCCCACAGTGAAGAGAGGAATATTTCCATCAAGTTTCATTCCAAGATATTACAAATTAATAATGTCCCTATTTTATGAGCTGGCTTCCGGGCACTTGGGAATTTCTGTATTATGAGAAAGACACTTTTTCACATTCTGTGATATAGCTATTGAGGTCTATATATATGTGCATAAATGCATTTTTTATGTGTATATCTGGTGTGTCCTATCTCAAGGGAAGGCAGGACAAAGGGGAATGGCCTGAAGCTGGTGGAGGCACAGATTCAGATTTTGGTGTCATTTCTGTCACACTGAAATTTGGTGTCTTTTCTTTGTTTAAGGGTGAAAGGTTAGGGCATTGGTTGTTGTGTTTCTTCAGGTTTTGTGTGCACTGAACTGAGCGGCAGCTCGGTAAAACCAGGAATATTTCTGAGCTAACAGCAGGTGCGTCCTTCAGGGACACCATTGTATTTTGCAAGTCTCATTACTCTGACGCTGATTCTGCAATTAGCAGCCATTAGTAAATATTAGATATTGTTTTGTGACGCAGCCGTTCCACGCTGGCAGAACAAGTTTTCGGGAGCGCTGTTCAGCACCATGGAGAGCGCAGGGGCACCCGCGGTGGCACTGCTCCACCTCCAGCAGCCCCGGGGTGTCATTTCCCCCCTGATTTATTGTTCAGTCCCCAGCAGGCTTTCCCAGCCCGTCTGGAGGTGGCTGGCACGGTTTGGAGCTCACCTTCAGCCCAGGGCAGGGCAGCCCAACTCTCTCAGCAGCAGAGAAAACCCAATTCCTGCTGCGGCACAGAGCTCGGGGTGCAGAGCAGCCCAGCACAGCCAGACCCCCCTTTTTCAGTGCCTCGGAGCCCTGATATCTCACACGGTGTTTGTACAGCTTTGGTGTGCATTTTAACCCACTTTGAGGGTCTCATTCTGTGTTTCCGTCTGTTGACAACCAAAGTTTCCAGGAATTCCCTTTGCCAATGCTCTGATAATTTGAATTATCCGAATAATCTGACTAAGCATTTGTTTTGAAAGCCAATATTTAGATACGGAGCTGCTCATTTGCATTTTTCCCCCTGAGGCCTCAAGTGGGTTTGTTTATCCCAGAACTCAGCCCAAAACCCTTTGTCCTTGTCCTTTGCTGCTAATCCTCAGCCCTGTGACCCTGCAGCGTCCTGGGAGCTGGGAATAAACAAACTCAGCAATGCAAGCAGTGTTTGCAAGGTGTTTCCTTCTTTGTTTAACTTCTGCAGGACATTAAATAAATCTGCAGCTCTTCACTGTCAGAAATCTGTGAGATTTAAACACGGGAGGCTGTGAGTGCCTGGAGAATAGGAGGCTCCAGAGAGACCTTAGAGATCTTTCCAGGAGTTCAAGGGGCTTAAAAAAAAGAGGGAGAGCAAATTTTTCACATGCAGAAAGGACAGGACAAAGGGAGATGATTTTAAGCTAAAAGAGAGTGAAAGGGAATGTCAGCAGGTATCAGCATTTGTCCAAAAAAGCACTTAACTCATAAGAAATAAAGACTGGCAGGAAGCTATTTGGGAGCTCCAACTGAAATCATTATGAGTTAAGAGTGAAATTGTTGCTTGTCAAGATTAATTAGTTAATACAATTCCTGAGAAGACTATTACAGATTTCCTTTTCCTAACGTTTTCTCTCTCTGATAGTTATACATTAATTTTAATGACTGTAATGAGAGTATAATGCAGAAAAATAGTTCTTCCAGGGTGATCTGGAGGTGTGATGAATGTTTAGGGTGCTTTTAATTTTTGACCATTTTAAGTGACTTTTTCCCATGTATGTTTGCTAAAAAGGCAGAACTCCTATTTAATTTGCATGCTATTAATGTATCAGTGTTTAATGCACTTTGCCTAAACTTCAAAATTTTAATTCAATTTATTTTTGAACCTCATTAAGCAGATAATCTTGGTGTGGTGTGCTACTCCTGGAACACTCTTCTCAGTGCTTAAATGCCTAATTTCAATGCTTTTAAAATTCCTATCCAAAAATACATTTAGATTCTCCTGTTTCATAAATAAAACCACGTATTCAAGACCTTATTTTTCTCAGCACTTTGTAAAGTAAACTTTAAATATTTTCCTTAGTTCTCCATTTTTTTTTTTTTTTTTAGTTGCCTGGTGGGAAGATGCAAATGTGGCACATATAAAAGTTCTTCCATTTTAATTTAATTGCTAAACATTTTCACTACAGTACAGCCATTATCTCTTTGGCTTTTATTACCTTCTCCAGCAGCTTCCACCAGTGAGTCAGCGAGTCCATAACAACAGCAGGAATTATTTCCCTGCCTGTCCCCTGGGTGTGCTCCCAGATCCGTGCCCGACGTGTTCATGGAGCTGATGGAGAGCTTTAAGTACCATAAAAGAGGATCTTAGGAAAAGAATTTTAAATTTTTGTTTTATTATTTTAAAGAAAATATCAAATTCTTTTAAGTCTTCTGAAAGTGGGAGTGAAGAGTTTGCTGTCTCTACAGAATAAAAATACTTCCAGCTTCACTTTGGGCTCCTGGCTGGGGGAAGCAGGTGTGAAATGCCTGAATTCTGTACCCAGCTGGGCAATCCAGGGATTTAAATATCACAGAATATCCTGAGTTGGAAGGGACCCACAGGGATCATCCAATTCCTGCTCCTGGCCCTGCACAGACACCCCAAGCTTAAATCCACTGCTGTCAGACATGAACAACTGACTCCATCAAATGTTTGTTGGAAAAGAAATGCACTCAAAAGTAATTAAAAGAAATTTCCTTTTTTTTTGGAGCAGCATTTGGACTTGGTCCTGGTGCTCTGTTCCTCTTAAAGCCTGAGCTTTGTCTCAGTCTCTAACAAAGAGAGAGATGATTGTGTTTAAACCTTGCAGGCAGCTGAGGCTGTTCTTCACAAAGCAGTGACCAGAGCCCTGGGTCCCTGTTGTCCTCCTGTTTTTACCTAATTAATTAATTAATTAATACACATATTTATTCTCTTACAGGTGCAGAGTAGGATAATTTAAATGGAGAAATCCCTTCTCTTCCTTGGCTTGGAGTTGGCTGTGTGAGTCTTCAGTTTTGGCTGTGTCACTCTGCAAACCCACGGCCCATGGACTTTGTGCCTTTCCAAATCACTGCTTTGGGGGTGATTTCCCAGCAGAGCAGCCCCTCCTTCTCCGGAGGGGTGGCAGCAGGAATTCTGCTCTGCAGCAGGAATTCTGCTCTGCAGCAGGAATTCTGCTCTGCAGCACCTCTGGGTGAGTACCCAGCCATGCACCACCCTGCACTGCTGAGCCTTTCCACAATTTCCTCAGCAAAGTGTTGCAGGTTGGGCAGTAAGTGATGTCTGGGGTTTAGAATGTTATGTATGATACTTAGGTCAGGCTGGACAGGGCTCGGAGCAGCCTGGGCTGGTGGAAGGTGTCCCTGCCCACGGCAGAGGGTTGGAATTTGATGGTCCTCAAAGTCCTTCCCAGCCCAAACCATTCCTGTGTTCTGTTCCCACCTTTCTTTACTAAGACTAATATATAAGCCAGTGAATTCCAGGAATAATTTGTGGTTCTGTGGTGGTTTTATCTTCCTGCCCCGTTCCTGTGCACTTGGCACATCGGTGCTGGTCTTCAGGAGGTGCCCTTGGTGACAAGTGAATGCCCAGGAGCTCCCAGGTTGGAGCAGGGTGGGGTTTGGTCCTTGCCACCCTCAAACACACATCCTTTGGTCCCATAAGAAAGTCTCTGGTGAATAAACTGTTCTTTGGGTTTGTTTGACGTGGTGCTGGGACTCCCCAGCTGGATTGGGGGCAGTTTGGGAAGGTTATTCCAGGGAGGGCTGAGCTCACACAGAATTTGTCAGTGTCCCCAACAGGTTCTGGGTGCCCTTAAATCAAACCCTGGTGACTTGCACAGCCTCGCAAGGTTTCTGTAAGTTATAGCAGCACTGGGAGGAAACTCTGACTCTGGGGTTTTGCACCTGATTTATTGACCTCCTCAGGAGAGCACAGTGAGGACAATGACTTTCACATGCTGAGGCAAACAAGAAATAGCCCAAACTTTGAATTGTTTTGCTCTTTGGCTACTCCTGAAAACCAAAGCACATATTTTGGAGCTGTCTGGGGCTCACATCTCTTATCTGATAGATGTTGTCTGGTGAGGAATGATGTTCTGATTCAAAAATGACTGAAAATTCTGGGCTGAGCCCACTCTGAGCCCCTGCTCTCTGGGGGGTTGGGTTTTTATTTGCTTTATTGAGCTGAAGCTGCTCCCAGTTGTGAAGTTCTCTCCTGGCTTCAGCAGCATCCCTTGTCCCCAGACGCTTCCCCTGACCTTCCAAATATTTTATGGAATATAAAATATGTTTCTATAATGTAGAGCTATTTTAGAAGGTTTATTAACATTTTATATAGTGTACAATATATGAAAGTAATGGTCCAGTTATTTATGTGACAAGATGTCCCTGAAAATGTTCATATCCATGCTGACTGTTTTAATACGGCACTAAAAAATCCCATAACCCTCTGCTGCTAAAGCTTCTCTGGGTAACAGTCCTCAATTATATCCATGCTGCAGTTTAATTTACCATCTGTATTAAATCTATTTTGTTAAGGTTTGAAGAAATAATCTTAATGCAATTAAATAGTAACATTAAATCATAGGTGAATTTTGTTTTTACACCCTCTCAGGGTGGGAAGTGCAGTGAATGACACAGCAGTGACTGACAGGGGTGTGCTGTCCCTATCACTCCAGATTTAATCACTCTGAGAAGGGTTTTGATGCAATGGAATGAGGGAATCCAGGGTGAGGCTGATTTTGAGCATGTGTGGCTCAGATTGGTGTGTCCTCAGCCCTGGAGGTGTCCAAGGAAGGACTGGAGGTGGCACTCAGTGCCCTGGGCTGGGGACAAGGTGAGGATTTGATGGTCTTGGAGGTCTTTTCCAACCTCAGTGATCCTGAGATTGTGGGGTTGGGTTCAGGGCATTTTCACCAGAAATGGATCAGTGATATCAAAGGTCAGCTTTTTGGCCTGCTGGTCACATTACATTTCAAAAATATCTCATTATTGTTTTTTAAAAAAGTCTTCTTTCAAACATCTTCAGCAATTTGGAAGTTGTGCTACAAAGAACATTTTTCTTCAGGCAGTAATGGTCCGTTTGTTTATTTTATGCATAGTTGGATAAGTACCTTCCACCTGGCCAGAGGAGATAAATGCAGGTGTTTTGTTTGAAAGTCTGAACATATTAACCACGAGAAAAGCCACGTGTAAAACTGAGGAAATAATTTTAAGTTTGTCCTTATAAATGCAGAAAACTGTGAAGGTGCATTTGTTTGACAGTGAGGAGATGAATAAATAAATGAAATGTGGTGGGTACTGATGGTGGACAACGAGATGATTTTGAAACGCTCGGAAAGAGATTCCTTGAAGTTCCAGATTTAAAAATAAAGTGAGGAAAACTTTTTTTTATAACGTGGGGGAAAGAAAGAAAAAAGCAATAGCTATTAAGTGCTGTCAGAGAGATGGTGGGTTTGCGTTCAGGAATCAATCTGGGTATGGAAGGCAAAAATGAGCTCTGAAGTTATTTCATTAATGGATATTGGCAAAATCTGCAGCAGTTTGATATCACTGATAAAGGCAGAGTAAATGAAACACCTACGGCTCAATTAGCTCTGAGAGGTGTCTCCTGCACTGTCAGGGTGAATTGGCTCTGAGGAAAGCATTTGCAAAATTATTGATTGGCCTTTTGCCTTTGGTTTTTGGCGTTGTCCCACTGGTCAGAGTGACCTGGCAGAGCTTCTGCTCCATCTGGGAAGGGCTTAGTGAGGAAAACAGGAGGGAAAGAAGAGAATTGCTACTTCCTGCTGACCCTGGGGGAGGAAATTGGCATTTCTTCATCTGTGAGAAAGGAGGAGACACTCCCAGAATGGTTTGGGTTGGAAGGGACATTAAAGCTCATCCCATTCCACACCTCCCACTGTCCCAGGCTGCTCCAAGCCCTGTCCAGCCTGGCCTGGGACACTGCCAGGGATCCAGGGGCAGCCACAGCTGCTCTGGGCACCTGTGCCAGGGCCTGCCCACCCTCCCAGGGAGGAATTCCTCCCCAAAATCCATCTGTCCCTGCCCTCTGGCAGTGGAGAGCTGCTTAGGCAATCTGAGGATGTGGGAGATGGGAACAGTTTTCCTGCCCAGCCCTGGTGTCCCCACGGTTTGAGAAATGTCTCTCAGAGACAGCAGGACAGCACAAATGGTCCCCATGCCCGGGAGGGGATCTCCACCACTCCTAAGGATGTTTTTATCTCCAGGGCAGGAATCCTTTCCAGCTCTGAGCAGCACAAGTGAATTCTCATCCCTGCCTGCAGCCCTGGACAAGAAGCTGGAGCAGGAAAAACAACCAGAGTGCTCTGGAAGCCTGAGCTTTGTCCTTCCCCGGGTGAGACATGCTCCTTTTCATGCTGCTTGGTGCCAGGCACCGATCAGAGAGCAAAGAGCAGCGCTGGAGTTCCTACAAAAACTCATTTTGCGCATGGGTAATTACCCTCAGCCTGGATTTACTCTTCTTTACTGCCATTAGTCAGCCTGCCTAGAAAAGAGAAAAATCAAAGTCCATCTCGCCATTCTGTGGCTGTATATAAGCAGTGGAATTAACTGCAGACAGGAGTTTTAGTGTCTGATTCAAATCACTTTTAAAATTTAATGAGCTCGCAGCTGTGCCACCCGTGTGCTCGAGCACTTGTCCCTTGCACAAAGTTATTTTTGTCCTCAGAGTCTGGGCAGGGAACAGCTGCAGGAGTGGAATTTCTGCCCTGAAATACCTGAAAGCTGAATTTTATCAATATTTAACTGAGGCTGTTGGGGAGACTGACCCACACTTGTGAAGGTTTCACTGTTTAATAACGAACCACTGAATTTAGGATTGCACAGTGAATCTTTTTTATTCCTCTGGAGAATGTTGTATGCAATTATATCATAAGTTATACTGGTTTTTTGGGGGAAAAATATGATCCTGAAGTAACCCAAGAGTGCTTGATGTAAAAAAATACATAATTCCATTTATGGTGGTTAATGGCAGTGACTGAGGTAAGTTCATAATTCTGGTTATCATGAAAATCAAGTGCATGTAAGAAGGAGTTAAATGAGAAAGGGAGAAGGAAAAATGTTAAATTTAATCAGTTAAGAAAAATTAAAGGCAGGAAAGGGAATTAATATGAAATCCTGGTTGGTCTAAATGCAATAAATCTTATTCTGAGGGGAAAAGCTGAATGAGGGGCATGAACTGAAGCAGCTGAATAAGAACTGAATAAGAACACATATTCCTGCTTATAGATTGAGTAAATTCTGTGGTGTTTTCTTCTTGTGGAAATACAGGAGCATCTCTGGGTGCCTGAGACACAATAAATTAGCAGCAATATCTGTGCCACAAATGAGATTTCTGTGGGACACACCAAATTTGACATTAAAATTGATTTTTCTGTGGTGATCCAAGGCACTGCTGGTGTTAAAATAATAAAAGGGCACCCCTGTGAGTTGTCAATTAGTTTCAATTTACCTAAGGGGAAAAAATGAGAAGTTATAATGTTATGGGAAGGGATTTCCCCTTGCTTTTCCCATGGAATAATGTTCTAATGGAGCCTGGCTCTGGGGACATGACAGAAAATACCTGAGCAGGCACAGGGGAAGGCTTGGCAGCTGTGAGTGCTGAACCTTGGGTGACTTGGAGCAGTCTGGAAGTCGAAGTTCTATGAAATTTTGGAGAAGTATCCTGTTGGCAAGGAGTTTGTGACCTTCAGCTGCAGGTTTTGCCTCAATTTCAAACCAAATGCTCTGATTTCTGTGGCTTTACAACAAATCAGTGCAAACGCAGTCAGACAACATCAGAGCCATTTAGAGACCTGATAATTATATACATTGTCTGATTGCTTACAAGAATATAGTATTTTGAACGTAGTATTTAGACACTGGAAGCTGTAAAAATCTCTTGTCAATGAACATCCAATTGGCTGCTTTACATAGCAGTAAATTTAGTTATTACTGGATTATTGATGATATTTTCCCCTGTATTTCAACCATGGCATTGACCATAAAGAAAAGCCCAAATCAATGGTTTCGAATGACTCTGAAATGTTTATAGTGCATTTGTTAGGATGTTTCTGAGACCCTTTTTGTGGGCTTTAATGAGGTGTCCTAACCACTAATAAAGTGTGTTTTTCCAGAAGAAATCACTTCACTATCAGCAGCAAAAGCAGCTTGGAGTGGTAAATATGATCTCTGGTGAAACACTGGGAAGCTCAACTTGTTTAAAAGTGTGCAGCAATTTCCAATCAAGTTGTAAGTTAACTAGATAACGTCAGCTTTGCCTCATTTCAGTTCTGGAATAAGCACTAAATTGTGGATTTTAAGCAAATGCAAGCGCACGCCTGCAGCAGGTAATGTCCAACCTGGCCGTGTGTTCTTTGGCTCTGTGGAACTTTCCTCATTTCCACCTGGATGTTGTTGTCGTTGGAGCTCTCCCAGCCTCGGCTCCATGAGGGGAGCTGATTGATTTTTATGCTAATCCTAGGTGAGCAGCAGCTGTCGCAGGCACAGCTTGCACAGAGCTAATCCTGCTCATCAGGAAGCTCAGGGGGCCATGCCAGGGGATTGCACCCCTAGGGTGCTCACAGCCCTGCCAGCTGGGCTTTCCTGGGCTCACCCCAGCAGGGATTGGCACTGCATGGCCGGGCTGGGGCTGCCTCCTGCCCAGGGATGGGGAGGGAGGATGGAAGGGCTCTCCCATCCCATCGCATCCCATCCCATCGCATCCCATCGCAT
This sequence comes from Acanthiza pusilla, assembly GCA_036630365.1. Taxonomy (NCBI): domain Eukaryota; kingdom Metazoa; phylum Chordata; class Aves; order Passeriformes; family Acanthizidae; genus Acanthiza; species Acanthiza pusilla. Next base: position 1,283,698 of record JAXCHO010000001.1, on the reverse strand, counting down.
CCCATCGCATCCCATCCCATCCCATCCCATCCCATCCCATCCCATCCCATCCCATCCCATCCCATCCCATCCCATCCCATCCCATCCCATGGATCCCATCCCATCCCATCCCACCCCATCCCATCCCATGGATCCCATCCCATCCCATCCCATCCCATCCCATCCCATGGATCCCATCCCATCCCATGGATCCCATCCCATCCCATGGATCCCATCTCATCCTATCCCATCCCATGGATCCCATCCCATCCCATGGATCCCATCCCATCCCATGGATCCCATCCCATCCCATCCCATCCCATCCCATCCCATCCCATCCCATCCCATCCCATCCCATCCCATCCCATCTCATCCTATCCCATCCCATGGATCCCATCCCATCCCATCCCATCCCATCCCATCCCATCCCATCCCATCCCATCCCATCCCATCCCATGGATCCCATCCCATCCCATCCCATGGATCCCATCCCATGGATCCCATCCCATCCCACCCCAAAGGAGGACAATTCCCTGTACTTTGTGTTCCCTGGCTGCTGAATTCCTGCCCTTTTGTGGGTGTCCCTCCTGTCCCTCTTTCCCCAGCCAGAGCAGAGCGATGCTGTAACGAGGGAGGAATTTACAGCCCGCTCTAAATTTGATTTGTTCCCACAAACATTGTTTAAAAAGGAGCTTGTTCTTTTATTAAATACTCGCAGCCTGAGGGCACGGTTTATACAAGATCATTACACCTGGCAGGAATAAGTCAATCGTGCTCCCTTTCAAATGATGGATGGCAGGGGCTGTGTGCAGGAGAAAAGCTGTGCCGTTCGTTCACCCACCAGCTCATGGTCACTGCTGGATTTTATAGATATCTATCTATCTATCTATCTATCTATCTATCTATCTATCTATCTATCTATCTAATGAATTTAGGGATGGGGCTCTGAGAAGCCTGGTCCAGTGGGAGATTCACTGCATGTGGAAGGAGGGTGGAACCAGTTGGTCTTTAGGGTGCCTTCCAATCCTATCCTTCCTGTGACTCCATGAACGGTCTTTAGGGTGCCTTCCATGGAATCCTTCCTGTGATTCCATGAATGGTCTTTAAGGTGCCTTCCAACTCTATCCTTCCTGTGATTCCATGAGTGGTCTTAAGGGTGCCTTCCAATCCTATCCTTCCTGTGATTCCATGAGTGGTCTTTAAGGTGCCTTCCAATGTGGGTTTAGATTTCCCGAGATTCACAGAAGCTGGCAGAGAAAGCAGGCAGATGAATCCAAGGTGGCGAAAGGAGAAACTTTATTTACAAAAACCTTTTTATATATGCATTAATAACCTAGCAACTATTGGTCAGCAGGGAATCCACCTCCTAAAACCATTGGTCACAGCTATGCAACACCTAGTACCAAACAGAGATTAAGAAAGTACAAGAATGCAGCTTATCTCTATTCTCCCTGAGAAAGAAGAGAAAGATTTCTAAAACAGTGCAACTACATTCCAACCCTATCCTTCCTGTGATTCCATGGATGGTCTTATGTGCCTCCCATGGAATCCTTCCTGTGATTCCATGGATTTCTGTGGACAAGACTCATGGATGTATCTCCATCCCCATACACAGCCCCTCCTTTCCCCTCCACTTAATTAACTCTGCATTCACTCAACACCTCAGAACTGCCACGCACAACACTGAGCGCAGAATTAACTTCTCTTAGTGCCTATAACAGAATTAAACCCAAGCATAAGCAGGGCAGACTTCAGTTATTAATCCTCCCATGAGCAACTATAATTATTTTTGCCAGCACTAATTTCATTTGCATATGTATTGTTAAGTTGCAGATCACAGGGAGGCAAGAGGAGTTTTTGGGTGTTTTGCTGAATGAAGCAGCGTTGTCAAAGCACAGAGATTGTGGGGAGTAAAGTGCTGATTTAAAGGAGGGAAAAACCAGCAATGCACTGACATAAAAAGGCAAATTAACAACTCTGAGTGTTTCTGATCTCTCTGCTTGTGAGAGGTTTCCTGGGAGTGGTTGTTGTCCTACATCTGTCAGGAGTGACTGAGTTTGACAGTGAGGGTGACAGGGTGGTGGGGCTGAACAAACACAGCTCAGGATCTGCTTTCAAACCCAGCTAAAAGAAGCACAAAATGCTTCAGTTAAAGAGGGAAAATCAGTTTTATTGGACTCTGCCTCACATCGTGTGTGCTCGGAGTTCTGAGCTGATACAAACACCCAAACGCTGGACAAAGGACAGGAGCAACATTTTCATTCAGGCCAGGATGGGCCCCAGGCTTCCATCACAGTTCTTTGGGAAACTTCCATCTGTGTCCCTTTGCTGTGTTTTGCAGGTTGTTGTGGCCTTGGCTGGCAGAGTGTGGGGTTTGTTGGCAACAATTCCTGTTCCAAGCCCAAAAAAAGCACTCACGTAAGTCAGCTCAGATGGCTCTTCCTTTCCCTCCTTTTTCACAACTTATTTTTGGGTGTTAAAGTTGTCACTACCAGTTGGATGGGACAACACAGGCTTTGCATTTTCCTCTTGTTGTGGTAGGAGAATTTCCATGCTTTTCTGCTGGGATTTGCCTGGGGAATTATTCTGTGGCAGCTGAAGGAGGTGAATTCACTGCTGTGTGTCCACCTTTGCCCCTGCAAATATTCAGATCCTCCCTTTCCCTGGACCCCTGCGATCCATGGATTCTCTTCAGTTCCTCCTCATGATATTTATTTTTGGCAAACAATCTCAGCACCGAGCTCAGTTTTCTGTGCTCAGTGATGACCTCGAGCAGCTCTGAGGATCAAAAATGTGAGAAAAGAAGCTACACTGGGGTTTACAAATGCAACAGTGCTCACCAAACCTCTGCAGGACACCCAGTGAGCACTGTGACACTGAGACACAGCAGAAAGATGATAAAAATATAAAAATAGGCATGTTCATAAGGGAGAAGCTGCCAAGAACTCGGGAGGAGGACTGGGGAGCAGCAGTATCTCAAAGCCACAGCTGGGAGATGCACAAAGCTTTTTTCTTGCTCAACAGGCAGAGCAAAATACATTTATTTTATTAATGAAAAATCTGTTTTTCCAATATGAGAGCTCAGAAGGCAGAGGGCAAGAAAAGGGAATGGCCAACTTCAGTTCTTAATGCATAGTATTTTAAACTCCTTCCTTTTTACAAATGCTTAATTCATCACTAAATGTTGCTTTATTTAGTGCTGCTGAAATGGAGTCAGAAATAAGAAATCCTCAAAGAGCTTGGTCTGTGCAGCCATAAATGCTGCACATGTTCTAGAGGAGCCGTGTTATTTAATGAAATACCTCCCTTCTCTACTGCTGCTCAGAAAGTCAATTTAAAATTAAAATGAGGACCACCTTATTTTTGTCCTAAATAGTTTCAAGAGCTCCTGCCTTTGAGGGCTCCCATCACTGATTAAAGCACAATGAACCTGTTTTTTGAGAGGCTCAGACACAGGGCAGCTGTGGACCCCAGTGTTGGGTGGAAGCAGTTGGTGACCTGAAGGGAAAAAGGGAGAGGAGGGTTGGGCTAGGGAAAGAAATGAAAATAATGTTGTGCAATAAGATCTGAGTTATTTTCAGGTGATGTTTACAGTGTTTGCCATGGCTGGGTTTGGCTCAGGATGAGTTTCTGTGGTGCTCAGCCACTGCTTCTGAGAAAACATCCAACTCTGCTGGCCCAGCCCTGAATTTGAAACAAATTCATGCCCCATTTCATACCCCAGAGCTCTCTGCTAAGTGGAGAATTGTTCTCAGGCTGAGGAATTAATAGCGAAGTTTCCCTGACAGAAAGAGCCAGGCATTCATCCCACAGCAATTGTTCCCAGAACTGGCAAATACAAATTAAAGCACTTTGCTGCTGCATTTGTTTATTCTGTGAAGGTCTTTATTTATAACATTTTGCTGTTTAGGTTTGAAATCTCAGCCCTGTATAGAGTTACACACAAATTACACATGAAAACAAAATGTCACTGGAGACAAGAATACACATTATCACCAAGAGAAATGATTGTTTTCAGGAATATATCCAACCCATTTTCTTATATCAAAACTGATTTTTTTCTCCTCAGGACCTTTGTCAGACTAAGTAAAAAGATGTTCTGGTGTTAACTCTGTTGTGCTGAGGTTTTTCTGCTCTCAGGGAAGGAAGGTTCTGCACCCTGAACATCTCCAGAGGTGCCGCACGTGTCGAGGGCCAGCGCTGGCGAGTGAAGCACATCCTCACCGTGTGAGAGGGCACAGGGACACTCTCACCATTAATAAAGAGCTCTTTTGAAACCTCTCCAGCTCAGCTGAAGGGCAATAATGACCTCAAAGTGCTCACAACCTCCACTTCTGGGGCTGTAACTCAGCTGAGACCCAGAGCTCCTGGTTTCTCCGCGGTAAGAGGGAGTTGCTCCATCCACCATTTTAATGACTTCAGAATAAAAGGAAAGGTATTTTAAAGTAATGACAACATTTTTTCCTGGCGCAAAACTTCCTCCCAAGCTCTCACTCATGGTTTGGATGAGCAGTGGCTGCACACTAGAGCTCTCTGAGGTGTCTGCCGGGTGAGGGGAACAGCTTTGAGCAGGAAATAGCTGAGCTTTGACATCAATTTTTTGTTGTTGTTGTGTTCTGTTTAACTTCAGTGTGTGCTGCTGTGTACCAGCCAGGCTTGGAGGGGCACTGGGAACAGAAGAATACATCTGAAACCAGCAAATATGAAAGGTAATTCTGCATTAAAATAATAACAAATAAACACTGTGCAGTCCATGGCCAGGAGGAGGAGATCCCTGAGCCAGGGACTGAGCGCTTCTGAAGAAGTTAAAACTGAACTGACAAGAGTTCAACGTTTTCTGTTCTTCAGTGACAGAGGTATTTGTTTAATTTTAGACCTGAAGTAACAATTACATCAGCTTCTCTAGTTTCTGCAAGAGTCAGCTTTTCAAGCCATTTTAAATAATGTTTATTTGTCTAAAAGCACAAAAAGCCCGGCAAGGATCTGGCAGTGCTCAGCCACCTTTCTTGTTCTCTGAACTCGAGATGGAGAGGCAGCAGAGCAAACCTGCCTGGCCTGGTTAGGCTGATGGAAGCAGCAGGAATCTGAATTTAGCTGACACACGAGGACACCCACACCCAGCTCTTCCCTTCTCCAGTGCTGCTCCCCATCTGCTCCTGGGGAAAGGAAAAGCAAAGCAGGTGCTGGCCTGGGTTTGGTGCTGTTTTGTGCAGGTGAGAGCAGGCTCTGCGTCCTCCAGGTGCCACATTCATCTAGAAAAACAGACAACTTCTTTTTTCTTTTTTAATGTTTAGGATTGAATGTGGGGTTGGAGGTAGGGTTTCCTCCCTGCAGTGCTGTCGGGGTGGGAGCAGGACCTGCACAGAGGATTCAGCATCTCTTGCTGGCAATTCTTTAGGTTTAGGCACATCTGGATGGTGGCTTGGCCACATCTGGACACAGCTGCTCAGCCTTGTGGAGCATTGTTGGCCATGGGTTTAGAAAAAACCCAAAATAACCCAAAATCCAGGGATTTCTGAGGGCCAGGGTGGCACTGCAGCACTCAGCTCCCCCTGCCCCTGCCCAGCCCCAGCGTGGGCATTGGGAGAGCAAATCTGAGGAGAGGCTTGGGAACATCTCACCGAAATACCTCTCTGCTGATGCCCAAATTTCCAATTCTGGTTATGCAGCACAGGGAAAATCACAGCCTGCGTGTGGCAGCAGTGAAGAAAATAAGCAAAACTTTATATTTCTAAACTGAGAAAATGAGAGCTGAAAATCCTGGAAATGCTCCATACACTCAGAAAATCCAGAGTTCCATTTCTCTATTTTTCTGATTGCTGCTGCACTTTCAGATGCTCTCATTTCACACGTGGAAATTGGTGATGAGGAGATTAAGGGATTTCCCACCACCTGTGGAGTTATGAGAAAGAGCAGGTGCTGGTAATTCTGGAAATAGAATTCTAGCTTGGAATTTAAACTTCTTTTGTTTGCACATTTCTGAGAAATGAAATCTATGTGACTCCTAATGATCTAAGTTATTAGAGAGAAAGAGAAAGCTTTAAGGGATCTGGCCCCAAGACTGTGTCCTATTAATTGTAGATGTAAAATAATTTCTGTGGTGACAATGGAAAACTGCACAGTAATTACAGTGGCCCAAGAGAAGAAATTACTGTGAAGTCTCAAGTTATCAAACAGCTCCAACCTTTTTTAATATCACAGAAATGCTTGGCCTTCATGGAAGAAAAGCAAAATACCCCAAGGTAGTCTAATTTCATCTCCCAGCAAACAGAAATCTTCTCTCTGTGTATGCAAATGACATTTTTATTACAGCAGAGAGCAATGTGCACTTGATTTTGTTCTTTGAGCTCGTTGGAAACACAGCTGATGTAATTGGACAATTGATGTAATTGCAAATGCAATTGCAGTAATTGCACATGCAAATAAGGGATTATTCTCCCAGTGATAAAACTTGGAGCAGGTACAATGTACTCCTGCATTGCCTGGCACATAATTGGATGAGTATTTTGCACCAAGGTTTTTATGCAGCTCCTACCTCCTTATTTATTTGGGAACAGCTCCCTTCCCTAAATATGAAATATCCTTTACACAGCAAGCAATAAAAATAATGGGTTCCCCATAATACTCAGGGCTGGGAATGCATTATTTCTAAACCGTGGTGCCTTTTACTTTATGGAGAGTGAAAGAAACACTTACTGGAGATAAAACCTCATTTAAGCTCCACAGGCTCCGGGACCATTGGGAAGGTTTGGCTGCTTCTGGAGGCAGTGGGAAGGGAATGTGGCAGGCAATAGTTTATGATGTTTTTTTAAACCTGTTGTTGCTAATGATAACGTTTTAAATGCAATAACTTTTCCTTTCACTCCTTATCTTCGCAGTTTCCTTGGCGTCAGGAGCTGCTGCTCGGTGGTGAAATCCTCATTTGTGTGTGAGGAAACGCCACGAGTTTGTGCAGCCCCAGTGTTTTATGGCTCTGCTTCCGAGCTGCTGGAATTCAGGATGGAGTTGTGCACAGCCAGGCCATTCCTTGGGGCTGGAAAATACCTCTTTTCCTCGTTTTTTCTCCTTTTTGACCCCTGACTGCAGTGGAGGCACCAGCAGTGTTCCAGCAGTACCAGGCTTTAAAGGAACAGAGCAAGACCCAGGTAAAACAGGCTGAATACATTGAATTTATTATTTTATTGTCTTCTGTTCTAGAGCAGGAGTGCCATGAGCTCTGTATCTTCTATTAAAGGAAACTTTGAGTTTATTAGGCAAATAAAGCCCCAGGCTGGGATAGCAGTGTTGGTAAATTCCAGTGGCACCATAGAAATAAAGTACAAATCCCAGGGATGTTCTGTGTGACACTTGGCAGGGCCAGGCAGGTTTGTGTCATGGACAGAGACACCCAAATTTGTGTGGCAGGAAGGGAAAAGCCCCCGAGGGAAAGCAGGGCTGTGCTCCTTCCCTGCCTCACAGACCAGCAGAGATTAGTGACCATGTCCAGGAAATTCTCATTGCTACAGTCAGAGAAATAGCTCCTCCAACATGGGTTTGAAGTCAGATGGATCCCCAGGAAGGGCTGCAATTCTTTATTTCCAACAGTTTGCTGGGCCAGGAAAGAGGCAGGAAAAAATCCTTTCCCATTCAGATAATTATGGCACAAAGAATGAATTTTTCAGATTAAGCCATCATTTTTATCCTGGTGTGGTCACTGTATCCAGAATAGCTCCAGGATTGACCCAGGGGTGATGTGAGCTCACCTTTTTCCTCACTGTGAGGCCAATTCCTTTATTTGTCCATGTTCCTGCCTCAAACTCCGTGTTCCTCACCTGAAAAAACTCTCTGAACATTGGAGTGGCTCTCTGGGGAGAGCATAAAGAGAATTTGATTCCCAAAGGCTGTGCCTCCTCATGAATCCCTCTGTGTACAGGGTGGTGTCTGTAGGGAAAAACACAGGGATTTTTGCTTTGCAGAAGCACTGGTGGCCTCCCACTGCCTGAGTCTGTGTTTTTCAGGTTTTTTTCATGGCAATCCATCAGTTCTTGCTCCAAAGCCACACTCTGCAAACACAGAGGTGCCCAGAGCCCCAAGGTGTGCCCTGCACTGACCAGAGCCGTGATCTCAGGGCAAATAACCCTGGGAATTCCCTGTGCCAGGTGTCCAGCTGCAGCTCTGGCCTTCAGCAGCGCTCTGGGGGTGTCTGGGCAAGGCAAGGGTCGTGGCACTGCCATGTCTGCGAGGAGAATTCAATTTGAGAGAGGATTATTTGCAGGTTCTTGCTCTGTTTAAGCTCCCTGGGAAGTCACTGCTGTGTTTTGTTGAACAAACACTTATGGTAGATGGGAACTTGATCTTCACATGACATTTGTAGCTTGACAGGAAGAACCTCTGGATTAATCTGTTCCACTGAGAGATGGGGATTTATTTGATTTATCAAATTCAAGTACTATTTTGGGGTTAGTTCTTCAGCTGGTGTGCTCCAGTGTGGAATAGTGTCAGATCTGGGGGAGAAATTCTAATGCAAGGAAAAGCTTTATGCTTCCCTCATTTAATTTCTCTCATTTTCTTTATCTTCATTCTTAATTCCAATAGAAAGACGTTGTGTTTGACGTCGGTTCATGTTTAAATTCAGAGTACGAGCTTTCACTGCTCACCCATGGGTTGGGAATGGCATTGCTCTGACCCAGGGTCCTTCCCACTGCTTTCGGGCAGGTGAGCAGAATTCCATGGAACAACTTCATGGCAGGATAGGCTGGGTTGGGAGAGACCCAAAGATGGTCTGGTTCCACCCCAGCCATGGGCAGGGACACCTTCCACCAGGTGACAAGGTGAGAAAACAAATCAGTGACAGCAATCCTACACCTTGAGGGCAGTTTGGGAGTTTTGGTCACAATGCAGCAGAATTTAAATGCTGCAGTTCCCAATAAACAGAGCTGTAACACAGAAGGGTAAAATATGTGATTTGCAGTCAGGGGAGCTCTTTAGAGGGGAAGGTGATCCCAGCCCTTCGTGTCACAATTCCCAGGGTGGCTCCTCCTTCCAGAGGCTGAGCTGGTGCTCCAGGAAGGTCTATTGGCAAAACCCAAACGTGAGCCTTGTATTAAAACCAATCCCCCATATGGTGGCAGCCTTTTGAAAGAGATGGGGAAAAACTCCTTCCACGCAATGTTTGCTTTAATGCAGTCAGGAAGAAAAACAGATCATGTGGAATGGCTCTCCTCAATTCCGTGGGGAAAAATGGGCATCTCTGAAGCACTTCCAGAGAAACCTGAGAGAGGGTGAGGTTTTCTAATTCCTTGTTAACAAGATTATTTTAATTCTTGAATTTATATCGAGACAGGAGTGGTTTTAATAATTTCCATAATTTCTCAAGGACTTGTAATAGTTATAGTCTTCGATAAATATGATTTATACCTTTGCATAATATTCTTTTATATTTTCATAGAATATAACTGTATTTTAGGCTTAAAAAAGAGGTGAAATTTCAAATGGGCAGTGCAAACCTGCAGTTTCAATGTACTTAGAGATGTAAGGACACAGACCCATAAATACATGACCAAAATCAACCAAACGGATCTGCCTGCACAGATAAAAAATATCAGCTTCATTAGCAAGGTGCAGACCTTGTGTGGGATTCCCTCTGGAGAGCTGCCAATATTACTAAATAGAATCAGTGTTATACAGGTCCCAGTACAAGAAATCCAGGTCCCACTTCTGTTGTCTGTGTTGCTCTTAATGCCTCAGCAGAGGCTGCACAGTGACTGTGGGAAGAGTTTGTTCCTCTTCCCCGAGACATTTCTGCTTATATTCAGCAAATTCCAAAATTGGGTGTTCAGCAGAGTCCTCCTTGTTCCCAGGAGCTGCTCAAGAGCGATGAGCCCTGTGCTGGCAGCTCCTCTGCTGTGCTGCTGGCAGGGAGCTGGGCAGGGAAAGGAGCTGGGGAAATCTATTTGCTGGAGATTTAAGTGCTGTAAATCAGGGCCGTGAACTGGAAAGCACGCCAGGGAGAGAGGGGCTAATGCCTTTAACTGCCCATTAGGCTCGGCTCTGCCTCCTGCCAGCATCCCACTGCTGAGGAGGAGCTGTTTCCTGGGCAGCTCAGCCCCCGGGAGGGTTTTTGGGGTTTCCAGAGGTTGGCAGCGCTGCTCCCAAAGGAAAGGCTCCCTTTGCTCTGAAGGGACCCCGTGCCAGGAGGATTTTCTCCTTTCCCCCCTATTGAATAGCTGCTGCCCAGCAGCACCTCTCACCCCAGAGGAGCAGGGACCCTGCGGGGCAGGAGGAGCCCCAGGGCACAGTGGCACTGTGACAGTGACAGTGACACAGTCCCCAAGCTGTGGCAGGAGGTGCAGCCTTTCTGTGCTGCTCCATCCGGGCAAGGCACCAGCAGGGTTTGAGGGCAGGCTCGGAATTGCGGTGCTTGGTGACAGTGTTTTGTCTTTCTCTCTGCCCTGAAATGAGCTGCTCCTGCAACATTCTGTCCCCCAGGGAAGGTGAGACAGGAGGGACAGAGGGATGCCGCAGGGATGCCCAGGTGAGGAGCTCTGGGGTACCTGCAGGGGCAGCTCTGCCCTGCTGGCACCTTGTCCTTGCAGGAGCAAGAGCTTTCCCAGTGGGAGCGGTGAGTGCAGAGCAGGGCACAAAGGTGACCCAAGAAAGATGGAGAGGGACTTCTCACGAGAGTATGGAGTGACAGCAGAGGGGAAATGGTTTCAAGCTGAAAGACAGGAGCTGTCGATTGAATGTTAGGAAGGAATTCTCCCTGTGAGGGTGGTGAGGCCCTGGCACAGGTGCCCAGAGCAGCTGTGGCTGCCCCTGGATCCCTGGCAGTGTCCCAGGCCAGGCTGGACAGGGCTTGGAGCAGCCTGGGACAGTGGGAGGTGTCCCTGCCATGGCAGGGGTGGAATGCGATGAGCTTTAAGGTCCTTCCAGCCCAAACCATTTGGGATTCTGTGAATATCCTGAGCTGAAAGGAACTCCCAGGGATCAAGTCCAGCTTGTTCCTGCACAGGCCAGCAGTGATGGCCCCCCCCAGGTAATGCTCCCTGTCTGGGACCCCTCTGCCCCTCTTTGTGCTCAGCCCCAAGTCCCCTCTGTGCCCGTGGGAAGGGACTTGGTTTTGTGGCCTCTTTCCACCCTTAGCTCATGGAAATGCAGTCTCTGTGCTGACTGGCGGCTCCAAGAGTCACAGCCTGCTTATTGTTTTAGAAATAAAGATATTAGCATGCAAATGACTCTGGGAGGTGTTTCTTCTCATTAGAGAATGGAGATCATTTGACAAAAGCTGCAGCGTGCTTCATCTGTAAAAGGGTTCAGCAAATCTGTCTTGTCTGCACGGCTCTGTCACCACGAGAGCTCGGCGAGTGCAGCGGGGAAAGCTCAGGAGACAAATGGTTTATGACACTCGGGTTACCTTTACTGTGCAAGGTGGGCGTGAAATGGTTTATGGGGAGACAAAAAAGATGATGGGCAATTAACTACAAACTCATGCAGCAGGTTTATCATATGCTCAGCTCATCCATCTGTGTCTCAGTCTCCAGCAGACTCATGAGTTTCATCAAGAAAACCATTTTCAAACTGGCAGAGCAAAACAGATCGGTTTTGCCTCCGAGCTCCATCGAGGTTTGCAGCACTTTTATCATATGTTTATGGTTTACAGATGCAAAATACACATGTAGGAGAAAAGAGGGGGGCAGATGTTTTTCCCCTTGCAGGGGGCATGTTTTGAAATATTTCTCACCCAGGGACCAGTTCTGCAAATGCTCGTGTGCATGTGAATGGCTTTATTCAGATGGAGTCGATGGAATCCTTTAGGATGAGATGCTAAACGTGGTGTGTAACTACATTTAAATTCCAGCCTCTGTCCTGTGGTGCTGAAAGGATGGTTCAGGGAAACAGGAGAGGAAGGATGAGCTGGTGATTGAGGAGTGAATTGCTCTGGAAAATGTTGGTGCTGGATTTGCCTCTGCTGCAGATGGTCTGTGTGACCCTGGGCCAGTCACTTGGTCAGGTTGGAGCTCAGTTTTGGTCTGTAAAATCATGGAATGGCTTGGGTTGGAAAGGACCTCAAACCTCATCCAGTGCCACCCCTGCCATGGCAGGGACACCTCCCACTGTCCCAGGCTGCTCCAAGCCCTGTCCAGCCTGGCCTTGGACACTGCCAGGGATCCAGGGGCAGCCACAGCTGCTCTGGGCACCTATGCCAGGGCCTGCCCACCCTCCCAGTGAACAATTCCTTCCCAATATCCCATCTGCCCCTACCTCTGCAGTGTGAAGCCTTTCTCCCTTTCCTGTCACTCCATCCCTTGTAAAAAGTCTCTCTCCATCTCTTGTTGACTCCCCTCAGGTCAGAACAGTTGTTGATTTTTTGATCTGTTTGTGCCAAATCAGTTAATACTTCACAATTGCCCCTCACAATATTATGTCAATGAATATCTTATTGGAGACATAGAAGTACTAATCTTACATAAATAATTCTTTCCCTAACTAATTAGTTGGACGCAGCCTCGCCAGATCGGTTAAAAAAAAGAAATTGATTTTCAGAATCAAAGGTAATTATTTTTATCCTCTGAATCTTCAAGGGCCTCTTTGCTTTTCAGCCTCTAAATGTAACTGCTCCACAAAAAGCACACAGCTCTTCCCTGGAGAGCAGGCTGGGGAGGGAATCGATGAACTGGGAGCTCAGGACTAATCAGTTCCAGCGCCACAAAGCCCTGCTGTGGTGCCTCTGTCTCTCACCCTGCATTAGGGGAGGCTCTGAGCTGCGGTCCCGTGGGAATAACCCTAATAAGTTTGACAAAGAATGAGGTGGTGCAGGTCCTTGGGGTCACTGCTGCACAAAGCCCTCCCCGTGTGCTGCCAGCTGTACTTTTCCATGCCGTGCTCCACTTTCCTTATAGGAAGATCACTCGAACAAAGCAGTGCCCTAATTTTTTATTAATTTGCCAAATAGATGTACATTTTTTATTGCTTTGGAATGCTGCTGTTGAGGGAACACGGTGCAGCTCTGAGGCTCCAGCGAGTGAAATGCTGCCTCTAAATTCCCTCCCTTGCCGCTCACCGCTGCTGGAGAAAGAGAACTCCTGGAGAAAGATATTGGCCTTGTGGACTTTGCTGACAGTCCATAAATCTCAGTTTTGGCACCCTAAAGAGGGGCCGTAAAGAGAGCAGATTAAAAGAGATTAGTTCTGCCAAGTGGCCTGAAGAGAGAATTTACAGCTCCCCTCTGCCTGCCCGGGAGCTGCGGGGATCGGGGGCTCCGAGGTCAGGGAGGAACCTTCTGCTCCTCTCACACCACCAGGAAACCTGCTGGACTGGAGGCAAGGGGAGAGAAAGCATCAGGAGAGGCTGGGGGTTATTCTCTCTTCTCTGCGTTTTTTTTGGAAGAGGCTCATTTCTGATTTTTGTTGCAGTGTTTGCCCTTGACAGCATCAAACGCTGCTGGGATGGGTTGGGCTGGGTTGGGCTGGTTTGGGTTGGGTTGGGATGGGATGGGATGGGATGGGATGGGATGGGATGGGATGGGATGGGATGGGATGGGATGGGATGGGATCCATGGGATGGGTTGGGATGGGATGGATGGGATGGGATGGGATGGGATGGGATGGGATGGGATGGGATGGGATGGGTTGGGATGGGATGGGATGGGATGGGATGGGATGGGATGGGATGGGATGGGATGGGATGGGATGGGATGGGATGGGATGGGTTGGGATGGGTTGGGATGGGTTGGGTGTTTGGTTTGTGCAGCACAGGGGCTCTGCTTTGGGGGCATTTTGGGGTGTTCTGGGCATCACTGCCACCCAGCTGGGATCACAGAATTGGTCAGGAGTGCAGGGAATGGCCTCGTGCCTGGTGACACCAGGATGGGGCTCTTTCAATTGTTTGAAATTCAAAATAAGTCATCAACCCATTCTCAAGTGGTCAGGTGAATATATTTTAATAATTAATTGCTGGTTAATTGCCATGCTGGTTACAACCCTGTACGATAACATTCCTGGGTATTTTCGTTTCCACAATGAGCAGATGAATTTTTGTGAGTGTTTGTGTCGGGACTGACAATCCTAAGGCAGCTGCACAGCTTCTGCCTGGTGTACAAACCTCAAAGAGGTGATCATCAATTTTTTAAAACACGAGCTGGCACTGGTTCGGTGAAAGAATTGAATTGAATGAAAATCATGAAATGAGGTTTTGGGAAGCTTAATTAAAATAACTGCTGATATAAAGTGCTAAAGGATAAGACCTGTACATAATAATAATAGAAAAAATTAGAAGCTGTAAAAGAAACTTCCCAAGCTGCTGGCCATTGGCTTTTCCATGGCCACTCCAGCTCTGGAAATTTGTCACTGGGCTCTGTTAACCATGCTGGAATAACTCTAAAAAAGCCTTCTCCAGGAGGTGGCAAAGCCCCTGATGTTCCAAACTTCTCCTGAATCCAGAAACTGCTTCCCAGGGGAACTCTGCTGGCACCTGAGGAACTTCTGGATGGAGGAAGCACAGCAGAGCTGCAGGGCAGGAGCTGTGCTGGGGTGAGCCTGGCTCCAGCACACGGAAAATCCAATTCTGCCTCTGGGATGGAGCCTTGCCGTGGGGAGGAGCCTCGAGAACACAGAGTGCAGGCATTTTAAAGCCAGTTCTGGTTGTTTTTCCAACCTGAGCTGTGCTTTTGTATGTACTTGGGTATTTGAAAAGCCTAAATTAGCATTCAGAGAGCTGCTGGCAATTTGGGGGCCAGATTTTGCTCTTATTTCCCTTTGTACCAAGCAGGAATGTGTAAGGAGAAATTGGCAGCGCACCCAGGACAGATTTGAGCTTGTTTAAACTGAGTTTCTGGAATTGCTTTGCTCCTCTCCAGGCTGTGTGAGCTTCCAAATTGGTGCTTCACTCGGGGAGGGATGGCTCCTGTGGGCCCAGCCCTGCTCCTGGCTATTGCCACGGCGAAATCCTCGCTGCTCCCGCGCCGAGCGCAGCCTGCACCGCTCCCGTGGATCTGGGGTTCAGTGCTCCCTGCTGCTGCCAGCTGGGATGGACCCAAGGCATTTCTGCATTTCTGCATTTCCGTACTGCTGTATTTCTGTATTTCTTCATTGCTGCATTGCTGCATTTCTGAATTTCTGAATTTCTGCATTTCTGCATTTCTGTACTGCTGTATTTCTGTATTTCTGCATTGCTGCATTTCTGTATTTCTGCATTGCTGCATTGCTGCAATTCTGCATTGCTGCATTTCTGTATTTCCGCATTTCCGCATTTTCTCATTTCCGCATTTTCTCATTTCCGCATTTTCTCATTTCCGCATTTCCGCATTTCCGTATTTCCGTATTCCTGTATTTCTGCATTTCTGCATTTCTGCATTTCTGTATTTCTGTATTCCTGTATTTTTGTATTGCTGCATTGCTGCATTGCTGCATTGCTGTATTTCTGTATTTCCGCATTTTCACATTTCCGCATTTCCATATTTCCATATTCCTGTATTTCTGCATTTTTGCATTTCTGCATTTCTGGATTGCTGAATTGCTGTATTTCTGTATTTCTGCATTTCTGCATTTCTGGATTGCTGTATTTCTGCATTTCTGTATTTATTTCTATATTTCTGTATTTCCGCATTTCTGAATTTCTGTATTTTTGTATTTCTGCATTTCTGTATTTCTCTATTTCTCTATTTCTCTATTTCTGTATTTCTGTGCCCACTGCCAGCTTTCCGAGCGGTGCTGAGTGTCCTTTGATGAGCTGGGACAGGGCAGGGCTGGCGGTGCCACACTGCCTGAGCCCGCGGGGAGCTTCTCCTGGGATGGTTTGTTCATTCTGTGTTTGGCCTTGGAAAGCAGAGAGAGGTTTCAGGAGCAGAATTAAATCACTGCAGCAGAAAGGAAATGGTGGAAGTTTCCAGCACTTCCATCCCTGGCAGTGTCCCAGGCCAGGCTGGACAGGGCTTGGAGCACCTGGGACAGTGGGAGGTGTCCCTGCCATGGCAGGGGTGGCATTGGGTGGGCTTTAAGGTCCCTTCCAACCCAGGCCATTTTGGGATCCTATGATCCTATACAATCAAAAATGGCAGGTTTTTGAGCTTTTTGCAACCTCCTTTGTGCCTTTTCCTTGCCTGTTTTGCTGCAGAAAGGTGGAGGATTTGCAGCCGTCCTGGCCGAGGTGTGGAAAGGAGAGGTTGGTTTGGCTCCAGGCTCCAGGGAGGGTGTCACTCACAGGGAGTTGCACAGATTCGGAATTATTTTGGAAAATGTTTATGCTCTGAGACCCAGACCCAGCAGCCTGGAAGGCTGTGGGACATGGAATGAGTTTGGAGCCCAGAGCTGCCGTGGGCAGTGCCAGCTCTGCCTGCAGGGAACAGCCAGAAATGCTTTGCTCCTCAGTGTCCCCATCAGGATTTAGAAACATTCCTCATTTATAAGTCTTCATTGTTCACAAGAAAGGGATTAATTTTTAAGTTCATTATCATTAATATTCATCTGAGGTGGCTTTGAAAATACACATCTAGCACCAAAGCGTGACTAAGGAGGTTAATGTTCAGGTCTGGATTATTTCTATTAATGGAATGGGAAAATAGATACTTTCAGTGAAAATATTTCCAAGTTAATTTTGTTTTGGACACTTCCCGTATATCAAAGAACCCCTAGAAGAAACTATTGCTTGACTTGCTTTTTTTCTGATGGATTTAACAAGCATTTAACAAATTGAAGCAATTCTCCATTCTGCGATGCCTCCTGAAGCCTCCCATATTAACTCTTGCAGCTGCAGAAAGACTTGACTGCGTTTAACATAGTTCATGTTTTCAAGACATGAGCTTCTGGGGTAAATATTTTGATTTTTCCTTCTCCCTCTTTGGCTTTTAGAAGATCACAGGAATTTGTCCAGGCTCCAGTTAAGTGGAGTGGGTCACTCCTGGGTCACTCGTTGGCTACTCCTGGGTCACTCCTGGGGTATTCCTTGGTCACTGTTGGGTCACTCCTGGGTCACTCCTGGGTCACTCTTGGGTCACTCTTGGGTCACTGTTGAGTCACTCTTGGGTCACTCCTGGGTCACTCTTGGGTCACTCCTGGGTCACTCTTGGGTCACTCTTGGGTCACTCTTGAGTCACTCCTGGGTCACTGTTGGGTCACTCCTGGGTCACTCCTGGGTCACTCCTGGGTCACTGTTAGGTCACTCCTGGGTCACTCTTGGGTCACTGCTGGGTCACTCCTGGGTCACTCTTGGGTCACTCTTGGGTCACTCTTGGGTCACTCTTGGGTCACTCTTGGGTCACTCTTGGGTCACTCCTGAGTCACTCCTGAGTCACTCCTGGGTCACTGTTAGGTCACTGTTGGGTCACTCCTTGGTCGCTCCTGGGTCCCTGTTAGGTCACTCTTGGGTCACTCCTGGATCATTCCTGCGTCACCCCCTGAGCAGGAACTCTTCTCTCTGTCCCACAAGACCCTGGGAAGTCACTTCACCTGCCCTGCCTCAAATCCACTGAGGCAGGGACAGGGCTGGGCACCTCCAGGTGGAAATTCCTGGTGGGAATTGTTCAGAAGTGCCAAATACAATCAAAAGAGGAAGGACCTGCCGAGTGACCTGTGCTCTTTGGAGCTAAGGTTTCTCCCCAGGGGTGTGCCGATGCTCTCAGCCTAAAGCAAACATTCCAAGGGGTGGGGAAGGTCCCCCTGGCATGGTCCCTGCCCCAAACCCCAGGCTGGGAACAATTCCTGTGGGGGCTCCTGATGGAAAATCTGCAGGGTCTGAATGAGGCTGGAAAAGCCCTCCAGATCATCCTCTGGCTGTACAGAAAAGAGAAACTGGGGCTCTTCAGGGGTTTTATTTCCTTGTTGGTTTTGTCCCTTTGTTGTGCTCTGTCCTTGCAGCCAGGGTTGGATATTGTCCTGTGGCAAAATTCACCTTTTTATTGGAGACTCACGTGAAGCATTTCCTTCAGTGCAGACCCAGGGCTGGCTCTGAGAGCTGGGGGAGCTCCTGAACTGATTCCCAAATGGGTAATTAGTGCAGTAAATGGATCATTCTTGGTTTCAATGCTAACAGAGATTCTGGCTCCTCCACATTGTCGTAAAGTGCAGTGGTTGAGTTCTGCTCTTCCCAATCACTTTAATTAATTCTGGATCAAATGTTTGTAATGGTAGCAGCTCTCACTGGAGGAAGGAGGTTGGGGAAATATTATTGTTCAAGCAGTTTAGGATTAAAATGGGATGAATAACTTCTGTGAGAGAAGAAGAATAATATGTTTAATTTTGAATTTGTTATTCCTTAGGCTCCGTGCAGCCTGCTCTGCTTTCCTCCCGGGTTTTGTGGCATGGGGAGACAAGAAATGCTGCAATATCTGTTATGATTAATGCCCTGGAGGAACCTAATGGTTATGGAATTACTGCACGTTGGAAGGGTCTGACATGGCAGATAATTTTTCCCTTCTCCCCCTGCCCTGGCAACACAAGATTTAGACTTGCTGATGCTCCTGAGGAGCTGTCCCAGCCCTGCTGCAGAGCTGAGCCCCAGAGATGCTGGGGATAAGGTAAATAACCTCTCTGGCCACGGGCAGCTTATCTAAATGAAAAGCCAGCTCAAAGCCCCTTGGAATCTCTGCCATCGCTCCTGCAAAAGCCCATATTTAAAAAAGAAAATGAAATGTTGGCGTTTTCAATTTAAAGTGGGTGCAAGTATTTCAGTTCCAAAAAAAAAAAAAAAAATAAAAAATTTAGATGATAGATTGTGTGGGGGGAAAAAAAAAAAAAAAAAAAAAAAAAGAAAAAGCTTCAGTGTCCAAAAATGACACAGTGCAAAATTGCCCATTTTATTCAGAGCAAACAAAACCAATCAAGGCCTTTCATAGGAAATGAATGAAGGGAGCCACCAGGAGCACTGAGCCCAACGCAGCCTGCACAGAACCAGCTCTGGAGTTCCACCAGGGCCTTTGTGGTAGAAAATGCAGTTAAAAATGTTAATTCCCAGCTCCCCATTCTCCCTGGGATGCTCCCAATTTCCTTTTGCCACTGCAAACCCAGAGTGCACCAGGTACCCACGGCTCCCACAAGAGAAATCATTAAAAATGTATTTTTAACCTGAATCAAAGTTCTGTAATTTCCAGCCTTGTCTGGGGCATAAATTGGAAATCAAACACCCAACAAGTTCGTTCCATCCCTGCTGAAAGGCTCCAGGCTTAATTTAGTCAAGGCTTAGAATTAATTTTCCTATTAAATGAATGCTTTCTTAAAAAGAAGGGGGAAAATGTTTTCACTGATAAGATTGTTCTGTGAACCATTCCTAATGAGCTGCTGTGTCATTCCCTTCTGCCTCCTATTTATCTTGTTTAGATCCCAGTCCTTTGCTGCCTGCTAAGAGTTTGTTTTATTTTGACTGGGAGCTTCAAATAATTTTTTAAAAGGTAATGGAAAGTGAAAAAATTAATTAATTTGTTTATATTGACTTTTTTTTTCAGGTGAGTATATAACATTATATATTTTTAATATATATATATTATATATCATATTGTATTTTATATAATAGATAAATATATATTTAATATTATATATTTTATATATTTTATATATTTTATATATGTTATATATAATATAAAATATATATACTATAATATATATTAATTTTAATAATATATAATTATATTATATATTATATATTATATATTCAGTGAGGATATAACATTATATATTTTTTATATATATATATTTTTTTTTAAAATTTTTTATCTATTTCTGTAAGGTTTAGAATGTAAATTTCATTTTTAATACATGGCCTTGGTTATTTCCCAAGTATGTTTTTCTTCTTGCCCTGGGAATGTAGCTGAACTCCACAAGGGTTTTGGAGGCCTGGCAGCTCTAGGACCTTGTGGGGCTGCCTTTAAGGTGATTTTTTATAGAAATAAGCAGTTTTTACTCAGCAGAGGCAGGTTTTTCCCCCCTCGTGCAGCAGGTGCCGTGTGCTGAAGGATCCCCAGCAGTGAATTTTGGCAGCTCTGCATTCCTTTCACATGGCAGAACACCCTTGTGGATAAGAAAAATATTTATAACTTCTGAGAAAACATTTTCTGAGGTGTCTTTAAAACAGGAGAGATGAACACCGAGGGGGGAAAAAATCCCTCAAGATCAAATGGAGTCGTTTAAAAAGGCTGCAGGCCAAAAGGAGACTTCTCCTGTGTGACAGGGTCATTGTGAAGGTGACTCCCAGGCCCTGGACACCCCCAGAGCTGCTGTGGCTGTGCTGTCTGCTGGCCAGGGCTGGTTTGTGAGTGTCTGTGGGTGCCCATGGCCAGGTCCTGCCAGCTGGGGATTGTCATTTATCCTCTTGTCCATCCCAGTGCAGCCATTTCCCACTTGGGGAGGAGAGCTCAGGCTCTCGGTGTTCATTGGACACCACGGCGTCTCCCTCTTTCAATCCCAAATTCTGGGTGGGTGGGGCAGCTGTTCCACAGTCCCACAGGTGCCCGTGGGTGCAGGGGGATCACCTGTGGGGTCCCTGGGGAGCACCAGCAGCAGGTTTTACCTCCCTGCCCCTCTAATCCCAAATTCTAGGTGGGGCAGCTGTTCCACAGTCCTGCAGGTGCCCATGGGTGTAAGGGGGATGGATACCCATGGGGTCTCTGGAGGAGAACCAGCGGCAGGTTTTACCTCCCTGCCCCTCTAATCCCAAATTCTGGGTGGGTGGGGCAGCTGTTCCACAGTCCCGCAGATGTCTGTTGGTTCAGGGGATCACCCGTGGGGTCCCTGGGGTGCATCAGCAGCAGGTTTTACCTCACTGACCCTCTAATCCCAAATTCTGGGTGGGTGGGGCAGCTGTTCCACAGCTCCTGCAGGTGCCCGTGGCTGCAGGGGGATCACCCCTGGGGTCCCTGGGGAGCACCAGCAGCAGCTTTTACCTCACTGCCTCTCCCCTTTGCCTCCATCAATTTCAGTCAGAAGTTTTCAGCTTCCCAGGATATTTTAAGGAATTGAGCAAATTAGAAAAACTATTGAAGCAAGAGCTTCTCTCTCCCTCTGTCAGGTAATGCCGCACTCAGAATTTATCTGAGCAAAGAAGAACTTTCACAACCCAGTGATTTCACTTTTTATTCTTTCGACGCTGTGAAGTATCATAATACTCTTTAGTAGTGTCATACTTATATTTCACGGTCTAATCCACTTTTCTTCTGCATTCCCATTGTATTTTATCCAGCTGGAAGTCTGGAACGTGCTCACCATCAGCTGCTCCCAGCGCCGCGGGGCTGAGGCAGCGCTCAGCCTTTCATCAGGAATTGTCTCCTTTTGTTAAACTGAGACACTGCAAACTTTGTGCTCTAAAGAATTAGAATGTCTTGTGCATAATGTACATTTTCTTTACCTTTTCCATTATCTACTTCGCAGCAGAGCACATTTGTCACTGGTTTTCTCTCCTTGCGCCTTAATAGCGTCTCGGGTTTGGGAATGTGCTGGGTCTGTCCTTTGTGTCTAATCTGCGCCCTCTATTTCTCTCCCCCTCTTGGAGATAAAACTGCATTTTGCTGCTGTTGCAGTTCCAGATGAATTTGATCAAGATAGAGGAACTGACTCATCACCTTTTCCCGAATCTTTAGGAGCTGCACTGGCGCACGTGGCCTGGAGGAGCCGATCAGCGCCGGGCAGCGTCCGCTGGGGCTGCTCAGAGGGACAGGAGCTTTTGTTGTTGTTTTCATCCCCATGAAGTCTCCTTTGGATCCCGAGTCTCTTGATTTTATCTTTTATAAATGGAGAAGGAAGGAAAAAGCTGAGCTGCTGACCGGGAGAAGGACATAAAGTGTAAAACTCCCTCTGATGTTTTCTCTCCCAAAGGGGCCGGGACAGGAGCTGCTCTCTCCAGGGAATTGTGTTTAATTCTCTGTCCCAGGCAATGCTGGATCCTGCACAGGAGCTGCTGCAGGCACACTTTTCTTCTGGCACAATAACAGGGCTCAGAACTCAGGCTTCATCTTTCCCTCCCAGCTCAGCTGGGATCAAGGGGAAGTTTCCAAAGTCACCGAGGCACCGCAGGGCACAGGGAAGTGGAGTTTAAACAGAAATTCCAGCAGAAGTGTTCACCTGAGGAAGTGCTGCTTCACAAGCAGGGCCACTTCTGTCCTGCTGCCAGCTCTGTGTGCGGGAGGGGTGGCCCAGGGCAGCGAGGGTTGCTCGGGAATTGGGAGCTGATTTCTGCAGGAATTGTTTTTGGCAAACATCTCCTGTGAACAGCACGTTCCCCTCTCCCTGCCAGCAGCAGCCCTGGCTGGCATGTCCTGGGGGTCTCCTGACCTTTCCTGGTGGTCCTTGCAGGCAGGGAGGAGGTTCTGCCCAGGAGCACAGGGTGGTGGAGCTGCTCTGGGCAGGAATGAGGAAAATCGAGCCTTCCCCAGGGCTGCAGTGATAATTCCCTGTACAGCAGAGGTGTGTTTGCTTCGGGGAGCGTTCCCATGTCCATGGACTGCAAGGAGAAGATTTTAGGGCTCTTTTTACATCATTTTTCAGCCAAGCATTTCCCATCCCTTCACTTCCCTGAGCCCTGGGTCTGTTGAGTGCCCCAGCTCCAAGCAGTGATCCAGGAGAATGTCAGGACAGACCTCCCCATGTATCATGGAGCCATCCAATAGTTTGGGTTGGAAGGGAAAATTTTAACTTCTTTGGGTTCTGATCTTCCCAAGGTAACTGCTGAGTTTAAATTCATATAACTGGAATCTGGCTTTAGTGGGTCTGTAATTTGATTTTTTTGTCCCATGTCCTGTTTATTTTCCTGCTCCTCACAATGGATATTTTTTCCATTCTGCCATGACACTTGGCTTGTGTATTTTTTTTTTTTTTAACCTTTATTCCTTTAGGCCTCATCCTTGCTGCTCTAATTTTATAAATTAGTGAAATTATCTTTTTTGTTCCCTGTTCTGGGGCTGGAGGAGGTTTTGAGCACGGCAGTATTTTTCTGTGGAGATTCAGATGTCATGTTTTAATTGCTGCTGGGGCCAGGTAAGCTGATTTGGGGTTTTTCCCAGGAAAACAGCCTTGCCTGCTCTGCTCCCCACTGCTGCTATGCAGCACCCTCTGCCTCAGATGTTTTCTGATTTTATTTTGGGCAAACCCCCTGAAATCTGAAGATTTTCCTTGAGTTTGTTTTGCTTTGCTGGGTCAGGGGTTGTTGCCGCAATCTCTGCTCTTGCAGGGAAGTTAAAATGGGGTTTTTCCCTCCTACTGCAACAATCCAGCAAAAGAAAGTGTCTGTGTGGAGGGAACTTGGAAAGGGAAGGGAAAAGCTGTTGTGTTATGCAGAAGAATTTCCTTGTTTCTTTTAACTGTCTCTTGAGATTAGAATTCTCTGCTTTTATTTTTAGCAGTCAGGCTGGTGGCAGAACAATTCCTTCCCTTGGCTTTGTGAGTAGGTAAATACCATTTTTATTTTATTTAAAGCAAAATCTGGATGCACAGGAAATGCAGCAGTCCTCTGAGGAAAGCCTGGAGAGCTGCAAATGCAGGCACAGCTTTCCTGCACTCATCATATTGCCATTAACACTGAGTTCCTCAGTGCTGCCTCTATTTAATGGTAACTTTCTGTTGGAACAGATGGGGCTGGGTAATGTAAAGACAATCAATTCTCATCCAAAAATGATAAATGAAGAACAGAAAAGCATTTCTTATTTATAAGAAGTTTTAACATATTTATCTCTGTTACGACGAAGGTTCTTCTAATGAGTAA
This sequence comes from Acanthiza pusilla, assembly GCA_036630365.1. NCBI lineage: Eukaryota > Metazoa > Chordata > Aves > Passeriformes > Acanthizidae > Acanthiza > Acanthiza pusilla. The sequence continues at coordinate 1,260,064 of JAXCHO010000001.1, read as the reverse complement.
TTGCTGATTAAAGCAGGTTTTATCAGAAGTGAACTGTTTTCCTCCTTTTCCTCTCCAATAGGTAGAGAAATATTGCCTTTTAGTTTTGATTTGTCCTTTTCTAACCCACCAAATCCCACTGTGATTTGTGCTTTTACTGAAATAGAAAAGGATTAAGTGACATGGTGGAGCTTTAGATGTTGTGCAGCAAATCACACTGTCACAAACTGTATAAGAACTCCCAGGAATGTGAATTTACATGGAGTTGGAGAGAGCTCTTTCGGGTTTCAGGGTTTAAATATGATTATGAAAGGGGGTGGAAAGAGGCAGAAAGAAAGAAGAGAATCAGAGGAATGCTGGGATTTAAATTTGGGTTATTTTCTATTTAAATCTGCGGGCAGATTCTCCTGAAGGAGAGCCCAGGCAGCTCTGAGCCCATATGGAAACATTCCTTTCTCCTCCCCACGGGAATGTGCTCTCCAGCAATTCCCAATATTTACTGCCAGCACTGAGGGAATTAGCACAGGTTAAATCAGGCCATGGTTCCTCAGGCAGCTCCTGGGAGCAGGAGGAGGAGGAGAAGAGGAGAAGGTCCCAGCCCCAGGAGTGCCCAGGATGTTCCCACGGCACTCAGAGGGGACAGGAGGTGACAGCCTGGGAGTGGGGCAGGAGAAGGTCAGGGTCCACCCAGAGCAGCTTGGGCTGGGTTTGGACTGGGTTTGGGTTGGGTTTGGACTGGGTTTGGGCTGGGTTTGGGTTGGGTTTGGGCTGGGTTTGGGCTGGGTTTGGGCTGGGTTTGGGTTGGGTTTGGGTTAGGTTTGGGCTGGGTTTGGGCTGGGTTTGGGCTGGGTTTGGGCTGGGTTTGGGCTGGGTTTGGGCTGGGTTTGGGCTGGGTTTGGGTTGGGTTTGGGCTGGGTTTGGGCTGGGTTTGGGCTGGGTTTGGGCTGGGTTTGGGCTGGGTTTGGGTTGGGTTTGGGCTGGGTTTGGGTTGGGTTTGGGCTGGGCTCAGGCTGGGTTTGGGCTGGGTTTGGGTTGGGTTTGGGCTGGGTTTGGGCTGGGCTCGGGCTGGGTTTGGGCTGGGTTTGGGCTGGGTTTGGGTTTGGGTTGGGATTGGGCTGGGTTTGGGCTGGGTTTGGGCTGGGTTTGGGTTTGGGTTGGGATTGGGCTGGGTTTGGGCTGGGTTTGGGCTGGGTTTGGACTGGGTTTGGGCTGGGTTTGGGTTGGGATTGGGCTGGGTTTGGGTTGGGATTGGGCTGGGTTTGGGTTGGGTTTGGGCTGGGTTTGGGCTGGGTTTGGGTTGGGTTTGGGTTGGGTTTGGGTTGGGTTTGGACTGGGTTTGGGTTGGGTTTGGGTTGGGTTTGGGTTGGGTTTGGGCTGGGTTTGGGCTGGGTTTGGGTTGGGTTTGGGTTGGGTTTGGGTTGGGTTTGGACTGGGTTTGGGTTGGGTTTGGGCTGGGTTTGGGTTGGGTTTGGGTTAGGTTTGGGCTGGGTTTGGGCTGGGTTTGGGCTGGGTTTGGGCTGGGTTTGGGCTGGGTTTGGGCTGGGCTCAGGCTGGGTTTGGGTTGGGTTTGGGTTGGGATTGGGCTGGGTTTGGGCTGGGTTTGGGTTAGGTTTGGGCTGGGTTTGGGCTGGGTTTGGGCTGGGTTTGGGCTGGGCTCAGGCTGGGTTTGGGTTGGGTTTGGGTTGGGTTTGGGCTGGGTTTGGACTGGGTTTGGACTGGGTTTGGACTGGGTTTGGGCTGGGTTTGGGTTGGGCTCGGGCTGGGTTTGGGTTGGGCTCGGGCTGGGTTTGGCTGGGTTTGGGCTGGGTTTGGACTGGGTTTGGACTGGGTTTGGGCTGGGTTTGGGTTGGGCTCGGGCTGGGTTTGGGCTGGGCTCAGGCTGGGTTTGGACTGTCTCGTTCCCATGGGGAAACAAAACATTTCCTTCACTCAAGCCCTCAGCAGAGCACAGGTGAGTCGCTCCCCCGAACATGAGTGCCTATGTCTCACCTGCAGGAGGGAAAGGGTGGGGAGGAAATTCCCTGCCGAGGTCACAGCAAATATGAGCCCTGGGGGTGATGCTTCAGTGCCTCCAGCACAAGGAACAATAAAAGGCAGGGCCTGGAAACTCCAGTGCCATTTGTGCCACAGTGTCACCGGAACTAGGAATGCATTCCCATGGAGAGGCTGTGCTTGGGAATCCCAACCTGATCCCGACTTTTCCTGTTAACATTGGCCTCACCTCTGCACAAATATTTCTTACCTGGGCACAGCTGCCCTTGCTCTGCACTCAGTGTCTGAAATGTGGAGCTCAAACCTGGAAATATTTCTTACCTGGGCACAGCTGCCCTTGCTCTGCACTCGGTGTCTGAAATGTGGAGCTCCCGCCTGGCTGCAGCAGAGCTGTGAGAGCAGGGATGAGTATTCTGATGGTGTTACACAATCCCTCAAAAGTGGGGAGCCTCCACTGGCAAGCTAAATCCAAATCAGCATCCCAGGGCTTTCTTCATCAAACAATTTCAGGTCCCACCTTTCCGTTGGGTTGGTTTTGTGGAGGCTGAGAAGACAGGGCTGGAAATTGCTCCTAATTCGCCCCATTTTGTAAAATAAACAAGCAGATCTTGTGGATCTGATGCTGTGTGTCACATCCTGGGTCTCAGCTCGACCTCCTCGGGCTGGGAGCCTTTGATGTCGTTCCATATTGTTCATCTCACACAGCTCTGTCTGGGAGGGGAATTCCTGCCTGGCAGCCACACACAGTCCCAAAGACCCACGCTGTCAAAATACTACATTCTGCCCTAAATTATTTGGTAGCAATGGGAAAAACACCTACTTCCCCAGAACATTCCTTCCTTTTAATTATCCGCAGGAATTTGGGGGGAGATGCATTATTTAACGTGGTAATGACAGCCCTGTGCAGGAGCAGGTAATTTTTGATTCTTCATGTTCCACTCCTGACATTTGGCTGCGTTGTGCTGATTCCCTTCTCATCATGTGGGAACAGCTGTCCCCAGGTGAAGGAGATAGATCCTATTATTTATCCATTACATCTCTGTAGCATATGATATCCAGAACCTTTTTGGGCTAACTGTGCAGCAAAGGCTGCTTTTTAATTATAAATACACATCAAATATGCAGGAAGGCAAAATTGACAGGAGGAAAAGGAGAACATGAACAGGAGATGTGTGTCTTGGAAGCACTGTGCCGTGGGAATTTTGGAAAATTGGTGTTATAATATTCAGAGGTGTGTTTTAATTTGATTGAAAAATGTGACATTTAGATTGACAGGCAGTGCTATTTTGGAAAGGCATTCTTCTGTCTGCCTGTCTAAATAGTTGCTATGTAATATTTATATTTCTCATGTGTTTTTCCAGATACAGGAGCTCTTTAGATTCTTCAGTTTGTCATATGAAAACCCTCTTAAAATTCTTATATGTAGGTTTTAATAATATTTGGTGATTTATAGGGGTGGTTGGGCTTTTATAGATGTTCTTTTACAATATTTAGGTCTCTGTGAACCGAAATACACAAACAGGGGTTCTTTCTTGCTTTTCTTGCAGATTAACCCCAGGGGAGGAGCTGGCCCGGCCACAGGGATTTTTCTGTGTCTGTTGGGGACATCAGGCAGAGGTTCCTGCCAGGATGACGTTCCTGGCTGGGTGGGAAGGGTGGGAATGGGGCGATGCTCAGCATGGAGCTGGATCGTGTCACCCATGGAGGGTCTCCTGTCCAGATGAGAGTGACCCCAGCAGGGCAAGGAGGGGCAGGGTGGCCTTGGAGCTGCCCAGGCTGGGCTCTGCTGCTCTGATTTTCTGATATTCGTGGAGATTCGCGGAAGCTCGCAGGGAGGTCAGGCAGGCAGCACCAAGATGGCGAAAAGAGAAACTTTATTTACAAAAACTTCTTTATATATTCATTAATGATCTAATAATTATTGGTTGATAGTTTTTTCACCCCCTATAATGATTGGTTACAACTCTAGAGCATCCAGTACCAAAACAAAGAGATCAGAAAGCACAAGAATGCAACTTATCTCTATTCTCCATGAGAAAGAAGAGAAAGATTTTAAAACAGTGCAACTACAGGGGTCAGGCAGGCTGGGCTCATTTCAGGGACAGCCATCAGGACAGGAACTGGCACAGCCAAAGCCCAGAGAGGGAGCAGCCCCCGTGCCACCCCAAGCTCAGCTGGGACAGCCTGGGCTCTCGTGGGGACGCCAAGGGGCTGGAAAGCTCCCCATGCCTGCAGACACTCCCAGTGCCTTGTGTGGCTGCACTGTTTTAGAAACTTTCTGTTCTTTCTCACAGAGAGTGGAGATGAACTGCATTCTTTTACTTTCCTAATCTCTGTGTCTGGTATTAGGTGTTACTTGGCTGTGACCAATGGTTTTAGGAGGTGGATTCTTTGCTGACCAACAGTTGCTAGAATATGAATGGATATAAAAGATCTTTCTTGTAAATAAAGTTCCCTTTTCGCCATCTTGGTTCGTCTGCCTGAATTCTCTCAGCCAGCCTCTGCAACCCTCGGGGACTTTGAAGCCACAGCCATGTTCCTCCCAGCCTCGGTGACATCCCAGTAGCTCCAGGGCTCTCCCTGCCCAGGAGGGGAGCAGCTCAAAGCAGAGTGTGGAGGGAGGGGTGGAAGCAGCTCCTGCAATGGAGATGTTTTTATGACATCTGGTGGCCATAAAATCTCAACTCCTTTAAGTGAAAATGGCAGTTCAAAGCCTGTGGAGAAAATAATTCCTTGTAAGACACACATAAATAAATATATATATGGATACTCAGCTTTCATACACACATATATATATTTATTGTATTGGACTTCAATGTTCTCTCCCATCTATTGCTTCAGGCCTTTTGCATATTTATTATCTGGAGGTAAAGATGAGCATATTAGTAAAAAAAAATAAACCCATAAAATATTAAAGATGAGGAAAAAGGAATATTTATTTAGCCAGGAGATTTATTCGATGCTAATGTGAAATATGTCAGCAGGAAGATGACGTTATTTGGCCCCTGCTCAACAACCCTCGAGGTTCCAGCAGCAATTTCACTCCCAGCATTCGCTGCATTCAGCCCAAAAGCAGGAGTCACGCTGCTCCTGCGCCTTTGGAGTCATTATTTTGGGAGTTTGAAACCAGAAGGGGATTTTGATGCAGGCTGCAGGCCGTGGCAGGAAGGGTTTGGTTTATTCCTGGCCCCAGGAAATGCAGATTTGCTGCTGCCTGATCTGATGTCATCTAACAGTGCTTTGGGTATGGGGAGAATGAGCTGGTGTAATTAAAAATGCTTCTGAGGCTTCACCAGGCTAAAATAAATGGAAATATTTGGTTAATAATTGACTCGAGCTGGATTGGGCCCATTGTTCACTGTGTTTTTTACAAAATGCCAACTGCAGACCTAAAGACTTTGTAATGCTCATCACAAGGGGTTTGTAGGCAAATGATATTGTTGGTTCTTGCCTGACCTAAATTATTCTGATAGCAAGAAATGCAAGAAACCCAAGTTAAATTACTCTTTAGCAGAACTTTCAGGCAATGGACACTTTTCCATGAATATTTCATGGCAAGCTATAAATAATTCTGTTGGATTTGGAAGATCAGAAAGTGACTACTCGGATGATGTAGGGCATTTATGTAAGGCTGATCGCCTCGTGCTGCTGCGAGAGACACATCCATTCATGCCATTCCGCTCGTGTGTGGGCAGATGGGACAGCTTGCCTTAAATTTCCTTGGAATTGCTCTTTGTTTCAATTTTTAGGAGTGGAAGGGACAGACACAGCCCCGTCATTCACCTCTGGTGTTACCTGAGAGCAAACAGAGAGCTCCTCACGAAGCTTTTCATTTGAAGAATGTTTTATTCAATATTTTAATACTAGTGCTGAATAGATTGTGCTCATGAAAGACGAGTTGGGTAAGTGCTGAGGTGTAGGTCCCTCTGAACCTTCACTCACGTAAAAAATCAACTCCACCTGATGGAATTATCTTCCTGAGGAGCTGATTTGGATGGGATTTTTCTCTGTGTGTGGTGGTAATTCTTCATAAAATCAGGGAAGGAAAGATAAGAATTAGAATTGATCCTTCCTTATGTCACAGGATGGATCTTATGGCAAACAAACAAGAAATTAAAATATATAAATATAAAATCTTATAAGATTTTATAAAATAAAATAAATTTACATTTTATATAAATATAAAATAAAAATCACAGGATCATTTAGGTTAGAAAAGTCGTCAAAGATTGGAGTCCAACCATTCCCAGCACTGCCAGGGCCACCACTGCCCCATGTCCCCGAGTGCCACATCCACATGGCTTTAAGCTGACTTGGATGGGTTTTTTCTCTGTGTGTGGTGGTAATCCTTCATAAAATCAGGGAAGGAAAGAGAAGAATTAGAATTGATCCTTCCTTATGTCACAGGATGGATCTTATGGCAAACAAACAAGAAATCAAAATATTATAAATCACAGAATCATTTAGAATGGAAAAGTCCTCTAAGATTGGAGTCCAACCATTCCCAGCACTGCCAGGGCCACCACTGTCCCCTGTCCCCGAGTGCCACACCCTCATGGCTTTAAATCCCTCCAGGGCTGGGGACTCCTCCTGGCAGCTGTGCCGGGGCAGGACAGCCCTTTTGGTGAGTTTAACCCTCCTGTTCTTCTTCTGGTGTGTGTGATTTGTTCCAATGCCATCTGCTTCATTTTCCAGGGATCGCAATTCAGATTCGGTTCACTTTCCTTTCCCTCTGCTTAAAGCCTTGCCCCTGTTCTCCCCTGGTGAACCAGGGCTCCTTTATACAATTTCCAAGCTCTATTTCATTCCCCTGTTTCCCAATCTCTGTGATCCCTTTTGTAATGCCACAAGTGCTGCTTGTCCACGAGAAAGCAGAGAGCACAAAGAACTTTCCTGTCTCTCATGTCTTTGGGAAGAGCCTGGAGCACGGCAGGCCTCGCATACAGATCCGTGGAGACAGGAGAGAGGAGCAGGAGCGAGGAAGTCAAGAGGAGATTTTATATCAAACAGAAATTCAAATAGCTCGGAGAGTACACGGGGTGCAGTAAAACCTCCCATGAAAGGTTTGGATGGAACACTGAGCCCAGGGGGGAAGGATCCATCCCCTGAGAGCTCCTCCCGAGGTGACAGAGGAAAGTGGGACCAGGGATGTGCTGGAATCGCCATCCCCTGGGATCGAATCCTTTCCCATTTGTTGCTGTGCCATTCGAGCTTCCCCTCTGCTCCTTTTGCAGCTGGGATTTCATTGCCTTGCTTTGGAGTTTGTCCAAATTTTATTTTTCCTAAGTTTTTCTGGTTTATTTAGAGCTTTCCCAAGTGGCTCCTCGGGGATGTGGAGTTCTTAAATGCTGAGAATCCTCTTCATCAGCCCCGGGAGACGGGGGATCCTCCTGCCACTGAAACGCCAGGCTGGAGGGCAGGAAGAGCATTGGGAGAGAATCCAGTGGATGTGCTCTGGATGCTGTCAGGGAGTACAGAAGGAGTTAAATAAACCAAATCTGGAAGGACATTCCCAAATCCACAATGCACAAGATAGGCATCCTCTCTGCACACAAATAACTCGGATTAGCAGGAAGTGCCATTGCTTTCACCATAAAAATATCCACTCTCGCATTATTTTAAGATCCTTTCAAAATAGAGTGGAGTTAAAATATTTGTTTTAAACTATCCAGGGATCCTTGCACAATCTTTTTGATTGCTTTTTATAGCCCTTCTCCACCCTGAGTCATTTAGCAGTTCCCTTTCCCAAAATACCAGTGGTAACTCTCTCCAGTCTCTGTGATGGATGTTTGTGTGAATTCATTTCTCTTCTCAGAGTGAAGAATTTCAGCACTGCCTCTCCAGTTTGGGACAAACGCAGCCTAAACTGGGTTTTTAAAACAGAATATTGGGGAAATGAGGTTATCCAGAGCAGCTGTGGCTGCCCCTGGATCCCTGGCAGTGTCCCAGGCCAGGCTGGACAGGGACAGGTTGGAAGGTGTCCCTGCCATGGCAGGGGTGACACTGGATGGCCTTTAGGGTCCCTTCACACCCAAAGCATTTGGGGTTCCCTGATCATTGCTCTGGGAGGTTTTGAATTTACATTTCACCTTCCACACTCTTTCTTTTGGACCTTGGCATTTAACTCTTGGTGCAAAAGGCTTTGAGTGACAGGAGGGACTTCGTGAGGCTCTTTCCACATCACTCATAAACTGTGGGAGCTCTTTGGGAGCTGCTTCTCTGAATTTACACTTATTTTCATTTCTATCTTTCATAGCCAAAGGTAACATCGCAATGTGGTTTTTTCTTGCTTTTATAAATTGAATATCCAGTTTTCTCCCGGCTTCCCTCAGGAGCATCTGAGTGAAATTGTTTTCCTGTCCTGCAAAATACTTCAGAAACTTCCCCTCCCCAAATTGAGGTGAGTGGTTTTGCTTCTTTATTGTTGTTTTCTCTGCAAGCAATAGGTTCCATTTGCTGGGCATTTCAAGGCACTTTGATTTGTATCAAGTTTGAATTTTAACTTTCTTCCTTTATATTTTGGAAGGAAAAGAATTTTTCAGCTTTGTGTTCTGCCAGTTCAGGACTTTTTTTGTATCAGCTCTTTCCCACAAACAATATTGGTTTGTGCCTGTTGGATTTTTAAAGGAAAATATTGGGTTGAAGATGTCACAGGTGTTTTTTGTACTTAACCCCTCTCTGACAGGTGAGGGCCAGAGCATCCCCAGCTGTGGGGATCTTTTCCTTGGAATCTCAAGTACTTCCAGCTAATTTTGGGATCTAAAATACTTTCAAGTTCCCTTCACACTGATTTTTTTTGCCTTTTGTCTGTTCCAGTTCTCTAGAATTTAATTTCTGTGCATTTTCTGGATTTCCCTCTTGTCCTGGGTTGTTTTCCATCTCTTTCTGACACACAGAGCTCCATTAAGAGGTTGGTAAACTCTTTAAACACCTCCAAGAAATTACCAATTTTCCCTGCTTTCGATCATCCCTTAATCTCGACCTTTGGAGCAGTGCAGAATTTTCTCCTCCCCTGTGTAATTAACGCTGTCCTCCCATTCCCCAGCTCCCACATCCCTTCCTTCCCATGGCCCTGCTTCCTTTGCCACTTTAACAAAACCGATTATTCTTTCTAAAAGGCAAAAAAACTTCAAACTGTTATTCATGTGACATCAGCTGAAGAGTTGCTTGAAAAATGCTGCAATATTGCCTGAGAATGGATTGAGATTTTCCATTCCAGTTCTCACTGGGAGATGGACCATGGCATGGGGTTGGGGTGAGATGAGCTTTAAATCCCTCCTAACCCAAAAAATTCTGGGATTCTAGACCCTGATCCATGAGGGGTAACAACAATTTTTCTTTTACAGTATTTAAATGAAATTACTGCAGTCCAAGGGGCAGGGAGCTGGAGTGTGGAGCTGGTTTCAGCTTTAGGCAGCTGAAAGAGTTTTTATTTTATTTTATTTTTTTATTTTTAAGAACTCCATGAAAAATGAATATTTGGTTTTCATTTTTAACACGGCCGTTAAAGATTTAGAGCAGAGAACCTGTTTCTTGATGGATGCCACCGTCAGGAGCTGCCTTGGCTCTCAGGCTGTGCAAACCACAAAGTTCCTCTCTCATCTGCACCTTCGCTGCTGAGGGTGGGGGTGTCGCTGCCGTGGGATGGGAAAGGGAAATCTCTTGGCAGGAGCAGGCTTTTCCTTCTGTTTTCTGGGTTTCCAAGATGTTCCCTGAGTGTTTCCAAGTAAAACACTTCCTGACACACCTGCCAGCAAGCAGCAGAAGGGAAGGGTGATTTCAGTTTACCTGGGGAGCTCAGAGCCTGGGGGAGACGAGAAACCCAAACCCAAAGGTAGAATTGATCATTCAACAATCAATTTTCATGGACAGGGGAGGAATGTGGGCACAGCCCCAAAGCTGCCAGAGCTCCAGGGGTGTTTGGCTGAAGAGGTACAAAAATTCACCATTTAAGGTGTTCACCATTTAAGGTATTCACCATTTAAGGTGTTCACCATTTAAGGTATTCACCATTTAAGGTGTTCCACCATTTAAGGTGTTCACCATTGAAGGTAATCACCATTGAAGGTGTTCACCATTTAAGGTGTTCACCATTTAAGGTGTTCACCATTTTAGGTGTTCACCATTTAAGGTGTTCACCATTTAAGGTAATTCCATTTAAGGCTGTGCACCGCAATCGAGGAGGAGAATAAGCGATACAGGATCAATGTGATCAATACAAGCTTTATTCCACTATTTCTCTAGGTTCTCAGACTTAAGTACATTTCTCAGCAGCTAGCAGGTTTTCCATGTCATTGTGTCATTGTTAGTCAGACTCCTTGCCACACTCTTTTTGGTTACTTGCACACAGCTCCATCACTTGCCCCTCCCAGCTCGTGGTCCCTTCATCTGATGTTCTGCATTCTTTTGACCACAATTTCTCTTTCATAAATTCGGTGCTTCCCAGACCATCAAGGACACTGTCCTTGCAGCTTACCCTCAAGGTTTTGCTCGCACAATGCCTAGTCTGTATTCTGTGGTGGCAGAGGCTGCAAAAGCAGAGCCTCTAGCATCTCACGGTCCTGCTCTTCAAGCCATTTTTCAACATTTGGCCAAGGCCCCAGGGACAGGGAGGGATTGTTGGGGTGTCTGTGCAGGGCCAGGGGTGGCACTGATGGTCCCTGGGGTCCCTTCCCACTCGGGATATCCATAATTCTACAGAAGGCTGCTTGCATAACTCACATTCACTCCTGAGCTGAGTCTGCCTGACTCAGCTGGAGATGGCACTTGTCCTGGTGCCTCCACACTCCTGGTTGTCCTGAACGTATCGGGAACACTTGGTTACTTAATTAGTTCTATTAATAAACATAATTCTTGCCTATGTGAGCAAAAATCAGTGTAAAAGCCAAAGCAAGAGCTGCTTATTGCTGCTGCCTTGGCTGGAGTCCACACGGATCAGCTGTGGGGTGAGGCCAAATCCTGCTCCATGTCACCTCCCAGGGCTCTGCCAAGGGCTGGGAATTCTCTTCCCTGCTCAGTTTGATGCTGTGGGGTGAAATCTGTGGTTCATGATAGTGGAAGGTGTCTGGGGTGCAGCCTCAAAGTCCCTTCCACCCCAAACCATCTTGGGATTCTGTTATAAAATCCGTGTTTTGTGAGTAAAAGGTTTCTAATTCCCCTGCTGGAAGGAGGGGGAGAAGAGAGGAGAGGAGAGGAGAGGAGAGGAGAGGAGAGGAGAGGAGAGGAGAGGAGAGGAGAGGAGAGGAGAGGAGAGGAGAGGAGAGGAGAGGAGAGGAGAGGAGAGGAGAGGAGAGGAGAGGAGAGGAGAGGAGAGGAGAGGAGAGGAGAGGAGAGGAGAGGAGAGGAGAGGAGAGGAGAGGAGAGGAGAGGAGAGGAGAGGAGAGGAGAGGAGAGGAGAGGAGAGGAGAGGAGAGGAGAGGAATCTGCCAAATATGTTTTTATAAATTGATTTGCACCGGTTCTGCTTTCCTGGACAGCACTACAGTCCTGTGCCAGGCGCCAGATTTGCTGCTCCAGGTGCAGGATAATGAAGTGGCAGGAGCTGCAGGGGTGCATGGCACTGAAACTGCTCAGAGGAGAGCAGAGCACACAGGGGAATTTTGGAAGGGCACCGGGGAATTTTATTTTCTGCACAGATAGAAGAACAAAGGCCTTGAACAGTAAATACTGGTGACAAGAGCTCGTGGGACGCGATGTACTGCACTCCTGGAGTACTGCTGCTCTCTGTTGCATCCCTGGAGTAACATCAGGAACTCATCACCTTAGGATTGTGTCCAGGCCCAGGTCAGTGCCAAGCAGAAATCATCAAAGCAGAAACAAACAGGAGGAGGAAAAAGCTAATTATGGGAAGAGCTTTAATTGATAAATGCAACATCAATGTAGCAGAAGCTCTGCTTCAGTCAGTGCAGAGTTTGGTACCCACTCTTATCTCTGAGTGCCTTTGCCAAGGCTGCCCTTTGTCTGCTGGGGGGTGGCACCAGTGGTGATTGAATTTAACATACAAACGATGACCTGGTGTTTTGGGATTCCTGTCCTATTGCAGAGCGATATGAGAGATGAACAGAACAGGATCCATTTTTATTCTGGCCAATGTGAGTAAGAGAGAGACCTTGTGGTGCTCTCATGCTTTAGTTGTTAACATAACCTCATCTGGCAAAAAAGGCACTCTCTGTCTTCTTAGAACCTTCTTACTTTTTAGTCTTATGTGGCTGGCCCTCGTTTCCCTGCATTTTACACCTATTTCCTTCATTCTGCCACATTCCAACACATCCCCTGTTTATGGCTTCTGGAGTGATATCCACAGCTCACCAAGCAACAAATGATGTTCTCTAAAGAAGGGAAAAGAGCTCCTCATGTCCAGTTCTCTCCAGTGGAGCCCGTTGGGCAGGCAGGGAAGGTGACAGAAGGTGACCTGCCGTGTCCAGGGCAGGGCTGGCCCCCACAGAACCTCTGCCCCTCGGCTGCTGTGGATGAACAAACAAAGAAGGTCAGCCCAGGTGGTGGCAAACACAAAACTGAGTGCAGCTCTGCTGGGTAAACAAGGGATTAGCTGGGCCTGCTCAGCCCCCTCAGCTGCAGACCCTGAAGCTGCCCTGGTATTTAAACCTGCACAGCTCAGGGAAATAAATGCATATTCATGTTTCCCCTGGGAGAGCCGGATCCCAGCGAATCAATACTGAATTTCAGGGGACGGCCGCTGGGCTGTGGTGTGTGTGAGGCTGTGTGTGTGTCCTGCAGGAGGGTCAGGGGCTGTGTGAGGTGAGCCCAGCCCTGCCAGCCGTGATGCCAAGAGCTCTCCATCCTCCCTGCCGGGATGGACTGGGAGCTCAGGGGCTGCTCTGGCCACTGCCAGCCAGGGTTAACCTGGGCAGGGTGACATCCATCATGCCTGAGCTGGGAGGTGGCTGTGCCAGCTCTCAGGCTCACTCAAGCGAGGCTCTTAGGCTCAGTTTTGAAGCTCCTGGAGCAGGGAAAGGATCCTGTGTTGTACCAAAGCCTCTCACGCTACTCATTTCCCTCTGCTGCAGCCCTGCACAGAGACACCAAATGACCCCAGCCCTGCACAGAGACACCAAATGACCCCAGCCCTGCACAGAGACACCGAATGAGACTCTAGCCCTGCACAGAGACACCAAATGACCCCAGCCCTGCACAGAGACACCGAATGACTCCAGCCCTGCACAGAGACACCAAATGACCCCAGCCCCAAGGCTCTGACAGTTCCTCTCCTCCAAATTGCAGCTTTCCTCCTGCCCAGAGGTGTTTGTCTGTTCCCATCAGTTTGGAGAGATGCAGAGCGCAGGCAGTGATGTGCACCTGGCCTGGTGAGGAGTTCCCTTGCTGGGCCATCACACATCAGGCGTTTCCTGAGCAGGTCCTGCTGCTGGGATTTTGGTCCCTGACATATTCGTGTTTTATCCATTTGTTTGGAAAAGGTGCCAGACAATGACACTCCTCAGGTGTTGCTCTGATTTTCTGATATTCGTGGAGATTAGTGCAAGCTCACAGGGAGGTCAGGCAGGCAGCACACAAGATGACGAAGAGAGGAACTTTATTTACAAGAACTTCTGTATACATTCATTAATAATCTAATAATTATTGGTCAATAGTTTTTCCACCTCCTATAATGATTGGTTACAGCTCTAGAGCATCCAGTACCAAAACAAAGAGATTAGAAAGCACAAGAATGCAACTTATCTCTATTCTCCATGAGAAAGAAGAGAAAGATTTTAAAACAGTGCAACTACACTCAGGAAATGGAGACAGAAATTTAAATTAATGCAGGTTATCTGGTAGACTTTATTTCATATGCACTTCAGGCTTATCAAGATGTTCCTGAGCTGAGAAGAGTACAAAGGATGGTGTGAGTGTTAGGAGCATTGATAAATTAATTGTACACAGCATTGAACTCAGCTCCTAAGCTGGTTTTTTGCTGTAATTCATGTTCTACAAGCACAGGGAGAGCCATGAGCGCTGCTGCTGGAGCCTGAAACAACAGTGAATTCTCCTGCAGCAGCAGTTGGGTAATGTATGGAATCTCCTCAGTGCAGGAATCATCTGTTACATCGCACTGTGCCCCAGAGGAGCTGCGAGCAAAGGATGACACCGAAATCTGCCCTGCAAAGGCTGCCGAGGACTGAGAACAGCTCTGGGATGGAGGGGCTGTGCTGGTGCCCACGGTGAGCAGAGCACAGGCGAAGCTGAAGAGCTCTGGGCACAGCAATGACCTCCTTTGTCTCGGCGTGCAGAGGTTTGGGATGGCTGGAGCCAATAAATCACCGTGGGGTGCGGAGCTCTGCTCCCTGCACAGCACCAGCAGCATCAGCCTCACCTGGGGCTGCATCCCTGCCTGCACTGGGGCTGCATCCCTGCCTGCACTGGGGCTGCATCCCTGCCTGCACTGGGGCTGCATCCCTGCCTGCACTGGGGCTGCATCCCTGCCTGCACTGGGGCTGCATTCCTGCCTGCCTGCACTGGGGCTGCATCCCTGCCTGCCTGCATTGGGGCTGCATCCCTGCCTGCACTGGGGCTGCATCCCTGCCTGCCTGCACTGGGGCTGCATCCCTGCCTGCCTGCACTGGGGCTGCATCCCTGCCTGCCTGCACTGGGGCTGCATTCCTGCCTGCCTGCACTGGGGCTGCACTCCTGCCTGCCTGCACTGGGGCTGCACTCCTGCCTGCACTGGGGCTGCACTCCTGCCTGCCTGCACTGGGGCTGCACGCCTGCCTGCACTGGGGCTGCATTCCTGCCTGCCTGCACTGGGGCTGCACTCCTGCCTGCCTGCACTGGGGCTGCATCCCTGCCTGCCTGCACTGGGGCTGCATTCCTGCCTGCCTGCACTGGGGCTGCACTCCTGCCTGCCTGCACTGGGGCTGCACTCCTGCCTGCACTGGGGCTGCATGCAGAGCAGGATGCTGCTCAGGGCTCCAAACTCTGCAGCTTACAGCTCCAAGCACTTCCATCCTGGAAGGTTAATTTGGACTTCACAAACTGGCAGCCTTCACGGGGATCACAAAGTCCTGAATCCCAAGGCAGGAATGAGGGAGCTGCTTGGATTCCCCCAGAATTTTATATTTCTGACCACAATTTTTACATCACAAATATTTGGGGAAAAGAGGAAAAAATATCAGTGGAGCTCCATAGTGAGGCCTTGATGTCACAGGATCATGGAATGGTTTGGGTTGGAAAGGACATTAAAGCTCACCCAGTGCCACCCCTGCCATGGCAGGGACACCTCCCACTGTCCCAGGCTGCTCCAAGCCCTGTCCAGCCTGGCCTGGGACACTGCCAGGGATCCAGGGGCAGCCACAGCTGCTCTGGGCACCTGTGCCAGGGCCTCAAACCCTCCCAAGGAACAATTCCTAATTCCCAATGTCCCATCCAGCCCTGCCCTCTGCCATGGGAAGCCATCGCAGTGATACTGCACAGCATTTCTCTATTCTACAGACAACTTCTAGTTAAACACTTGTTTATTGGACACAGCAAAAACGGGGTTGATGTGTTAAATTTACCCAGGGTTCTCTGCTATGGATGGCTGAATTTTTGAACAAAAATTGCTCTCTGGTGTTTTCCTACCCTCTGTCTCCGTGTCCCTGCTCTCCCACTGTAATTACTCAGTTCCTGACTCTGCACATCAGGTGTTTAATGTGGGGGAGGAGGGGGCTGAACAGTTCAATTAATTAAGCCAAGTTGTAGCAGATCATCATCATTTTTCAAGGTGTCAATGGAGAGATCTCTGGGAGCGATGCAGATGAGCCTGGACCACCTGGGAATTCAGGCTCAGTTCCCATCACAGCATTTCCAGCCCTTGGAAATACTTGCCAGAGCTTCAGGTTAACCCCACAGCAGCTCAGAGAATATTTGCAGGAGTGTCCTAAAAGTCTTAATTTCCATCTCTAATACAAAAAACCCCAGTGTACCCCGGAATTTTTCTGCTGTTGTGCAGAGAGGATTTTTGTGGGGCTTTGAAAAAGTCAGTTGCAAACTAGAAATTCTAACACTAATTAAAACATGGAATGCTGCAGTTGGAGCAGTAAAGGAGGGGAAGCAGATAGTTCAGATGAAGTTCAGGGATAAATGTGAATTCTGTGAGGTTTTTTTAAGTGTCCAGGTAAGAAAGCTCTCTGAGTTTATGCCCAGCTTGATGAATATGACTCCATACAAATTTCTGGTGTGCAGCTGTGCCTTATCTAACCTGAAAGCAGTCTGGACCTCAGTCAGTACTCATTGAATCCTAAAAATCAGCGACACAGGGATTCCAACCCCTGGGCTCTGGAATGGGAAAGGTTTTATGAGGTGGCTGAGTGCTGCCACTTGGAGAGCTGAGGGACTCACTGTGCCCTGCCTGCTCTCAGCTCTGGGCTGGGGAAACCTCTGCCTTCGGTGTGTTAAGGACTGCAAAGATCCTTAATTCACCCCAGAGCCACATGGGAAGGTTTATAATCTGGAACTTTCAGCATGGCTCCCTTTAGGAAATCTTTCTGCACAGCTGTTTTTGAATATTTTACAAATAAAATATTTTTTATCCTTTATTTCTGTTTTTGAATGCCAGCAGTACCTGCAGCCCCTAAGGCCTCCCCTTTTCCTTGTAAGATTTTACATCTCTGTGACAATTCTTGTTGGGTTTATTGCTTTATCACCACTTATTCTGCAGCTGTTCGTGCTTTAATCACCATTTATCCCACAGCTGTTGGGGGGCAAATCAGGTTCTGGGGGGCTGAGGGGTGGGGCAGGACAGCCCAGAAATGCTCAGCTGCAATTTGGGACCTCCCTGCAGAGAGGAGGGCTCTGACCTGCACCCCGAGCTCACAAAAAGAGACTTTTCTGGGACTCTGGAGGCTGCTGGAAGGAGCAGAAAATGTGAGCAGAATGAAGATAACAACCAGGTAGATTTATTTATATGTTTTAAATATATTTTCCTTTAGCAGAGCTGCAATTTTTATCTTTGGAGAGTTGGTTTTGGTGGTTTTCTGTCCTAATACAAG
Organism: Acanthiza pusilla; assembly: GCA_036630365.1. NCBI lineage: Eukaryota > Metazoa > Chordata > Aves > Passeriformes > Acanthizidae > Acanthiza > Acanthiza pusilla. The sequence goes on along the minus strand of JAXCHO010000001.1, from coordinate 1,243,109 downwards.
CGATAGGAGTGTCTTTGATGTCTCTCTATAAAGTTTTATCTCTGTGCCCTGGCTGACTCAGAGCCTTGTCACAGTGAGTTTTATTTTAATTAACCCCGTGCAGAGAGATTGGTTTCCCCAGGCTGAGGGGCTGCTTCTGCAGGATCAGGGTTTGTTCAGCTGAGCCCTGCCTGCTCCTGTCCTGGGCTTTGTCTGCTCCCTGTCCGAGCTGTTCCCGTGTTTAGGGCTGGTTTTTCTCGGATATGACACATTTTATCACAGCCCCTTTCACTGGCAGGTTGTTTTCTGGCATTTCCCATGGCTGGGCTGGGATTGTTTGTGTGTCTGTGTCTGCTCCAAACTCCAGGAGCAGCTCAGTCATTTGTGGGGACATGAAAAGGCTCAATTCTGGTCCAGATTGCAGAGTTCTGTGTGGGGAGATAGCAAAGAGTGAAGGAGGGGGTGACCCATGGAACCTGGGCACAGAAATTCTTCACTCCCTTCTCCTCTCAAGAATTTGACATTTACTCCAGAACTTCATTTTTGTCATTGTTAAAAACCTTGTTTTTTCAACCTTGTTTTCAGCCAATTCACTCTTTCTTTTGTGGAACTTTGTCTTGCAATAGAACCGTTTTTTCTCTCTTCCTTATTTATTTACTGTCACAAAATCCAGCTAATTTCTTCGGCTAAATAAGCAATTTTGCTTTAATCTCATCCTCTGTTCCCACTTCTTGATCATCCATGCAATCCTTGTATACACTGAAATTCATCTGTCTTGAGCAAAGATGTACAAAATTATAGACAAGATTGAAAATTGACTTCTTTGTGTTTCTGCCTATTGGAAAAATGATGTGTAACAGGATTTAACTTTTTTAATTGCAAATTCCCATTCTGCATAAAGCATGATTGGTTTCCTTTGCTTTTTCTCCTGAGTTCCTGGTATTTAACAGAAATTCTTGTTGTTGCCTGCAAAGAACAACATCTCTCACTTAACTCCAGACAGGTTTTTGTGTCTCCACACAGAGCAGTAAAACTGAGTCTCTCTGTGGTTTGGCATTGCAGAGTTTGAATTGGGTTTCTTGGGTTTGCAGAGTGATGTTCTGATTGGACTCAAGGAAAATCTCATTTCTGCTGATTGCTGCTGACTTTAGGGTTGGTGCTGGTGGGGAAGGTTTGATGCATTTAGGGGAGGTGTCCAAGGAAGTCTGCAAGAGCACAGGAGCCTCTGGGCTGGAATTGTGGAATTGGTGAGGATGGAAAGAGAAGTGAGAGATGTTTACCAGAGAGAAGAGCTCTTCCAGAGTCCCAAACAGGTTTGGTTCTTTCCTTGTGGAGCAGGAGTGAATCAGCAGCTCCAGGAAAGCTTTCACTAAGGTTCCTTCCCTGCTGCGCCAGCCCTGCTCAGCTGAGCCTGGCCCTGGCTCCAGGACTGTCCCCAGGTTGTCACCAACACATTTCCTGTCCCCTGCTCCCAGCCCCTGGGATATGGAAGAGCTCTCCTCTTTTGCAAACATCTTGCATTTCTCTTTTGATTTGTGAACTTGCTGCTCACTCACCCCGTGAGCTTTCAGTGCCTCAAACTCCCTCCTCAGAGAGTGCAAATCTGTGGACCTTGCGTTTCCAAAGGTGTCACCTCATCCCTGGAAGTGATTTTGCTCACATTGAGTCTCCATGAGAGACTTTGCAGAAGTCACTAGGCCTGTGGCTCAGGAGGATCAGCTCTGCTTCAGCCAAGTATTTCTTTGCTGCATGCTAATTTTTCTCCTTTAATATTCCATCTAATTGTGGTTCTTAATCTTGCTCATGACCTTAAATCACGCTCTGCCAACCATCCTTTCTCTCAGTGGCAATAAGGGGTTTTGTTTTATTTTTTCTCCTTGGATGGTGCTTGTGGCTGAATATCAGTGTCTCAAAAATGGAGATTTATTGGCTCAGGCCACAGAGGACTGTGTGGGAAAGCAACACAGTGGGTTAAAAAAAGGGATAAAAGTGTCAAACACCTCAGTGGTGGGACTGGCCATCAGTAAAACTTTACATTTCTGTCTAAAGCACACAGTGGGTTAAAAAAAGGGATGAAAGTGTAAAACACTTCAGTGGTGGGACTGGCCATCAGTAGAACTTTACATTTCTGTCTAAATCAAACAAAAGGCACTGAGGGCTGAGCTGCTGCTGGCAGCCCCTGTGACAGGAGCAGCAATTAGCAGTAATTAACACCTCTGTTCTGGCACCTCCCAGGGCCTCCCACAGCAGTCAGACCTTCCAAGACTTTCCATCCTGGGTGGTTTTGCTTTCCTGGCTGATCAGCTGGCCCATCACCACGTTTATTAACGTGGATCAGCCTGGTCCCAGGGGTTCCAAATCTCGTGTTAAATGTAGAGTTTAATTCTGAGGGAATCAGCTCTGATCCAACACTGGGCAGCGTTTGGGATTTGAGCAGTACCTGCAGGAATATTCCTGTGCTTGGGATGGCACAGCAGGCTCTGAGGGTTCAGATAATTCCCATGAAGTGGAAAATATTTGTGTTTAGAGCAGGTGCTGAACTGGCACCCTCTGCAGAATGCAGATTTGCAGTTAACCTTGGGAAGAAGAGCAGAAAGGATGGAAAAGTCACTGCAAACAGAGTCAGACTGTGATGGGACAAGCTGTGGGACTTGTAAGGAAGTGGCCAAAATCTCTTTTTGATAATTAAAATTATAATTAAATAAAAATAATTAATAAATACTATTAAATAATGAATTAATTAAATAATAATGATAATAAATTAAATTATAATTAAAATGATAACTGTGGGAGTTGTGATTGCTGTCCCTGGCACTCCAGACTGAGGCACAAATCGCAGTTGTCCTTCACATACTTGAGAAGTACTCGAGTGCTACTCGAAGAACAAACATTTTCTGCCCTGTTTGATGAGGATTGCAGCTCCCCTGGATGGAAGCCATGTCCACTCTGAGCCTTTGCTTTCCAGTGAATGGATCTGTTCTGCTCTTCCTTTGGGATTTGCTCCTTCCCACCGCCCCAGCCTGTGCACCTTGTTTTTCTGGCTCCTGCCTCGCTCTGGGCAAATATTCTTGCTCAGTGCATAAATAAGCAGAGAGATGGAAACTTCCCCGTGCTGGGGATGTGGGGCAGGGATTGATGGGGGCACTGACATTTGGGTTAATTTGGCTTCAGGACCTTTGCTCATGATGGGCTCAACCTGTGTGAAATGTGAATTTCTGACTGAGGGAGAGGTTGGGAGAGGAGCTGTTGGTCTGGGGAAGCTGCTGGGTTTCCCTTCCCTCCAAACCACGGGGAAGATGATTGGGGAATTCTGCATTCCTTGGGATTTAAAAACTTTTTTTCCTCTTCATTTATTTATTTTTCCAACACTTTCAACTATGGATAAAATCTATTTGGAGGGGAGTTGTCTCTGCGTTCATCATTTTATCATCCAGCTGGAAAGCAGCTCAAAATTTTCAATCCTCCAAAATCACTAAGTCATCGGAAATTTCCAGAAATCAATTCGATGTGTTTTCACTTAGGTGCATTACCTCTGAAAGAAATGTGTTGTTAAAGAAAATACCTAAATATTTATAATAATAGGAAATGGCGTTGGACAGAACCCACATGGATCATGGAGGGCCTGCCTTGACTTGCTGGAGGGCAGAACATGGCACTGGAATTATGAAAAAACACCTAATTGTTAAGTGCAGCTAAGACAAGGCTTTGTTTGTTTCTAAAACTTAAAAACTGAGTTGAGCCCAGAGCAAATGTGGATGTTTAAATGAAGTTGTGTCAGAAGATTTCCCCAGAGAAAATTGAACTTTTTAGTTTTGGAAGTGTCTGAAATTCTTGTTGAAGATGGGGTAAATCACTTGGGATTAAACATAATTTTTGTTAGTCTTAAAATCAACTCTGGATTTGAGCAGAACGTTAGTGATGCAGACCCCGAATATTCCTCTGCCAAGTGCGAAGGAGCTGAGCTCCCTGGAAGTCTCTGCAGCTCTTTGGATCTCCCAGACTTCTGGACATTTATTCATCTCCAGGTTCTGCTTTATTAACACTTTGTCAATAACTTTTTTGACTCTGTTCAAAATAAATCTCCTAAATGACAGGGCTCTGCTGGAGTTTTCAATTAGACATTACACAAAAGCTAACAGCTCTGTCTTGTGCTCCTCTGCATCCTTTCTCCTCATAAATCCTGGGGTCTGACACATCCTTGTGCAAACACTCTGCCGTTTCTGAGAGGAATGATGTAATGGGGTTACTAAAAAGGGCAATAATATAGATTTTCTTTAGCCATTGTGTCATCAGAAGAGTGTAAATCTGACCAGTGTGAGCAATCCAAATCAATTTATTGTGTATTATGAAAATTCCTTCATCTATTTTCTGTACTGCAGAACATTTTCACTTCCAAGTACCCTGCTTTGAAAAGCAGAGCAGTTACTTGTAAAGAGATTTTCCTAAATCAAACCGTGACCATAAAACACTGAAGGTGGCAAAAGATATAATTTCCCCCCAGTTTCAAATCAGACATCTTGTATTTTAAGAAAAAGAGACAGTGGAGAAATGTTTCCCCGGTGGTGATACCCATAAATTCTCCACAAGTTATGTGATACTTGACAAAAATTATTGCTTTGGATGACCAAAAAACCTCTGCTATCTCTGTGCATCTTGTGTTACATGGTCAGAGCCCTGAGGCAAATTCTGTAGCCTTCAGAAAATGTCATTTTCCACTTTTCAGGGTGAATATTCCCTGTGAGGGGTGTGTGGCTCTGCAGGTGGAACTGGGGTGATGTGGGGACAGTCCTGCAATAATTCCAGGGGTGCCTGAGTTCCCTCTGTCTCTGAGATGCTCTGGCTGGGATAGAGTCACTGGATCCTCCTGCCTCTCTCAGTGCTGCCTGGATGGGCAGGGCAGAGAGAGGAAACCAGCTAAAATTTGGGTATTTTGACACAGAGGTGTGATAAAGGAACTGGAGGTGCAGTCAGGAGTGTTTGTGGTGTTTGTGGAGCCTGGGCAATAATTCCAGGGGTGCCTGAGTTCCCTCTGTCTCTGAGATGTTCTGGCTGGGGTAGAGCCACAGGATCCTTCTGCCTCTCTCAGTGCTGCCTGGATGGGCAGGGCAGAGAGACAAATCACCTAAAATTTGGGAATTTTGACATAGTGGTGTGATAAAGGAACTGGAGGTCCCATCAGGAATGTTTGTATGGAGCCTGGGCAATAATTCCTGGGGTGCCTGAGCTCTCTTTGTCCCTGAGATGTTCTGGCTGGGGTAGAGCAGCTGGATCCTCCTGCCTCTCTCCCCCTTCAATGCTGGCAGGATGGGCAGGGCAGAGAGACAAATCACCTAAAATTTGGGTATTTTGACACAGTGGTGTGATAAAGGAACTGGAGGTGCAGTCAGGAGTGTTTGTGGTGTTTATGGAGCCTGGGCAATAATTCCAGGGGTGCCTGAGCTCCCTTTGTCCCTGGCTGGGGTAGAGCCACTGGATCCTCCTGCCTCTCTCCTCCTCAGTGCTGGCTGGATGGGCAGGGCAGAGAGACAAATCACCTAAAATTTGGGTATTTTGACACAATGGTGTGATAAAGGAACTGGAGGTGCAGTCAGGAGTGTTTGTGGTGTTTATGGAGCCTGGGCAATAATTCCAGGGGTGCCTGAGCTCCCTTTGTCCCTGAGATGCTCTGGCTGGGATAGAGTCACTGGATCCTCCTGCCTCTCTCCTCCTCAGTGCTGGCTGGATGGGCAGGGCAGAGAGACAAATCACCTAAAATTTGGGTATTTTGACACAGAGGTGTGATAAAGGAACTGGAGGTGCAGTCAGGAGTGTTTGTGGAGCCTGGGCAATAATTCCTGGGGTGCCTGAGCTCTCTTTGTCCCTGAGATGTTCTGGCTGGGATAGAGCAGCTGGATCCTCCTGCCTCTCTCCCCCTTCAATGCTGGCTGGATGGGCAGGGCAGAGAGACAAATCACCTAAAATTTGGGTATTTTGACACAGTGGTGTGATAAAGGAACTGGAGATGCCGTCAGGAGTGTTTGTGGTGTTGATGGAGCCTGGGCAATAATTCCAGGGGTGCCTGAGCTCCCTTTGTCCCTGGCTGGGGTAGAGCAGCTGGATCCTCCTGCCTCTCTCAGTGCTGGCTGGATGGGCAGGGCAGAGAGAGGAAACCAGCTAAAATTTGGGTATTTTGACACAGTGGTGTTATAAAGGAACTGGAGGTGCACTCAGGAGTGTTTGTGGTGTTTATGGAGCCTGGGCAATGGAGCTTTCCTGGCTTTTTGCATTTCCTCTCCCACAGCTTCACCGCTGCAGTTTTCCTGTGTGGTTTTCTGGGCAGTCAGTGGTGGCTGACCTGAGGGACAAAGGATGATTTGCTTGGCATCCTCAGAAGGCTGGAGAGGAGTCAGAGCCGAGGGCTGGCTGGAGGTGTCTGTAAGAGGAGCTGGAAAGCCCAGGAATGGCCACAATTTTATAGATCTTAAGCTCCAAATGACCAAATTACACAGGAAATAGCAGTAATTGAGCCAGTCCAGCAGCAGAAGTGTGGGAGCTGATCACAAGCTCCCATTTCCTGCTGCAGGTTCCAGCAGCCATTGGGTTTCTTTCTGTACCAAGTCACAGCTCCAGTCCAGCAAACTCTCAGGTGTGGCAGGAGACTCACAACACCCAAAAGTGGCATTATCCTCTACTCAGGGTGAAGGTTTGAGTCTAGATTTAATACAGGAGCTCCAAAATAGGCAAAGTTGGGAATGTTATTTATAATTTTCCAACCAAAAAAATGTGGTTTTGATACAAGGAAAATTCTGGCAATAATTTACAGCAACACCATTGCAACACTGATGTTATTGCAGTAATACTGAGGCTGCTGAGTACCCTGTTCAGCAATAGTTAGGACTAATGAGCAAAAGCTTGGCTATTTATCCATAAATTCCATGACAGCGTTTCCAGTGCTACTTGTCTCGGAGATTGCTAAATGAATATTGATTTTTATTGCCCGGGACTGTGTTGGCTGTTCAGCTGTGGCTCTTTTCCCAGTCTGCTGACAGTGTCTCGCTGGGATGTGCTGCACATGCCCCAGTGAGCTCTGGCAGTGCCCCTGGGCTGCTCTTCGTGCCCTGGGCACACTCCCTGCCCCAGGCTGGGCTGGCCTGCAGGGTTGGATACTTTGGGGCTTTATTTGTCTCCAAAATGATTTTCTGGGTGCTGTACTGAGCCTTGACCCCGCTCTGGCGATTTCCCTGTGGAGTTCAGGGCTGTCCCCTGGATGGAGTTCAGGGCTGTCCCCTGGATGGAGTTCAGGGCTGTCCCCTGGATGGAGTTCAGGGCTGTCCCCTGGATGGAGTTCAGGGCTGTCCCCTGGATGGAGTTCAGGGCTGTCCCCTGGATGGAGTTCAGGGCTGTCCCCTGGATGGAGTTCAGGGCTGTCCCCTGGATGGAGTTCAGGGCTGTCCCCTGCCCAGAGTTCAGGGCTGTCCCCTGTAGTTGCACTGTTTTAGAAATCTTTCTGTTCTTTCTCAGAGAGAACATAGATAAGCTGCATTCTTTTCCTTTCTTAATCTCTGTGTTTGGTATTAGGTGTTATTTGGCTGTGACCAATGGTTTTGGGAGGTGGATTCTTTGCTGACCAATAGTTGCTAGAATATGAATGGATATAAAAGAGGTTTCTTGTAAATAAACATCCCTTTTTGCCATCTTGGTTCATCTGCCTGAATTCTCTCAGCCAGCCTCTGCAACCCTTGGGGACTTTAAAGCCACAGTCCCCTGCCCGGAGTTCAGGGCTGTCCCCTGCCCCAGGTGTGCAGCCTTTGCCAGGACAGGAATGGAGCTGGGAGATCATGAGGACAGCCAATAAAACAATCCTCCAGTGCACTGCTGAGGGGAAATGGTGGCATTTCTGTGAGCTGTGCCTGTCCAGAGTCCCCATTCCAGGGGGATTTGGAAGCTGGGCAGACGTGGCCCTGGCAGTGTCACATTAATGATTGGATTCAGTCTTAAAATGATTCCCAACTCAAACGATTCTGTGATTCTCTGGAAGTACTGATTTCATGAAGTTCTGCTTGCAGGGCCAATCCTTCAGAAATGAGGTTTGTGAATCCCAGAGTAGGGAGGGTTTATTGCATGCTGGGAAACTGGAGGTTTTGAGGAATAATTGAATTTCACTCCTGGTTTCCCATCGCAGAAGCAAACCCAACCAAGAATATAAGGATGGTTTCTGGTCGGATGGGTGCACATCTCCCAGCTCCATCTTTTCACTTTCATATAGCTGCTTTCTCTTCTGCTGGATCCTGTGCTCTGGAAAATATAGGATAGGGAAAAATTTCCAAGGTGTCTTCTTAAGTGAACTTTTCTCAGATTAGCAGAATAGGTTAATTCCAAGAGCTGCTAATTGCTCAGCAGCTTTTATTGACAATTTTTAAATTTCTCAACTGTTTTGACTACCAGGCTTTTCCATTCCTTTCCATTTGAAATCATTTAAGATCTCTACTTAGATGATTATTATGAGCTAATAGTTATTATGAACTATCCACAATTCAGATTTCAAGGCTTGCAGATGGAATTTGAATTAAGTGATGAAGGATTTCTACCATGTAAGGATAATTTCAAGGGGGAGGAAGGAAAAAACTTAAACCCATCAAATGAGATATTAATTGCAAATTAATAACTCAGATTTAATCAAAAAGGATTTTTTATATAGGAAGTAGAAAGTGTATTAATCTAGTTTTTAGAACTGTCTTATGGAAATGAATACAGAAATATGTCCTCAATGGGAAATTGTAATGTTTCAAGAATACAGCATTGAGAGAGTAATGAATACATTATGAGAGAGTAATTGCATATTTTAAAGGAATTATCCAACTAATCATAAAATTCCTGTTGGAAAAAGTGCTTAGGAAAATGTTTAGATTTCTGTAAGTACAGAAATTGCAAACTGACAGCAAATGTCAGAATCTGAGGAATATTTGAGTGGTGGGTGACCCTTAGGGTTCCACAAATAATTTTGAAGAGTTCTTGTGGTTAAAGACGGAAACTGCAGAATGCATTTCCTTGTTTGGCACGGCCTGGGAGCTGAACTCAAAAGGTGAGGGAGGGATGAGCTGACAATTTCTTTGGGAAAATGTCAGTGCCCAGCCCGGGCTGAGCCTGCCAGGGCTGTGCTCTGCCCTATTTCCAGCTGAAGATGCTGTTTTCATGTTCAATTACCTCCTCGAAGATGGAGATAATTTTCAGGCCCTGATTGCAATGAAGGGCCTGGCACAGAGTTCTCTTCCCCTGGCACTGAACCAGGGCTCTCCTGGAGCTCTCAGTGCAGATGCTCCAAAACCTTTCATGGAACCACCCTGGAATTTGGGGAAATGATGTGTGATTTGCTGCCCTAATGGTTTAATTGCCTGGTGGTGGGTGCTGTGATGGGCAGGTAAATAACCTGTAATTTTTGCTTAAATAGCTCTTTTTCAAACAGATTCTGTGTATATTATGAGTTTGAAATATTATATATTTCACTTAGGTATGGTTCATCTACATGTGATCCCCAAAACATTTCCATGTCCTTCCCTCCCCCTGCACTGGGAGAGTGGAGATGAGGTGTTTAAACATTGAGGTCAGGCCACCTGAAAGAAAAGGAGGAAAAAAGGGAGGGGGAGAAAGGGGGTCACACCCTCAAAGGAAAATTGAATATTGATTTTTAATTTAATTTTTTGTGAACTTTGGTTACTTCTCCATGAGTGGGACACTCGTCATGGGAGAGGATCAGAAGGATAAATTCAGAAATATCTCTCTACAGTGCTCATAGAATAGATTTTTCTACACACTTTGTACAGTTTGACCCAGGACCAAGCTCCAGGTGTAGTTCAGAGCTGTCAGAAGTTCCAGGAATTGGCTGAGTTCATATTCACTTGGCTCTTATCTGCAGCTTTAATATGGTCTAAACAAACCCATTTTTTTAGCACTTCTGCACTGTTTGTAATTCAATTTCCTCTTGAAGAAGTGGAGTTGGTGTTCACCAAAACTGCTCTGTGCCTTGCGTTAATGTCTGGTAATTGGGATTGATGAGAGGATTTGCTCCTAATCCACTCTGGCTCTCTAATCACTGCCCTGGTGCAGAGTGAGCCTCGGCAGTCGACACCGAGGTGATCCTGATGAAAGAATGGCTGTTGGTAACGCTGGGATTTCCTCAGGACAAATTAAACCTGCAGGTTTTGAGATGACAACTCACAAAATTGAAGAGATTTAGCAGAGGACTTGGCTGTGCAGTGCATTAATTGTGATATTAGAGAGCCTTGTCCCCACGTGGCTCAGGCAGTGGTGCCACTTTCACACTAAATTCATTTCTGTGACCTTGCCCCTCACTGGGCACAGGGAGAATTCCTGGCTGTTCTCAGGGGATTTCCAGAAATGTGGGCTCAGGAACAAGGTCATGTCTAGTTGTATTGTTTTAGGAATCTTTCTGTTCTTTCTCAGGGAAAACAGAGATAAACTGCATTTTTTTACTTTCTTGATCTCTGTGTTTGGTATTAGGTGTTATTTGGCTGTGACCAATGGTTTTAGGAGGTGAATTCTTTGCTGACCAATAGTTGCTAGATTATTAATGGATATATGAAGAGGATTTTTGTAAATAACATTTTCCTTTCTCCATCTTGGTTTCGTCTGCCTGCTTCCTCTGCCAGCTCCTGCAAATCCTGGGAAACCTAAACCCACAGTCGTGGAAGGGAATCTCATCTCCAGCTGAGTGTCCCCACAGAGGACCTTGGGTTTTCATTCTTTCTCCTGGTGAGCTGCAGGCAATGTCAGCTGGGCCGTGGGGGTAGCCCTGGGGCACAGGGATTGTCACGGGGGTTGTCCCCACCGTGGCTGTTGGATGTCACATTTGTGCTTGCAGGATGTTTTGGGAAGCATCACTTCACACCTTTCCCTCCTGAGCTCCGTCAGTGTGACAGTGATGGTTGGAATTGGAACTGGGATGGAGCCCTGAGCCACCTGGGACAGTGGGAGGTGTCCCTGCCATGGCAGGGGTGGCACTGCAGGAGCTTTAAGGTCCTTCCAAACCAATCCATTCCATGATTCTCTCTACACTGGGCTTTGCTAATCCCCAGGATTAAATAAATTCCATGGTAGGCCTGAGATTGCCCAGGTAGCATCACGTCATGGCTCTCTTTTCATTCCAGGCTGGAATTTGAGCTCTCTCTTCCTAAAGTGAATTATTCAGCACTGTCTCCTGAAGCTCAGCAGTGTGTGCTCAGTGCTCTCGTCTGAGAAATGCTGTGGCATTGTGGAATAGGCAAGTGAGGGAAAAATCCTTTGATCAGACAGCTTTGTTGCTGAGAAAAGAGAGCAGAGTAAACGCAGAGTAAAATAACTTTTTTTTTTCCTAAAAGTTGGCTATCTTTCCAGATAAATTTAAATAATTCATGGCAATTTACTGCAGATTTTTATTTAGAACTAATTAGAAGCACTGTTTCATCACATGTGCCCTACCTCGGAACAGTTTCACCTTCTTTATGAGATATTTTTATATGAGTATTTTTGGCCTGTAATTAATGTGGATTTAAAAAATATTCACTTTAATATTCTCTGGGTAAAGCTTGAAAAAAAAAAATGGGTGTTTTTTCTCCCCATGGACTCGGTGCTCTGAATCAGAAGCAGCACTCACTGGTGAAAGGTTAAAGCCTTTAAAGCTGCTCATGGGAACCTCTGGGATACCTCTGTAGTCCTCAAAGAATCTATTTCTGTACTCGCCTCTTGTGACAGGAATTTGTTAAACTAGGCTGAGTTAATAACCTCCCAAAGCAGCCTCATTTGCCGAGCGGTACATCCTGACACATTTTTATTAGGAAAAGCAACACTTCAGCCTTGTTTGTTTGCATATCGCTGTCCTATTTCAAACACCGCTTCGCGTGCGCCGTCGTCGCTTCCTGCACCGAGTTATTTCCTGCAGCTCTTGGGATCCAAAATCCCTGAGCTGGGGCTGGAAAGGTCCATGAGGAGCTTCTCTGTGTGGCACTGCTGTGCTCCTGTCCTGCTCTTTCTCAAAGGATGGTGGAGCCAGGTGGGCATTGCCTCTGCTCAGAGTAAGCAGCGCCAGGACAGAAGGAAATGCTCTCAAACTGTACCACTGTATCTTAAACTCGATGTTAGGAAATATTTCTTCACGGAAAATGTTGTCAAACTCTGGCACAGCTGCCCAGAGCAGGGGTGGAGTCGCCATCCCTGGAGGGGTTTGGCGTCCCTGTGGATGTGGCACTTGGGGACAGCGGTGGCCTTGGCAGTGCTGGAGAATGGATGGGCTCTGAGGGCTCCTCCAGCCTCAGTGATCCTGAGAGTTTAAGGCTCTTTGGGTTTTGGTGTTGCTGGTTTTATTGCTAGGTGCTGTCTGGGAGAACAGCTTGAATTCTTACCTTTGCTTAAGTTCTCCTGAATTCTAATAAACCAGTTTTATGCATTTATTCATTTAATGTATTTATTTAGTATAGTCTTCTTGGTAGAATAGGAGGAGTTCTAGTCTCTAGGTCTTTTTTGTCCTTAAAAAATAATGTTCACTCAGTTCGCTCAAAGGAGCATCATGTTGGATAGAATTTGCATCTCAAATCAAAGAGCAAATGATAAAGAGGGAGCCTGATCCTATCACCCTTTTTCATTGCTGTTCCTGTGGTGTAGGAGATATTTCCCCACTTCACTCCCTTTTTAACAATAATTTGGGTATAAAACTCGGGCTCAATGCTGGATGTGCTGTCTGGGTGCAGGAGCCTTTGGACTCTGGGATAAAAGCAGAATTCCATCAATTCCATTTTCCCCAGAGTGAGCCTGGTGCCACTGAACAACAATAATCCACTTTCATGGCCAGCAGTAGAACAATGAAATTGTTCTATTAAGTTTATTCAAGCGTAAGAACTCCTGCTAATAAATTAGAAAAGGAAAACAAAAAGGCTCCTGTGGAGGATGTCCAGTGGAACCAAGGCCAGCCATGTCTGAGACTCTTACAGTCTGTAAACTGCGGGGTTTTCAGGATAAACTTTTTAGTTAAACTGCTGAAGGCTGGATGGAAAATGAAAAAGATTTGAACATCATCCTGGATTCTTATTAAGGGATGGGTGGAAACCTCCCCTGAGCACTGTTCACAGGATGGCAGCCCATAATGTTCTTGGTGGATGAATCAATCTATCCAATATTCCCTGGGTAAGGAAACATTTCCAGTTTGGAACTTCAAACAGCTGAGATAAAGGCCCGAGATGTTTTGTAGGGTTGATAGATTTAGCAAGATCACACTCGAGAAGGTTTTCTGTGACTCACCAAATGTTACTTTTGTTTGTAGCATTTATACTTTAATAACTGACTCGCTGTGCCGTGAGCTCTGACCTTTGATAGTGTCTTAGATAACACCTGCTGTGACAGATTTGCTCCTCTCTGGTTTTCATACACTACTTCAGGTGCCTCTCAATATATAGATTTTGCTTCAGGAACCTCCAGAAATCTTAGGAGGAAATTATTTGCCAGAAAGACAGGGAAATTCCATCCTCTCCCCACTTTGGGTGACTGAGGGAGAATCAGTCTGTGCTCCATGGAAAAATTTTCATACAGTTATGAAATAAAGCAGCCATCTCCAAAGGGAGAACACTTAACGCATGTTGGGATTTGTGATTTTTTTCCCTTATTTCCTGTTCTCTTATCACTACTTGATTGGGAAAAATGCCTTGAAAAAGTCCAGCTCCATAACTTAGATTGGATTGCTCATCTTCTAGCAAAGAATGTGCTCTGCAGCTCCCCGGGGTATTAAACAAATAAATGGAGAAGGATTAACACCGGCTGGTGTGGCTACCAAGAAGTTAAAGCATTACTTAAAGCAGTAAAAAGGATGTGAAGATTTAGTGCTGCTGTGCAGTGCCCTAAATAAAAGCAAATTAACTCATAAAACATGTCAGGATTTGGTCTGTGTGGAGCTGCCCTGGAGCCAGGCCCTGGGAACGTGGCTGGAGGCACCTTGGGAGGAGCTGCTCCGAGGTGCAAAGTGTTTGTAGGAGACTTACGTAAGGCAGAGATGGAGCCACTTTAAAGAACTTCTTCCTTTTTACTTTGGAATTTTTTTAATGACCTTACTATAAATAAAAGTGTCTGTTCTCCATGAGAAAGATTCTTAAATCAGGCTTGGGAGAAGGAAAGAGCAGGAAAACACTTGCTAATGTCAACGTGAGGTTTGTTATATAAATCAGCTCCTTGGGAAGTTGTTAAACTCCCAAGTGATGGCTGTGGCTACTCCTGCAAGAGCTGTTCAGGGTGTTTGGAAGCTTTCACTGGAGAGAAGTTTTTCGGAAGTACTTCCAGGCTTTGGGCAGCCTCCCAGCAGCCTGGCTGCTCTTCCCCTCTCCTCCCTGCCCTGGTGGTGGCTGAGAGCTGCAGTAACCACACTGAGAGTTCTGTGGCCAAACTTCTGGGTGTGTTTTCCCAGTATTTTTAGTGGCTCTCTGTGGGACCATAGGAGAAGGGATTCTCTTGGCTTTATCTCATTTTTTACCTGCCATGACCCATCTCCTTTTGCTGCAATTCTTGTGCTGAGTGCATCCTCGTGCTGCAGCTCCCACCCCTGATCAGGAGCCCCTGCTGCATGGAGGATCCTACCCCTGCCCCTCCACCAGACTTTCCTTCCACCTACAACGGGGATTGGAATATTTGATTTGCCCAGAGCAGCTGTGGCTGCCCCTGGATCCCTGGAGTGTCCCAGGCCAGGCTGGACAGGGCTTGGAGCAGCCTGGGACAGTGGGAGGTGTCCCTGCCATGGCAGGGGTGGCACTGGAAGGGCTTTAAAATCCTTCCAACCCGAACCATTTGTGATTCTTTGATTTTCTTGGTCTCACATCAAGGCTGAGAAATGTTTTTATTTGTTTTGCTGAGCACTGACCCATTGTGGGGTGTTTGTGCAGGCTCCAGCTGCACCCACGCCCAGCCCGGCTGCTCCTTGGCAGTGCCAGGCTGGAAGGTGCTAGGATGGTGTATTTGCACTGTTTTAGAATCGTTCTGTCCTTTCTCAGAGAGAACAGAGATAAGCTGCATTCTTTTACTTTCTTAATCTCTGTGTTTGGTATTAGGTGTTATTTGGCTGTGACCAATGGTTTTAGGAGGTGGATTCTTTGCTGACCAATAATTTCTAGGATATTAATGAATATATAAAGAGGTTTCTTGTAAATAAAGCTCTCTCCTTTTGCCATCTTGGGTTCGTCTGCCTGAATTCTCTGCCAGCTCCTGCAATCCTCGGGAAATCTAAAGCCACAGGGTGGCACATCAGACAGCCTGGCCTCTGCAGGGACAGGGCCAGCTCTGCTCGTGTGGCACAGTTACTGATGGATCTCTGCTCCAGGCAGGGAGAAAAGATGGGAATTGTTTCGGGGTAATGGTAAAAACATCGGGGGAGTTGTTTTGGGGGAGCTGTTTTGGGGGAGTTGTTTTGGGGGAGTTGTTTTGGGGGAGTTGTTTTGGGGGAGTTGTTTTGGGGGAATGGTAAAAACATCGGGGGAATTGTTTTGGGGTAATTGTTTTAGGGTAATGGTAAAAACGTCAGGGTAATTGCTTTGGGGGAATGGTAAAAACATTGGGGCAATTGTTTTGGGGCAATTGTTTTGGGGCAATTGTTTTGGGGCAATTGTTTTGGGGCAATTGTTTTGGGGGAATGGTAAAAACATGGGGGAATTGTTTAGGGGGGATTGTTTAGGGGGGATTGTTTAGGGGGAATTGTTTTGGGGGAATTGTTTCGGGGGAATGGTAAAAACATCTCCAGACTGCGAGTACATTCAATGTCCATCTCAGCGTGAGCCCCGTGCTCTGCTCTGCACAGCCTCATAGCAGGGACGGTGTTTGTGTTCCACCTAAGAGAAGCTGATTCACCCGAGTAATGAGATTATTAATTCCCTTCCAGCTGGAGGTTATTTTGTTCAGCCAACTGTGGCCACTTGTGTGAACTCATTCTCTTGTCTGCAAATGTAAACACTCTCCTGTCATTAAATAATCCTAAAATATTTCTGCGGTGATAAATTTTATTTAGGGCCAAAGGAGAACTTCACAGACAGTTTGAGTTCATGACTTGCAGTGTTTTGAGTTTATTTGTGCTTGAGTAGAGAAGCTGTAGAGTATCCTTTTTTGCATTTTAAGAGGATTTAATTGCTGTTGGAGTACAGTGGAGATGGTCTGGGTGACCTCCTGGTAGATCTTTCACCTCCTGTGTGGGGACAAATTTGTCCCAGACCATCCCAACTCAGAGCCCTAAAGACCAAGGCAGTCAAGCTTTCATGGGAGTCTTGAGTTTGCTCAAGGCTTCGTGGCTCCCTTTTTAAAATTCTGGAGCATTTCTGTTTTTCTCCATGGGATGTCAGATCCTATTAATGTTGTATCTGAGCATCTTATTAAGAAAGTAATTCCCTAATGCCTGTGTGGCACCACAGCTGTCCTCACAGCACCCTGGCAGGGCCCTGCAGAGCGAGCCTGCTTCAGCACTGGGGGAAACTGCAACGTGGAGGATTGATGGCAAAAGGATTTTGGGGGGTGACTGTCCCAAAGTTGGGATTATCAAAATCCTGCTCAGCTGCTGCCTGAATTTGTGAATTCCTTCAGCCTCAGAGACCCTCGTGTGTCTCCTCTGCTCCTCCCTGCCTCGGGGAGAGGTGGTCAGCTCAGTGTGGACTTGGGACAGGGCTGAGCTATCCCAGGGCTGCCCAGGGCTCCAGGACAGAGCAAAGGGATTTTCTGCTCTCCCCATCCCCCAGGTGTGAGCAGGCTCCTGGTGACACTGCTGGGACAAGTCCCTGCCTTGGTCCAGCCCTGGAGCTCACAAGGCTCTGCTCAGAAGGATCTGGAGAGGTTTCTCCACTCCACAGGCAATTATATCTGAGATAGGAATGTGCTTCCAGTCTCCATCAGTTCTATTCCCCTGGGTTGCAGCTGAACGGAAAGAAGGATAAATAATTTAAAAATTGAAGACATTTATCTATGACATTTAATTAGTGTAAAGGGACTTCTCCTGATCCACGAAATTCCCAGTGCAGCATGAGCACATCCACCCCTCATCAATGATGAGGTGATCCATCAGCTCACAGCCTCTTTTCTATTACCAGAAGTTTATCCTCAGATCTGGCAAAGGCCATTCATAAATTCATTGGAGAGGAGTGTTGTTTGGAGCTGCTATTATACAGTGTAATTCCACAGCTCCAAATCAAGCTGTGATAACAGCTCCCTATCTGACAGGGCAAGCTTTCAATCACACTTTATCACCAGTGCAGATGTCTGTAAAGGAACAGGTTTTTCTCAGAAACAATAGAGATAAGCAAAGGTGGCTGAGGAGTAATTTAGAGAGGGAAGAGCCTGGGAGACGTTTCCATTTCAGTATTTGGAGAAAGGAAAAGCACATCAACCCCTCGTATTAGAAATGACTCTGAATAATTCAATAAGATGATTTCCAATCCCTCAGTTGTTTGCTCCAAAGTAGAAATAAAGGAATTAATGCTGTGTCAGTCACACAGGACCTTGTGGAGGGACCTGCTGCAAAGGCTGGGGAAGGGAAAATCTCCCTTTTCCGTTCTGGAGAAAGGGATGCTCCAAGGAAAAGCAAAATGGGGTCGAAGGGAAAGCAAAGAGGATTTTATTAACCTGGACTGACCCCCGTGGGCTGTGTGAACCTGCATTGCCTCTCCTGTCACAGCTCTCAGTTGGGACTGTCACTGCTTTTGCTTCCCATTTTCTCCACATCGATGGAGGTTTGTGGTGCTGACATTGGCAAAGGAAATATCCCTCCCTTATTTTGTTTTGCTAGAAAAGGAACTTTGAATTAAGTCAAAACTTTAAATAGACGTAAATCAATTTCTGAGGCCTTTTTTAATTTTCATCTTGAACCGGAGCTTGAAATAAAGCAGAACTTTTATTTTTCTGAATTAATGCTGTTGGTAGGTTGAACCCTGTGCACTTTTCACTGCAAATTTTAATTCTTCTTATATACCTGTTTGGGATAAGCTGAAACTGTGTCCTGGGGTTCTTCTCATGACCCTTTTCACTGCAAATTTTAATTCTTCTTATATACCTGTTTGGGATAAGCTCAAACTGTGTCCTGGGGCTCTTCTCAGGACCCTTTTCACTGCAAATTTAAATTCTTCTTATACACCTGTTTGGGATAAGCTGAAACTGTGTCCTGGGGCTCTTCTCGTGACCCTGAAGCTCCTCAAATTGGATGTGCCTGGGGCTGCAATTTCCAGGCCTTTATGTAGTGATGGATGATTCTGCAGGAAGAAGAACTCTTGTTGGGTCTGTACCAGGGGCTGCTGTGTTTAAATTTGGTCTTGTGGGACCCCTCGCTGTACTTGGAGCCCAAAGAGGCACTCAGGAAATTGTCTCTATTGCTGAAAAGTGAACCCAACACTATTTTTTGTTTGTTTATTGGAGTCTGAGGACCAGTTTAGCTCCAACTACAGTGTCTGAGAATTACAGTGTGGTAGGGTTGTCTTCTTATAGGGGAAGGAAAAAATAAAACTGTTGGAAATGAATGAATCTGTTGGGAGAGGAAACCCTGGAATTTCTCTAATAGACCACAGAAATTCCTGTACCTGTGCCAGGGTTTAATGGTGGGAGCTGTTGGGACTGGGGCCATGGGCTTTCCCAGGAATCTGAATTCAGGCTTGGTTTTAAGGTAAAAAAGTGGGGAACCCCCAGATTTTTGACAATTGTATATATATTGCTCCATTCTCCAGCCTTCCTGGGTCACTAAAACTTCTCCAATGAGGAATTAAGAGTGAAGCAGCCCCTGGAAGTGAGCAAAATGTGATTTATGCCTTGGGAAGGGTGAGTCAATATTTCCTGGTTGAAATATGGACACATCCTGTTAGTGCCATCACCACAGAGCTGGGGCTGTTCCTGAGGAAAGGACCTGCCAATGCACTGCCCAGGCCTCGGGGTTTATTAACAGCAAAGACAAAAACCATAAATGCCATCCTGTGGAGAATAGAAGCAGAATTGGTTGCAGAGCCTGAATCAGAGCAGCCTTGCCAGGTTGTCCATTTTAAAAAAGAGGTGGTTTCATGGCAAAAGTGTATTTGCACAGAATCACTTCAAAGTGCATTTCTGGAGAAATTTAACTTCTGTACAATTTAAACAGGCAGCTTTCCTTGGACTTAAATAGGAATTGAATACTGCCACGGGCACTTCTGCATTCATACCTGATTTAAGAATTATTAAGATGGATTAACACCTTTACAAATGCTGGTAAGAGGTGCCCAAGTCACGAGAGTAATCATCACTGGCATGCAGAGCTCTGTAATTGATTTCTAATTATTGATCAGAGCAGAACTCCTTCTATACAGCAGCAACAAATGTTGGAGGATAATTTCTATTTAGAGTATAATTATTGCCCAAACCAGGTGCTTGTCTGTATACAAATATGATCTGTTTAAACACCTTTGTGTGTTGTGGAATGGAGAATATTTCTGAAGTGCTTGGGTGTGGCCTTGTCTTGATCAGAACCAGCAGCTGCTGCTTTGCCAGCATTTCAGGAAAATGCAGGAAAAGGCTCAGCAAGAGAAAGCTGAGCTTAGTGGGACTTCAGCAAGTCCAGTCCCTCATTCTGTGCATTGCTGGACCTCCAGATGCTTTCGTGTGGCAGAGCAATGATATCTCAAATGTCACTGGTTTGCACTTTGGGTTCATTTTGGGGTGGATGCTGTGTATCCACCTGGCCTGATGGCTGCAATCTCCATTGCTGATGAGGCTCTTTGGGGTTGTTCTTTACACTCACTTGGCACAGGTTTTGAGCCCCAGCAGGGCAGGATCTCTCCTCTCACCATTCCCAAGGCTGTGTTGTCTTTCTGGGGAGCAATCTCAGGTCACCCAGCAGGGTGGCCAGGGCCAATTCCATCTTCCCTTCCTCTCCCCCATTGCCAGAGAGACCTGGCAGAGCAGAATGACGAGCCTGGAACATTTTTCTCCCAATTTCCTGCTCACTGTCTGAAAAAAAAAAAATTGTCTTGCAGTAGAAAAGACAATTTCTCGTGATACTGAGAA
Source organism: Acanthiza pusilla (assembly GCA_036630365.1). Taxonomy (NCBI): domain Eukaryota; kingdom Metazoa; phylum Chordata; class Aves; order Passeriformes; family Acanthizidae; genus Acanthiza; species Acanthiza pusilla. Next base: position 1,223,129 of record JAXCHO010000001.1, on the reverse strand, counting down.
ACTGGAGAAATGTTTGATCCTTTCCGTGAAGAAGGACAGGGTTGGATGGGCGGGGAAGAGGAAAGGGGAAATTCCCATCGCCTGTGCTGAGTGGGAATCGAAGTGAGCCGATTGAGGGGGAGAGAAGGGAAAACAGGGCGGATCTTGGAGCTGCTGGAGCTTCGAAGTGAGCTGAGAAAGAAGAGTTGGAATGGAGGTGTTGGAGTGGCAGGAGCCCATCTGGAAGTGGCGAGGTGGCGGCGGGGCCGGGGGCATCCCCGCGGGGGCTCCCCGCACCTCCCACGCCTCTGCCGGCTCCTTTTAAACCGGACCCGGGGGAGGAATTTTCCTGGAGCGTGGCTTCCAGCTGGCTGTGGGAGGTGGTGCTGCATCGCCATCTGCTAAGGAGGTGGGAGAGAACAGAAAGGGTTTTTTCCCTGCGCTATTTCGAGAAAGGAATAAAAGGAATTCATGTGTTTCTGTGTCAGAGTTTGCAGCTTTCAGTAATCACAGCAAAACCCCATGGAACAGCTGAAGAAGTTCTCATGCAATGGGAAATAATTATTACAGTCAATTATTTTCAAGGTTATTGTGGCAGCATTTTCTTTTCTTCCAGAGCAATTCTCTGTTACAGATAAAGAGTTAACAGTCGATTCTGGGCTCCTATACTAAAAATTTATTATTATTATTATTATTTTTATTATTATTACTACTTTGAATTGGAATTGTTGAGCCACAACATAAAGGAAATGGGAAACAATTAGTCAGTGCTGCTCACAGGCAAAGGCAACAAGTCCTGCAGTGAAGAGGTTCCTCCCTCCAGTATCTGAAAGGAGGGAACCAGAGAGGGAATCTGCAGCAGGAACTGCACTGACAGGGCATGGAGTGATGGGTTTGATCTGAAAGAGGGGAAATTTAGGTTAGATATTAGGGATAAATCCTTCCCTGGTGATGATAAGGTTAATGCACTTGACTATTTATTTTTTATCATCATTTTGCATACCCAGATAATGGAAGGCTATGCTTTTCCTGACAGTGCATTTACAGTGCTCCATTGTTACACCCATTTAAAGGTGACTCTTGCCCTGAAATGCCTCACTTGGTGATGCTGATCTCCCTCGGCTCAGCCCTGCTCGCAGTGGGCTCTCATTCCAAACCCAGCCCGAGGCTGGAGCGGAGCGCTCGGTGCCACCACCTGGGTGGCCTCGGTGCCACCACCTGGGTGGCCTTGGTGACACGGTTATCTCAGCTCCTGCCCCTCCGAGCAGCTCCATGGCCAGGAGCTCCATCTCAGGCTCGGCTGAGACACGGAGCCGCCTGCCCAGCCTGTGCGATGGAAGCGATGCTGGTGCGACTCCGGCGGAGATAACGCGAGTTCCCTGCGCCGCTCGGGAAAAGCTCTGCTCCCCGGGCCCTTGGAGCTCTGCAGGTGCTCCCATCGCTCCGCAAAGGCTCCCGGGGCCCTCCCGGCCGCTGCCGGGGCAGGGCTGGCCGCCGTGCTGGCCGCGCAGCCCAGGGCTGTGTGTCACTAGGTGTCACCATTCGGTTGCTGTGCTCGGGAGCGCGGAGGGAGCGCGGCCGGCACCGCGCCCGCGGAACCGCTGCCAGGGCTCTGAACCTGCTCTGGGACACCTTTATATCCACTGAGAACTGCTGCCAGGGCTCCGAACCTGCTCTGGGACACCTTCATCCTCACAGAACCGCGGCCAGGGCTCCGAACCTGCTCTGGGAAACCTTTATCCTCCCAGAACTGCTGCCAGCGCTCCCATCCCTGCTCCAGGATACCTTTATCCACCCAGAAGTGCTGCCCAACACCCCCATCCCTGCTCCGGGACACCTTCATCCTCCCAGAACTGCTGCCAGGGCTCCAAACCCGCTCCAGGACCCCTCTATCCACCCAGAACTGCTCCTGAACCTGCTCTGGGACACCCTTATCCTCCCAGAACTGCTGCCAGCGCTCCGAACCTGCTCTGGGACGCCTTCATCCTCCCAGAACTGCTGCCAGTGCCTCCATCCCTGCTCCGGGACACCTTTATCCACCCAGAACTGCTCCCGAACCTGCTCTGGGAAACCTTTAGCCACCCAGGAGTTTCTCGATAGATGAAGAGGAAGGGCCCCCAAAGCTTTGCTTGCTGTCCGAGCTGCTGCTCTGCAGCCCGGCTCGGGGCTGGGCTCACACAGGTGCCGGTTCCTCCTCTCCCGGTCACGGAGCTGGTGTTTCACAGCTGCTGCAGCTGTTAGTACCCTTAAACCACCACCCTTGTGCTGTGTGTGTGACTCTGCACATGCCCAGTCCTTGGCAGAAGCTCCAGCTGTGCCCAGGATCCTCACCTGGATGGCAATTTGGTGGAACAGATTCATTTTCCCTGTGTAAGAGGCTTTGTGAGGAGCAGAAGAGCCCTCCAAACTCAGCTCCAGAGCAGCCACTTTCATATCCACCCCAGTGCTGCTTCCTCCAGTAGAAGTGGAGATTTAAGCTAAATCAGAAAGGCTCAGATATGCTTATACTTTCTGTTCCTTCCCTCCTCTCCCTCTCTCCATTCCCTGTAACTGCTGACATTAGTTGAAACAGCAGTAATACTTTTTCCACAGACCTGGTGTGCAAATGACACAGGATTTATAAACCTGAGGAGGCCTTGCTGCCCTTCCCAGGCTTGCAAACTCAGAAAAAATTCACCTCAGCTGCAAAATGCCACTGCAGGAGGGATGTGCTGTATCCGGAGGATGGTGCAGTGCTCGGGCAGGGGTGGCTGCTCCTCTGCAGGCCCTGGCGGTGCCAGGATCTCGTGTTGGGCAGCAGCAGCAGAGCCCCAGGCAATGTCGCTTGATCTTTATGGTTTATGGTCCAATTCAGTCAGTAAAGGATATTTTTGTTTCTTGTCTCAGGAAAAGGTTCTGGGCTGGGAATCACTTTTACGTCCTTTTTGTTCCCAGTGATAAAGTGGCTTTGCATGTCAAGAGATTCCAGCCTTGAGGGATTATCCCAGCTCTGTTCCCTGCCCCCTTGGGATGCAGCCTCATCCCATCAGCCCCAGGCCCACAAGGAATTTGGTCGTCATGCAGGTGAAATGTGAGGGCAAAAAGTGGTGTTAATGGTGCAGCAGAGGTGAGGCAGTGCAGGAATTCTCGTTATTAATACTCAGTTACAATATTGGTGAAGAACAAAATAATTACCAAACCATTCTGCTGCAAGAATGGAGCTGGTGCTGGCAATGAATCTGCTTGTAGGCTTTTGTGGAAAATGAAGGATTATCCCCTTCATTTCACCCATTCAGCTGGTTTCTAGCTCATTTTGCTTTGCTCTTTCTCTAAAGAATGCCAATTGTGGTTCATGGCTCCATCACTTCCTGGCTGACACATTGATCATTCCTCAGGAGGCTCCATAGTCTGTTCCTCAGTAGCTCAATATTATATTTTAACCTCAGTCTAATGATTTCATTTCAAATACTAAGATTTTCTCCTGCTGCATAGTTAAAATCTGCGACACTTGGCTGTGGTGCTGCTTTGTCCTTTTTTTCAGTGTCAAGATGTTTTATTTATGCGCTTGTTTGGGAATTGCAGCTGAATCAAACAAGTGGTCTGGGTGTGGGGTTTTTTTTCCTTTCTCCCTTATTTTCACACAGGGAGAACTGGGAACTGTGCTGGGTTCCTCCCTTGGTGGTGACACCCCGGGCTCACCCTCCTTAATTCCACCTTTGAGAAGGACAATCAGTGACCTTCAAACTTGCAGCAAGAGGCAATAAGCCTTGGTTATAACCAACTCCACACACCCAGAGAGAAGATGTTGTGTGTTTCCTTCTCCAGAACCCCAGCAGCCCCTCGTGGTTCCTCAGCAGCTCTCCTGCTACTCCTTAAAACACATCACTGCTGTGCTATGCTGGAAAATCAAAAGAAAACTGAACGGGGAACCTGCCTTAGAGCCAGAGCTGTTGTGAGCTCCTGTGATATTTCCTCCTTTCCTCCTTTCTTTGGTGTTTTGAGAATTTCTGTGCCTCTCCTAACCTTGCCCAGATGCTGGTGGTGCCTCGGGTCGATGTGTCTGTGTTGTTATTTCATGCCGTGCTCCTCCTCTCCACAAGCAATTCCCTGGCACGTGATGATTTGCTTTTCCTGGCACCCCACTTACATTTCACTTCTCTTATCAGTTGATTTACTGCCTCTAGACAGAAGATGAATAGTTTGCACTTTGTACTCTTAAATCAAAACGGAATGGGAAAGACTGGTTTAATCATATTTTATTCCAACCCCACTTATCTGTATCACCTATTGCTTAGCCCTGTCAGCAGTGGTATGTCTGCAATTTCCTCTCCTTGCTGTTGGCTCAGCTCGGGACCAGGCTTTGCTTATCCTCCAGCATTGTTTTATCCCAAAGCTGTGGGAGAGGCTCTGAGCAGCTCCACATGACCCCCATGGCTCAAACAGTGAGGCAGAGCTAAGCTGGGCAAAATCAACGCCAAAATCATGATTTATTTTGCCATCGGAACCACATTTGGACCAGGGCCTGTAAGCTGGGGCTTGGTTCAGCATGACATTTATGTCTGGGCTCCACATGAGGTTTTTTTCAAGCTTTCAGCCGTGTCTGTTTTACACGGAGGAGTAGCAGCCAATGTACCTGAAGGAGTAAAGTCCACTGAGCATTGGCCTAATGGTCATTTCACCATGGCCTTATGTAACTTGTGCAGTCTGGGGCTAAGTGCATGAGGTGCTTTGGATTTCTGATTTGAGTTTTATTTCTTATAAAAGTTAAAATGTAAAGCAGCTTGGTTAAAGTATTTAAATATATAAATATAACACATTTATTTAATGCACTTTTTTTTAGTGATGTAGTATTTTAATCTTAGAAAAACATGTTTGGACTGGTTTTTCAATGGACTTCAAATTTCACAGTTCAAGCCTCATGGATACACCTCCCTAATGCTTGGATAATGCATGTGGAAACAAGCAATCCATTCCTTTCATGGTCAAAAATAAATCATTAAAATGATTTCAGTGTAGCTCGGCAATGCAAAATGGTTTAAATCTCAAAATACTACAGGGTGAAAAAATTAGATTTGAAAATTCAATAAGGGAGTTTCTCTCGATACATTCTGTGTGTATATGGAGTATTTGGAGGGGGTGTGATCCAAAGGGAACCTGCTGGGGGCACACAGGGGCAGGAGGGGTTTTGCTGCTTTTCTCTTGAGCTGGATGGGAGCTGACGGGGTGTGTGAGGAGTTGCTGACCTTTTCATGGGGCTGCTCTTCCACCTGAAGCACCTGAAGGTTTCTGCTGGGCTGTGCTGAGCTCTGCTTTCAGCCACAAAGCAATTAACGATATCCTTTAGTTGATTCCTTGGTGTAATTTTATTTTTCTCCCTGCTTGTTGCCAGAACCCAGAGTGATTTATATGGCTGGAGCAGTTCTGCATGTGCCGTGAACAGTTTATTCAGAATTTCCCACTGCTTCCACTGGAGTGTGGCTGCATAAATGATATTTTGTGGTTTTAACTTGTTTGCTGCTTTACTGGCTGGGAATCAAACAATGGAACAGCTTCTGTCTTCAGCTTGCAAGGCCTGGACTCGGGGCCAGGGTCTGGGTCATCCCTGAAGGCTGTGGTCCCTTTGAGGGGACTGAGATCAATTGAATTGTATTTTCTGCAAGGCCAAAGCTAAAACCAGAGCCCTGGCTGAACAAGGCTTCTCCAAGTTAGGCAGTTCAGTGGTGTATTTTTTAGAAAATCATTTAATAGTATTTTTACAGCTTTTTCCACAATCCAGTTAAAAATCCCATTTCTATTCCATGTTATTATGTACAAATTCCTTTTCAGCTGCCAAAGGAAATTATTAGAGCCCAATGATTAGAAATGATCACAGTGTATTACTGAGATAAAAGACAACTTTCAGCTCAGCAAGGCCCATTGAGGCCCTGCTCTAAAGCTCAGGACATCCCCCGGCTTCTCCTGCGTCTTTCACTCTCACCATGGTGCTGAATTGCTGCTCTTCCCTTGCAGTTTTTCTTGCTGGATTTGTTATTTTGAAGACTGATGTGGCACCTTGTCTTACCTGGGTCTCATTGAGATCTTATTGAGTGTTTAAAAATGAGACTCATCCTTCTGGGCTGAGCTTTTCTTGGGCTCCCTTGGCTGATAAATGAGGGAAATGTCCTCTGGTGGTGCTGGTCTTTCTCCAGCAGCTCTGGAATATCAGTCTGAGGATGCTTCAGCAGCTTTGATTGAGGTGAAAAACGTCCTCCGTGCCCAAAGGCGCCAGCTGGGAACTGAGGATGGTGGAAATTGCAGGTGGCCCTGGGAGTTATTCAGCCCAGGGAAGAAATCGTCCTCATTTGCATCAATTCCAGTCACTTTTGCTTTCTTCTTTATCAGGAAAGCAACAGTAGCTGCAGGATCCATGGCTGGTGTGTGCTTGCTGTCTTTGGAAATAATAGAGGACTTATGGAAATCTCAGTTAGGAAAGTGGCAGTTTTGAAGCGAAGCCCTTCGGTTCGGTTTCTTGCAGAACACATTTAAAGAACTCTCAGTAATCATTTTCATGCTAAAGCTCAAATTGTCTTGTTAGATTGTTGCTTTTGAGTGGAGAAATGGATTGACATTGATTTTTTCCCCCCTTTTACACTGATATTCAAGTTTTTTTGTGTCAGTCTGATTTGACAGAAACTGAGATCTGTCTTTATTATTTTTAGACTACTGACAGCTCAGTGTTTTTGACAGATAGAAGGATATTTTACACCCTTCTGATAGGGATTACCCTGCTTAACATTCTCTCTTCCCTGCATTTCTCCTGAATGCATTACAAAGTTGCCCAGCTGGATCCTGGCTAAGACATGCAGAGCTTTAATACATTTATTAATTAATTATAGGCCTGTGATTTCTGGGGTTCGGGCAGCACCCCCTCACCCTCCTGCAGCACCAGAGACCTCGGCGCCATCGCATTCTCGAGTCCCCTCTGCTCCTGCTGCCCTTTGGTGTGGCCAGGGTGCCATGGCCAGCGCCACGGACAGCAGTCCCGGCCAGCCCCATGGCCAGCGGTCACTGGCCAGGACCATGGCCAGCCCCATGGCCAGCGGCCACTGGCCAGCCCCATGGCCAGCCCCATGGCCAGCGGTCACTGGCCAGCCCCATGGCCAGCCCCATGGCCAGCGGTCACTGGCCAGCCCCATGGCCAGCCCCATGGCCAGCGGCCACTGGCCAGGACCATGGCCAGCCCCATGGCCAGCGGCCTCGGTCAGCACCACGGCCAGCGGCCTCGGTCAGCACCATGGCCAGCGGCCTCGGTCAGCACCACGGACAGCGTCCCCGCCAGTGACCCCCGGCCAGCCCCATGGCCAGCGGCCACTGGCCAGCATCATGGACAGTGGCCACCCCTGCCAGCATCATGGACAGCGGCCCCGGCCAGTGAGATCCCCCGGCCAGCACCATGGTCAGCGGCCATGGACAGCACCATGGACAGTGGCCACCCCGGCCAGCACCATGGCTAGTGGCCCCTATGACCAGCACCATGGCCAGTGGCCACCATGGCCAGCACCATGGCCAGCGGCCCCCGCCAGTGACCCCCGGCCAGCACCATGGCCAGCACCATGGCCAGCACCATGGCCAGCACCATGGCCAGCACCATGGCCAGCACCATGGCCAGCACCATGGCCAGCACCATGGCCAGCGGCCCAGATCAGCACCATGGACAGCACCAGCCCTGCGTACGCTGCTCCTGTGCCCTGCGGCCACATCATCTTTTTATATCAAAAAGGGAACGCGAGGATCCCAGGCCCTCAGCACAGATGCGTCTCTTGCAGCAAATGTGTCCCAAACGGGGTGAGAGCTTTGCTGGAAGGTTTTCATTTTCTCTGCAGGTAAAAGCCATTTCTGTGCTGCTTTGGAATGAAACCAAAAAGAAATCGTGCCTGAATAAGCTTTCTCTGTCAGAGCACAGCTTTGGTTGACAGGAACCTGAGGGACTGGAGGGAACAGAAGCTACACAGATTTTTGGTTTTAAAAATTTTTTTCCCCCCATTCTTTTTCTTTAGAGTTATTGTGATTAACCTGTGAACTTGCTGTGGTCCCTCAGACTGACCCAGCCCTGTCTCTGTCCCAGTTTTACCCGTGTTCTGTAACTCAGCAGATGGGAAAGCAGCCCCAGCTTTGTCCTGGCTCTGTCAGAGCTGCAATGTCACCTGTCCCCCATCTGAGGGCAAAGCCAGGTGGCCCCACGGATTTCAGCTGCCCAGAGCACTGAGGTGGGAACCACTTTGTCCATGGCTTGGACAAGTCATTTCTAAGCAGCCTTGATGAATGGGACTATTTTGGAGTGTGAAAATGGCTTGGTTAGCCACTTTGTACTCCCTGGGAATGAATATTTAGAGTTAAATGGAGCTGTACTCTTAGTCTGTAGCTGCCCAATAACACTCAGTACATCTCCCTTTTAATTTTAATATCCTCTGTCACACTGGCTTTGCTGCATCTCCAGGGAGGTTATTCTGTAAAGCTCGTGTAATTCACTGAAATGACTTTTGCCATCTGTATCACTCTTTTTTCACCATTATTAAGGCTCTGGTATCTCGAATAGTTAAGTTTGCCTCTGCCTGTCTCCCTTTCTTTAAAGTGCATTTATTACAGACTGTTTCAGATTCCTTAGTGTGAGTGTGGAAGTACAGGGTAAGTGTAAATGGGGTTCAAACCACATTCCTGTGTATGAGAAAAACCTCTAATAATTACCTGGGGGAAAAAAAAATACGTGTTGGAAAGCAATGGGGGTCATGCTCATCCACCATGAGAAATCCTTCTCTGGGAGAGAGGTGAGCCCTGGCACAGGTGCCAGAGCAGCTGTGGCTGCCCCTGGATCCCTGGCAGTGTCCCAGGCCAGGCTGGACAGGGCTTGGAGCAGCCTGGGACAGTGGGAGGTGTCCCTGCCATGGCAGGGGTGGCACTGGATGAGCCTTAAGGTCCTTCCAACCTCAATCATTCATTTGCTTTGTGGAGGAGCCCTCTAAAGCACTCATCCCTTGTGTCCATCCAGTGCCCCCACCCCTTACAGACAAGCTTTGCCACAGGAAATGTGCAATGCCCTCTTTGACTTAATTTTTAATGCTTTTCTTTGTCTTTTGTGCAATGACTGAATGTCTGCTTTGGAGCAGGGAGAAGGAGATGAGTCTGTTTGCAAAGAGATGCAGATGAGGCCTTGGGGCATTAATTTAAAAAATGCTGTCGCTGCAGAGTCGTGGGTTTTCCCTGCCTCCAGCAATGGCAGAGCTGGGATTTCCCAACCCTTTATCCTCTCTTTTAGTGCTGCACTTAGCTCAGAACGGCTGGGTTTATTGCCCCTGCTCCCGCACCTTGATCTTGACCCAGAAAGACAATTACTGAAAATTCCAGGGATCTGTTAACCTTTGCCACCCTCTGGCAGCCAGGGCAGGCCAGGAGCTGGAACTCAGCCATCTGTCCTGTAGGAAATGTTCAGGGATCAAAAGGGCACCGGTGGATGGGGAGCAGGCAATGATTCATGGAGCTATTTCTGCACTTGAGGTCTCCTTTCAGCAGGTCTGATGCCTTGGGAAACACATCGGGGAATTTGTGTGTGTTGTGCCCTTCCTCACAGCCTTGGGCGTGGAATAACTTAGGTATAAATTCAGTCCAGCCTTTTAGCGACTGCTTTGACATCTGGGATTGGTGTTAATCCCTGTCATAAAATGTTGTTGTTGCCTTGTCTGATGGTCCAGCCCTGCCTGAGTCTGAGCCGAGTTACAACCAAAGCCTGTCACTGTTAGCTTTTTTATGGAAAAGTGCACTGTTTCCTTTTTGTTTCTTTCTTTTTTTTCCCCCCTCACTTTCTAGTCTAGACTGGAAGATGTATTTGGCTACTAGAAGTTAATAATTAAAGAAGGAAGGGAAGATTCATTCCAAAAGTATCTGGTTCTGAACTGTCCTGGTGAACTGGCAGTGAGCAAGGTTTCCTCAGTCTCATTGGCCCTTTATCTATCTGTAACTAAATAACAAATGAAAGAAAGAAAGAATGGAAAGGAAATTACCTTAACTATTTTATTTTCTGAGCTGATAATATAGCCTTTTCTTGCCATCCACTTAAGGAGAGAAGGTGAAGTTTTGGGACTTCTTTCTGGATCTGTGTCCTTCATTATTTTCCAAGCCATGTTGCATCTGTTCATCAAATTAAAGCCATTTCTACAGGGAATAGTGGAAATGAGTGCAATAAATAGCAAAATTTCCCAAACCTAAGTATTTTGTGCAAGACAATGACATATTTAAGTTAGTAAACATAGGTGAAATATTCCTTGAAAAGCTAATAATTCTTTGGTTATGGAAACTGTGTTTAGTGTAGGGGAAATAAATAATCTGAACTAAATGTGCCACTTACTGTGCTTTCCTGGGAGTCCTTGATAGGCTTTGGATAAAACTCCCAATTCACTGCACTCCAGATGAGTTTTGAGTCTTTCAGGGCTTTCACTTCAAAGATTCATTAAGAAATATCCATTCCAGGCAGAGCTCCAACCAGCTGAAATGTTGGCTACCAACCCTTCCAGAAATAGGATTTAAGGCCTTCCATGTGTTTGCAAACCAACAGCTCCAGATCTGTGGACTTTCCTTCCCTCCTCCTCCCATCCCACCTTAGGCATAAAAATATCAGGTATTATATCCTAAAAAATCCTGATGCATTTTGAATTCTTGCTTCAAACCCACTTTTCCTGGGAAGGTAGCCTAAGGCATGAATGGCCCCTATTTCTGGTGCAATTCATGGGTGGGACCTGCAGAAAGCTCCTGGGAAGGTCCAGCCTGGGCTGAATTCCAGTCAGGCACTGGAATGAGTGATAAATACAATTACCACCTTATTAAACACCCATCTTGAGTTAAACTCACATTTATAGACAAATAAGATCTTTAAATATGAAGTGGAATTAATTCAAATCTGAGTGTGTTTCTGTCATAGGCAGAGATATAAGAAAGAAATTATTGCATCTGCTTTCAACACTGTAATAACCTCACTTCCTTTTAGAATTTGGGGAATTTTCCAAGGGAAAATAGCATCCAAGCCATGAGAGATCTGCACAACCAAATATTTCCACCTTCTAATACTATCCATAGAATCTAAGATATATCATAGCGATGTTATTCATGGAGAAGTTTTCTGCATGTGAACTTCAAGTCAGGTCCTGTGTGTGGATTAAAATTCTGGTGGTTTCAGTGGCTGTTTCCTAAGGCAGCAGAGGTTGTACAGAGAATTATTGTCCCCCACCCGAGGAGTGTCCAGCTTTTGTCCCCAGTTGTCACTATGGCTTTGCCTCTGAACGTTTGGTGCAGAGCTGTTGACGAAGTGTGATCCTGAAAGCTCCACCACAGCTCCAGCAAGGTATAATTCATATTTAACAGCGCGGAGACAGAGCTGATGTTCACTCCAGACAATTGCAGAGGCTGCAAAGTCGCTGTCAGTCCTTAAAATGCTTCCCTGTGCCAGCTCCGTCCTGCGCTGCGGCAGGCAGGCCCCAGAAGGAAGAGGGGAGGGTGAATCTGCTCCCATTTGTTTTTCCTGCCTTTTGGAGCAGAGAGGCTTTTTGTTCCATTTCTGTCAGGCACTGACAAGTGTTCTTCCTGCAGCCCTTCAGAAGTGCTTTGGAACATCTGTGCACCATTCCCTTCCCCAGGATTTTCTTTTAAAGTTTTAATTTTCACAGGGGTCCTGAGGACGTGGGTTCAGTTGGGTGTGTTGAGCAGAATTTTCCATGGCCTGGAGGTGCACTCAGGACAAGACCCCAGGGCAGGTCAGTCTGTTGGAGATCCCTGCCAATCCCACAGAATTTCCCTTTACATCCCTTCATTTTCGGGGTGGGAGGGATGTGTGGGATCCGTGCCCTCTGTGGGCTCCTGCACTGACAGCAACCGAGCTCCTCTGCCAGGTAACTCTGCCCCATGGGTCCCTCTCAGAGAGAATTTTCTACTTCAAAGGCTCTGCTGTACCTTTAGAAGCGTAGTTTGCACTAATTTGCAAGAAATGTTGGAACTCTCTTCTACCAGTTAAATTTTTTAAGCCAAAAATTGGGGAAGTCTGCTCCCAGTTATCGATAAAATCATTTCTGATTGATCACCCAGAGATGCTCCCAAGCACTGCCTGTTTAAGGAGGTGGCTCAGTTTGGGGTGATTTATTCTACTCAATAAAAGCTTTACAAGTAGCTTTAAGGATCAAGCAGCTTTAAAGATCATGTTAGCTGATAACTGTTGTGTTATTGTGTCAGAATTAGGACATAAAATCATTTAATTGCCCTATTCTGTGTGTTCAGCTCCTCAGGATGTTTTCCCTCTCCACCTCAGGAAATCAGCACATCCCTGGGCAGATTGCAAGGTATAAAATATAAAATATCCATGTCAGAGGTGAGGGCCTCAGGGGCAGGAGAGGATTTGGAGTGGGAGGGGGGAAAAGGAAAACACAAAGTAGGATTTGCTTTTTGTCTTTTTTAAAATTTGTTTTCTTCAAAGCCAATTAATTTATCTGGCAGAACCCTTGTGGAGACAGGTAATGAAGAATATTCATGGAAAGTGAGTTTTAAATTCAAATATGAATATAAATGTTGGAAGGTTGAATAAATGAGTGGTTGGTGTTTGCTTTTTGTTATTTTGGGGTTTTTTGCTAACTAAGATATAGCAAACACTGTGCTGCAACTTAAACCTCACTCTATGCAGCAAAACTGAGCCCCACTGTGAAATGGGATAACAAATATTTGCATTTTAACTGCTCATAAACCATGGCTGCCATTTGGTAATGGTAGTTAAATCCACCTACTGCCTAGTAAATCATACATTTAATCATTTTTACATGAGGCAGGGAACTCGAGGAGGGAAAAGGATTGCTCATATACTGCCGGTAATCAAATTCATTATTATTATTATTTCATTCAAATAAGAACTAGTTTTTTCTGTCCCTCACAACTTCCATGGCTGTCCATATTTATTCCTGCTGTCTGTGCTAACAAAAACAACTGCTTTAATCCACTGCAAAGAGATTTGGGGTTTATTTGGTAGCTTTTAAAAAACTTTACAAATGGAATCACACAATTCCAGGATGGTTTGTGTTGGAAGGACCTTAAAGCCCCTCCATGGGCAGGGACACCTTCCCCTGTCCCAGGTGCTCCAAACCCTGTCCAGCCTGGCCTTGGAGAGGTTGAAATGTGATAGATGCAACCAGACCAAAAAATGAGCAAAATCGCTTGTTGGTCCTTCAAATGGAGGCTCAAAAGAGGAACGTTGGTATGTGGAGAAATTATTTAGGTTTGAGTTCTAGATTTGAGAAAGGGGGAACGGATTGGTAACAACTCCGGTCCTTCAAATGGAGGCTCAAAAGAGGAAAGCTGCTACGTGGAAAAATGATTTAGGTTTGAGTTTTAGATTTGAGAACGGGGGAATGGATTGGTAACAACTCTGGTCCTTCAAATGGAGGCTCAAAAGAGGAAAGTTGATATGTGGAAAAACGATTGAGGTTTTTAGATTTGAGAAAGGGGAACGGATTGGTAACAACTCCCTCCAGCAGCTGCTCCTTCCTCCGAGGGCTTCCTTTGCTTTGTGTGCTTTGTTTTAGGAGCTGCCAGGAGAGCTCCCTTTGGGAGCTGCAGTGACATTTCAGGGTGAGACAATGGATGCACTTGGTCAGGAGAATTCTAATGCCTTCCTGCAGCCAGCCTGGCCTCCTGGCCCTGCCCAGCGCGGCGCTCGCAGAAGAGTCTCTGCTCCTCTGACAGCTCTGGGGCTTGCTCTGTCTGATTTCTGACACGGTCAGGATCCACGTTCCACAGACTTCCTGACGGCTCTGAGCCCTCTCCAGGGACTGCCTTGGCATCCATCAACGTGGATGATTTATTTTTATGGGTAAGCAACCAAAACTTGAGGCGACATTTTTTCCTTTAGCAAAAACATAACTGTGGGTTTAGGTTTCCCAATATTCGCAGAAGCTGGCAGAGGCAGCAGGCAGATGAAACCAAGATGGCGAAAGGAGAACTTTATTTACAAAAACCCCTTTATATATCCATTAATAATCTAGCAACTATTGGTCAGCAGGGAATCCACCTCCTAAAGCCATTGGTCACACCTAATACCAAATACAGAGATTAAAAAAGTACAAGAATGCAGCTTATCTCCACTCTCCCTGAGAGAACAGAAAGATTTCTAAAACAGTGCAACTACAAATAACAGCCTCAGTCTTCTGCTCCACTGGAGAGGGCTGGAATTCCAAAGATTGCCATAGATTATCCAATATTTTCTTTAGTTCTTGGTGAATTGTGTGGCCCTTGTAATTTTTAACATCTATAGAAGAAAGTCCTCACGTTTAACATCTATAGAAGAACTGTCACCCTGTCTCCACTCTTCCTGCAGGGAATTCCCAGGGGAGGCTGAGCAGCCAGGACCAGATCCTGCCATGTGAATTCTGGGGATGAAAGCACAATTCAGCACCAGGCTGTTGGCACAGACTGCAGCCAAAGGTGGTGCAGGGAGAATGATCCTTTCCTGCAGCTGGAGATGTTTCTTGCTTTGAATATATCAAAGATAACACAAAAATATTGAGGTGCCCGAGAGTCCAGGTGGGTGTGTGCTAGGATTTGGATGTGGGCCCTGAATTTGTACCTCTGCACACTTTCAATAGTTTGGAACACACCCTGCCATTTCCCAGGCTGGCTCCTGAACATTCCATGGCAATTTCAAAGGTGGTCAGACCTTAAAGGCCACACAAAACTCATCTTCAGATGTATTTTTACCTCATAAATGCACTAGCCTTTGTTCAGTGGAGTTGGCAATTGTGGTTCACCAGAGTGCCTAAAAGAAAACTCTCAGCAGCAGCAGTGGAAAAGTGATTTTATAGCACAAATTGGCTTGCTGGGACTGAGAGAGCATTTGGATTGTTATTTTCTCAGTGGAATAGATTGATGTGACATCTGAAATGACAGTCAGGAATAGATTCTGAACTGCCACCTTCATCTCTTAATTAGTACAAGTAATTCTTTTGAACAAAATATGGTTATCATCAAGTTCTTCCTGTCCCAGTGAGATTAAAGAGTGCTTGAAATTCACTTTTTTTTTGTCCCAGGGGTGGGATAATCCCTGTAATTACCTCATATTATCCACTGGTATTCATGTATCATCTCTAGTGATATTGGGATCCTCTGCAGATCACTTTGAATATTCAAACAAGTCTTGCTGAGACACTTCTCTTTCAACAGCTGAGGATTCCTCTGGTGGAAGTGGTTCCTTTGATATAAAGCTCCCCTCATTGCTTGTGAAATACATGAAAATGTTGTTAAATGTTGAGTTTTCAACTCATTGTATTCAAAATATTTCAAATCCTGGGATTTCAGAGGGTATAAAAATGGTACCTATTCGTTGCTCCCATTTTGGATTTAGTGGTGCACACTAAGTCCTTTCACAGTGTGCTTTAATCAGAGAAAGAAGAGAAAGGAATAAAGAGATTTTCATTATTTTAAGACGACCAGAGGAAGGCTGCTTCGTTTCATGTATGGCCAGGAGATTTTCACCTTTGTACAGAGAGAAAACAGAAAATGTCATATATGCTATGAATTTCAACAAATATTTCTCTCTGAAAGCATCGTGTTCTTCTCACAGCTGGTGTCATGTGGATTCCCCAGGAGGGACTGGAAGTGCTAAGCCCATTTCATGCTGGTGAAATGTCAACATGCTCAAACTAATAAATCCAATATCCCCATTCCAGACGTGGGAGCTGCGCTGGATGAAGAGGTCGAGCTGCTTCCCGAGGATTTGAATGTGAGTTTCATGTTGGAAGAGCTCTCTTTTTTTCTCTCCAAGTTCTCTTTCTGACCTGCCAGCTCTCAGGTTCCTCCAGGCCCTTCACGCACTGGGAATTGGGGTTGGGATGTGTTGGTAACCAGATAACCCTGTGTAGGATTTGGCTCTGCAGGATTGCCATCTGTGGTGTGGGTGCTTCAGACAGCCAGGACGGAGACAAGAGACTTCTGGATTTTAGTCTTAGAGCATGAGGTTTATTGTGATTAAGTGCATGGGGGTAGGAGACCTGCCAGGCACAGCCCAGAGCAGGTCAGAGAGGTGAGAGAGAGAAGTACAGGATACAGGATATGGGAATACAGAATACCGAATACCGAGGTTGTCACTTACAATACAATAAATCACGTTCAGTGCTGAATATTCTAATTTTCACTAACCGATCTAGAACAAGCTACAAATCCTACAACATTTACACGCAGCCTATGAGAGTCATTGCATTACCATATGGCGTTGTATTTTAAACCCTAAAAACTGCTTTTTTGGACCTTATGCTGAGTTGGTAGGGTCTGCTCTGCCCTTTGGACCTGGAGCAAGCAGAGGGGATTGTTTAATCTAGGGGTGGTATTGTTCAATCAGAGAGGGTGGTGAGCCTTCGGTGGCCATGCCATTGTTTTCAGTTGTTCAGTCACTGGGGTTTGGTATCTCAAAACTGTCTTCATTTCAATCTCGCTTATAGTTTCCATATTTTCAGCATCTTTTGCCAGGTAATAATTTTTTTAAGTCTTTCGTTATTTCATTCTCCTCAACAACCCTGCCCAGCTGTGCCAGCCCAGCTTGTCCTGCACAGCCACCACCAGAGCTGGGATTTGCTCTGGGATGCAGCCTTGCTTTGCTGTCCACGCAGTCAGAACGTGTCTCCTAAATTCAGGGAGGAGGATCACACTCCTGTGCTGCGGAGGCAGCCCCGGAGGAGCACCCTGTGATAGGAAATGCATTCCTCAGAGGGATTTTTGCACTGTGAAATGGGATTGTGCTGTGATGGATTCTGTGTGAAAACCGAATCTGTCTGAAGGCAGAACTGAGCAGTGGCCAGACGTGGGAGGTTTTGGGGGCAGCAGGGAGGGGCTGGAGCAGGGCTGGAGCAGTGGGGACAGAGTGAAATGACCCTGCCCACGTTCCCAATCCCGAGGAGGAGGCTGCACCCCCAGCACCGATCGCACAGGACTGTTTTCCAACTCGTGGTGCTTCTCACAGGGCACATGAGGGGATTAATGCCCAAGAATCCTCTTCAGCTGCTCTGGGGATCACAGCTCTCTGAGGGCTGCTGGAATCTCCTCAAACCTGTGATCAGGTGCCAAAGAAAGGAGCTGGGGATTGTCACAAAGGGCTCTGCTGGCCACCGAGGGAGGCAGGGCTGGGGGGCAGCTCAGCAAGCTCTGATGGGCGCTGTCACTGCTCCAAGGGGAGGTTGTGGCTGCCTGCTCTCCCTAAAAAGGACTGAAATCTCCTCGGGAGGCAGCAGCAAGCAGAGGGTGATGGGCTGGGCTGGGACATCCCTGGGTGGTGCTTGGCAGGATACCAAGCCAACGCCTCCAGTGCCTCTGGATCAAGCAGGGAGAGAGGATTACTGTGCCAGGAGAGATGCCAGGGGCTCCCCTGGCTCCCTCCCATTTTGCAGGGGAGGGGATTGGCCATTTCCAGCTGCTGTGGGGATGCTGGACCAACCCCCACCTCCCAGCAGGGATAAATTAGCATTCTGCCCTATGCCAGGGGGTAACACTGCTTTGTAGGGAATTTATCGTGCTCGGGGGAAGGATGAGGGGATAATCCTGGAGGAAGGCTTGATCTGTGCTGCAAATTAGTAACGTTTCAGGCTGGAAATTTGATAGTGAATGTGCCACCCCAAAATGAGAAAAAGGAATCCATTAAAGTAAATGGGATTTAAGCACTGGAGGCACTGGGGGATCCCTCCCAGCCCTGGCACCGCTGGAGCTCCTGCACTGCCCAGCCTTCTCCAGCAGTGCCTTCTCTTACCCTCCTTGAGCTGCCAGGGGTTCCATCCCATTCCCACCCCTCCCTGAGCACCGAGTGGGGATTGGGGCAGAAATGAACTTCATCCAATGGCTCCAGCTCTGCCGTGCCCCTTTAATTCCCAAATGAAGCCAGAGTGCAGAGAGCCTCCCGTGAGCCCTTCCCACTGCCCGTCTGGGGTGGAGCTGGGGGATTTCCCGTGGGTTTGAGGCCTCCTGGGTCACTCTGGAGCTGCAGAGGCAGTGAAGTGTCTGCAGGAGTGTCCCTGCCTGGGTTCAGCAGTCACCGACCCCACTGGGGATGGGCTGACCCAAATCCTGGGCAGCACTGAATTTGGGGTCAGAACTTTGTGCACTGCGCTGGGCACCTCCTGGAAAGGCAGCTACAGATGGCACAGGTTGCTATAATTAGGAAAACGTTAAAATAACTCGTTACTCCTCCTGGAATTAGCCTGGCTGCTTTTAAAAGACAGTTAGATAAGAGTGCAAGGCACAGAGACTCTTCATACGCAACCACAGCTGCAGAGTTCAAAGAGCTCTGTCAAAAATGGGATGCCCAAAATTATGACCTACCTTTCCTTCCGTTTCACATTTCCAGGGAGTTGTTAAAAATTAAAGATGCCTTTAAGGAGCTTCCCAGAAAACTGTGAAAATGTAGGACATAGTGTACCAGCAGGTTACAAAATGAAGCAACTTTTATGCAATATATTGTGCTGCAAAGCAATTTGGCTCCAAGTGTCTCAAGTATTTCAATTAAAAAAATAACGATCAAGGACAAACAACATTTTAGTAGGAGGGGATTGGATTATTTCTATGGTTACAGTGCTGGAGCTGTAACTGGCATCAAAGTTTCAAGATGGAGGTTACATTTATGTTTGTTAAAATATTGATGTTAATGGCTATTTTTTCCATACACAAAAAACTTTGGGTTTTTTGTTTATTGTGGTTTTTTTAAAGAATAGGATAATGGACAGCTCAAACTATGACTTAACTTTATTGGTTTAAAGTTTGTTTCACCGCTTTAGCATCAAAGTGAAGAATCTTGATTATTCCACTCTTTTAACTTAACACTTCTAAATTGTGATCATACACCATTGTTTCATTTTTTTTTTTTCATTGAAGTGAAACTCCACAGAGCAAAGAGGGATAAAAGAAAAGCATTCATTCATCCTCCTGCTGAACCCTTGCACTGGGGCTTTGAGGGATTTTTGGCTGTGTCGGGTGAGGATGTTTATTCTTTTTAAATCAATTCCTCGCCGAGCACAGCAGCATCGCTGCCCTGCTGGCAGGAGGGTCAGGAATGGGTGGGTTTGCTTTCCTCGGTGCAGCGGCCCAGCAGCAGAGCCAGAGCCATCCCCAGGTAAGCCAAACGCCTGCTTTGGGCTTATTGCAGCAGAGCAATCGGAATTACTGCACAAGTGCCTCTTGCAAGACCTTGAGGAAGCCACTGCCTCTCCTAAATGCAGATTTATCTTCTGGAACAGAGCAAGGCGAAGCAAATTGGGGTGGATATAAAACACTTGTGGGTTTCTCCAGTCGCCCAGACTGCCAGTCTGCCAGGAAATGTCTTCTCAAAGCCACGGGCTCCTCTTTCCACGTGTTTTCCCGGAGCTGTGGTGGAGTAACCACGATTAACCGAGGGGCATTACCAGTAAAGGGTTGTGTTTCTTTTTAGGGGCTGGGGGGGGATGTGGCTGCAACAGCTGTGCTGGAAAATATTTGTAAATAAAATATTTGTAAAGGCCTTCTAAAGGTAGGGAAAAAGAACAGAAAAAAGGTAAAATTCTCGTGGACTCTAAGGAAAGCATTTTAGCAGCATTGTTATTCCTCACCTCTCCCTGTCTGCAGGATTTATAGCGAGAACTGCATCGGTGTAACACTGGAAATCATCAGAGCTCTCATGTTCCTTTGAGCAGAGGGAATTACCTGGGCTGGGGGCTGCTCTGGCTGCTGGACCAGTGAGGCAGAGCCTGGGGAGCACGGAGGGAGCAGGGAGGGAACAGGGAGGGTTCTGTGCTCGCTCAGTGCCTGGAGGGTCAGGCTGAGCTCTGACCTGGACTCGCTGCCCCTCCTTGGGTGGTCAGAGCACTGCTGGAGCTTTCACCTCAAGCAGCAGGAGCAGCTCCTACCCGGCACAAAGGCAGAAAAGATACAGCACAAAAATTAAAAAAAAAAAAGAAAAGAAAAAAGGAAAAGGAAGGATAAAAGAAGAGGGAAGAACAGAGGAGCCCAGATCTTCCCCTCAGGCACTTGTCAGCACTCAGCAAGGTGGTGATACAAGGACAGCAAAGTCCACTTTCTTCTCCTGCTCTATTAAAAGTTTGAGGGACAGCATTTGTTTTCTTTTTTTTGGGAAGTGTTGGAGCATGATGCTGGTGGCGCAAGCATTGCCTTGGGGTCAGATGACTCTGCTTGGGTTTGGTAACAATTTGCTGAGTTTTTCTGGCTCCTCAAACCTGAGATCTCAGGATCTCACTGTTTTTCCCCCACTGTAGCTCATCCCCAGCTCAGCAGGAAAGAGTCAGGAGTCATTTTTGTCATTATGGAACACCCCATTCAAATTAACTTCATTAGAACAGGGCGTTGTTTTTACTGAGGTGCTGGAAATTGTCATTTTTTTATTATCCCCCTTCCACAATGTAAAATTAGAATATTTTCTTGCAATTCCCATGCTGATTTGCAGCTCAATGTGCAGCTTTAGGTTGCCACAGGCTGGCCAGGAGCCTCGAGGCAGGCTGAGCTCCCCTGGTCTGGGATTAGAGCGTTTGGCTGAATTATAAACTGCTACTAATTGTGTATTTACCCAGGCACAACCACGTGCAGCCAGCAGCTCCAAAAGGAAAAAGGAATGGAGTTGGAGAGCCTTTGGTACCCAGGCTGTGGGACTTCTTCTGCAGGTTTTCTATAGGAAATTTTCCCTGGGATTTTTCCAGAAGGGATTGGAAGAACCTGGTTCCCTCCAAACTGGTGAGCTCTGCCTGTACTTTGACAGTTTGTTTATTGTGGATGCTCAGACTTGTCAGAGAGACTCAGGCAATGTTTCTTCTCTCTTGTCTGGCTACGAAAATTATTTGGATAGGATATTTGGGGGTTTGGGGTTTTTTTAGTATTCTAGTCAAACTATAATAAATTTAAAAATTGGAATTATAACAAACTAGGGGATTATAACCTGTTCTTTGGAAGGTTTAGATAAGAAGTGGCAATTTCTACCTCGCTGCAGTAGTTACACTTGCCAGAGCACACTTTCCCTACCCTGGGAAAACAAGAAATGGTGTCATCATCCCTGCACAATTCTATTACTAAATTGTCAGAACAGAGCCGTATTTCTGCAGCAATGATCCAACTCCATTTTCACTTCCCCACGGCTCAGCAGCGACCTTGACATCCTTGGGCAGGCGCGGGTGCCAGCCTGGGGGAGATAATTCCCTGGCAATTCTGGGGTCTGGGCATGGAATCGGTGCTGCCCTGCCCTGCTCAGCTCTGGGGCCGTGGCTGAGCCCCCCAGCTTGGGGTTTTTATTGCCCAGCAAGCCCTGAGCCATCTGTTTGTGCAGAACCACTGCTGGACACAACTGGTGCTGCTTTATAACTTCGGCCGTTCCTCTCAGAAACGCTTTCAGTGACACCTATCATCTAATTTTTCAAATGGATTGTCGGACAAGGAAGTTTTTTAATTAGTGGCAAAGGTGGCCTCATTATCGTGCAAGGGAGCACCGGAAGGCAGCGCTGCCTTTGCAGAGCCCAGCGGTGCACTCTCACCACGGCCAGCGTTCGGAGCTCTGGGGTGCAGGGATGGAGCTCACACACCTCCTTGTTGCTCTGATTTTCTGATATTCGTGGAGGTTCGTGGAAGCTCGCAGGGAAGTCAGGCAGGCAGCACCAAGATGGCGAAAAGAGAGAGTTTATTTACAAGAACTTCTTTATATATCCATTAATAGTCTGATAATTATTGGTCGATAGTTTTTCCACCTCCTATAACGATTGGTTACAACGCTGAAGTGTCCAGTACCAAAACAAAGAGATTAGAAAGCACAAGAATGCAACTTATCTCTATTCCCCATGAGAAAGAAAAGAAAGATTTTAAAACAGTGCAACTACATCTCGTCCTCTCCCTGCACTTGCTGCTCTCTCCATTGGTGCCTTTCCCAGGGAAGTGTGCTGCAAAGCAGGAGAATTATGGAATCATTAAGGTGGGAAAAGATTTCTGAGATCACGGAGTCCAAGCTAGCACCATGGTCAGCGCTCACCCATGTCCTCAAAGGTTCAATCCGTGTGGTTTTTAGGGCTGCAGTCTGCAGAGCCTGACTTTTAAAGGCTTTTTTTCCTGTTCAACTTCTCCATTCCAGGCATGGAGGCAAATTTGGGGTCAGTGTGAGATGTGTTCATTTTTCACTCTCCCAGTGCAGAGATCTCAGAAATGCCTGAGCCAGGGAGGGCCAGGGCTCAGCGGAACACATCTGTCAATGTGTGAACAGCTCCTTTGCTGGATGTCTTATTAATTATGCAGGGCTTTCAAAAGTCATCTTTGCCTGGTGTAATTCGGCTGTGGGACAGGCTGGGAGAGGATAATGATTTATTGACGCTGTCTCCTCCCCGAGACAGGCGCTAATCAGGAAATCACAGAGTGCACTGTGCCTTCCCCTGCTCTGCCGTGGGTTTCCCTTGTGGGGAGAGGAATTCATTCCTGCACTGAGCTCCTCAGCAGGGCAGTGTGGGGCTCTGGGTGCTCAGAGCAGCTCCATGCCCTGAGAGATCTCTGCTCCATTAAACTGATATTTCCATCTGCTACCGTGGGCTTTGATAGCAAATCCAGGCTATGGATCATTTTCATTGGAGTCTGTAACAAAGTGAAACAAATCCAGCAGCTTACTGATCAGAGCTGGAGCCCTTTGTGTGTGCTCCTGGCGCTCATTGCCTCGTGTTCCCATCCCGAAGATGAGCTGCTTTATCAGAATAACAGCCATGGCTGCGTGTTTTATTTAAAGTTATCATTTCACAGCCATTACTGCAAACATCCCTATCTGCTGCTCGCTGCCAGGGATGGCCTTAGAGGGTGAGATATCACTGAGGGCTGCTGCCTGCACACAATAATTCAGCAGCAAATTAAACCTTAGAACACTTAAACAGCTGTTTCTTTGTCAATTCCATGCATTTAGGATGGTGATGTCTTTCCTTCGTTGAGGACCTGCAGTAAGATAATTCCATATTCGAAATCTGTGTTCTGGATTTTCTGGTTTTCCTTGTGGGTGGTGACACAGGGACTTGCAGATCACCACAGGATAGAAATTAGAAATTAGAAAATCGCACCTAATGCAGAAGCTTTTGTTGGTTGACGGTTTTCTTCATCTTGTGGAAGCAGCTCCTAATCTCTCATGGTCATTTAAAAGGTTAAAACCTCATCAGTGACCACTTCGTTTCTAAGACAAATGAAGTCCAAGCGTTGCTTAAGTGACTTTGTACCTAATTAGGGCTCTAGTGTTTCGTACAATGATGTTTATTCCCCTCCAGTGCAGGTGCAGAAATACTGATGTGTTTGTGAATCCCTTTAACCCTCAGGGGCAGCAGAAGCTCTCAGTGCCCCAGGGGATGCTCGGGAAGGTTTCAGGCTTTCCTGGAGGATGGGAATCTCGGAGCAGACAGCCAACAACAGCACCAGCTCCCTCCTCTCCCCCCGCACTGGAGTGTCTCCCCATTTCCCATCAGCAGCCTGAGCTGGAGGGAGACAGGGCAGGTACGTGGGGTTTAAGAGTGGTTTTAATTTTAGGTTCTGGAAAATTCCCCGTGAGCAGCTGCAGCCGTGGCCGTGCTCAGTGGGCCAGAGCTGAGCCCGAGTCACTGTGATGTTCTTTTCCCTCCGAGCTACCAGTTATGCAAAGTGAAGCTTTACCTGAGCAGGGATTACGATTTTCCATGTTTAGCTCAAAGCATTTAATGGAAAATGATCTATCTGGGGAGAAAGGAGGGGCAAAAAGCAAAATCAAAACCTCCTTAAACACAAGCATCTTATTTTAGTGCCGTGTCTTTCATAAATCCTAAAGGTTGTTTTGTTTCTGCCAACACTGTTTTGTTTAAAATCAGCTTATGTTTAGAATACAAGGAGGAGGAGGAAGAAGAACCAGATTCAATAATTTTCTTCTGCTTCTGGTAGTTGTTCCTTACTTGATTACTTGCCAAAGTGCCAGAACTGACAAATTATCCAATAAGGCAGAAGTGAAGGCAGCGCTGCAGCCGCTGTAAAGCTGGATTAGTTTATAAAGTGTCCCTGTTGTGTTTCAGAAAATGAATAACGAATATTCAGCAAACCTGTTGCAGACCCTCTCCCCCTTTCTTTCTCTTTCTTCCTTTTCTTTTGGGCGCTAAAAGGAGCGGAAAGTTACACATTTATTTACTTGTCAATGGAGAGGAAATCCTTCAAAAAGAAAAATGATGTGCTACCAAAACCATTTCAGGATGGGGAAGGGAATACATTGGATTTCCAGCCTGCCTGGTGCTCCTTTGGGGAGCTGATTTGCTGCCGTGAGGGGGCAAAGGGTTTTGAGCTGGGGATGTTGCAATATAGTCATTATTTTCCAGAGGATAATACAGAGGTTTACTCAGTGAATTATTAAGGATTATATCTTGAATTACAACGAACAGTTGATTTCACATTAAGCTTAGGATGTGCTGAAGGCTACTGCAGGCAAACATAATGCATCAGAGCTGGCAGCAAGGGTTTCCAGCGGTTTGTGTTTGTTTTTATTTGTGCTTTCCCCGCATGCCCTCAGGCCCAGGCTGCTGTCTCCTGCGTGCAGGTGTGCACGTTTGATGAGCTGCTGTGCCGCAGAGCATGCCCGGGAAGAGCAGCATTCCCGAGGAAACCTCAGCCTGGGGAAACCCAGCCCCGAGCCAGGGTGGGGATGAGCTTTTACCTTCTGCTAACTTTGTGTTTGGGAGAGGCTGAGCCACTCCTCAGGGAGCACTGGGAGAGCCTCAGCGACGCAGGAAGGGAGTGATATCAGCTCCTGCTTTTATAGACAGAAATAAATAGATAAATCTACGTGCAGGTGGAGAGCACAGCAGCGTGTGCTCATTAACACAGCTCCAGGGACAGCAGGGCTGGGGCTGATGCTGATGCTCTGGGTTGGGGCTGATGTTCTGGGCTGATGCTGAAGCCCTGTGCTGGTGTGCTGGGGCTGATGTTCCATTCTGGGGCTGATGTTCAGTGCTGGGGCTGATGTTCCATTCTGGGGCTGATGTTCAGTGCTGGGGCTGATGTTCCATTCTGGGGCTGATGTTCAGTGCTGGGGCTGATGTTCCATTCTGGGGCTGATGTTCAGTGCTGGGGCTGATGTTCCGTGCTGGGGCTGATGTTCCATTCTGAGGTTGATGCTCTGTGCTGATGCTCTGTGCTGGGGCTGATGCTCCATTCTGGGGCTGATGCTCTGTGCTGATGTTGATGTTCAGTGCTGGGGCTGATGTTCCATTCTGGGGCTGATGCTCGGGGCTGATGTTCAGTGCTGGGGCTGATGTTCCATTCTGGGGCTGATGTTCAGTGCTGGGGCTGATGTTCCATTCTGAGGTTGATGTTCTGTGCTGATGCTCTGGGCTGGGGCTGATGTTCCATTCTGGGGCTGATGCTCTGTGCTGATGCTCTGGGCTGGGGCTGATATTCCATTCTGGGGCTGATGCTCGGGGCTGATGCTCTGTGCTGGGGCTGATGCTCTGTGCTGATGTTGATGTTCAGTGCTGGGGTTGATGCTCCATTCTGGGGCTGATGCTCTGTGCTGGGGCTGATGCTCTGTGCTGATGTTGATGTTCAGTGCTGGGGCTGATGCTCCATTCTGGGGCTGATGCTCTGTGCTGATGTTGATGTTCAGTGCTGGGGCTGATGCTCTGTGCTGGGGCTGATGTTCCATTCTGAGGTTGATGCTCTGTGCTGATGCTCTGGGCTGGGGCTGATATTCCATTCTGGGGCTGATGCTCGGGGCTGATGCTCTGTGCTGGGGCTGATGCCCTGTGTGTTGGGGCAGGGCTGCACTCTTGGAATTCCTCTTCACAGCCCTCCCTCTCCCTCTCCTGCTCTGCTCCCGGGATGGACAGAGGCTGTGAGAAACCCCCAGTGCTTCATTCCACTCACAGCAGAGCCAGGCTCCTGCTGGCCCAGCCCTCTGCAATTGAATAATTAGGAAATATTTTGTGGCATGGACATCAGTAGGAAAGAGCGAGTGCAGGCCATGGGGAAAGCACACTAAGCTGTATTTGTCACAGAATTCCTGAGTGAGTTGGGTTGGAAGAAAAATGAAAGATCACCTCAGTCCATCCCTGCCATGGGCCCTTCGAGAGAGCAGGGTGCTCCAACCTGGCCTTGGGCACTGCCAGGGATCCAGGGACAGCCACAGCCTCTCTGGGCACCTGTGCCAGGGCCTGCCCACCCTCAGGGGAGCAATTCCTTCCCAATATCCCATCTAACCCTGCCTCTGCCAGTGGGAACCATTCCCCTTGTCCTGGCACTCCATCCCTTGGATGAATGAGCTGAAGGCACTGCTCCATGTGCCACTGAAGCTCCCCCAGATCTTTGCCTGCTCCCCTGGGTGCTGTTTCTGTCCGTGGGTGACACTCTGCAGTGCCATCCATGTGCCAGGTCACCCCTGAGTGCTCTTCTGGCACCCAAATTAACCCTCACTGTGCTGAGGAGCAGCATCGTGCTGCTGCTAACTCCTCAGCCCACGGCAGCTGAATGTCCTGGTGTGCAACAAAATTCATCAACCGAGTCACTCCTTGTAACAGTGCTGGAGCTGTGGGAGCTGCCAGGGCCACCTGCAGCCTGCCAGCACCTCCAGCACGGCAATTCCAGGCTGTTCCCTTCTCCAGGAGCTGCACACACACACAGGGTCCAAACAGAGCCTCCCCCTCGCTATGCTCTGCTCAGTCATTTCTCTTTAGCACCTCTTTGTAGGACAGGGGCAGGCTGGCACGGCTTAATTAGGTGTGGTTTATGCTAAAAGCAGCGCTGCACTGTAGGGCTGCAGTTATTAGAGCTCATTAGGAGGGGCTGGGAGGCTGGCAATGAGCTGATGGAACCTGCAGTGCCACAAAAGCTGGGAGGAACTGCTGGCGCAGGGGAGGTTTGGTGAGGGGAGGAAGGATTTGACTGGGAGGGCTGCAGTAATGAAAACAGGATGGATAACAATAAAAAGGACAAGATTATGTCCTTAGAAACTTAGAAATGAAAAAATTCTGCCCTAGCTGGAAAATTACCGTTTTAGATGAGAGAGGAAGAGAAGGACTTTAATATTCTTGTAGATCTTCCCTCGTAAAGCAGAACTTGGAGCAGCTCTGCCAAGCACAGCGTGGAGAGTGTGCTTTAGCACTCTGGGCACAGCAGTTCAAAGGGAATGCTAATCAGAACAGGTGTGGAAAAAGCCTTTCTATTTTCCTCATCAGCATCACAGCCTGGCTTTCCTCAGGATCCCAAAAGGAATTGCTTAAAACAGCTCAGCAGTTCAAAGCTGGACAGGAATCCCAGAAGGGTTTGGGTTGGAAGAGATTTTAAAGCTCATCCAGTGCCACCCCTGCCATGGCAGGGACACCTCCCACTGTCCCAGGCTGCTCCAATGTCCAGCCTGGCCTGGGACACTGCCAGATGTCCCCTCAGTCCCTGTCCTCAGGAAAACTCTCCAGAGATTGATTTGTTTTCTGCAGATCCCTCAGGACGGAGCAGCAGAAGGTGAGCACAGAACCACAGGGATGCTAAGAAACACAGATGCCTCCTGGGGGAATGAAGACCAAAATTCACAGAGGATGAGGACCTGGAAGCCCCAGTGTGTGGGAACAGACAGGGCAGGGTCTGCTCTGCCCTTTTGGGGTTACCAACACTGGCTGGCTGGCTGGCTGGTCCCTCCCTTAGCAGCAGACATTTGTCATTAGGAGAGGTGTGGATTTGCCTTCTCCACATGGATCAAAAAGCAGGTGAGACAAAACTGAACAGAAAAGGACTGTGGCACTGGAAGGGGTGGGAAAACCACTGAATCTGATTTTTTTTTTTTTTTTTTTTTTTTTTTTTTTTTTTTTTTTTTTTTTTTTTTAATTTTATTTTTCTTCTTTGTGTGATGCATTTCCAGCAGCAGTGTGGCCAGGTCCCCAAGGAGAGCATCAGACAGGTGAGGATATTTTGGGGCTGTGTGAGAGCCTTTATGTTCCCAGGGCTCTGGAAGAAATCAGGAGGTGTTGGCTGATAATAGCTTGGCAAGTGAGCAGAAATTTTTTAAAGTTTCCTTTTAAATCTGTGCAAGATTAGAGCTGCCCCTCAAAGTGGCCCCAACCCACAAGGAAATCTCCCATTTTCTCCTCACTGTGTAATTTCCCAGCAGGGTGATTGCTCCTCCACGGCGTTTTCATCACGCTGGACAAGAAAGGAGAAATTTACTGACAATTAGCTGAACTCTTCAGGCTTCACTCAAGCAGAATCCATTGCCTGCACTGGGAACTCTTCCCAGGATTGGATTCCAACTTTTCCCCCACTTATCATTTAGGAAAGGGCTGAAGAGAACCCCTGCAGGGCCCAGCACAGTGCTGCAAGAAAATATCTTTTTCATTCTTGTTATTGGATGCAGTGAGAAACATTTCTGGAGAATGTTTTGATATGGGAGTCCACCACACCTGTGAATAGGTTTGATTAAAGCAACATTTACCCTCAGCAATGATGTGCAGAAGCAGATGTGGGAGCAGCACCCTGTGAGTGATTGCGAAGATCATTTCACTGAAGGTTTTCACTTTTCCAGGAGTTTTTTTGTGGAGCATCTTTCAATACGTGATGTGAAGAAAGCATTGAATCAGCCAGAAGTGCTTAATTCAACTAAGAAAATTGTAATGTGAAGAAGCAAACAAATGCACCTGGATAAGAGGATGGGATTTATTCTGTCACTGTGTGGTAAGACCCAAATGCTTTGAGGGAACCTGGCTGTAAAGCACTTGGAAAGCATTCATCCAATAAATCTGTGAGTGACAGCTTCCCACATCCTGATGCCTGATGCCTTTGGGATTTTGTGTCCACAGGGATTTCTGTCGTTTAAGTAAATCCTCTGTGAGAACTTCTGAAGAGGGAAGTCCCTGAACTCCACAAGAAATGAAAAGATGACCCTGTGCAGGTATGTTGTTGTCATTGTTGTTATTGTTGTTTTTGTTGTTATTGTTGTTATTATTATTACTATATTACTATTATTACCATTATCATTATTCTATTTTTGTTGTCATTACTGTTATTATTGTTATCATTGTTGTTATTGCTATTATTAATAATAATGATAAATAATAAAAATAAATAATAATAATAATAAAAATAAAAACAAAATATAATAACAATAACAACAACAGCAACAACAACAACAACAACAATAATAATAATAATAATAATAATAATAATAATAATAATAATAATTTTGGAAATGCCTGGAGTCCTGTGCCCTGGGGGGCTGGGAGGGCTTGGAGAGGGCCCTGAGCAGGGGTCACTGCATGCCTAGAAGTGTCTGCAGAGCTGTGCCCTCCCCAGGGCATTGGAGCCATGCCCACTTTCAGCGCTGCCCACACTGCCCCTGGCCCTGGGGAGCAGAGCTGCACATCTGCAGCACAGCTGCCTAGGTGAGCGGGGTGTTCTCCATGTGGGGATGCTGCTGCCTGTGCCAAGGGCCTGGGCACGAGCCAGGGCAGCTCCTGCTGCTGGAGGCACCAGGGGCCCTGGAGCAGCTGCCTGAGCCCAGGCTGGCCCTGGCACAGCAGCTCTGGCACACTCTGGCTGTGCCATCAGCTCTGTGCCAGCCCTGGCACAGCAGCTCTGGCACACTCTGGCTGTGCCATCAGCTCTGTGCCAGCCCTGGCACAGCAGCTCTGGCACACGGACTGTGCCATCAGCTCTGTGCCAGCCCTGGCACAGCAGCTCTGGCACACTCTGACTGTGCCATCAGCTCTGTGCCAGCCCTGGCACAGCAGCTCTGGCACACGGACTGTGCCATCAGCTCTGTGCCAGCCCTGGAGGAGCAGCTCTGGCACACTGACTGTGCCATCAGCTCTGTGCCAGCCCCGGAGGAGCAGCTCTGGCACACTCTGACTGTGCCATCAGCTCTGTGCCAGCCCTGGCACAGCAGCTCTGGCACACTCTGACTGTGCCATCAGCTCTGTGCCAGCCCTGGAGGAGCAGCTCTGGCACACTGACTGTGCCATCAGCTCTGTGCCAGCCCTGGAGGAGCAGCTCTGGCACACTCTGGCTGTGCCATCAGCTCTGTGCCAGCCCTGGCACAGCAGCTCTGGCACACTCTGGCTGTGCCATCAGCTCTGTGCCAGCCCTGGAGGAGCAGTTCTGGCACACTCTGGCTGTGCCATCAGCTCTGTGCCAGCCCTGGCACAGCAGCTCTGGCACACTCTGGCTGTGCCATCAGCTCTGTGCCGGCCCTGGCACAGCAGC
Source organism: Acanthiza pusilla (assembly GCA_036630365.1). NCBI lineage: Eukaryota > Metazoa > Chordata > Aves > Passeriformes > Acanthizidae > Acanthiza > Acanthiza pusilla. The sequence continues at coordinate 1,192,949 of JAXCHO010000001.1, read as the reverse complement.
TCTGGCACACTCTGGCTGTGCCATCAGCTCTGTGCCAGCCCTGGAGGAGCAGCTCTGGCACACTGACTGTGCCATCAGCTCTGTGCCAGCCCTGGCAGAGGCTCTGAGGGGAGAGGCTCTGCTCCTGCCCCAGTGCTCAGAGCAGTTGTGTCCCCAATGGGCACAGGTGACCTGTCCCTGCCATCCTGCAGACCTTGGGAACCTCCAGGGTGGGTGTGATTCCCAGGGACCTGCGAGCTGCCGGGCACAGCTGCTGGGGGCCAGAGGGAGGTTTGGCAGAGTGAGTCCCCATGGGTTCACTGCTGCTGCTCTGACCCCTGGCAGCTGCTGGGGACAGGAGCAGCCCTGGGGGACAGGAGCAGCCCTAGGGGCAGAGCTGGGGCTGGGGCAGAGCTTTGGGCTTTGGGATCACCCCCACCATCAGTCTGTTTACTCTGGGCTTCCAATACTCGACCCTATTTGCCCATGACTTTGTGGTGGAGTCCCTGTCCCTGGAGGGCTGGAAACCCAGGGGGATGTGGCTTTAGGGACAGGGGTTAGTGGTGGCCTTGGCTGGGGAGATGGAATGTTTGGGCTCTATGGCCACAAAGGCCTTTTCCAGCCTGGCTCTGTGGTCTCTGAGGTGAGAGCCAGGCAGGGCTCTGGGGAGCTTTGTGCAGCTGCCTGATGAGCTCTGGTGTTTCCTGCCCTCGGCCTGGAGCACTTGTCCCTGTCCCTGTCCCTGTCCCTCAGTGCTCCCGCCAGCTCTCCACACGATATTTCTCATGGCTCTTGCAAACAGATGGAGTTTGTCTCTTCCTCCTCTATCTCCTCCCTCTGGTACCAGGGCAGCTTGCCCTGAGCCTTGGACACCAACAACATCCCTCAGAAGCTTTTCTGCTGCAGCCTGCAGCACCCAGACCAGAGCTCCCCGCCCTTCCCAGCTCGGAGCACCCAGCCCGGAGCTTCCATCCCATCCCATCCCATCCCATCCCATCCCATCCCATCCCATCCCATCCCATCCCATCCCATCCCATCCCATCCCATCCCATCCCATCCCATCCCATCCCATCCCATCCCATCCCATCCCATCCCATCCCATCCCATCCCATCCCATCCCATCCCATCCCATCCCATCCCATCCCATCCCATCCCATCCCATCCCATCCCATCCCATCCCATCCCATCCCATCCCATCCCATCCCATCCCATCCCATCCCATCCCATCCCATCCCATCCCATCCCATCCCATCCCATCCCATCCCATCCCATCCCATCCCATCCCATCCCATCCCATCCCATCCCATCCCATCCCATCCCATCCCATCCCATCCCATCCCATCCCATCCCATCCCATCCCATCCCATCCCATCCCATCCCATCCCATCCCATCCCATCCCATCCCATCCCATCCCATCCCATCCCATCCCATCCCATCCCATCCCATCCCATCCCATCCCATCCCATCCCATCCCATCCCATCCCATCCCATCCCATCCCATCCCATCCCATCCCATCCCATCCCATCCCATCCCATCCCATCCCATCCCATCCCATCCCATCCCATCCCATCCCATCCCATCCCATCCCATCCCATCCCATCCCATCCCATCCCATCCCATCCCATCCCATCCCATCCCATCCCATCCCATGGATCCCAGCCCATCCCATGGATCCCATCCCATCCCATCCCATGGATCCCATCCCATCCCATCCCATGGATCCCATCCCATCCCATCCCATCCCATCCCATCCCATGGATCCCATCCCATCCCATCCCATCCCATCCCATCCCATGGATCCCATCCCATCCCATGGATCCCAGCCCATCCCATCCCATCCCATCCCATCCCATCCCATGGATCCCATCCCATCCCATCCCATCCCATCCCATCCCATCCCATGGATCCCATCCCATCCCATGGATCCCAGCCCATCCCATCCCATCCCATGGATCCCATCCCATCCCATCCCATCCCATCCCATCCCATCCCATCCCATCCCATCCCGTCCCATCCCATCCCATCCCATGGATCCCATCCCATCCCATCCCATCCCATCCCATCCCATCCCATCCCGTCCCATCCCATCCCATCCCATGGATCCCAGCCCATCCCATCCCATCCCATCCCATCCCATCCCATGGATCCCATCCCATCCCATCCCATCCCATCCCATCCCATGGATCCCATCCCATCCCATGGATCCCAGCCCATCCCATCCCATCCCATGGATCCCATCCCATCCCATCCCATCCCATCCCATCCCATCCCATCCCATCCCATCCCATCCCATCCCATCCCATCCCATCCCATCCCGTCCCATCCCATGGATCCCATCCCATCCCAGTCCAGCACCCCCAGCGCTGGGCTCAGCTCTGCTGAGGGACAGCAGCACTCCATTCCCAGTTTAACCTCTGCTTAGGAATAGGGAAAAGAATAGTTTCTAGTAAATCTCTGGCGCTAAAAAGCCCCAAGCCTGTTCTGATTTGTCTTTTGCCTGTCTCTAGACAGAATGAACTGTTTCTGTCACAGGAGACGTTGCCTCACCCCTGCCAGTTAGAACATATTTGTCTTTTCATTAATTTAAACTTAGGGGAAGAAAAATCTTTTTACTAAGCAAAGAGGAATTTGCAAACGTGGGGTTTTACAAAGCAGCTCCTCTTGCCTGCTCCAGAGCTCTGTGGGTTTTTTCCTTTCTTTGTTTTCGAGCAAAAATGACAGGAAGGTCGACGTGACCATGGCTTAAAAATTGGGACCATGAATTTGACAAATGCTGCAGCCTCACATGATTTTGCTTCTATGAGTAATTTTTTTTCTTGCACCGAGAGCTCCTGTGGAGGAGGAGGAGGAGGAGGCTGACCCCGGAGCCCTTGCAAAGGCACTCTGATCACTCCAGGTTTGTCACTTCAGCAGGGCCATTCCTCTGGGTGCTTGACATTTGTCCTACGTTTTTGTGCCACCTACTAGAGCTGCCTCTGATTGAATCACTGCTGCTGTTATTATTTCTCTGTTCCTTGGCTTTTCCCAGTGAACTCAAAATACTTTCATTCTTGTTTGCTATTGATCAGATAATTCACAGCTCCGAGCAGCTCTGACGTGGCTGGGACTGCAAGTTCATGTGTTGGAAAATAAATACATATAAGGAGTAGTTTGCACCTCTGTCCCTGCTCAGTGTTTTAATATTTGCAGTACGTTTTGGATGCGTTACAATTGGCAGTAATTCCATTACAATGCATTTATTGTGTTTCCAAGAGGGGAATTGTTCCTGGGAAAGCAAAACAACTCCGAATTCTTTTGAAATTATTCAGCTCTGCTTTTATTTTCTCTTTTTTTTCCCCTTAGAAACCCCCTCTGTTATAGATAAAATAATTGCAACTGGTGCCTGCCTGAAAATCCACCAAAGTTTGGGTGTGTTTGTTCCTGCCAGCTCAGCAGGGACTCCCTGGGGGCAGTGGGGTTTGGGAGCAGTGGGGTTTGGGAGCAGCGGGATTTGGGAGCAGCGGGATTTGTGATAAGAGGGAGCAGTGGGGTTTGGGAGCAGTGGGATTTGGGAGTAGCAGGGTTTGGGAGCAGTGGGATTTGGGAGTAGCAGGGTTTGGGAGCAGTGGGATTTGGGAGCAGTGGGGTTTGGGAGCAGTGGGGTTTGGGAGCAGCGGGATTTGGGGGCAGTAGGGTTTGGGAGCAGTGGGGTTTGGGAGCAGTGGGGTTTGGGAGCAGTGGGGTTTGGGAGCAGCGGGATTTGGGGGCAGTAGGGTTTGGGAGCAGTGGGGTTTGGGGGCAGTGGGGTTTGGGAGCAGTAGGGTTTGGGAGCAGTTGGGGTTTGGGAGCAGCGGGATTTGGGAGTAGCAGGGTTTGGGAGCAGTGGGGTTTGGGAGCAGTAGGGTTTGGGAGCAGCGGGATTTGGGAGTAGCAGGGTTTGGGAGCAGTGGGGTTTGGGAGCAGTAGGGTTTGGGAGCAGCGGGATTTGGGAGTAGCAGGGTTTGGGAGCAGTGGGGTTTGGGAGCAGTAGGGTTTGGGAGCAGCGGGATTTGGGAGTAGCAGGGTTTGGGAGCAGTGGGATTTGGGAGTAGCGGGGTTTGGGAGCAGCGGGGTTTGGGAGCAGCAGGGTTTGGGAGCAGCGGGATTTGTGATGAGAGAGCAGCTGGATTACCTTGCCCTTAGAATTTGGGCTATCAATTAAATCAGGTGTCCATGCAAAGCAATCCCTGAGTTCCTTATCCGAGAGATCCCAAATAACAGGATAATTCATAACCCATTCCACATTTTCATGCATCTTCAAGCAGGATACAAATATTTCTTTTTGCCTGCACCATTATTCCTGCTCAGCTGACTGCAGGGATCCAGAATTATACAACTATTTGCTTCTCCAATCGTGCTGCATTTTTACAGCGTGATTTATAGACCTGTGACGAGGAGACCTTTCCCCAATAACGGATTTTTCCAAATGAATTTGCATCATTTTCATAGGTCATACTCCTCACTTCAGTTCCTTTGCCTGCCATTTGCTCTGGCTGTTAAACAGCTTTAAAATTCAAGTGTGATTATTCAGAAATCACTTCATAAAACATTATATGCCAAGTGCCACTGGGCTCTCCCTTCTGCCTCACACGAGGAAAGAGAAACTGCTGAGTTTGAATGAGCAGTGGAAAGTTCATTAGGGATAATTGTTGATTAGATAGGGAAGTGAATTATAGAAATGAGATCAGAAACATGTAATTGTCTCCACCGCGGCCAGGATACTTTGCAGAGCAGAGGATGTGCAGCTCCAGGACTGGGGAGGCTCTGGGATGAGGATCTCCTGCTGATGCAGCCTGACAGAAATGGGAAAAATGGGAAACATTTCCCTGCTGGGAATGCACAGTCCCTGGGCTCAGGCTCGGGGAGATGAAGGAATCCATGGGAAATTGTGCATTTGAAGGACAGAGAGGTGTTGGGGACACTGCAGGGGACTCTGAGGAGGAGCTGTGACTGATGCAGAACCCCAGAATGGTTTGGGTTGGAAGGATCTCAAGGATCACCTCACCTCACCCCTGCCACAGCAGGGACACCTCCCACTGTCCCAGGCTGCTCCCAGCCCTGTCCAGCCTGGCCTGGGACACTGCCAGGGGTCCAGGGGCAGCCACAGCTGCTCTGGGCACCTGTGCCAGGGCCTGCCCACCCTCCCAGGCAAGGATTTATCCCAATATCCAACCCAAACCTCTCCTATTCCCCTTTGAAGGCATTCCCTGCTGCCCTGACACTCCATGCCCTCATTGAGGTCCCCCTATGTGGATAAAGAGGTTTAATTCATTTATCCAACATTTCCTTCTCCAGGCTGAGCTGACACTGCTGCTGCGATGGTGAGCCCCAGGTGAGGGATGGGGACAGATTCCAGCACATATCCCAAATGGGGGGACTGGGGGAAGTGCCTTTATGGACAGGGAACTGGAATTGCCAGTTCTGTTTTCCTTAGAATAATGAAGTTCTAAAATAACACCACCAGTCCTGTCTCTCAGTACCACTCTTATTTGTTTTGCTTTGAGCACAAATACTGCAGAATAAGATGGCATTTTCTTATCTGAGGGGAGTCAAAGTGTGAGAAAGCGATCTGGGAAAGGATTTTTTAATTTGGAGTTGGATGGTAGCGGGTGGAAGAAAAAAGAAGAAATGAAAAACAAAACTTGCAGGTAAGGGAGAAGGAAAAATACTTGGTTTTGTGCCTTTATGTAACTGAGCTTCTGAAATGAAGCATTCAGTAAGAAATGATGAGGGATATTGGGAGCTGGAAAAGAGGCCAGGTCCTCCAGAGCATGGAAATGGGGAAATGGAAAGGCCAGCCAGAAAAAGAGTGAAAATATTGAAAATCTGAGGGTGTCTGTGGGGCTGCTGAGTTAACCTTGAGCAGGAGTGTTCTGCTGGAGCTCTGAGCAAGGTCAAACCTGGACACATTTCTCTCCCCCCAAAGTCTGCTTTTTCCAAGCCTCATTAACCATTTTGCTGAACATTACAATCATTTCTCTTCTGCCAGGTCAGATCACATTTTTCAACCTTTTAGGCACAAGACCTTAGAATTATTGATCCAATGAATCATAGTGACTTAGGTGCTGGCTGCTGCTGCAAGCTCCTGCAGAAACCATGATGTTGACTAAAAATTGAACAGATTTCTCTGAATTTCCTTTAGCTGGGGGGTATTTCTCCATGTGGGGGAAGCAGCAGCACAGGGACATCGCCTCTTTAGAGTTCTTGGGAGGCAGGGAATGCTGCCTGCCCTGCCTGGGTTTGAAATGCCACAGGGAATTGCTGCCAGGGATGAGAACAAGACATTCCGAGCCTCAGACTTGTACTCGAACATCAGGTTTTTGTCTTCCAGCTCCAGCGTGTCACATTTGCTTTTCTTAAAAAAGCTGCTTAAAACTGCCAGAAAAATCCCACCTGGCATCCCAAGTGCCTCAGCATTAGACAGGAATTTTGAGTGCCTCCCAAATAACAGAAATGAAATACAGTCTCTTAATTAGATTAAAATACAATGATGTTTGCAAACACCAAATAATTATGCCAATATATAGGTAAAATTACCGTTGCTAATTATATTTCTTTTTGTGTTTACAGAAGGAAATGCATCATTCATGAGCTTCACACCAACCTGGGATTGCAGAGCTGCACATGGATATTCAGTTTACCACAAAATACACAACGGCAACAAACTTAGGGCCACACATCCTGGTAGAGCTGAGCTGCTCTCTGCAAGATTCAAGAGAAATGAGCTGCAGGATTTAATTTGTAGAAAAATGGTTTGATGGAATTGGACAATCAAAGATGGGCTTGGTGAGTTTGGAGGTCTTTTCCAGCCTTAGTGACTCTGTAATATCGAAATTCCCAATTCAGTTCTTTGCCTTGTAGGAATAAGGAGATGGAAACAGTTAATAATATTTTGAATAAAATTAACTTTCCTTTAGCAAAACAAACAGCAAGAAAAAGCTGTGGTAATTCTCTTGCAGCTTTCCAAAGCAATTATGCTGTAATGACTGCTGAAGAGATTTTCATGTTGTTTCAAACACTGGTTGGAACAACTGGAAGCTACAAATTTTTTCTCATTGTGACTTTATTATCTGAAAGGAAATGACTAATTTGGAGTTGGTTATTATTGTTTTATAGCCCATGAAATATAAGTATCTAAGTAAACATTTCCATGAATTTAAATATATAATACACATAATGTGAAATACATAAGCCCTCGGCTTCTGAGCCAGATTTTACTGTATTATTATTATTATATTTATGCCAGAAAATAAATGTTCTCTCTTCCTAGGCCTGTTTTTCACAGCCACTTCTTCCCTGAGGTCAGATGTGTGGAGAGAAGCACAGAGAGTGGTGGAATCCCAGAGTGTTTGGGTGGAAGGGATGTTAAAGATTTTCCACCTCTGCATCCCCTGGTCACGAGCTGCCCCTGGAGGTGAAGTTCTGCGAGAGCAAGGACGGAACAGGTGCTCTGCAGGTAACACTTTTATAAATCTGTTTGCCTCCCGTGCTGCTTCCTCCTGAGAAACTCAGCCATAAAATAATTTAAAAATCCCTGTGATTAATTTCAAGCTGCCCTGTGTTTAAGAATTGCTGGGTGTTGCCTTTTGGTGAGGCAGCCCCCCTGAAATGGTGATTTTCCCCCTGATTTTGGGGTGTGAGTGAGCAGTGAGGTGGGGTGAGGAGGGAAGGAGCAGAGCCCTCACCTGGGAACGATTTCTGTGCAAGCACAGCCATTCCTGGGGTGGGAATGAGGAGCATCTTTCCTTCATGGATCCTCTGGCCCATGACTGGAAACCCTCTGGATTCAGAGTGCAGCCTTTTTCCTCCTGGAAATGCCAACACAAACCCTCCAGTGCCAATGGAAAAGCCAATCCAAACCCTCCAATGGAAATGCCAATCCAAACCCTCCAGTGCCAATGGAAATGCCAATCCAAACCCTCCAGTGCCAAAGGAAATGCCAATCCAAACCCTGCAATGCCAAAGGAAATGCCAATCCAAACCCTCCAGTGCCAAAGGAAATGCCAATCCAAACCCTGCAATGCCAAAGGAAATGCCAATCCAAACCCTCCAGTGCCAATGGAAATGCCAATCCAAACCCTCCAGTGCCAAAGGAAATGCCAATCCAAACCCTGCAATGCCAAAGGAAATGCCAATCCAAACCCTCCAGTGCCAACGGAAATGCCAATCCAAACCCTCCAGTGCCAATGGAAATGCCAATCCAAACCCTCCAAAGGAAATGCCAATCCAAACCCTCCAGTGCCAAAGGAAATGCCAATCCAAACCCTGCAATGCCAAAGGAAATGCCAATCCAAGCCCTCCAGTGCCAATGGAAATGCCAATCCAAGCCCTCCAGTGCCAACGGAAATGCCAATCCAAACCCTCCAGTGCCAATGGAAATGCCAATCCAAACCCTCCAAAGGAAATGCCAATCCAAACCCTGCAATGCCAAAGGAAATGCCAATCCAAGCCCTCCAGTGCCAATGGAAATGCCAATCCAAACCCTCCAATGGAAATGCCAATACAAACCCTGCAATGCCAATGGAAATGCCAATAGAAACACTCCAATGCCAATGGAAATGCCAATCCAAACCCTCCAGTGCCAAAGGAAATGCCAGTCCAAACCCTCCAAAGGAAATACCAATCCAAACCCTCCAGTGCCAATGGAAATGCCAATCCAAGCCCTTCAGTGCCAATGGCAATGCCAATCCAAACCCTCCAAAGGAAATGCCAATCCAAACCCTGCAATGCCAAAGGAAATGCCAATCCAAGCCCTCCAGTGCCAATGGAAATGCCAATCCAAACCCTCCAATGGAAATGCCAATACAAACCCTGCAATGCCAAAGGAAATGCCAATCCAAGCCCTCCAGTGCCAATGGCAATGCCAATCCAAGCCCTCCAATGGCAATGCCAATCCAAGCCCTCCAATGGCATTGCCAATCCAAGCCCTCCAATGGCAATGCCAATCCAAGCCCTCCAATGGCAATGCCAATCCAAGCCCTCCAATGGCAATGCCAGTCCAAGCCCTGCTCCCTCGTGTCGTTCCAGGGGAGCCCCACCGGATCCCTTCCCTGCCCCATCATTTCTGTGATCTCTGGTAACTTTGCCATCTTTTGGGAATCTCTCCATGCCCTGAGGGCTGCAGGTCATCCCTCTGGCCCTGCTTAAGGAAATAACAAACTCCAGCTCCTCTTCCCCTTTTTCCTCTGCCCTGTCCTCCAATCTTTGTCACTCTGCTTTTCTTATTTGCTCACCACCATCTTCTTTGCTCTGTTCCTCACAATACCAAGAAAAAATGGGATCCTGACTCCTGATTTCTAGGCCGGACCATAAAGAACGAGGATTATGATCATTGGTGCCATTCTGATTTATTCTGATACAATATCTGTTTATAACACCTGAGCTTCATTGTGTGTAATGATGGAGATAAATTTGGGGCCCTTATTTTTCATAGCTACTTGCCAGCTGTATATCATCAATTTGCCTCTCATTTAGATACTTGCTCCTACTTCAGGAAAAATAAAAATATCCCAGTTGTGGAGGTAATAAAGCTGGGGAAACAAACTCGGAAGTGCATTTTACAATGGAATTTGATTGTGATAATTTTTCATGTGTTAAAAAAGGAGCATGCTGGCTTTCTCTGGGAGCTGTTTGGGTTTATGCTTTGTTGGGATTTTTTTTTTCCATCCCCAGCTTGTCACGTGGAAGACTTTTTTTTTTTTTTTCCCCCCAAGGGAACAGAGAAGCATCTCTGCATTTTTTAGCTGAATTTGTTGAAAAACTGTATTTTATAATTTAATGAGGCTGGAAGTTGCACAGGTAACAACTGAAACAAAAACTTTAGGCAGTGTGGATTCAAATTTGGAAATTTCACCTCCCTGCAAGTCTGTGGTAAATTCCTACAAAAGTACCACAGAGAGATGTCTTGGCTCTCACTCGTTTTTGTGCTACAGAAATTCCCTGGTTCCTTTGGCACACTGGGATCAGTAAGGTCATAGAATCCCAGAATGGTTTGAGTTGGAAGGACCTTAAACACCATCTTGTTCCCCTGCCACAGGGAACAGATTTTTTTTGGAATATCTGCTCCAAGCCCCAATGTCCAGCCTGGCCTTGGGCACTGCCAGGGGTCCAGGGGCAGCCACAGCTGCTCTGTGCCAGGGAGAACTGTGCCCCTCACAGATATCCCTAATATCTAACCTAAATCTGCTCTCTTCCCATTCTTGAAGCCATTCTCCCTTGTCCTGTCCCTCTAGGTCTTTGCAGAGTTCTCCTCCACCTCTCTTTTGATCCCCTCCAGGCACTGAAGGTCACACTGAGCTCACCCAAAGCTTCTCCTCTCCAGGTGAACAATCCCAGCTCTCCCAGCCTTCCCTCCCAGCAGAGCTCTCCACCCTCTGCTCATCCTGGAGCCTCCATGGACTCTCTCCTCCTGAGCTGGGCAGGGCTGGGGCAGCTCTGCAGGTGAGGTCTCACCTGAGAATGGGGACACAATCTCTTTTCCTGCTGCCCCTGCTCAAATGATCCTCTCAGATATCCCCGAGGAATAAATATCCTGTGGCTCCCCTCTCCCCACCTCCCCTTATCTCTCCTTTCCCAGTCAGTTTACCTGAATTTACCAACAAAATGCTCTGAATTTTATTTACTTTGTATGAGTAGCGAGGAAATTGCAGAACTATTCAGATAAGCCTGGAAGGGCCCAATTGCAGGAGCCCTGGAAAGATCTGTGTGGTGGCTCTGGGATATTGTTCCTCAGCTGTAGGCCTTGGGAGCCCAGCACCATTGTTCCCAGTCAAACAAAAGCAGCCTAATGAAAGTATTTAAATTTGCTGATCATCTATTCAGAGCGAGAGGAATGGCCCTGCTAGGTGTCCTTGGAGACTGGAAATGAGTGCAGCAGTGGGAATCACAATATTCGTATTTATTTACACTTCTTAGCCAGCTTTTGTGTGGGTAATGTTGCTGGAGGTTTCTTTAGCCTCACATTTTGTTCCTTCCACCCCACAGAGCCTTTTCTTTGAAGGCCTCAGGGTTCGTGGTGCTGCTGGTCCTGATGAGTTTGAGTCAGGAGGCTCCTTGAGCTCCCTGAGTGTTCAGAGTGGGAAGATCTGCTGGGAGGTCATTCCGAGAAGCTCATTCAGATCCCTGCTCTGCTGTTCCTGAAACCTTTCTGTTGGTGTAGCCTTTGAAAAAAAGGATTTGTTCAAAGAGCTGCATTTCTGATGGGAATCCAAATTTCAGGCATTTTTTTGGGAGGACCCCCAGCTGCACAGCCCTCAGTAGTTTTCTGTCAGGGCAGACACAGGCAGGACAAAATCTCCTTTAGGAACTGTGACACCGAGGGCAGATCCTGCTCCTTCCTCCCGTGGAACGAGGATGCCTTGGCTGTGGGAGCCCCACGAAGGGAGATGAGGAGGGGATGGGGATGCCTGAAGATGTGGAGAGGGTTGGCCCTGCTTTGAGGTGGTTTTCAGCTGGAAAAATCCATCAGTAATCAGTGTCCTATTAGTTAAGAGCAATTAGCTTCATATGCTCATTGTGAAAGAAAGGAAAGAAGGTTTAGGGAATAAGACAAAGTGTAAGACAAAAAGAATATATTGCATTTCAGCTACATATTGTGTTTAGAAAGATGAAATATTTTTCACTGCATTTATTTTCTTACCAAAATTATATATTTAAAAAAAAATTCAAACAGATATACAAACCAATCTCAAGTAAATTCCCATCATCACATGTCAGATTTGGAGGTGATACCAGGGGAACTGACAATAACTATTTTGCAGCTATGATTTCATATCCATGTCAAGGTACAGCAGATCATGTAGAACTCGAAATTAAGCTGACTCTGGCTGAGCTCTTTTCTTTCTCTCTGTGCCATTCCTCCCCCGTGCCCTGTCTGCAGTGCCAGAGCTGCTGAACTGTTGCACCCAATGGCTGGACAATATCACTTTACCCGAGGAACACGAGGTACTTAGGGGAAGGAAGATCTTTTTCTCTTGCTGAAATAGATTCTTAAAAAATACATTCTGAAATAAGTGGGGAAAAAAAAGGACACACAATGCAAGAAAAATCCATGTTGAGAATGGAGATTCTGTTCCTGCTTTGTCCCTGTAATACCTGAAGTCCTTGGGCTGCTGTTTGTGGTAAATTATGTATCACCTCTTTCCTGACTCTTTTTATTATTACCTCCTGCTACCTATTCTTCCTTACCCTACTCATCATCTTCCCTCCTCTTCATAAAATGCTCTAAAAGAGAAAATTACCAAGTTGGAGGGTCAGATGAGAAGAAAATTACGGCTGCTCGTCCGTGTGCTCAGCCTTCGCTGGTGATTGCATCTGCTGCAGGTGAGGCCAATAATTCTGGGAGCCCTGGAATAGCTGCCACGGAGGGAATTAGTTCTGAGGCACGGTAAATACTTTGCCAGTCATTTTGACATTATTTCCCAAATTTTGGGTCAATTAATACTTCTTGAATGGGCCAGAAGAAGAGCCACAGAACTGCTGGAGTTGTTTATTTTGTGTGCGTGTCTGTGTGTTGTGGAATATGGAGAGCTGGGTTTTGTTCCTGTTCTTTGCCAAGGAAATGAGAAATGGTTTGTGTTTCTGTGTCAGGACAATGGCTGACGCTGCTGCTGTGCTGCTGGGGCCTGGCTGTGTCCGGGACACTCCCAGGACTGAGTGCCAGCCCTGCCCAAACTGATGCCCCCCAGACCCCAAAGTATTTCAGAGACATTTGCTAAATGTGTGTGATGATGGTGGAGCTGGGGGGAGTTCCAGGCTGCACCTTCTTCCTCCCAGGAAAATAAATGAGGTTATTTTTGGGGACCCTGCTGGGTGCTAATGGGGCATGCAAACCCTATTTATTGAAAAATAGGTTGTGTAGTGAGTGCTGGGGCTCGATTTGACTCTCAAATAGCACAGAATAGGCTGTGGTTTTCCTTAGAGCATCTAAGACTGGAAGGGTTAAGAGTGAATTATGTGCTTTTAAAGGGATGTTAACTGCAGATAATGTAACTTCATCGAGAATCCTTGGAATAGCCTTTAAATAGATTTTGTGCTTGGTAGCAGCCTCGACTGTATCTCATTACAAGTGAATTGCAAACAAAACTCCTGAATCCTCCCTGGAATGCCCAGGGGAGCGTGGCACAGGAATATTGCTGTTTGTGGAGCTGTGGCTGCCTCAGCCTCTCCCTGAGGCAGAGCCATCGACCCGGGGATGGCTCAGTCAGAGCCCTGAGTGTCCCTGTGGGACCTCTCTCTGTCCAGTGCTGGGGACCCCAAAACCACCCAGAGGAGTTCTTCCCATGGTGAGCCCATTAACCCCTTCCTGTTTGTTGAGGATCATTGGATTTTTGCATGGTTTGGGGTGAAGGGACCCTAAATCCCATCCAGTGCCACCCCTGCCCTGGCAGGGACACCTCCCACTGTCCCGGGGTGCTCCAAGCCCTGTCCAGCCTGGCCTGGGACACTGCCAGGGATCCAGGGGCAGCCACAGCTGCTCTGGGCACCTGTGCCAGGGCCTGCCCACCCTCACAGGGAACAATTCCTAATTCCCAATATCCCACCTATCCCTGCCGTCTGCCATGGGAACCATTCCCTGTGTCCTGTCCCTCTGTCCCTTGTCCCCAGGCCCTCTGCAGCTCTCCTGGAGCCCTTCAGGCCCTGCCCAGGTAATATCCATTGATTGCAGGTGGAAGAGCATTTTTGGGGTTTGGTTCCACCGCTGTGATCCTGAGCTCACCACGGACAGTGGGAGCATCCCCCGAGCTTTGCTCTCTCCCTGTGTTTCACTGTTTTCTGTGGCTGCTCTGCATCTCTGCCTCTGTAACACAGCACAATCCCCGTGTTCCACCTGCATCTTTACCCTCTCAGCTTTAATATTTGGGGAACTGGAGACTCTATTTCTTCCTTGGGAATACCAAGTGCACGAAGGAGAGCCACCGAAAGGAGATGCTGTAAAAATAATGAAAGAAACAAGAGAAAGCATTGCTGGCAATGTTTTTCCCGTGGAAGCACAGGGCATTTGATGGTCTAATCGCATTTCCCTTCTCAGGTAGCATGCTGTGTGCTGAACAGGAAGCGACAGGCACGCTCTCGCAGCTCCTCGAGGTGAGGCTTTGTGAGAGCTGTCACAAGCCATCGCGCTGGGCGCTGCTGCCCGCGGCGCTGGCGCGGCACGCGGAGAGCCACCAGCCCTGCGCCAGGTGTGCCCTGCCTCGTGCCACCCCAGGGCTGTGCCTGCCAGCAGGGCACTGCTGCTGGGGACAGGGACGGGGCAGGAGAGCCTTTCTGGGGTCACACTGCTGCCACAGCGCTGGCGGAGGGGAGGAGGGCTGTGTTCCCTGACGTGGGAAGGATGAGGAGCTGCGTTTGTTGTTCCTCCAGGCTGTGTCAGGGAGGTGCAGTTCTCCAGAGCCCCAGGAAATGTGTGCAGGGGCTGTTCCCTCAGCATCCCTGGGCAGGAGCGATGAGTGCCAGTCCTGCTGCTTCCAGTGCCTTGTGCCAGCCCTTGGTGGCACTGGGAATGGGCAGAGTGTGCTCCGGGCAGGAGCACATGAATGTGTGTCATTCCCACTGCTCCCAGTGCCGCATCCCAGCCCTCAGTGGCACTGGGAAGGGGCAGAGTGTGCTCCAGGCAGGAATGATGTGTGCCATTCTGCTGCTCCCAGCACCTCATCCCAGCCCTTGGTGGCACTGGGAATGGGCAGAGTGTGCTCCAGGCAGGAGCGATGTGTGTCATTCCCACTGCTCCCAGTGCCGCATCCCAGCTCTCGGTGGCACTGGGAAGGGGCAGAGTGTGCTCTGGGCAGGAGCACATGAATGTGTGTCATTCCCACTGCTCCCAGTGCCTTGTGCCAGCCCTTGGTGGCACTGGGAAGGGGCAGAGTGTGCTCTGGACAGGAGCGATGTGTGTCATTCCCACTGCTCCCAGTGCCTCATCCCAGCCCTCAGTGGCACTGGGAAGGGGCAGAGTGTGCTCTGGACAGGAGCACATGAATGTGTGTCATTCCCACTGCTCCCAGTGCCTCATCCCAGCTCTCGGTGGCACTGGGAATGGGCAGCGTGTGCTCTGGGCAGGAATGGTCACTGCTGGGAGCTCTGCTCCTGAGCTGAGCAAAGGAGAGGGTCAGGATCAGTGAAAGGAGTCCATTATTCCTGTGCTCTCCCGGCCCCGGCAGGGACACATCCAACACAGCTCTCTGGATCAAAGCGCGGCTCTGAGGGACCTGGCCCTGTGCCGGAGCCATGGCCTGGGATGGCCTCTGCTCTCCTCGGGAAATGGGGACTCCTTCACCTGCTGGAAACATTCCAGAACTGGCTTCAGTGGGATAAAGCACAGAGCCATGGAATTGCTGGTGTGGGAGAAGACCTCTGAGGTCACCAACTCCAGTTATTCCCCAGCAGTGCCCAGGCCACCGCTGACCCCTGTCCCCAGGTGCCACATCCTCCCAGGGCTGGGGACTCCTCCATTGCCCTGGGCAGCTGGGCCAGGGCTGGACAGCCCTTTGAGTGTAGAAATTTTCCCAATATCCAACCTAAACTTCCCCTGGCACAACTTGAGGCCGTTCCCTCTTGTCACTTGTTCCCTGCAGGAGGAGATGGAGCCCTGGCTGCTCTTTTTTCCAGGGATTTGTGGGAGTGAGGAGTCCCCCCTGAGTCTCCTTTTCTCCAGGTGAAACCCTCCCTTCCTGCCCCAGGTAAGATTTGTTCTGTTCTAAGGGGAATTTAAACAAAGCCTCACACACACGAATTTGGGGCTTTTACATATTTCAGGCTCGCGTTCATCACTGTTTTGGCTGAGCACAAAACAAATAGAGAGAAGTGACTTCATTACTTGCGCTCTGGAAGCGACTTGACAGGCATTTAGAAAAATACTTAACATTCCCCACTTTCCTTGGTTGCTGCTGTCCCCCAGGAGCAGTTGGGAACAGATCCATTCATCTCCGGCAGCCCCGAGGAGATGCAGCTGCAGTGCCCCAGCGCTCGAATTCCTGCAATCAATAATGCCAAGGCTCTGCCATCCCTGCAAGGAGGACAGCATGGTGTGCTCCAGGAGGTGAGGGCTGGGCTGTGTGTGCCACAAGGCCTGGGCTGCACTTGGTGTCACCAAGCGAAGCCTCCAGCTGATAAAGAGGCTTTCCTTTAGCATTTCTTAAATCTTTGCTTTCAAGTTGACCTTGTTCTCGGTGGGAAATCTGGTCTGGTGCTGCATGAACAGAAATAGGAGTAGGTTTCGGCTATGATTTATTTAGGTCTTTTTGCCTCCTTCAGAGAAGAGTTTGTGTTTATTGTTCATTCATTTGCTGGCTCTTGGCTGGTGGAGGGTCTCGTACAATCATGGGATTCTTCCAGGGAGCCCCACTCCTGTGGCCCTAAAAAATCCCAGGATGGTTTGTGTTGGAAGGACCTTAATATATTATATAAATATATAATATAAAATATTATAGTATTATAATATTAAATTTTCCTCTATTGTGCTGTGTATCCCATTTTACAGCTTTAACCTAACACAGCAAGATGATTTTGCACCATGATTCGGAGTCCAGGTAATTTTAAACACCTTTGCAGCCATGCAGCTTATAGAAAAGGAAGAGGTTTTTGCTGCCTTCCACTCTCCATGCATGGAAACTTTGAATTAGCCTCAGCTGGTGGTGCAGCGCTGCTCCCAGGCTGGATTTAGTGCTGCTGACAGCTGGGGCCCAGGGCTGCTGTCCCTGCCAGCCCTCCTGCAGCCGCCGGGCTCTGCTGCCCCGAGGTGAGTGCTGACACTCTGAATTCCTTCCCGGGAGCTGCTCCTTGCCATGCTCTCACAGCAATCCTTGGATGCACTGGAGTCCCTTACGTTTTTATTTACACTTCAGGTTGTAGTAAAATAAATCACTGGTGGCTGCTGGCCGTGCCAGCAGTGAGGGATGTGCTGCCCTGGAGCTCTGGGGCTGCTCTGGAGACACCTGAGCGCAGCAGAACCCAGGAGGGCAGGGAGGAGCTCCTCCTGCTCCGTGAGGTTATCCTGCCTGCCCAGCGCAGGATCCCAGAGCCTTTCCCAGCCTAAATCAGCCTGTGAGGTTATCCTGCCTGCCCAGCACAGGATCCCAGAGCCTTTCCCACCCTAAATCAGCCTGTGAGGTTATCCTGCCTGCCCAGTGCAGGATCCCAGAGCCTTTCCCAGCCTAAATCACTCTGTGATTCCATGAGTTCTGCCCTCACCTCCCCGGGACAGAGGCAGTGTCCTCTCCTGGGCAGCTGAACAAACCAATGAGTGTCAAACTCTGCTGGACAGCAGGACTCTGAAACTTGGAGATTAGCTCTGCCCTTCTGCCAGGTTTGTGTTGGAAGGACTTGAATTCCTCTGCCAGGAGAGTCCCAGTGCTCCCAGCGTCCTGCCCTCGCCGTGGTGGTGACCCTGGCTCCTCTCCTGCTGGGCTCTAGGCAGATAAAATCAAGGTATGATTAAAGTGTTAAAGTCTGGGGTCTCTCTGCAGCCTCTGACTTGGTTTGGTGAGTGTGGCTTTACCTGGCAGCAAATCCTCAGCATCCCAACGCCTGCCTGGGGCACAGGAGGTGTGCAGGGTGAGCTGTGAGCTGTGAACAGAGCAGGCTGCACCTTCCTTGCTGCTGTGGGCACCAACAGAGGTTAATTGCCACGTTTTTATGTTTCCCTTTGTAATTAAGTGTTGAGCCTTTGGTGCTTTTCACTGCAGCTCCTGACTACTGAAGTTAATCTTTCTAATCGCTGCAGGAGAGGGCAGGAACTGCAGGACAGATCCCACACAAAACAGGGCTGTTCTTCTCTGGGAGTGCTTGTGAAGCCAGGAAATCTGCAATAGTGTATTTGGAGGAGATGCTTTCTAAAAACAGCAGTTTCCATTTTGGTTTCTCTGAGATTTGGTTAAAAGTTCTGGGAATGGAAGGTGATTCCCAGCTGAGGCTGTCAGGGAGAAGCTGTGGTTACATCCTGAGCTGCACAGAAATTGTGTTGTCAGAGATTTTATTATTATGGCCTCTTCTGTTTGCTGCTGTTTCTCTCTGTTTCACATCTTTATTGTGTTAAGAAATTTCCCTATTCCCCCTTCATGCAACAAAAACTCAATCAGGGCTACATCAGTGAAAGAAATTGGGTTTTTTCAGGCAATCCCTGCTCTGGGGGAGCTGGGTGGGGAAAGCAAAACTCTTCTGAGAGTTGGGGGCCTAGGGACAGCCCCAGCCAGCAAAAAGTGGGGCCATGAGGGCATTGTCCACCTCAGCAGCTTTGTGATGCCCAGACAGTGAGAAAATCATTGTTGTGACTTCTCTGGGGTGGATCTCACTCTGTCTCGTACATTATTACAGTGAGAACACGCTTTGTTGTGTTAATAAATAACTGTTAAGTTTAAGCAATGAATTCACACGGAAGGATTTATTGTGGTATACAATTAGAGCAAGAAAAATGACAAATTTGTTCCTTAGAGTGCCTTGAAATAATTTCTATCTCATCTGATTAGGAGAAAAGGCTGCTTTGTCTTCTTAAATTATTTTTTCTCTATTTAAATAAATCTGAACTGCTTGCATGCCTGCAAGAATTACAAACGGCTGCTCAGACCTAAATCAAGTGTTCCAGGGCTGCTGCATGAATCTTCCAAGGCAATAAACTTTGGGTACCTCTGACAAGTTTTATGATCCCAGATAGGTGCACTGTGCTAAGGGCCATATTTCACAGCAATGCCTCTGAATAGATCATATCAGTTTTTATATGCTAATAATTTGTTTTGGTAGTTTAATACCAAGAGTTATAATTCATATCTATGGCTTGCCTTAGACTGTGGGTAATTTGAATAACAGTTGGGGAAAAATCACTTTAGGAACGCTTTCAGGATTGAGCTTTCCCATTGAGCAATTAAGGCAGGACTAAACCAGGCTGGAAATTTAAAGATAAAAGGAACTGCAGCTCATCAGCTCCAGCTCAGGGTCATTCCTTCTGAAGTTTCCCTCTCCCTCAGTCACTGCATTTTCAGTTTCCTGCATGTCTGGGCTCTTTTCCATTTCCTCTTGGGCTGGCAAATCACTCTTGTTATTTAGTCACTCCTTTTGCCTAGAACTAAAACCTCAATGTTTTTTTCCTTAAACTCCCCTCCAATTCCTGCTGACATTCGTGCTGTACTGCAAATTTTACCTGTTCCAGTCCATGATGTGTAGTGGGAGCAGCTGAAACTCAATTTTGCTGTTGCAAACCAACAAATGCTGGTGGCAGGAGCAGAGTGGGAATGGTGAAAATGCTGTGGCAGTGCTGGGGAGGGATAAAAACAATGGGGAGCTATTTCCCAAGGCCAGCCTGATCTCTGTAGGTTTGTAGCTCCTCAGGGCTCCTCTTTCTGACCCAGGATGTGCAGGTGGAAGGGCTGGAGCCTCCCCCAGCCCATCGGGGGCAGCACGGACCCCCAAATTCCCCCTGGAGCCAGCAGGGTTTGTGGGGACTCTCTTGGGGTTCCTCATGCTTTGGGGTGAATGGCCCAGTCCCACACGAAGGCAGGCTGTGAAATAGTGTAAATTGGCTATTATTTGGTTTTCTGCAGCTCGATAATTGAAACTAATAGGAGCAAATAGCTAATATTTCCTGGTGGGATGACCTTGGGAGCAGGAGAGCAGCTCCTTGTGTCTTCCTCCGGGGAAGAAAGTTAGAGGAATTACTGCCAAATAATAATAATAGCAGCAGCAGCACGGGCTGTAATTCTCCACTCTCCTACTCCAGCGACACCTGAACAGCAGCGGGAGGAAAACAAGTCATTTATCAGGAGAATTCTTGGAACCGCCGGGTGTGAGGAGCAGAGCTGGGGAGAAATGGGCACAGCAATCTCTGCCTCATCCCAGCCATTAAGCATCTTGTGTACAATTTTCCCATTTTGGCAATTTGTGCTTGCTCAGGCCGAATGTGGCTGGGGACTAATCTGAGTTGTGAAAGGAAATGTCCCCGTTTCCTTTTTCAGGCGCTCTGAGGTGTGAGATTGCTGCACCCACCTCCACTTCCTAATGAGGGATGCGACCCCGTGGCTCTCCGTGTTCCCGAGGTGCCTCTGCACCCCCAAATCACCCACCCCGGCTCCCATCCTGTCCTATTTTCTCAGGAAAGCGAGGTTCATGTGATACCCACAGAAATGCTGAGCATTCTGCAGCTATTTTGGTGCCTGTAAAATCAAGGAGGTTTTACAGAGAAAATCATGGAGATTTTACCAAGGGAGAGAAAACTCAGGGATACTGAAATACTAAAACTCTCAGTAAAAGGGAATTGGTTGAAGGAAAGGGCTGTCCTAAAGCAAACCAGGACAGAAGTTGGACATCAGCAGCTGTTTGGCACCAGCACGAGGCAGGTAGAGAAATCAGGGACACCATAAACACAGCCGGTGAGGGAGGCTTTGTTAATTGAGGGGCTTGTGGAAAAACTTATGGAAAAATGTGCTTTGGACTCAGCTCTGTCATGGTCCATTTCCCGAGCTGAGCAATTGAAATAACTCATTTAGCAGGAGCTGGGTTAGTAAATCAGCTGGATCTGAGCGCGGTGCTGTTTGTCACCTCCCCTCTGCTTCTCCCAAGGAAACGCCACATTCTCACCTTCACCGAGTCCTGTCTATTAAAATCTAGAGCTGAGTGATCACATGAAGGAGTCCAGGTCCTACGCCGATAAAATAAATGTCTGGAGAAGCCAGTTGGTGACCTTTTCCTCTCGGCCTCCCTGGTGATTCACAGGTTTTATTTTCTGCTAAGTACAAAAGCATTTTCCCTGGCAAACACTCCTTTGCTGAAGGTGAAAATGAATAAAATAAGCCCACAAAGCCCTGAGGGGAGGGTTAGGTCTTTTCACAGTTCTCACTATTTATAACAACCCCAGCTGAAGTGTGCTGAGCTGTCTGGAGCAATGCAGGTAATTCCTGTTTTGGTGTGTCCCGTGTTTTCAGCAGGAAACTCAGGGAAAATGGGAACTTCATAGCCTGAGATAGCCACGTGAGCACTTTAAATGATGGGTCTGCTACTGGAGGGCATTTGGCACTTGACTCTATTAAAAAATTCATCCAGAATTGATATACTGCATTTTTCATTTCAAAAATTGCAATCAGGTAGCAAAGTCTGAGTATTCAGACGAGAGTAATATCTTTTCAACGTTCATTAATCTGAGTCAGTAATGAACTGCAGGTAAAATTGAGGGATAATTCAGAACAAGTCATTTATTTGGTTATTTTTCTTATCTTCCCTATTATTAAATATCCACGAACAGTTTAATTGACCTTCCTGAATTTTTCATGCCACGCTCCAAGATTTTGTTGGTGGATGTTTTCAGGGTGTTGAGGGTCAGTGCCACTCCTGGCCAGGCTTGCTGGGCACAGTGGGCAGTGTTGGAGGGATCTGTGTGTCCAGAGCAGCACTGGTCACTCACAGCTCTGCCCAGGGCCTGGGGGGTTCTGGATTTATCCTTCATCCTCCTCCCTCAGGTCCTGCCTGGGAGGGAAAACCCTGGAGAACAGATCCTGGTTTGATCTTTACTGTTACCTTGAGTGCATTTTCAGTTTCTAAGCTCTCTCCTCGGTCTCTGTCTGGTTTAAGGCTCATTTTGCTTCATCCATCGGTGATGTTTCCCAGACCTCTCCTCTCCTTCCTCATCCTCCTTTGATTCTCCATGAGGTTCACAACCTCAGAGCACAGAGTGTATAAAGCAGATGCTTTTCCCCCAATTAGGTCTCAGTGGGGCTGAAGGCAGCAGAGGATAATTTCTGTATCCTCATGGCCACAATTCCATTCCCTGCCCCAGAACAACAGCCTCTCCTCCTCACCTCCCTTCCTCAGCCTGGGCACCTTTTCCTCAGCTTGCAATGACACAATTGATTATTTCTGCCCAGGTGTGGGATCTGCTTTGTCTCTCCTGAATAACAGGCGTTCCTTAAAGCTGATTTCTGCAATGCCAAGACCTTTGTGCATTTTAACCCTGTGCTCTGGTGTGCTCGCAGTCCTTCCCCGCGCGGCGCCGGCAGCCAATTTAACCAGCACGTCCCTCCTCTGTCATGAAGTCATTAATGAAGAAATTAATAATGCCGAGTTCAAGGCAGGTCTCCCAGCAACTTGATTCATCTCTTCATTTTCAGCAGAACTGTTTCTGGAAAGGAATGGTGTCCCAGCAGCTCTGTAAGCTGTGGAGATGTCACCACACGCCAGGCTGGTGACAGAGAAGGCTAAAGCCAAGCTCTGAATCTCTAGAGTGCAAGGGGAGGAAACGCAGCTGGGATGGTGCAGTCCAGCACTGCTCTTTGCTGCTGCCCACACCTTTGGGATCTCGTTCTTTCATGGGCAGTTTATTCTCCTGGGAATGGATGGTTTGTGAGCTGGTGTAAAGCAACATCCCTTCCTTCTTCTGGAGAGGCTGTTCACAAGAGCAAGGAGTGCCAGGACGAGGGGCAGTGCCTTCATAGTGACAGGAGTAGGTTTAGATTGGAGATTGGGAAGGAATTGTTCCCTGGGAGGGTTTGAGGCCCTGGCACAGGTGCCCAGAGCAGCTGTGGCTGCCCCTGGATCCCTGGCAGTGTCCCAGGCCAGGCTGGACAGGGCTGGGAGCACCTGGGACAGTGGGAGGTGTCCCTGCCATGGCAGGGGAACAAGATGATCTTTAAGGTCCTTCCAACCCCAACCATTTATGATTCTAAAGATGTGGTTCCTTTTTCCCTGTCTTTCCCTCTCCAGCCTTCCCCAATAACAGTTAAAATTCTGATATTGATTCAGGCAGTCCTTTAAGTATGCAAAGATAAAGTTCATCAGCATAACCAATTTGCAAACATCTAAATTAGCCAGACACTCTCCCCATTGCCTTTGCAGGAGATTATAAACTTCCCTCTTTGTTCCAGCATTATTGTGCCGACCATCTGCTCTCAGTTAGCCTTTTCATGAAGACTGAAGCAAGGAAAGCTTATTAAACACTCAACTTCTTGGTTAATGGCTTCCCCGCTCCTTTTTCAGTTTTCCTTTATTACTGATGTACTTATGGAATGATCTCCTGTTAATTGCCCCCTGCTTGGTACCTGACCTCTCCTCCTCCGTGCCTGCGCAGCTCTGGGGAGGGAACTCACTGAAGGTTTTTAATGCTGGAGCTCAGGCTGTGCCTGGAATTCGTGCCCAGGAAATCCAGGGAGAGAACAGAACCATTTCCCACCCTGCCGTGGGTCAGGACCCCCACGGGACAGGCTGGCCCTGACCCACACCCCTTGGGATCAGTGGTAAGAGAAGGTGAAGGAGAGGAAAGGAAGTTGTGGACAGTACAGAATTTTTCAATATGCAATTTGTTGCCATTTCATTAACTTTCTTCCCAGGTTCTCCTCTCCTGACTCACCCTGTTCTTAGTGCATCATCTACATTATTTCCTAGTTCCTTAGAGTTCTCGGGGGATTTCCCCTTCCTGATCCCCAGTCCACAAGTAATTGCTCTCCCTCCCTGCTCTTTTTAAGACAGCTGCTGCAGCAAGTTTCACCTTTGGATGTGTGTGACCTCGAAGGCACAAGAAAAATCCTTCTCAATTACACTGGACAGCTTGTAAACAGATTTCCAAATGATTCCAGCCCCCTGTACACACAGCAGGGCTTGAAAAACTCAGCAGTGCTGGTCCCCGAGCTATAGATCAAGAGAGGCTTCTGGGCTGAATCCGCTCATGGCACAGCAATTTAGATAATAAGATGGGGAACATAATAACATAACAGTTCAGCGTTGCAACTTCATTTTTTGTGCTCTCACACCAGAGACTGAGGCAGTGAAGTGAGCTCTGATTTGCAAAGCTGAATAAAACAAAAGCACAGAGGAACCTGGCTGGGCGTGCTGACCTTCTTTTCAGTTTTCAAGCAACTGGAAAGTGAATCTTGCTCAGAACTGGCCATTATCCTTGTTTTCTCATGCAGAGCCATTAACCTCTAACTTACTGAAGCAAGCAAACTGTTATTTGCTGGTACAAAAAACCCCCTGGCCTTCCTCATTTTCTCCTGAGACATCTGAAAATGGGTAAGCTTTGGCAGATCCTAATAGCTCCAACCCGCACAGGATACTGGGAGAAAAGAAAAATGCACACTGGGGGTTGCATAATGCAAAATGGCAGAAATGCAGCAGAAATGTGGGATCTGTCTGAATCCTGGGGAGCTGAAAACAGGAATGTTACTTGCAGGGTGCTGCCTTTTTTGGGGGTGGGCTGTTGGCCTCATCCCTCAGGTAACCGCGACTGGAGGCAGCTCTGGGCAGTGATAAAAACAGGGTTGTCATTATTTCCACTAAATTAAATGGGAATAATTGTTATTGCAAGCCTTGCCCTCGTGTGAGGCAGTGCATTCATTGCACACAGCTCGTTCAGACACAGGTGAGGCTTTGGGGCTGCCCTGGGCAGAGCTGGGAGTTGGAGTCAGTCCTTGTGGGACCCTTGGAGAGATTCCAAAGCGCTGTGGATGTGGCACTTGGGGACAGGGGTTAGTGGTGGCCATGACAGTGCTGGGGAAGGGCTGAACTCGATGTCTCCAAAGGTTTTCCAACCCAAGCCTCCTGCTGTGTTTCCTCCCCACTCTGCAGTGCCCAGGTCCAAGGGAGAGCAATCCCAGGCCCCAGAGCTGTGCAACGAAGGAAGGCGGAAAAGGAGGAACTGCAGACCAAAGGTAACATTTTTAGCTGCACCTCCCACAAGAATTCTCCCCTTCCAGCTCTGCAGACCTCCAGCCACTTGTAGCTTTTTCTTTCTGTGGCTCTTTCTTTGTGGCTCTTTGGTTGAGGAGGAGAACTGCAAAGCTTGGTCTGGAATCACTAATTGTGAGGCAGATGCCCACGGGCAGAGAGCTCCTGCTCTCTCCCAGTGCTGTGGAGATGAGTGGATTTGCCAGGCTGATCAGAGGGAGAAGTTCAGCTAATAACTGCAAACTTCTGCCCGGGGGAGCAGCATTTGGGGGGCTCTGAGAAAGAGGAATCCACGGAGAAATTGAGGTGTGTTTATTCAGCAAGTCTCTTTTATGACAAAGAATTGAAACACTGAGCCAATTAAAATGCCAAGGACTTTTCAAAACATAGATTTAAGAGAGAAAATATGACTTTAGCAAGTAGATGATGTAAGCAAATAAAAAATCCTGTTCACTGGCATTAGCTGAAAGTGGTTATAAATGAGCAGGGTTTTTTTTCCTTCTTATCCATTGCTTCAAGCAGTCGCTCAATAAAAATGTAACTTCCAGATCAGTCATGAAGGGTTTAAGGTCTGTGTGTGGTGGTGGAAGGAGCAGCTCGGATGCTCCAACACCTCGTGGCATTTTCTCATATATAAACTGAAGAGCCAAAAGACAGATGGTGGTCTAAAGGTCAGCACGATAAAATAACAGGATTTACTGATTCCCCTCAGAGTTTATGGTCCGAGGAAGATCTCTTGTTTCAATTGACAAGAGTTCCAAAAAGCTGTATTAAGCTTTGAGGGAAGAGGAGGCCGCGGCGGGGTCAGGCGTGGTGCGATCCATCCACCTCTTCCTCCGCTCTCCGAGAAATAATTAACCCACAGCTGCGGTTTTGTTGCGGGAACTCATTCGGGGTCAGGAAGAAAATGAGTTTTTCTCCTCCCCACGGTGTCTCACTGGGGATATTTGCAGGCAGAGCAGCTTCCCACCCCCAGCCCAGCGCGGTGGAAATGCCACCGTGGGCGCCCAGGCTGTGACGAGACACGTCCTGTGCCAGACGAGTGCTGTGGAGCCCTGGCAGCAGAAACGCTGCTGGGTTGTCGTTTGCCCTTCTCACCCTAGAAAAATAAAGACCTTTGAGTTATTTTAGTTACTGAATTGGAAACTGTTAAATTGTGCTGAGGCATTGCTTGAAGCAGGAGGAAAAAAAATGGTTGGGAAAGTGGTTTGCTCAGTAATCAGCCGAGCTGGAACTGCCTGTTCTCTGCGGCCGCCGTGGCCACCAGCCATCAGGAGGTTTTTTTTCTCCTGAAGGTCAATAAAAAAAACTCACCTTTTTCCAATTTTTAGTTTTATGTGATATTAGAAAAGCTGAATCATGGTTTAGTTCCAAAAAATCTTATTTGAAATCTTTCGACAGGCACTTAAGGCCTCCCTGCACCCTGCCGCTGCAGGCCCTGGGTTTTTATCACATTTCTGCTGCCTCTGGTAAAGCCTTGCAGGTGCAGGGGCTGCACGGAGGAGCAGAATGAGCTTTGTTTTCTTGTTTCCCTCGCTGCCAATGTTTTTACAGAGCTGTTGAACTACACTTGCTGGGTTTTACCTTGACACTTTCATTTGGAGGCAATCTAATCTGTTCTGACTGGAAATTTGAAAGTGGAAGTCCCCGTGCACGGCAGAAACAAGGCATAAATTTCATCATTCGTGACCCATTATCGGGTTTTTTTTTAATCTGGCACTTTAGAAACCGTGTGTTGTTCCACTCCAGGTGTTTTAACAGCTCATTTTCCTTTGGCTGACATTGCTGTGTCACGGTTCATGTCTTTTCTGACATGAAGCTATCAGGTTCCTCCATTTACTCTTCCATTTTATCCCTGCTTACAAATGAGGTTTAGAGAAGCTAAAACCTTTCTGTGCCTGAGGTCTCTCGTTTGAGCAGTGTTGCCCTTTGCATTTTATAATTGCTGCTGTACAGCTTCCCTTGAAGGACTGAACATCCTGTAAAATACTGGAAGAATTACTGCTTTAAACAAATACTAGAAAGCCAGAGCTGGTGAAAGTGCATCAATGAGCCTTTCAGAGATTTATAAATTCCTGAAAAATGAAATTGTTTCAAAATTTCCCAGTGTTCCTGTTTTCTCCCAGTGCTCTTTGCCAGATTGGCTTCAAAGCTAGATCAGAATTTGGGCTGTCTGTTGTTTTTTTTGGTGCTCCTCATGTTTCCAGTGTGTCCCATGCCCTTCCCACCCTCTGCTCGAGCCAGGGCAGGAACAAGGTGCCCAAGGCCAGGCTGGCAGCTCTGCCAGTGCCTTCCCCAGGCAGCACAAAAACTGGAGGTGTCACTGTCTGCATTAATATCCCCTCATCCTTGTGTGCAATCATCTGGTGTTTTTCGCAAAACTCACATATATTTTATTTTAAAATGTGGCAGGAGCATGTTTTTCTCTCCTCGCGCCCATAAATAGAGCGGCAGGGGGGAGCTGTGCCCCCTCGCTGACTGATGCACCGTGCCACGGGCTGGGGAGGAGAGGCAGCGCTTTGTCACCGCCACTGACTCACTCGGGGTCCAGGCTCCCCTGCTCGCGGGAGGTGTTGGGCTCCCAGCCCACGGCGGCAACTGGGGCTACTGGGGAAGGGCTGACGTCAGCGGCAGAGCCTCTCCAGGAGCCATGGCAGCCTGGGTGTTCTGAGTGTGCCCTGCTGGCGCCAGGCGCTGTGTGAGTGACACGGGACAGAGTGTGGCTGGGATGGCCACCAGCGCTGGGTACTGTGAACCAGCCCAGGGCAGCTCAGCTGGATCCCAGTGCAGCTGAACTGGGGTCCAGCACAGCTAAACTGGGTCCAGCACAACTCAATTTGATCCCAGTGCAGCTGAACTGGGGCCCAGCACAGCTAAACTGGGTCCAGCACAACTCAATTTGATCCCAGTGCAGCTGAACTGGGGCCCAGCACAGCTAAACTGGGTCCAGCACAACTCAACTTGATCCCAGTGCAGCTGAACTGGGGCCCAGCACAGCTAAACTGGGTCCAGCACAACTCACCTTGATCCCAGTGCAGCTGAACTGGGTCCAGCCCAGCTGAACTGGGTCCCAGCACAGCTGAACTGGATCCCAGCAGAGCTGAACTGGATCCCAGAGGTCTGAACTGGATCCATCAGAGTTGAACTGGGTCCAGCACAGCTGAACTGGGTCCAGCATGGCTGAACTGGGTCCCAGCACAGCTGAACTGGATCCCAGTGGAGCTGAACTGGGTCCCAGCACAGCTGAACTGGGTCCCAGTGGAGCTGAACTGGGCCCAGCACAACTGAACTGGATCCATCAGAGCTGAACTGGGTCCCAGCACAGCTGAACTGGGTCCTAGCAGAGCTGAACTGGGTCCCAGCCCCAGTCCTTACAGGGCCTCAGCTCTGGGGGTGAGTTCACAACTCCAGCTTGGTTTCCACCCCCCCCCCCGAACTCCTCACAATTATTCCTGTCCTTATTTAGGGTCCTTGTGGGAGCAACTGGTGTTTCTTTTCTGTGCTCCAGAGAAGTGTTTTATGAGACAAACAGAGGATTTGCACCTCGTGTGGTTCTCTAAAACCCATTCCCTTCAGCTGCAGATGCAGAGAGTCGAGGACATGGAGCAGGTTGGGGAAATTTGATAGCAAAGATGTTGTAGGAATGTACAATATGGCATAATTGTTCTTCCAGGAAAAAAGGGGCAGGATGAGAGGGAATGGCGTCAGGTTGTGCCAGGGGAGGCTCAGGTTGGACATCAGCAGCAATTTCTCCATGGAAAGGGTGGGCAGGGATTGGAACTGCCCAGGGAGGTTTGGAGTGCCCATCCCTGGAGGTGTCCAAGGAATACCTGGATGTGGCACTGAGTGCTCTGGGCTGGGGACAAGGTGGGGACAGGGCACAGCTTGGACTCGGTGGCCTGGGAGGGCTTTCCCAGCCTCAGTGATTCCATGGTAAGTGTCATGGTTTTCATGTCATGGTTTTCCTCTTACAGGACGAGTTCTCCACGGATGCAGGTGCAATTCCAAGGCACAGTGTGGGAAAGAGCTGAGAATGAGGCCAGGCTGCTGCCATTGGGGGATTTCCCCAAAAACCCCAAGGTGAGAGATCCCCTGGTCCTTCCGAGCTCCTCCCCAGTGCCAGAGAGGCCTGACCCCCATGTCCATGCTCACTGCAAACTGCACGGGAGTTACACACGCATTACAGTAAAATCATTTTAATGTGAATTATGCATATTATAGACATTGTCTCCTTTCCCATTTCTTTTTCCTTTTCCGTTCTGTGAATAATCTGTTTGCTGGCAGTGTTTGATGACCTTGTTTGCCTGCAGCTCGCTGTGCTCTCAGCACTGCTGGGTTTTCCCTGGGAATTAGATATCACTGAGATATACAAGTGCTGCTCCAACCAGTCCTGCCTCTGACAAAGGAACAGGAACGTAATGGAGTTTTTCAGTGTTCTATTATAACTCTACCATATATTACTTATACAGTACCTACCTGGGGGTAATATATTTATTTTATTCCCTGGCATTTCAAAATTGCCTGGGGAAAAAAAAAGAAAAAAAAGCTTTGTTTAAAGCAAAAATGATAAAAAAATGTCATTTCATCCCAGAATCAACAAAGTAGCCAATTTGACCTCATGTTAGATATTTCATTTCAGTTGCTAAGTAATTTACTATTTTTTAACATAGAAAAAAAATCAAAATGAAATATTTGACACGAAGTATTTTGATGACAAAGAAATGTAACTTCAGCACTAAAAAATTAAGACAACTTGTGGCAATTGATGGACAGCTGTGAGGCATTTGTCAGCCCGCAATGGGGTTTTTTTCAAAAACTTCGAACAAAGTTTTCCCCAGCTCAAGGTCAGCCCCAGCCACACACATATACCATGCTGAGCGTTCAGTCAGACTTGCAGAGATTTATGGGCTTAAGAGAGGAAATTTATCCCCAGTGCCTGCACTCCCTAAAATGTAGTAAATAGTAACCCCTGAGGCAGAGCTGCTGGGTGAAGCTCCAGAGGTGGGAGACGTGATTTCCATCCCACCACCACCCCAGCCACAGCTGCTCTTTATTTCATTTGTCATCAAAATGTTGCTGTGTTTCCTTGGGGGTTTTATGATCACACAATCCCAGAATGGTTTAGACCTTAAATCCATCCCATCCCATCCCATCCCATCCCATCCCATCCCATCCCATCCCATCCCATCCCATCCCATCCCATCCCATCCCATGGATCCCATCCCATCCATCCCATCCCATCCCATCCCATCCCATCCCATCCCATCCCATCCCATCCCATCCCATCCCATCCCATCCCATCCCATCCCATCCCATCCCATCCCATCCCATCCCATCCCATCCCATGGATCCCATCCCATCCATCCCATCCCATCCCATCCCATCCCATCCCATCCCATCCCATCCCATCCCATCCCATCCCATCCCATCCCATCCCATCCCATGGATCCCATCCCATGGATCCCATCCCATCCCATCCCATGGATTCCATCCCATGGATCCCATCCCATTGCCCATCCCATCCCATCCTATCCCATCCCATCCCATCCCATCCCATGGATCCCATCCCATGGATCCCATCCCATCCCATCCATCCCATGGATCCCATCCCATCCCATCCCATCCCATCCCATGGATCCCATCCCATCCCATCCCATCCCATCCCATCCCATCCCATCCCATCCCATCCCATCCCATGGATCCCATCCCATCCCATCCCATCCCATCCCATCCCATCCCATCCCATCCCATCCCATCCCATCCCATCCCATCCCATCCCATCCCTGTCATGGCAGGGACACCTCCCACTGTCCCAGGTGCTCCAAGCCCTGTCCAGCCTGGCCTGCAGCACCTCCAGGGATCCAGGGGCAGCCACAGCTGCTCTGGGCTCCTTGCCTTTCTCTCCAGGCAGATTTGAACCCTTTTTCCTCCCTTTTCAACTGGGCCCTCTCCCCTCCATGATGCAAATGAACACATTCGTGTGACCTCATCTATCACAAGAGCTCTGACCTCGCCTCAGCCGCCCCAAATTGAAACAATCCGTTTTTGTGGCTGTGGATTCACCCAACGTGCCAGGGAGGGCAGCTGGGGGGGAGGATCCCAACCTCCTGAATGGGATGCTTTGAAATTACATCATTAAAATTGCAGCAAGTTCTGCTTCTCTCGTAGCTGGGGCTGGGACATGGTGGCACCTTTAAAAGGAATTATTTTTCAGTGCTTGGGTATTTTAATCCTTTCTTTACATTTCCTTTTAGAACCATATTTATAATTTAGAGCCCACCTCTGTGTGCCTTAATCCGAGACTCTCATTTGATTTTATTTTATATCTGTGATATAAATCTTTCATCCTTATTTTAGCTTTGTCTGGAATGCAACCACTAAGGAACATGCTAAAGATGTCTCTGGTTTTCTGTCAGGATCAGGAATTTCACAGAATTCACTGTAAGGTAATGCTTCTTCAGTCTAGTTCTCACATTTTAAGAATAAAAGTCAATGAAATGCCACTACAGATATATTTTTTGGTGCTGTAAATTGCATTTTGATGAATCTCCACTCCTGAACCAGCCCTCCTTCAGCACTGCCAGGAAGCCTCTCTTGTTGCTTCTAGCAAGAATTGTCATGGTGATGCATTCTGTTGACCACATTTTTGAAACACAGATTGTTTCTAATTTTGTTTCTCCAATTTACTCTGGGTACTGCACCATCTCTGTTTCTGTTCTTTGGGAGGTTTTTATCACGACAAGCCATGAAAATACACCCAGGAGGATCTGCCCTCTCCCCTTCACGTGTGCCACACGTGTGGCTGGGGAAGGCTCGGCACAGCCACCCATGTGAGGAGCACTGAGGGGGCTGGGGGGCTCAGCCTGCACAAAAAAGGGCTTGGGGGGACCTCATTGCTCTTTACACTTTGTGAAAGGAGGTTGGAGCCAGGGGGGTCCTGTTCTCCCAGAGAACAGGGACAGGATGAGAGGGAATGGCCTCAAACTGTGCCAGAGTGGTTCAGGTTGGACATCAGGAGGAATTTCCCCATGGAAAGGGTGGGCAGGCATTGGAACTGCCCAGGGAGGTTTGGAGTGCCCATCTCTGGAGGTGTCCCAGGGAGGCCTGGAGGGTGGCACTCAGTGCTCTGGGCTGGGGACAAGGTGGGGACAGGGCACAGCTTGGATTTCCTGGTCGGGGAGGGCTTTTCCACCTCAGGGATGCTGGGATTCTGGGGCTGCAGAGGTCCCTGTGTGCTCTCCTTGCAGGAGGGTGACTGCAGCACTACAGAAATGTGCTTGAGACGTTGGATTGCCCTGTGATTGCAGGAGGAGGACAGGGCAGAGCAGCAGGGCAGGGAGTGCAGGGCTCCTTGTCCTTCCAGGGCTGACTGTGCCACCGTGGGAGAGGCCAGGCCATGCCCCGAGGAGCTCTCAGCCCTCAGAAAGGCTGGCAAGCTTTGAAGTGAGCTGAGAGCTCCACAAAGAAATTAAATTTGGCAGTGCAAGTGCAGTACTTAGGTTCGTCTCAAGTAGTCTTGAGATATAAAAGCATTTCTGTGGGAGTTCTTGGCTGAGCGTGAAGGCTGAGAGAGGAGTCCAGCAGCCTGTGGAGTGCTGCTGCTTTATTTGTTGCATCGTGGTGCCGATGGCTTCAGAGGAAGGCTTGGCCTGAATTTGTGTCCAAGGATTCCTCGTGCATCCGTGCAGGGAGCAGAGCTCCTCCTGAGGGGCTGCTCCGCCTGGAGCTGGGAACACAGCCTGAAATTGGGGGAGGCTGGGTGCACTGGGTGTTCCATCAGCAGGACTTCTGTTGGTGCTTCTGGGCTCCTCCTGCACAGCCCCAGAGCTCTGGGATGGAGCATTTCCCATCCTGGCCCCGAGGCTGGGCTTTCCTGGGATGGGGTGGGTTGGGAGGGACTTCAGAGAGCAATTCATTCCTCCTCTTGCCGTGGGCAGGGACACCAGAGCAGGTTTTTAAGGAATGGGTAAATCACACCATCCAGGCTCCAGGAAAACCTGCCCCAGGTCCCTGGGATGGGGAACAGGGAACAAGGGGGAATTTGTGCAGCTTCCCGTGGGCTCTGATGTGCTCCTCACATCCATGGAATGGATGAGCTGTGTCCAGCCACGAACAGAACCGTGCAGCACCTTGGACAGCGCTCGTGGTGCCTGCTGAGGAAAACAGCTTTATTTTGCACGGGGAATGTTATTTCTGCAAGGGGAATGTTATTTCTGCTCTCCCTAATCTCCAAAGGCAAAGCTGTCTGAGCTATTCAAATAATAAACCCAAGCATATTTTGCATATTATATACCAAGAATATTATGTTTTCTTCTGTTGTTCAAGAACTAACAAATTGAATTTGAGGAATGCTGTTCATTTTGGCACAGTCTCAGAGAGAACATTCCAAAGGAAAGAAAATCCTTCAAGGAGAGCAGAAGATGATGAAAGCTGCTGGGTCCTTCTCCCGATTTCCACATGCAGAAGTGTCCTTGCTCAGAGATGTGCAGGGGACAAACCCCGGGGAGTCAGGAAGGCTGAGCTCCACCTGCACAGGAAATGCCAGGCTGCGTGGAAATATAAATATTTCTATTTAAATAGAAAAATTGAAGAATATGTGGGAACAAAGGCTTGAAAGACACCTCAATGGAAACTCAGCTCGTCCCAAGGCTGAGGAACAAGCACAGAACATGAGGAACAAGGTCCCAGCAGATGGAGGAAAACGTGTTTGTTTTCAACAAAAACCTTGATTTATGAGGTGGCAATTCCCTATAGTTTATACAAATTTCACCAAGTTTTTTAAAAGTTATGAGGACATTTTGGCACCAGCTTGACAGAAACATTATAATAATAATTAAAGCCCAGCCTTGTTTGACAGCAAAGAGGAGTCTGGAGGAGCTCTGTGTTCCCCTGAAGTCCTGGAGCGATCACACGAAGTTCTGTGATTTTATTGCAGGGACGATAAATTGCAGGAATCATCTCGATGGGAAGCTAATGATTCTGTGGCTGCATTCCCTGTTTTCTCCATCCCAGGGAGTGCTGTGCTTTCTGCACTCACTCTGGAGGAGCCATAACCATTCTGCAGAGCACCCGAGGTGTCAGCACTCATGGGGGGAGCAGGAGCAGAGGGGGTAAGTCCCTGTCCTGCCGTGGGAAGCACTGCCAGCATTCCTGGCTGGATCAGGAGCGAGCTGGGAGCAGAGCTGCATTTCCAGCGAGGAGAGGAGGCAGCTCTGGCTGCTCTGCTGCCATGGCAACGAGGCCAGCATCGCCGGGTGAGCTGCATCCCAACATCCCAGCCTCACTTTGTGCTGGGATGAGCTGCATCCCAACATCCCAGCCTCATCCCAAAATCCCGGTCTCACTTTGTGCTGGGATGAGCTGCATCCCAACATCCCAGCCTCTTTTTGTGCTGGGATGAGCTGCATCCGAACATCCCAGCCTCATCCCAACATCCCAGCCTCACTTTGTGCTGGGATGAGCTGCATCCCAACATCCCAGCCTCACTTTGTGCTCACTTTGTGCTGGGATGCAGCTCATCCCAACATCCCAGCCTCACTTTGTGCCGGGATGACCTGCATCCCAACATCCCAGCCTCATCCCAACATCCCAGCCTCACTTTGTGTTCACTTTGTGCTGGGATGCAGCTCATCCCAACATCCCAGCCTCACTTTCTGCTGGGATGAGCTGCATCCCAACATCCCAGCCTCACTTTCTGCTGGGATGCAGCTCATCCCAACATCCCAGCCTCACTTAGTGCTGGGATGAGCTCCATCCCAACATCCCAGCCTCATCCCAACATCCCAGCCTCACTTTGTGCTGGGATGCAGCTCATCCCAACCTCCCAGCCTCACTTTCTGCTGGGATGAGCTGCATCCCAACATCCCAGCCTCATCCCAACATCCCAGCCTCACTTTGTGCTCACTTTGTGCTCACTTTGTGCTGGGATGAGCTGCATCCCAACACCCCAGCCTCACTTTGTGCTGGGATGAGCTGCATCCCAACATCCCAGCCTCACTTTGTGCTGGGATGAGCTGCATCCCAACATCCCAGCCTCACTTTGTGCTGGGCCGTGCTGCTCCCAGCTGGGAAGGGCCCCAGCCAGAGCTGGGCTGTGTCCAGCCTCCCCAGCCCAGAAAGGACACGGTGGCAGCAGAGCTCGGGGAAGGAGCTGATGGCAGGGCTCTGCTCGTTATGAGGAGAGGGAAAATTGCACGGAGGGGATTGCTGCTGGTTTATGGTCAGCCACAGCCTCCCATTGCCCTTCGTGGCCGTCACCAGACACCCAAAACCACCCAAAATCACAGACTGTTAATGCTGGGTGCCCATATTGCAGAGGCTCCTCCTCGGAGCCTCCTGCAGCCGTGCCCAGCTGTGCCCAGCTGTGCCCCAGCCCCAGGCACCACTCTCCATCCCTGGCTTAGGAGCAGGGAATGGCAGGAGCTGCTGGGGGGCAGAGGGAGTGTCACTGGGACCTGTCCCAGCTGCACAGAGGGAATTCTGACCCCTCTCTGGGCTGCTGGGCTGGGCCTGGCTGGAAATCCCTGGAATGGACACTTGGCTGGCAGTTCAGCTCCTTAAAGTGCTGAGTTCTGCACCTCCATGCTCTTTTCTCCATCCTTTACCTCTCCTAGGTAAGTACTAGCAGTAGGTCCTCCTTTAAAACCTAATTTGGGAGCATTTGCTGTGATTAAAATAATTCAAAATGACAATTTTTTATATATGGCATTGGTCAGCTTGTGGATGTGAAAGCTCTTTTAGCAAGAATGACTTTTAAATTAAAACTGTTGAAATATTTGAGCAGGTATAATATAAATCATCGTAATTTTACACACCTGGTTTTTCCTCTGATCTCACATTTTGTCCTTCTTAGGAAAAGGGTTTTACATATTTAAAAAAAATAAAAAAAAGTAAGGATTTTGATGATGAGGGCATCTTAAACACGTGCCAGTGGTGAGGTGTGAGACCTCTGTGGCTCTGCCCACCCACACCACCAAATGCCCACCCTGGTTTCAGTTCCATTCTTCATTCAGTGCAAGAGTACATTTGGATTGATGCTGGACCCTTGAAAAAATGGGTTTATAGTGAGAGCAAACAGAAACTCGCCTGGAATTGATCCTTTCATCCAGAGCAGTCAAATCTGGTCCTCATCTTTGCCTATTTTCACACCTTCCTCAGATGGGAATTGAGGGAACCAATCTAAGCAGAACCAGATTGCCTGGAAACAAATGGCTTTTCTTGTCTCTAAACCCCATTTTTAAAGTTGTTTTTTAAATTTAGTTTGAAGTTATTTTCCAAAAAGAAGAGATGTTTTAGGAAACTCTTGTAGATATTGACAAAGGACGATTTTCACTCTTTTGGATTTTACATCTGGATTGGATTTTATTGGAGAACCCCTCTTTGTTTTTCCTAGAAATCATCCCTACCTTCTGCCTGGTCCTTGTTTCCTGGTTTGGATTTTTGAGCTGTTGAGAAAGGAGCTGATGACAAAATGTCAATATTTTAATTGTTCAAAGAGAAGAATCTGAGCCTTGTTGGGAGATATTTAGCACTTGCTGGGATGGTTTTTATTTACTGGATGTTTCTATTACTTTGTAAAAAAATTCCTGTTGGAGAGGTAACTCTGCAGAAGTGTGAAGAACTAATTCACAGGGTGATAAAATAGTTATGGAAATGAGATGGGGAGGGCTCATTTATCTGAAAGATTACTTGGGAACAGCATCCATCACCATGTTGGATAATGAAGCCCCACTCCTGCACTGGAAAAGCAACACTGTGGCCCCTCATTTTTGAGCACAGGGAAGGGGATTTAGAGCCTCCTGTGGGGATTTTATATCTGCTATAAATAGATGGCACCAATATTATTTTGCAGTTAGGCTTGCCTTTGTGCAGCACGGGCAAATTATTGGGTTTGCTGGCAAAACTCAGTGCTCTGGAAAGGTCAGGACAACAAGAAAAAAACCCCAGAAATGTTGCTCTGAATTAAAAATAATGTAAAGAAAAGTAATATTTTAAGATAGAACATAATATGTGTAATATGCAATAAGTAAATTAGTAACTCTGAGATATAAATAGCACAGAATCCCAGAATGGTTTGGGTGGGATTGGAGCTTCAAGTTCCTCACATCCCTCTACTCTTCCACACCTCACTGAGCAAAAATTGGATGGGAAAGGCCTGGAGCCTGACCCTGGTTTAGTTCAGCCCATCCATCTTTCCCTACAGACCAAAGCAAAACTTGTTTTGTGTTTTCCATGGCAAGGGCAGAAGTCCTGAGCTGGCAGTGGGAGCAGCACAGCTTTCCTCGGGGTGGAGAGGGACAATGCCCTTCTGCAGCAGGCAGGATGGGCTGAGCTGCTCCCAGCCCTGGGAGAGGATGCTCTGCAGGAAATGCAGCCAGGGCTGTGCTCAGGGGAGGATCCTGCCTGAGGCTGCAGGTCCAGGAATCCACAAAACTTGGTAGAACTCCCTTCCTCCTCAGACTGAACAAAAAACACTTGTGGGGAGATTTAGATGGGATATTGGGAAGAAATCCTTCCCTGGCACAGGTGCCCAGAGCAGCTGTGGCTGCCCCTGGATCCCTGGCAGTGTCCCAGGCCAGGCTGGACAGGGCTTGGAGCACCCTGGGACAGTGGGAGGTGTCCCTGCCATGGCAGGGGTGGATGGGATGAGTTTCAAGGTCCTTCCAGCCCCAACCATTCTGTGATTCTGAGCAGTCTTTGTCTATCAGGTACATAAACATCAAGGGATGGACAATAAATCACAGCAGAGCCTATAAAGGATGGATGGGATGCACAGCACAGACCCTGCTGAAGCACACGGTGTTGATTCAGTCAGTCATTAAACACCTGCCCAGAGCAGCTCTGCAATAAGCCTTCCCACAGACTGACACTCAGATCAGACCAGATTGCCTCTGTCTATTATTTTTAAGCAAAAAGCCATTTAAATTTCGTATTGTTATAACAAAATAATTGGTTTAATTAGTTAAACCTTTCCAGCTGTGGAGAGGAGATGCCACAATTTTTCATTTCATGCCATGCTGTGCTCTCAGGACTGTCTGAGAGCTGAGGAGACTCCTCAGAGATTGTTCTTTTGATTTTAATGCAAAACTCTTTGCTCACGTCACTGAGGAGCAAGTCTCCATAGCAAGGAGTTGTGCTGGCTCAGATCCCCTCTGCAGACGGCCTCGGCTGGAAAACAAGGCAGATGATCTAAATTGGAGGTAATAGGTAGGAATGTGGGATGCAAGAAGATTGCAGATGCACCCTGAACTTGCAAGATTAATGAGTTTGTGCATCTGCAGAATTCTGCCTGGGGGAGCTGCTGAAACCTCAGGCAATAAAAGCACAGGTACTTGACCTTTAGGGCTCCCTATTAAGTTGTAGCATGGCCAGCAAGAGGGTTAAAAATGTTTATTTGTCAGCTGGGGGAATTTTGGCCTGAGATCTGAGAGATTTTCGTGGGTGGCCTGTGACAGCCTTTCCCTTTCTCCACTCTGTGCACAGAATCCTTGCTGAAGCTGTTCAATTATGGGCAGCCACATGTTCTTCCTCAATCTCTTCTTTTAAAGGTAGGTGAAGTTTAATATTTCAACTTTCAGGTATCTTGCAAAATTCAGACTTTGCTTTTTAAGACAGGGGAATCCCAGAATCCCAGAGTGTGGAGGGGCATGAAGCAAACCAAGGCAGTGCCATGATAAAATCCCAAATGCTCTGAGTGCTCCTGCCCAGCCCTGGGCTCTGCAGCCTCCTGCCCTGGCTGGGAGCCTCTCCTGTGCCCGAGGGTGGGAAATTCATCCTCTCCCATTTATCCACACAGGTCTTATGGATACCTCTGTTTGCAGCCCATTATTTATGGTGAGCTGTGCACTCTGCTGAAAGCCAAACACACCAACACCAGCACGCCGGGCCCAGCTTCAGATGTTTTGCAAATACAGATGAGGTAAGAAAAGCCATAAAAGCTTCTGAGGCCTCTTAATTTTTCCCCTTTGAATCATCTGTCATAAAACCTCGCCGGAGATGGGATGTGCTCACTCCGAGGCAGAGCTAATGTGCTCTTTGATGCCGTTGTTTGTGAAATCTCTGACTTATTAGCAATAAATTCTGGAGCTGTGGTTGGCCCAGGAAAAAGGAGCTTTTTGCCAGCCTGTACAGTGTAGGTGGGGCTTGATAAACGCTGCCCTCGGCTTTGGGAAATGCAGGAACGCTCTGGAAGTGGTTGGGTGCTGTGCTTGAGGGGAGGAATAACCAAAACCTGGGATTTTGGCAGACAGAGTCTATCACAACAAAGCAGGGAACGCACTGCTGGCACACAGCTCTGCCAAGTATAAGCTGAAACCAAACTGGCAGAAACACCAGGGAGAAATTTTTTTTCTGAAAAAGCTCGGCTCTTTGGGTGTAGAAACCTAGAAAATCTGTTTTTCTTGCGGTATTTGCTGATCATGGGATCTGCAGGCTGCTCCTAAACGTTGTGTGCCATTTTTCCAGCCGTGGGCGCGGTGTGGTCCCGAGCTCAGTTTGGCTGTGCAGAGCAAACAGGGCCACAGCATTTCCTCCCAAACAAATCTGCTTTGGCCTTGGCCACTCAGGAGCTTTCCCCAGCAGAATTTAACAACTGTGC
Source organism: Acanthiza pusilla (assembly GCA_036630365.1). Classification (NCBI taxonomy): domain Eukaryota; kingdom Metazoa; phylum Chordata; class Aves; order Passeriformes; family Acanthizidae; genus Acanthiza; species Acanthiza pusilla. The sequence continues at coordinate 1,153,724 of JAXCHO010000001.1, read as the reverse complement.
AACGTCCCTGAAACTGCAGGGAACAGATTGGGATCCTAAATGTGGTAAAGTCTTTTGGGGAGGGATGGAGGGGCTGGGCATCCCATCCGTGTGAGACAGCTCAGGACAAGCCAATGAAGAATTTTCCTCACTCCTTGGCATGCAGGCAGCTTGTGGCAGCTCTCAGCATCGCCTTGGACTGGGGCAAGGTGAGAAGAGGTCCTGCCCCAGCAGGGGATGTTCTCTCCTTGAGAAAAATCCAGAATTATCATTGAAACATCGTGCCTGACATTAAAGGGACTCTCAGTCTATACCAAGTGCATTCCTTGAGTTGCCATTTGGGAGTAAAAAGTAGAAATTGGCTGATAAATAGTGATTCATTCTCAAAAAAGAAAGATCATACTTTTCTTATTACAGCTCTTGGAATTTTTGGTTAATATCTGAGCTCCATGGTCTGATCCATCTCCAATTCATCCTTTCTTGTCTGGCTGGTTTTATTAATTGCAACACCCTCAGTTGTTTTCCTTAGATAATAGAGGACAATTCAGCCTGAGGAAAATTAATTTTCCTCTTTCACGTGGTTTTGGTTTTCTTTTTTCGTTTGTTTCTTGCAGTTTTTAAATGAATTCTAGAAAATAGCAACGAAAATATGGGAGGGACATCTGGAGTAAACATTGATTTTTACAGTGCAATAATTTATGGTACCAACTTAATAAGCAGTGTGACATGAGCAGTTCGCCCCCCATTTATCATGCATTGATAGTTTGATTCCAGAACTTTTAACACCACTGCTTGCTGTGACATAATAAAGGACCTGTCAACATTCCCATTAAAACCATGAGATTTTAGGAGTTCTGCTTCAGCTATAAATATCAGGATTTGGAATCTATGAATTATTTTGCAGAGTAGCAACCTCAGAATGACTCGTTCCAGCAACTATGGGAAAATAAGACTTTGACATTTTTGAACTTCAGGAGGACATCTCCCTCTTTCCAGAAGAAAAAGCTCAGGGATGCTTTTCATTAGGTCCAACATCAAAAGTTTACCAACTCAGAGACAGCTCCTGAGCTAAAATAAATCACTTTAATTCCACAGATGGCAAGGAGGAGACAGCAATTTACATTAAAAGGTTCTGATGAGAGTTGTCTGGCGCTGGAGCTGGCTGGCATCATAGCTCCAGGCTAATCCCACACCCTTGCAGGAGCTGTGGGGTGCTTTGGGCAGGCAGGGGAAGGGACAGAAATAGCATCTGACTCCCAGGTCTGCTCTCCAGGGCCCCATCTCAAGGACTTCCCAGCCCTTTTTGGTCAGCAAGGTCACATGGGAGCCTGGTGACTGTGAGTCTTCCTGCAGATAAGGATGTCAAGTCCAATTATTTCTGCTGCTGCCGTCACTTTGTCCTGCTGTAAGGAATGCTGTGGAGCAGAAGAGCCCCCCTGACGCTCGGTGGCTGTGCTGTCCCCGTGAGCCTGGCCTGGCACACACAGCACTGCTCCCCTGGGTGCCCCACGCCTGCTGCTCGCAGGGAGACCCACACCAGGGCAGGTGGGTGCTGAGAATTCCCAAGGTGTGGCTGGATGTCCTGGGGTGGCATAATGATATTTTGTATTCCCCATCGTTTATATACTTGAGCAGAAATATGGTCCTGGAGCTTTAACTGTGTCCTGCAGCTGGGAGAAAGCTCTGCCAGCCAGGGATGTTTGAAACTCTTCCCCAGCTCTCCTACAGGGGAGTGAGAAGGAGGAAGGGACACTGTTTTACTTTTTTTTTCCCTCAGTCAGTTGCTGCTGCTGGTTGCTGGTGCTACTGGTGTGGCTGCTGCTTGGGGTTTGTTTTTGTTTTTTTCCCTTTTTTCCCCCTGGGATTGTTTTTTTCCATCGTTTTTGGATCCTTTTCTTTGACTTGCTTTCTCATCTGAGAACCTGAGGAGCCCTGGAGGACAGCGGACGATAATCGTCCAGGGAGCCACCGGAGGAACTCCACCCAACCCCTCCGGGGACCCCAGAAAGGGAAGCTACGCCTGAGGAAAAGGACACTAAAGCTCATCAGCTGCTTGTTCAGGTTTAATGACTCCTTTTCCCCTTTCCCCTTCCACTGTGTGCTCTGTTAATTAAACAGTTCTTCCCACTTTAGGCTGAGATATTCTGTTGGTGTGGGGGAAGGGGTGCCAGAAACCTTTGTGGGGGAGGCACCTGTTCAGAGTGCTTTCCACCTAGGAGATTTGTCTCTAATCCAAGACACTGGGTCAGAGACCAGGGGCTGTGAACGCTTCACCTTCTGCAGAATCGCGCTGGGACAGAGTCCTGCGAGCTCAGCGCTCGTTTCTCACGGAATCACGGAAGGGTTAAGGCTGGAAAAGGCCTCTGAGATCAAATCCAACTGTTGATTGTCAATCCAGCTCCAGTGGCTCATTTCTCAAGGAATCACGGAATTGTTAAGGCTGGAAAAGGCCTCTGAGATCAAATCCAATCATTGATTGTCAATCCAGCTCCAGTGGCCATCCTGGGACCTGTGAGTTTTGCCTGGGGAAGGGTGAGGAGGTGGGGGGATGTTCTCACCTCCTGTTTTCCCATTAAAACCGTTCGTTTCCATGGGAATTCCTGTGGAGAAGATGCACTCGTTGGCAGGGCCAGCCCAGCAACAAAGAGGTGTCGCCAGGTCCCTCTCAAGGTGAGGCTGTGGTGATTAATTGGCTCCTCACACTGCGGGTGTGGGGTCCAGACATGGCACAAACACTCCCCAGAAAGGTGACATTCCTAGAAATCCACACTGCTTCACAGGGAACTCTGTACCTAAAAGGTTTTTCAACTCCTCCATGTCTTCCCTTCCATTCCTTCTGGAAAATACACAAATTTCTCTCATGACTGAGGGCTCCAACTGCTCCACCTCCCAGGTTTGTTGGTTCAAGAGCCCCAAAAAAGACATACACGGGAAACAGAACTTATGGGCAATGGGATAACAAAGAAAATTAAGTGAACTGGTGTGCTAAATTATATTTATACATCCAATTTCAAAAGAATTGCAATGAAAAGGGTGTGATTATGTTTGCCTTAACTTAGGTCGTAGGGATTTAATGTACATTCTGTAAGTCATTAAACAATTTTGTTGGGGCATTTGATCTCCATGTCGATAATTTAGCACCATAGATCACTTGGAAATGGGAAAGGGACCTATGAAACTCAAAAACAAATTACAGTTTGTTGTTTTTTTCAGTAACTAGCTCATTTTAAACCCCATTTTTAGCAAGAAATAATGACTTGCTTTATTTAGAGACTATTTAAAATGCTCTCGAGGTATCTATTGAATATCTTGACATCACAGATAAATCAGGAGCAGACTCAAAATTAGCCCTGCGCTGTTCTATATTACAATATGTTCTATATTACAGTTACATTACCCAGCCTTGTACAATGCACCTCAGAGATGGGAGAGGAGACAGAGTCTGTTCTCGAAGCTGTTTCTGACACATGATCATCCTCACCCCTGGAAAGCTGCTGGGGTTTGTCTCCGAGGCTCACAGTTGGGTGTTTGTGTGTGGAGGGTCTCCCCAGGCTGGAGGTGCTGGGGTTTGTGGTGTTTCCTGCTTTGGTGCTGTCAGTGCATTATTTAGATATCCAAAAGTAGCCAGGAGAGAGGTGGATATTCATGGGAATTTGAAAACAATTAAACTGACCTAATTCCAGTCAAAAATAATCAGGATAAAACCTGTCCTCCCTCAGTCACTGCTCCAGGATGGAGCCTGGGCACTGGAGCTGCTCGGGGGATGCTCCTGTGGCCTGGGGCTGCTGCAGGGATGGGATTCGATTTGTGATGCCACAACTGCTGAGCTGCTCCCCTGCTTAACCAAAATCTGCACCATCAGCAGGTAACCTTGTACCTTCCCAGACCAGGCACCTCCTCACTGGGACCAGTGAGTTCCTCATTGGGATCTGGGGGTTCCTCACTGGGATCTGTGGATTCTGCACTGGGATCAGTGGGGTCCTCACTGGGATCAGTGGGTTCCTCACTGGGATCTGTGGATTCTGCACTGGGATCAGTGGGGTCCTCACTGGGATCAGAGGATTCCTCACTGGGATCAGTGGGGTCCTCACTGGGATCAGTGGATTCTGCACTGGGATCAGTGGGGTCCTCACTGGGATCTGTGGGTTCCTCACTGGGATCAGTGGATTCTGCACTGGGATCAGTGGGGTCCTCACTGGGATCACTGGGTTCCTCACTGGGATCAGTGGGGTCCTCTCTGGGATCAGTCAGTTCCTCACTGGGATCACTGGGTTCCTCACTGGGATCAGTGGGGTCCTCACTGGGATCAGTGGGGTCCTCACTGGGATCAATGGGTTCCTAACTGGGATCAATGTGTTCCTCACTGGGACCAGTGGGTTCCTCACTGGGATCACTGGGTTCCTCACTGGGATCAGTGGGGTCCTCACTGGGATTAGTCAGTTCCTCACTGGGATCAATGGGGTCCTCACTGGGATCAGTGGGGTCCTCACTGGGATCAGTGGGTTCCTAACTGGGATCACTGGGTTCCTCACTGGGATCACTGGGTTCCTCACTGGGATCAATGTGTTTCTCACTGGGACCAGTGGGTTCCTCACTGGGATCACTGGGGTCCTCACTGGGATGAACAGGAGCCTTTCCATCCCAACCAGAGTCTGCTTTAATGATCGCTGCTGCCGCTCCCTTTTCCTGCCTGTGATCCCTCATCTCCCCCAAGCTCTGGTGAGATTCCTCAGCCCAAAGGACTCCACAGCCTCTGGAATTGCAGGGACATTCTCAGGGAATGTTTTTCCTCCCCATTGACACAAGGATGAGCATTCACTAACGCTCTCCCCAGGACATTGTTAGTCAAAGAGCCGCGTCTTTGCTCCCCAAATTGTTTTGTTTTGAGCTGGAATGAAGCAGCTCCTCTCTGTGAGCAGCTCCGCAGGGTTAACTCGAGCCGCTGACTCGGAGGGATTGGTTGTGTTTGCTGCTGGAGAGCATCGGCGGTGCTGTGTTAGATGAGGAGGGAGCAGAGCAGCGCGGGAGCAGCCCTCTCTCCCTGCTGGGCTGGCACACACCAGGCTCTCCTGGCGGCACCAACCACCAGCACCACGGAATGGTTCCTCTCCTCTGGCCTCGGACCTTGTCAGGCAGGAGAACATACAATAATAAAGGAGCATTTGGAGTGATTTCGTTAGAAATCCATCAGACTGTCAGACAGTCTGGTGGCATCAATAATTCCCTATTAAGCCCTCTACACCCATTATGGTTTCTGCTTTTCCTTTTTTTTCGAAGTTAGTTTCCAGGCAACCAGTAAGAACTGAATTACATTAAGCTATTAATTCAGCCTTGCATGCCAGCTCCAGCTTCTGCAGCCCAGTTCTTCCTCTCCTGTACAAGTTTCCTCCTAAAACCCCTTTTATTGCTTTAACCTTCGGTGGTGCCCAGCCCAGAGAGCTGGTGTTGAAATGGCAGGCTCTGGTTGGGTTTTTGGTCCTTTTTGGGTTCACAGTCCCTGCTGCTGGGGGAGTGTGTGAGCAGAGCTCTGAGGAAGGCTGGTGTTGGTCACCATAAAACACACCGTGATCCCTGGCGTGTTCTTCATCACCACATCAGGCATGGCCTCGGGAAGGTTTGAATTAAGATTATTTTGATTTGGGCACGGTGGGATTGGTGACTGGAGAGTGCTGAGGCCCTGGCACAGGTGCCCAGAGCAGCTGTGGCTGCCCCTGGATCCCTGGCAGTGTCCCAGGCCAGGCTGGACAGGGCTTGGAGCACCTGGGACAGTGGGAGGTGTCCCTGCCGTGGCAGAATGGGATGGGATGAGCGGAAGCAGAGTCTCATTTTCGCAGTTTGTAATTTGAACACGAACAGACAGATGTTATGTCAGAGATTCCTTCCTTTCGGGGGCACACATGGATCTGAGAACGTGACTTATTAATTAATCCTTGTACGGGCAGTGCATGTGCATCAATAACGGAGCGGTAAGGAAGCAGCAGTAATGAGATGGAACCACCCTGAGCGTGACACGAAAATCTTTGCAGAAGCTAAAAAGGAGTAATTTGGGTGTTGTGCTGCAGAGTTAATGAATGTGGAGCTGGCGAGGGAACGGCGCTGGCAGCTTGGGAAGGAAGTTCCCTGCTCGTTCCCTGGAGCAGGGCAGGGAGGCTGAGCCTGTCAGTTTTCCTTCCAGGCTCAGCGGAGAGGAAGCTGTAGGAGAGAGATCTGGGCTGAAATTGCAGTTGTGCTGATAATTACAATTATGAGTTATGAAATCCAACCTGGATTGAGCTGTGCTGTATCTGAGTGGTCAGAAAGATCATACCCCATTCCCCAAGCTATGGTAGTATTTACAGTAGACGGTAAATATAGCTATTTATATTATTTTATTGTATTATTGGGAAAGGTTCTTCCCCAGAGGGTGCTGGCACTGCCCAGGCTCCTCAGGGAGTGGGCACAGCTCCAGGAGCATTGGGACAGCACTGCCAGGGGTGCCCAGGGTGGGATTTTGGGGTGTCTGTGCAGGGACAGGGCTTGGATCAATGATCCTGTGGGTCCCTTCCATCCCAGGATATTCCAATGATCCTGAGGGTCCCTTCCATCCCAGGATATTCCAATGATCCTGAGGGTCCCTTCCATCCCAGGATATTCCAATGATCCTGTGGGTCCCTTCCATCCCAGGATATTCCATGCTATTCCCTCAGGCCACACTCAGAGAGCTCTTCCATGCAGGGACTTGTGTCAGCTTTGTCCCATGCTTTGTGCTGGGGTCAGTGACTTGTGGAAGTCACTGGAGAAGTTGTGCTGGGGGTTTTGGGTGAGGCTGCAATTAGAAAAACCAACCTTACATGAAAGAATTTTTTGTTATCTACTGCCAAAAATTAAGAAAATTTTTTAATAAATAAATGTAATACTCTTAAAGCCTGAAAGTGAAGCATGAAGACAAGGCCATTTCAGATCAAGGTGCCACAGCTTCTGTGAGATAGTTGAATTGGGATGGAATTTTAAAAAGTGATTAAAAAATTTATTCAAAAAATAAATTACAGTTTTGAGCTCTTTCCAATTTCTGTCATTAGAGATCTATGATATAAGTCTGAATCACAGAAGTGACAAATCCAGGCCCCAAAAGAAAACCATGGCTTCATCAAACTTCACTTGAGAAACGAAATTATTAAATTATTAAATTATTATGTGCTCTGATTATCAGCAGAGCCCATAATGAATGCTCTTCCCTGCAGAAGCCATAAGCACTTGGATAGTTAAAAAGGGTTTTATACCCCGTTGGTTGCTCAGATTTCTTGGAACAGTTATAATCACCAATGTTTTCCCAGTTTTGGGACAGGGATGTGTTGCCACCCTGAGGGGCTGTGGTTCTGTCAGCAGATCCAAGAAAACCCTGTGGTCAAGGAATTGAATCACATTCTCCATTTCTGGGCCATATTTTATGAAACATTTTCATCACTTTCAACTGTGCATTCATACCTTCCCAGATTTATATCTGCAATTAGGGGATCGTTATTTACCAGCTGGTAAAAAGACACCTTTCAGCAGCATAATTCAAATGTCAGGAGTTACTGCCAGTTCCAGATTAATAGCACAGTTATTTCTTTGGCTACAGGTTAGGAACGTGGCCGCTGTCAGAAACCTTTGGAAACAGTTCAGAAGTACTGGGAAACAACTATTTGTGTTTTTCCAGCTGAAGAAAATCAGTTGGATGTGAAAGAAAGTGATCCTTCTCCAAGATCTAAGTTCGGTAATGAGTTGTTTTTATTTAACGAAGTCTCTAACAGATGGTGATGCTAAATTTTGAATATTAGGGCTGCCTTTGCAAGAGGCCTCCACACAGGCTGATGTAGCACAGCACAGGTTTCACATTTCAGCTCGAGCTCAGAGCTGACCCTGAGGTCACTCCTGGGGTTGGAGGCACCCCCAGGTGACCTCCCTGTGTCTGCAGCCACGGCCACCAGAGCACTGCCCCCGTGGGGACTCTGTTAATGCCACCGGCAGCATGGGGCTGCTTTCACAAAAATTATTTATTGGGAGGAAGAATCACAGAATGGGCTGGGTTGGGAGGGAACTTCAATTCTGCCACAGCAGGGACATGTCCCACTGTCCCAGGCTGCTCCAAGCCCTGTCCAGCCTGGCCTTGGACACTGCCAGGGATCCAGGGACAGCCACAGCTGCTCTGGGAATTCCATCCCAGCCCTGCCCACCCTCACAGTGGATGCTCTTTGAGGACCTCAGCAGTTTCGTGGTTATCTGAGATTATTTTGCAGTTGGCTTCTGGGAGGTCTGTGCTCAACACAACCTTTCTCAGTCAATTCTCTAATCCCACCAAAAACCCCTCAAATCGAGAAGCTGTGTTTTCCACAAATCCACATTTCCTGGGCAGTGAGAAGCAGACAATGGCTCTGCTAACCAAGCCTAACCAACATCCTTCTTGTTCCCAGGGCTGAAATGCTGGAAAGAACCAACTCCTCACCAAATCCAGCAGCAGCAGTGCCACTTTACAGATGTCACCCTTTGGCCACCTGCCCTGCCTTTGGTGCTCCAGCAGGAAGGTTTGGGCTGATGATGGTGAGACACTTCCCACAAACCCAATTTTTCCTCTTTTCTTTGGTTGCTATCACTGCTCAAACTCTTTTTTGTGCTTCTATAAACTCTCTGATCCTTTGAAAACAGGGGCAGACATTTGCTGGGTTTCATTCCTGCGAACCTTTCCCAGCATCAGGGGCACATCCCTGGCCATTCAGCCATTCCGTGCACTCAGAACTCACGTGGACAAAATCTTCACCATTAAAATTATTTTCTCCATAAGCAACACAAGATGGTGAGGCTTTTCCAACATGGGAATGCAGCTGATGGAAATGAAGGGTGACTGTGCACATGTAATTCACGGGAGTAGCTTTGGGGAAACATCAGCCAGGGCAAGGAGGAAGAGAAATTTGAATTCAATTGGATTTTAGTAACTTCAGCCTGGGTTTGAATCATATTTACATGCTTCTCTCTTTCTCCTCTGTTTGCAAGTTTTATTGCTATGGTTCTCGTGTCTTGGAGCGATGTGAATTAGTGGGTTTGTTATTGCTGAGAGGGAGGGGAACTGCAGCAGCAAGAAATGAGATCGTTCCCTGGAGTCCTACACAGGAAAAGTGTGGAAAACCTGGAGCTGAACCCAGATCCCAGGAGACACCGAGTGGCCCCAAAACGGATGGTGTGGTGGGCCAGGAGCTGCCAGCAGGAAGCTCAAGTCGAGGTTTAAAACTCAATTAGCATGAGGGATGTGATGGAAATGGGGACATTTAGGGCAAAATCCTCCCTGCCTCGCACGGAGACCCAGGAGCTTTGCAGCTTTCCTGTTTTTGCTTCCAGCGGTGCCCAAATGTGAGAATTTTGTGCAGTTTCAGAGCGAGGATGAAAGTGAGAAATCATTTAACAGCCAGGGCTCCAATGGGAGCATCAGCAGGAGCTGGATTGATGGAAATGCCCCAAATTGAGGGTGGTTTCAGGGCGATTGTTTTTATTGTTGGTTGCAAGCTTTCGGTGAAAGCTTTTCTAAGAGAGTATTTTGGGACAAGGCAAAGACTTCTTGCAGGGCGAACCAGAGACGAAATTACGGTTCTTTAACAAGAACCACACTCATAAATGAAAAATATGATGTGGCACGGTAAAAATAAGCCCCATGTCCTGAAGCCTTTGGCTGTGTCCTTTAAAGTGTACTTTGGGGATTAATCATCAAATGATTTTGTCACAGCAATTTGGCTCAAGTGGGTTTTTGCTTATAGTGAAGCCTTAGATTACACCCTCATTGTCAATTAAATAATTTTAAATAATGCAGCTGTTAAAGTTGCCTGGTCTGGCTCTTGGCTGGCCTGGGTTTGCTGGGTAATTTTTGCTTCTTCATGCTCCTTTTCTCCAGCACAGCCATGTTCTTTGGAGGCCTCTCCTCTACAAGAGGGAGAGGGTGCAGGTTCTTCCTCTTTCGGTAAATACAGAAATCTGCCCCTTTCCATCCTCTCCAGACCCCAGCCCCACTCTCCCGTGTGCATTTGGGGTCTGGAGCACTCACAACACCCAAAAATGACCAGGAAAAGGCTTTGACTAAAGAAAGACTTGAGGCCCAACGTGGAGCTGGAACAGCTCTGTTCCCACACGGGTTGTACTAATTGCCATTTTTTCCTTCTCCTGATTTTTGAGGCTTTGTTCATAGAATCACAGAGTGATCACAGTTGAAAAAGACCTCCAAAATCATCAAGTCCAACCTTAAATGTTCCTTAGATGTGAACAATGCCAGAACTTTATTGGTGCAGAAATGGAAAATGAAGTCCAAAAGGAAAACGAAGTCTTTGATCTAGAGAATTCCAGCTCAGTTCTGGTGGGAATTAAGCAGGAGAGGTTTCAAATAATTCATGCTTGAAATGCCTTCGTAACTTTTGCTTCAGAAAAATAGAGAGGGACATAAAGTGACAGTAAAAATTCCCATTTTGGAAGGGGAAACTCTCCTTGCTGGCAGTGAGGATAAAGGAAATTTGCTGTGTTTCAAAAGCATTGTCAATGGTTACTCTGCTCTCAAACATTAGCTCAGCACATCTCCATCCTGCCCACTCTCTTTGATGGGGAGCTGATGATTTATGGGTTTGAATCAGAATTCCTGTTACGATGAATGTCTCGGTTGGGAACACCAAAACCTCCTCTGTGCTCCCCCAAAGCCAGGGCTGGGCAGCTGAGCCCTGGGAAGAGCCTCTGGGCTGTGGGATTGCCTTAGGTAACCCCTGCTGCTGGAGGCACCGAGTGCAAATGGAAAAGGGAAGGAGAGAGCACAGGGAGAAACACAAGAGGGCTTTTTTCCTCCCTAAGTGCTCTCGTGGGTTTGCCTGTCTTGTACTTGTTCCTCTCTTCTCCAAAATTCCATTTTTTCTTTTCTCCCCTGAAAGAGCATGAAAAGGAAGATTGCTAATGAGTCAAACCAGCAGAAAAGTTAAGGGATGTGTTGAGGACATGGATTTTTCTCCATGGCTGAGGCAGAGCTGGAGTCTCCAGCCAGTGCTGCCCCACCCTCGTCAGCCATCCCTCCAATTAAATTAACTGCAATTAACACACAGGCCAGCACCACTCTTTTAATTCATCTTCTGATCCTCCAAATTGAATTGCTTTTAATAAAAACCTTATAAAAAGCAATTTTATTCTTGTCTACTCACGCCAACCCTGAGCCACCATCGCTGTGTCTTAAATATTCAGTTTGATTGAGGCAGAGTTAGACCCTGAGCTAATGGAGAACCAGAGTGGGAATGCAGGACACCTTCTAAACTTAGAGATAATGCAGGGCACCAGCAAGGTGGGGAATTAAAGAGGAAGAAGGAAAACTCACCAAGTTTAATACAAAAATAAATGATGGGTTTAGCACTGCTGCATGAACGTTGCATTTCCCAGTAGTAGGAGCTTGTTTGTATCTGGGTCAAGAGAAAAAAAAGTTGCTAAAATTAAGAAACACTTCGAAGTTTGGGGTTATTAGACGTGAGAGAGGTTCAGTGAGAAATTCTGGATTGTCAGTGGTGCAGGTGAGGATTTCCTGATGGGCTGGTGAGTTTGTGTTTGACATTTTTCTTAAATATTTGCAAGAAAATTAAGGGCAGTGTTTTGGTTCTGCAAATATTGACCTCAGGTTTTCATCTTTGCAGGAGCAATATTTGCTGAGCTGAAGCTGTGACCCCCAGGGCAATGCACAGAGAGAGAGAAGGGCCAGGGATCCTTCAGTACAGTGAGGGCTCCAACTGGGGAGTGCTTTTAACAGACCTAAATGGGGGGAAATTGTTTAATTATGGGCCTTTTCTGCTGAAATACAGCAATGTTTGAGTGAGAGATGTTCTTTTGACTCGGGGATCTCCCGATCGTGGCTTTGTGCTTTACATGAGTCTTGTTTCTCCTGTCTGCCTTTGCTTTGGTGCTCTCAAGGGCTCTTGTTGCTTTTGCTGCTCAAGTCTGGTGCTCTGTCCCTTGCTGGCATTGCTCAGCTTTCCATTTGCAATTTCACATCCACGGAAATACGTGAAAATCCTTTTAATTTCTGCAAGCCCTTATTTAAATGGTAGGTAATTAATCCTCCACTGTGGCGAAGCTCAGCATCCCTTCCTTAAGGTGTTGCATGTGCATCTGAGGGAAACTCCTCCCTCCAAAATTCCAAAAGGAAAGACTGGACCTAAATTTTGGGGCTGGATTTGGTTGGCCTAGGAGCTGTGAATTCCCCATGAGCATTTGTCCATCGGTCCCGGCTTTTCCAAGAAACTCCACATTTCCCACCTGATGGAAAGCTGGGAAAACAACACAGAGTGATTTTCAAAAGCCCCAACATTGACCAATTCCCTTGGTTTGGAATGGTTCTGTGTGATTTATTAGTCAGAAATTCCATCATATTTTGTGCCATCCTTCACAAATCTCAGCTCCAATTTTTTCCCCTTCTCAGAGCTGTCTTGTGAATAACAAACCCCACATTGTTCTTGTGTGTGTTCTTCTGAATTTATTTCATGTCATCTTCTTCCAGGAAAGGAAAAAAAAAAACCTGCAGCTCCTCTCACTTAGCCCCCTTTGGGACAGCAGCCACAGATGAAGAGCAAGCAATCAACATGTCAGGATAAAATTAGATTGCCACGGAGTACAAGGTTTGATCCAATATCTGTATCAGATTGGGGTTTCAGCTCTGCATATCACAATAAAGCAATCCTTGCTGAGGGTGCTCTGCACAACGCAGCTCCTTTCACATCTGGGAAAAGCTGGGGAAAGGGGCAGGGTGGAAATACCAATTTTATATCATTCCCCCAATATTTAATTGTGGTTCCAGTGAGGAATGGCTGCAGTTGGCTCCTTTGGCTGGGTTTGCTCAGGCTGGAGCCTGCAGCAGCGCCAGAGCTGGGGGAGCATTTCCTGCCAAATCTCCCCAAATCTCCCCAAAACCCCCATTCCCATGCCCTGCGGCACGGTGGTGACATTTGGAAGCGAGGAAAATGGATTTATTTTGGATAAATGAGGTGGAAGATGGGTCTGGCAGCATCCCTGACACAATCCACTGGCACCCAGTCCAGAGCAGAGCCCTGGGCTGTGTCCAGCTGGGCGCTGGCTCCAGAGCCACCACCGGCTTGGGGACATGGCCACAGCCCTCAGGGACAGCTCCAGGAAGGCCAGGGCCTGCATTACAGCTTGCACAGAAAACATTAGCATTTTGACATTGGTTTTTCAACAAACTGCTAAGTAATAATTTCAAGAAATTATATTTGTTTCTATTTAATCAGAAAAAAATAAGGAAAATATTTAAAATATTAATTCAAATATGTTTGGTTTGGGCCAGACAAAGTGTTTTGGTTCCCTTGAAGGAGCTGACAGAAGCCAAGTGCCAACAAGTGGAAAATGAGAGCTCTGTGCAGACACAGCCACCCTGTCCGTGCTGCATTTAATAAAAGCCTTTTCCTCACTCTTTGTGCCTCTTCCACCAGGCTTGAGGTTAACAATAATTGCCTCCCAAAGGGAGTCCCGAGGATGGCTGAGGTTTGGATGGCATTTTTGGGAGGTATTGAGGCAGTTCCCCTGTTTAACCCTCGGGCACCGCGATTTGCAGTGCGGCGAATCCTGAGCCGTCGAACGCCCTGCTAAGGGCAGTCCTCGATTTGGACTAATTGAGGATAAAATCCATTTTCTCTTGGGTATAAAAACATTGACACACACACAGAGAGGCTGTTTGTAACCCCTGTGGCCCATTTCATCTCCTGTGTGAGGGATTTAACCTGGTTCTGCCTGTCCCCAGCCCCAGGATCCGTGTGACGAGGCTGCCGCGATGTCCTCCGTCCTCGTGCTCCTCAATTCTCCAGACCTGCTCCCGCTGCTCCGCCAACAGATTTCAAATTAATGGTCCCATCTTTGAAATTAATGAGTTTTCATCGACCTCGTGGAAGTGGATCAGCTTTGAGACTGCCAGCCCACCGCGGTGGTGCCTCGCCGAAAGTAGTTCACCTACTTTGCTGCACAATTCCTGCGCCTGGGAGCCTCCTCTGAAGCCCAGTCCTTTGGAGCTCATTAAAGCCTCCATCAGTGCCCTGCTGCTCCCGACAAAGAGGGGAAATAATGACAGTTTGGATTTCCGTCCTGCGGTAACTCCAGGTTATTTTGAGTTCCTTTCTCTACTCCTTTAGCTCAAGCGACCAGTCTAGGAAGCTCTTATTAGCCCAGGATCTCCAGTCAGAGGAAATTCAACACCTGCATTTGCCAAAGCCCTAAATGAGGTTTGAAAAATCTCATTTCAATCATCAATCTCAAACAAAGCAATATTATTAGAGCAGCTCATAGGTGATGGAGATGTTCCCAGCCCCTGCAAATTGGTTTTTTCTGGGGGAAACTCAGTGAGTCTTGAAGAGGGCACACTCTGAAGGTGCTGGGTAGACCCTGGGCTCACCCCTGTGCCCCCAGCCCACGCTCCCAGCCATGGAATTGCCTTGGAGGGGCTCTGCCAGGGCCCACAGGGGTGGCTGGGTGGAGCAAGGCCCATGCCAAGGACCCAGCATGGCACAGGCTGGGGTGAGGCAGCATGGCACAGCAGGACACGGTGCTGGTGTCCCCAGAGATCAACACCAGGGTCTGGCAGCCCCCAAGGTGAGTTTTGAGAGAGGGGAAACCGGGGGAAAATTCATTCAAGGGAATATAATAGGGCATGAAAGGAAGCCATGGTGAAGTACTGGAGAATGGGGAAAAGTCGTGATTGTCTGATATTCGGCCTATCAAAGCAAGTGAACAAAGGTAAAAATCTATACCCTAAACCCACAGCAACAGAGAGGAGCTGTTCTCTCCAGCTGGGGAGAGCAGGCTGTCGATGTATTTTGCCTGAGTTTGCTGCTGCTGCACACAGAGGTAAAACCTTGCACAGACCAGGCTTGCTGCAGAATGAATGAGGCAGGACGGCAAGGGAATAAATAAAAGAGGTGAGGGAAAGAGCTGCACTTGTACGAAACGTGCACAGCAATGAAGAGTCCTTAAAGAAAAAAGTTAAAACTTCGTTTACAAAGAGCTCTCCTGACTTCTGTCATAAAATGTTCCAAAACAATTGCATGACTCAATTCCTGCAGCCATTGAAGTAGGAAGAATTACATAAGATCCTTGCTGTTTGCTTTATTTTATGCTTAACTCATATTCTCAATGATTCATTATCAAGATTTGTCAGGACTAATTAAGCAGAGTGCCAGCTGTGATAGCATTGGGTACCACGGCACCTTCCTGGGTGGGGACTGCACTGGAATTGCAGCTCCTGGAGAAGGAGGGAAGAGCAGCCAGGGTTTGGTGCTTTGGGGCTGACTGGGCTGGGAATGGATTCAGTGCCTAAGGTCCTTCTCAGCCTGAGCTGGAGTTTCCTGTAGCTCTCCATCACAGCAAACAAATGACACATCTGTGAAGTTCCCAGGAGGATTTTCTTTTTGTGGTAAAATCGACCTCTCTTCAGTTCAACAAAAATCATTAATTCCCCAAAAGGACACGGCCTGATGGTCAGGGGGGTGGGAATGGGAACACATGTGGTCATGGGAGGTGTCCTATGGAAGGTGTCCCTGCCCATGGCAGAGGGGTGGAAATGGATGCTCTTTTAAGTCCCTTCCGTCCCAAACGAGTCTGGGATTCCGTGATTCCATGACTTCGTGTCCAAGATTTAGTGCTGATATCCAATGTCCAGTGGGCTCAAAAACTCTGGAAGTTTCCGAACCAAACCTTTCTGAGCCATATTTGGTAAGGCAGTCATCCCTCATGGAATCCATGAGGGATTCTATGAGGGATGCTCCTAGTGCTGTTGTGCTCACCCTGCTGTTAAAAGTGAAATGAAAGAGTAATAATTTCTGGGCAGCAATGACGAAACATCAGGGGCTCATTTGCAGGGAGGTGAGCTGGGTGGGTCCATCGGCAGTGCCCAGGCTGCCAGGAATGCAGAGGAGTGGAACCAGCCCATGAACGATCCCAGCTCGGTGCTGCCTGTGCTGGGCTCTGCAGGGTGGGTGATCCTTCCCAAGGACATGCAGGGCAGTGGAACCAGCCCATGAACAATCCCAGCTCGGTGCAGTCTGTGCTGGGCTCTGCAGGGTGGGTGATCCTTCCCAAGGACGTGCTGGGGAGTGGAACCAGCCCAGGAACGATCCCAGCTTGGTGCTGCCTGTGCTGGGCTCTGCAGGGTGGGCCATCCTTCCCAAGGACATGCAGGGCAGTGGAACCAGCCCAGGAACGATCCCAGCTCGGTGCTGCCTGTGCTGGGCTCTGCAGGATGAGTGATCCTTCCCAAGGACATGCAGGGCAGTGGAACCAGCCCATGAACAATCCCAGCTTGGTGCTGTTGGTGCTGGGCTCTGCAAGATGGGCCATCCTTCCCAAGGACATGCAGGGCAGTGGAACCAGCCCATGAACGATCCCAGCTCGGTGCTGCCTGTGCTGGGCTCTGCAGGGTGGGTGATCCTTCCCCAGGATGTGCTGGGGAATGGAACCAGCCCATGAACGACCCCAGCTTGATGCAGTCTGTGCTGGGCTCTGCAGGGTGGGTGATCCTTCCCAAGGACGTGCTGGGGTATTCCAGGGACATCTCATCCCAAGGCTGGCAGGAGAACAATGCCTGAAGCTTCACAAAGGTGTGTGTTGTGTCCTTCTCCTCTGAAGGGGATCAAGCACCATGCCCTAATCAGGGGCTGGTGCAGATATC
The DNA here is from genome assembly GCA_036630365.1 of Acanthiza pusilla. NCBI lineage: Eukaryota > Metazoa > Chordata > Aves > Passeriformes > Acanthizidae > Acanthiza > Acanthiza pusilla. The sequence continues at coordinate 1,137,058 of JAXCHO010000001.1, read as the reverse complement.
CCCAGTTAAAGGTATTTTTCAGAAAAATATAGAGCATTTTCTGTCGGAATTCTTTGGGGGGAAAAAAATAATCTGTCAAATATTTTTAAAGTGTTTTACTTAAAATTTGGCAAAGCTGTAAAGGACAGAAAAGGGGCGCTCATAGCTGGGAGGGAAAAGCCTCTCAAGAGCATCCTGAGTGATTCCATCAGCTTTAATGCCACTTTGTCCCTCAGAGAGGTCCAGGCAGCACAGCCAGAAGGGGAGGAGGAGACCTGCCTGCGCTGGCTGGCTCCATTTATTGTCTGACATTACAACATTATTATTATTGGGAGAAAGCTGTCTTATTTAATTATCCTGAATGTGCAATTCCATCATTTCTAATTCAGCACCAGAGGAAGATGTTCCAAGCATTAAGCGAATCAAAATATTCTTAGTAAATAAGGAACCGAGAGAACAATAAGTGTTTGGAAGGAGCAGTGATTGTTCTGTGAGTGGCAGCGAGTTCAGTGATTTGGCTGAAGTGCCGTCTAATAGAGCTGCCTGCTCGAAAGATTTGTGATCTCCAAGGAACACTTGGGAAGTGTCTCGCGGGTAATTGATTGATCCATTCCTCCCCGATGGCTGGATGGCTTTCAGAGCCGGGACAGCTATTGATGGCGCTGCAGGGCTGGGGAAGTGCCACCAGCGCCCTGTCCCCAGGGCTGAGGTGACCGCAGTGACCTGAGCTCCTGGCCCCAAGGTGGGCACTGCTGCCAGCTGATCCCAAAGGGAGGAGCAAGGGCTTCCTCCCCTGCCCTCCTGATCTTCCCCGGGCTGGTGCTGGTGCTTGACCCTGCCCTGGGATTGCTTTCTCCAAGCACGTGCTGCATGGAGTCACAAAATCATTGAGGCTGAGATCCACTCCATCGATCCAAAGGTAAACCTGGCACTGCCAAGTCCAGACTGGATGTTCTCGTTTCCACAATGCAGCAAACTTGGCTTTAAAACTGGTGTTCAGAAAAATTTTTAATTCTGAATTCATTTTGGGTCATTTCCGAAACAGTCTCGTTAATGGAGACAATTATGGTTTGAAAACTGAAACAAATCAATGAGGAGCCCAGGAGCTGTCAGTGTTCTCCCCTGGTTATGCTGCACGTTCTGTGTTTGCCTGGTGCTATTTAACAAAAATACTGAAATTACAAATTCACCATCTCTGCACTTGTAAAAGGGTGTGGGGTTCTGTTATTATTATCAAAAATTCCTTTTCCAGCATGTCGAGCTCCTCATACACAGGATAGGATAGAACAGAGTAATTTACAATAAAAACCAGAGCAGTGGCACCTTCTGCCCCAGCTGCTCTCGTAGCTCTGAGCCTGCTCCCATGGAGAGACAATTGCTTTGCTCTTCCACAGGGTCACAGCAGTGCTGTAACAGAGAATTAGGCCCAGATACATTTAGCACAGCGTGTTCATTGCCATTTTTTCTTGGAAACCATCCATAATGTCTTGTAGATTTAATAACTTCATATATTTTATAAATTACAGTCTATTTATAATTTTCATATATTTTAATATTTTATAATTCAATAAGCTACAAATATAAAAATAATGTTTCTCTTACATAAACAAGGATCTAGCAAGGTATCTAAGCGACCATATCCTTGAAGGGAATTTGCTGTCCCCTGTCCTCCCTGGAAACCAGAGCCTCACTGACACCTTCTCTTTGTAAACAGCAGCAACAAAGCCCCGAGTTAAGGATCTGAGCTTTTCGCTGGCCTCTGCTCCAAAAATCCATTATTTTCTGAACACCAGATAAGCAGCAGCTCTGGCTGCTTTCCCAAGCCTGACTTCACCCAACAAATTAATTGCTTGTACCACGTCCATTACAGTTGTCCAAGCTGACCTCTGCCTGTGCAGCAGCTCTGCCACATCGCCAGCCTTGGAAAGATTGTTTTATTCCTCCTTGCTGCTGCTCCATCACTCTTTGGGCTGCTTCCACTGCTCGCCTAGGACAGCATTTTGTGTTTCTCTGCCAACTGCCCAGATAAAAGCAATGTTTAATTATCAGCAGCTCTGACAGTAGCTCCTCCTGTGATGGAGAGGGTGCCACGCCCCGAAGGATGCCAGCCATGAGGCCTCTTCCTTTCTGGCAAAGTCTTTGCTTACCCAGAAGTAATTTGGCTGAATCTACAATCTTATTTGACAGGCAAGTTAAGAAATGCTTTTGAATATTCTCTTGGATGTGTTTAACCAGTGCTTACTTCTAAACAAATTCTCTTGCTAAAAAGATCAGGCTTGGTTTGGGTTTGTTATTGTGTTTCGTTTGTTTTTCTGGTGAATTTTTGTTTTGTTCTGTGGTTTTTTTGAGAGTTTTTTGTTTGTTTGTTTGTTTGTTTTTGTTGGGGTTTCTTTTTGTTTGGGTTTTTTTTTTGGTTTCGTTTGTTTGGTTGGTTTTTTTTTGGTTGGTTGGGGTTTTTTTTGTTTTTTGGGTTTTTTGGGTTTTTTTTGTTTGTTTGTTTGTTTTGTTTTGTTTTGTTTTGTTTTGTTTTGTTTTGTTTTGTTTTGTTTTGTTTTGTTTTGTTTTGTTTTGTTTTTGGTGAAGCAAATCTCCACAGGGGAAGAAGTTGGAAGCCTCAGGCAATGGGAGGATGCTGTGGGTGGACAGACACGGTGGGACTTTGGTTCCCTGGAGTGGTACTAGAGCATCAGAGCCCAGTGCCCCCCCTGGCGTGCCGTTCTTTGGGTGAAAAAAGCAGAATTGCTCCACTCTTAGCCCAGCCCGTGCAGGTGTGAGGGCAGAGCTCCCAGGCTGAGCAGGACACAAGGAACGTGCTCAGCCTCGGAGCTCGGCGAGCGCTGGTGCTGAGGGAGTTTGGCACACGCGCGACTCACTGAGCAGCGAAACACAGAATGTCACACTGCAGTGACTGTCCCCCGTTTCCATATGCTTCTGTCAACATCCCATTACAGACATCAAACGCTGCCTTGCTGCACCAACATCCCTCCTGAGCCATTCAGGATTGCTGCCGCAGCTTTCCTGGCAGTGAGTGCGCTGTGAGTGGAAACCCTGATGGCTCTGAGTGCCAGGGGGGAGCTCAGGCTGCAGTGGACATGACTCAGTTTTCCTCAGGAAGTGCCTGTTGAATGCTCTGAGTGTGGCTGCTGTGCTGGGCTGGCAGGGAAGGAGGAATTCTTTAGGTGCAGTGGGCCAGGGGCTCAGCTCAGCTCAGGTGTGACACTCACTGCTGGGTTAATCAGGGGTGCCTCACTCCAGGGATTCAGCACCGAAATCACGGAATGACAGAATAATTTGGTTGGAAAAGGCCTTTCAGATCATCAAGGCCAATATTTCTTCCAAGGAAGCACAGCAGTGAGAGATGCACAGGCTGTTATTCCATCGGTTGCCTGTCTGAGAGGGCCAGAGTGGATGGAGCTCAGGTACAACGAGAGGGAGAGCATTGCCAATTTGAGGAGTTAAAAGCAGGAAATTGAACGCTGATAAAGAGGTTTTTTCAGATGTCCAATGGTCCTTGTTAGCACAGCAGCCAAGTCCTGAGCAAGAGTGGGAGAGGGACTGGGCACTTCCCTGGATATCAGGAGAATCCAGAGTAATGATTACAATGATTACTGTATCAGTTTTTGTAATGTAATTGGAATAATCTTTCATGCTTCAGGGCTTAAACCAATAAAACCAGGAAGAGATTGAAGATATCTGTATACTGCAAAATTCTGTCCTTTCCTTCTGGTAGATCTGCTGCTAATCCAAGACAAGCTGCTGGGCTGGGCTGGCCCTGGGTCTGCCTTGGTCAGCTGTGGCAGTCCCTGTGCTCCTTAGGGAATCTGAGGTGGAACCTGGAGAATGATTCTTTAGGTAAGCCAAGGTGTGAGGAAGAGCAGGATGAAGTAGAGAGCAGAAGGATTTTCTGTGACTTTGAGAGGACAAAAGTTTAAATGAATATACATTAATAACTGCAGATTTGCCCAAAGGAAAAAAAAACAATTCAGACCAGGAAAATTTCAAAATCATGAGGTGACTTCCTGCAAAACAATGAGATTTATTAGAAAAAGTGATTAATCTCCACATCCTTTCTGAATTGGAGAACATAAGGCAAACTTGAGGCTCCAACCACAAGAGTGAGAATCTTTAATAATAAACAGAGGTAAGATTCTGACTGAGGAACTTTAAGTGGGCAAGAGGTAAATAAGCTCTAAAGAGCTCTCCCGGGGTGTGCACATCCCAATGGAAAGGGGATGGAGCAGGTGTTAACTGGGCAGAACTGGGAAGGCAATCCCCTGTGCGGCAGCTGAAGCGATGTGAGGAGCTGGGATGAGTGAGGGGATGGGGATGGGGCTGGTTCAGCTCCACCCCAGCGGCAGAGACTGGGACAGGAGTCTGAGAGCACCACGGAAAACGTCTGAGGAGCTGCGTGCCCCTCGAGCTCCCTTCCAACCCAACCCAACCACGGACGGCGATGGAAAGGGCACCACCTTTCTAAGATGTGTCTACGGAGGAATCTCAAAATCAGGAAAAGCTGTTTTGATGTTTTGATTCTCCAGCAAATCTGGGAAAACTGGAATGGGCTGCCCAGGGAGATTTGGAGTCCACACCCCTGCCTGGCCGTGGCACTCAGTGCTCTGGGCTGGGGACAAGGTGGGCATCGGGCACAGCTTGGACTCGATGGTCTGGAGATCTTCTCCAACCTAAATCTGTGTGACGTGTGGGCTGGCCAGGCAAGGAGGGCTGTGCTTTCTGCCACTGATGGACCAAAATGTTGGACAACAAGGCCTGGCTGATGGCACAAGCTGGATCACGATACCCAAATGACAGTGAAATAATTTTTATGCTGTTTTCAGTCAATGGAAAAACTAAATTTTGGTCCCAAGCCCAAAAATGATAATTTCTAGTGGAGAACTCCAGCTGCTTTTATTGTTGTTTATGTTTGTTATATCCTGGCCCTCCTGCAAAATCCTCTGAGCTGCCAGGTCTGGCCAGGCCTGCTGCTCTCCAAACGTCCCCGTTCCCCAGGGAATGTTCATTTGCCCACTCTGTTCATTTGCCATCTCTGGTGGTTCGTGAATAGCACCAGTTTGGAGTCCTGGCTTGCAGGAACTCCTGCCAAATACAAGAGGACTCAGAACGAGCATCAAAGGAAAAAAGAAAAAGCTGGAAAATACGGTAAGGACATAATCTAAAAAACACAGATACTTTTAGGTGTTCAAATGGCTTAATAATTCCTGGAAGATGTGTCAATAACCCCTGGCCAGCTCCAGCTCTGTCAAAACCTGACCAGAAGAGCCACTGGCTTGTGCCTGCCAGGCTGGAAGTGCTGCAACATTTCAGGGCTGGGAGATGAAGTTTGGCTGGGCCAAAACAGATAAAACCCATCGGTTTTTATGATGTTTTTTACTGTTACAGCAGTAACAGTTATGTTCCTCTGCCTTCACTGAAACACAACAGGTTGGACATTAAGTGGTCACTGAAGCTGTCTCTGAGTTCCCTTCAGAGGAGGAGCTGGGCTGCTGTGCCCTGGGGAGGAGCTCAGCATGCCCTGGCCATGGGCCCTGGCACACAGAACCCTTGTCCCCAGGCTGATCCCACAGCCAGGGCAGCAGGAAAGGGCAATTGTGCCCCTGTGCCCCTGTGCTCAGGTGAGACCCCACCTGAGAGCTGCCCCAGCCCTGGGGCCCAGCACAGGAAGGAGCTGGAGCTGCTGGAGGAGTCCAGAGGAGGCCACGGAGATGCTCCAGGGCTGGAGCTGCTCTGGAGCCAGGCTGGGAGAGCTGGGAGTGCTCCCCTGGAGAAGAGAAGGCTCCAAGGAGAGCTCAGAGCCCCTGGCAGGGCCTGAAGGGCTCCAGGAGAGCTGGAGAGGGACTGGGGACAAGGGATGGAGGGACAGGACACAGGGAATGGCTTCCCAGCACCAGAGAGAAGGGACAGATGGCATCTTGGGAAGGAATTCCTGGCTGTGCAGGTGGGCAGGCCCTGGCACAGGTGCCCAGAGCAGCTGTGGCTGCCCCTGGATCCCTGGCAGTGTCCCAGGCCAGGCTGGACATTGGGGCTTGGAGCAGCCTGGGACAGTGGGAGGTGTCCCTGCCATGGCAGGGGTGGCACTGGATGAGCTTTGAGGTCCCTTCCAACCCAAACCAGTCTGTGTTTCTGTGACTGAGCAGATTATGATCCATGGGGTGCTGCTGGTCCTGAGTGTGTTGGGGCCAAACTCTGAACAGCAGCTACAGCTGGTCTGGTACTTATGAAGGAGGAGTTAAAGATTGTCTCCAAAAAGTGTGCTTGGTCTGGTGGGAACATCTGAGAGACGCATTCTGCATTAGTCCTGAATTGGGAATGTGGCAGGGTGTGAATGTGTTGGACAGAAGAGAATGGCAACAGGTGTTGTCCCTTTGGGTGTTAGAGTTTCGGGGTGAAGGGAACAAAATCAGGATGTTCCAGCATCCTCGAGATCTGGGTGTGCAGAAGAAAAATGGGTCTGGAGATCTTAAAATAGAACGAGATCAGCTGCATCACTTCGGGTTCGGGAGTACGGGGTTACATCCAAACCCCTCCTCCTCCTCAGCGGCTCCGCTGGTACCCACCTCAGCGGGCGGAGGATCTCGTTGCCATGTCACACTCCGGATTGCCGCTTTGGATGCCCTGGGCTGGCTGGATGCTCCCGCTGTCCCCGGCTGTCCCCGGCTGTCCCCGGGCCCCGCGGTGGCACTGCCGGGCCCCGCGAGCGGGGGAGCCCGCGGCGCTGCGCTCCCCGCCGGGAGAGGAGGCGGAGGAGGGCGATGCTGCTGCTGCTGCTGCTGCTGCTGCTGCTCCGGCGGGGCTGAGCGAGCATCCCCCGCGCAGCGCCTTCGGCCGGCGCTCCCGGGCCGCGCTGCCCCGAGCCCGGCTGCGGCCGCGGGGAGCGGGGCCGCCCCGGTGTCCCTGTCCCCAGCGCCGGCGGCTCCGGCTGCACCTGGACAGCCCCATCCCCCGGCGGGGCGGGCGCAGGGGCCGGGACCACCCGGTTCTATATCGCCACCGCCATCCCCATCCCCGTCCCCGTTCCCGGTGCTCCGGGGCGGTGCGGCCGCTGCTCCCGGCGCTCCCGGTGCTCCCGGGCGGTGCGGCCGCCGCTCCCGGCGCTCCCGGTGCTCCCGGGCGGTGCGGCCGGCGCTGCGCAGCGGCGGCGGGCGGAGCGGGGGGCGGGCGGGGGGCGGGCGGCCCCGGCCGTTTAAAGCGGCAGCGGCGCGGCGCGGTCCCCAGTGCCGGTGCCGGGAGCGCGGCGGGCAGGGCAGGGCAGGGCAGGGCGGGCGGCGGCGGCGGCCGAACCCGCAGCCCTCCCGCGGCCATCCCGGCCCGGCCCGGCCCCCGGGGAGCGCGGGGCAGCGCCCGGGGCCGGCGGTGGCGGCGGCATCACCATGGGCCGGCCGGGCAGGGTGCTGCGGCTGCTGGCGCTGCTGGAGCTGCCCTGCTGCCTGCTGGAGCTGCTGCTCGGGGAGGCGGCCCGCGGGCAGGAGATGTACGCGCCCCACTCCATCCGCCTGGAGGGGGACATCACCCTGGGCGGCCTCTTCCCCGTGCACGCCAAGGGCCCCCCGGGCTCCCCCTGCGGGGACATCAAGAAGGAGAACGGCATCCACAGGCTGGAGGCGATGCTCTACGCCCTGGACCAGATCAACAGCGACCCGGACCTGCTGCCCAACGTGACGCTGGGCGCCCGCATCCTGGACACCTGCTCCCGGGACACCTACGCGCTGGAGCAGTCCCTCACCTTCGTGCAGGCGCTCATCCAGAAGGACACCTCCGACGTGAGGTGCACCAACGGCGAGCCGCCCGTGTTCGTCAAGCCGGAGAAAGTAGTTGGAGTGATCGGGGCGTCGGGAAGTTCCGTGTCCATTATGGTGGCCAACATCCTCCGGCTCTTCCAGGTAGGGCCGTGCCGCGGGGCTCCGCCGCTCGCGGCTCCCCTCGTGCCTCGCCAGGTGCTCCATTCGCCTCCCTCCGGAGCAGCTGCTTCCCCTCCCCGCCGCCCTCCCCGTCTCCCTTCTCCACGGTGCGTGGCGCTTTCTGGATTTATCGCCCCATTTGCACGAAGCAATCCCTGAGGGAAAGGAGGGAAAAAAAAAAAAAAAAAAGGAAGAGAAGAGGCGCCGGCTGCGCTGGGTTTGCGTTAGCGAGAGCCATGGCTCGGCGCTTGGCGGGGATGGATGCGAGCGCAGGGCATCCCAGCGGGGCTCGGCCGGGACTGCTCCGTGCACGGAACGCCGGCGGTGCGGGCAGGGCTGGCGGGGCCGCGGTCCGGGGGACACGGGGGGTCGGGGAAGGGTCGGGAGAGGGTCAGGAGGGGCTTTTTCCGGCGGAGCTGGGGCTGTGCGGGGCAGCCCCAGCATCCAGCCCCTGCCCGGGTCGGGTCCCGGCTCCCTCCCGAGCCCGGCCGGCCGGAGCGAGGGACCGGGGGCGGCTGCAGCCCGGGAGCGCCGCTCCGCGCAGCCCCAGGCTCCAGCGGCTCCGGGAGGAGCCGAGGGATGAGCAGAGCCGGCGGATTAGAGAACCGTGTGTGTGTGTGCGTGTGTGTGCGTGTGTGTGTGCGGGGGAGATGCGCTGCAGCGCCTGCCCGGTCTCCCCCGCCCGTCTCTCCCCCGTTCGCGCTGCCATCGCGCCCCTCTCGCCCCCGGCGCTGCGCCTCGGTGGGTGTCGGGCACGGAGACTTGTCACCCCCCTGCATCCTCCTGGCCCAGCTCCGTGACAGGCCATCTGTCCGGCTCTGACCGGGCTTCGGTCCCCCCGGGTGCGGGGGTGTCCCCCGGGGGTGGGATGTCCCCCCGGGGCGCTGCTGCAGCCGCCGGGCCCCGCAGTGAGCGCCGGGTGCTCCTCAGCAGCGATCGCGGGTGCGGTGACGGTGACAGAAGCGCCACCAGATGCATCGTGAGCAGCGGAGTTCCTCGCTCCCTGTCCTACGCCTTCGCATGCGGAAGGTGGTGGAGGGATTTTTTTATTTTTGTGCAGCGGGCGGAGAGATCCCCCGCTTTTCCCAGCTGGAAACTTGTGAGGTTTTCACGGCAAATCCGCTCGGTGCTGGCAGCAGCCGCCGAGCCTCCTCATTCCCATCTGGCCGCCGGTGCCATCTCCGGCCGCCGCGTCCGAGGCGAGCGGGGCGATGCCGCCCTCGCTCCTCGCTGCCCTCCGCTCGGCCCGGCCGGGCTCTCCCTGGCCATTTGCCTCGGAGAGCACCAAGGAGCTGCTCCTTTTCCTCGCTCGCCTCCCCCTCTCGGCAGATTCACGCGCATCGCTGCCGGATCCAGCGCCGTGCTCAGTCTCGCACAATTCCTGTGGCTTCGCCGTGCAGGTCCCGCTCCGGCAGCGCCGCCCCCGCGGGCGCAGCCCCGCTCCGAGCCCGGCCCCGCTCCGAGCCCGACCCCGCTCCGAGCCCGGCCCCGCGCCCCTCTCTGGGCCCGGTTCCGTGCTGCGCTCCGTGCCGCGCTCCATTCCCCGCTCCGTGCCCAGCTCCGTGCCCGGCCCCGCTCGGTGCCCGGCTCTGTTCCGTGCCCAGCTCCGTGCCCCGCTCTGTGCCCGGCTCCTGCCGCTCCGTGCCCGGCTCTGTGCCCCTCTCCGTGCCCCGCTCCATGGCCCTCTCCGTGCCCCTCTCCGTGCCCCTCTCCGTGCCCTGCTCCTGCCGCTCCGGCTCCGGGGCTGCTCAGCAGATGGGTGCGTTCTGCCGGAGCGCGGAGGGGCGGCAGCGCTGCTGAAGTTGAGCTCAAGAGCTGCTCGGCAGCTGCTCGGGGCTCCACCAGCCGGGAGGGTGCGATGGGGCAGCTCTTCTCTCCAGCTCTCATCCCACAGCGAGTCCTGGGCACTCCCCACCGAGACCCAGCTCGGAAGGGAATCCTAGGCACAAGTAACCTTTGGATAATGCCACAATACCTGCGAAGTCTTTGGTGATACCTTATGTAATGGACTTTGCAAAAAATAAGATATTTGGACAGTTTCTCCATGTAGAGGTATTTATATAAAGTGAATATTTTAATATATTGTGACTAAACATCTGTTCAAAATTGCCATTTAACCAAATCATCCAGAAAGCAGGAACTGGCCCATACTGAGGGATTTTACAGAGTATATATTTTACAGCTTGGATCAGCCGCCTTGAAGCAGATCTTTCATGCCGTTAAGCTGTTCCCTATTGTTCCTTTCCTCCTTCAAAATACAGTTCAGAACATGTTCAGCCAAAGAGAAATAGAAAAGAACTATTTTAGGAGGAGAGCTGGACCTGTTCAACAACTAAGTGCCATTGTGTGTGGGTGGGTGAGAAGCTGTAAGTTAGTGGAAAGAAGAAGACCAAGTACCGATCACAAAAAATCTCCTTAACCTCAGTACTCTCTGAAATTCCTGAGTGTGGCAGCCAGCTTGTTTCTCAGGGTCACTGTGGGTTGTACTGCCCGGGGCAGTGGGGTGAGGGGTGGGTGGATGGCTCTTGAACACTTATTTTCATGCCCAAGTTGGCTTTCCCCTCACATCTGATAGATAAAAACTCCTTCCATCTGTGGAGGCCCCTGCAAAGAAATCTAACTGGTGTTTCTGTTTCTCTGACAGTATCTTGGAAGAGAAGTATTTGTGCTCTGCCTTAATGTAGGGAGAAAATCTGTGTATACATATATATATATGTACATATATATAACCCATCCCGAGCACAGCGGGGCTTCCTCAACCAGCTCGTGCTGCTTCAGGCACTTCCTCCCCAGGAGGGGCAAGATCCAGGCTGCTCATCTTCCTCTCTGCATGGGAGGCTCTGTTATCTCTCCCTGCAGCTCCCGTTCCCAGTGCAGCACTGAGGGCTGGGAGCATCGGCAGCTAAAGCCAACAAGTGGAGCAGCAGGGAATGGCAGTGCTGGGGTCCTCTGCCTGGAATTCATCCATGGAATTACTGCTGGAAGTTTTGTAGGAGCTTTTCTGGGGTGAAAAAATGATGGGAGGGATCTCTGTGACACTGGGGGTTTTGCTGTGTGATCAGAGACCCTCCCTGCCTCTGTCCCTGTCTCCTCACTTATCCCTGAACTGCTGCCTGGATAAAAGGGGATGGGAATAGCTGGATTAGATTCCTCCAGGAATAGATTCCTCCTGGAATAGATTCCTCCAGGAGTGTGGGGCAGGCACAGAGTCCCAGCTGCCGCTGGAGCCCAGGGGAGATGTACCCCAGCTCTGCCTTTCTCCAGCCGAAGGTTTGTGCTGATGGAGACTTTGGGAGGGTCGCTGCTCCTGCTGGGCCCCACGGGACCTGCGGGCACAGACACTCACGCTGAGCTGTGTGGAGCAGGGCTGGGTGTGTGAGTGCACAGGAGCTCTCCAGCTCGGCCAAGGCTTCCCTCGGGAGAGCTTGAGCCAGGAGGAGCCTTGGTGTGGAGTCTTTCTTTTCCATCTCTGTTCTTCACCTTCATGCCAGGCACAGGATGAGTGCCCTGGCAGCACCCAGCCCCCTCTGCCTGCATCCCATGCCCATCCAGCCGGGCAGGAGCATGGGGAGCAGGGCAGGGGTGTGCCCAGCCCCAGCCTGGCTGTGCTGCAGCTCTCAGATTAGTGCTCCAGGAGGGATCAGCCTCTGCTGGAGCGTGGACGTGGCTGTGCACCAATATTCGAGTGTGTCAAAGACAGGGCTTGTTTAGAACACAATTCTATCAGTGCACACCAGTAAATAGCAGCCCGGTCATAAATTAAATATCTCTCCTAAAAATAACACTGAAATAATTTGGAAAGCTGCTTCCAAATGCAAACCGGGGAGTTCAGGCAGGATGTTTTTAGGCTGCTGGGTTTGGTTTGGAAAAAATGCTGTTCCTTTGCAGGGTCGTTGCTTTCCTTATAAATGGAACCCCATGAAAATGGAGTAACTGTGCTGAGAAAACATTGCCAGGTTGTTTCATATTTTCTGGGAGTAGACCCATGCAATATGGGGAATATCAGCACCCTGATTTCTTTTTTTTAATGCTGGAAATCTAATTTTTGTGCTCCCTTAGAACTACAGGCTTCTCATGACAAGCTTTAATAATAAATTACTGCTCCAGGTTTGTGTCCTCGGTGGATGCAATTTGGAGGAATCAATCAATAATAATTCTGTTCTTGTCTAAATCCCTGTGGGATTTTATCAGGGGTGGCTCTTGTGGCCCAAAGGGGGCTGTTCCTGAGCCCCTCCAGGGCACTTCTCAGCAAAGTGGGCTAAAGGAGAGCAGAGAGATTGGGAGTGTAAATTGGAGCATCCCTGATCTCCCCGGGGGATGTTGGCTGCATTTCCTTCCTGCCGAAGGAGGAAGATGACAGTTGCAGTCCTGCCTTCTGCTCCAGACACAGTAATCACAAAAATGAGATTATTTGGAAAGGAAGGGAGCTTCAAAGTGCAGCTCTAAGTTGGATGCTGCTCTTTTCTTGGAAAATGCACACGCTTTTCCCAGGCTCTCTGGGGGAGGCTGTCGGGCTGGGATTGCTGGGGATGGGGCTGGGATGGGGTTGGGATTGCTGGGATGGGACTGGGATTGCTGGGGCTGGGGCTGGGATGGGGCTGGGATGGGGTTGGGATTGCTGGGATTGCTGGGATGGGGCTGGGATGGGGCTGGGATTGCTGGGATTGCTGGGATTGCTGGGATTGCTGGGATTGCTGGGATTGCTGGGATTGCTGGGATTGCTGGGATGGGGCTGGGATTGCTGGGATGGGTCTGGGGTGGGTCTGGGATGGGGCTGGGGCTCAGCTGCTCTCAGGGAATGCAGGGAGGGAGCCCTGGAGCCTGTTCCTGCCAGGAGTGCCCCTCGGGCACAGGGAAGAAGGGCAGGGCTGTGTGAGAATGGCTGGACAGAACCACGGTGATCCCATGGTTCCAAGAGATCCTTTGGAAGTGTTTGGTTTTTAATGAATTTCACACTGCCCATCTGATCAGTTTCTAGAAACTCCTTTAATTCCCAGAAAAATGTCTGCAAACTCTCTGCTCGTGGGTTCAGTTTCCTGCAGGAATGTGGGATGTGGCCCATTCCATAATTTCTCATTCCATGGGATATCATTTCCATTCCAAAGGCACGTGTTGGGCCCCTCCTGCTGACCTTGCCCTGATGAGATGCTGAGGAAGTTTAATTGATGGAATGTACCTGGGCTCCCACCGGGGCTGGGGAAGAAAAGTACCACACTTCAGCAATATTTTTCTCTGGATGCTAATTTATGGGGAACTCCTGACCTGATTGTTGCATTTTCCTCTCCTCACTTCAAACGAGACAGTAGTTTTTAGGTAGTGGCGTAATGATTCATTCTAGAAAAGACATTTCAGGAAAACTCCACGTTTTTTCAGTTTCTCACAGAGAGAACAGAACAAAAAGCTCAAAATAGGAAACAGCAAACTTTAATTATTTGTCCTTGCTGTTAGTGAGGCCCCTAATGTGTGGCAGCAGCCTGAGCCACGCACTTGTGATGTGCTGTGCACTGAAGAGATGTGCAATCCGATTTTCCCCGTAAAAATAAAAGGCCAGGAAAATCCTCCCTTCAAGAATTCCACACGGGGAGTCACTAATGTGATGTTGGAGGTGCTGGGAATGTATTTTTTCTGGAACACTGTGTTTTGGAGGTAAAATTCATTCTCTTGACAAGGCAAAATTAAATTTTAGCAATAATCTTGGCTGTTAATCTGTTTTCAAGCATCTCTCGAGACGGAAGGGAGTGCAGAGGGTCATTGGGAAGGAGACTGGCTCTGCCAGGAGAGGATGTTTGTCCATGGAGAGGGACAGGGAGCGGTGATGGGCAGAGGATTCAGGGACTCAGGGCTGGCACGGGGGGCAGGAACAGGCAGAGCACATATTCAGCAACTTCACTTGTGCAGTTCCCAATTTGCTCTTTGAAACAAAATAAGGTGACCTCTCTGGAATGACAAATGGAGGGATCATTTCAAGGCATTAATTTTTATGAAAGAATTATTGATCTGCTTTGGAATCTCGTAACAGTAATACTACAAAACTACATGTACTCAGTTCCATATTTTATTCTATTAAATGAGTTTTGCTTGGAGGCATTAAAACCATCCAGCACAATACTCTGTTTCATAAGATCAGATGTTGTTATTTCTATTTATAGTCGCATTCAAATTAATCTCAATGAGTGACAATGCTGACTGTCCCAGACGTTGGACTATGATGAATTTTATCATAATATTGGGAGATACGAAGCATGTAATTAAGGCTGTTTGGAGAGCATGGAATCCAATATATTCAGGTCATTAGTGTGGTGGAGAGGGTACCCAGGCAGAGAGAAATCTAAAGGAGAACAAGGATTTCCAGAGCTGTGCTCGTTACTGATGATTCATGAGGTCCTACCAGGCCCTTCTGCTGAAGGCACTGGGGTTGTTCTGAACAGTCACCAGTTTCATGGGAATGAGGCCTGCTCCTGTTCTGGCCCAGGAAAAGGAGGTGGCCCTGCCCCACCTGAGGCCACAGGTCCCTCCTGGGCAGTCCCCTCGTGCCTGCCCTGGCTGGAGGGAGCCCAGCCCTGCAGAGCTCGCAGAGCTCTCCATCCCCAGTGCTGCACCAGCGCTTGCTGTTGGGGGGCTGGAGCTCCTTGATGTCCCCAGGGCCACCAGGAGGGTGTGACCTGTATTTTGGCAGCTGGGGGATGCTGGGGGGCTGTGATGGGTGCTCAGGGGGTGCCCAGCTCCGTGGGCTGTGTGTTGTAGCAAAGCTCTGCAGCAGAGCTGGTGCCAGGTGCAGGACAGGGCACCCCTGACCTTCACCAGACCTGGTCCCTGCTCCAGGCCCGAGTGCCTCTGGCTGGCAGAGCCCAGCAGCGCTGCCCACGGTCCCCGGGGCTCAGGCTGTGCTGCTGAGGACACTTCTGCTGTGTCATTTGGGATCGGGAGGCGTTAGGATGCTGTGTGAGTGCTGCCCGTGCTCTGTCCCGCGGTGACGGTGCCGCCGGCCCTGCCTCCCTCCCCAGTCCTTCCAAACGAGCTTGGCAGGGCTGCCCAAAGCCCTGGGCAGGGCTCCTGCCCGGAGATCACCTCGGAGCAGGGCAGCACTTGGGCTCCCTGCCCTCTGATCCTCGCAGCAGGAGGAGGAAGCCTGGAGACCTCTCCTTCCCAAGGCCCTGCACTGCCCGGGGTGGTGCAGGTCCAGTGTTTTCACATTCAGGGCACATCCAACAGCTCTATTTTGGTCTGGTGTTTTCAGAAAAGGTTTGCCTGAGCTGTGGGGGTGGAAGGGAGGGTTTGGGGCAGTCATAGGTCAGAAGATTTCATCCTGATGATGGTTGTGCTTAATGTTTCTGAGCATGGCTGTGTATGTGGGTGTTTTTATATATAGATAGATATAGATATACAAAAATATGATTGTTGGTATGTATTTCTGTTGTAAATGTGAGCTGTTTCTTAAGGTCTTGCTGAGGGCTTGGGCTGGGAAGGGCAGAGCAGGCTCCAGTGTGGGGCTGTGTCCCTGTGTGACCGCCCTGTCCCCTGCCTGCTTGGCTTTCCGTCCTGCCTGTCTCACACACGGTGATGTTAGGGCTCAGAAGAATCAGTGATGGGTGACAAATAGAGAAAAGAAGTGGTTTAGGAGTACTGAGACACCTCAGAGGCTCTAACACTCCAGCCACAGGTTGTGTTTGGGCTTGGCTGCTCCTGCGTGGGGAGTGAGGCAAGGGAGGAGAGGCAGAAACTGTGACAGAAAACAGGGCAGAGCAGGGAGAGGTCAGCACATGGCAGCTGCAGGGGGAGGATGTTCTGGGAGAGCAGCTGTCCCTCTGTCACACCCGAGCAGCCCCAGGTCACCCCGACAGCCCCAGGTCACCCCGAGAGCCCCTGGCCCCGGGGAGGGCTCAGGGCATGGGCTGGGGAGGCTCTTCCCTCGGGACAGCTCCTGGCCGTGCTCTGCCCCTCGGCCCTGCCCAGAGGTTGCTCAGGGATGGAGGGCAGTGCCAAGGGCAGGGCAGGGAGCCGAGAGCAGTCGCTGTGCAGCCCCGGGGGTGGCAGGCAGTCCCAGCCCGGGGCCACACTGGTGCTGTGGCCCCAGGGCAGTGCCAAGGGCAGGGCAGGGAGCCGGGATTGGTCCCCGTGCAGCCCGGGGGTGACAGGCAGTCCCAGCCCGGGGTCGCACTCATGCTCTAGCCCCAGGGCAGTGCCAAAGGCAGGGCAGGGCAGGGAGCCGGGATTGGTCCCCGTGCAGCCCGGGGGTGGCAGGCAGTCCCAGCCCAGGGTCGCACTCATGCTCTAGCCCCAGGGCAGTGCCCTGCTGAGCCCTGTGCCCTGCCAGCTCGCAGCAGCCATGCGGAGCTGCCTCGGTGCGCTCCTGCCGCTCGCCGCTGCTCTGCGCTCCCTCAGATCTTGCTCGGGCACTCTTACAGCTGTTGGAGCTTTCCACTCGCGGGTAGAACAACTGCTGACAAAGGCAGAACCTTGCGCTGGAGTTGTCCTGGAAAATGACTCAGATCCAGGTTGCCTCAGGTGAGCTGACACGATCGCGGCTCTGCGCTGCCCGTGTCACAGCTGTCCCTGTCCCGTTCCCGTGTCAGAGCTGTCCCTGTCCCTCGGCTGCCCGTGTCACAGCTGTCCCTGTCCTGTTCCCGTGGCTCCCAGAGGGATGCGCAGAGAGCCAGCCCTGCCCCAGAGCCCCGAGCGCAGGGCTGCTGCAGCCGCAGGGACCTGAACCCCTGCTGGCACCGGGAGCTTGGGGAGGTGAGGATAGGGTGCCCATCGGGGCTTTCAGGGCGAGCTGCACGGGCCATCCTCCCGACCCTGACCGCAGCTCAGTGCCAGCAGGGCTGCTGTGACAGTCACTGCTGATCCTGCAGGTGCCTGTGACAGCAGCCATCGCTCCTGTCCTGCACAAGGCACACATCCCCAGCTGTGTCCTGCACACATCCCCAGCTGTGTCCTGCACACATCCCTGGCTGTGTCACATCCCCAGCTGTGTCCTGCACACATTCCCTGTCCTGCACACATCCCCAGCTGTGTCCTGCACACATTCCCTGTCCTGCACACATTCCCTGTCCTGCACACATCCCTGGCTGTGTCCTGCACACATCCCCAGCTGTGTCCTGCACACATCCCCAGCTGTGTCCTGCACACACCCCTGGCTGTGTCCATATGCAAACAGCAGTGAATGTGAGGCTAGGGCACAATATTCCAGTGGTTCCTTTGGATGCTGCAGCAGCAGCTGGGGTTGGGGGAAGGCTGGACAGGGATCTGGCTCATTCCCTTGGGCAGCTTCAGGCACCTTTAGTCCTGCTCCATCCTCTCCACCTCCTTGGACACTGCCAGGGATCCAGGGGCAGCCACAGCCACTCTGGGCACCTGTGCCAGGGCCATGGGATGGCACCTGTGGGGCCAGGCTGCTCCTAGCAGATGCCTAAGCTCTCCTGTAAACTTTTCTGAGGAATTTTCTACAGCCTTCAAGAAAGACTGGGTTTTTTTCCTCTTAATACTCAGCTTTTATCCTCTTTGCTGGAAGTTTTCCTGGTTTGTTCTGGCTCTATTTTCACAGCAGGCTTTGAGGCTTGAGTGCAATGCAAAATGCAGTAGGGGTGTTCCTAAAACAAGACTTTTGCTCTGCCTTTGATACTCAGAGATAGATCCAAAAAGCAGAGGTTTGCAATGCTTTAGTGGGAGGTATTTATCCATAGGATGAACATGCACTGAGGTGAGGCTTGTGGAACTGCAGCCCTGCCTGAGTCAGGCTTGAGGTGTCAGCCCACATTTCCAGTGCTCTGGGCAGGTACCAGAGGTTATTTTAAATTCTGTCTCATACCAGTGGTGCATTTCCAGTCTGAACTACTTGTGTTCAAAAGCCAATCCCACAAAAATCCCACAAGAAGTTTGCTTCCACAATAGCCTTTCTTTAAAGAAACAAAGATTTTCCAAATTCAGAAAACTTTAAAATCCCAGTTCTCCCTATTCAGTATCTCTGATGACAAGGATGGAGGGATCTGTGTCCCTCCATTGTCTCAGGTGGAAATGCCCAGGTTTGGTTCCTTGCAAGTTTGTTTTCTCTCCTGCCATTTCAGGATTTGTGTAGAGCAGAGCAAGCCCATACACCACAGAGTTCCTAATAAATTTCTTATTTCATAAATATTTGAATGCCGGTAATTATGCATTCAGCAGGATGGAGATTTGTTCCGGTGCTGTTAAATACAGGCTGATAATTGCATGTGTGTGGTGCTTTTGCAGCCAGGACAGGCTGAGTGCTCTGCACAGCACTGGTGGCGCAGGAGGAACCTGTCCCTCCATAGGACTGTCCTCAGGAGGCTCAGGGAAGGAGCAGAGGCTCAGCAGGAATTTTTCCTCTCTGAGAATGCAGGATTCGAGCCTTAGAAGTGCAGCAGTTCTGTTTGCAGTCACGACAAGCCCTGGGGTCCTTGGTGGGAGATCTCAGATCAGCTGCAGGTGGGGGGCTCTGGGACCCCTCTGTGCACCCCCTGTTCATGGGGTGACACCATAAACACCCCATGACATGGCACAATTGACTTCTAAAATAGATTTATAAATGTGATTTGTATGATTTGTATCAATGATATGTACCAAATGATTTGTATCAATCAGAACTTTTAAAATACAAATTTATTTTTAGCTATCGTGAGAGAAGCCTGGGTCAGCCAAGGTTAAAGTTCATGGCCAAAGGTTTGGCTTGGCTGACTCCAGGTCTCAGGGCAGAGCCTCTTTCCCCCATTCCTGCCCTGAGACCTGGGACAGCATTTTTGGGTTGAGAAGCACCTCTGCTTGATATCTGTGATAATAATAATCCAGGAAAATCTAATGGATGGCTGAAATTGAACTCTGGGATTTCATGACAGCTCCTAAGAGCCCAGACAGCATCTCCACCAGCAGAGACAAGACTGAGTGCCTGGAGTTGTTTCCCATGTTGATCCCATCGAAGTGGAGTCCTAATGGATAGGATCAAAGCCAAATTCCATTTAATAAAAAATGGCAGGAATAACTGCAAAAATAAAGACAAACTGTCAGCTCAAATTTGGCAGGAAGTTGTTATTTTTGCAAGAATAAAATCCAGCACTAACAGAGATGGTTTAGTGATTTTTAAAGCAGGTAATTTTGTGGCAGGGCTTGAATGCACAGAAATGATATTGACAATAAAAATTAATTAAATGATTTTTTGTGGGTTTGTAGTTTTTCTATCTGACAGCAGTACAGAAAATCCCCGAGTAACTGGATGATCCTTAAGGTGCTTTCCAACCCAACCCATTCTGTGGATGATGATGATGATGATGATGTGAAGGAAATTATCTTTTTGAGACATGTCTACCACAGCTACAGTGGAGGATTTTCAAATGAGGAAATGGTGCTTTGATTCCCCAGAAAGCCCTGGACAGCTGGAATGGCCAATTGGCAGGGGCTGCCCGGGGAGGTTTGTCCCCATCCTGGAGGTGGCACTCAGTGCTCTGGGCTGGGGACAAGGTGGCATTGGGCACAGCTTGGACTCGATGGCCTTGGAGGATTTTTCCATCCTCAGTGATGCTGGGATTCTGTGAACTGGGAGCTCATTGCCTGTTCAGGTGTTTAACATCTCCTGCAGCAGAATGTTGGTGTCCCAGCTGAAGGATTTTGTACTTTACAGGACTGTGGAAGCTGACACCAAAAGAGAATTTTCCATCTGCCTGCAGTGGCCATGGTGGCAGCAGCTGAGGGAGTGACAGCTCGTTTGCTCTTGTTTAGCTCAGCTGGAAATGTGGCAATGAGGCATGGCCTGGGTTTTTCCAGCCCCAGGGAGGAGGCCCAGGGCAGCTGCACAGGTCCCTCCATAACACACCAGGATTCCCAACACCTCCGTGTGAGACAGGAGCACAGCAGAGGCGCTGGAGTCCCTGGAATAGCCACTTTCCTTCAGGAATATTTGAGAGACATGGTAAACCGAAGAGCATTAAATCCATGAAGAAATGAAATAAATCACAAATGCAATTTTTCTCACCTGTGAAAAATGTATTTTGCTGGGGGATCAAATTGTTGTTAAAAAGAAGCCTCCCACCCCTGTGCTTGTTTTCTCAGGAAGAATCTCCTTACATTTCAGAAGATAATAAAATAACTCTGAGCACAGAAGCACTGAGGAACGGGGCTGAGAATTCATCTATAAAATGTCTTGCTTGAGCCCAGCCAAGCTTGTGCTGCTCCATCTGCCAGGGAAACGCTGGTGGTGCCTCCTCAGCTGTGCCTCCCGTGGCTCTGCTCTGGCAAATGTGGGCATGGAAGCACAGCCCGGGGGTGTCCCTGGGTGTGCACCTCTGCTGGAGCCCTCAGCTGTGATTTCAATCCCTGAGGACTCTGTCCTGGTGATCTGAGCCCTGGAGCTGAGCCTGGCTGTGAGCTCTGCCCAGCCCCAGAGCCAACACCACGAGCAGAACTGGAGTGGGGCTGTTCCTTTGAAATGTGGAATCGCGGAATCACTGAGGTTAGAAAAGAGCTCCAGGATCAAGTGCAGCCTTCGGGGTGGATCTGGGGCTCTTCTGACCCCTACCAGTTGTGTGTCAGCAAGGACAGACTGCAGGACGAGCTGAGATGTTTCTGAAGTAGGAAAGAAGTTACAGCAGCTTATTGAAAATACCAACAGTTCCTCGGGGCAAACTCGCTGAGTTGTGGCACCTCTGTGCAGCAAATGATGGCACAGACTGTAGGCAATGCTTTATTGATAAATATTGCTCTGGTTTGCCTTTTGCTGCTTTTTCATGATCAATTTTTTATCAAGAAATGTGTGTATCTCCCTCCTAGCAGAGTAGCTGTGGCTGCCCCTGGATCCCTGGGGTGTCCAAGGCCAGGTTGGAGCACCTGGGACAGTGGAAGGTGTCCCTGCCATAGCAGGGGTGGCACTGGATGGACTTTAAGGTCCCTCCCAACCCAACCATTCCATGATCCTGTGCCACAGCACCCAGGGGCTGCAGAGCAGAGCTCCCTCCTGCCTGGCAGGAAAGTGTCCAGCGCTGGGTGAATTCCCTGGGATGCTGAGCACAGGGAAGGGCCATGCTCGGGTAAGTGACAGCCTGTCACTGCACAGAACAAAACACTCTCAGGAGCTACAGCAATTTTAAAAATAGAAAGCTTGGAGCAAATGGCCTGGCAGGGAGAGGCAGCACTCGGAGATGGAATTGGCCCTAATGGGCTCAGGCTGTGCTGGGGATGGAGAGCTGCAGCTGCAGGTGGGAGCTCGGGGACTGCTCTCTCTTGTGCCCTTAGCAAAGTTATTTTTATTCTTAACTTGGACAGAGAGCTTCTGTCTGGGTTGTTTGGGTGCCGTGAGGGGCTGCTGGTGCTGGGTGCTGCCTCTCCTGGGGGTGGTGGTCTGCTGGACTTCTGGCAGCGTGAATAGAGTGTCTCCTCATGCAGGAGAGGATCCTGTTCATTGCAGCAGGGGTTAATCTCTGGTGCCAGCGCTGCTCAGTTTCCAATCCCATCCCAAAAAACCCTTTTTTTTTGGCCATGAAGTGCTGCTGGGTTTGCTCAGAGGGATGTGCAGGTGCTGCCAGCAGCACCGAGGGAATGGATCTGGGAATATTTGAGGTGAGCTCTGGTCTGTGCTGGGGCAGAGCAGAATCTGTGCTGGGCCTGGCCCTGGGCACGAAACGAAGGATGAGCAGAGCTGTGAGAATGCCAGCCCCACCTGCCTGAGGATTAGAGCCTTTCCCTGGCAGCACAAAGGGAATCAATGCTATCTTTAATGTCTGCCTGAGAAAGCTGATCCCCGCGTGGCAGCAGGAGAGCCCTGCTCATGCAGCTTCTCAAAGCCTTGCGCCGGAGCCTTCTCAGGCCCTGCTCGCTGCTGGCAGCTGGAGCTGCTGAGCTAAACCCAGCCCGGCAGGATGCTGGCCACTGCTGCGATGGATCCCGAGAGCACACAAATGGATCTCAGCATTCTTGGTTTTCCTTTGCGTTAAAATGGATTTCTCAGGTTAATGAGTTGATTTTTCCCCGCTTTGCACTTATCATTCTGCGTCTCCAGATTTAAATTCACACCTTGCTGACAGGAGCACGATTCTGGGGATTGGTGAGCACAGCCTGGCTGGTGACTGTGAGCAGCCAAAACTGAGGTCCTGTGAGACAGCACCTGAAAGGCACAAACAGAGAGATCCAAGAAGAGGAGCAGTGGGACCTCATGCTTGATTTAAGATGTGATCACACCCTTGGGACTTTACAAACTGGCATTTTTTGTAAAAAAGCCCCTTAGCCTGATAGAAATAACACTTAAAAGTACAAAGTTCTTAAAACCTTGCAGACGTAGACCTCCTCCAATCCGCAAAACACAAACCCATGGTCGAACAGTTATTTTAATGAGAGTGGAGATTTTCAGGGTAACTCCTGGCTATAGGAGCTGGGACTATTACAAGTTATGCAAATACAATGCACTGCAGCAGTGCAATGTGCTCTGAGATGCTCAGGACATTTCCCATTCCTTTCTCCAGTAGAGGAGAGAACCTAAGCTTGTGAACCATATATTCTATAGGCATTTTTTAAATTTTCATTTATTTTGGCACTTTGAGAAGTGAAGGGAGACATTAAAAGTAAAGAGGTCTCCTGCCCTCTGATATAAAAATACTCATTAGTACAAAAAGCTGATGAATAAAATGGGAAGTGGTGCAAAGTGATTCTCATGCTGTATGAAGAAAAGTGTGGAGATAATTCCGTGTGCTGGAGCCCATCCCTGATCTCAGCCGTGGGGGCTGTGCTCCCATCCCGGGGCTGGTTTGGCACTCCCCAATTCTCCTGTGTTTATTCCCTAATCCAGGGCTTTGGCTGGTTATTTTGGCATCCCAAGTGCTTGATCCTCTTCACAGAGTTTGACATCCTTTCTGTGCATTAATTCCTCCCTGGCATTGTGGTGATAAGGTATTGATGAGAAAACTTGGGAGATTAAGGCTGGAGTTGAGCGAGGGGAGGACCAACCTTTAATTAATGTGTGTTCCTGGTTCTGTGTGTCAGTTTGTTGCTCTTAATGAACCTCGTTAAAAGGACATTAGACATAGGTGATTATGGACTTGTTTGAAAAGCAGGGAGCCTCTGGGAGGCTCTGGGGGTGCAGCAGGAGCTGAGCAGCAGTGCCAGGTTTTGTAGAGGGATCTGCCTCCCAGAATGGCCCAGGAGGCACTGATCTCCGCCTTGGGGTGAAACCCAAACTGAGCCCAGCCTGGGAACCTTTCCCACTTTTCCCATTTTATTGACTCTCTAATTGCCCTCATGTGACTCTACATTTAAGTTGTCTCGTCTCTCCCACCCATTATTTTTTCTTCAGCTTTTCTCAAAGTTGATTTTTTTCCGTGTGCTGTTCTCACACATGGTTCTTTACATTAACAATTTGGAGACGACAGTTCTTCTTTATCTTTTTAAAAATGTTCTCTGGGGAATTATGCTTCAAACAGGGAAATTGTATGTTTCATTATCAAAAAGGTTTCAGGCTTTATCAGAGTCTTTTTGTTATAGTTGTCATGGAGGTTTTTATTATTATTGTTAAATTGAATAATGGGGAGTAACCTGTTCTTAAGTCTTTGCACAAGAACTAAAATTTAAATCCAGATAAATCTGCTCTGTTTGTAAAAGTGACTTTTTAAGGTTAACTGCATTTAGTTCCAATCATTGGAAGTGCAGCTTTGTTACTTTATCTGAATTAGATAGCAAGGGGTTTTGCAGCTGTAATAAGGGAAGATTGAACTTGACTTTTAAATGCAGATTGAATAGCTGGGAGTTATTTTTCAGGGCCTGATTTCTTGGTAATCACAAGAAACTCTCCGTGAGACATCACAGGGCTGCTATAGGAGCCCAGCAGGGCTGGAGCCTTTTGGAAGTGCCATGGAAAGAGGGCTCAGAACCATGGAATGGTTTGGGCTGGAAGGGACCTTAAATCCCATCCAGTGCCACCCTGCCATGGCAGGGACACCTCCCACTGTCCCAGGCTGCTCTGAGCCCTGTCCAGCCTGGCCTGGGACACTGCCAGGGATTCAAACAGAGCTGGAGGTGGATTTTGTTTGTAGGAAGCACCAAAGGCTCCCATTAGGGTGGGACTGAGATGCTCCCAGCAGGAGCAGGCAGGGCATGTCCCCTGTCCCAGCCCTCAGCCACAGCACTGGTGCTGCTCATCCTCCAGACATCACTCAGTGTTTGACCCAGGGGATTGTGGAGTCCTCCTGGGGCTGTACCTGGCTGGCCCAGAGCATCCTCCCCTGCACCCTGTGATCCCTGGGAACCTCACCTGAGGTGAGGCTGGCCCAGAACATCCTCCCCTGCACCCTGTGATCCCAGCAAGCTTCACCTGAGGCCAGGCTGGCCCAGAGCATCCTCCCTGCATCCCATGGTCCCAGGGAGCAGCACCCCAGGCTGGCCCAGAGCATCCTCCCCTGCACCCTGTGATCCCTGGGAGCCTCACCTGAGGCAAGGCTGGCCCAGAGCATCCTTCCCTGCATCCTGTGATCCCCGCAAGCTTCACCTGAGGCCAGGCTGGTCCAGAGCATCCTCCGTGCATTCTGTGATCCCAGTGAGCCTCACCTGAGGCCAGGCTGGTCCAGAGCATCCTCCGTGCATTCTGTGTTCCCAGGGAGCCTCACCTGAGGCGAGGCTGGACCAGAGCATCCTCCCTGCACCCTGTGATCCCTGGGAGCCTCATCTGAGGCCAGGCTGGCCCAGAGCATCCTCCCTGCATCCTGTGTTCCTGGGGAGCCTCACCCCAGGCTGGCCCAGAGCATCCTCCCTGCATCCTGTGATCCCTGAGAGCAGCACCCCAGGCCAGGCTGGCCCAGAGCATCCTCCCTGCATCCTGTGATCCCAGGGAGCCTCACCCCAGGCTGGCCCAGAGCATCCTCCCTGTATCCTGTGATCCCAGGGAGCCTCACCCCAGGCTGGCCCAGAGCATCCTCCCTGCATCCTGTGTTCCTGGGGAGCCTCACCCCAGGCTGGCCCAGAGCATCCTCCCTGCACCCCGTGTGCCCATTGAGCAGCACCCCAGGCCAGGCTCTGCCCCCTGCAGCAGCCCTGCCTGGAGATGGTGCTGATTGTTATTCTGCACAAAGCCACTGCTACTCAGAGCCATGGAACATCCCTGGGGTCCAAGAGCTCCCGAATTCTTGGGGCTGGGATGAAATCTGAATGAGCAATAAGGAGATGAAAACCTTGGATGTGAGCGAGCTCCTGCAGCTGGGAGTCACCGCAGCGAGAGCAGCCGAGTGGAACCTCTTTGAAATGTGGGTCAGATCCAGCAAAAGGGTTTGAAAGAGTTTTGTCTAAAGAAAATAAAAAAAAGTAGAGGAGTAGTTTGAAAATGTCAATAAAATAATAATTCATTTCAGCATATTCAGGCTGCCAGACTTCAGGGAGCTCCCAGTTCAGAGAAAGCATGAAATGTAAATACTTTATGTAATGTTGACTGTGACCATCAGCCTCATTATGCCTCTGAAATTCATCATTTTTGCCTTCGGATGCTGAAATTTGTTGACAATCAGGAGGAAGAAGAGTCCCCCTGGACTGTTGTGCTGTGGTGCTGTGGGAACTTCCCTTCTAATTACTGCAGGAAGGCAAATTGCAGGAGGCTTTTTAAAATAACAAGTGAAGATAGTGACCTTTTTTACAAAGACTTTGATGAAAGATGTGAAAAAATGGAATTCATTAGAATTTTTCTAATTTTCTGACATTCAAATAGGAGAGACTTTCTCAGTGTGCATCTTCTCAAACATTTATCGTTAAATGTCGCAGTTTAACAAAGGTCCCTGGACTCTTTGCATGCCAATGAACTCCGCGATTGAATTTAGAAATATAAACCACACAGAAGGAAAGAATTTCTTTCTGTGTCTACACTGCTGTCCTACAATTCATTACTGTGGTGTAAATGGCTGAATGAGTTCAGTCTAAAGGTGCATAAATGCATTTAAATGAATTTAAAATTAGGACTATTAAAATAACTGTGCAAGTCACCTCAGAGCATTTTGGGGCAAAATTAAATTCAGGGCACATATAAAATACATTAAAAAATAAATATATCTATAAATGAATGATTATATTTGATTTCAACATTATCGGGTTTTGGGTTTTATTGAAATTCATAAGCATAAAAAATAATAAAATAAATTTTAAAAAATAAATAATATAAAATAATTCTTCAGGCGTTTTCCAGGAGCACAGGGAAGGTAAACAGCAGCACCTGAGGGCTGTTTGTTCTGGAGGAGAGTGGGCACAGCTCTGGTTTGGTGCCAGCTGGTTTGGGGTTTGTGGGCAGTGGTTGTGGGGTTTAGTCTGACTGGAAAGCACCAACCCAAGCCATTGTTCCCAGCTTTGTTTAGGGACACAATGGGCCCGTCCTGCTCTAAAGAATCCCCGAGTAAGCAGGAAAAACAAAGGGATTCTGGCAAGATGCGTTATCTGCCTCCTGCAGATGGGACTGGGAGAGGCAGAGCAGATTAAGGGAATCGCCTCTGACAGCCCAGACAAGCTGGGAGGCCTCGGAGGGAACTTCCAGAGTGGGAATCCCTGGGAGAGCCACAAAACATCCTTCCCCAGCTGCATGGGCTCCCATGGGACACTCGCTTTTCCTCCTTCCTCGCTGGATATCCTCGCCCTGTGCTCTTGGCACCCTCCCAGCATCTCCAGAGCAGTTTTCTCCTTGGAGAGCAGTGGGTTGTGGCAGCAGCTCCTGTGTTTCCCCAGCACGTTGGGATTCCTGGTGCCAGGGCCAGGAATAACCAGTAAAGGGAATTCCTGAGCACCTGTGCTGTTTGCTGAAAAAATCAGGCTTCAGACCCAAAGGTTCAAAATACCAACACGGGAGGAGTTTAGTGTTCTTCCTTTTGGGAAAGACAAGGAAGGAAGGGGGGAAAAGAAAGGAAGGAAAACATAGCACTGTCTCCAAGCTGCCATCAGTGTGTCCAAGGGAGCAGGGAAAGGCAGGTGGGGAACAGAGCTGAAGTGAGGAATGGGACACAGGTGGGAATGGAACTGAACTGAGCAGTGGGACAGAGATGGGATCGGTTAGGGGCTGATGAGGGAGGGCATAAATGAGACAGGAGCAGGGTGGGGAGGGGAGAGTGGTGAGGAGCAGCTCAGGGAGAGGAATGGCCTCAGTGCAGGTAAGAATGACTCTAACTGCTTTGGGGTGGTTGTTACTGGGGGAGGATGAACTTTTAGCTGTTGCAATGTCTGTGCTTTTGGAATTTGTTCTTTGACTGGAGTATCAGCACATTATCTCAGGGAAAAAACTCTTTAGCTTTCCTCTCTGGTGTAGTTCCAGTGCTCTCATGTGGTTCGGTGTTCCCAAGGAATGTTTCTCTCCTGCTGTGATGTACCTGAGACCTGCCTTTGTCCCCAGTAATTCCATTTTCACCCCCTGGCTCCTCAGACCCCACAAACTGTTAAACAGCCCTTGGATTGGCAGGAGGAACTTGTAGTCATCTGCTCCCTGATGTGAGGCTGTGCAGGACCTTGCTCTGGCTCTCAGGAGCTGAGTGGAGTTTCTGCCATTAGTGAATTTAAATTTGTAGGAGCAACAGAAATTCAGGTGCCGCTTATTTTATTAGCGGAATATGAAGTGTGCCACGTACGCATTGGAAAATGTTTTCACTTCAGAGCGGGGAAAGGAGCACTTTGGAGTTCATGCTGTGAATTTTCTACAGAGAATGACTCTAAATGCACTTTTTGTATTGCATGACTTTATTTATTTTAAAAAAGGGCTGCATTATTAAATTTGGTTTTGTCTGTGCAAACAAATGTGAATTATTTTGCCAGCTCAAGTGTTTTCTCAGTCACCCATAAATAAGAAAGTGACTTGAAAGTACAATTGATCAGAAATGATGCATTCATTGAGTGTTTCTCTACAAGGAGGACATTGAGTTGGGACTTCTGTCGGGTCGCGGATTCCTCCCTCATCCACAGAATGCCTTTCTCCTTCAAAGCTGCATTTCATGACAGTGTCTTTGTTTTCTGTGGATGATGTGATAACTCAGATAAATCTGTGCTGGTTGAGAAAAGAGAAATGAATTGTTGTGACACAGAGTGAATTTTTGTTCTGAGGGAAGAGGTAAACAAGGCTGAGGGGCAGCTGGTGACCCCTCCCAGGTGGAGAGGGGGCTGTGGGCTGTTTGGGGGGTGCTGTGCTGGGCAGGTCAGGAATCTTCCCAAGCGGATTAAAAATGAACTGAGGTGGTCCTGGAGAGGCCAGCTGGGATGCCCTTGTCCTTTTTCATTTGTCTGGAGGGTTTGGGCTGCCGTGCCCAGGTGAGGACCCTGGGCTGGAGTGAGCTGCTCCCACCTGTGCAGGGGAGGGTGCTGGGCTGGGTGCTCTGCTCAGCTGCTGTATCCAGGCTGGGAAGTGCCAGGGAAGGTCATCAGGCACACCCAGCAGCAGCAGGGCAAGGCAGGGATGTGCCTCCTTTGGGGCTTTGTGTCTTCACAGCGAGGAGGATTCAGATTCTGTTGAAAACCACTTGTGTTTGCTTAAGCAATGGTGTTGGGCTGTTGTTCTCCAGAATACATTCTCTTTCAGAGCAGTGTTGTTGGGCTGCTGTTTTCCACAATACATTCTCTTTTAGAGCAATGCTGTTGGGCTGTTGTATTTCAGAATACATTCCCTTTTGGAGCAGTGCTGTTGGGCTGTTGTTTTCCACAATACATTCTCTTTCAGAGCAATGCTGTTGGGCTGTTGTTTTCCAGGATACACTCCTTAATAGAACTGTGCTGTTGGGCTGTTGTTTTGTAGAATACATTCTCTTTTAGAGCAGTTCTGTTGGGCTGTTGTATTCCAGGATACATTCCCTTTTGGAGCAATGCTGTTGGGCTGTTTTTCTCCAGAACATGTTCCCTTTCAGAGCAATGCTGTTGGGCTGTTGTTTTCCAGAATACATTCCCTTTTAGGGCAATGCTGTTGGGCTGCTGTTTTCCAGAATACATTCCCTTTTAGAGCAATGCTGTTGGGCTGCTGTTTTCCAGAATACATTCCCTTTCAGAGCAATGCTGTTGGGCTGTTGTATTCCAGGATACATTCCTGTTTAGAACAATGCTGTTGGGCTGCTGTTTTCCACAATACATTCTCTTTTAGAGCAGTCCTGTTGGGCTGCTGTATTTCAGAATACATTCCCTTTCAGAGCAATGCTGTTGGGCTGCTGTTTTCCACAATACATTTCCATTTAGAGCAGCGATGTTGGGCTGTTGTTTTGCAGGATACTTTCCCTTTCAGAGCAGGGTGTGAGGGACGGAAGGGCCGTGCCCGTGTGCCAGCCCGGCGTGGCCAGCTGGGATGGCGCTGGCAGCTCGTGCTCTGCCGGGCCCTGGGCTGGCCTGGCCACCGTGCCTCTGTGCCAGCCAGGCTGCTGGCTGGGCTGCCCTGGGAAAACGCTCCAGAGCCGTGGCCTTGGGCAGGGAATTACCCAGACATGGCTGTGGATCCGTTCCATGCGGCAGGGCGCGTTTCCAGACGGGGCTGGCGCTGCCAGGGCCTGCTCCGTGCCCGGCTGCCATCGGCCGTCCCTGCCTTCGGGGGCCGGGTGGCACCTGGGGGCACCGAGGCAGCTCTGGCGGGGTCAGGGTGCGGATTGAGCGGATTGTGGGGTGCTGGCTGTGGCACTGAAGGTGGAGAAACGGCTTGGCCTGGCTCCAGCTCCGGGAGAGCCCTGGCAGCTCCCTGCACCCCTGGGCTGAGTGTGACCCCAGAGGGACAGACAGGGGCTGTGAGTGACCCCCAGAGGGACAGGGGCTGAGTGTGACCCCAGAGGGACAGACAGGGGCTGTGAGTGACCCCCAGAGGGACAGGGGCTGAGTGTGACCCCAGAGGGACAGACAGGGGCTGTGAGTGACCCCAGAGGGACAGACAGGGGCTGAGTGTGACCCCAGAGGGACAGACAGGGGCTGAGTGTGACCCCAGAGGGACAGACAGGGGCTGTGAGTGACCCCCAGAGGGACAGACAGGGGCTGTGAGTGACCCCAGAGGGACAGACAGGGGCTGTGAGTGACCCCCAGAGGGACAGACTCTGTGAGTGACCCCCAGAGGGACAGGGGCTGAGTGTGACCCCCAGAGGGACAGGGGCTGAGTGTGACCCCCAGAGGGACAGGGGCTGAGTGTGATCCACATGGGGACAGGGGCTGAGTGTGACCCACATGGGGACAGGCTGAGTGTGACCCACATAGGCACAAGGGGTGCAAATAATGAGGAGTAAACAACGAGATCAGCCTGCATTAGAACAAGTCCTATTCTTGTCCTATTTTTTCCCCGCCTGGAGAATATTAATATACAAATCAAAGGAATATACTTAAAAGTGTTTTAAATAAGCAGCCTTGTTAGGGGCTGCTGAGGAGGGAAGGGTTTGTCATTATGCAATACAAAAGATGGAGGTGATCCTGGCACAGAGAAGGGGAAAATGAGGAGGAAAAGGCTCCAGTGGCCTCCCCTTTCCTGAAGCAAGGATGGCTGCTCCAGCCCCGGAGCAGCTGCACAGCAGGAAAATGTGCCTTGGGCTGGCTTTGAGTTGGCACTGAGAGATGTGGCTAGCCAGCTCTCAGCTAGCTTTTAAAATGGTGTGGAAGTGGAATAATTATCAAGGTAACAGGGGATTCTTAAGCAACCCAAGCTAATTTGAAGTGAGTCCATGTCCGGGGGTTGTTCTGCTGTGTGGGAAGGTCTCCCAGGCTGGCAGGACCTGTAGCATCTGATTTAGTGACTTGCTGAAAGGGAGAAGAAAGTTTAAAAAGCAATTCCAGTGCTCCCAGATGGGTTTATTTCTCAGGTTTCTGCAGTTCTGTGACTCCTCCTGACAGTTCCCCTGCTGGGATGTGATGAGCTCTCTCCCTACACCCCTCGGGTTTCTATTTCTGTGCTCAGAGATGCTCCTTCCCTTTCTGCCCCCTTTTCTCTCCATCAGTCCAGTGCAATCAGGAAGGATTCCCAAGATGTTGCCTCTTGAAGATCTCTGTTTATCCACTTTGCAGAAGATCTGGCTGAATGTTTCTAGAGACTTTAGCGCTTCTGCCTTCACAATTTTCTCTGTACGCAGAGAACCTCCACTGTAAGATCCTTCTAATCTCTCAGGTTTCAAAGCTAATGGCACCAGGCTAAAATTACCCCATTAAATATCAATTAACATAAATCATCACAAGATGCTGCTCAGATTAAATATGCTCCTACTGGGTCTTTCTGTCTGGAAATATAACTGAGTGAAGAAATGTTAAAATGAACTGAGTTGGATGCTCCAAGGGTTTTTTGTCTTTGCTGAGTTTGTGGCTGTTTGCATTAATATAAAACAACCCCCTGCTGTTGCATGTTCTTGGGCATGGCTGTGGCCTGTTCCAGGGGATGGGCTCAGCCTAAAACACAGTTTACAGCTAATAATTAATCCTGGGTCAGATAATTAAACTGCATTGCTCTTTGTGTGGGAGACTTGACCGAGGTTGGGTTTAGTTGGCTCTGGAAGAGGATTAAGCTCGATCCAGCCTTACTCTGAGTGAGTGTTCATAGGAAAGGCTGAACTGAGGCAGTTTCACTTCTCAATTGACAGAATTAGGATTTGAATTTTTGCCATGTGGCAAGTCCTGGATGATTTTGGTGACTTCAGGGCCACAACAGAAGAGCTGCTGTCACATGTGTGCGTGTTTAATTTTGAAAAACAAGTCCCACTGTCTTAAAATGTGAAAGGAACTCATGTTAGGAGGTGAAGGAGAGTAATGGAAAAAGAAATTAATCCTTTTTTTTCTTCACTGGTGGCTGTTTCACCCATGTCTGGCAGCAGAAGCAATGATGAATACATGTCATGTTTTCCAGCTAATTTCTGGGTCACTTCTCGCGTTGCTGTTGGAAGTGACTAAGCAGTATTTAATCTGGTTTTACAGATATGCAAAGCAGAGCTGTGCTCTCCCTGGAGCAGGGCCGGGCACACATCCCAGCTCTGCTGGGCTGCACCTTCTGTTTGTGTGTGACCCTCGGGGCCCAGGGCAGCCCTGGAGGCTTGGGAGGCTCAGGGGAAGCAGCTGTGCTGGAGCCCCCAGCACATCCTGCAGGAGTGGTGCTGACTGGGGCAGGTCTGGGTCATAATCCTGTCAGAATTTACTGCTGCAGTCACGGAATCATGCAATGGGTTGGGTTGGAAGGGACCCTAAATCCCATCAATTCCACCCCTGCCATGGCAGGGACACCTCCCACTGCCCCAGGCTGCTCCAAGCCCTGTCCAGCCTGGCCTGGGGCACTGCCAGGGATCCAGGGGCAGCCACAGCTGCTCTGGGCACTGTGCCAGGGCCTCAAACCCTCCCAGGGAACAATTCCTTCCCCAGATCCCATCGAAGGTGCCCTCTGTGCCAGTGTCTGCTCAGGGATGAAGAATGCCCTGACTGTGCCGTGGGCTGCAGCTGAGAGCCACGGAGAGCAGGGCCCTGCCCACATCCGCCCTGCCCTTTTGGGGTGCTCTGTGCTCAGACAACAATCAGCACAGCCAGCTGAGGGCTGGGGGAGCTGCACAGCACCTGCCCCTTGGCAGCTCCTCCGCTGGCGTGGCCATGGGTCCTGCCCAGGCTGGGCTGCACAAAGGCTCCCTGAACCCACTGGGCACTGTTTTTCTGTCTGACTCATCTCTGAGTGATTTGTGCCAGGCTGAGCTGATGGTGAGCCCTTTGCAGTCCATCCAAAGGAGGCTGGGCTGGGACAGGAGCAGCCCACGGGCTGGAGAAGGACGTGCTGCTCCTCACACCCTGCCGGGAGGCTCTGCAGCTCCTGGGCTACTGAGGGACCTCGGCTAAAAGGCAAATGTTACTCAGTGATTACAAAACAACAGCAAATATATAAACAAAAGGAAGGCACACATTGTTTTTATTGTCCATGCATTAATAATGCAACAGCCTGTGCTGTTCAGAAGATGTGGCTGTGACGTTCAGGTGGCTCCAGTGACAGTAGCACAGACTTGGCACTGAGCAGGATGCAGACTCTGACTTCAAATTGCAAAAAGGAGGGGATTGGACCTCTGGCTGGAATTTTCCTCTGCCTGACTGAGTACTGTGGTCTTTATCTTTGCGTTAGTGGCTTACTGTGACTCTGCACCAAAGCTGCCTTGGGCAAATCTGTCTGGGAGTGAGTAAGAGGTCAGACATTCCTCAGTTCGGATCTGTATCAGTGTCTCGGATCTGAGCAGTCCTGGAGCAGGTACCGAGGGGGAGAGATGCTCGGAGGGTGGGATTGCTCCTTGCCTGCAGTCAGTGAGCTGATATCAGGCTGAAGGGCTGATATGAATGCAGGTGAAGGCAGGAAATGTCACACTGCTCTGCTGGGCTTGGCTCCTTCCCTGCCTGTCTGTTCCAGTAACAGAGCAGGGACAGTGGGAGCTGATCTCTTGGAGGATTGCACTTTTTGTGATAAACACCTTTTCTCTTGGGCTCTGCGTGCACAGAAAGTTTGGGCTGGAATTAAAGCTCATCCAGTGCCACCCCTGCCATGGCAGGGACACCTCCCACTGTCCCAGGCTGCTCCAAGCCCTGTCCAGCCTGGCCTGGGACACTGCCAGGGATCCAGGGGCAGCCACAGCTGCTCTGGGCACCTGTGCCAGGGCTGTTCCATTATAAGAAACTTCTATAAGTAACTGGGACAGAAAATCCAGGGGGAAAGAAAGACAAACCAGGTGAATGAGGACACAGTGGAGCGTGATTCACTTCTCTGAGACCTTTAGTCAGAGGCCAGGGCTCATCCTGCTTTGAGCAGGTTTGATGTGAGAGAGCTGCTGTCATCTCTATTAATCATACAGTGATTGTTTCAGTCATGGATCAGTCACTCCAGGAGCTGTTACATTCTGGAGGTGATAATTCAGGAAAATGAAGTGAGCCCTTGCTCCCCACTGTCCCCGTGTCAGGCTCAGGTGGATGCAGGCAGGAGCTGTGAGGTTTGCAGCAGGTTGCTGTGCAGCTTTAGTGATCTTTGCTGTGTGTTTGCACGTTTGCTGCTTTGCCCATCAGCTTCAATACCCTCAGTGCCCTCCTGGCTGTTTCTGGGGACGGCTGGAAGTTGCCTGTTCCTGGTGGGAGGAGGGCAGTGCAGGTGCTGGTGGGGGCAGGCAGGCAGGAGATTCCTGCCGTGATCACACCAGAGCTCCAAGGAGCTCCATCTGCCCACAGGAGCAGTGGGGATGGAGCATTTCTCCTGCTGCTGGCCTGGAAAACAATTGGGCTTTATTTTTCTGAGGCAGAACTTACCACTCAGCTTCTGTTCAGTGTTTCACACTCAAACTCCTCTTATTTTGGAGAAGCTGTAACTTTTATGAACTTCTTTGGGTGATGGAGAAGACTATCACAGCTCAGTTATTTTCTCTCCTCAGTTCAGCTGATTTGGTGATGCATCCCTGGTATTTTGTGTTTTGGTTTTTTTTTTTTTTTTTTTCCCAAATCCCATGAGATTTGCGTTAAACAACTTATTTGGTGAGATCTGCTGCATCACAGGCTTGATGCTGCTCAACAGGTCAGGCTGGATAAGTGCAATATTTCCTGAAACTCAGCTCCTTCCCCCGTAATCTCTGCAGTCATGTTCTCCACGCTCTGCCATTCGTGTGGGGGTGAATCCACCCCTGGGTGCTGCTGCATTGTGGATTTCTGCTGTCTGATCCCATGTCACGGAGGCACAACTGGGGGCCTTTGGCATCCCAGCTTCCTATCACATCTGAGTATTTGATTTCACAGCCACGTAAGATTAAGGCTGTCTCAGTAATACCCTTTAATTCTGCCTTATGATTGAGCTCATGCTCTGCTGTGATACAGATGCTGACTAATTTGCAATATTGTCTGAAGGAAAGATGAGGCAGAACAGGATCTGCAGGCATTCAGGAGAGTGTACACACTGATTTTATTTTGGTTCCCTCTTTCACAGTGGTGGAGATGACTTAAAAAAAAAAAAAACAAAAATGAGGACATGTATTTTGCTTGCTGTAAATGTAAATATAAATCCTCATCAGCAACTGTGTAATCCGGCAATGATCTCTCTTAAATTGAAACAAATAATAAATTTTGTGAATAGAGCTGAGGATTGATGGTGTCATCCTTGCAGGCAGTTTAGA
The DNA here is from genome assembly GCA_036630365.1 of Acanthiza pusilla. Lineage (NCBI taxonomy): Eukaryota > Metazoa > Chordata > Aves > Passeriformes > Acanthizidae > Acanthiza > Acanthiza pusilla. The sequence goes on along the minus strand of JAXCHO010000001.1, from coordinate 1,102,128 downwards.
TGTAAAGAGTTTTATATTGACTATGCAAATCAACGTTGAAATAACACCAGAAGGGAGCCAAAGATAAAAGAGCTGTTAAACCTTCCTGTGAATTCTTGCAAATCAGCTCCGGAGCCTGCAGCAGCTCCTCGTGCTCTGCACCTTGGAGGGCTGGCTCTGCACGGAGCTGTTCCTCTGCCTGGGCAGCAGAACGGCTCTGGTGCAGCCGAGCAGCTCCGTGAGGATGGAATATAGGTCAGTGTTGTCCTTAATGCAGTGCTTATTTATCCAGAACGTCCTGAAAGGCCTTCCTGGCTCCCAGGAACACACCCAGCCGTTTCTGTGTGCAGCTGCTGCTCGGGCTGTGAGCTCTGAGATGCTCTCTTATCTCCAGCAGCAGCAGCAGCCCCATGCTCCTGTGCCCAGGGAAGCACACGGGGCTCGGGGTTAACTCTGCTCTCCCTGTGGCTCAGGAACAGCCGAGGCTCTGGTTAGAGGATTTAGCCATCCCTCTGTGTGGGCAGAAAAAGGACCTGGGGGTCCTGGCTGCTAACAAGTGAACAGGAGTCTGGGGGGACATCCCTGTCCCGCGGGGGATTGGGGACAGCAGCAGCCAGGGGACTGTCCTGCTCTGCTCTGGGGTGGGGCGGCTGCACCCCCAGGCCTGGGGCACTTTGGGCACCCCAATATAAAAAATACACAGAGCCATTGGAGAGGGGCCAGAGGAAGCCACGGAGATGGGAAGGGTCTGGAGGGGCTGAACGAGGAGCGGCTGAGGGCACGGGGCTGGGGAGGGCAGCCTGGGGGCAGAGCTCAGTGGGGCTGCAGCTCCTCCCGAGGACAGCTCCGAGCTCTGCTCTGGGACAGGGACAGCTCCAGGGATGGCTGGAGCTGGGCCAGGGCAGGTCAGGCTGGAGATTAGGAAAGGTTCTTCCCCAGAGGTGCTGGCACTGCCCAGGGCATGGGCACAGCCCCAGAGCTCCAGGAGCGTTGGGACAGCGCTGCCAGGGGTGCCCAGGGTGGGATTTTGGGGTGTCTGCGCAGGGACAGGGCTTGGATCAATGATCCTGAGGGTCCCTTCCATCCCAGGATATTCCATGATTCTCAGGGTCACTGGTGCAGGCTTTGGCTTGCAGGAGATCTGTGGTTGACTTGGGATCCAGCCCTCGCCTGCTGCATCTGTTAATGTGGCTCAGCACAAAAAACCCACTCAGTTTCTTTTCAGATCTTGCTTTTGGTTCAAAACCAAATGATACAGCATGAAATGCACATGTGGGTTGGTCCCCTGATGATCCTTCAAGTAAATTAATCTGAAAAATAAGGAAAAAAAACTTGAAAAGACCCTCCAAACATCTACATCCCAAAGCACATTATAATGAGGCTTTCTTGAGCACAAACAACAGAAATCCAACTCCACCCTCTGCTCCTTTTACAAGAAAGGCAACATCAAAGCAGGGCAGAAATTGTCACTGTAATTACCAATGGCAGTGTCGTGGTTAGGGGGGAGCTCTGTGAGTTTGGATTTGGGAGGGGGTCCCGCTGGGGTCTGTGTGTCTGTGCTGCTGCAGGGATTGCTGTGCTCCTAAACCTCTGAGTCCATGATGTGATTTTGGGGAGGAAAGTGATGTGTTTGGAGCAAGGATTGTCCTTTCCTCCCTGATGGCGCCCGCTGTACCTGACCTGGAATTCCTGCCAGGAGCATCCTGCCCGAGCAGAAAGGGAATGAGCTGTTATTTTGGGCGGTGCTGAAATGGAATCCAAGGGAATGGTGTGAATTACAGTGGCAGAATCTGGGTTACTGCACTCTCCTGTGTCGGGGTGGGGTTTTAATTGGTTTGGACACTTTTTGACTGCTGTGACCCATCAGGGGATGGCTGCAAAAGCATATGCTGGGCCCCAGTGCTGCCCACTGGCACAGGGTTGGTGACAAACCACGGTGGTGGAGCAGGGCTGAGGTGGCACTGAGCTCCCCAGGCCACCCATCATTGCCGTTGTTCAGGGGGACAGAAATCCTGGAGCAGTCAGCAGGATTATTTGTAGAGTTAGCTGCAGTTCAGAGTAAATAACTTCTGAAATCGGGCCTGATGTTATCAAAGAGGATATTTCCAAGTGGTATTTATAGATTCCAGGTATTATCTGAGCAAACGTGTCGTCTGCACCCCGCTCGCACCGCGAGCCTCTGCCACTGCCGGCAGAAACAGGGCAGGAAAAGTACCAGGCAGAAAATTCCCTAAATGGGGATTTGTTAATGGAAGTGTGCATTTTCCATTGGCCTTTTTGTGTGCTGGAAATGTGCGACTGACGCTGGGATTGGAGTGACCCCCAGGGAGAAAAAGCTGATTTTAACGGGACAGAAATTACACGGCAAAACCATTTTCTTGCCACATTTCTGCAGTGCCCAGCAGCAGGATTTCCTGAATTTCAGTGTCCATGGCCCTGCTCTCCTCTTGCTCGTGTGGAGAGCTCTTCACTGAAGCACAAGTGCCAACCCAGGGGTGGCTCACTGTACCCAGAGTGAATAAATCAGGTGTCAGATCTTTGTTTCTCAGATGTTTTCGCTAAAAAAGCCTAATTAATCAGCCCAGCAGAATGACTGAAAGGCAATTTCCCAGGCTGAACAACTGAATTTCCGTGGCGCAGGCTTCCGAAGGAAAATCCTGACGAACCTGGTGACTTTAAGTGAGACTGTCACACCAAGCACGGTGATATTTTACCCTCAGTCCCTCTTGTGCCTGCAGAATAGAGATGCTTGTGCATCCTCATCCATCAGCTGACAGCTTCCTGCTTACGGAAATGGTGATGATCTGACATCAGACCACTTAAATTTCCTTAGTGGCTGGGCTGGAAACCTCTCACATTTTTCACCACTCTCCTGCATCTTTCTCACTTTTTTTTTTTTTTTTTTGACTAGGCTGATACTGAATCTCACTGCAGTGAATAAAAGAGCACCAAGCTGGCCATCACCTCACATGAGGGAAAAGATGCACTGGTGCTTCCTAAATTGGATGTGGGGTTGGGGTGCAGGAGAAGAGGGGAGTTGCAAGTAAAATTCACTGGAATCAATGTATAATTTGCAAGAGTCTGGAGGTCTGAGTTCCAGACTGCTCAGGGATTTATCCATTTCAGTCCCAAAAACTTCCAAGGATGGTGTCTGGAGAAAGCGTTTTCCTCAATGTCTCTCTATGGCTTTGCCCATGAATTCACACCCATCCAGCATTCCTGGGGCACACTCTGGTACAAAGCTGCTCCCTCTGGCACCGTGAGAGCTGAGGGAAGGGTTATTTTTAGGCTGAGGTGCATTTTTGAATCAGGCCTCTTGCATTCGGCAGTTTCTTTGCTGTGCCAACACCCAGGGGACAGGAGGGGTGCAGGGCCACCAGACCACCCTGAGAGGGCTGGGAAAGGAAGGCTGGCAGTGAAACACTTACTGGCAAAGGGCTGAACTGGGGGGAACGCTGGATGGCTGTGGGAAACATAAAAGTTAATGGAATGTAATTTGGCAACTTCATCTGCAGGTTGGCCGGGATCCAAGTGGATCATAATTGGATTTCAGCTGCTTTTGTGTACTCAGTCATTGAGATACTCTGCAGAAAGTCACCCCTGGCTCAGACGAAGGGAGCAGCTCACGTCTGGGGCGGGGGGAGCTGGAGGGCCAAAGCTTGGAGCAGTCAGCAGGGAACAAAGGAGGTTTGGTGGAATTTACAGGGATGTGTGGTAGAAACCTTGCTCTGCAGGGAGGTTTGGCTCCCTGTCACCCCTTGGTGTAGCAGCTGGGAGCTGAGGTGGTTGGGGATGTGTCTCCTCCCCTGATCTCTGATTCTCGAGCACATTGTCAGAGTTCTGTGCCTGTTCCAGGGCAGCAGCTCCCTCTGAGTGCCATCCACATTAAGATAATGACAGAAGCCTGACCCAGCACTCACCATTCCTGCACAGAACTCACACTTAATCAAACTCCCAGCCATTTCCCAGCCTTGGGAATGCACTAGGCTCTCTCACAGTGTAATTCAGTCCTGAGGGTGCCATTGTTTTGCCCTTTCTTCAAGCTTGTGTCAGCATCCTCACCATCATCAAGGCTTTGGTGCTGTCCCATGGCTCTGCCTTCGTGGTGCTGTTAAATTCTCCCCAGGGATGGAGGTGCAGGATGTGCTGAGGGTGTGAACATCACCTGGGCTGCTCAGCCACACCTCGCTGTGCTGTCCATCCCTTGTGCTGAGCTGCTTTTCTGTGCTGCTCAGAAACGCCAGTGTGGGACACTGAAAGTGCAGGAAAATACCGGTGTTGTATATAATTTTGTCTTTAAAAGTGTTTTCAAGGACTATTGTAATTTAGCTCTTCCCATGTAATTTCAAGAGTTCCTTTCCCATGTGTGGGCAGCCCATGGCTAGATTTATTTTCATTACGTAATTGGTCATTTGAGGCAGTCCTGTGTACGTGGACCCTGAAGAATGCAGTAAAATAAATTAATGGATGGAGTTCACTGTTCAGCTCCTAATGTAGGTTTTCTGAGTCAGATGTGATTTAGAAATTGGGAAGAAATTCCTGAGTGAGGGTGGGGAGGCCCTGGATCCCTGGCAGTGCCCAAGGCCAGGCTTGGAGCAGCCTGGGACAGTTCCAGACACATTCCACACATTGCTGCAGCCATCTAGCACAGAACTCCAGACAAATGGCTAAGAGAGGCTTTGGTGCTCCTAATTGTTTATTATGTGTTTTATGGAGCCCTCTGCCTGCCCAACCTAATGTCATTGGCAAGATAAGAAGGAAGGAAATATTAAGAAATAGGCTCTCCCTGCTCCTAATGTGCCTCTTCATGCTTTATGTGCCTCTCTCTCACTCCTGATTTCCTTGGCATCAAATTGCCCTTCACCGTGGTGAGTGATGCTGGGTACTGAGGGAAATGTGGCTGTGGAGAGGGAAAATAAAGTGTCAGCAGTGAAATAGTGCCCTCATTGTAATGTATTATCTAATTAGTGGAACTGGCTGCAAACTTCCCTGTCTGGGCTGCGCCGCTCCCCAACGAGCCTCCCTCAGCTCTTATCTGAGCGCTGGAGTGATTTGCTATAAATCAGAGGCTGGGGTGACTCAGCCCCGTTTGGGATGTGCAGCTCGGGCTGGCTCAGCCCTGTGGGCACTGCTGGCACCACCTGCCAGGGGGAAATGGCTCCGACGGCACCGCGGAACGGGAGGGAACAGTTTGCACAGTGCAGAGCCTAATTACTCCAGTTGGGCTGAATTAATGGCAGGCACCGTGGAGAGTCACAGGAAATACAGCACACGCACTCATGGAGGTGTTGGTGCTGATGCCGGTGATTTTTGTATTTTCTTTTTATACCCTTTTTATATATTTTATACCCTTTCCCTTCCCTGTTACCCTCTACACACACTCCTTGTACCCTGCACAGACACTCCTTGTACTTTAGCCCCACATGTTCACAACCCTTGCAGTTTGATATTTAGCTTAGTTTGGGGTCCTGCACAGCGAGGAAGACCAAACATTCATATTCTCTCAGAACTAGAGGCTCCAACCTGTTCTCTCTGGAACATGTTTTTGTAAACTAGGCTGTAGTCTCATTTGGGGGGAGGAGTTCATTAGAATAGGGGCAATTATTCATTTATTAAGTTCCTTATTGGGAGATTTTGAGTAGATATGCTAATTTTGTGAAGTCCATAACAATCCAGTACATGTTGTACGGAGGTTCCCGACTCATTGTTCACTCCATGGCGTGTTTTCCACCTTTGATGGGTCTGACCACCTAGGATCCTATTAAACCGAGGGAAATTCCCTTTTCCCTGTGCTTCTGTGTCTGCTCCATATTTTTACCAGCCTGGTTAAGGCATCAGTGCTACTTCGTTTATTGATAGGGAACAAAAAGACGTTGTTCACGCCATCTGAGGGTCCATACGATTGGTTATTTGCTTGTGTTCTCACACCTATTCTTGCTTGCTGTAGGCTGTTAGTTTCTCACTACGATCTGCTTGCTTCAGCTAACGTTTTGCAAAGCTCTAAGTTTCTATATCTTGTCTTTCTTCCTCTGTTACTGACAGTCCTGGCTCTTGCTCCTCTTGTTCCTCTCTATCTCCTGTTAGATACATTTCGGGGTGGGTGACAAAGGCTGGGCTGTGCAGGAACGCTGGATTGTGCATGTAGGCACCACTGATGTGGCCTTGCTCTGTAAGCCATTCCTCTGCAAGGCACTGCTGCTCTTAGGACAGCAGCAGAGGGGATAAATTCCATTCCATTCCAGTTCCAGCGCTTCCATGGCTGCAGTTTGCCCCCCGAGCCAGGATAAAGCCAGCGCGGCTCAGCAAAGCACAGTGATTTTGTTCTCCGGGATTCCACCTTCCGAGGCAAGGGAGAGGGAGAGTGGCATTGCCTTTCTCAGTGGTCTGGAGATTAAACTTTTCTGTAAGACCTGAGGCAGCTCTTGCAGAATGCAGGGCAGTGAAAAGCTCCCTGTAAGGAGCTTAGGCTGTAATGCCAGACGGAGGCTGATAAGGGAGGCACTGATCAAAGCACTCCCACTCTTTCGGGCCTGTGTTTACCAAGCTCCTCTGGCACCAGACAGAGTTTCCCCTGTATTTTGTATTTCTGTGGAACTACAAAGAAAGCAGGATGCAACCTTTAATTGTGAAGTTTGAATGCCCCCCACCCCCGCCGGTTGAACTCAAAATTTTCGAGAGGTATTTGTCTTGTCCCCAAAAGCCAGTGCTCCAGGAGGAGGATTTCCCTGGCATTTAATGCAGCTCTGACAGCTGTGTGGGGACATCCCTGACACACCAAGGAGGGCACAGTGTGGCTCCCAATGCTCATCTGGCTTGGAGCCAAAACAAACTGTCCAGCAATTCCTGTAACCTTCTCAAATCCATTTCTCCAGGCAGCAGAGGCAGTATAATCATTCCGATTTAAACTGTTCTCTTCTCTCTTGCAGTCATTAGTTGCAGTAGTACATTCCCAAGGTTAAGCATAGAAAAAAAGAAATAAATTTAGTTATCAAAACTCCTGTGGTTTGAGCACACTTATTTTTGCATCTTTTATAGCTAAATCTCGGAATGTCTTTGATTAAGAGAGCACTGATCATCCATGTAGGTGATCATTGGCTATAAAGCCCTTTAAAGTTTTGGAGACAGCAATAGAAATAAGATCTCTGATGTACCAAAATAAAGATGTGACAGTCTCTGACATCAGTGTTTGAGGTGTTGGTCCTGCAGCCCACGAGCTGCTGGGACTCAGCTCAGTCAGGAGCACAAGCACCGTCGAGTCCCAGCAGTTTCTGTGAGGAAAAGCAGCCAAGAGCTCTGGTCAGATGTTTCTGCCAATATTATTCTTATAGAGGGAGAAAAGAAATCCATTTTGCTTAAAGATGAGGGGGACGTCAGGTGGAGCAGGGGACAAAGCACAACTGCAGCTCTGGCAGGCAGTTTGGGAGGGAGGGTGTTTGTATCCAGAAATCAAAAAGAATAAGAAGCCATTCTTCCTTTGAGCCGAGGAGCTGCATGAGAGTCAATGAACATCAAAACTCATTGTGCTCCTCCTGGCTGCTCTGGCTCCTGAAGCGCCGGCTGATGAATGGGAGATTATTTTTTGGCCATCCCGAGTTCCTTGCTCGGTGGAATCCATACTGATGATAAAGTGTCACATAACTCTCGCCGCTGCCGAGCGCCTGAGGCAACAGCCATAGATTTGTGCCATCCATCACTGTGTGATGTGCAGGGCTGGGGCACTGCTCAGCCAGGCAGCAGCTGGGGGCTGAGGCCCCTTCCCACCCTGCCTGCCTCCTTGGGGGGGTGGATTCTCACCCCATCCCTGTCACACATGAGCTTGTTGTGGGCTGTGGCCCCTTCCCACCCTGCCTGCCTCCTTGGGGGGGTGGATTCTCACCCTGTCCCTGTCAGAAATGAGCTTGTTGTGGGCTGAGGCCCCTTCCCACCCTGCCTGCCTCCTTGGGGTGGATTCTCACCCTGTCCCTGTCAGAAATGAGCTTGTTGTGGGCTGAGGCCCCTTCCCACCCTCCCTGCCTCCTTGGGGTGGATTCTCACCCCATCCCTGTCAGAAATGAGCTTGTTGTGGGCTGTGCCCCCTTCCCACCCTGCCTGCCTCCTTGGGGTGGATTCTCACCCCATCCCTGTCAGAAATGAGCTTGCTGTGTCCTGCAGCTCGGCTCTGCCTCGCCCTGCATCGCTGCCGTGGTGTGACAGGAGTGGTTCTGTGCACTTGTGCCGTGGGTTTGACGTTTGCTTTCTATTTTCACTCTGTCCCTACAAGGACAGGAACCTCTGTACCTCTGGCGTGGGCATTTTTGCCAGAATCTTCACACAGGACGTGCAGGAGCCATGTTTGTACCCCACCCTACTCACTGCAAAAACTGGGCCGAGCCAAAGCCACCACAACTTGGCATTAGCAGAGCCCAGACAGTGCTGTGCCTCAGTGTGAGAGGTGTCTGTCTGTCCCTGTCCCCAGCTGAGGCTGCTCAGCCTGGCTCCTGCACATGCCCTGCCATTCCCTGGGGAGGGAGAGGGTGGCTCTGGAGCCAGGCAGCTTCTCTTGGTTTTGTCATCCCCGCTGAGCCCAGCTGCTGTGCATGGAGCACGGAGATGATCACAGCTGTGCTGCTGTGCCTCCACATCTCCACGGCAAGCCAACGCAGCCAGAGAGGCTTTGAAAGCCCAGGCTCTTGCTGTAATCTCTCCTACCATCCCAGGAGTCATTCGAGGCTCCTTGGCTGCTCTCTGAGGAGCAGATGTGTTTGCTGGAGTCTCAGCTCGAGGAGTTCAAGCTCTCTGCACGACTTTCCCTCTGAGTCCTGTGGGTTTTGCTGTGTGTGAAGGTGGGCGTTGGAAGTTGTTCTCTCAGGCTGGGGGTGGCTGTGCTGTCTCACTTTGGGGGAAGCAATCTGTACCTGAGTGTCTCCTCTCTTGCAGTTCTTTAGTGTTGGCAAAGCACTCCGAGGTGCCTCTGCTGAAGAGACTATTAGATCTAAAATGCATTATTGCTCGCTCCTGTAACCGACACAAATCCAAAGTGCTGCTTTGGCAGGAAGAGCACTTGGAAATATTAGATTTATTGAGAATTGTGTCCTCCCAGTCAGTCAGTTGTAGCAATGAAGTCTGTTTGCATTATCCTTTCTGCAGGCTGAGTGCTAAATGGGCTGTGCTGCCTGGAAAAGCATTTCCCTGGGGACAGGAGGCTGACTGGGGTCCTCTGCTGTGGGGGCAGCTCTGGGGAAAGGTTCTGTTGTTGCTGATGGAAAACCCAAATTCAGGAGCTCTGTCCAGCTCTGTCCCTCCTCCTATTTCTGCATTTTGTCTTCTGCTGTGTCTCCAGTCAGCCTCACTGGATAAATCCGATCCTTCCAAAGGGGAATTGTTGTCTCTGTTCAGGGTGGGCAGCCAGGGACTGGTGGTTGGCTCTTGCCAGCTGGGTTTGGATCCTGGGAACAATTTTAACACGTGGAGCAATTTCACTGTGATGCTCTCAGGGTTTTGTGAGAAGGATTTAAGGCAAGCAATTTTAATTTCAGTCAGGAAGTTTATAATTTCCATATTGTGCTGGAGTTACATCTAAGAGTCATGGTATCAAATACACAAAATACTCACATATTGCATTCATCAGATTTCAGAGCAGACATCATTTAGACTATCTGGTTTGGAAAGATAATTTTTGAGAAGAACTTTATTGATTTAGAGTAATGTTACGGAAAAGTGACTCGTCTCTTTCCTGAGTGACTTACACTCTAACTGACTCCAGCATTGGATACTCCACATCTCTTCTCTCTCCATGAAACCAGAGCCTGGGAAATAAAGAGTGGCAGGGCTCATGGGCTGGCTGTTTCCCCCAGAAGCTGGCCAGGAGCTGTTCGAGTATTAGGGCACTTTACTAATTTAGTTCTCGCCAATTAGGGAGTGGGGGAGGCTGGCTGGTTTCCTAAGGGGCAGGAGGGCTGGGCTTTGCTGCTTGCCTGGCTGGCAGTGCCGTGCAGGCAGAGCCTGCTGGGGCTGCAGGACAGGCCAGCCGTGCCCAGGGAGGCTGGCAGAGCTGTTGTGTAACACGTCCTGACTCTCCGTGTCACAAGTCCATGTGTCAGCTCCGCTCATCCTCAGGGCTCCTCGTGTCCACAGGGAATTCGTATGCACCGAGCTCTGGCTCGCCTGAGACGCTGCTCCCCTGGGCTCTGGGGTGTACCTGGGCTCGGGAATATCCACCTTGGTTCTGCCAGGGTTCCAGTGTGAGCAGCCAGGTGTCTGTGGGGGCACAGGTACCCTGGGCAGGGCTGTATTCTGGGCAGGATTGCTGGCAAACACAGTTCCTGGTGGGCTGTCAGTGTGTGCAGCCAGGTGTCTGTGGGGCTGAGGTACCTGGGGCAGGGCTGTGCTCCTGGCAGGATAGACACACACGCACTCCTGGTGGGCTGTCAGTGTGAGCAGAGCTTCCCGGGGCAGGGCTGTGCTCCTGGCAGGATTGCTGACAGACACACACACACTCCTGGTGTGCTGTCAGTGTGAGCAGAGGTTCCCGGGGCAGGGCTGTGTTCCAGGCAGGATTGCTGACACACACACACAGTTCATGGTGTGCTGTCAGTGTGAGCAGAGGTACCTGGGGCAGGGCTGTGCTCCTGGCAGGATTGCTGACACACACACACAGTTCATGGTGGGCTGTCAGTGTGAGCAGCCAGGTGTCTGTGGGGCTGAGGTACCTGCGGCACGGCTGTGTTCTGGGCAGGATTGCTGACAGACACACACAGTTCCTGGCAGGCTGCACCCATGGCAGTGTGCAAGGGCTGCAGAGCTGCCCCAGGGCTCCCCCAGCCCCTCCTGGCTCCTGTGTGCCACCCCTGCTGCTGCTGGCTCCTCTGAAGCCTGGGCTCCCACCCCAGGGCTGCAGGAGAAGTGTCCCCAGGCTCTGCTGGGGACATGGGCAGCACACCCTGGGGCACAAGGCAGGGCTGTGGGACACCAGCCATAGGTAAAAACCTCCTGTGGAACTGCAGGAATTACTCCAAACTGTGTCAAGGGGAGGAAGAGGGAAGAATATATTCTGGGATATTCATTAAAACCTCCTCCTGCCGAGGCTGTCAGTGCCTTTCACGTCAGGTCCTCTCATGTTCCACTTGGGTTGCTGTCCTATATTTTTGTCTGTGCCTTGTCTCACAGTAAACTCCTCATCACCATGAACCAAGCACTGCTCCAGACTGTAGTGAGCTCACTGCTGGAGGCTGGGCGAGCTCTGGAGCTGCCCAGGGAGCTCTGGAGTCCCCATCCCTGCAGGTGTCCAGGGAAGGCCTGGCCGTGGCACTCGGTGCCACAGGGACAAGGTGGCATTGGGCACAGCTTGGCCTCGGTGACCTTGGAGGGATTTTCCAGATGGAATGACCCTGTGGCTCTGCTCTGGGATGGCAAAGCTCACGTTCCCTTTGGCTGGCCAGGAGCAGACAGGGCTGGAGCAGGACTTGCCTGGCTCAGTCCCAGGACTTTAGGGTGCACCTCGAAGATTTTCAGTTGTTTATTGGCTTCAGTGAGAGCAGAGCAGAGCTGATCTGCTCACATATATTTGACTTACTGCTGTCATTTCCCAGCTCTGAGAGAGACCTTCCCCTTGAAGCTCATCTTGCTCTGGCCCTCAGGACTTGTGGCAGCTCCTCCTGCTAAAGTTGTGCTGAAAGAATAAAACGAAATTTATTGCATATTTAATTGGAATTTCACTGCTCTTGTCCACCTGATAATGAATTGATTTTCAGCACAGGGAAAAACTAAAACTAGAGGAGATTCTCTCGCAGAAGGCAGTGACTGCTGGGGGCAATTACTGGCTGTATGTCCAGCTGATGGAGCTGGGCTGGGCTGGGAAGTTCACAGCTTGAGAGGAGAAAGGGAAAGAGCCCTGAGGTGATTTCTGGACTTGAAAGCTCCTGGGGCTTTAGCCAGAAAATGTTGGCCAGCGCCTGGAGGTGCTGGGGGAGGTGACACTGTCCCAGGAGCTGTTCGGGAGGGTGGCACTGTCCCAGGAGGCATTAGGGAGGGTGACACTGTCCCAGGAGGCATTAGGGAGGGTGACACTGTCCCAGGAGGTGTTAGGGAGGGTGGCACTGTCCCAGGAGCTGTTAGGGAGGGTGGCACTGTCCCAGGAGGCATTAGGGAGGGTGGCACTGTCCCAGGAGGCGTTATGGAGGGTGACACTGTCCCAGGAGCTGTTCGGGAGGGTGGCACTGTCCCAGGAGGCATTAGGGAGGGTGACACTGTCCCACCAGGCACGGTGGGAGGACAGAGAATGTTCTGGGCTTTGGGAGGAGCAGCTGGCCCAGTCTCAGCCAGGAGGGGACAGAGAAGGGCTCTGCCTGGCTGGCTCTGGAGCAGATTCAGGCATGGCAGTCCCTGCTGAGGTGACACTGTGACCCTTGGGCACAGGCACCTGTGGTGGGCAAGAGCTGAGTGCCAGGGGTTGAATATTCCAGCAACACCTGGAATAAAAGCTGCTACTATCAATGTGAGTTAGGAATGCTCTCACCTGGCAGTGCCAGCGTGTCTCTGCCACAATGACCTGATTGTCTCCCAGCCTGGGGGGCTGTGTTTGTCCCCTTTTCCTGCTGGCACTGTCCCCAGGGCACAGGCACCTCCTGGCCAGCGCATGGGATTGCTGTGCTCTGCTCGTGTTCATGTACAGAACCAAGGGGAATGTAAAGCTTGGCCAGATGAGATTTGAGGCCCTTTCAGATCGTTTTTAGAGCCAAGGGGGGACATTCGTGTGCTGGCGCTGCCCATGGGCTGTGAGTCCCCTCCCAGCAGCAGAGGGTGGTAACTCCATGTCCTACTGACAACATCATCTGGAACAGTCTTCTCGTTCTGTAAGAGAGAGATTTTTCAGGCTTAGTTGGGAGCTTTTCATCATCTTTCTGAAATTCAGATCCTCTGTAGACACAGAACAAGGAAAAACGTAATTATGATCGAGTCAGGGGTTAGTTTTGTTTATCCTTGTGTGAATTGTATCAGACAAATATCTCTTGGGAAGCAGCTGACCAGCAATAACCCAGAGCAGGATAAAAGCTCTTGGGATTATTTTGACAGCGTGGAGGCTGTGAGGAGTTGGGAAGTGCTCTCCTTCTGTGTCTAACACCAAATCCTTTCAGGTGCTCACTCGTGGGGTTATCCTGTAGCTGATGAGATGCTTTGTGTGGTGACCTGGGGCTTCTCCGGGGGGAATGGTGTGGGATCTCCTGGCTGCACATTGTCCCTGGACCGTGTGACAGCACAGAGTGTCACTGAGACCAGCACAGAGCCACTGCCACCTGCAGAAGGTGAATTTCTGCCTCTGCCTTGCCCTTCTCATCCATCCGAGCAATAGAAAAATACATGTCAGGACAGGTCAGGCTTCATCTAATTAAATCCCTTTTGCTCCATCAGCCTCAGGAGCCGAGTTGTGAGTTTTCAGTGTGTCAAAGCTGGCAAAGGGATGAGCTGTGCCAGGCGCAGGGAGTGCTGAGATCACTCCATCGAACGCAGCGTCCTTAGCTTGACAAATTTACACCAATCTTGCCCTATGACTCATCAATTTAAATCAATTTCCAGGGGAACATCTACAAGAATTAAAGGATTAGGAAAATGAATGAGTAATTTTTCTCCATCTTTTGTTGGTGTGACTGGAAAAGGGGGATGATTTACTCCCCGGCAATCTGTAATTCTGCAGGTTAATAGGCTGGGTGAAATCCTTCATATTTCTGACAAGGGATTACAGGACTCTGCAGTGAATTAGCACAAACCCCAAACGAATCTACGGCAGCGCAGATGAGGATTTATAAGGATCTGATCAAGGAATTTTCTGCCAAGATTTGCAATGACGCACTTGAGTTTGTGCCTATTTCCCTAAACTTCTGTTTAAAATAATGCTGATGTTAACGAACTGACAGTTGTTATATTCATGTGAAGGGTGTGGAAATCCTGATATCCAGAGTGGTGCAACACCTGTGAGTAAATGAATGGGACCAATGTATTAATTAAGGGCAGCTTTAACTGTTATTTGTTGGGCAGACTCAAAGAGGAGGCAGAAGTTTGTGGAAGAGGCAGTTGTCACCATGAGTTAATTATGCTCCACGGCAGAGGGAGAACTCTTCAAGGATGAGAGAGCATCAAGGCAGCCTTTGATATCTGATTAAAACCATAAAGGAGTTGGAGGAAATTAGCAGGTGTCTAAGAAGGGAAATAAACAATGATCAAAAAGCAGAGGGGAGCAAAACCAGATTGCTCCAGGGGGGTCTGCAGATTGATGTGCTGCCTGTCCCCAAAGTGGGTGGAAAAAAGATGGTGAGGGAGGGAATGGTGGCTGGATGGAGACTGAGAGGAGCAGCCTGGCTGGGGCAGAGCACAGAGCAGCTCTCTGAAAGTGAACAATTGCAGGGAGAGAGAAGAGCAGAGAAAATGGCCATGAATTATTGGTTTGAAAAGGCAGAAAGCTGCATGAGTGTCTCTGTGTGCAAAGGACCTGTATTTGCTGGGAAGGAAATAGAGTCCTGCTGGTCCCAAGAGTTTCCCTGCAGCCTTGGTCTGGTTGGGTTTGTCTGGAGCAAGGCAAGGCAGGACCTGAAAGCCTTTCCCCTGGACTGAGGAGGTTTCCTTCTGGGAGGGATCTGCTGCTGGAATTGGATTGGGAAAAGCATCCACAGACACTTGGATATGCACAGATATCCAATCCTGGAACAGTTTGGGTTGGGAGAGACCTTAGAGCTCACCCAGTGCCACCCCTGCCATGGCAGGGACACCTCCACTGTCCCAGGCTGCTCCAAGCCCTGTCCAGCCTGGCCTGGGACACTGCCAGGGATCCAGGGGCAGCCACAGCTGCTCTGGGAATTCTATCCCAGGGCCTCAAACCCTCCCAGGGAGGAATTCCTTCCCAATATCTCTTCAGAAATGTGCCTGTGGTTCCCGTGCACATTGCCTGGAAAGGATAATTTAATTATCCATTTGTAGAACATGGAGGATGGAGAGTCTCTTCATAAAATAACAATGGGTCTGGAAAGCAATTAGAGAATTTGCTGATGTCTTAAACTGCAGAAGCACAATTTAAGATTTTTATGAGTTGTAAGAAAAAGCAAAACAGATTAAATTGTACGCTGCTCATATTTAATTTGGGACCCTTTAGCTTTAGTTACAATGCACTCAGCTTATTTTGTAGCTTCATTGCCATCTTTGTCATTGGGGGACAAAGATGAGGAGAATGCAGGAAGCTTTCAGTGAAGGAAGGAGCCCAACAAATGCACATATGACTCAGTTTTGCTTAGAAACCATTTGTATTCATTTTCCAGGATGGGGCAATATCCTGAACAGAATTTACACTAAAGAAATGTTACATTTGTCTGTCTCACACACACTTTGTCTTTGTGAGGATAAAGGGAGGAGGTGGTGACATCTGCTTGGGGTTTAAACTCAGAGGAGTAAATGCAGGGAGCATTTAAATTCAGGGGAAATTGAGGTTGGATATAGGGGAGGATTTCTTCCCTGGCACAGGTTCTGAGTGTGTTCACACCTAACTGAGAGCAGGGAGGAGCAGAGCATGCCTGGGTCACCCTGAGGTTTGAGGAGCTGCAGCCTTGGGCTCCAAAGAAAACCTTTTCCAAACTGCAGTGGGTTTGGCAGCCCAGGAACGATCAGAGCTGGCACCCACAGAGGGAAGGAATGGCTCTGGAGCTGGGGAAGGAATGGCTTTGGCCAAAGCAGAGCAGGAGGGTCCCTGCCCAGGGCAGAGCTGCGGCAGTGCCGTGCGCTTGGCTCTGCTCTTGGTGTCATTTTTACCCAAATAGAGACACAAGGGCAGGTCCTTGGGCCAGGGTCTGAGCTGAGCTGCTCCCGAGTGGCACTGAGACCTCCAGGGCCAGCTCGGAGCCTCTGCTCCCCGGGCAGGAGCTGTGGCTGCAGACTCCAGAGCTGTGCCATGCAGGGTTTCCCTGCCCTGATGGATATTGATGGAAAGCTCTGCTGAATTCGATCAAGTGTGAGCACTCATCTTTCTGCAGGGAAAAAACCCATTCAAGTTCCGTGTTATTGCTTTTTATGGAAAAAGGAGTCCATAAATGTAGATGCATTCCTGGAGCAAGCAGCCTCTTCACGCTGCCTCCTTTGGGTTTGGGTTGGTGCCGAGTGCTGCGTTTGGCAGGAGAGGAGCTGAGTCCTGAGGGGACAAAGGCACATCCCTGCAGTCCCCAGCTGAGCCCTGGGGCACAGGATGGGTCACAGCCCAGGGGACATCACAGCAGGGCCATGGCTGGGCACACGGAGCGTCCCAGGGAGCCCTGGGTGTGTGACAGGGACAGGGAGGGCTCTGCACAGGGACATTGCCAGCAGAGCATGAGTGTCACCAAGCCTTCCTTCCTGGAAAGCACAGAGAGCTCTGCCTGTGGCACTCACTGCACAGATCTGCAGCAGTCCTTCCTAAAACTGCAAACTGCCTTTCCCCTCAGCAGTGCTGGCATGGGGTTTTTAGTAGTGCTGTCATGGCTTTTTTCCTTTTAGCATTAGTTTGGATTTTTGGGATTTGCTGAGCAATAGCTCAGCTTGTGGGTTAAGGGAACTCGGATTTCTGCAGAAGCTGTGGCTGCCCCTGGATCCCTGGCAGTGCCCCAGGCCAGGCTGGACAGGGTTTGGAGCAGCCTGGGACAGTGGGAGGTGTCCCTGCCATGGGATGGGTTGGTCCCTCCCACCCCAAACCCGTGTGGGGTCCATGGCAGCAGCTCAGGGTCCTCAGGGACCCCAGAAGTGCCCCCAGCACCGAGGGGCTCCCTCCGGTCAAACCCAGCTGCTCTCCCTTCCTGCTGCCCTCAGCACCGAGCCACGCTCACTGTTGGTTTCCTGTCACTTGGTTTGGGCTCTGTCACCTGATTTGCTCTCAGCATCTGCAGCATTCCAGTCCTTCCAAGGGTTTTAGCTTCAATGAAGTGTAAGGCATTCCACAACCTTTTGACTCTCCCAAATTGATAGAGCATCACTTTACATCCTCCCCAATGTTCCTCGAGGCTTTAGGATGATGCAGAGTGCAGCTAATGCTTTCACCAGGTTTGGGAGAGATGGAGGCTCCTTATCAGCAAAGAAAGCCCCGAGGGATGAAGATGGGGCCTTGTAACAGAATACTCACTTTAGGAGAAGACAGAAAGCAGTTTTCTTGTACACCCATTGGCTGAATTGCAATCCATTACAAGAATGGGATGTAATAAAACACCAATGGTAATCACTGTGTGTAAATTCCCTGCCTTAATTTTGTGCATAATGGGCAATGCGAGGCAGTACCAATTATCCTGCATTCTCCATTTGCAGAGGTAGCACTAAAGATAATGTTCCTCATTGCAAATTCTGTTATCTCCAAAAAGAAACAGTTAATTAACCCCATAAAGCCATTAGTAGATCATTCTTGGTATTTAAGAGACATCTGGGTTCTGGGAGAGAGACTTCTGCCAGCAAAGCCAGGGAGATGAGCTCCAGGTTGCTCAGAGAAGGAGGATTCGTGAGGGCAAATAGTAAATAACAAATCAAGAGTGTTAATGATCAGTATGAGGCAGGAAGGGAACTCTGGGAAGGTGAAGTTGTGGCCAAGAATCTCAAAAAGTGGAACATTTTACTGGTGTGACGCTGGATCTCTGCTGCAATGTGGCTGTAAAACAGGGAATTCTCATGCACGTTGGTGCCCTGTTTTAGAATCTTTCTGTTCTTTCTCACAGAGAATAAACTGCGTTCTTTTACTTTCTTGATCTCTGTGTTTGGTATTAGGTGTTATTTGGCTGTGACCAATGGTTTTAGGAGGTGGATTCTTTGCTGACCAATAGTTGCTAGATTATGAATGGATATATAAAGAGATTTCTTGTAAATAAAGCTATCCTTTTCACCAAAAAAAAAAAAAAAAAGAAAAAAAAAAAGAGAGAGATATTAAGAAAGCAAAGGAATGCAGTTTATCTCTATTCTCTGTGAGAAAGAACAGAAAGATTCTACAACTACAGTGCCCCTTTGGAATAACACATTGCTGTGGCAGGAAAACATCTCAGAGTCTCCATGAATGATACCCACACTGCATGTTTTATCCACAGTGTGGGGTGGGAAGGCTCCTGGTGTTTAATCACTCCCTGAAAGAAGCGTTTTGTGTTCAGTGTAACTTTAATGTTGCATAAACAGATGCTTTGTCTCAAGGGTTAACTCACAGCGGAGAGGATTTCAGAGTTATTTCCTTTTGGAGAGGAATAAAACTGCCCAAGAAGGTCTGTGTCAGAGCAGGGAAAGGCAGACTGTAAATAGCACTGGGCAGTGCTGATTCCATGAGGAAACAGAAGCAGACACCTCGTGTTCCTTCGGCATGGCACTCATGGCTGTCCCAAGGGCAATTTAGGGACAGCAGGGTGGCCCTGGGCTCTCTGAGCAGCCCCTGGTGTCTCCCTGGATGCCCCAGTGAGCCCAGTTCCCCCAAGGAATGGGGAGATCAGCCCCAAGGCTGCCCTGGATGATCCTGGAGGTATTTTCCAGCTGAAATGATTCCATGGGAGCCCCCCAGCCTGGCTCCCCCCACCCCTCAGCCGTGCTGTGATCCCATTGCGTTCCTCTCCATGGGCACTGAGGCTTTGAGATGTCAATTTGAACTGATTTTTCTTTTCTTTTTATTTTCTAAAGCTGCCATCAGCTATTTATAAATGATTACAGAGATGCTGGAGGAAATTAATCTGCTAACCAGATAAAGAGAGTAATATGTGCCTCATTTACTCTGCTCTTTCCTGGCTTTCTCCAAAATCAATTGGACTCTGCCTACTGATGCCTGCTTAATTCCCAGACATTTCTGAGTGGATCAGATATGTCACTCAGAAGTTATTACAGTCCACCCAAAAAAATGATGCAATTTCTCAAGGTTAGATGATCACCAAGGGCTGACTTGACTCAAACTTTTTGTAGCAGAAAGTGATGTTTTTTTAAGGGATTTTAAAAGTTACTGCTTGTAGTGCATTGTGGGAAAATATGTTGGATTGCTGCAGAATAGAGATCTTGAATCTGTAAATGAATCTCCCAACTTGTGTGTAGTGCCTGCTCTCCCAAGAATTCTGAATCTGTAGGTTTTTGGGGTAATATACAGAATAGGTTCAGGAGTTTTCTGTTTATCAGCTTCATCCCTTTCCATTTTTGAGCTTTTCCACTTAATTCTGCTGTCCTTCCTCTTGGCTCTTCCTCCTTCCCTCCCAGGCCCTGCACCTGCCCCTGAACCCTGTCCTGGGTCGCTGCTGTTCATTGCCTCCCCAAATCACGGGGAATTTAATTCTGTTTAGTGTCAGGAACTTCTCCTTGGGGAGGAGCCTGGGCTCGGTGTGCTCAGCCCTGACCTCCTGGCGTGGATTCAATCTTCATTTTCACGAACAACCTGCCAGGCTTAACAGAACAGGAATTACACCTTCAGCTCCAGCAGACCTGACTGTGTCCCCTGCTCAGAGCAATTCAACAGCCTCTGTTTATAGTTTTTTATTTATTTATTTATTTATTTATTTCTTGTCTTTTCATTGGCTTTTTGCTCCAAGGCACTGGAGCCGTGACCTATTCTTGGCTCCTTTCACTTTCCATGGCTCTGCAGTGCCCCAGGTTTGAGCATCCTGCAGTGCTCCTGGCCTGGGCCAGGCTTGGGCAGATTTTAGGATATGCAAGTCAAGATCTTCAGGTTCAGCAAACCGTTATCCCAAATGCCTGGTAACTCTCCAGAGTCACAAAAGCCTCCCAAAATCCCAGATTTCCAGGGAATGGCTCTGACCTGAGGGACAGGGGCTGCTCAAGGAGAGAGGCAGCAGTGGGACAGGGAAGAGCTCCAGCACAGCTCCCTGCCCTGGCTCTGCTGCTCTGATTTTCTGATATTCGTGGAGATTCGCGGAAGCTCACAGGGAAGTCAGGCAGGCAGCACCAAGATGGCGAAAAGAGAAACTTTATTTACAAGAACTTCTTTATATATTCATTAATGATCTAATAATTATTGGTTGATAGTTTTTCCACCTCCTGTAACGATTGGTTACAACTCTAGAGCATCCAGCACCAAAACAAAGAGATCAGAAAGCACAAGAATGCAACTTATCTCTATTCTCCATGAGAAAGAAGAGAAAGATTTTAAAACAGTGCAACTACAGGCTGGAGATAGCATCGCCTTTTTATCAGCAATAATAACATTTATTTATTGAAAAGCTGCTTTCTGGAGCCAGACTGGAGACTTCTTTCACTGCATTTTGGGGGAGAATTTCTACTTTATTTGGGTTTTAGTATATTAACTTCATCTTTGGGATGCTGGCCTGTGTATTCCATCCAATTTATGTTGAAAGAACCCTTCAAAAATTAGAATAATGCTTCAAAATGAGAATCACAAGCAGTCGGAAAAAAGAAAGAATATTACCAAAAAAGAATAACCATCTGGATATTTCTGCTCTACCACCTGTGTGTGATTTATGTGGCCTGCTCAGTAGAAAAAGGCCCTGTTTGTGTATTTTCCCACTTCAAGATGATGGAAAAAAAACCTGTTCACATCCAATGTTTACTTCACTGCAGAAAGTTTAGCTATAAATGACTATTTTAGTCTTTAGTAGCATGCTCTGCTATGATCTCAAGCAGAAATATCCACGGAGGGAATGACTGAGTTGTGCTGAGCACCTGTTGGGGTCTCTGATGTGAAAAGCATTTGGAGAGGCACTGGAGAGATATTTTTTCCCTTTTTTTTTTTTTTTTGGTTAATCAGGAGGAAGGAACCAAGTGTGTCCATTTCTATGGGTCAGGTTTTGGAGGAAGGATCTCCTGTGGGGACAGAGGGTTTGGGCTGTTCCCAGGATTTTGGGGGAGCAGATGATTGCCCAGAAAGGTGCCAGGCCCTAGAGTCACTCCAGCCCATTCCAAATGGGAACGAATGGAAATGGAAAATGGAAATCATTGCCTTCAACAGAGATATAATGTGTTTCGTTTACATGTGTCTTAATGGGAATTGATGATCCTCATTTGGGATTTAATGGAATTCCTGCAGTCTTATTGCGATGTAATAGAAAATAATATTCTGTAATTGCAAATCAGTTCAGGTAATTCCTATTAATAATTAACACTCCTATCTCAGAATTGTCTAACATCTATAATTTAGCGCCAGGGGAAGAAGTGCATCTGACAGGCTCAGCTTTGGGTCTCAGATGTTCAGTTTGGTGAGGAAAGAGCCAATTTGGGCGTGGGGCTGGGCAGGAGAGGTCCATGCTGCAGCAGTGGCCCTGAGATGTTTTCCTGGCATTGCACCTCACCCTTTGCCCTGGGCCATGGACAAATTCGGGTGTGTGTGGGCGGGAGGTGCCCTGAGGTGGCAGATTGAGCAAAGTCCATCCTGACCCCAGGGCTCGGACTGGGCAGGGCTGGGGAATGGAACTGATGGTGGCTGTGAGGGAGAGCTGTGCGCAGTGCCTCTCACCCTGCAGGTCCCAGCACTGACACCGCCAGCCCCTGCCATCTCCATCTCGGTGTCTTGGGGTCCCTGGGGTCCCTGGGCTCTCAGCCTGTCCCCTGCCCAGTGCTCCAGGGACAGGACAGAGCGAGGGCTCCTCAGCCCCTGTGCTTTCCCTGCCTGGGGCAGGATGATGCTCACCCCTCAGGGCAGGGTTGCTCCAGCTCTGGGCATGGCACAGGTGTCCCCTCGTGTCCCTGTCACCCCTGTCATGTCCCCAGCCCCAGGGCAGGTCCCTCGGTGCAGGGGTCTGCAGCAGACACACTGAACAGCTCTCCCACACAGCCCAGCCCCAGTGCCACTCCTGGGGGCTGTCCTAGGTGTGAAAAGCCATTGCTCTCTCCAGAGAGGTGGCAGTGCCAGCACACGCTGTCACCTTCCTGTCCCTAGGCCATGGCCACCTCTCCCAGGACTGTCTGGAAGGGCAGCTCCTAAAGCAGGATTTGATCTCAGATCAGGAGGGAAAGGCTCTCTGGCTGCGTGCTGAGCCCCATGGCTGTGCTGGATTCCTCCTCCGAAAACAACGTGTCACAGAAATAACAAATTCTTCCATTTCCCAGCACCTCCTTGCTCTTTCCAGCTAATATTGGTGGGGCAGACAGTGATGCCTGGGGTGGCCCAGGTGAAAATCCCAGCTCTGTCTGGAGCCCAGTGGAGCCCTGGGGCTCGCTCCTGCAGGAGGACAGAGCCCAGCAGTTCCTGGATCTGGCTCTTCATTTCCCAATGCAGTGAGCAGTTGTGTTCCCAGCGAGAGCAGCAGCACAAAATGCATTTCAGCTGATAAGTAATGGCACTGTGCTGCAGTATTGTAATTGAGAAGCCTTTTTGTTCAGGAGCCTTGTACATTAGCAGCATTTAACAGCACAGGCACCGTTTTCCTTTCATTCTCCAACTACCAATTTGAAATAATTAAAAAATAATTCCCCTGAACGCAACTTTTCTCTGTTTTCACAATGAGATTATTAAGCAGTGTCACTTCAACAGTAGCTCCTTTCCTCATTATTCATTCAGGTCCACAGAAATCCTCCCTTCTTTTTAATTACTCTTTGACATTTGCTCTACAGAATTTTATAGCTACCAGTCCTTGGTTTTGCTTTTTCCCCCCATTTCCTCCATTAAGCTGAAAGACTGAATTGCTCCTGTCAGAAACTTTCAACATTCTTGACTTTTGGAACGGCAGAACCTCTGTTGTTGCTCTTGAGCTGCAGAGGAGGCTCCGATCCTGGGGAGCTCCTGGTTCTTCTGAGGTCTCCATCCTTGGGGTGCTCTGTCAAGGGAAGGATCATGGAATCCTGGAATCCTAGGATGGTTTGGGTTGGGAGGGACCTCGAAGATGACCAGTGCCACCCCTGCCATGGGCAGGGACACCTTCCACTGGTGCCTTTGAATATTTCTAGTTTTTTTCCTCTTAACGCACCTGTAACTTGCTGCAGTTTAGTGCTTCTCACAAAGTGCTAAAATGCTCTGTTCCAGCACCTTTAGCCAAAACAAGGCTCTCTGAACACAGATCCAAGGACAGATTCATTGCCTTGGGGCCTGAAAATATGTGAACAACTGTGAGATGGAGGGGGGCAGGCCTGGGGTGGTGAACATCATCACCTGAGGGTGAGATTGGAGAATTAGGGGCCAATGTGCTAATGGACAGAGCTTGTAAAAGGTGAAGAGCTCGTGACCCAGGGCCCATTTTGGGTGCAGTCCCTGAGGGGATGTTCGTTTGCCCAAATGTACCTTGAAGGCCTCGAACAAATTTGTCTGCATTTTATACTCTAATTTGTTTTGGCTTCTCTTCTAGGCATCACCACTGTCCCAAGTGGTCCCAGCCCTGTCCAGCCTGGCCTTGGACACTGCAGGGATCCATGGGCAGCCACAGCCTCTCTGTGCTATTTAGATATTTAGGTACCTCTTTGGTACCTAAAGACCACTGAAGTTTTGCTTCTTATTTTTCAAGCACTTAGGATTTAAATGTAATGGAATTTACCAAGAGCTTTCTGTTGAGCTGGCTGGTGTCAGGGAAGGATTTATGAGTTCTGAGTTGAATGTTCTTTCTGCATCCCCAGACAGGTATTTCACATGTACCTTCCTCCTGTTTCAAGCAGCGAATGGCATTCATTTCATCTTGAGAGCTCAATTTCAGCAGGTACTATTTAGCAGAGTTGGTTGTTTTCAAATAAATAAGGTGCATTTTCCGTCTGATCAGCAGGAGGAAGGATGTGATTTTAATCAATGAGATAATTTGAGGTTTCTTGCCCCAGCTGATGGGGATAATTTTGTCAGTCTGAAATGTGTGCCCTGTTTGGAATTGTTTCACCACTTGTTCCATTCCAAGGCACCCAGACATTACAGAGAACATTTTTGCATGTGTGTGCTTAATATAGGCTGTGTAAGACAGCAGCGTGTGGAGCAGCTCAAAGTAGGGCAGCATCAAACACTGGGAGGGTGTGATGAGCCTGCTCCAGACTAGCAGCCCTATAATATCCCTAAATGCTTATCTGAAACCAGAAAATAAACCGTTCTGAGGAGAAAACTGACATTCCCTGAAAAACAGAGGGGAGAAAAAGAGAATAATTGACATGAAAGCAGAACGTCTGCTTTGAAATGTTCACCACAGTGACAGGGAGAGGAAACTTCAGAGGGAGATGATTCAGGAGGAAGTTTCAAAGCCTCTGGTAGATGGTGAAGTTCTAAAGCCCTTCCCTCAGGATGCTGGTGAGCTATCAGCCTGATTATTCTGTGGTGCACTGGAGCTGTGTGGTTGCACACGAGGTTTTGCATCCACACTGATATTTTCAGTGAGCAGTGTGGGCAGTGCAGCTGCTCTGGGAGGTGTCTCCCATTCTTCGTGCATTCCACATTCGTGTTGCACATTTCAGAGTCTCAGAGATGATTTCTAGCCCCACACACTCCTGCAGTGCCTCTCACCTCAGGGCATCCCTGGAGTGCTCAGAGAACAGGCACAGGGAGCTTTGTGCTGGGCTTTAGTGGGCAGTCCGGGGTGGGACTTGGTGGTTTTGGGGGTCTTTGGCAGCCTTGCTGAGCCCTTGCTGAGCAGGGCGGTGGGTGAGGAGCCAGGCTCGGTTTGTGTCTGCAGGCTCGGGTGGAGAACAGCCAGAGCCTGTGGGATGGCATGGGGGCAGCTCCTCTCCTCCCTGCCGGGAGCTGCTGCTGCAGGAGGATTCCATCCTCTCCAAAGGCAAAGAGGAATTGCTGAAATGTGGTTGTTCTTAGAGCTTGGGCAGGCTGAGCTGGGGAGAGTCCTCTGCAGGGAGCGATGGTCACTCTGTGCCCAGGGATGACCAGGGGTGACCAGGGCAAGCTATGGCTCTCTGTCCAGGCTGTGCCCTCTGCAGATGATGGCCTCTGTGCCCCAGGGGCTTCTCAGGAGCCTGTGGTGACCAGGGGAAGCTGTGGCACTCCATCCAGGCTGTGTCTTCTGCAGGGAGTGATGATTACTCTGTGCCCAGGGCAAGCTGTGGCTGTCCCTCCAGGCTGTGCTCTCTGCAGGGAGTGACAATCGCTCTGTGCCCAGGGGAAGCTGTGGCTGTCCCTCCAGGCTGTGCCCTCTGCAGATGATCACTCTGTGCCCAGGGGTGACCAGGGGTGCCCAGGGGAAGCTGTGGCTGTCCCTCCAGGCTGTGCCCTCACCCCCAGCCCAGGGTGCAGGGGCTGTCCCTTCCCCTGGCCACACCTTGGGGTCCCAGCTCTCCAGGTGGGTCAGGGTCTCAGTGCCCCCAGGGCACAGCTGAGGATGGCCCTGCCTCGTGCCACGGGCTGCTGGGGCCTGCAGGAAGAATTTTGGAGGAACAGGAGTTTTCTCAAGGAATGTTGGGAGAGCAGCCCTGGTGAGCTGCTGGGGCCGTGGTGCCGTGGCAGGACCATCATGTGCTCTCATCTTTAAAACAAATTAATGCCTCGGGCACGCAGTACAGTAGGAAGCAACTGATTTAATTTCAAGTGAGCTGTTTTTATAGCATTTTGGAGTACACATTTTCTAGCAAAACACTGGTTAGATGAAAAGTGCCATTTTTGATACTGTTCTTGCTGAAGTGGGTTCAGGTAAAGAAAAGCCTTCATTATCATGCAAGTTGTAATAACATTTCCTCTTCAGGCTGGGCTGAGCTGCAGTGAATAATAATCCTGCTAGGTGGGAATGGTTGTCCCTGGGTAGGGAAAATCAGTTATATTCTTATTTATAGTAACATTTTATGTTCAAGCTGCAGAGTGCAGCGAGGGGTCAGTGAGCCCAAATGAGCTCATTAATGAGAACGCACTGACCTGGTTTTTGGGGAATCTCAGAATCATTAGGGTTGGAAAGACCTCCAGGATTAAGTTCAACTTTTGTGCTGGTGCAAGAGGAAAGGAAGAGCAGTGTCTGCCCTGGGCTGGGCTGGTGAACAGGAGAGCTGGAGAAGGACTTGGCAGTGGAAAAGGCTTGGAGGGACAGGGCACAGGGAATGGCTTCCACTGCCAGGGGCTGGGCTGGATGGGATATTGGGAATTAGGAATTCCTGGCTGGGAGGGTTTGAGGCCCTGGCACAGGTGCCCAGAGCAGCTGTGGCTGCCCCTGGATCCCTGGCAGTGTCCCAGGCCAGGCTGGACAGGGCTGGAGCAGCCTGGGACAGTGGGAGGTGTCCCTGCCATGGCAGGGTGGCACTGGGTGGGCTCTAAGGTCCTTCCCACCACAGCAGCCTGGGAGTCCTTGAACTGGGGCTGAGCTCTCCCCAGCCGTGGCAGGAGCATCCCACAGCAGCAGGAGGAGACAGGGCAGGGTTAACAAATGGAAGTGTCAGCTCAGAACCTCACACTTGTCTCGCAGGGAAAGTCAGTTAACACAATCAGAGATCTGTGATTAGATTCAGTGCCAGTCCCCGGGACTGTGACACTCCTACTGGGAGCATGCAGGGGGAGGGAATAAATAAATAGCTAATTTTTTACCCACTTAGCTGCCAGCCCTGGCAATGCCTGCCCAGCGAGACAGAAGGGATTGAAATATATGAACCTGTGGCAGAGCTTCTTTAATATTCCCAGAGCCCAGCTCAGGAGCTCTGCTGCTCCTGGGGTGACAGATCCATCATAGGCAACAAAATGCAATTTAAATACTCTCATGGCAGGAAAGTTATGCAGTCTGAAACTTCAGTGCTTCTGACTTACCTGTTCTTAATCACATTTTTAAAGCTGTGAAGAGTATTTGTGCTGTTATTTGAAATTGAAGGGCTGAGAAAAGCCTGGAGATGCACAGCAGAGGAAGGCATGGGGGAGACACCTCGCAGGGAAGAATTCCTTCGCAATATCCCATTTGACCCCAGGAATCCACTGCCCATCCTGCCTCCCAGGGAAGAATTCCTTCCCAATATCCCATTCAACCCTGGGAATCCATTCCCCCATCCTGCCCCTCTTCAGGGACGAATCCACAAGAGCAAAGTGCAGAGATTTTCTCCTCCATCTGTTGATTGGTGCTGGGATTGCAGCAGGATTGAAGTGTCCAGGGGCTGGACCTTCCCGAGCAGGACAATGCCCTCGCTGTGCTCTCCAGCAGGAACTGCTCCTTCCTTCCCTCTCCTCTGCCCCATCTCCCCAGAGCTGCCTGTGGCCTGCATCCCCGAGCATGTAACCTTTTCTTTTGGCTTTGAAAATCCAAATTAGTCATTCTGGAGCATCTCGAGTCGCTGGTGACTCACCAGCTCCGAACGGCTCCCAGCTCTGCACAGAGCTGCACTTGTTGGCTCCTCATTTCGGAGCTGCATTCTTTCCCACGTAATTATCGTGGTGGAGAGATTTCCCCCTTTCTGTGGGAAATGTCATGCTTCTCCAAACGAATCCACTCTGATTGGAAAACTGAATAAAACACCGTCAAAATGGGGACAAATCCAACGGTCAAAAACCTTGGTGTGTTCTGGTTTGGAAATGCAAAAGCCTTGGAGCGATTTATCTTTTTTTTTTTTTAATGGGAAAAAGTTATTGTGGAGAATGAAACGAGGAGAGGGTGCAAATTAGAGATGTTTTGGTCAAGTATTTTCACATCCACATGTCCCGTTTTTCATGACTGGAATGTTCTCTTGGTTCTGTAAGATTCACCCTGGGTTTAAAGCTTCCCTTTGGGAACCTTTCCACATCTCTGTTTTTTTCCTTTGCAAGTGTAACTATTGATTTTGGACTGAATAATATTTTTAAAAAGGCTTCTAGGGGCATAATAAACCAGGAAGGAGCTTTGCTGTGATATATCAACCTGTAATCTGTAAATCAATGAAAAACTTTATTTAACGGTCTGCGAACTAAATGAATTCAATGTAATTAGTGCTGCAAGCTGTAAAAGATATTTACGAGAATTAAATTTTAATATGTATTTCCTGAAGGCACCATAAAGCTCCTTCTCTTAAACAGAGATGGCATCTCCTGTTCGTGTGTCCCCAGCCCCGGGAAGGAGGAGGGAGAGCAGAGTGGGACAGCTCTGGATTTCTGACAGGATTTCTGTGACCCCAGGGAATGGTCCCTCAAAGCTTTCATTTCTCCTGCCTGGATTGCTGTTCTGTTTGACCCTGCTGGTTTGGGGTTTGTGGGAGTTGGTTCAAAGCACCTTTTTCATGTTGGAAAATATTCTGATGAATTCCTTCAGTGCTTTGAGAGCTGTAATTGAGGAACATTGCTCAACAGCAGAATTGTTTTATTGTCCGAGTTTTAGAGGAAAAGGTTCATTACCAGAAAAAAACAAACCAACGACAAGAATTGCAGTAGTTAAATTTTTACTGTAAAATTTATCTAGAAAAAGATCCCAGCGTTTCAGACGGAGCTGTTCCTCTGGGTGTGTGTGCTGCAGAGCAGTGAGGAGGGAGGCGGTGCGAGGAGAGGATGGTACAGAATAATTAGGGCTGGAAAACTCCTCCAAGAGCATCAATTCCCACCTTTGATACCCCCGTGTCCCCTAACCTGATCACAAAGTGTCTGCTCACGGTTTGGAGCTTCCTGGGTTGGTGACTGCACCCCTCCCTGGGCAGCCTGTGCCAGTGCTGGGAAGAAATTTTTCTTTTGGGAAGAAATTCCTCCTGATGTCCTGCCTGAGTTCCCCCAGCCAGATGGGACAAGCATTCCCTCCTGTAGCTCTGCTGTGCTCCTGCTTTGTTTGGTTTGGGGGTTTTTTTGGTTTTTTTCTTTTTGTATTTTCTTTTTTCCTTTACCTTTTTATCCTGGTGTGCTTTGAAAACATCCCTGCTGCTCCGTCCTGCCTCTTTCACAGCTCTGAAGGCACTGAGCTTCCCAGGCTGCACACCTTGCCCAGCTCTGCCAGAGCTCCTTCCACTTCAAGATTTCAGTTCCATGTTTGAAGTGTTTTCTGAAGGACTCAGGTGGGGAAAATGTGCAATCCTTGGCATTTCTCGGAGTTCTCCGAGCCGAGTCTCTCATCTCCGTTCTTCACCTCGGGTTGCTTTTGGGTTTTCTTTGAGTTTAGCAATTAAATATATATCAAAAGCCTCTTGGTACTCTGACATCTCTTAAAGCTGCTGTGCTCAAGCATTGCTGTGTTCCCTGCCAGGCTGCTGGAGTCCAGCCCTGGCTGTGTGAGGCAGCTCAGAGCTCTGCAGCAGCAGGAGCCTCCTGGGCTCTGGCAGTGCCAGCTCTGCACCCTGGGGTGAGGGATGGAGCTGCAGAGGGACAGGCACAGCCCTGCTCCAGGGGAACAGAGCAGGGGAAGGTGTGATGGATGGGAGAGACTGAGAGAGCTCTGTGTCTGTCCAGGGAACGGAGCTGGGAAGGGGCTGAGTCCAGGAGAGGCTGAGGGAGCTGGGGAAGGGCTCAGCCTGGAGAAAAGGAGGCTCAGGGGGACCTTGTGGCTCTGCACAGCTCCTGACAGGAGGGGACAGCCGGGGGGATTTGGGATCTGATCCCAGGGAACAGGGACAGGAGGAGAGGGAGCAGCCTCAGGCTGTGCTGGAGAGGGTTAAGTTGAATATTAGGAACAGTTTCTCCATGGGAAGGGTTAAGTTGAATATTAGGAACAGTTTCTCCATGGGAAGGGTTAAGTTGAATATTAGGAACAGTTTCTCCATGGGAAGGGTTAAGTTGAATATTAGGAACAGTTTCTCCATGGGAAGGGTTAAGTTGAATATTAGGAACAGTTTCTCCATGGGAAGGGTTAAGTTGAATATTAGGAACAGTTTCTCCATGGGAAGGGTTAAGTTGAATATTAGGAACAGTTTCTCCATGGGAAGGGCTGTCCAGCCTGGCACAGCTGCCCAGGGCAGGGGTGGAGTGCCCACCCTGGAGGTGTTGGGAACCTGTGTGGATGTGGCACTGCTGTCGTGGTTTAGTGCTGAGCACAGCAGCGGCGCTGGGTGGATGGGGATCTGGGAGATCTTTTCATCCTTATCAATTCCATGATTTTATCTGCAGACCAAAAAACTGCTCGTTGGTCTCCCATGTCCCCCAGGACTAAAAGGACAGCGGCACCCTGGGCTGTGTGTGCTGTTAACTTGGAAAATTGCATTTCTGCTCTGCTCAGCTTTCCCCCAGCCGGAACAGACTGTGGAGCTGCTGCTTTCCTGTGGCACACGTGGGGCAGAGTGACCAAATCCCCAATATCTCTGACATGGGTTAGGTCAGTCACAGGGCACAGCACATGTTTAATTTTGGGTGATTTGTGTCACAGAATCCCAGAGCAGTTTGGGTTGGAAGGGATCTTAGAGATCACCTTGTTCCAAAGTCCAATTCCCCTGGACGTGAGCCTCAGTGGGATTTTTGTGTTCCAGCCCTGGTTCCTCAAGGTGCTGCAGGTGCAGGACACCGGGCATGAGCTGTGTTCTGGTACTCCACTGATAACTGAAGAAATAAATTTTGAAAGAACAATTCAGCCACCATAGGGACAGAATAAATCTGATAACATAATTTTTATGTATTGGGGTTGTTTTAAAGTTCCTGCTTGATCGAAACAGGGGCTGGCAATGGCTGAGGCTGAGGCTGAGGCTGGTGCAGCTCACACCTGGCTGGGTTTGGAGGCAGACTGTGGTGTGAGATGGTAATAAAAGAGGTTTATTGGCTTATGAAACTTATGGAGCAGAGAGAATTGGTACCAAACAGAGATTTTTGGCAAGTCACCTTGCAAACTTTGTGCGTTCCTTTGTTTGCACAGGAGCGAGTGATGTGTTAGCAAAGGCAGCAGATTTCTTACCCTGCAGGGAGAGCTTAGGGGACAGAGAGTCCTGAGCCCCCAGGGCTGCCGAGGGACCCACGTGCTCAGCACTGAGCAGGAAAATACTGCTTAATTGGGGCACTTTGCTGATTTCCCATGAGCCAGGACGTGGTGGGAAGGAGCAGATCACAGGCAGGACGCAGAACAAAGTCGTGGTGTTTATGGACAGCACAGGCTGACTTGCATTTTCTTTATATTGAAACCATAAACCTTCACGGTGAGCCTCAGCTCAGCACTTCCAGTGCCACCTCCTGAGCCTGGGACATTCCCAGAGCCCTGAGCCACTCTGGGCTGTCCCAGCCCCAGGGCTGGGTGTCCCCTGGGGCTGCAGCATGGAGGGGTCACAGCTTTGGCCAGGGGGTTGTGGTGGATCCAAGCTGCCCTGGGGGTGCCCTGAAGGTGCCCTGAGGTTGCTCTGAGGGTGCCCTCCAGGTGCTCTGAGGGTGCCCTGAGGGTGTCCTGAGGGTGTCCTGAGGGTGCCCTGGGGGTGTCCTGAGGGTGTCCTGAGGGTGTCCTGAGGGTGTCCTGAGGGTGTCCTGAGGGTGTCCTGGGGGTGCCCTTTCGCTGGGCTCTGAGTGCAGCCTGCCCTTCTCGTCCCCTGCTCCCTGTGCCAATGTCCCCATGCCAGCAGGGCCCTGCCCTCCCCTGGGGCACAGCCTGCACAGCAGGACAGCCTACCCGAAACCTCCTTCAGTCTGCTTCCTTGTGAAAAAACCCAGCTTTGATGGTCTCTCTATCACAGATACGTTTTGTTCTAAGTGGTGGTTTTGTTTAAAAAATGCAGTTTAGCGATAAGTAAATCGCTCTCATTTTCTCCTAATGATAGACTACAGTAATATTGTTAAATTTGCTTTTCCATTTATGCACCATCATTTTGAAATCAGATCTGAAAACATCTTTTACCTTCAAACCTTTATTTTGCCTTGCCTTTGATTCCTGGTTTTTATTATCCATATCATTTAATTACACGTGAGGCACTTTGAGGCAGAGCTGGGAAGGAAGGGTTTTACAGCAGCTTCAGCTTGGGCTCTACCCGAGTTAGATTTTCTCTTCTCCAAGCTTAATTCAGCATTTAAATGCACGAGGGCTCGTTGTCACTCATGCACAATTACCTGCAGCCTGCAGATGCAGTTTTTATGGGGTTTGATGGCATCGGTCTCGTTGTCCCCGGGGCGTGGGGGGGACACAGCTTCTGTCCCCAGTGCTCTGCTGGCAGCGCCAGGTGCCACCAGTGCCCACGCTCCTGTCCACAGCGGGGGCTGTGCCAGGTGCCACATTTCCCTTTATTTGCCCATCAAACTCCTGCTGCTGCCTAGGACAGATGGCAAATGGGTGGCTCTGGTGCAGGAGGCAGAATAAATTCCCAGAGTGTTCTTGGCCGGGAGGTTTTGCTCTGTCCTGGAAGGGGGGTCAGCTCCAGGCTCGTGCCAGGTGTGAGGGCTGGGACCTGCCCAGTGCCACGTGCCAATTGTCACAGGGCATCTGAGGGCAGGGGGCAGTGCCAGGGATGGACCCCAAGGGGGGGACCCCAGTGATGGACCCCAGTGATGGACCCCAAGGTGGGGACCCCAGTGATGGACCCCAGGGATGGACCCCAAGGTGGGGACCCCAGTGATGGACCCCAGGGATGGACCCCAAGGTGGGGACCCCAGTGATGGACCCCAGGGATGGACCCCAAGGTGGGGACCCCAGGGATGGACCCCAGGGATGGACCCCATGGCTCCCACAGCTGCTGCTCTGGGCTCCTGTGGCCACCCAAACCCGGCATAATTAATGATTTGCTTAACGAGAACTGCTCCGGTGGCCGTAATGGCCTTGTCATCAGCTGTGGTGGTGCTGGGGGAAGGAGGCTCTGGCCTGGTGCTCCAGAAGGTTCCTCTGGGAGCTGTGGCTCCCCAGTCTGTCCTGGCAGTGGAGGGAGCAGTTGTGGCTGTGGAGGGGCGAGCAGGACAATCTCTCTGCACACTTTGGCTCATTTTCCCTCTTATTTTGTGCTCCAGCTCTCTCTGTGATCCTTTCAAAAAGAGCAAATGCTCTTTGATCCTGCAGCACTGACCCCTGGGCTGTGTGACAGGGTCCATCTGCAGCTCTGGCAGAGCTCCCGCCAGGGCTGGGTGCTGCAGGGCCACCCCAGAGGGGCACGGCTTTGGGGAGCCCTGCAGGGTCCCCAGTTGCCTGGGGAACCTCAGCCTGGATGGCCCAGCTGGCACCACAGCCTCTGCCCCGAGGGTGCTCCACGGGAATGAATTACTCAAATGCAGATATAGATCTGATATCGATATCCACCTGAGACGGACAGAGACTCTAACTTGTTCAGGTTAGAAAGTTTGTGTTTATCTGAGCTGCAGGGAGAGCTCCCAAAGGTACAGCTCCAGAGTGACAATGCAACACAGAACTTATTTCTCTATCACAATAATGCATATTTAGCATAAGCGCCTCCCATCCCCCGCTTCGTATGGAAATTAGCAAAAAGTCATTAAGCATGCACAGTTCCTGCAATGGAATTGGGTCGGTGGTCGTTAATTTGAGTCTGAGGGCTGCTTTTGAGGAAGGCATATGAGTCTTCCTCACTGTGACCTTCTTACTTCGTTGGTTTTTGACAATACATTTGACCCTGGAAAGCTCCCAATGCTCTCTCCTATTGCATCTGAGCAAAATGTGTAACTGTCTAGGCTCTCCTTTGAACCTCTTTTCTTAAAATTAGTAATTGTCTATTCTAAGCACAGCTGAGTAAATATCAAATAATCCAAGGGCTACTCTGCATTTCATCATTAATTTCTTTCTGACTGAGTTCTGCGTCTTTTTCTATTCTAGTTGATTTTAACAGAACTAACTTTTATCTAAAATCTCTACATTTAAGTGTCTAAGAGAAAACCCTATGTTTCAGGAAGGTGAGAGCTCCATCCTCCTCAGCATCCCAGGCACAGCCTCAAACCCTCTGCAGAGTAACTTCAGCCTGTGTTTCATCTGTAGGGAAGTTACAGAATTGCTTTATGGATGGAGTCGAAAAATTAGCAGCACTCGAAGCATCTTAGGCTCAGGCTGCTCTCTGGTAATAAGTTTGCATTTAAAAGTGGGAAGGATAAGGGCTTTGATTGATGTTTATTGCAGCACACAGGAAGACAGATCAATGCTGCAGCACACCCTCTGTGCCCAGGAGCCAGGCTGGGAGCTCTGGTTTGAATTACTGATGGAGCTTCCCGGGAATCATCGGCAATAATCGGGGAGATGAAAAGAAAACAGAGAGAGAGCAGAGGTAGCTCAGTAAATCCGAGGTGGATCTGCTGAGTAGGCAGTGGTGAGCGTGGAGCTGAAGGCTGTGACTGATGCCTCTGATAATTGAATATTCTTGGATCTCTGTGAGTGTTGCCATTGATAATTAAATATTCTTGGGTGTTAGTGCATGAGTGTGGTGCCAGCAGCTCCGGAGGAGGTTAGAGATGTGTGAGTGCAGGAGCTCGGCAGGGCTGAGCAGCAGCCCTGGGAAGGGCCCAGGGAGGTGGGGGGCAGGCAGGAGGGGCTCAGGCTTGGCTGAGTGTCCCCAGAGACAGTGACACCACATCCTGGGGGTGCCCTGAGCTCCTGCTCCTCCCACGGCACCAGGAGGGTCCCTGTGACACCCTGAGCCCAGAGCTGTGCCAGGGGTGGGGACCCTCCTGCTCCTCCCATGGCAGCACAGAGGGTCCCTGTGACACCCTGAGCCCAGAGCTGTGCCAGGGGTGGGGACCCTCCTGCTGGTGTCACCTGGCCCTTGCAGTGGGTGTGGTGACAGAGACACCAACAGAGACAGAGAGATGGTGGCAGCAGAGAAGGGGAGAGCAGATGGATTTTGTCTGCAGGGGAGGGATTGGGTTGGGAATGAGGAAAATGGGGACTGCCCAGGAGCGCTTGGTGGCTGTGCCCAGAGCCCCCCAGGGGCTGTGCCAGCCCCAGTTCGAGTGCTCCATCCCCCAGCAGACCTGGGAATGCTCCTGGGTGAGGAGAGCAGGAGGGTCTGGCAGCTCCCTCCTTCCCCATCAGTGCAGAAGGTGGAGGAGACATTGTTTAAAGCATCTGCTTCAGTATTTCTGAAGCTGTTGCTGGACTCCTTCCAGATGAATCTAAATTGGAAGGTGTTGCAAGTGCCAGATGGAGCAGGGATCTGTAAGGGAGAAGCATGAAAGGCTTGGAAACACAGGCAGTGTCTTTAAGGAGAGCCAGGAAAAGAAAAGCTTAACAGGCCCTGAGGGGAAGGAACCAGACCTGGCCCTTGGTGGGAGAGAGGGACCTGAAAGGAGCCACGGCAGAGGATCCAGGCAGGGCAGGGCAGCACCATCTCAGCACTGATTTTGGTCTGCACACGGTTGCTTTATTGCTCTTGAGCACTTTTATTCAATTTTAACCTGTTAGCCCTGCTGCACTTTTGATGAATAAGAGTGAGAAATAAATTTTTGTGCCTCAGCCATGGCCTGGGAAGCTCTGCTCCTCATCCTCCCCTCCTCCTGCACCTCCCTGCTTGCCCCAAATCATGGAACCGTTTAGGTTGGGAAAGCCCTCTAGGCTCAGAGTCCAACCTTAACCCACCCCTAACCAAGTCCCCAAGTGCCACATCCACGTGATTTTGAGCACCTCCAGGGATGGTGATTGTAGTTGCACTGTTTTAGAAATCTTTCTCTTCTTTCTCAGGGAGAACAGAGATAAGCTGCATTCTTGTACTTCCTTAATCTCTGTGTTTGGTACTAGGTGTTGTACAGCTGTGACCAATGGTTTTAGGAGGTGGATTCCCTGCTGACCAATAGTTGCTAGATTATTAATGGATATATAAAGAAGTTTTTGTAAATAAAAGTTTCTCTTTTCGCCATCTTGGGTCCTCCTGCCTGCTTCCTCTGCCAGCTTCTGCGAATCACAGGAGATCTAAACCAAGAGGTGATCCCACACTTCCCTGGGCAGCTGTGCCAGGGCTTGGCAAACTTTTGTGATGAAATGTTTCCTAATATCCAATCTGAACATCCCTGGCACAGCTAGAGGCTGTTGCCTCTTGTCCTGTTGTTCAGTCAGCTTGGGGAGCATCCATCTGGAGTTTCACCTGCTGCTGCTGCACTGCTGTGGTGTCTGCTGGAAAACCTCTGTTTGGGTATAACTCCTTGGGAGAACGTGCAAGGGATTTTGTGTTGTTGGATGGCAGGAGAATTTCAGTTTCTGTGAAAGCCACCCTTGTCCTTTGTAAGAGTGATGATAAATTGGATTGTGGGTGCACATCTGATTTCAGTACTCGTGTGCACATCACAACAGAACTGGGTTCCAATTTGATGTTCATCCTGCAGGAAAGTCATTAATAATAATTATCTCAAGGAACAATTTTCATGAGCCTCTTCCAATTTTTAGTCAGCATCCCTTCTGGAAAAATAAATCTTCTGAAATACAGTGAGACTGTTTCTCACCCCCCCAAATTATTATTTATTAAATTCTTTGTTGGTGTTGTCACAGAAATGACGGTGCTGTCACGAGGCTGCATTTCAGTTTCACTTTCTATTATGTGTCCAGTGTTTGCACAGGAATTTGTCAACACCACCACCAAA
The DNA here is from genome assembly GCA_036630365.1 of Acanthiza pusilla. NCBI lineage: Eukaryota > Metazoa > Chordata > Aves > Passeriformes > Acanthizidae > Acanthiza > Acanthiza pusilla. Next base: position 1,065,971 of record JAXCHO010000001.1, on the reverse strand, counting down.
GGATAAATGTGTCATTATTCACACAGTAATTGTAATCTGTGACACTGGGGCTGCATTTACAGAAAGTCAAGAGCAACTCCAGCTCCACTGAGCTGCTCTGGGAATGTCACAGGGGTCCAGGACAGCCTCTGGGCTTTGGCCATGGCACAGCCCATCCTCCCTGCTCTGCTCCCATGGCTCACTCACCCGCAGTGCTCATCCCGGGTGGATTGAGGATGGTCTGACCAGCAGGTGGAAGCAGAGAAAAAAACCTCCCAGGCTCCTGTGTTTGCACGCTGCTCCCAGAGCAGCTGATGTTTCAAACTGCAGCCCATGGAAAATCCTGTGTTGTTTCCTGAGCTTTGCACCTGCTCCAGCACAGCCTCACGTGTGTGATTTTTAACATGATTTTTAACATATTTCTCTGTCATTCATCATCACCAGAGGGCTTTTTGCTTTAATTGTCCCTGCTTTCATACATCAGAAGCAGCAGGAGAGCAAATTTGTGCTTAGCCCCTGTGTTTGTGTGGCTGTTTCTCATGTTGTGCTGCTGGAATAGCAGCGATGGTCAGGCCAGGGTGAGTGCAGGTGCTCAGTATTTAGTCAGGTCCAGGGGCAGAACAAGGGGGCAGGATGGAGGTCAGGGGTGGCTGTTTCAGGAGGCTGGGGTTTGGCAGAACTCTGAAATTCGGGTTTTAGCAGACGTTGGGCCATGAACTAAAACACAACAAGTTCCACCTCAGCATGGGGAAGAGCTGCTTCCCATGGAGGGGCAGAGCCCTGGAGCAGCTGCCCAGGGAATCCTGGAGCTCCTCTTTGGGGACATCCCAAACCCACCTGGACACCTTCCTGTGTCACCTGCCCCAGGTGACCCTGCCTGGGCAGGGGGTTGGAGCAGGCAGGGTCCCTTCCAACCCCAAATTCCGTGGGATTCTGTGATTTGTCTGCTAGAAAGTGCTGTTGCCTTGTCCTGCCCACTGCCCCCATCTTTCCCTTCCAACGAAGCAGAAAGGAGTGTCTGCCCCAGGGTGGGCTCAGGGCTCACTGAGGTCATTGTCACTGGGCTTGAGGTGGACCTTGGGTCATGGTCAGGGTGTCAGTCAAAATGGGAATTCATCTCCATAATCATGACATACATTTGTTTTCCTTGACTGGATTTCAGTTCTTGCTGCTCTGATTGGGATGTGAGACCCCTGCTGATGCTCACAGTGCTGTGAGTTTGATCAATTATGTGTATCTATAGGTACTGGCTGATTAAATTATGGTTATTAAATTAAATCAAGCACTGGTCATCTTCAGGAGCAGAAGTGTTGTTTTTCCCTTGTTCTGAATCAGTATAGCTCAATCATTTATCTAAATGTGTATAATAGTTCTTTTTCTTCAGGAAAATGTTTAATTTCTTTGTCATTGCACAGTTTTTCGCTTTATCATTCCCAAGTATTGGCAGTGTTTGCAGAGGGGTAAAAAAGCATTGCAAAAGGAAATAAATACAAAAGTGTGATGCTTTATGCATAATAAAAGTGCATTTAAGCTCTGACATGTCATATAATCATTCAGCCATGTCACAGACTGATGAATTCCTGAGCTCAGACACTTCAGAGGGGAGTTTCAGTGTGAGATCTGGAATGAAGCTCCCAAACCAGGAGCCAGCTCGTTGGTTTAATGGGCCTTTCTGTCTTTTCAGTGTTCAGCGCTCCACGCTTGGGAGTTCAGCAGATCACAGACTTCCCTGTGCTCGGGCTGTGGTGAAGGGAGCTCCGTGTGGATTTTATAGCAGAATATTTATACCAAGAGGGAAAGGCTTCTTTTAGTCTTAAAATATTTACAGATTTCTGTTATTTTATCCAAGGGGAAAATTAACCTTGTTAGTGTCAGCCGAGGCGTGGTGGAGCTCTCCAGCAGTTGTTCTCACTCCCTTATTAGGGAGATCTTCATGTCAATCCCGGATTTATGGATTGTAATGGAGCTGCTGTAACAGCAGTAATTGGGGAAATTAGTTTGGACGGTGGCATTAATATTCATGCATCCCTGCAACAGCTCTCTGCTAATTAGTGTCTCTTCCTGCTCGATTAGGGTGGCAAAATGGGATGGGATAAATCTCTGGGGTTAACTGGAGCTCCGAGTGGTCACAAGCGTGAGCTGAGGACGGTGGGGACGGCGCTGGCTGGAGCTGTGACATTCCCAAAGGAGCAGGGCTGGGCCATCCCAGCCCCGTGAGGTTCCGTGGGAGCCCCAAGGCCAATGGGGATGGGAAGGGTGGGGAGGTTTGCTCCTGGGGAAACAGGAGTGACGTTGGCTGTGGTTATTCGGCAGCAGCAGGAGCTGGATCTGCCGGGAATACTCCTCCGCGCTGGCCTAGATCTGGGAGAGGTGCTCGGGGAGAGCTTGCTCCATCCCTGATTTCCATAGTCCTGCAGGATACCAGCAGGACAGTCCTGCCTGATTTAATGAGCTCTGCTGGGATATTTTTTTTTCCCCCTCTCATTGAGAGCTGTGAAATGAACACAGTGAGTGCCTTCAGTCTGGGGACAGCAGAGGGGACAGCTGTGCCTCCCTCAGGACGTTGTGGCTTTGTCCTGCTGGCTCTGTAGGTGTGGGGCTCTGACACAGAGCATTTGGGGATGTGCTGCTTGCACACTGAGCCCGTGGGGTTCAGAGGGCTCCCCTCTGGGGACAGCCCTGCACAGTGTCCCACAGAGCCCCGAGCCTCTCGCTGTGTCCCCTCGGCAGCAGCTGTGTCCTTCCCCTGGCAATGGGCCATGTCCCCATGACACAGCTTGGGATGTGCTCTGTTGGTCACCTCCACGTTCCTCAGGGCTGGGCTGTGTCTGGGACACCTTCAGGAGGCTGGAGGGATGGAGAGGAGCTTGGCGAGAGATCTGCACGGCTCTTGCTGTGTCATTGAGCAAAACACTTGTTAGGAGGGTGGTAAAAGAGCAAATAGAGATAATTCCAATAATGATCCCCTGATCTGTTCCTCCTGTGGCTTCCAGGTCCCCGTGGGTGCAGAGGCTGGCTGAGAGAAACCAGGCAGACGAATGAAAAATGGCAAAAAAGGGCAGTTTATTTACCAGAAAGGTTTTTTATATCCATTCATATTCTAGCAACTATTGGTCAGCAAAGAATCCACCTCCTAAACCATTGGTCACAGCCAAAAAACACCTAATACCAAACACAGAGATTAAGAAAGTAAAAGAATGCAACTTATCTATGTTCTCCATGAGAAGGAACAGAAAGAGTTCTAAAACAGTGCAGCCACATCCTCCAGCCTGGGAAACATGGCAGGAGGGCATCCAAAGACCATTCCGTGCCGTGCTGTGCCAGGCACCTCTGTTGGCATGAGGGATGGATTTGCCCTTTCCCTGGGCTGGGGTCCCTGGGCCAGCAGGGCCCTCTGTGCCCTGCCCGGGGCTGTGCCATCCTCTCAGGGTGTGCAGGTGATTAGGAAAATGCAGCAGCGTTGCAGGGCCTGTTTCCCCAGCCTGCTGTCGGCACTAATTAATCCCAGCTCTCCGCGGGATTGCTCTCAATTACGCAGTGCTTCTTCCTTTCCGTCTCCTGTCCCACCTGGCGCTCGGTGCCGCAGTCTGGAGCTGGACTGGGATGGGGAAACAGCCCCCAGGGATGGGTGAGCACCCACAAGTGCTGGGACTGTGCAACAACACAGGCAATCCTTTTCAATTCCTTTCCACCCCCCCTCGGTTTTCTTTCCCTCTCTTGGCAGGAAGGCGAAGCGATGTGCTTCGCTCAGCCTCTTTCACAAACAAAGGAATAAATAAAATAAAGCCATAAATGATCCGAGCGTTTCTCTTGAAAGCTTGGAAGGAAGAAATAAGTAGAAAATGCTATTAGTTCTATTTTTAAAGAGTTGAGAGCTCTGGGATGCCATGGTGATGGAATTGGTGTAAGCACCTGGATAGATACAAATCTGCTGCATGTCTGGGATAATGGAGATGGACTGGGACAGTATGGAAGTGGAAAGGGTCTCTGTTTATTGAGTTTGCCTGTCAGCTTGCTGTTATTAAACATGGTGATTTCCAAGCTGTCAGAATGGATGTTAAAATCTTCTGGCAGTTCTGCCTATGGAAAAGGCTGCAGGAAGACAAATCCCACAAATGATGTGGCTCTGTGTGTTCCCGAGGGCGTGCAGCGAGTGGGGGCACTGGGAGGGGGCAGGGACCCTGCCAGCTGTGCAGCCCGGGGTGTGTGACACCTGTGCCACTCCAGGGATGTGCTGCCTGTGCCCACAGGTGCCACCCACTCCGCAAAGGGTGTCTGTGGAGTAGTGGAGGGGCTCACAACCCTCCTGCAGCCCCAGCAGAGCAGCTGGGTGCCAGATGTTTGGGGATTGGTGCCGTTCTGGGGCCCAGGGAGGTGGCAGCACCCTCAGCACTGGGGGTGGCTCTGGGGCTCCTGGGTGTGGGGCACAGCTGCTGTCCCCCAGTGCCACTGCCACTCCCCAGGGAGTGTCTGTGGAGCAGGGGCTGTGTCAGTGGAGCAGCTGCGTGAGGGATATTTGGGGATTTGTGCCATTCTGGGGCCCAGGGAGGTGGCAGCACCCTCGGCACTGGGGGTGGCTGCTGGGGCTCCTGGGCATGGGGCAGAGCTGCTGTCCCTAGTGCCACTGCCACTCCCCAAGGAGTGTCAATGGAGTAGTGGAGGGGCTCACAACCCTTCTGCAGTTCCAGCAGAGCAGCTGGGTGAGGGATATTTGGGGATTTGTGCCATTCTGGGGCCCAGGGAGGTGGCAGCACCCTTGGCACTGGGGGTGGCTGCTGGGGCTCCTGGGTTTGGGGCAGAGCTGCTGTCCCCAGTGCCACTGCCACTCCCCAGCCAGGGACAGCAATGTCCCTGCTCTGTGGTGCTGGCAGCTGGCAGCATCGCTCAGCTAACTCAGGATACTCCCAGAGCTCTGCTATTTAGGAGCAGGGGGAAGCAGGAGGAAAGAAAGAGGCTTGAGTCACTCGGCTGTGACCATATAATGACTCTGTATACAAATTAGATGGATTCACATGGTGCTTATCTAAATGAGGTTGCCATTTTACAATGCTAATTTTCCCGTTGGTTGCTTGTGATGCCAGAACACGGCGTTTCAAAAAACCATTCCTGTGCTTCTGGGCTCCGGAGCGGCGTGCTGCAGAGGCCGGGAGAGCCGCAGGGTTAGCAAACCTGCCGAGCTCACGCTCCCAGCCACGCAGGGCAGGGCTGCCACTGCAGTAATTAGTAGCAAGTCTGCGGATCTTGATGAAGAATGCACAGGGGGCTTGTTCCTTTGCGCCGTGCTTTTAGCCTCCGGAGGAATAAATAACTGGAGGGAAGGGAATTGAGAAAAGCTGTAATGAAGGAGAAGGGAACAAACCCCGGGTGCTGGTTTCTAAAGCTGCCAGCGAGGGATCTGATAGACACTGTGAGATCTGAGGGTGAGGAGGTGGCATTTCAAAAGCCATCAGCATTCCAGAAAATGCTGTTGTGCACGGAGTTGGAGCAGGAGGTGCAAAACGTGTGCCGAGCGTTTGGAAAAATATCTTGGGTTTTGTTTGTCACTCGGCTCTGATTGTGGCTGATCGCAGGGAATGAGACACTGTGAGCTTTGCCTGGGAGAGCTCACACCGGCATTTAGTATTCCTGCAGGTGCTGCTTTCATTCAAATCTCAGAATATTTTCAAGTGGAGAGCCAAGAGCCCTTCTCCCTCCCCCTGCTGCCCTGCTGTCCTCTCCCCTCTCTGGTTTGCAGAACGGGGCTGGAAGGGCTGATCTGCTCTCGCAGGGAGCTCAGGCCCTGCGGTGGCTCCAGGCTGCTGTGGCCAAGGGTCGAGGAGCTTGGCTGGCTCCTGTCAGCGAGGCTGATGGGCCCAGATGGCCCTGCTGGTCAGGGACTAACGGGGGCCATGACATCCCATTGATGCCGGTGATTTTTGTATTTTCTTTATATACCCTTTTTATATATTTTATACCCTTTCCCTTCCCTGTTACCCTATAGACACACTCCTTGTACCCTGCACAACAGGGTACTCCTTGTACTTTAGCCCCAGATGTTTACAACCCTTGTAGTTTGATATTTAGCTCAGTTTGGGGTCCTGCACAGCGAGGAAGACCAAACATTCACATTCTCTCAGAACTAGAGGCTCCAACCTGTTCTCTCTTGGAACATGCTTTTGTAAACTAGGCTGTGGTCTCATTTGGGGGGGGTTCATTAGAATAGGGGGCAATTATTCATTTATTAAGTTTCTTATTGGGGATTTGGAGTAGATATGCTAATTTTGTGAAGTCCATAAAAATCCAGTATACATTGTATGGGGAGGGTTCCGTCTCGTCCCTCGCTCCATGGCGTGTTTTCCACCTTTGATGAGTCTGGGCACCTAGGATCCTATTGAACCGAGGTAAATTCCCTTTTCCCTGTGCTACTGTGTCTGCTCCGTATTTTTACCAGCCTGTTTAAGGCATCACCATCACAGCATCCCAACGAGCTCCTCTTCCCACGGCCCTTCCTTCCTTCCGGCGCTGCTTCGTTTGTTCTGGGGAGAGCTGACGAGGACCTGTTACAGTCAGTTGTTCAAAATGATCTGACACCCGACATTCTGCATAAACTTCCTTTCAGAAATAGCTATTCAGTGGGAAGTAAAAAAAAAAAAAAAAAAGCAGTGATTTAGGGACTAAACTGCGCATGCATAAACATGAGGTGATCTCCAGAGCCATGGTGCTCATTCTAATGTGATAAATACAGATGCAGGAGTGTTTGCAGAGCCATTCATTGCCGTGTTAATTTTGTGCATCAGCTCCTCCAGCTGTGGGATGTTGTGAGCTCCATTGAGGCCCATGGCAGCTCGCACCAGCTGAGGATGTGATGCTCGGTGTACGATTTTCTGTCACGAGAGGCAAACACGATCTCTCATCATCCCCTCTGCCTGCAGCTGCTCTGGGCTCTGCCTCCATCGCTGCCTGGCTCTGTGAGGCTCATGAAGGGACCCAGGTTGTTCTCTCTGCTGGCTCTGGGCACGAGCCCCGTGCAGGATCAATCCTGCAGCAGTGCTGAGCTCTCCCAGCACCAGCAGCCTTTGCACAGAGCAGGGATGGTGAAACACTCAGTGCTGCCCAGAAATGGGCCCTGTGCCTGTTATCCTCAGGGCTTCCCAGGGTCAGAGCAATCGCCTTCGTTCCCAAAGCTCCCTCCCCTTGTGCATGGATCAGCTGGAGAGCCTTGAGGAGCTCCAGGCAGAACTGCCAGAGGAATCCTTGGCACAGCCATGGAGAGGAGGGGTAGGGCATTCAGGGCTGCCCAGGAACCCCTGAGTTCCATGTCTGGGAGATTGAAGCCAAATTCAGGCGCTGGAATGAACCAGCCCAAAGCTCATCCAGCCCGAGTCCTCTCCTGTTGAAGACAAAGCTCTTCCGAATTTTGATGGGAGGCTCCTCCAGGTACCATTCACATTTCCAGAGTACCTGGAATGTGCCTTTTTTTTCTGCAGGAAGCCAACCTTTGTTTGGTTTGAATGTATTTTAGAATCTGACTGCAAGTGGCTTTATTTGCTGTTTGTTTTTTTCTACTCTTGGTTTCAAGCTGTAAATGAGGCCAGCTCTGTGCCCATGACAGATATCACAGGTCAAGTGTACTGTGACAGTTCTGCTATAAAAACAAACCACACCTGATTTCCTTGAGGTGTGCACCAGGCACAGATGTTTTCTTTGATGAACAGTTAACATGAATATCCCATTTACTGAACAGTGACAGCAATTTACACCAAACTTGACACGTGGGACTTCCAAAGGACACTTGATAGAGAATTGTGAACATTTTTTAGTGACTGAAAATTGAGTTAATGATGAACTAACATTGCCCAGTTCAGCAGAGGTGAGAGCAGGGCAGGTGAGGATGGGAAGGGTTTTTAGTCAGTGGAAGAGGCTTTGCTGTGCTTTAGGATCAGTTTCATTGTGGACAGAGTTGAGGGCTGGGGTCAGTGCTGTTGATGAAATCAGCACTGGACATTGGTTTTTTGTAAGGACAACCTGGATCCAGTCTGGGCAGCTTTCCTGCAGCTTTCCTGTGGCACAGATCCATGGGGCTCCTCTCCTGGCTCTGGGCTGGCTCCAGGCGAGGGCAGGAGCAGCTCTGGGTGCTTCCCATCAGCTGAACGACTGAGCTCTTAGGGACCTTTAAAAATACAGACATATTTCTATATCTGCTAGTTCCTGCATGAGTCTAATAACATGGCCCTTAGAAAGTAATTTGGATTAATTAGAATGTCCGGGCACTTTTGCGATAAAGACATGCAGAGTAATTATCCAGTGTCCAGAATAATCTATTGAGCTTGTGAAGTTTAAGTCTGAAAATTATTCTCCCCTAAGTATTCGTCTTTCTGGCTGTATTTCTGTTATTAAATTTGTTTTCCCCCAAGTTAGATAAGGAGAAATGTAATTATTTAGCTGGCAAGCTTAATGTTGAGGTGAAGAAAAGCAGTGAAGGTAAAAGTGTGATTGCCTTGTGTTTTTTCCTGTAATAATGCAGAAATATTTAGATATCTGTAGAATTACATGGTGATGATGCACTTTGTAAAAGGCCAGAGATGAAATATAAGGAAATAAAAGGTATAGATATTCAGCAGGACTTCATTATACCCTATAACTCTTGGATATGTAGTGGGAGAAATGTCAAATGCAGATTTCTCCCATAATTACAATCCATTCTCCCTCACATCTCTCCTCACTGCATTTTCTCACTCTATACCCAGAGCCTGCGTCCTGAAGGACCTTGCTCTGTTTCTGATGCTCAGAGGACACAACAGGCCTTTTTACTTGTGATAATGTTTATTTTGGATTAAAGAAAATATGAAATCAAAGGCAGTCTAAATATAATCCCTCAGCGTCCCTGGTGAAACCATCCCCACGCCCGGGTCAGCCGTGCCTCCCACATGCTCTGAAGGAATATTAAATGCCTGCGATTCAAAGAGGGAAATTTTTGACCTTGCAGATGATGAAGGGGAAATGGAACGATTTGTCCTCTCTGAGCCCCTCCTGGCAGTCGCTGCTTCTCCCTCGCTGCAAGGGAGACCTGGAGGGGCTGGAGCTTGTCCAGGGCAGGGAATGGAGCTGGGCAGGGCTGGAGAGTCCTGAGTGAGCTGGGAAAGGGCTCAGCCTGGAGAAAAGGGGACCAGGGGGACCTTGTGGCTCTGCACAGCTCCTGACAGGAGGGGACAGCCGGGGGGATTTGGGATCTGATCCCAGGGAACAGCGACAGGAGGAGAGGGAACGGCCTCAGGCTGTGCTGGGGAGGGTTAAGTTGAATATTAGGAACAGTTTCTCCATGGGAAGGGTTAAGTTGAATATTAGGAACAGTTTCTCCATGGGAAGGGTTAAGTTGAATATTAGGAACAGTTTCTCTATGGGAAGGGTTAAGTTGAATATTAGGAACAGTTTCTCCATGGGAAGGGCTGTCCAGCCTGGCACAGCTGCCCAGGGCAGGGGTGGAGTCCCCATCCCTGGAGGGGTTTCAAAGCCACATGGATGTGGCACTTGGGGACATGGGGCAGTGGTGGCCCTGGCACTGCTGGGGGAAGGATTGCGTTTGTATCAGAGCATTTTTCCAGCCCCAACCATTTCTCTCTGGTGATGGATCCTTGCTGCAGCAGGTGGTGGCCGTCACTGGAGGCACAGGCAGGTGTGCCAGGGTGTCCCAGGGTGTCCCAGGTGTGCCAGGGGAGGTGACCTCCGCTGAGTGTGGCTGCAACAGCACTGAGCGCCTGAGCTGAGGGCTGCTCTCACCTGGGGCAGTCACCATTCACCTGCCGCTGAGAACACGTTTGTGTTGTGTGTGTGCTGCAATTCCAGGCAGGAATTTGCTGTTCAGCACAGTCTGTGAGGTGCAAACACCGCTGGGACCTGCCCGCGCTGTGGCTTTCCCTTGCTGTAGGAAGGAGCTCTGTGCTGGATGTGCTGCCTCCCAACTCAGTGCAGCTCAGATGCTCTGGAACGCTGTTCTGGGTTTGATAATGCACAGGGAGATAATTGGTGTTGGTAGGAATAGGAGAATAAAGAAAGGATGTTTGAGATTTTTCCTCGCCTTCATTCGGCCAGGCCATGTGTCTGGGATCAGTAGGAACAGGAGAATAAAGAAAGGATGATTGAGATTTCATCCTCATGTTCATTCAGGCCAGGCCATGTCTCTGGAGTCAGCAGGAACAGGAGAATAAAGAAAGGATGATTGAGATTTCATCCTCGCATTCATTCGGCCAGGCCATGTGTCTGGGATCAGTAGGAACAGGAGAATAAAGAAAGGATGATTGAGATTTCATCCTCGCGTTTGTTCAGGCCAGCCGTGTCTCTGGAATCAGTAGGAACAGGAGAATAAAGGAAGGATGATTGAGATTTCATCCTCGCGTTCATTCGGCCAGGCCGTGTCTCTGGGATCAGCAGGAATTCAAACTCACAGCTCATCAGCTCTGCCCTGTCCCACCCTGCCCGATGGCAGCCTCACACCTGTGCCACCTGCAGGCTGCTCCACCAGCTGGGACAGGCTCCTGGCCCCGTGTCCCACAGCCAGGGCTGGTGCCACCGTCCCCGCCAGCGTCACGGCCCCGCCAGGGCCCTGGGCTTAGGGGAATTTATCTCCTGACGTCACGGGGACGCTGCAGCAGCGATGCTGCTCCCATAAGGGCAGGCTCAGGAGGCTTGTGGCTCCGCTCATCATTTTGGATTAATTTTCTAGCTCTGGTTCGTCATCTGCGGCTGTAGTTATGCAATCGTGTCTCGCCCCGAGCCTCAGCCGCAGGGTGTGGGGAGAGCTCGGGGTGGAGGGACGAGATGGAACAACCTCTTGGGGCTCCTAGGTGTGAGTGACCGTGGCTGCAGGGCCCTCAGACACGAGCTTACACATATTCTTTGTAATTCAAGCTTTCCCCTTGCCTCAAGCTTTTAATAAAGTGCCAATCCAAACCAAGACAGTTTAAGCTCCAGCAGAACCGTTCTGTCAACCACAGTGTGCGAGAGCATTGGAAACCCAGGGGTTTTTATTATTTGACACATTTTTAAATTCAAAAATACTTCCAATGCTGCACAGAGGGAAATGAGCTCCAGAAACCCTGTTTAAATCATCATTTTAGTGTTTGAAATGCAGCTGGTGCCCTAGGGGGTGTTAGAGGAGCCAGGGAGAGGAGCTGCAGGAGCTCACATTGTCTGAGCCTCTCCCTTAACGTGAGACCACTTGGAGACATTTTGATCAGAACTGACTCCTGCTTTTGCAATATCTGCTTGGTGGAAGTCGTTCACAGGAACTCAGTTTTGCCCATGGTGCTTGGAGAAAGTTTAACTTTACACTGAAATTAGAAATAGCCACCTAATGTAGCTAAATCTGTACTGCCAGGTTTTGGATGTGTTGCTGTGTCAGGGCAGGGAGACCAGAGGCTTTATTCTCCTTGGCTGTCAGGCTCTTGGCTATATTGAAAATTTAAGAATAAATATTCAAATCACAGCCTTGTTTTCCACGACATGAACACGGATGCTCTCCTGGAAATGCAGTTATGAGATATGCTCAAATCCGAGCTCGACAGCTCTCATTTAGCCCAATAACTCGGCTCGGAGGGATGATTGTTTCCCCTTGTACCACACGGCAATTTGTTTCCGCTGGGCTGGCTTTGTGTGTCTGTGCTTGTGGATTACTTTCACAAAACTCTGCTCTGCCACTGAGAACATTTTCTGTCTCAGCCTGGCTGCTGAATAAGTCGTTACTGGTGTTGTCTTTATCGGGCTACTTTCAAAATCAATGAGATTTATACTTGCAGATTAAAAACCTTTTAAAATATGCATAGACAATATAAGGTTCAATTATCTGTTTGGGATGAATGAAGCAATGCGTACACATAAATAAAACATAAAAGCTGCTTCACTCTGTTTATATTCTGCTCCTGATTTATTTTCAAAAGAATTAGAATTGGTGAGTCCATATTTGGGTGTGGGAGCTCCAATCTCTGCAAGAATGTTTGTGTTTCTGTGTGTGCTTGGTGTCCACACATCACTTCTCTGTCTGCTCAGATTGGCTCTCAGGTTTTGGGAATGCAGGCAGGGATACGGGGATGGTACACATGGGAGGAGATGGAAACAGATCTACCCAGAGCCACCACGGCCACAGCTGAGTGTACAACCCTGACTGTCTGCTCGGCACTTTGGGTGCTGACAGGACCTTCTGAGAATGCCCTGACTGGGGCAGATCAGAGCACCAGAGAAATGGGAATGTTTTTTGGCACATAGAGGACCTTGCAGTGTGTGTTCAGGCCATGGAGGAGGCAGCCATGCCCTTCATCTGCCTCCATTGTGTACAGAATGGTCACAGAATGGTTTGGGTGGGAAGGACCTTAAATCAGCCACTGCCACCCCTGCCCTGGCAGGGACACCTCCCACTGTCCCAGGCTGCCCCAAGCCCTGTCCAGCCTGGCCTGGGACACTGCCAGGGATCCAGGGGCAGCCACAGCTGCTCTGGGCACCTGCGCCAGGTCCTGCCCACCCTCCCGGGGAGGAATTCCTTCCCAATATTCTAAACCTGCATCTCTCAGCCCAAAGCCATTCCTCTTGTCCTGTCAAGAACATGGAAATAGAGGGAGCAACACAAGAACAAAACTTTCCATGTGTGACATAGAAAATCCTGACGTCAGCCCTTCCAAAATGGAACCCAAACATCCTTTCCATTCCCAAGCCCCAGAGGGTGCTGGCCAGCCATTAGCCTTGGTCTTAGCAGTGGGCTGCAAGTACAGCTGGATTTCTGAATTTTTGCATTTTTGCCACAAGTTCCTTTGTCTTCTGTAGCACTTGGTGGCCAGCCCTTGGTTTGTTCCCTTCTGAATCCCTGTCGGGTCTGTCTGCTGGAGGTGATGCTGCTGCTTCCTCAGGCTGTGGTAGAATAAACAACCCCAGAGGAGATTTGGGCTTAGCACAAACTCAGAGAACACAGAACGTGTCTCTTTTGAACTCGTTCCTTCTCTCTTTGATGCAATATCTCTGTGATTCTGCCCTGGACCCCGTGGTGTGTCATGGGCTCGGAGTGGCAGAACAGCCCTGAGTGTTCTTGGAGGCCTGGGTGTGAGTCCCAGCAGGAGCTGAGCTGTGGAGCAGCCTGGGTGCAGCATCTGATCCCAAACTGGGCCCATTAAAGGCTGGAGCATCCCCCTGCTCTCATCACCTTCCGTGAGTTCAGCTCAAAATTGCCTTGAAGAATTGGCTCCTAATAGCCAAGATCCTTTGAAGCTTTGTTAAGATTTCAAATTGCCTCTAGCAAAGTGCCATCTATTAGCTCAATATCACTCTCCAGCTCTCACTCTATGGGGGCTGGAGTTAAAATATGAAGAGCTGTGCATTCTTGCATTGCGGCGGATGGGCCATCAGCACTGATGTTCTTACTGATGTATCCTAGGAGGAATATTCTCCTTAGTGCTGTAAAATCCAATGTGCTGTGCTGCTCGTAGCTCATCCTCAGGATCTGCAAAGCAGGAAAGCTTTATCGCCGTGCTGCTTTATGGGCAAGCCAGCCAAAATCCTTAACAAGCTGAATATTTCACTTTAAAATATTAAATGTGGAAGTGGCACACTTGTACCTGTGCCGTTGCCTTCGGTATCAATAATCCCTCTGGTGCAGGAGATGAATATCTGTGTTTGGGGATGGAGCTGGGAGAATTTCCCTGTTCCTGGGTGTGTTTGGTGTAGCAGCCAGGGAGAATTGTGGCTCCTGTGTGTCAGAGGGTGGCCCTGGTGTTTGTGCCTTGTCCTGCTTCCTCAGGGCTCAGCAAGGGCGCCTCAGCCATGCCAAGGGCTGGGGACATCAGTGGCTTCCAGGAGCCTCCCCTCCAAGAAGGATAATTGTAAATCAAGGACTTAGAAATAATAATTAACGAGTATAAATTAGATTTTTGCTCTAATATTATTGAATCACAATGCAGATAAAGCAAGAGAAATTAAAATGGGAGTAATATCAATACCAGTTAATTTTACTTCTGAGAAGTGCTCACTCAGGATCTTCATAATTACATAAACACAGCTTTATTCACAAAGAGGAATTTGCACACACAAATTAACCAAGTGTGTATCTAAAACTTTTTTTCCATGTCAGTATAAAGTCAAATACTGCTTTCTGGCCATTTTTTTTTTTTTTTGAGGTATGTTTTTAAACAGAGCAAGTCCCAAGGTATGGCAATTTTCTGGAGCAATTAGCAATTCAGATGGCGAGGGCTGGGCTTGCAAACACAAATAATACCTGCACACAAGAGGAACTATTTTTGCTGCGGTGTGGGTGTGCTGGGGCACAGCAGGGAGGGAATGGTGAGGAACACTCTGGCTTTGGTGCTCTGAGAGCAGATTTCCATCTCTTAGAGCAGCACTCAGTGTGCAGGAGGCTCTGTGTCTGAGCTGCAGCGCCGATGGAGAGTTTGATTTCAGTCACTGTCCGAGGGTCAGAGAGCAGCTGAGCTCCCGTGGGTGTCCCCTGAGCCTGTGTGCTGCAGGGACAGCGCTGGAGCCTGCTCTGCCTCCTGCCAGCTGTGCCCTGGGGCTCTGCTGCCCAGCACAGCCCAGCCCAGCCCAGAGCGTGCAGGGAATTATTTTAATTATCAGGAACATTCTGAATTGGTTCCCAGGCCCAGCTCGAGGAGCTGGACTCCAAAGAATGCTTTTTCCAATGGCAAAGAGTCCCAGAGTCCCGGACTGGTTTGGGTGGGAAGGAACCCCAAAGCTCATCAGTGCCACCCTGCCATGGCAGGGACACCTCCCACTGTCCCAGGAGCTCCAAGCCCTGCCTAGCCTGGCCTGGGACACTGCCAGCGATGGGAAGTAAAGCATTCCAGAAAATAACCTTTTGCTAAGAAAGTATAAATGGCCAAGTCCTGCTCCCCAATATGTGAACTTGTTGAGACGGGGGTTATGTCCTTGTTTATTTTTATTTTTGTGCTCTGACTAATTTTCATTACAACTTTGGGTCCTGGTTTCAAGTCATCTGTGCAAGGTTCTTTAAGCATTTAAAAGCTAAGAAATCACCCCTGTTTTTCTATAAAAATCCAATCTATGCCATAAGCTCATCACTGTCACAAGCAGACCTTGTTCCAGGCGCAGGTCATCAAGATGAAATACAGGACATCTCATATTTATGGACATATCTCATTTTACTGGGTGTTCATGATTTTTTTTCCTGCTTTCTGAGGTGATAAAGTGCTCCCATGAGCCATGTGGACAGTGCTAATTGCTGTAATTATTGTTCCCTTAATTGCTACAATTATTTTTTTCAGGAGTATTTTCTCACTCTAGAAAAGGAAGCAGGAGAGACCTTGCAGATAGGGAAAAGGCTCCCAGCTTGCCAATATCACTCAGGATGTCTTTCCACCGCAGTGCTATGACAGTTGTGGTGAGGATGAGGATTGATTTCTGTGCCTGGAAATTGGCTCTTTCCTGTGCTCTTTCCAGGTTTGAAATTAATTACAAAGAAATGTGTTCAATTAGGAAGGCAGTTGTTTGAGAAAGCCAAAGCAGCTTTGGAAGTGTTTGTTTCAGCAATGGATTCCATCCGTTCTAATGATGGTAATGAGGGGTGGGGAATTCTAAAAGGTGGTGTTGAGCAGCACCATGGCTGCATGATCCTGAAAAATACTGGACAAGGAGAGGGAGATGGAGCCCACCCAGCCCGGGGAGGATGGGTGGAGTGAGCCAGTGTAGACAGAAGAAAAATTGATGTACGTGAACAATTTTGGGTTTATTTTCTTAGTGTTTCTCTGACACCGTGACCGCGGTCAACTCTACCCCAGGGGAGTTTTATTCTCTAGGTCTCCAGAGATTCTTCAGGGGGGAAGAAACTCTCTGGGCTTGAACCACTGCTACATCTCTCTTGCTGCTCTTGAGGACAGTTCTGGTTAATGAAATGTGCTTTGTCTCTTGGGGCTCAGCTTCTCCTTTGCTCTTGGAGTCATTCCTGTCTGTGTTCTGTGCCCTGTGGATCCCTGAGCCTGCTCCGTCCCAGGCTGTGCTGTTCCCTGGTGATCCTCAGGGATTCCCTGTGGGATGGAGGCAGAGAGCTGATGGCAGGCAGGGCTGAGTGTGAGCACTGGGGTTCAGCTATTGGGGAACAGAGAAACAGAGAACTGGGGTGAAAATGCCTTCCCTGGGTGTGCTGGTTCTGTCCCTGCTCAGAGGAATTCGCTCTCGTGGTGTGACTTTGTACTTAGCACTAGGTTTGTCACCTCTGGATGCCTTCAGCAGAGCTGCACAGAAATATTTTCTGTTGCTCCTAAAATCCATTTACATGAAAACTTTCTTAATTGTTCTTTGTTGCTCTGATTTTCTAATATTCGTGGAGATTCGCAGAAGCTCGCAGGGAGGTCAGGCACTCAGCGCACAAGATGGCAAAAAGAGGAACTTTGTTTACAAAAACTTCTTTATATATTCATTAATGATTTAGTAATTATTGGTTGATAGTTTTTCCACCCCCTGTAATGATTGGTTACAACCCTAGAGTGTCCAATACCAAAACAATGAGATTAGAAAGCACAAGAATGCAACTTATCTCTGTTCTCCATGAGAAAGAAGAGAAAGATTTTAAAACAGTGCAACTACAGTTTTTCCTCATTTTCTCATTGGCAACATTTGGTTCTTGAGTGTAGAAAGCACCTCCAAGTGCACTATCTATGGCTTCATCCTAAAACACGATGAGGAGGGATTGTCAAAGGGCTTTAGGAGGATTCGTTCTCATCATTACCCAGGAATGCTCTTCCCAGGTCTTTTGGGAGCCCTGGAGCAAAACTTGCAGTAATATTTGTGTTCATCTGCACCTTCCAGGGGAGAGAGAGGGCATGTGCTGCTGGATGGACCTTTGGGACAGTCCCAGGGGCAGGGCAGGGCTCCTGGCAGGGCTGGGTTGGCAGGGCTGGGCAGGAGGGCAGCTGCAGGCAGAGCTGTTCTGTGTGCTCTGCACCCATGGGGGACTGGGGGCACCCAGGGCTCCCAAGGAAACAGAGAACTCGAGTTCTCTGGGAGCCAGCAGGAAGGTCCATTCCTGTTATCCCTGCAAGCTCTCAGCCGTGCTCTGATCTTACGTAGGATATTGGGTAAAATCTGCACAGAGTCATACGGCTTTAGATGTTCTGAGGATTGCAGGAGCTGGCAGAGAATTCAGGCAGACGAACCCAAGATGGTGAAAGGAGAACTTTATTTACAAAAAACCTCTTTATATATCCATTAATAACCTAGCAACTATTGGTTAGCAAAGAATCCACCTCCTAAAACCATTGGTCACAGCCAAATAACACCTAATACCAAACACAGAGATTAGGAAAGTAAAAGAATGCAGCTTATCTCTATTCTCCCTGAGAAAGAATAGAAAGATTCCTAAAACAGTGCAACTACAGTGTCACAGCGTGGTTTGGGTTCCGAGGCACCTAAAAGGTCATCTCTTCCACCCCTGCCAAGGGCAGGGACAGCTTCCCTGGTTTTGTCTGGATTTCTAGAACTTCCTCCCGGGCTCCCTTCCTGCTCAGAAGGCAAAGTGAGAATTAGAACAGTCTGGAGTTTTGCCCAGGAAAACAGGCAGTGAGAAACTTCAGACAACTTGAGCTGGAGACAATGGAACCAAATCTGTGCAGCTCAGGATGCTGGAGCTGTTTGCTCTGCAATTTGAGATGTGGATGGGGAACAAAGCGGAGCTGTGCTAACTGATTATTAAATCCTGACATGATACATTTCTAAATGAGTAAAACCTGAGCCCTAAACGGATCCCAGGCTGTTACTCATCCATCAGTTCCCAGCAAAGAGCTTTGCAGCCGAGTGCAGCCTTCAGGCATCTCATTTTTGTGAAGCTGGGCTGTTGGGAGGGATTTTGTGCAGCCTTGGCACTGCCCTGGCAGACGTGATGGGGTCAGCAGTGGGGCGGGGGTTCCTATTGTTGGGAAACCATATCAATAAAACTTAATAGGAAATTGAAAATAAAAACGCAGCAAACTGTGAACTTAATATTGCCCTGCTAGGAGCTCATTAATATCTCAATAGGTGCACTCCTGCATTATCTTAATTGCACAAGGTCCTCAGGGAAATTGCCTTTTCTGAAGTCTCCTGACTGCTGTCGCTGCCTGAGGTGGGTTCAGGTGCACAGTTTTCCTAATCTGTTAATGAGTGACTGAGGAGCTGGAGCTGAACTCAGTCCCATTGAGGCAGCACAGCAATTATTTGTGTTTTGGGTGTTTGTCGGTGCTTGGCCGAGGGGATGGGCGGTCAGGCCAGGGCTTTGGCAGCTCCAGGTTTGTGTTCTGCACTGGGATTTGCGTGTCCCAGCTCGGGACACTTGGCTTCAGTGAGGAGCTCACCACGTTCTCATTCTGCTTGGAAAAACAGTTCTGTTGAACAGGGAGAGGAGGAGGATGGTATGGAATGAGACGATGGTACAGAATGAGTTTGAAATGGGAAATGGGAACAGCAAGTCTGTGTTTCAGTGTGTTCTGCTCTGGAATGAGCTGTTCTGAACCTGCTGTGGGAGATGTTTGGTGCTGGGACTGCCTTAACCAGGCTGGTAAAAATATGGAGCAGACACAGCAGTACAGGGAAAAGGGAATTTACCTCGGTTTAATAGGATCCTAGGTGCCCAGACTCATCAAAGGTGGAAAACATGCCATGGAGTGAGTGACGAGTCGGGACCCCCCGTACAACGCGCACTGGATTGTTATGGACTTCACAAAATTAGCATATCTACTTAAAATCTCCCAATAAGAAACTTAATAAATGAATAATTGCCCCCTATTCTAATGAACCTCCCCCAAATGAGACTACAGCCTAGTTTACAAAATCATGTTCCAAGAGAGAACAGGTTGGAGCCTCTAGTTCTGAGGGAATATGAATGTTTGGTCTTCCTCGCTGTGCAGGACCCCAAACTAAGCTCAATATCAAACTACAAGAGTTGTAAACATGTGAGGCTAAAGTGTGCAGGGTACAAGGAGTGTGTTTAAAGGATAACAGGGAAGGGAAAGGGTATAAAATGTATAAAAAGGGTATTAAAAAAAATACAAAAATCACTGGCATCACTGGGAGGAGAGCTGAGGAGGCTCCTTGCTCCCTGCTGTGTTTGTGCTGCCACTCTTGGTGCAGATGTCTCAAACAGGAGCTGCTTTCCAAGCGAGACAACAAGTGGGACCCAGAGACAGCTCTTCATTAGCAGAAGAAAATGAAATAAATGAAGAATAATGGTCAATGTTAAAAATAAATTAACAGTAATTAATCACTGACTAATACAATGTTCCCAGCATTAATCATTCCCTCTTGCTGTAATCAGGGCATCAGCCAGGCAAACCACACGTGGAACTCCTCAATGTGGTGTTTGCCATGGTCCTGCAGGCACAGGGGTTTGAGGAAACTCCTGAGTGTGGTGTTTGAGGAAACTCCTGAGTGTGGTGCTTGGGAAACTCCTGAGTGTGGTGCTGTCCATGGTCCTGCAGACGCGGGGGTTTGGGGAAACTCCTGAGTGTGGTGCTGTCCATGGTCCTGCAGACGCAGGGGTTTGCAGAAACTCCTGAGTGTGGTGTTTGAGGAAACTCCTGAGTGTGGTGTTTGGGGAAACTCCTGAGTGTGGTGTTTGCAGAAACTCCTGAGTGTGGTGTTTGAAGAAACTCCTGAGTGTGGTCTTTGCCATGGTCCTGCACACGCAGGGGTTTGAGGAAAATCTGCTTCCCCGGCAGTGAGTGATGCTCACCTGCCAGCACCTGGCTGTCCTTCAGGAGCCCCAGCTCAGCTCTCTGGAGCCCAAGGCAGCTGCAGTGTGTGCTGGCGAGGCCAGGACCTTGGGGTCCCCTGGACTCTGTGGATCACAGCTCTCTGCCGAGATGTGGGAGCCTTGTGGAAGGCACTCTGGGCTTCTCTGGAGCTTTCTGATGTGTCAGAGCAGAAAACAGGGAAAATGTGGTGGAAGAGAAATCCTGCTTCTTCCAACTCCAGCTTTGAATTGATGACAAAGAACAGATTTTACCAAAGTGAAAGAAAAATAAATCGGTGAAGAGACAGAATATATTTGTCTGGTTAATTTAAAAAAAAAATAAGAACACATCAGCCTGATTTAAAACCCTGTGGTTGTCCCTTGGCCCCTGCTGATCCTCCTTGCCCAGTGACACATCTGCGTCACCCCTGGGAGCAGAGAGCAGGGACATTGGCCAGCCTGGCCGAGGGTCTCGGTGAGCTGGGGCAATCCATTTTTATTTTCAGGTGCCCTTCAGGGCTGGCAGGAGCTGGAGGTTCCCGAGTGATGAGCAGCAGTCAGATTTTGGCTGATGGAAAGTGTCCAGGTTGGACAGCTGGGGTGCTGCAGGTGTGTGGGGGAGGCTGGGCAGGAGGGGAAGGTGACTTTTGTCATGTGTGACACACCGGGCAGGGCAGAGCTCTGGTGGCAGTCGTGTCACACCCACCCAAGCACTTTTCTCCCTGTGCTCAAACAAAACGGGAGGGAAATTCTACTTGGCATATATACGACTTTATGTTGCTTTTAGGTATCCTGTAAGGAACACTGGTAAAACCCTTAGTATCTGCTTTTTATACTCCGAGTGATTGAAGCAGCCAGCAGTAGTTAATATTTTATGAACAGTGGAAAAAGATTTAAAATCCAAAAAGTCTCCTAAGGAATATAAGCAATGCAGCAAATTCTGTAGAAGCTTTGGTTGTTGTAAAAGTGCAAAATGTGCTCCTTTTGATGTTTAGTTGAAAAAGCAGTTGTTGGCAAGTTGGAATACAAAGAGTCGCCACAGATTAGAAGTGATATTTCAGCCTGACTTTTATTATAATTGCAAAAAGCAGCACTGGGCTGGGTGAGGGTGAGGGCAGGGAGTTTGTCTGGTTAATGGTGGGTGACAGGTTGAGTGTCACCCAAATGTCACCAGGCATTGGTTACAGCAGAGGGACAGAACAGAACTGACCTGGTTTGGCTGCCCAGGGTGCCCAGCAGGGTCTGTGCTCTGCAGCAGAGGGTGAGGGATCAGCACCCTGGGACAGAGCTCCAGGAGCCTCTGGCAGCACCTTGGGCACAGGTGGCATTGTTGGGGTGTCTGTGCAGGGCCAGGGTGGCACTGATGATCCTTGGGGTCCCTTCCAGCTCAGGACATTTTGTGATTCTATGAAAATTTACATGTTTGTTTAGGTTGAGTAATAACTGTTGGGGGAGTTAATAATTTTTCCATGCAAAGTTCACATCTCTGTTCACTCTTCCGGCTCTCCAGCAGCAATTTTGCATTTGGTGACTGCTTTTCCTCTGCTGTGGAAATGCCTGTGTAGCTGTACAGATATAATGTGCATTCTGGGGAAATTTGCTCTCCTCTGCCCCTGCTCTCTGTGCAGCCAAAGGTGCTGAGCCCTGAGCATTGATCCTAAATAAAAATATCATGTTTATTTTTCTGAGGAGGCAGGAGAGCTGAGAAATACTTGTAGCATAATAAATACTTGTGGAATGCTGTGCAGACACCACGTCTGGGAGTGCAGGAGAGTCTGCAGTGAGGCACCAAGCCTGCCCTCTGCTCAGATCATTATAGACGATCATGTTTGTGTGTATTGCAAATCCCTGCTTCCCCTCCGGGCCATCTCCAGAGAGAATTATGGCAGGTTCCTTAATTTAAGGAGCAGTCCCAGACTGTTACTCAAACAATTGCATAATGGGCTTGGGGATTAACATCCTGTCAGCTCAGTAACTGCTCAGGGGCCTTTGTTACCGAGGGGAAAAAGCCCTGAACGTATTCTGGTGCTCTGTTACCAAAGGCACTGTCAGACTCCTCCACACTCTGCTGAGAGAAGGAAAAGCAGTGGCTGCTCTGTTGGGACAGAGCTGAGCCTGCCCAGGCTGTGTCTGTGGGACAGACATGTCCATGCTCAGCAGCCTTCACACTGTTCTGCATCAGAAATAATAAAAAACCTCTACTTTTCACACTGTTCTGCATCAGAAATAATAAAAAACCTTTACTTTTCCTTAAACCTGGAGCCCTCATCCTCCAAAGGCTGAGGAAGGGTGTCCCTGGCTCGCAGCCAGCCCTGGCAGGTGTAGGGTTAATGTCGGTGGCATTCAGGATCCCAAATCCTGGTGAAGCCAGAGACAAGGGCAGTGATGAAAATGGTTTGTGTGCTGTATCTGATTGCCTTGAAGGATCGATGATGGCTGTGCACACACAGAGTTGTCTCCAATTGATTCACAATTTTTATTTGGGTAACGTCAAGCCTGTGAAAAGATCATTCCTTTGGCTTGTGCCTTGTAAAGGAAAATGGTGGAGAAATCGAGCTGGACACAGCAAAGCCAGAGCTCAGCTGAAGCCAAGTGCTTTAGCTGCTGCTGCAACAAGTGCCATGAGTATGTGAATGTGTGTATTTATCAGAAATTGTTTTTTTCTACAGATCCCACAAATCAGTTATGCCTCAACTGCACCAGAGTTGAGCGATGACAGGCGCTATGATTTCTTCTCACGGGTGGTTCCTCCAGATTCCTTCCAAGCACAAGCAATGGTGGACATTGTGAAAGCTTTGGGATGGAATTATGTATCCACTTTGGCATCTGAAGGGAATTATGGAGAAAAAGGAGTCGAGTCCTTCATGCAAATTTCCAGAGAGGCAGGTAGGCAACGCCCGTGCTCCCTCCAGAAAGCGCTGCGGAAGTGATGAATGTCATTTTGTGCCAAATGTGATCGTATTTTTCTAGAGCTGATATTTGATTCTAAAGTTGCTCCAGTTCTTTGCAATGCTCTGCAATGGCTCCTGGGTACTGTCATTCCTAAACTGCTCGTGGGGTTTCAGATCGTGGGAGCCCTCAGTGGTTTTCTGTCATTTCTCGGGAAAATAGAAATCCTTGAGTCGTCCCCAGCTCCTCCTGTTGCCCTGGCTGAGGTTTCCTTGTGCTGCCATGGGGGAGGCCAGACTCAGAAAGGCTGAGCTCTTCTGTCTGCCCAGCCTGGAATTCTGCTCTGAATGCTGCTTACAGCCCTGGCTTGTGTCGCTGTTGGTGCTCAGCATTCACATCCATCTGATCTGTGCTGCTTTGCTTTGCTTTTCTCTGACCGTTCGGTGGGGTGAATTCAGAACCTTTCCCTGGATGGCTCAGGGATGTGGGACACTGCTGTGGGGTATGGGGCCAGGCCTTGGGTGCGAATCCTTGGCAGCTGATTTGCACTCCAGATCCCTAAGGGCTTGGAAACGGAAATGTTTGAAGTTGATTCCTGTGCTGGGAAGGAAAAAGAAGCAGATGATGCAATGGATCGTTGGTGATAAATGCAAGGGCTGTCTCCAGAAGGCTTTGGTGAGAGAGCTGGGGTGGGGTGGGGAATCCATCCTCGTGGGGCAAGGAGAGCTCGGCTGTGTTCCCCAAATGGAAACCCCAGATCTCCCACCCTGTGCCTGCCTGGCACTGCCTTGAGTGAAACCAGCCCCATCCACAGCTCCCAGAGCCACGGGAATCCCCAGGCAGGGACAGCAGGGCAGAGGCAGCGCAGGGGCCGGGCAGGAGCTGCTCTGGGGCAGGGCAGGGGCAGGAGCTGCTCTGGACAAGGGCAGGAGCTGCTCTGGGGCAGGGCAGGGGCAGGAGCTGCTCTGGGGCAGGGCAGGAGCTGCTCTGGACAAGGGCAGGAGCTGCTCTGGAGCAGGGCAGGGGCAGGAGCTGCTCTGGGGCAGGGCAGGGGCAGGAGCTGCTCTGGACAAGGGCAGGAGCTGCTCTGGGGCAGGGCAGGGGCAGGAGCTGCTCTGGGGCAGGGCAGGAGCTGCTCTGGAGCAGGGCAGGGGCAGGAGCTGCTCTGGGGCAGGGCAGGGGCAGGAGCTGCTCTGGACAAGGGCAGGAGCTGCTCTGGGGCAGGGCAGGGGCAGGAGCTGCTCTGGGGCAGGGCAGGAGCTGCTCTGGACAAGGGCAGGAGCTGCTCTGGAGCAGGGCAGGGGCAGGAGCTGCTCTGGGGCAGGGCAGGAGCTGCTCTGGAGCAGGGCAGGGGCAGGAGCTGCTCTGGGGCAGGGCAGGAGCTGCTCTGGAGCAGGGCAGGGGCAGGAGCTGCTCTGGGGCAGGGCAGGAGCTGCTCTGGAGCAGGGCAGGGGCAGGAGCTGCTCTGGAGCAGGGCAGGAGCTGCTCTGGGGCAGGGCAGGAGCTGCTCTGGGGCAGGGCAGGGCAGGAGCTGCTCTGGGGCAGGGCAGAGCAGGGGCAGGGCAGGAGCTGCTCTGGAGCAGGGCAGGAGCTGCTCTGGAGCAGGGCAGGGGCAGGAGCTGCTCTGGGGCAGGGCAGGGGCAGGAGCTGCTCTGGACAAGGGCAGGAGCTGCTCTGGGGCAGGGGCAGGGCAGGAGCTGCTCTGGAGTGTCGCTGGTAGCTCGTGGTAATCAGGCAGTCAGCACACGCAAGATGGCAAATGAGGCAAAATTTATTTACAAAACTTTCTTTATCTATGCATTAATAGTCTAACAACTATTGGTCGACAGTTTTCCACCCCCTAAGAGGATTGGCTGGAGCCCTAGAGCATCCTGCACCCAAACAAAGATTAGAAAAGCACAAGAATTCAGCTTGTCTCTATTCCTCATGAGAAAGAGGAGAAAAAATTTTGAAATAGTGCATCCACACTGGAGCAGCCTCGGGGCTCCCGTGGGTTCCTCGGGGCTGTCCCAGGCTGTCCCACAGCCTCACTCTGCCTGCAGGGACAAACCCCAGCTGCTCTCACCCTGGCCCTGGAGGATGGATCCCTCCTGGCAGCTCCTTCCAGGGAACGAGCAGGGACAGGGGCTGGGCTTGAAGGAAAGGCCTTTGGAGAGGGGGAGCCGGAATTGTTGCCTTGTGTTGGTGTCACAGAAAGAACCCACATTTGCATAAATTCGTCTGTTCCTACGAATGCATATTTATGTGGTATTAAAGCAAATGGGTTTGGATTTAATACAGCAGGAAGTGACAAATGCCACTGCTCATTAGAATTTAAAATTTACTTTATTTGCAAATATCCACTGTTGCAAAATCGCACCCAAAATGTGTTCTCTGTGACAAGGACAGGCTCTGGCCGAAGAACAGATCCCATTTTATAGACCTTGTGCAGAATTCCATTTATTCTCTGAGCTGTTCATGTAGTCAACATGTAAGTGAACATCCTTCTGAAAAAGCAAAGCACAAAGCCTGAGCAGCGCCCTGCTCACAGCAGCTCTGCTCCCAGGGTGATGTAGGTCATGCCTGGGAGATTAAGGCACGAGCAGGGAGAGAGCCTAAACTTCTCCCACAGACCCTGGGATGGGAATAATCCGATCCCCGGCGCTGCTGCTGCTGCTTAGGGCTGCGCTCAGCTTCTCGTGTCACTCAGATAAAGCTCAGGTGAAGTTCTGATGGCGTTTAATACCTGCCAGCAAGTTCCCTGGGGGTTCGGAACCCCGCGAGGTGCGGGATGATCCTGTTGTTTGCAGGTTTAACAGATCCTGGTTTTGGAGGTTTGACAGGACCCTGGTTTTGGAGGTTTGACAGGATCTTGTTGTTTGGAGGTTTAACAGATCCTGGTTTTGGAGGTTTAACAGATCCTGTTTTTGCAGGTTTAACAGATCCTGGTTTTGCAGGTTTAACAGATCCTGTTTTTGCAGGTTTAACAGATCCTGGTTTTGGAGGTTTAACAGATCCTGTTTTTGCAGGTTTAACAGATCCTGGTTTTGGAGGTTTAACAGATCCTGTTTTTGCAGGTTTAACAGATCCTGGTTTTGGAGGTTTAACAGATCCTGTTTTTGCAGGTTTAACAGGATCCTGGTTTTGGAGGTTTAAGGGAGCAGTGCTGCCTGCAGAGGCAGGTCCTGATCTCCAATCCCCGTGGGACAGTGCCACCGTGTCCCCCAGCTTTGGGCTGTGGCCTCGTCCTGCCGTGAGCTGGAGCTCGTGCTCGCTGGCAGGAGCTGTGCCAGTGCTCCTAAATCTCCCTGGCAGGAGCCTGGAGCCAGGGCAGGTCAGCTCTGCACAGGAACAGGATGAGAGCAAACAGCCTCAGGGTGTGCCAGGGGACGGTCAGGCTGGAAATTGGGGAAAACTTCTCACAGAAAGAGCTGTCCAGCCTGGCAGGGGCTGCCCTGGGCACTGAGGTGCTCACAGAAGGTTTGGAGGTGGCACTTGAGGAGCAGAGCTGTGCTGCTCCGATTTTCTGATATTCGTGGAGATTGGCGGAAGCTCGCAGGGAAGTCAGGCAGGCAGCACCAAGATGGCGAAAAGAGAAACTTTATTTACAAGAACTTCTTTATATATCCATTAATAGTCTGATAATTATTGGTCGATAGTTTTTCCACCCCTGTAATGATTGGTTACAGCTCTAGAGCATCCAGTACCAAAACAAAGAGATCAGAAAGCACAAGAATGCAACTTATCTCTGTTCTCCATGAGAAAGAAGAGAAAGATTTTAAAACAGTGCAGCTACAGAGCTGGGAGAGGCGTGGGAGCAGAACCCACACCACCTCTCCCTGCGTGGCCCCTCAGGAGCAGGCAGATCTGCAGGAGCAGGAGCAGCCCCAGGGCAGGGGAATTCATCCCAGAGCTGAGATCCCAGCCGGGAGCAGTGGCTGTCAGCTCCCCAGCATTGTCTGGCATCTCACAATCGGTGTCCTTTGGCAGAAAGGAAGGTTTAGTCCGTGGGTACCAACACATTTCCTGGCTTTGGCCTGGAATCTGTAGCAATCTCATTATCCTGAAGTCAGTGTTTTATCCAAACTTCTTTCTGATCAGTTGGGATCTTAGGAAATCTGAGGATCAGTAGAAAGTGCTACCCCTGCTTAGTTTTCAAATATGCTTTAGCATATAAAGACTTTGCTTGATCCTCTGAGTTAATAATTCTTCACAAAGTGACTTTTATTATGAGCACTTCAAGCGAGTTTGAATATGTCATTGTGGCAGGAGATGAAGATTTGAAACATGCTCTGCAGTCTGTGGGATTAATAAATTAGGGGAATGGTCTAATTATGGGAAATCTAAAGGACAATTTCAGATTATTAATGAAACTACTGAATACTTGAATTTCAAAGATTAATTCATCTTTGATTTTTTTTTTTAAAGATTAATCTGTACCAGAAGGTTAATTGCTATCTGTAAGAAATATATATATTGAAGTCGTTAGCAAAAGACCACTTGAATGCCTCCTAACAGATAAATGAAAGATCTGGAGTGCATTTATTAATGTTCTGCTCTCCCCAAATGGCCCATTTTCACAGCTGAGTTCGCTGGCTGCGGTGCTGGTGGAGCTTTTGATGCTCTGTCCCTCCAGGGCTGCAGCTCCCGGGGCTGAGAGGGAGCTGGGGCTGCAGGCTGTGTGTGCCTCCTCCTGTCCCTGCTGTGCCCTGCTCGGCTCCTGCAGGGCCAAGAGCTGTGTCTGTGCAGGGCAGGGGGGCAGAGGGGCAGGGGGGCACAGCTCCACTGCCAGTGCCACCGTGATGGTGCTCTCAGCATTGGAGGGGCTGGGGAAGGACTCTGGGGGAGCCTGGCCCTTTCTCTGTGCTCTCAGCATTGGAGGGGCTAGGGAAGGAGTCTGGGGGAGCCTGGCCCTTTCTCTGTGCTCTCAGCATTTGGAGGGGCAGGGGAAGGAGTCTGGGGGAGCCTGGCCCTTTCTCTGTGCTCTCAGCATTTGGAGGGGCAGGGGAAGGACTCTGGGGGAGCCTGGCCCTTTCTCTGTGCTCTCAGCATTTGGAGGGGCAGGGGAAGGACTCTGGGGGAGCCTGGCCCTTTCTCTGTGCTCTCAGCATTGGAGGGGCTGCAGAAGGACTCTGGGGGAGCTTGGCCCTTTCTCTGTGCTCTCAGCATTTGGAGGGGCTGCAGAAGGACTCTGGGGGAGCCTGGCCCTTTCTCTGTGCTCTCAGCCGTGCCAAAGGGGCTGCAGAAGGACTCTGGGGGAGCCTGGCCCTGTCTCTGTGCTCTCAGCCGTGCCAAAGGGGCTGCAGAAGGACTCTGGGGGAGCCTGGCCCTTTCTCTGTGCTCTCAGCCGTGCCAAAGGGGCTCCAGCCCCGGCGCAGGGCGCTGCTGTGCCTGGGCTGAAGGTGTGTGCAGGTAGCAGGGGCAGGGCTGTGCTGGTCACAGCCACCGTGAGTGACCCTGACAGCAAACACAGAGTCACCTCTGAACCCCTTTAGTGTGGGAAGCACAACCCTCCTGATCTCCTTGTCTGCTGCCTTCACGGAGGTTTTTGTACATCTCATTTCTGTAATTCCCCAGTCCCCATGGCCCCGCAGACATCTCTTACATGAGGTGGGAACATCTCTGTGCACAGGGCAGGGCTGGAATTGCTCAGGGGCTCCAGCCCCACAGAGGGGACCCTTCACATGGGTGGAACAAGATTATGTTTGAGGTCCCATCCAACCCAAACCACTCTGGTTTCAATCCTTCCTGCCCTCATAAGCACAACTTCTTCCCAGCAGTGCTACTGAATAGATTTCTCACTATCAACTTGAATTTCTTTATCTTGTTTTTCCCTTTAGGTTTGCATTTGCCACAAACCTCTGTGTATTCACACAGGTACAAACCTGTGTGAGACACATTGTCCTTGTGTCTGTCAAGGGAAACTGGGCCAGGGAGGGTCAGGATGGAGGTCAGGGAAAAGTTCTTCCCCAGAGGTGCTGGCACTGCCCAGGCTGCCCAGGGAATGGGCACAGCCCCAGAGCTCCAGGAGCGTTGGGACAGCACTGCCAGGGATGCCCAGGGTGGGATTTTGGGGTGTCTGTGCAGGGACAGGAGCTGATCAATGATCCTGAGGGTCCCTTCCAGCCCAGGACATTCCATGGCTCTGTGTCACTCCTCCAGAATCAGAGGAACCACTGTGCTTTGCACTGCACCACAGTCTGTGCATTAAACACCATCCTCTCCAAACCCATCGGCTTCTGTACAAGTTACTGGCACACAATTAAGTACTCACTACAGAAGTTATTTTCTATGGGTTTGTTATCTATAGAAAAGACTGTTTTAAACCCCTTTACCCTCCAAAAACTGAACATGCACCCACTTTTCCTAGAGCTTTGATATTTGTTTTCTCTGCTGACTTGTGTTTCTCCCAAGGTCCAAACCTTTCACTGGGGGTTTTTGAGGATCTGAGCCATGTCCTGATGCTCCCTGACCCCCTCAGAGGTATCAGAATACTCAGCCCTTGCTGACAGGAGCTGACACCGATGAAAGCCCAGAGCTGCTCTGTCATCGCTCAGTGATTCACACAGCACTCTGTAGGCTCCTGTAGGTCTGTTCAGCTGCCTGCTCTGATCCTGAATCTGCATTTTTGTAACAGAACTTCGTTTTCATGCTGTCTCTTGGGAATTCCATTAGCACAAATTAGTGCAGGGTAACAGGAGAGAGTGAAATCACTGCTGGGAGGGAGCTGTGCAGCTGTCTGGGGCTGAGAGGAGACTGCTCTGTCTGAACGTCTCCAGTGCCGTGCTGGCTCCTGGTGCCAAGTAGAAAATCCTGATTTATTTCCTTTTTTGTAGGAGTTTGGGGGTCGGTTTTGTTTTCGGACAGTCGGGACGGAGATGAGAGATCTCTGGAGTGTGGTCTGAGAGCATGAGGTTTATTGTGAAAGGTGTGGGGGTAGGGGAGCTGCCAGGAGCTGCCAGACACAGCTCAGAGCAGGGCAGGGAGGGGAGAGAGAGAGAGAGAAGAAAAAGAATAATGATAGAATGCCGTGGTTGCCGTTTACAATACAATAAATCATCTTCTGTGCTGAATATTCTAATTTTCACTAACCAATCTAGGACAAGCTCCAAATCCTACAACATTTCCATACAGCCTGTGAGAGTCATTGCATTACCATACAGAGTTAGATTTTAAACTCTAAAAACTGCTTTTTGGACCCTCTGCCGAGTTGGCAGGGTCTGCTCTGACCCTTGGACCTGTCTGCAAGCAGAGGGGATTGTTTAATCCAAAGGGGAATTGTTTAATCAGAAGGGGAATTGTTTAATCCAAAGGGGAATTGTTTAATCAAAAGGAGATTACCTTCAGTGGCCACACCATTGTTTCCAGTTGTTCAGTCACTGGGGTTTGGTATCTCAAAGTTGTCTTCATTTCAATCTCGCTCACAGTTTCCATATTCTCAGCATCTTTTGCCAGGCAATCATATTGATAAGGCTTTCCTATTTCATCCTCCCCAACATTTTTGCCTACATCCTGTTCCTGGTGCCACATCTCTGTTTCCTCTGGATCCACTGAAGCCCTGAATGGGCTCAGAGCACTCAGCACAAGCAGCAGGCTCTTTCCAAGGCACCCCAGGTTAGAAATGAGGAGGGAAGGTGACAGAAGGGCTGGGCACAGATTGCTCTGGCCGTGCTAATGAATCACAGAATTTTTAGTGAAGCTTTGGCCCTGCTGGCAGTGGGCGCTGCCCATCCTCCAGGGCTGCCCAGGCTGGTGCCCTCTGCTCTCAGCTCCCCGTGGCTCCAAACAGAGCCAGGTGTGAGCAGCCCCGGGGGTCAGTCAGTGTCTGGAAGGGATGAGGTGTGCCCACCCTGAGCAGGCTGAGCTCAGGGATGTCCCTGTGCACAGCCCCGGGGCAGGAGCCTCTGCAGCCCCTCAGACAAATCCAGATGTAAAGGTGGCTTTGAAGGGCAGCCAAGGAAATCCAGAGCCGTGGCTGGGGGTGCAGCAGGTCTGGGCTCTCTGCAGGGCCAGGGTGGTCATGCAGAGGGCA
This sequence comes from Acanthiza pusilla, assembly GCA_036630365.1. Lineage (NCBI taxonomy): Eukaryota > Metazoa > Chordata > Aves > Passeriformes > Acanthizidae > Acanthiza > Acanthiza pusilla. Next base: position 1,035,402 of record JAXCHO010000001.1, on the reverse strand, counting down.
GGAGGAGGTCTGGGGAGGGCTCCCAGGGAGTCCCTGCTCCTGCAGACCCCTCCTTGGTCCCTCTGCAGGGCTGTCCCTCTGCCTCCAGTTGTGTTCAGTCACTCTGCTTTGATGGCAATGGCCTTTGGCCATTCTCTTGGGAGCTGTTTTCTGGATCAAACACAGCAAAAACAAATGTGTAAACCACTCAGAAAATCAAGTCATTTATATCCAAGCACTTCAAGTGTTTTCCATTTTTCTTTCCGCTCTCCCCAAGTACTCAGGCACGTGTCCTTTCGGTGTGCAGTGATGTTAAATAACAACATTATGAAATCTATTGTTCGCCCTCCTATTGTCAAATAACAAATGTTTTGTCATAGCAGAAAAAACAATCAGGAAAAATTGCTGTCTGAAGTTGTACTGACTTGTGTTGTGTGCCACAGTCTGGCAGGGTTAATGAGATTTCCTGTTAATTGTAGCTGAGCTGGGAGAAGATGCCCTGGCCTTGATCCTCAGGGGTGGTTGGGGTTGCGCTGAGAGCTGAAGGTATTTCTGGGAGTGGGAAAGCAAAATCTGTGGCTGTGAGTGCTGCTGTGGCTCTTTGGAAACTCGTGAGCAGAGATGTGCACAGGAGGGGAGGGGTGAGTCCTTAAGGTGATGAGTGGAATTTAAAGCTCCTTTTGTGCCTGGCTGAGGTGTCACAGAGCCCTCGAGGCCCCAGCCTGTGTTTCTAGAGCACCAAAACATTGTGGCTGCAGCCATCACCTCCTCAGCGAGATGTTAAAAAATGGCTTGAAGAGCAGGACCAGGATATGCTAGAGGCTCTGCTTTTGCAGCCTCTGCCACCACAGAACACAGGCTAGGCATTGTGCGAGCAAAACCTCGATGGTAAGCTGCAAGGACAGTGTCCTTGGTGGTCTGGGAAGCACCGAATTTATGAAAGAGAAATTGTGGTCAAAAGAATGCAGAACATCAGATGAAGGGACCACGAGCTGGGAGGGACAAGTGATGGAGCTGTGTGCAAGTAACCATAATAGTGTGGCAAGGAGTCTGACTAAGCAATGACATAATGACATGGAAAACCTGCTAGCTGCTGAGAAATGTACTTCAGTCTGAGAACCTAGAGAAACAGGAGAATAAAGCTTGTGTTGATCACATTGATCCTGTATCGCTTATTCTCCTCATCGATTGCAGTGCAGGGCCTTAAATGGAATTACCTTAAATGGAATTACCTTAAATGGTGAATACCTTAAATGGTGAATACCTGAAATGGTGAATTTTTGCACCGCTTCAGCGAGGCTTCTTCCCACCTGAGCCAAACTGATGTCCTGAGCCCTGGCTCTGTTCCCTGCTCAGTAAAGAAGAGTGATGAGATCTCAGCTGCCCTTTGGAAACATCCATTTCTCTCTTGACTACACAGGCAGTGTTGGCACCAAATATAAGTACATCGTTAAAGAGCTTGAATTTAAAAAAAAATCCAATCATTGGTATCTAGTGATAGATGTATTTTCTCCTCTTTCGCCATCATTGGGAGATAAGTACCTGGTGTAGATTTATAGGGTCCTTGTGATCTCGCTCAGGAGAGCAGGGAGGCTGATGGGCACTGGGAAATGAGGGTCTGGATGTGCCCTGGCAGCTCCAGGAGCCCCTGCCCACCCTGTAATTCCGGCATGGAACCAGCCAGGGCTGAGTAATTCCTCCTGCTCCAACAGACTCGTGAAAAATCAATCAAACAGAGCTGGGGAGAAGGAATCCAGGTACAGATCTGATGGGATGATTGCCTTTGTGTCTGCTAGGTGGAACGGGAGAGCAGCTCATCCCGATCCGCACAGAAATCGGAATGTGCTCCGGAATGAGCTCCCCCAGTGTTATTGGAGCTGTGACAGGCTCTGCTCCCTCAGAGCATCAGCCCCTTCATGATAAATATCTGCCTTTTTATGGCACTTATTGACCATGCGGAGATTGCATCTCAAGGAGAGAATAAAATTGAAATAGGCACTTCTTGCTGCTGAACAAATAACTGCCAGGCTCCTTTCAAAACAGTCCCCCAGCTTTAACAGAGCACTGCTCGTGCGGAATGTGCAGTGTGGATCGGCCGGAGAGAGGGGATCTGCTAAGTCCTTGGTGATACGAAGCAGAAAAATGCATTGCTGGTGCTCATTTCTGATGGGGAAGTTGGGCACCCCAGGGAGCTCTGGGCCCTCATTTCTTGTGGTGAAGTTGGACACCCCAATGAGCTCTGGGCCCTCATTTCTCACGGTAAAGTTGGGCACCCCATGGAGCTCTGGGCTCTCATTTCTGATGGGGAAATTGGGCACCCCATGGAGCTCTGGGCCCTCATTTCTCATGGGGAAATTGGGCACCCCAGGGAGCTCTCAGTCCTCATTTCTCATGGGGAAATTGGGCACCCCAGCAAGCTCTGGGCCCTCATTTCTGATGGTGAATTGGGACACTCCAGGGAGCTCCGGACCCTCATTTCTCTTGGTAAATTTGGGCACCCCAGGGAGCTCTCGGTTCTCATTTCTCAGGGTGAATTTGGGCACCCCATGGAGTTCTGGGCTCTCATTTCTCATGGGGAAGTTGGGCACCCCATGGAGCTCTCAGTCCTCATTTCTCATGGGGAAGTTGGACACCCCAGCAAGCTCTCAGTCCTCATTTCTTGCAGTGAAGTTGGACACCCCAGGGAGCTCTGGGCCCTCATTTCTCACGGTGAAGTTGGGCACCCCAAATCTCTGCGTTCGGCCACGCTCACCCCGTGGGTGCTGCTTTGCTGCAGCTCAGCCCAGGTCCCTCAGCCCAGGTGTTCCATTTGTTCCTTGGCAGCATTTCTGCATCTCAAGGGTAATGGCTCCTCCCGGGAAGGACGGCAGCGCTGGCGTTTGTTCTGCAGCCAAGTGCTGCTGGGGAGGATGGAAAATGGGGAAAAAGGTGGAGATGCTGAGGAAGTGGACACAAAGTTGGTTAATGTGCATTAGGAAGCTCGAGGAGGAGATCCCTTGAAGTGCAGAGGCTGCTGTTCTGGGGAGGGGAAGGGGAAAGGAGAGCATTTGGGGTTAGAGAACAACAAAAGGAACAAGTCTGTGGAGAGAGCGAGGGAGGGATGAAAAGCTGGAGAACAAAGGTGGATAGAAGTGACTGAGGTTGCAAAGACTGAGCCATGGCAGGGAAAAAACATCCATGAGTAAGGAAGATTTGCCATAGACAGTGGGCTGGAAAACCACATTTGTTTCATCCAAAAAAAAAACCTGATTTTGGGAGCAGAGTTGACTTTGATTGTGAAAACTTAAAACTTCTGGAAGACAAGACAGGAATTCTTCCCCAAGTCTCTCTTTTGTGCCAGGGGCAGGGAAGCCAGGCTTCCTGGCGGTTTGTCTCTGAGTGCCTTTGCTCCTCAGCTGGCTCTCCCTGCCTCCCAGCCTGCCTGCAGGGACTCGTGGAGCCTGTGAATCCTGAGAATCCTGAGAATCCCAAAAATCCCAGCTCCCACCTCGCCTCCGGCGCCTCTCCCATGCGTGGTGCAGAGCAGCTTGTCAGCTTTCCCGGAGGAATCAAACGAATTTCATAGAACGTGCTGCAGAGGAAGGCCCTGCTGTCACTGAGACTTTCCCCTCGGAAAGCAGAACTCTCGTGATCGCACGGAGGCCTTCCCCTGGGATGTGTCTGTGGTGCAAAGCAGGATGAATTTGTTGGGACTTCACTTGGGACCAGCTCTAAATGTGTCTGTGCGGCTGAGGGGGAATAGATAATGGATGCAGGGAGTTATTCCAGTTTCTGTCGCTGAAATCCTGTGCCCCAGGAGGAAATACAAAATATTGCCTTGGCTTGTACCTTCCACACTCCACAGTGCCTTTCCCTTGGTGCTGATGCAGGAGCAGCTCTCCCGGCCGTGGGGGAGTACAGAACGTAAATAATTCGGAGATGCCTCTTCCATCACACCCTCACTGCCTCCTTCATTCCTCATCCTTCCTCAGACAGCTGAGGATGACAAACACCCTGAGCCTCCACGCTCTTGGAAGGTGGTTTGGTGCTTTTCATGCACTCCTAGTGATCTTCTGGGCAGCCAGGAGCACTCCCTGCTCTGTCCCAGAGGTGTCTGAGCCTTCCTTGTGCAGGGAGGAGAGTTCAGTGTGAGGAGAGGATCCCTCTGTGTCTGCCCTGCAGAGTCCTGGTGATGCCTTAACCAGGCTGGTAAAAATATGGAGCAGACACAGTAGCACAGGGAAAAGGGAATTTACCTCGGTTCAATAGGATCCTAGGTGCCCAGACCCATCAAAGGTGGAAATCACGCCATGGAGTGAACAATGAGTCGGGACCCCCCTGTACAACGTGTGCTGGATTTTTATGGACTTCACCAAATTAGCATATCTACTCAAAATCCCCCAATGAGAAACTTAATAAATGAATAATTGCCCCCTATTCTAATGAACTCCCCCCAAATGAGACCACAGCCTAGTTTACAAAATCATGTTCCAAGAGAGAACAGGTTGGAGCCTCTAGTTCTGAGAGAATATGAATGTTTGTCTTCCTCGCTGTGCAGGACCCCAAACTGAGCTAAATATCAGAGTGCAAGAGTTGTAAACATGTGGGGCTAGAGTGCAGGGAGTGTTTGTGCAGGGTACAAGGAGTGTGTGTAGAGGGTAACAGGGAAGGGAAAGGGTATAAAATATATAAAAAACGTTTAAAAAAAAATACAAAAATCACTGGCATCACTGGCAGGTGGGGAATGATGAGCAATGGGGATTTTAGTCTTCCCTCCATGTTCTAGGGGAAGTTATTTGTCATGGCAGTGTTTGAAATTCTATTTGCTTGGCTCTCTCCGAGGAGATCCCTGAGCTGGAAATATGAAGTGCACGATGGCATTTTAAGTGGTTTATGCACAGAGCCAGGATGTTGGGAAGATGTATAGAGAGATAGATGTGCAGTTTGCACTGCAGCCTGGGCTGCTCCTCTCCCTTCCAGTGCTCCAAGATTTCCATATTTTCAGTCTAAAAGGCACCTTGTGATGGAGACTTTCAGCATGATTTTAACATTTCCCAATGTCTCTTGTTCAAACCAAACCTGAGGGGTGCTGGCAGTGCCCTCCTCTCTGGGCAGGGACCTTGGCTCGTGGGGAATCGTGGTGCTTCCAGGAGTTCCTGCTCAGGGCATTTTGGGCTGTTAACATCAAAAAGTGGGGAAGGAGGCAAACGATTCAGTTATGATCAGAAAAAAAAGGCTTTGCATGTGTTTCATTGTGTGATCTCAAAGCTGGAGCAGGTTAATTTGGGGTAATGGCAGTGCAGCTCAGGCATTGTGGGCTCCAGTGCCCAGCATGTCCCAGTGCTGGTGCTGGTGAGGGGTGGCCTGCGGCTCTGGGACCAGGGACAGTGAATTCCTGGGAAAAATAGAAAGCAGAGATTCCTGGGAAAAACAGGAAGCAGAGATTCCTAGGGAAAACAGAAAGCAGAGATTCCTGGGAAAAACAGAAAGCAGAACTATTGCAGAGCTGCCTTACCATGGAAAACTTGATCCAGAGAGGAGGAGCCTGGGAAGAGCTTTCTCAGTCTGGGAGGGACTATCTCGGGCTGTGATCACCAAAATCTCTAAGCATTGATTGAAGATACACTGTAATTTAATTCCCCGGCTGTATTTTGTTCTTCCCTTAATTCACTAATCCACAATGTCTAATCAACCCTTCCATTGTCCCTCAGTTTATCTCATATCTATTTTCTGTTCCTTTCCCAGCCTAGTACCTTTCCCTCAAATCACTTGATTCTCCTCCTTCATTCTGTTTCTCCACGAGTGTCCCCTCTGCTGTCCCTTGGTGCCACACCTGTCCTGCTGTCCTGGACAAGCCCAGTGGCTCTGCAGACCTGGCTGCACTCAGCTATTTTTATTTATAAAGCTTTGGCTTCCCCGGACAAGGCCTTGTTGAGCTCTTGGTCAGAGTTTCCCTGGAGAGCTGAGCTCCTGTCAGCTCCTGCAGCAGCAACTCAGGGAGCTGCCTGAGCCTGCAGTGCACCGAGCCCAAATATAGCAGCTTTTCTGCTTAAAAAGCTGAAGGATTTCGCCTAAATGCTCATGTTTTAAGAAGAGCAGGGTGCAGATGTAGAGCAGCAGGGACCTTTTTTTGACAGCCCTTCATTGACGTTTCATTGCTGTTTATATATTTCTTTTAAAGCCAATTTTATATCCAGGCAAAAGCAAGTCTAGACAGATTGTCTAAAAACTTTTATTGGCTAATTAAGATTATACTGCTGGTATATCACTGCTGGATAGCATGGACTCTGCTCAAGAAATGGCCTTTATTTCTTGCAGCGTGTGCCTTTTGCCAAGTTTGCTATTATTCCTTGGGAGGGCTTTTTTCATATCTATTTCAATGTCAAAAGCAAATGCCACTTGAAGTCTCATGTTTGGACATCTGAGCCTGTGGAAAGGAGCCAGAGCACCTTGATTTTCTTCCAAAGTACTGAGCATTTGTGGCTTCTGTGCAGATGGACAAGTGCTGTGCACGCAGGGAATTGATCCAGCCCGAGGAGCTGAGTGTCACTGCTGTGCCTCAGCTGGGAGGTGGCAGAGGGTGGCCCTGGGCAGCAGCTCCGGAGCAGTGACCTGGGGCCATGTCTGGCCAGGGGCTGATCACCAGGAGTGCTCCCAGGGGACGCAGTTTGCTTTGTGAGGAGCTCACCCATCCCTGGGCTATCCAAAACCAGCCCTGATTTGGGGTTTGCCATGAGGCAAGTGGCTTGGGGCCCCTGGGTGTCAAAAGTGGTTCTGTTTTGCAGTGCTGGTCTTTGTCCCCAAGCAGGAGGTGGCAATTGCTGGCCCATGGGTTACCTGTGCCAGCCACGAATATTCCTGCAAGCAACTGGGCTTTGTTTCTTTGGGGGTTTGGGGGTATTTTTTAAAATTCTCCAGTGCCAGTGGTTTTCCTGTTTGGCAGTGAAATCCCAAATGGTTTGGGTTGGAAGGACCTTAGGGCCCATCCAGTGCCACCCCTGCCATGGCAGGGACACCTCCCACTGTCCCAGGCTGCTCCAGCCCTGTCCAGCCTGGCCTGGGACACTGCCAGGGATCCAGGGGCAGCCACAGCTGTGCCAGGGCCAGCTCAGACTGAGTGATAAGAGCAGTGTCCTGCTTGCCCCAGCCAGGATGAATTTGAGCTTAGGTATTCCCATCTTGGAATTCTTGCCTCTCAATAATCCCCGTGTCAGCTCATTCTTTATGTTTTTTGTTCTCAGGAAAGCCCAGCTCCTTCTGTACAGCCAGAGCTGATCCCAACCCCACATTGCTGTAATCAAAGAACTTTCATTTATTAACAGCAGGAGGGAAGGCAGAGCAGCTCCACAAAATCACAGCCCAAGTCTGTAGTGCCCAAAGTGTTCCTTGAAACAAACATTTCCTTTGGAAAAACCTCTGCAGGGAGGGAGGGAGCCCTGCCCCTCTGCAGTTCCTCACACACAGCTGCCCCGCAGTGCCCTTGCTCTGCAGGATGCTCTAAAAAAGCAATTAGCACTTTTGAGGGATTTGCAAGGTTTCATTATTCCTGTGCCCCTGGAGGCTCTGCCAACATCGCTGCTGTGTGTGGTTCTGTGATGCAGCGTTCACCCTCAGACTTTCCCAAGAGTGAACGCAAGAGCTGCGGTTTGGGTGAAATTTGGGTGAAATCAATCCAGCAAATCACAGCCCAGCTTCCTGAGAACTCCCCAGCTCGCTGAGAGCACCATCTCTTTTTGAAGCCTCACTGTGTTCTCTCCCTTCCCTTCCCTTCCCTTCCCTTCCCTTCCCTTCCCTTCCCTTCCCTTCCCTTCCCTTCCCTTCCCTTCCCTTCCCTTCCCTTCCCTTCCCTTCCCTTCCCTTCCCTTCCCTTCCCTTCCCTTCCCTTCCCTTCCCTTCCCTTCCCTTCCCTTCCCTTCCCTTCCCTTCCCTTCCCTTCCCTTCCCTTCCCTTCCCTTCCCTTCCCAAACCTTCCCTTCCCTTCCCTTCCCTTCCCTTCCCTTCCCTTCCCTTCCCTTCCCTTCCCTTCCCTTCCCTTCCCTTCCCTTCCCAAACCTTCCCAAACCTTCCCAAACCTTCCCTTCCCTTCCCAAACCTTCCCTTCCCTTCCCTTCCCAAACCTTCCCTTCCCTTCCCTTCCCAAACCTTCCCTTCCCTTCCCTTCCCTTCCCTTCCCTTCCCAAACCTTCCCAAACCTTCCCAAACCTTCCCAAACCTTCCCAAACCTTCCCAAACCTTCCCAAACCTTCCCAAACCTTCCCTTCCCAAACCTTCCCTTCCCAAACCTTCCCTTCCCTTCCCAAACCTTCCCTTCCCAAACCTTCCCTTCCCAAACCTTCCCTTCCCAAACCTTCCCAAACCTTCCCAAACCTTCCCAAACCTTCCCTTCCCTTCTCTTCCCTTCCCTTCCCTCCCTTCCCTTCTCTCCACTCAAGTTTCCACCTCAGATCCGAGGAAGGGCAGCAGAAGCTTTGGTGTCTGAGGAAATCCTTCACGTCACTTCAGCACAGACACATCTGGGCCATGTTAATAATTCCCTCTGATTTCCCAGCTGCCCCTGGATCCCTGGCAGTGTCCCAGGCCAGGCTGGACAGGGCTGGGAGCACCTGGGACAGTGGGAGGTGTCCCTGCCATGGCAGGGGTGGCACTGGATGAGCTCTAAGGTCCTTCCAACCCAAACCATTTGGGATTTCACTGCCAAACGGGAAAACCACTGGCACTGGAGGATTTTAAAAAATGAAACAAAGCCCAGTTGCTTGCAGGAATATTCGTGGCTGGCACAGGTAACCCATGGGCCAGCAATTGCCACCTCCTGCTTGGGGACAAAGGCCAGCGTGGCCTGGCAGCCCCAGGCTGGCACTGCCCCCTCCCTTCAGAGCCTCAGAGCTGGATTTGCCTCTCTATCCCTGCTGGGTGGACAGCCCTGGGTGCTGAAGGAGATTCTGTGTCGGTGCCCCAGAGCAAAGTGTGTCTCTGCGAAATGCAATGACTGAACCCCTCGGTCACTGAAATCTCCCGAGTTTTGGTGGAATAGATTTGATTATATTTATTAATCTCTGATTTGTGAGTGCTCCCAAGCTCTGCAGCCACAGTCACATCTCCAGCTCTTCCCTGATTCCAGCCCCGCGTTGCACGTCAGCAGTGAGATAACATCGTGTTTGCAGCCACTGTTTGATTTCCTCAGAAATCTCAACAACCTCCCCAGCATGAAAAGTAAAGCACTTTCTTTTCATCGTTTCTCAGATTCAAGCAGGTCTCAAAGCAAAACCTGTGTAGTTTTGTCAGCTTCAGAAGGCCTTTCTCCGAGCAGAATGCTATTGATTAAACTCTAACGACATCTTTTACTTAGAAAGGAGCCAAGAATCATAAACATCAAAGATAGGAAAGATATAATTTGGATGTCATTAGTGCTTAAGCTGCTTTTCTCTTCGGTAGGTGAATGTGCACAGGTGTAGCAGCAGCTGCCTTTCAGTGCAGGATTTTTCCTGTACCCACAAATGGGTGGAAATATCTGGCACTGAGAGCTGATTTGCAAATCTGTCCTCTGCTCATCCAAGCAGTTGTGTCAGGAATTGATCTCAGCCAGGAGGAGCTCTCTCTTCTCCAGGCCATGGATCTCGTGCTGCTTGTGATGGCAAATCCATGAGAGAAAAATCCTTCCCAGCTCAGCCCTCGGTTCCAGCACTGACGGTGGGCTGGGGGCAGGGGCTGCGCTGTGGGGGCTGAATTCGGTGGGGGCAGGAGTGTCTGTGGTGCCCCAGAGCAGATTTGAGGCTGCCTGGAGCCCCCAGAGCAGATTTGGGGCTGCCTGGGGCCCCCAGAGCAGATTTGAGGCTGCCTGGGGCCCCCAGCACAGATTTGGGGCTGCCTGGAGCCCCCAGAGAAGATTTGGAGCTGCCTGGGGCCCCCAGCACAGATTTGGGGCTGCCTGGAGCCCCCAGAGCAGATTTGGAGCTGCCTGGGTTCCCAGCACAGATTTGGGGCTGCCTGGGGCCCCCAGCACAGATTTGGGGCTGCCTGGAGCCCCCAGAGCAGATTTGGAGCTGCCTGGGTTCCCAGCACAGATTTGGGGCTGCCTGGGGCCCCCAGCACAGATTTGGGGCTGCCTGGGCTCCCAGCACAGATTTGGGGCTGCCTGGGGCCCCCAGCACAGATTTGGGGCTGCCTGGGCCCCCCCAGCACAGATTTGGGGCTCTCAGGGCTCCCAGCACAGATTTGGGGCTGCTTGGGGGTCCCAGCACAGATTTGGGCTGCCTGGGCCCCCCCAGAGCAGCTTTGGGGCTGCCCAGGCACCCTGAGGTTGAAATCGCTCGCTGCTCTCCTGTCCTGCTGCCCCAAGGTCAGGGTCTGGCTTAGCGATATTGGCTGTGGCTGCAGAGTCTCTTTAAAGGATTTGTCTCCAATCTCCTGCTCAGTTTAAGTAGGAAGAAGGCAATTATCCAGATTTGAGCTTCCCTTGCCCTCTGCTCCCGGAGCAATGGCAGCTTTGGGGAGCAGTGACGTTGTGCTGTGCCCCAGAGTGTCCCTGCAGTGTCATTTGTGTCCAATGTGGCTCGAGGCTCCTGCAGGACACCCTGGATTGTCTGTGTGGGACAGCTGAGCTTCACACATGGCGCAGCTCTCAGTCTCGGTGTGGGAAAAGGAAAACATTTCACTTTTTGTAGGAATTTATTAGCGGAGCACAGATGGCTGCCAGTTTCAAGGTGAGCGGGTATGAGCTGTCTGTAGGTGTGTTTGCCGAGCTGCAGAATTTCCTCGTGTGCTGAATTACAGGAGCAGCAGTGCTGGGAATCAGTGGAGCACAAGTGAGTGACAGCTCCAAATATGCAAAAAAGTCATGTAAGGAAACCGAAGATTTGCAGACAGGATCAGAAAAGTGCAAAATTCGAAATAGTCGAGGCAAAGTATATGACAATGACATGATGAGACAAAGAGTCACATTATTTTAACTAAGAGCCAGATTTAGAACAGCCTGGGAGAACGTTTTCTAGGGAGCTAAGTCTGCCTAAGTGAGAAAAATGAATTATCCTCTCAATTTCTGCTCTTCGTGATTCAATGTATGGACTTGGAAATTGTTTTAGTCCAAAGATCAGCCCTGCCATTCCATCAGTATGACTGACTGGAAGGGCTGGACACTGGGGCTGGGCAGGGAAAGGGTTCCAGGCTAAATTAATTAGGGGAAAAGCCTGGAGAGTAATTGGCAAACAGAGCTGGTGGCTGTGGTCAGCGGCGCTGTGGCACAGGGGAGTGTGTGGCTGTCACAGTGCCTGTGACAGCTTCCAGGGCTGGGAGTCACCTCTGCACTTGGACAGAGACACATTTGTGAGCCAGCGTGCCCTGGCTCTCCGAAATAACCTGTTGTATCTGGGAACTGCAGCGCTGGCAGCAGGGCTGGGACAGTGGGGTGTTCAGGGAGGGGTGCTCGGGGTTTGGGAGCTCCTGCTCCCTGGGGTTTGTGTCCATTCCCTGGGGGTGCAGGGAGGGATGCCCAGGGATTTGGGAGCTCCTGCTCCCTGGGGCGCAGGCAGCCTGGGTTTGTGTCCATTCCCTGGGAGTGCAGGGAGGGATGTTCAGGATTTGAGAGTTCCTGCTCCCTGGAGCACAGCCAGCCTGGGTTTGTGTCCATTCCCTGGGTGCCCAGGGAGGGATGCCCAGGGATTTGGGAGTTCCTGCTCCCTGGGGCGCAGCCAGCCTGGGTTTGTGTCCATTCCCTGGGAGTGCAGGGAGGGGTGTTCAGGGTTTGGAAGCTCCTGCTCCCTGGGGCACAGCCAGCCTGGGTTTGTGTCCATTCCCTCAGCTCGGGGGTCCCTGGGGTGCAGGGAGGGATGCTCGGGGATTTGCTCCCTGGGGCACAGCCAGCCTGGGTTTGTGTCCATTCCCTGGGAGTGCAGGGAGGGATGCCCAGGGATTTGGGAGCTCCTGCTCCCTGGGGCGCAGCCAGCCTGGGTTTGTGTCCATTCCCTCGGCTCGGGGGTCCCTGGGGTGCAGGGCCAGGGCAGCATTCCCAGAGCAGGATCCCCTGGAGCAGGAGTTGTCCCTCGGGGCTGTGGGTCCTGGGGACTCCCGGGGAGTGTCTGAGATGGCTCTTACACACCTGAGGAACCTGGCACGGAAATCCAGCCCAGTTTCTCCTCCACCAGGTCCGGAGGCATTTCTTCTCTTGTTCAGGGCAATGCTCCAGCTCTTGGAGCCGTGTGAGAGGTTTCTGATCCTGTTAGAGCAGAATGGGGAAAGTTTTCCTGGTGAGTCTTTAAGCATCCTTATCAAGTGTAAATGTCTCATTGCTTTGGCAGCTGATGTTTTCCTTGGAAAATTAATTCTTCTCTAAAAATGACACACTTGCACTGAGGGAATCTATTGGATTCTATCTGTTCATTTTCTCAGCTTCCAGCCCCGAAAAATCAAACTTTTTTAAAGGTCATCAGTTCAGATATTATTCATATTCATTACTCATTTCCATACGGTTCAGATATTATTCTGTTCTCCCTTGCATTGATGGAAGCATTTGAGGTTTCCTATTTTCTCCAAAGGTAAAACAAGGAAATGCACTGGCAGCAAAATGGAACTCGGTCAGGAGGACACAGGAGAAGGAATAAGACTAAAGTCTGAAGTTGGGGTTTTTCCTGAGGTTGGAGATGGGGGTGAGTCCTGTGGGACTGCCCGGGTGTGTCAGAGTAGCTGCGAATGTCTTGTCCCATCATTGATAAAAATGGTTTCATGAGAAGATGAGGAATGGGAGAATTGCTGCAAACAGTGGTGCTTCTGCCCTGGTTTCCTGTGCATGGAGAGGAGCTGTGCTGCAGGGTGGGAACAGCCTGGCCGGGGGGGGGTGGAGGGATGGAGGGAGGGATGGATGGATGGATGGATGGATGGATGGATGGATGGATGGACAGGGATGGATGGATGGATGGATGGATGGATGGATGGATGGATGGATGGATGGATGGATGGATGGATGGATGGATGGATGGATGGATGGACAGGGATGGACAGGGATGGATGGAGGGATGGAGGGATGGAGGGATGGATGGATGGATGGATGGATGGATGGATGGATGGATGGATGGATGGATGGATGGATGGATGGACAGGGATGGATGGAGGGATGGAGGGACGGAGGGATGGATGGATGGACAGGGATGGATGGATGGACAGGGATGGATAGATGGACAGGGATGGATGGATGGATGGATGGATGGATGGATGGATGGATGGATGGATGGATGGATGGATGGAGGGATGATGGATGGATGGATGGATGGACAGGGATGGATGGATGGATGGATGGATGGATGGATGGATGGATGGATGGATGGACAGGGATGGATGGAGGGATGGAGGGATGGAGGGATGGATGGATGGACAGGGATGGATGGATGGATGATGGATGGATGGATGATGGATGGATGGATGATGGATGGATGGATGGAGGGATGGAGGGATGATGGATGGATGGATGGATGGATGGATGGATGGATGGATGGATGGATGATGGATGGACAGGGATGGATGGATGGATGGATGATGGATGGACAGGGATGGATGGATGGATGGATGATGGATGATGGATGGATGGATGATGGATGGATGGATGGATGATGGATGGATGGATGGATGGAGGGATGATGGATGATGGATGGATGATGGATGGATGGAGGGATGATGGATGGATGGATGGATGGATGGATGGATGGATGGATGATGGATGGATGATGGATGGATGGATGATGGATGGATGGATGATGGATGATGGATGGATGGATGATGGATGGATGGATGGATGATGGATGGATGGATGGATGGAGGGATGATGGATGATGGATGGATGGATGATGGATGGATGGATGGATGGATGGATGGATGGATGGATGGATGGATGGATGGATGGAGGGATGATGGATGGATGGATGGATGGAGGGATGATGGATGGATGGATGGATGGAGGGAGGGATGGAATTACTCAGCACTGGACAAACCCCAAACTTGCTTTGGAAGATGCGTAATCCTCCCCAGAGACATAAGTGTGTTGAGAGAGCACATTGCAGTGAAACTTGATAACAGAGAGCAGCTCAGTATTTCTGATAAAATCATTAATCTAATTTTTGTCTAATTTTTCTATTCTTCATTCACCATTACAACCATCCCACATTACTTTCAGGCTGGTGTTGAGGCTGTGGAGGCTGATTAAATTGCAAAGCAGACTTTTAAATGAAAGGATCCATATCTAGCTACACTCATTATCAGCTCCAAGAAATTAAATCTACCCTCAGTGATTTACTCTAAACCAAATCAAATAGGCATTGGGAAGACAAAGGGCACAGTGGCCGTGCAGCTGCAGATGAAAGGGAGCAGACAAAGCCCAGAGCTGCCAGAGCAGCCCCAGCTCTCTGCAGCCCCTCCAGCTCAGACAGGGAGGCTGAGGCTGTGGATCTCCTGTTGATGCTGTGCAGGAAAGTTGCACATCACAGAGAACAGGAAAAGCTCTTTCTCGGTGAGCTTTTCTCGCTGCCTGTTACATAAGGTGCTCTAACACTTACGTGAGCTGTACAGATTGCTGCTCCCCTCTGCAGGTTGCTGTAGTCGTGATTCCCTCAGGGGTGGGGTTAAAAAAAGCTCTCAAGCTCACCTTTGCTGTGGCTGAGCCTGGCCTGAGCCTCTCTGGATGGGCTGAGGTGCAGATGCAGCCCTGGCCCAGCTGTGCCTCAGAGTGTCCTGTGTGCTCCCAGGGGCGCAGATCTCTGTTGAAAGCTTTCTTTGTATCAGTGTACATACATTGATGGCATGTGATGGATCTCGAGCACCAGCCCCCGGACAATTGGTCTGGTGAAGGTGTCCCTGTCCGTGGTGCTGGCTCCTCTTTCAGGGCTCTTCCAGCCCAAGTCGTTCTGTGGTCCTCAGCCTGGTCCCTGCTCATCCACGTTCCCCGAGCCTCGTGGATCCATGGCACTGCTGTGGCAGGTTTGTGCCTGGCCCCAGCCCCAGCAGGGCTGTGAGGTGGGGGTCATTGTCCCTGCAGGGGTGGCAGCAGGGACAGGCAGTGCCATCCTGTGCCACGCCTGGCCCCGGCACATTGCTCCTTTGGAGTGATGATGGCAGAGAGGAGTGATCACTGTTGTGATCCTGCACCTGCGTTGGTAAACACCCCAAACACAGTGTTTTTCTGCAGGAATAATCAGAATCACTGAAGTTGGAAAAGCCCTCTAAGACCATCAAGGCCAACAATTAACCCCAAGTGTGTCCCCAAGTGCCACATGCACACCGTGGCTGTTAAATCCCTGCAGGAAGGGGAAGGGCAGCCCCGGGAGGAGAGGAGTGTGTTCTGCTGCCATAACCAATTTGTTGGGATTCGGCAGTGCTCAGAAGGAGCTGCTGAGTCAGGGCTGTGCTGAGCAGGAATGTGCTGTTCTGTGTCACAGGGACAGCCCCTGACCCCGCTCGGTGCTGACCACCCCGGGCTCAGCCTGCGCCTGGCACGCTGCCTGCAGCAGATGCCACCCTCGTGGCTTAAATCACAATTTAAAACGTTTTACAAAAATAGGGGCGACTCCCCCAAGTTGTGGCTCATTCTCTGTAAAATGCCATGGTGGGCGTTGTTCAGAACGTCCCTGGGTGTGCTCCAGCCCCAGGACAGAGATGTGGTCACAGGGCCAGGCTGGGCAGGGACAGGGACAGAGATGTGGTCACAGGGCCAGGCTGGGCAGGGACAGGGACAGAGATGTGGTCACAGGGCCAGGCTGGGCAGGACAGAGCCCATGGCTTTGGTTCAGCTCAGGGCTTTGGCCGTGGGCTCTGCAGTGTCCCAGGCTGGCTGTGCTCAGAGGTGTCAGTGAGGTTTTCACCACGGGGTTTGAACTTCCTTGGGGACAGCGTGAGAGTGATGAAGGCTTGCTCAGGTTTAGGCTTCCCCCCGTTCTCCTGGCGCTGAGGTGTGGCTGTCACCTGGCCACCAGACACGAGCTGTGCTCAGCCCCAGCCACGCTGGGCAGGTCCCTGGGCCCACCCACATGGCTGCTTAACTAATGTTTTATTTTGGGATTGAAGTTTCAGTTAGCCCTGATTCACACCTTTATAAAAAGTACATCATTTTTCCTGTAAGTTCGTTTTTCAGGCAAAAATGTCATGAATGTGGAGCTTCATCTTACCTCAGTGTGTGTGATGGGAAAAGTTTAACTTTGCTCTGGCTGATCTGGAATTTTAAACGAGCCTGATGGAAAATTTGAGGCAGGATATGTATAGGCTTTTTGCAGAAAAGGAAAGGTGGGACTTGTTCTGAAAACCTTTCATATTCTTGGGCTGATCCAGTTGGGGAAAGTCATGTCACCTCCAGGGGCCTGTTTGTCTCAATGGGCTCTGGTTCTGGAACAAAACCTGGGCTGGCTGAGCTCAGAATTCACATTCATTTCCTTGGTTGGTTGGGTTTCTTAGCTCCAGTTTCTGAGTCAAAGAAAAATACAAGGAGTTGTTTTCTGGCACAAGAACTTTCAGACTCACAGTTTAATTGTGCTCTGAGTTTGCAAAGTCTTGAGAAAAACCTTTCAAGGGCAATCCTGAATTCTCTTCTTGCATGAGTGATCCACAAGACAAGCTCCTTTCCACTTCCTTGCTTTTCTGTTTTTTTCTTTTCATGAGATTTATGGAGATTTTGAATTAGTAGAGGAAACAGAAGGGTTGAGGGTGGTTTGGCATGAGTACAGTCACTGATGGACAAAGACAGCTCCGCCGTAACAACATCCAATAATGATTTGAATAAAGAAAAGGTAATTAAAACCCCACTATTCTAAAATTTTATTTTCACATATGTCTGAAATTTTGTAAACACCTCCTGGAGTCAAACTGGCAATGAAAATGACAGCGCAGGGAGATCTGAGGAGAGCTCCTGTGAGACATGGAACTCATTAACCCAAACTCATCAAGCATTTCGGCACCAGCAGTGCCATTAACCCCAGGGCCTCTGGCCTGTGCAGTGTCACAGGCAGGGTTTGGGTTGCTTTTATTGGCACCTCCGCCTATGAAGGGCCACCTTGGAGGAATCAGAGTGAGCTCTGCTCTCCAGAGCTGTGCTCCAGGCAGGACACACTCTGTGCTTGCTGCCTGAGGCTTTTTGGACACAAACAGGGCTGCAGATCAAACATGAGAATTGGGCTGTAATTACCTTCATCATCATCACCTTGAGCTCCCATAAAGCTTCCGAACACAAGGGCTTCTTTTGTTCCAAAACAGGGGCAAAAGCCTCCCCTTCCTGCTCAGCCTCCTGCCCTCAGCGCTGCCCTGGGGCCACAGTGCTGCTGGAAACACTGCTGGAGCTGGAGCTGCATTTGGGGAAAGATATTGGCATTTCTAGGTACAGGTGCACCTGAGGAGGGTGTATGGCTCAAGAAACTTTGGTGTGTTGGGAAAAGACCTCTGGACACAGATTTTTATATCAGTAACTAAAATGCAAAATACAAACCTTTCAGCTCTCACCTGTGTTCCTTAACATGTAATTGTTATTTATTCTATACATATAGAGATGTATAACTTCATAGCTTTACATAATCTTCTTCTGGCTGGTGTTAATTGAATTAGTCATGCTTGTGGAATGCTAAAAAGATTTGCCTATGGGAATTTCTCTTCAGTTGTGAGTCAACAGTCAATTCTCAGGATTTTGTTTTAGTCAGTGATTCTTTATTAGAATAAACAAGATTACTGGCGGGGGAATGTTTTCTCTGTCGGTATTAAAGGGAAGGATGGGAAATGGAAGGTGAGGGAGTGGAGCTGAGCAGGGCAGGGTCAGAGCTGCAGCAGTGATGGGTGCACCTTCCTTTGGCAGCAGAGCCTTTGGCCGTGGTTTTCCCCGAGGTTTCACCACCTTTGGCTGCTCTCCTCCCGAGCAGCGCTGGGTCCTGGCAGGTGACACTTTGCTCTCCCAGTGCTCTGGCTGCTCACCTGTGCTTCGGTGTCTGGTGCCATTTTTGCTCCCCCAGTGATGGAATGCATTTGTTTATTCAGCCTCAGTGTTTGCAGCAGGTCAGGGTAGATGCACAATAGCAGGTCTGAAGCTCTTCAGTGATTTATCTTTTAAGATTCATTTTGCTGTTGTGTTTTACATCTCCAGTTGTTGGCCAGTTCTTAGGGTTTGGTTTGCTTGAGAACATCCTTTCCCTTCATACCTGCCTAAGCATAAGCTGCAAAATGCCCACTGGCTCAGGAGCTGAGTGTCAGTGACAGGGACAGTGCTGGGAGCAGGAGGGAGCCGTGGGTCACATTCCCATCTCCTTTGTGACTCCATAGCTCTGTCTCCTGTGGCATTTTAATCTCTGCTGTGCTTTGGGACAGAGTGTGGGACACATGAAGGGGACAGATGACAGAGCAGGCTCTGGGATAGAGTGTGCCAGTGAAGGGGACAGATGACAGAGCAGGCTCTGGGGACACCCCATGTCCCATCCATGGGGAGGTGACCTCCTTTCCGGTGGGTCTGTTGTTTGCAGGAGGTGCTGCTCTCCAGGAGAGCCCTGAGCCCACGGGGCTGTGCTTTTCCCAATCCTAAAACAGTGCTGTCCCTAGGGCTGGCACAGGACCTGGGCTGACCCTCCCGCTGCAGAGCTGGCTGTGCTGGGCTCAGGGGACATGAGCTGTGCTGGACAGGGCTCTGTGGGGACACAGCAGGGCTCGGGTGGGTCTGGAGCGAGGCACCAGGGGCTGCAGGGACTCTCCGTGCCAGGCTGGCCCTGTCCCTGTCCCTGTCCCTGGGCTGGCACCATCCCCAGCAGGGCTGCAGTCCCCCTGTGCCCAGGCTCTGCAGGGCCAGCTCCTGGGCACTGCCCTGACCCATGGCCGTGTCCCTCCGCAGGACAGACCCTGCCCCGTGTCACTGTGGGAACGGGGCTGGGGGAGGATGCTGGAACATAAAACTGGGAATGTCTGCTTGGCAAAGAGTGTGCTGGGATCCCAGCAGGGCTGCACGTGCAGCTGCTGTCCCTTGTTAAATCAGATGTGATTCAGCCAAATAACCCAAGGGGCTTTGATTTATGACCTGCAGATTTAAGATTTATTTATGACCTGCAGATTTAAGGGCTGGACTGGAGCAGTGGCTGAGTGCAGGCCAGGCTCCTGTTGAACCCAGGGAAAGGACAGAGACAGCCAGAAAGGGAAATGAAGTCTGTCATTTTGCAGGGTCGATTTAGGACAATTAAAGGGTAACAGAATATTAGGAAAAAGGCTTGAAATTACTGTGATGCCTCTGCCATCCTATCCCCCCAAGCTGGCTTCCTCTGCTGAGCTGATGAACTCTCACAGGGAGAGAAGTTCCCTCTCCTCCTCTGACCCTGCCAAGAGAAGGCCCTGGTGCCTACAAGGGTAAAGCAGGCAGCTCTTTGCCTTGGTGTGCAATAATCAGACTCTTCTGCATTGCTGTGCCCTTCTGCTGAAAAGAGAAGGGATCTGTGAGCTTGCCTGGCGCATTGGACAAGTCTGGGACATTTGTTCTCTTTGATTTTTATAGCTCTGGAGGGACATGATAACCAAGCAGACCATAGGCATTCCCATTTATGTGCTCCCAAAATAGCAGGAGGCAGTGTGTGCTCTGCACTAGGAGGATTATGTAGGTCAGCCTGGTTCTGGACCTGTTATTAAAAGTGACATTGCCAAAGAAAAATCAACAGCAAATACAAGAAGCTTTGAGTAAGAGAACATCACAGGTACCCACTCCGTGTTTCATTGCAAAAGGATTCCTGAGGCTCTGTGCTTTCCTCACCTCTCCTCCAGACTCTCCACCAAATGATGGTGGTAAAAATCCCAATTGCCATCACCTGAAACAAATAGATGTGTAAAAGCAGCATAAAAATGGATAACTGCCATAATGCTGATAATTTATGGGAAATTCTGTGTGATTTCTGTAAATTATCTTTCATTTTCCTCCATGGTTGGGCTTGGAAGACCTCCGCAGCCTTTGGAAAATGTCCTGCCTTTTCTGAAACCAATGGAGAAATTGGGGAGATGATTGAGCTGTGAGGGCACAGGGACAAGGCTGGGACCCCAGTGCAGCCCCAGAGCTGAGGTGAGGCAGTGCTGCTTCCCCGGGAAAGATGAGCAGCTCATCTCCCCTGAGATACATCCCCTGGTAGAGGAATTGCTGGCAGGAAAAGTGGCTGAGAACGAGATGGAAACGTTAAAGGAATTGTCAGGAATTCTGGGATTTTCCAGTACATTCTGAGCCCTGTGAGTGCTGCCATCCCACGCTGCCCCGAGCTGCCTGCAGAGCCTGCTCCTGGGACAGGAAACACTGCTCTGTGCTGTCCTTGGGGCGCTGCGATTTGGGCTTTGGGGAGCTCTCAGCTGCTCTGCCCCAGGTGGATTCAGAGACAGGAATAACCAAATTTCAAAGGCAAATACCGAGAGTATCTAACAGAGAGAAAGTTCTCACCTTCTGGGGAGCAAACTGCTTCTGCTGGTTCCCATTCCCTGCTAATGCCAGCTCTGGGCTTGTGGAAAGGCACAGCCACAGCCTCCTTGGTGTTTGCCATTTCAGACATTTCTGAGTGATTTTCTGTTGTTTGGGGTTTTTTCCAACGTGACAGATGCTCCAGATGCAGTCAGGCACCACTTCCAGAAGGCAGGAATGTAGGTCTTTAATGAAGCAACAGAAATGCCTGATTTCTGCTGGGTGTGATTGTTTTCCTTTTGGGGAATGTAGTGTTGGGACAACTACAGTAAATTCCCAATAAACAGCTTTTGTGTTAATGAACAGATTAAATCCATTTGGATTCAGCTACATTTGAGAGCTGCCTGTGGCCTCATCATCCTTTGTCCTGATTATTTTGTCTTACATTTTATTCAGATTTTGAAAAAACAGTTCTTGGGGTAGGTGAAAACTTCCATAAATGGCATTTTGTGAAATATCTGTCCTGTGTGTCATAAATGTTGGTCTGTATCAGCTCTTCAGGCCTGGAGGTCATTGCTGCCTGCAGAGCTGGGAAACTTTCTCTCAAGGACTACAACATTTGTTTATAGGCTCCTAATTTTTAACTTTGAGAGGTTTTCCCCTGCGTCATCATTATGCAACAAGACTTTGGGGAGAGGTTTCTAATGGCTCCTGCGGAGTGGTGTAAACCTTTTGTTGGTGTAGACCTTTTATTGGTGTAGACCTTTTATTGGTGTAGACCTTTTATTTTCCTGCTGGGGCTGGGAAGCTCAGGCGCTGCTCTCCGAGAGCTGAGGGTGTCCTGTGTGCTCCTCATGCCGAGGGTGGTCCTGTGTGCTCTGTGAGCCAAGGGTGGTCCTGTGTGCTCTGTGAGCCAAGGGTGGTCCTGTGTGCTCCGAGAGCCAAGGGTGGTCCTGTGTGCTCTCCATGAGCCGAGGGTGGTCCTGTGTGCTCCTAGGGTGGTCCTGTGAGCTCTGAGCCAAGGGTGGTCCTGTGTGCTCCTCAGGGCGAGGGTGGTCCTGTGTGCTCCAAGAGCCAAGGGTGGTCCTGTGTGCTCTGTGAGCCAAGGGTGCTCCTGTGTGCTCCTAGGGTGGTCCTGTGTGCTCCTCATGCCGAGGGTGGTCCTGTGTGCTCCAAGAGCCAAGGGTGGTCCTGTGTGCTCTGTGAGCCGAGGGTGGTCCTGTGTGCTCCAAGGGTGGTCCTGTGTGCTCTCCACGAGCCGAGGGTGGTCCTGTGTGCTCCTAGGGTGGTCCTGTGTGCTCCTAGGGTGGTCCTGTGTGCTCCTCATGCCGAGGGTGGTCCTGTGTGCTCTCCATGAGCCGAGGGTGGTCCTGTGTGCTCCTCATGCCGAGGGTGGTCCTGTGTGCTCCGAGGGTGGTCCTGTGTGCTCTGTGCTCCGAGGGTCGTCCTGTGTGCCCCAAGAGCTGAGGGTGGTCCTGTGTGCTCCGAGAGCCAAGGGTGGTCCTGTGTGCTCCGAGGGTGGTCCTGTGTGCTCTCTGTAAGCCGAGGGTGGTCCCGTGTTCTCTGTGCTCCGAGGGTGGTCCTGTGTGCCCCAAGAGCTGAGGGTGGTCCTGTGTGCTCTGTGATCCGAGGGTGGTCCTGTGTGCTCCTCATGCCGAGGGTGGTCCTGTGTGCTCTGTGAGCCGAGGGTGGTCCTGTGTGCTCCGAGGGCTCAAGGGTGGTCCTGTGTGCTCCAAGGGTGGTCCTGTGGGCTCTGTGATCCTAGGGTGGTCCTGTGTGCTCTGAGGGCTCGAGGTGACCCCGGGGCTGTCACCTGGCCCAGCCCGGCTCAGTGACTTTTTGGGGTGACTGGCAGCTAGAAATGTCAAATGAATGCACTGAATGTTTGCAGTTCCCAAGCTCGAACGGTGCCCCTGGAGTCAGGGCAGGGCCACGTGTGTGACAGAGCTCTGTGCCTGGGAGCTGCTCCTGGCCCTGTCCCCTCTCTGAGTGTCCCCTGAGCGTCCCCTGCCCGTGCTGACCACAGCTCCAAACACTGAGCTGGGGACAGAGCCAGTACTGACCACACCTGGTTCCTGCCATCCCCAAAATCTTCCCAAAGCTGTCTCTAGGGGAGAATTTCTGTCGAGGCCACTCAGGAACTGTGTCTGGAAAAGTGAAGGGACGAAGGGACTGATCATGGCCTGGATTGGGGAAGTTTTCTTCTTTCGCTCTCCATGTCTGACAGGCTTCTCCTGATGTGAAGGTGTCTTCTTGAAAACTGAGCTGTGTAGAGCCACAGAATCATTGAGGTGGGAGAAGACCTTCAAGGTCACCCAGTCCAACCTTGGGCTGAGTGCTGCCCTGCCACAAACCTTCTCAGGTGTGACCTCCCTGTGGTGCTGCCCTGGGACCTCACCTTGCGTCCCCAGGCCGTGGGGATCCCGCAGGGCTGTGTGGCTTTAAATTTCTCAAGGATTGCAGGGGCTGGCTGAGAGAATTCAGGCAGACGAACCAAGATGGTGAAAAGGGAACTTTATTTACAAGAAGTCTCTTTATATATCTATTAATAACTTAGCAACTATTGGTCAGCAAAGAATCCACCTCCTAAAACCATTGGTCACAGCCAAACAGCACCTAATACCAAACACAGAGATTAGGAAAGTAAAAGAATGCAGCTTATCTCTGTTCTCTCTGAGAAAGAACAGAAAGATTCTAAATCAGTGCAACTACAGGGCTGGGCTGGAGGGAGTCTGAGGGGTCAGGAAGTTTGGAGTTGTGAGAATTCAGTGATTTATGAGAGGATGAGGAGCACTGCTGGTGGCCCAGGCTCTGCAGAGAGATCAGCATCACTCAGGTGCCACCGAGGGATGGGACCAGCCCTGCCCCACTCAGAGATTTAATTATTGTTACAACATTCACAGCCTAGTGAGCCTCATTCTGGGCACTTCCTGCTCCTCTCTCCATATGGGTTTGTTCCCAGATTTCTCTCTCCTGACTCCATGTTGTTCATCCTAATTTGCCATGGAAACAGGAGATCCCTGAATTACATTTCCAGCACATCTTCTGTCCAGACAGAGTTTGACCTGGCTGGATCTTTTCAGATGACTGGAGAACCTCAGTACAAAATCATGGATATTTTGCTATTTAAGTTTGAGATCTGTTTCTGTCAAATAAAGGAAGAAAATGCCAGAGAGAAAATTTGTCTGCGGAAAATACACTGCAGCCAAGATGAAACCCTCCCATGAAATAAGTAGGCATGAATGGCCATGCACAGGAAAATCTCCAGGAATTTAAGCCATCAGAGCATTCCAGGAGCACGGGGCTGACTCCTGGGAGTCGTTTCCAGCTGTTAGCAGCAGCACTGTAATTTCACTTCAGCTCCTATTCCAGCTGGCAGGCAAAAATGCAGATACAGCCACTAGGATTTGGAAGTTGCTGCCGCTGAATTCAACCTTTTCACCTTTGGCAATCCCAGGATAAATCGAAAGTGATTCAGGACTGCTCAGGCTCCGAGCTGGCCTGGAGCCTGAGCGCTGCGGTGGGTGGGACTTTTGCTTATTACTTATTCTAATGAATTTATCAATTTTTTTTTAAATATTTTACATTTTTTTTCGAGGAAATGATTTCTGCTGGGTGCAGGAATGTGGCAAACTCTGTAGCAGTGAGTTCTGACACAGCAGCAAGGAGCAGCCACTGGCAGGATGAATTATCCTCCATTCCCCTCAGCACTTCACTGCCCCCAGCTTTACCGAGTCCTGGGGAAATTCTTTGTGCATTATTCTCAGTGAAGGTAGATCTCATTTGCCAAGGACTGCGACTTGTTGGGAGGAGTGCAATAAAAAACAGCAAACGAAGCAGGAGATCCTGAGGAGATATAATCTGTCCCAAAAGGTATTGATCAGGACGTGGCTTTGCCTGGCCAACCTCAGAGTCACAGCCTCAGGCAAGCCTTGTTTGTGCCTTTTCGTTCTTCCTCTCTGGATTCGTTTTTCCTATCTCATTTCCTTTTTCCTAATTCATTTCTTTTTTCCTATTTCATTTTGTTTTTCCTATTTCATTTAGTTTTTCCTATTTCATTTAGTTTTTCCTATTTCATTTAGTTTTTCCTCTCTGGTTTAGCTTTTCCTATCTCATTTAGTATTTCCTCTGTGGTTTAGTTTTTCCTCTGTGCTTTAGTTTTTCCTCTCTGCTTTAGTTTTTCCTCTCTGCTTTAGTTTTTCCTATCTCATTTAGTTTTTCCTGTTTCATTTAGTTTTTCCTCTCTGGTTTAGTTTTTCCTCTCTGGTTTAGTTTTCCCTATCTCATTTCGTTTCTTTCCTTATGCAGTTTCAGTAGAAATTTCAATCTATTCTGAGTGTCTGCTTGAAAAACCAATGCATCAATCAATCAATCAATCAATCACTAATCAATCAGATTTAAAGCAGACACTGCACCACCTGCTTTGGAGCTGATGCTGTGGGTGAACCTCAGCCCCATGGGAAGGCAGAGCTGCTTTAGGGCATTAGCTGAGCCCCAGAGGAGTGTGAGGGCTTTGCTCAGCAGCGTTTGGGCAGCCCAGGCAGCAGGGTTGGAGCTGTGCTGAAGGATGGTCTCATTTGGTTCCTCCCATTTTTTAATTTCTCCTTTGTCGCTGTCCCTGCGCCGTCCCCTGTGCCAAAATAGTCTCTGACATCCCAGGAATGGAGCTGTGCTGAAGGATGTTCTCATTTGGTTCCTCCCGTTTCTGAATCTCTCCTTTGTCGCTGTCCCTGCGCCGTCTCCTGTGCCAAAATAGTCACTGAGATCTGTGAGGACTCAGCTCCGAGTGCCCCAGCTGCTCTGAGGCTCCGTTCCCCTTCTCCCCAGTGAATGTGTGCCCCACAGTGAATTATTTGGGATGGAAAAGAGCTTTTCCCCAGGCTGGAGCTGTGTGCCTGCTCCGGAACGCGTTCTGAGAGGGAGGTGGTGTGCCCTGCACTGTCTCTGCCCTCAGTTGAGACATTTAATGTGCAAGTGCAGCTCTCTTCTGTTGTAGGTGTTAGTGATGCCTTCAGCTGTGGCAGGGGAAACACACAGCAGTGAACTCCATACTTTGGTAGGTAAAAAGTGTTTCCGTTTCTCTTTCGACCATTGGTGAAATGCTTTTGTTTCAATTTTAAAAAGAATCCCTGCATTTTCACATGCTCAGATTGCAGCAAACTGTGCATCTCCAAGTTGGTGTGTTGGCTGGCTGCTCAATTAGTAGGGATGCTCCGTGCTAGTAATGAAACAGGGTCTACCAAAAAGAGAGATGTCTCCTTGGCAGTGCAACTTTTCCACAGAAAAATAAAAAATATTGCACAAGAGGCTGAGGCAACTGCTCCAGTTTTGCTTCCAGGATCTGTAAATCAGGCAGAGGATTTACATGTTCTGCTGGTTCAGCTGGAATTCGCCTCCTCCATCAGATTATTTTAGCATTTTGTGGATGGCACTAATTAAAATTTATCATCAAAGTAACTTTAGCTTTAATAGGAATCTTCTCCCAGAGTAGCAGGAATCCAGTTTGCATTTCAGCTCTTTACTGGGATGCTCCGAGGGAGCAGCGCTCCTCCATGTCTTGGTGTCACTGAAAACACAGATAATCAGAATTCTCTGTGTGTTGTCCTTTGGGGATTCCAGGGGTGCTGAAAATGGTCAGCCAGTGTCACCCAGTGCGGGTGTGGGGCAGCCCCAGTGTCACCCAGTGCGGGTGTGGGGCAGCCCCAGTGTCACCCAGTGCAGCTGTGGGGCAGCCCCAGTGTCACCCAGTGCGGGTGTGGGGCAGCCCCAGTGTCACCCAGTGCGGGTGTGGGGCAGCCCCAGTGTCACCCAGTGCCTCCCCCACCCATC
Organism: Acanthiza pusilla; assembly: GCA_036630365.1. Lineage (NCBI taxonomy): Eukaryota > Metazoa > Chordata > Aves > Passeriformes > Acanthizidae > Acanthiza > Acanthiza pusilla. The sequence continues at coordinate 1,009,259 of JAXCHO010000001.1, read as the reverse complement.
CCATCCCCTGGGCAGGGTCTGGGGCTCTGGGGGACAGCAGCTTCCAGCCTTGGTTTGGGGGCTGGGAATTCCCATCCCAGTGGCATTTCAGTGGAAACAAAGCAGGTCAATAGCTCTGTGATGTCCTCCAGGGATTTTTATCAATGCCTGGGTTTCTGTGGGGCAGCTGCTGCTGCTGCAAGGTTTTGTGGTGTCCATTGTGCCTCCCAAGGACTCTCCAGGCGAGAGAAACCAGCAGCTTGGTGGGGTTTTTTGCATGTTCTGTGCTCCCAGAATGGAGGAATTTGGGGACTTTTCTCCCCCTGTGCTGTGGGGAGAGCTCCTTCCCTTCTCCCTGGCTTCGGGAAGTGGTGTTTTCCCAGATCCTCACCCGACACTTGCCTTTCCCAGATCTTTATCCAACACTTGCCTTTCCCAGATCCTCACCCAACACTTGCCTTTCCCAGATCCTCACCCAACACTTGCCTTTCCCAGATCCTCACCCGACACTTGCCTTTCCCAGATCCTCACCCGACCCTTGCCTTTCCCAGATCCTCACCCAACACTTGCCTTTCCCAGATCCTCACCTGACACTTGCCTTTCCCAGATCCTCACCCGACACTTGCCTTTCCCAATCCTCACCCGACACTTGCCTTTTCCCAGATCTTTATCCAACACTTGCCTTTCCCAGATCCTCACCCGACACTTGCCCTTCCCAGATCCTCATCCAACACTTCCCTGCGCTCTGCTCCTTCAGTTCCCTTTCATCCCCAGCCCTGTTCCTGCCCAGGTTTCATTCACCTCCCCTCTCCACACAACCATCACCTGCCCTCCAACTCCCCAGTTTCCAGCAGCAGCTCCTTCATTAATATTTGAAGCATCTAATTCTTGCTTGTTATCGGCAATATCCCGGGAGATGGCAAGAGAGACTGTGTAGGAGGGCGTTTTAAAAGCTTATCTTTAAAGCCATGATGTTTTGTGATTTAAAAATTAAATATGGATTAACAAATGGAGAACTGACTCTGTCTGGGGAATCAAGATTGGAGAGAGGGAAAAGAGCATGACTCAACAAATTGCTTTATCATCATAAAGTGAAGCTGTCGGGGCGGATGTGCAGGGACTGCTCCAAATCTTTGACAGTCAGCTCTTGCTTCAGCAGCTGTGCAGTCAACTTAATTAAAAACATTTATTTCCCCAAAATAAGAAGTTTGCAGAACAAATGAAAGCAAGTGGCTTAAATGAGACTCCATGGAATTTGGTGGATATTCTGCTTTTATCCTTTATTTTTTATGCAGGGAACATTGCTTGGCTCTGAGAGAGGCACCCGGAAGGGCAGAGGTTAACTCCGTGACTTGTAAATAGCTCTGCTTTTTCAGGGAGGCTCTCTGAGCAGGCAGGGTCTGTGCCATGCCCAGAACACGCAGGGCACAGCTCTGGGGTCACACTGGGACATGTCCGGAGCTGGGAAGGGTCTGGAGGATCCTGAGGGAGCTGGGGAAGGACTCAGCCTGGAGAAAAGGGATCAGGGGGACCTTGTGGCTCTGCACAGCTCCTGAGAGGAGGGGACAGCCGGGGGGATTTGGGATCTGATCCAGGGACAGGGACAGGAGGAGAGGGAATGGTCTCAGGCTGGGCGGGGAGGCTCAGGGTGGACATTGGGGACAATTCTCCATGGAAATTGTGGTCAGGCGTGGGAAGGGGCAGTGGTGCAGTCCCCATCCCCAGAGGGCTTTCAAAGCCGTGTGGATGTGGCACTTGGGGACATGGGGCAGTGGTGGTCCTGGCAGTGCTGGGGGAATCCTTGGGTTCTGATCTGAGAGGATTTTCCAGCCTGAACACTCCATGGTCTGTGAGCTCACAGAGGTCCCAAGCAGCCGTGGTTTGCCAGAGCCCCGTGGGTGTCCCAGACCCGAGATCGAGCCCTAGAATGAACTGCTCTGTGTGTGAGCTTGGAGAAAGGGCATTTTACAGAGAAAATGCCACTTTTTCTGTTCAAATCAAGGTGGTAGCAAAGCAGCTCCTCCACAGAGCAAGTTCCCTGAGTAGGTAGAGGTGGAATGCCAGAGAGGAATTGAATCAGTGGCTGAGCTGTCTCTTCACTCATTGTTTTGGAATCCATCTAATCAAGTTCTTTCAATATGCCATAATATTGGAAGAAATGATTAATACAAACCTTGGAAACTGAGACAAAGCTTTGAAATTAATTTCAAATATTAAAAGTGTTAATCAAAGTGTTAATTTCCCCCACTCACACTGCAGGAGTTTTTGCAAAGTAAAGATAACTTTGGTCATCTTCTCTGGCTACAAAATGAATTAAAGATAAAGGAAGTGGATTTTTCATGTGAACTAACAGTTAACATCTGTTTTCTTAGAAGTTACATTGATTTAATTACTTTTCACTTCTGTAATACTCAGAACATCATTTAAATTCCTCCACACACGTCAGACTCGTTTTAAGAGAAAATGTGCTGGCCCTTATCGCTCGTTCCAGACGGAAGGAGCCGCAGCTCCCAAGGGCAGTCCCGTTGGGATGAGCCCCTCGGGGCAGCAGTGGGGCAGGGGGGCCTCGGTGGGGCAGCCTGGGATTGGCACAGAGAGCAGAAATTCCTCTTCCTAGGAATTGGTTCCACGTGGGGCTGGCAGCTCTGCAGTGGAGCTCTTTATCTCTCTATCCCCCTGGGATGGAATAGACGCAGGGGAACCATGGGCTGCACATCAGGAGTGTGTCAGGAGGTGCAGGGGGCAGGGGGAAATCTGATCAGCAAATTATATTTTAAATATTATTTTATTACTTATTATTTAATTATTTAATTATTACTTAATTATATTTTAAATTGTATAGCAGGAAATTTAATTCAGTTTAGACTCCTACGACAAGTGCCCCACAGTAAGGGAGAGGGGCACATTCAGCATATTAATTCTTTTTTATTCTTTTTTTGCATCTCTCTTTGGTTCTCTGAAACCCAAATTTCCGGGTGTGGCCTTGCCCTAGCCAGATTCCATAAAACAAGTAGTGACAAAACTTTTCTGTGGCATAAAGATTGTTTAAAGATTGATTGATTGATTGATTGATTGATTGATTGATTGATTGGAGGCTGCGACCTCATTTTGCTGCTCTGATTTTCTGATATTCGTGGAGGTTCGCAGAAGCTCGCAGGGAAGTCAGGCAGGCAGCACCAAGATGGCGAAAAGAGGAACTTTATTTACAAGAACTTCTTTATATATTCATTAATAGTCTGATAATTATTGGTCGATAGTTTTTCCACCCCCTGTAATGATTTGTTACAACTCTAGAGCATCCAGCACCAAAACAAAGAGATTAGAAAGCACAAGAATGCAACTTATCTCTATTCTCCATGAGAAAGAAGAGAAAGATTTTAAAACAGTGCAACTACACTCATTTCTTGATGCATTGATATTTTGACTCTCCAAAATTCTTGCTGTACAGTGGATTCCCTTGGTTTTATTCTTGGTGCAGCTTCTCCTGCACCGTCAGAGGTCTGGATGCCTAGTCCATAAAATCAGGAGTGCAGCACCAGGAAAATGGAGCCTTTAAGGATTGATGATGTTTTTGGAAGCTTTTTTGGAAGGGCGGTGTGGGCTTTCCTGGAGGATGGTTCCTGCAGCCAGCCCTGTTCAGTTCAACACGCTGGGCGCTCCAGATATTGGCAAATATTTCCCAGGTCTCTGAAGCCCAGCACCAAATGAAGAGAATCACTTTGTCTTTAATGGGCTGCTCATTGAAAAGGCTCTTCAGAAAGCACTCAGTGAAGAGCTGTGTGCTGAGATCACTCAGCAATAACCACATTCCATCTCTTTCTGGGGTTCCTGGAGGAGTGAGCACACCTGGCCAGGGAGTGGGGCTGGAAGAGACCTCAAAGCCCTTCCAGGGCCCCCCCTGCCATGGCAGGGACAGCTGCCACTGTCCCAGGCTGCTCCAAGCCCCATCCAGCCTGGCCTGGTGTGTGCTGAGTGTCGCTGGCCAAGGTCCCTCTCTGACAGTCCCCAGAGTCCCCAGCTGAGTGTGGGTCCCTGACTGATCTGCAGTGTTCATTGTCCTGAGAGAAGGCAGTGCTGGGGTGAATCCTGCCCTGCCTCCCCAGAGATTGCTCCTACAGCTGAGTGTGGGTCCCTGACTGATCTGCAGTGTTCATTTTCCTGAGAGAAGGCAGTGCTGGGGTGAATCCTGCCCTGCCTTCCTTGCTCCTCTGTCTGAGCCTCTGCAGCCTCCCGGGGCAGAGCTCTGTGAGATGGAGAGGATTGTGCCCGGGCAGGGCAGGGGTGGCTCTGCCAGGCTGCAGGAGTGGTTTTATTGAACTATATTGCATTTTTAGTACTCATTGGCGAGAGGGCCATTAAGGCTCGGTCGAGTACATTAAGAACATTACTCCAGTGTGAAGGAGATGGGGATTATGAGGACAAGGAAAGAGCAAGGAATTATAGAGTTCTCTTTCTGTTTTCCCTTTCCCTGCACAAGGGCTGGGGACAGAGCCTGCTTAAATAATTCCCATCTTTGCTGAATGTGCCCGTTTTGAGTCCCGGGAGAGCAGTGGGCACTGAATGAGCTCCCAGCAGTGACCTTGGGTGTGGATCCGGAGGGAGAACGTGCTGCAGCAAGGGAGGGCTGATCCAAAACCCCAACAAAGAGCTGGTTTGGGATCTCAGGGATCCAAAACCGCAACGAAGAGCTGGTTTGGGATCTCAGGGATCCAAAACCCTAACGAAGAGCTGGTTTGGGGTCTCAGGGATCCAAAACCCCAACGAAGAGCTGGTTTGGGATCTCAGGGATCCCGAGTGGCACCACAGCTCCGACCCAGGCACCCCTCAGAGGGATGGGGAGCAGTGTGTGTCTGGGCATAGGACTTTGCTCTGGGGTTCAGCTCTTCAGCCCCATCTGACCCTCACTCTGTGGGCCTTGTTCCACGTCCCAGATCTATTGCAAAGCTTTTGTAAACCTGGCCCTGGGCTGGTGAAAGAATTTCCTCATGCTGTAAATGCTGGTCTCTCCTTGAGTGGAAAAGCTAGGAAACAAGTTTCCTTCCAAAATTATGTATCGAAGATTGCTTCCCCTCCCTCCCTTCCCTCTGAGATGTCTCACCGTGTCCTTGCTGCTCTCTGGGTTTTTCTGGACTCCATTTTTGAACAAGTGACAAGTCTTTTCTTGCCCTAACAGATCCATAGCAGCCACGGCAATGCCATTAACCAGGAGCAGGCTAAAATGCCGTGTTACTTCTCCAAGAAAAAATGGATTAGGAGCATGGGAACACTCCAAACAGGAGCTAGAAAAGCTTCATCATTAGAGATCATTCAGTGCTTGCAGTTGATAATGATTCATTATCCAGAGGTGGCATCGTTATTGCAGGGAGGAAATATCCCTGCAGGAGCAGCCAGCGCTGAGCCGTTCCCTAAATTACAGAGCAGAGCTCCAGGAGCAGCTCCAGCTCGGACCTGTGCGTGGGGAGGAGGCAGGAAACAGAGCTGGGAAGGGCTGGAGAATGCTGAGGGAGCTGGGAAGGGCTGGAGAATGCTGAGGGAGCTGGGAAAAGGGCTCAGCCTGGAGAAAAGGGACCAGGAGGACCTTGTGGCTCTGCACAGCTCCTGACAGGAGGGGACAGCCAGGGGGATTTGAGATCTAATCCCAGGGAACAAGGACAGGAGGAGAGGGAAGGGCCTCAGGCTCAGGGGAGGCTCAGGGTGGACACCAGGAGAGATTTCTTCCCCAAAAGGGCTGTCCAGCCCTGCACAGCTGCCCAGGGCAGGGGTGGAGTCCCCATCCCTGGAAGATTTTAGAGCCCCATGGATGTGGCACTTGGGGACATGGGGCAGTGGTGGCCCTGGCAGTGCTGGGAATGGTTGGACTCAAAGACTTTTTCCAGCAGCTCTGATTCTGTCTTAGCACCTACAGCAAAGCAGGGAGCTTTTCTGTTTGATTGTTTGCTGATTCCATGGAATCTGTTCCCTCTCCTGGCCTTGGGGTGCCGCTGGTGGTGCTCCAGGAACCCTGATTGTCACCTCTGGGGGTGCTCCAGGAACCCTGATTGTCACCTCTGGGGGTGCTCCAGGAACCCTGATTGTCACCTCTGGGGGTGCTCCAGGAACCCTGATTGTCACCTCTGGGGGTGCTCCAGGAACCCTGATTGTCACCTCTGGGGGTGCTCCAGGGACCCTGATTGTCACCTCTGGGGGTGCTCCAGGACACCTGATTGTCACCTCTGGGGGTGCTCCAGGACACCTGATTGTCACCTCGCACTGCCGTGGCCTGGGGCTCCTCCAGAGTACTCCAGGGGCACCAGCAGAGGCTCTTTCCCTGCGGAATGTCAGTTTGTCGCAGTTTTGGGGATTTCTGCCCCAGCTGCAGGCCTGGCTCACACTGGGCTGTGCTGGAGCCCAGTGCTGCCCGGTGCCGTGGCTGTGCTCAGAACGATATTTTGGGCTTTGTTTCTGTCTCTCCCCCAGCCGGAGCTCTCACCGCCCACGGCTGTTCCGAAAGCAAGTGTGTTTCAGAAAGTGTTCTGACACTGTTTGGGAGGGCTCTGCCTGCGCTATTTTTGCTCAGGATGCTGTGGAGCTGCGCTCAGGCTCAGCCCCGGCTCTGCAGGGACAGGACTGAGGCCCAGGGGTGACCACAGGGACAGGGAGAGCACAGGGGTGACCCCAGGGTGAGCACAGGGACAGGCTGAGCACAGGAGTGACCACAGGGTGAGCACAGGGTGAGCACAGGGTGAGCACAGGGACAGGGAGAGCACAGGAGTGACCACAGGGTGACCACAGGGACAGGGAGAGCACAGGAGTGACCCCAGGGTGAGCACAGGGACAGGGAGAGCACAGGGGTGACCCCAGGGTGAGCACAGGGACAGGGAGAGCACAGGGGTGACCACAGGGTGAGCACAGGGACAGGCTGAGCACAGGGGTGACCCCAGGGTGAGCACAGGGACAGGGAGAGCACAGGAGTGACCACAGGGTGACCACAGGGACAGGGAGAGCACAGGGGTGACCCCAGGGTGAGCACAGGGACAGGGAGAGCACAGGGGTAACCACAGGGTGAGCACAGGGGTGAGCACAGGAGTGACCACAGGGTGACCACAGGGACAGGCTGAGCACAGAGGTGAGCACAGAGGTGAGCACAGGGACAGGGTGACCACAGGGTGAGCACAGAGGTGAGCCCAGGGCTGGTGCTGGACCCCAGCAGGACCCTGGAGCTCTGTTCCGACCTCGCCAGTCCTGTGGTTCTGTTTATCATTGCATTCTTGGGGATTTGTGCCGTGTGGGGTCACACAAAGTGATGGGTGGTTCCTGCCATGGCCCCACAGGACTGGGATCTCACAGGATCCCCCAGATCCCCACCCAGGATCCCCAGATCCCCACTCAGGATCCCCGGATCCCCACACAGGATCCCCCAGATCTCTGTACAGGATCCCCCAGATCCCCACACAGGATCCCCCAAATCCCCAGATCCCCACACAGGATCCCCCAGATCTCTGTGCAGGATCCCCAGATCCCCACACAGGATCCCCCAGATCTCTGTGCAGGATCCCCAGATCCCCACACAGGATCCCCAGATCCCCAGATCCCCACTCAGGATCCCCCAGATCCCCACACAGGATCCCCAGATCCCCAGATCCCCAGATCCCCACACAGGATCCCCAGATCCCCACACAGGATCCCCCAGATCCCCACACAGGATCCCCAGATCCCCAGATCCCCACTCAGGATCCCCAGATCCCCACACAGGATCCCCAGATCCCCACACAGGATCCCCCAAATCCCCAGATCCCCACTCAGGATCCCCAGATCCCCACTCAGGATCCCCAGATCCCCACTCAGGATCCCCAGATCCCCACACAGGATTCCCAGATCCCCAGATCCCCACCCAGGATCCCCAGATCCCCACACAGGATTCCCAGATCCCCAGATCCCCACTCAGGATCCCCGGATCCCCACACAGGATCCCCGGATCCCCACACAGGATCCCCGGATCCCCACACCTGTTCAGGTGTCTGACCCTGCACTCTCTTTTCTCCGTGCCAGCAGGCCCTTGTTCCTAGGAGCAGCTGAAGGACAAGATCCAAAGCATAAATTAGGATGTTCAGCTGAGGAGCTTCTTGCTCTGGGTCTGTGCAGGGAAACAGAGAATGGTTTATCAGTTTCAGGGTTTTCTTCTTGATTCCCAGTGATCCAATCCCCTTTCCAGTGGGTACCATTTCATTGCTGGGTGGATCCCAGGGCCTCTCTGAGCAGGGCTTTCCCTGGGCAGGCTCTGCTCCACAGCAGCTCCTGCCTTGGAGCTGTAACAACAAAAGTGCTGTCAGTGTCTGAAGCAGAATATTTTCTATTGCTTTTTTCTACCTGGTTGCACTGTGTGGCTCCAGTGCCCCTTTTGTAGCAGGGATTTTAGGGAGCCAAAAACTCCCAATCCCTTCCCCAGCCACGGAGCTGCTCTCACTGTGGTCCCCAGGCACAGCACTCCTTGGTCCTACAGCACATCCTCGTTTTCTTTCTTCTCTGTCGCGCAAACAGAGTTTTTCTACATCTTTCAAAGTGATCTTACACCATTCTTATAATTTAATTTAGTGTTCCCAAGGAGAGTCTTAATTTTTTGTATATTACTGGAGTTTAACTGCCATAATAAAGGACAATTTTGAGGTGATAAAACACACCAGGAATGTCATTAAATATGCAGCAAAGGTCTGACACAATGGAATTAAGCATTAATGAATAACAGACTAGAAATATTAGTCTTCCATATTAGTTTAGGTGTTCCGTTGTTGGGTTGTGATGAGGGCTAATGTGAAAAAATGAAACAATAAACAAGATTAGTGAAAATAAAATTTACAAGTGATTCAGTAGCTTCTTCATGTATAGAAAGTTTCGAAGTTAAAGCTGTTGGGTATCCACAGGGATCCTTTTCCTTGGATAAATTGTTGTCGTTCTGTGTTTTAATGAAATTTTATTATTGGTGCACTTTCCATTTTCACAATTGAATTATCATCCTATGGAGATGTAATTTAAATTCCAGCCCATCTGCAGATCAGGGCAGTTGTAAACTTCTTTTACTGCCATAAGCAAGGACTTTGTAGCTCTTGGCAGGAGGAGAGTGAGGATTCCTAGGGAGGAGGATATTAATTGTTCTAGTAAAGAAACAGCCATGCACTCCAGAGCCTCATTAGGACTTTGATTTAGGGCACAGGGGCCCAGCTGGCATTTCTGGATCTCTCTGTAAGCCATTTCTTAACCTGAAGTTCCTTTTTCTTGAGGATTCTGCATGTTCTGTGCTGATTTCGCCTCTCCATTTATTTTTTTTCCCTTGCAGTGTGGTAGTTCCATGCCCAGGACGTTCCATTTCCCACCCCTGTGTGTGCAGTGGGTGGAGTGCAGCAGAATGAAATCCAACAGCTCCCTCTGAACATGCCTCGATCTGGTTTAATTTGGGGGCAGAATTAATTAATTTATTTCCATTTCTGGCTGCATGGAATGGCAGGAGCTTTTCTTTCCATCAGCTCATTTCCATAGACAGAAATTCTGGAGTGCATCAGGCAGAGCTGGTGCTGGAGCAGATCACCCTGGGCACCTCCCCGGCTCTGCATCCCAACCTTTCCAGGGAGATGGACTGGAATTTTGGATAAATCCTAGGGATCCTGCGTTGGGAGTGTCTGATGGGCTCAGCCCAGCCCTGGCTGAGGAGTTTGGGGCAAGCTCTCAGCCCCACCTCGATTTCAGGGCTGTCAATTGTCCTTTTGTCATTCTTCTTTAGGATGCGATTCTGCTTTATCAGGGAAATCTGAGCTGTGGGATGCAGGTTTCCACAGGGGGAGAGTCCTGCCTCTGAAAGCTCCGTGTCCAGTGTGGCTGCCGCTGGTTCCTTGTCTGCAGAACGTGGGAGGTTCACAAGTCCAATCCACTGCAGCTCATGAATTGTAGTGCAGGGTGTGGCAGAAATGCCAGAGCCCAGCAGTGACATATAAATGTACAATGAAATGAAAAAGCTCCTGTGTGCCTTTGAGCTTATTTCGTTTCTCCCCCAGTTAATTCCTCTCCTTTGGCTCCCCCAAACTTTGGTTAAAGTGTTTGATTTATTTATTGATTTCCTTTGTGTGGTGGGGGATCCTGCCTGTAGGATCACCATGGCAGGGACTTTCTGAGGGATCAGAACTCTCCTGCACTTGAAGACTTCTTAAATTACAAAGTCTAGGTACCATTTGTACTTAACCTGGGCTTTTCTGACCCTTGCCAACAAACCACCCTTAAAATCTTCAATTTGGGGTGTTTTCTGTGCTGTGTGCAGTGGGGAAGCTCCTGGAATCTCTGTCAGAGGAGGAACAGCCAAGCTGTGCCAGGAGCTTTGACTGTTGTTCCAGAACTCTGATAAACATCCAGGAGGCTGCTCTTGGCAGCTGCTAATTTTAAAGTAATGTATTAATCAAATTAATTGAGAGTTCCTTTTAATAATCATCAGCACCAGAATAACTTTGTGCTGTGATGTTTGCAGTGTTGCTAAAAGTGATTACCCCCAAAAGAGGCTCTCTGCAGATAAATCAGCTGAAAAAGTGTTGAATTGTCTCTTTTGCTACCTGATAATCCAATTAAGTGGTGATAAGAAAAATAGCTCCTGGAGAATTTGAGGGAAGCAGAATAATGTGCTTAGTGTTGTAGCAGAATGCAAGCAGCACATGATCGGAGTATCCATGGCTACTGCAGCCTCTCCGGGTGCAGAGCCGAGCTGTGCCCCCAGCGCCAGCGCTGCTGCTCCGTGCCACTGAGCCTGGGCACTGCCAGGGGTGACAGGAGCACCCAGAGCACTGTCCCCAGCCCAGAGTGCCCTCACACCCAGCGCTGCTGCTCCGTGCCACTGAGCCTGGGCACTGCCAGGGGTGACAGGAACAGCCAGGGGACTGTCCCCAGCCCAGAGTGCCCTCAGAGCCAGCACTGCTGCTCCATGCCACTGAGCCTGGGCACTGCCAGGGGTGAGAGGAGCAGCCAGGGGACTGTCCCCAGCCCAGAGTGCCCTCACACCCAGCGCTGCTGCTCCGTGCCACTGAGCCTGGGCACTGCCAGGGGTGACAGGAGCACCCAGAGCACTGTCCCCAGCCCAGAGTGCCCTCACACCCAGCGCTGCTGCTCCGTGCCACTGAGCCTGGGCACTGCCAGGGGTGACAGGAGCACCCAGAGCACTGTCCCCAGCCCAGAGTGCCCTCAGAGCCAGCGCTGCTGCTCCGTGCCACTGAGCCCTCGGTCCCCCCAGACCCTGCCAGGGATGACAGGAGCAGCCAGGGGGGACAGGAGCAGCCAGGGGGGACAGGAGCAGCCAGGGGGGACAGGAGCAGCCAGGGCACTGTCCCCAGCCCCTGAGTGCCCTCAGCTGCTGCCACTGCTTTGTGCCCTGCCTGCCCCTGGCTGCTGTCACCTGGAGTGTCCTGGGCTGGGCCTGACCTCTGTGCATGGCTCGGACACAGGGCTGGGGCTCCCAGGGAGAATCACCGTCTGCTCATGCTTTGGAGGGCTGTGCTGTTGGCTCTCACCCCACAGTGGTGGATGGCTCCGTGTACCAACCTTTTATCCAAGCAACGTGAGCATCTTTATCGTTTCATGGTGCAGGATCCACACATTTGTGAGATCAGAAAATCCTCAATGGTTTGGGTTGGAAGGGACCTTAAAGATCATCCTGTCCCACACCTCCTGCCATGGCAGGGACACCTCCCACTGTCCCAGGTGCTCCAAGCCCTGTCCAGCCTGGCCTGGGACACTGCCAGGGATCCAGGGGCAGCCACAGCTTCCCTGGAGCTGTCAATAGCCCCAGCTCAGCCCCGGGGTGGCTTTGGCTCCCAGGCTCTCCTCCACTGCCACAGCACTCTGTGCTGCTCAGAGCATTTGTCACCTCTCCAGGCCACCAGGGGTAACAAATTACTGCAGGAATCTTATGACAAAATCCTTAATTTGCAACTTTCACGTTTTTACCACTTAATGCCCTCGGAGGTTTGTCCCTCGGAAGTGCTGTGGATTAACCTGGCACTTTCAATAACTGCACTTTTTCCTATTGCAATGGAATGTGGCACGAGGATATGAAAGAAATTATTCCACTGTGCCTTTTGGACAGCAGACACCCAGTTCCTCGGGCTCTCTGCTTGCTGGGGGGTGACAAAGGGTGCTCTGGCGTTTGTCATTTCCCCCAAATTCCTTTGAGCAGGGGTGGTGCCGAGGCTGGCAGGGCACCCCCCCTGCCCTGCACTGAGAGCAGCTCCCCACGCCGAGGGCTGAGCTCAGCTCTCTGCCCAGGGCACTCACCCCAGCCTGGGCAGCTCTGGCTTTTGCCCTCAGCCCTGGGCAGCAGGGAGAGCAGGAACTGACCTCCCATGGGAAGCAGAAATCTGTCACAGACAGGATCTGAGACCTGCCCTCCCAAATTCCAAACTGTTTCCTTCCCACCCTGGCTCCTCTTTCCTTCCCAGGCCCTGGAAATGGCAGCCCTGGCAGCATGGGTGGCATTAGAGGGTTTTTTGCTGGCTGTGGAGGCCTGGCCGCAGCTGTGGCTCGAGCCAAGGATGCTCTGCTCAGCTGTGGCCATTGTCCACAGCAATGAGAGCTTTGGATCTCCACCGCTGCCTGTGTGACCACGCCATGGATGGAGCTGCTCCAGGCTGGGTCAGGGCCAGCAGCCTTCCCACCATGCCAGCCTCTTCTCCAAGCACTCTGAGGTTTTCTGTCATCATTTACAATGAAGTTTATTTTTAAAAGTCAGCATTGTTTGCTTTTAAAGAAAAAAAAAATGTTGTAAAAATTCCAGGTTGTGATAATTGCAAAACACAATGAAACATTTTATGTGAGTCAGAGAAAAACTTGGGGGTTATTATTCTCCTTTATTCTTTTCCAGCCTTTCCTCTCACTGCTTTATTTCTTGCCACTGAAACAATCGTTTTTGCTCACAAGGTTTCCGAGCAGCTGGTCCAGCAGAGCTCCCTTGCCCTCAGGCAGCCTCTGCAGCTCAGCTTCTCTCTGTCAAGAATCAGGAAAAACATGCCTGCCCCGCGTTGTGAGGGGCTCAGGGATGGGCACAGGAGGCAGATTTCCCATTTTCAGCAGGAATTTGGATTTCCCAACTGCCCCAGGGCTCTCTGCCCTGCCTGCTCTGCCCTGGCACGAGGAAGGTGCTCCGGAGGCAGAGCCTCCTCTGCCAGGATCTTCCCCCACCAAACCTTCTCCAGAGCTTTGCTTGCCAGGACCTTCAAATCTGGGTTTAAAGCCTGTCTGCGATTGCTCCTTGTCCTGCTCCCTTTTAATTAACTCATCCCCACTGTGGTTTTTATTAAGCGGCTCTGATACGTTATTAATTAACACACTGCGCGCTATGGTGAGGAGCTTGGTATCAAAGATGCCATAAAAGATGAAAGTGTTTACTGCTGAGAAACAAAATAATTAAGGCAAAAGTTGTGTTTTCATCTGCCAGGGAAAAACAGAATGCCAGTGGAGCTGGGATTTTTTTTAAATTTTATTTTTTCTAAGCAGAACTAAACAACTCTAATATGGGAACTGTGCTAAAAATGGGCATTTCCCACTGCCTTTCTGTGCTGTCCCCAATGTTCCCTTTTCCTGCTCTGAAGGTCCTTTTGTCCACAGGTGGGCTCTGCATCGCCCAGTCCCTGAAGATCCCCCAGGAGCGCAAGGACAAGAACATCGACTTCGATAAAATCATCAGGCAGCTGCTGGAGACCCCCAACGCCAGGGCCATCGTCATCTTCGCCAACGACGAGGACATCAAGTAAGGGTGGCTGGGGACACCAAGGAAGGGTGGCTGGGGACACCAATAAGGGTGGCTGGGGACACCAATAAGGGTGGCTGGGGACACCAAGTGAGGGTGGCTGGGGACACCGAGTAAGGGTGGCTGGGGACACCAATAAGGGTGGCTGGGGACACCAATAAGGGTGGCTGGGGACACCGAGTAAGGGTGGCTGGGGACACCAATAAGGGTGGCTGGGGACACCAATAAGGGTGGCTGGGGACATCGAGTAAGGGTGGCTGGGGACACCGAGTAAGGGTGGCTGGGGACACCGAGTAAGGGTGGCTGGGGACATCGAGTAAGGGTGGCTGGGGCACCCCCGGGGGCTGTGCCCCAGAGGGAGAGCCCCAAAGCTCTGAGGGAGGACGGGCAGGGGCTGTGGGTGGAGTTGGGAACGTGGGGGAGCCCCCAGCTCGAGGCTGTGCTGCCCTGGCCCATGGGGCACCCCGAGCAGCTGGGGGACAGCAGTGGGGACCAGCCCCTGGCACCTTCCCCTGGCGTGGGGCTGCTCCTGTTGGATGGCAGCGCTGACCTTTCCTCTCGCAGGAATTAGGACCACGCCCCCTCTCCAGGCTCATTCTCCTTTGTGTAATTCATTAATTCAGAGTCTATTTTATGGCAAATGAAAGTTAATAGTGATGAAGTGACTTGGATGCTCAAGGTTAAACCACATGGAATTGGATCATAAAATAACACAAAGAATGTTTTATATTTCATTGCTCACTTGCATATTCTGGGTCCAGAATTTGAAATTAGCTTAAAATCGTGATGGAATCATCAGTTGCTGAGAGGCTCAGTCCCACAAAATTAGACCAAAAGAATTTAGGGAAAAGTTTCAGTAAAGTCAATGGAAAAGTTTTGGTGGAATCAATAACTCATTCATGGGATGTAGGGTGAATTTAAAGAGAAGTCCCATCAGTGCTGCATGGACCATGGGGTGGTTTGGGTTGGAGATCACCCAGCTGCACCCCTGGCATGGCAGGGACCCTTCCCTGGAGCAGGGACACCTCCCTGGAGCAGGGACACCTCCCTGGAGCAGGGACCCTTCCCTGGAGCAGGGACCCTTCCCTGGAGCAGGGACCCTTCCCTGGAGCAGGGACACCTCCCTGGAGCAGGGACACTGCCTTGGATTAGGGACACCTCCCTGGAGCAGGGACACTTCCCTGGAGCAGGGACACTGCCCTGGAGCAGGGACGCTGCCCTGGAGCAGGGACACCTCCCTGGAGCAGGGACACTGCCCTGGAGCAGGGACACTGCCTTGGATTAGGGACACCTCCCTGGAGCAGGGACACTGCCCTGGAGCAGGGACACTGCCCTGGAGCAGGGACGCTGCCCTGGAGCAGGGACACCTCCCTGGAGCAGGGACAATTCCCTGGAGCAGGGACACCTCCCTGGAGCAGGGACACTTCCCTGGAGCAGGGACACCTTCCCCGGAGCAGGGACACTGCCCTGGAGCAGGGACACCTTCCCCGGAGCAGGGACACTTCCCTGGAGCAGGGACACTGCCCTGGAGCAAGGACACCTCCCTGGGGCAGGGACACCTCCCTGGAGCAGGGACCCTTCCCTGGATTAGGGACACCTCCCTGGAGCAGGGACACTTCCCTGGAGCAGGGACACCTTCCCCGGAGCAGGGACACCTCCCTGGAGCAGGGACACTGCCCTGGAGCAGGGACACCTCCCTGGAGCAGGGACACCTCCCTGGAGCGGGGACACCTCCCTGGAGCGGGGACACCTCCCCGGAGCAGGGACACCTCCCTGGAGCAGGGACACCTCCCTGGAGCAGGGACACTGCCCTGGAGCAGGGACACTGCCCTGGAGCAGGGACACTGCCCTGGAGCAGGGACACCTCCCTGGAGCAGGGACAATTCCCTGGAGCAGGGACACCTTCCTGGAGCAGGGACACTGCCCTGGAGCAGGGACACTGCCCTGGAGCAGGGACACTGCCCTGGAGCAGGGACACTGCCCTGGAGCAGGGACACCTCCCTGGAGCAGGGACACTGCCCTGGAGCAGGGACACTGCCCTGGAGCAGGGACACCTCCCTGGAGCAGGGACAATTCCCTGGAGCAGAGACACTTCCCTAGGGCAGGGACACTTCCCTGGAGCAGGGACACTTCCCTAGGGCAGGGACAATTCCCTGGAGCAAGGACCCTTCCCTGGCCAGGCTGCTCAGAGTGTCCCTGAGCTCCGCTGGGCTCGGCAATGTGCTGCTCCTGTTCATCAGAGCCACTCAGGCTGGAAAATGTCTCTGAGCTCATCGAGTCCCACATTCTGCCATCGCCATTTTCCCAAGCAATTCCACATTTCAATCCAATCGTGTCGCAAACCAAGTGTTCTTTTCCACAGGCAGATCCTGGCGGCTGCCAAGAGGGCGGACCAGGTGGGACACTTCCTGTGGGTGGGCTCGGACACCTGGGGCTCCAAGGTGAGCCCGCTGCTGCAGCAGGAGGACGTGGCCGAGGGAGCCATCACCATCCTGCCCAAGAGAGCCACCATCGAGGGTAAGAGCCTGTCCTGCCCCTCCTCCTGCCACCCTCTCCATCGGTGGGTTCCATTTAAACTCAGATTGACTTCATTTCATGTAAGATCAAGCACTCTGTGTACCCACATTGCTCGTGTGCTTCTGAAATAGCCAGGCTGGTACAGATGTGTGTATGGTGACTTTTGGGAAATTTTATTAATTTTGGGAATTTTATTAATCCCTTCGTTGCTCACCGTTCCTCTGCGCTGTGCAGTGTTTGCTGTGTGATCTCCCTCAGTTTGTTAATCCTGTTGGGTGTAAAGATGTTTTAGCATCCCCATGGCCTCCTCTGGGCCCCAGAGAGGCTGGGCAGTCTGTGCTCTGTGCTGTGCAGTGTTTGCTGTGTGATCTCCCTCAGTTTGTTAATCCTGTTGGGTGTAAAGATGTTTTAGCATCCCCATGGCCTCCTCTGGGCCCCAGAGAGGCTGGGCAGTCTGTGCTCTGTGCTGTGGCAGCAAATATTGATTCCAGGGAGGCCCTGAATAAAGAACCCAACTCCTCCGCCATGGCCGGGCAGTCCCTGAGCACAGTGCCTACATTAAAATGGGCTCTGGTGTCTTCACTCCCTGGAAAACCAAATATTTGCATTTTCCCTGTGCCTGCGCTCCCTGCTCATCAGTTATTCCTCTCAGGTAGATCTGCTTCATTCTTTTACATTTTTAACCCCCCGAGGCACTCTTGGATGTTATTTCTCGGTAAATACGGAAAGTTGACAGACAATGAAGTGGTTTGTTTCTAAAAACCAGGATATTTTAATAAGCTTTTCACACTGTCTGTATTCATCCCTGAGGGTTTCTGACACAGAAACGAAAATTCTGTCAGTAGTACGCAGAAAGAAAAACTTTCCACGTTTGTTTGTTTTAAAATATTTTCCTTTTACGTTGCACATTAAACCCATCATGGGAGGTGTGAGGGGGTTTTGGACACAATGAGTGAGGATGGCAGAGAGGAAGAGTTCAGGTATGGAAAGCAAGTTAAATAAGAGTTATAAATATCAGTGTGTTTGGTATATCTGCAAAAAAAAAAAAAAAGTGTTTATTGAGCCTGCAAATATCTCCTTATTCAGTGTGTTTGGAGAACTGCCTGAGGCTGGCTGGGTGCATTTTGCACTCACAGCCACTGAGGTTCGGGGATTACTGGGGTGCCTAAACTACATTTTCCATACAAATCTGTAGAGTTGTGGTGTCCTTTAGGAGCAGGTCCACATTTGGAGGTCTGTGTGTTCTGAGGGACTTTGTGGGAAGGCAAAGCCTCAGGCAGGGGTGGGTGCTGTGCTGGGGGAGGCAGAGCAGAGCAGAGCAGAGTGAGGTGTCCCTGGGCAGAGCAGAGTGAGGTGTCCCTGGGCAGAGCAGAGTGAGGTGTCCCTGCTCAGAGTGAGGTGTCCCTGCTCAGAGTGAGGTGTCCCTGAGCAGGGTAAGGTGTCCCTGCACAGAGTGAGGTGTCCCTGCTCAGAGTGAGGTGTCCCTGAGCAGGGTAAGGTGTCCCTGAGCAGAGCCCAGGACCCCTGGCTGCTCCCTGGCCACTCCCGGAGGTCCAGGCTGGTTCCTACCTTGCCCAGTCGCACGCAGCCGTCCCTAATTGCCATCTGGAGGTGCCATCTGCAGTGTCCCAGGGGTGCTCAAGGGACAGAGCACATGCAGTGCTCCTGGAGTAGTGTTCCAGATCCCCACGTTTCCCTTTCAGACCATTTCTGTTCTGTCTCACCCACCAAGAGGAGCAGCCAGTGAATGTGTGACTCCAGGAATTCCTCAGGCACTGCTGTTTCCATGTCCAGGGAGGAGCAATCAGCAATCCTCACCCCTCGGGATCGCTCCTCCCTCGTGCTCAGGCTGCCCGAGGTTGTTCTGTTTTCCTTTCTGATGTTCTGATTTCGTTTGGCCATGAGACCCAGGGAAAGGAATTAGGCATTTTAATGTTATTCTTTCATCATCCAGAAATGAACATCTGCTTCCTGAAATTCAGCAATGCATTTCTTCTGATGAGGGCAGAAAATAAAAGAAATAAGGCACCTTGGTTTTCCCTGCAGATGGAAGGAAACAAACTCAGTGCCCTGAGTTTGTCCCAGCCCAGGTCCCTTCCTGGGGCTCCAGGATCAGGTCAGAGCCACAGTCAAGCACCAGCTCAGTTCCCACTGGATTTGGTGAGAACTCTGTGTTAGTCATGAATGAGGGGTTGCCCTTATCTTACTCCTCAAAAGCATCCCTTCTTTTTTTTGCCTTTCCTTTTATCGCTGTCTTAAGTAGTATTTGGAGTGTGTTGGAAAAAGATTCCTAAGAAACCTTGCTGGAAGCAGAGAGCAGTGCAGCTCCTGTGCCTTGACCTCAATATTGACACTGCCTCCTCGCACAGTAAAGAGAATAATGTTTGGCTAATGAGCCAGGGAATGCTCAGCTGCTCCAGGAGTGGATGTGCCTGGGGTTCAAGGGTACAGCACACTTTGGATTAGCAGGGTTTTTCTCTGTAAAGCTCTTGGTCACGCAGGTCATAAACTGAAAGCTCATTGTACAGAAAAAAGCATTTTTCAAATAATTCTTTGCCCCCAGCCGTGACTTAAGTTCAAAATGCAGGTGAGAAGGGCAGGAGGGTTGTGGTTTTACACATATGTCCCAGTTGCTGCTGCTGTTTTTCTGGCAGTGGGAATATCCCAGCAGCCTCTGACTCCAGAGGGGCCTAAAGGGCTCAGCTTTCTGGAGGATCAGGCCCCAGATCCACAGTTATTTGTCTTGGTACTTGATGTCACTCGTGGGACAGAATTTTCTTTCTCACAGTCCCATGGGGGGGATTTAGGAAATCATTAGATGAACTGAATTCATTCATCTTAAGTCAGTCTTAATATAGCCTGATTGTGTTTGATGTAATTATGCTGAAAGGATAAAGTTGCATTTTATTTGCATAATTGCAGTAGACAGAGAGGCAGAGAAGTGCACATGAAAGAGGAATCACTCCTTGGGAAGCTGGGAACTCGCTCCGCTGCCAGCCCAGCCAGGTACAGGGAGCTTGGGAGCTCGGAGAGGCTCTCAGAGGAAAGCACACAGAAGTTGGGTTTTGGAGCAGCTGTGGCACCAGGGAGCTGTGTCCTGGTTCGTGGTGCTCTGAGCTCTTCCCAAGCTGAGCTGTGCTGGTTCCCCCCCACACGAGAGCAGAGCCCGAGCCCCGTGCTGAGTCCTGGGAATTGTTTTCCTCTGAACCTCAGCTGTGAGGAAGGTGGGCAATGATCTCCTCACTTTTTCCTTTCTCTGTTCCTACACCTTTTCCTGGGCAGTATTTGTCCAACTGGGCAGTTCCCCACGGCTCCCAGTCAGTGTTACTGGGGACAGTTGTTATGGCCATTGTCACTGACTGAGCACTTCAGAGCTCTGCTTTTCCCTCCAGAGTTTTATTTTGAAATAGTCTTCCTCATCCTCCTCACGTGAGTGTGCTCTGTCTCCATGGACCCCAGCCCCCGGGAAATGGAGCCAAGGAGGGGAGCAGCTGTCAGAGAAATGCAGAGGCTAATACATGTATTGGGTCTTAATTATTTAGAAAGTCTGGCAAAAGCTTTGCTGATGTGGAGGAAAAGGATCTTTATTGTCTGAGCTCAGAACTGGAGCAACTGAACAGTGGGAATCTAAAAGATTTCAGATTAATGATTGCGTTGCAGAGGCTGTGGCTGAGGCTGGAGTTTGTGATGCTCTGGGCTTGAAGGTTCAGGGATGGCTCAAATGCAGCACAGGGATGTGCTCAGATATTTTAAAAAATCAAACTGCAAGTGCTGCAGACCAACGTATAACGGTCCCTGGAATTTTCAGGGTTTTTGTCTTCCAGAGAGATGGTGATTCCTGTTTTGTTTTCATTTCCAGTAAGAGCTGATTTGCTCCTTTTTGTTTGGGCTGTATGAACTCAGGGCAAAAACAATAACAGAGCGGTGATTTAAGCAAAATTGAGAACGAAATTCTCTCTCCCTGTTTGGTGGCTCTGAAATGTTTTACCTTCAGAGCCGCAGTGGCAAAGGGAAGGAGCTCAGGGCTCCCTGCCCTCGGTTAGAGGCAGGGCTGGATTTTATCCAGCGTTGCCAAACAGGGTCACACTGTGTCCCCACGGCTGCCTCCCCCCGGGAATGCTGTGCTGCCCTCAGCCCTTCCTGCCTCTCCCTCAGCGAGCAGCAGCCTGCCTGATATCCCATAATAGCACTCCTAAAACAGTTCACTTTGGATTTGTTTGTTTGTTTACAGCCTGGTTCGGGGTCTTTTCCAGCTCTCTGTTGTTCTCCAGCTCTCTCTGTGTCCCTGGGGCGTGAGCCATGTGCTGTGAGAGGAACTGGGGTGGAAAGATGTGGCTCTGGGGCTCTGCTCCTCGGGGCTGGGGTAGAAAGATGTGGCTCTGGGGCTCTGCTCCTCGGGGCTGGGATGGAAAGATGTGGCTCTGGGGCTCTGCTCCTCGGGGCTGGGATGGAAAGATGTGGCTCTGGGGCTCTGCTCCTCGGGGCTGGGGGGCTGCAGCCTGGCCAGGGCCGAGCCCGGGAGCACCAGAAGCCAGAGGGGACCCCAATCCGAGGGAAAAGGGGTCTGTGGCTTGGGCCATCAGTCCCTTGGACCCTCAGTCCCAAATTTGCTTTCTCTCCCCATTACCTGCCCTGAATTCTCTCAGCCCTTGGCCACCCCTCTGATTTCCCCCTCTGCTGCAGGGCTCCAGCTCTGGGCTCTGTCCCTCCTTGGCCCCAGCCTGGCTGGCAGCACCAGGTGAGCGATGCTGGCTGGGACACGTGGGCACGGTGATGCCCAGCGTCCCGGGGTGGGTCTGGCTGGAAATGCCAGAGGTTTGGGCAGACAGGGCCTGTCCCTGCCAGGAGAATTCACATTCCCTGTGGGATGGCAGTGCTGAGCTCCAGGGCTGGGGCACAAGCTAGGGCAGTGCTGCAGGTGAGGTCTCATGAGCAGAGCTTCCCTCTGGGGTTCTGTGCAGTGACCCACGGTGTGTGTGGGGCTCAGGTGTGCAGGTCATTTGGGCTTTGTGAGACACTTCGGAGGTGTGATGGGTTTAGAGCATTAAAGAGAATTATCTGCCACTGCTCAGCGCGAGACACAGCCATAACCAGCACAGCATTAACAAGAAATCCTGTCCCAAACGGGGCTTGAACCAAATGGTGCTGCTGCTTCCTAGCTCAGAAACGAGCTGGGGAGCTCCAGCTGGACCATAAAGAACTGCTGTAAAAGAGAGATGGAAAGGATTTCTCTGGGGCCCTGAAACGAAATGAGCTGCTGGCCCAGCCCCAGCAGCTCTGCCCTGCTGGAATCCAGGACCTGTGCTGGGATCCAGCTGTTCCCAGCTGTGGGATGTGTGTCCCTGGGTCTGTGTTTCGCGCCCTGCTCCCCGGGCCTTGGCGGCATGTCCCTGTGGTGTCCAGAGGTGGCTGTGGTTGCAGGACACCCGAGATGGTGTGAGAGAGGGAGAGGAGTGCAGGGAGGCACACAGGGAGGGGCAGTGCTGGAAGAAGAGATCATTCCCAGGGGAAATGTCCTGGGGTGATGTGATGATAATCCTGTAGCCCGTATCGTTTGCATGCCTGTCTAAATGTCCTGCAGCTTTAACTGTAACTTTCCACCCAGGAAAATTGTCTCTAACCCAGGACAGGAATGCACAGCTATTGATCACCCTTCAGATGGATCATCCCTTTTGGGATGCCCTGAACTGCATCTCCTCCAGCCCAATTTTCCTGTCAATGGCCTGACACGGGAGCTGTCAGCTGGATGGTTTGGCAGTGTTTCCAGCCGGAAAGGAAGGGTTTTGTTTTCAGGAAGCTGCCCCTGGGGGGCTGTGAGCAGGGGAGCGCAGGAGGCTCCGATGGGTGCCCGTGCCAGGCAGGGTTTGTGAGGAGCAAATCTCTCATCAGCCACCCAAGCACCTTCCTTGTGCCCGTGTCAGGGCTCACCCTGGCTGGCTCCTGCCCCAGCAGCTCTGATTCCCACCCTGCCTCTCCCCACGGCCCCTGGAGCATCCCAGCACAGCTCCTCTGCTGGGGCTGCACACCCCAGCCAAGCAGGGATGTGGCACTGACAGCCCTGGGGAGACAGGCTGGGGCACGAAGGGAAATGTGCTCATTTTAGGAAGTGAACAGAGGTTTGAAAGGCTTGTCTTGTTTGTTTCCCCGTGTTTTTGTCTTCTAGTCTGTATTGTTAATGCTTCGCTGATTATAGGCTTTTGAAAGTAGTAGTTTAGGAAATAATGCACATAATAATACACATAATTTCCTTAAAGATGATACAATGAATGCAGAAGTGCCCACTTCACTCCTGCTGGGTTTGCAGTTCTGCTTCAGGAGCACGTTTTCCTTCTGTTGACTTGCCTGCGTGACAGCACAGGGATGCAGTGATTTAGGAAAGCTCCTGCTGCAGCTCCTCGGAAAGGAGTCAGCAGATCGATGGCCTGGGTGTCCAGCTGGGGTGGACAAGCACAGCCCTTTGTCCCTCAGCTGCAGAGGAGCTGGGAGCTGGCCAGGGCAGATCGTGCTCCGTGCAGTGCAGGGAACAGGCCTGGGCAGTGGAGCTCGGGCTTGTTCCCATCCCTGGCATTGTCCATGGGGAGGAATTCCCTCGCTCTGTAGCACAGCCCCAGTGGAGCCCAGATCCTGCTCCCTGGAGCTCGGGCTTGTTCCCATCCCTGGCATTGTCCATGGGAAGGAATTCCCTCGTTCTGTAGCACAGCCCCGATGCTGCCCAGCGCAGATCCTGCTCCCTGGAGCTCAGGCTTTGCTCCCATCCCTGGCATTGTCCATCAGAAGGAAGGAATTCCCTCGCTCTGTAGCACAGCCCCAATGGAGCCCAGATCCTGCTCCCTGGAGCTCAGGCTTTGCTCCCATCCCTGGCATTGTCCATCAGAAGGAAGGAATTCCCTCGCTCTGTAGCACAGCCCCAATGGAGCCCAGATCCTGCTCCCTGGAGCTCGGGCTTGTTCCCATCCCTGGCATTGTCCATGGGAAGGAATTCCCTCGCTCTGTAGCACAGCCCCAGTGGAGCCCAGATCCTGCTCCCTGGAGCTCAGGCTTTGCTCCCATCCCTGGCATTGTCCATGGGAAGGAATTCCCTCGCTCTGTAGCACAGCCCCGATGCAGCCGCAGCTCCAGGGTGGCTCTGAGCCCTCCTGGGCACAGCCAGCTCAGCTGCACCTGCCCAGCTCCTGCACTGTGGCCTTTCCTCCCTTCAGCACACAATTAATAAGGTGATTAATCATGCCTGGCGTTTAACAGGGAAGGGCCAGAAAACCTGCTGCAATGTGTAAAAGTGCAGGGGAAATGGTGAGAGAGCCCCCTCTGAGAGGGCTCCCCGTGCTGCTTTGGTGGCCTGGGCAGGTTTGTGTCACCAAAGGCAGAAGAGCTGAAGCTGTGTTGGCTGGGGCCGCTCGGGCCAGGGCTCCTCAGAGCCCCAGCTCTGCTTTGTGTGCCTGTCCTCCCCATTCCGGCTAAAGTTTGCATTGAGAACTTCATTTACACAGGGCCAAGTACAAATGGTTTAATACAATGCTGCAGCGACTTAATTTTGTGGAATCAAATTGGTTTGCTTTATCTAAAAAACCTGAAATCTAAACCACACCTGAACTGTCTTTGACCTCCTTAGAATTGAAATTATATTTTTAGTTATGGCAGTTATTTGAAATGCTGATGTGTCAGTCCCCAAAGAGGGAATACTTGTCTCGAGTATTGCCACTTGAAATTTTGGGAAGCCACACAGATGTTCATCTCCTCATTATGGAAATAATGTATTTGGTTAATGTGTTGGTATGAAGAGAGGGGAATACAAATTATCTTGCAACTTAAGAGCCATTTAAAAGTTTCCTTCTATTTAGACAGCCTCAGCCACCCCTCCCCAGCATCTCTGCCCCACGGGGCCAGGCTGGGGCAGCTCTGGGGGGCAGCTCTGGGGGGCAGCTCTGGGGGGCAGCTCTGGGGGGCAGCTCTGGGGGGCAGCTCTGGGGGGCAGCTCTGGGCTCAGGAGGGAGCAGCCCAGGGAGGGCTCTTGGCTATTGATCCTCTGGAATTCTGTGTGCTGCTCCTCGGGGTGGCTGCAGCTGGATGGGGACATGTGAGGGAGGGTCCTGCCCAGGAACTGGCCACGGGACTGGCCTGGTGGTCCCCAAGGCTGGCCAGGATCCCAAAAGGAATGCTGAGCTGGGCAGGGATACCCCTGCAGACAAAAATCACGGTGGTGGAGGATGAGGAGCAGGTGGCTAGAGGATTCTCTGCTCCTGAAATTCTTAAATCGGAAATGATTTTTGTTTTCCCCAGAGATGCAGGGATACCCCTGCAGAAACAGACCGTGGTGGTAGAGGATGAGGAGCAGGTGGTTAGGGGATTCTCTGCTCCTGAAATATTTAAATCAAATTGGGAATGGTTTCAGTTTTCCCCGGAGATGCAGGGAATCCCAGGAGGAGCCCTTGGGGTGTTGTGAGTGTTCCTGCGCCTCGGGGGTGACCTGGGGAGGGTGCCAGGTGTTTCAGCCCCAGCAATGCCCCTGTTCTCTCCCTGTGCCTGCCCGAGCCCGAGCAGTGGTTCTTGGTGGTGTTTGATGTGCTTACTGAGCACAGAGGGGAGCTGGGGCTGGGGTGAGCAGCCTGAGCTGAGCAGAGAGTGGAGAGGAGGGAGAGAACAGCAATTATCTCCCTCTGCTCACATCCCTGCACGCTCTGGCATTGTTCAACCTGCCTGAGAGTCAAGAAATCAGCTGTCAAATAGCAAAGAACGTGTATTTTGTTAAAGAAACGAAGGGAAAAAGGGGAGGATGTGATGAGGGGGTTGGGTTCTATTTTGAGTGAGCTAAGGTTGCTCAGAGAGAAGAGAAGAGAAGAGAAGGCTCTGGGGAGGTCTTGGAGCAACTTCCTTTACCTGACGGGGGCTGCAGGAAGGCTGGGATTTCTCACAGGAGCATGGGGCGGTTGGATGAGGGGGAATGGCCTGTGATGGAGGGGGGAATTGTTCCTGTGAGGGTGGGCAGGCCCTGGCACAGGTGCCAGAGCAGCTGTGGCTGCCCCTGGATCCCTGGCAGTGTCCCAGGCCAGGCTGGACACTGGGACTTGGAGCAGCCTGGGACAGTGGGAGGTGTCCCTGCCATGGCAGGGGTGGCACTGGATGGCCTTTAGGGTCCCCCCAATTTCCTTGGGCATGTCAGTGTCACGGGGAGTGTGCAGGGGAGGCTGGCAGTGCCCTGAGCTGAGCCCTGGCTGCTGTGCTAGCCGTGCCCCGGGCACGCTGCGGCCCTGCAGCAGCACTGGAGCAGCTCTGCAGCAGAGCTGAGCTGTCCCCCTGCAGTGTCCCCACGGCAGCAGTGCAGCTGCTGTGGTCTGGGGGCTCTGGGGGTGGCAGCTCTCACCATCACAGGCTGCACAGCTCTGGGGACACGCTGCAGTTCTTGCTGTTGACATGGAAACTGCAGCGAGGGACAGGGACAGGGACAGGCACAGGGACAGGGACAGGGACAGGGACAGGCACAGGGACAGGCACAGGGACAGGCACAGGCACAGGGACAGGCACAGGGACAGGGACAGGGACAGGCACAGGCACAGGGACAGGGACAGGGACAGGCACAGGCACAGGGACAGGCACAGGGACAGGGACAGGGACAGGGACAGGCACAGGGACAGGGACAGGGACAGGCACAGGGACAGGGACAGGGACAGGGACAGGGACAGGGACAGGCACAGGGACAGGGACAGGGACAGGCACAGGGACAGGCACAGGGACAGGGACAGGGACAGGGACAGGCACAGGGACAGAATGAGCTCAGGCTGTGAAGGGCTCAGTGCAGCGAGTGCTGCAGCCAGGCTGGGCTGGGCTGGGCTGGGCTGGGCTGAGCTGAGCTGGGCTGGGCTGGGCTGGGCTGGGCTGGGCTGGGCTGGGCTGAGCTGAGCTGGGCTGGGCTGGGCTGGGCTGGGCTGAGCTGGGCTGGGCTGGGCTGAGCTGGGCTGGGCTGGGCTGGGCTGGGCTGAGCTGGGCTGGGCTGGGCTGGGCTGGGCTGGGCTGGGCTGGGCTGGATTGGGCTGGGCTGGGCTGGGCTGAGCTGGGCTGGGCTGGGCTGGATTGGGCTGGGCTGGGCTGGGCTGGGCTGGGCTGGGCGGGGCTGAGCTGGGCTGGGCTGGGCTGGGCTGGGCTGGGCTGGGCTGGGCTGGGCTGGGCTGGGCTGAGCTGGGCTGGGCTGAGCGCCCCTCGCATTTCCATTCACTGCCATTCTTTATTGTGACTCTAACCTGTTGAGTGTCCCCAGGAGCTGCTGCAGTTGCTGCATTCCAGCAGAGAGGGATTTCAGCTTCCACCCTCAGTTCAATTATGCAAGTGGGTGACTGGAGTTTAACTGCTTTTAAGGAGACGCTCAGAATGTTTTGTCAGCCGCTGCTGTGGCAGGAGCAAAAGCACTCTCGTGTTCTGCATTTAGACCTCCAGGATCTCAGGTTTTACTGCTCTGCATTATTAAAATGGAACAGGCCATCTGTGGAGCTGCTTCTGCTAAAGAGAGTGGGAAGCAGGAACTTAGAAAACTGATGGGAAGAGACATCCACTTGGTTGGAAGGGACCCCAAAGCCCACCCAGTGCCACCCCTGCCATGGCAGGGACACCTCCCACTGTCCCAGGCTGCTCCAAGCCCTGCCCAGCCTGGCCTTGGGCACTGCCAGGGATCCAGGGGCAGCCACAGCCTCTCCATTATTTGTTAAACAGCTTTTGTAAAAGCTTTAAGTGCATCTTCAAGTGTGAGGAAAAGGAGCTTCTCGTGGATAAGGTTCTGGCAAAACAAATTGCCCATTTCCAATGACTGGGCAGCAGGAAAGGAGGAATTCCTGGCAGAGACATTCTGCTCCAGGAGGTATTTTTATTTCTGTCTGGCCTGGCTCTGGTGATCCTGGTTCCAGCAGGCACTGCTCCTGCTCCCAGGAGTGTGCTGGTGAGCAGCGTTCTGCCGTGCCTGGCACTGCTCACCGCCATTCATAAGGAATTCTGGAATTATTCATTGCCGCTGCAGGAGGAGGCGTGGAGCCTTCGGCTGAGCTCACAGCGCTGCCTCTGCTCACCAGCTCGGGTGGCTCCAGAGCTGTGCCAGCCTGGCAGGTCCCTCCGGGGCTGGGAATGCAGAATCTCCGTGTTTGTGGAGCTGGGGCTCTCCAGAGCACCCACGGCAGCTCTGGATGCTCTCCAGCGTGGGTTTGGTCTTTTTGTTGTTCACTAAGAGAGGGAGGCTCCCCTGCCCTGCCGGGAGGAGCAGCCTGGGGCTGTCCAGAGCCCAAGGCAGCAGGAGAGTCCAGGCTGGGGCTGAGCTCCCTGGAGAATCCAATGGGGCTGAGCTCCCTGGGGAATCCAGGATAGAGCTGAGCTCCCTGGGGAATCCAGGATGGGGCTGAGCTCCCTGGGGAATCCAGGATGGGGCTGAGCTCCCTGGGGAATCCAGGATGGGGCTGAGCTCCCTGGGGAATCCAGGATGGGGCTGAGCTCCCTGGAGAGTCCAGGCTGGGGCTGAGCTCCCTGGAGAATCCAGGATGGGGCTGAGCTCCCTGGAGAGTCCAGGATGGGGCTGAGCTCCCTGGGTGTGCCCAGGCTGGAGCTGAGCTCCCTGGAGAATCCAGGATGGGGCTGAGCTCCCTGGGGAATCCAGGATGGAGCTGAGCTCCCTGCAGAGTCCAGGCTGGGGCTGAGCTCCCTGGAGAGTCCAGGCTGGGGCTGAGCTCCCTGCAGAGTCCAGGCTGGGGCTGAGCTCCCTGGCTGTGCCCAGGCTGGGGCTGAGCTCCCTGGAGAGTCCAGTTTGGGGCTGAGCTCCCTGCAGAGTCCAGGCTGGGGCTGAGCTCCCTGGGGAATCCAGGCTGGGGCTGAGCTCCCTGGCTGTGCCCAGCCCCTGCAGCAGCAGGAGGATCCCCCTGGCTGAGGTGGTGCCACTGGAAATGGCAAACACAGAGCCACATTCGGGGGTTCTGTTGTTGGTGTTGATCCACACAGGAGCTCTCAGGGAGTGAGCAGTGCCTGAGGGCTGTGAGATGTAGCATAATGAATAATAACAGTTGTGTGTTAACCTTTCCCTGCCAGGGCTGCCTCAGACACCACCCGGGTCATGCTCTCATGGCCCTGGCAGCTGTATCATTTTATAAAGTGATAATGAGAATACTTAGCCAATATCTGTCTAACTGTCTCCCTAATAGAACCTTCAAAGCCTAAAATCCTGGATTTGCCCTAAGTGGAATTCCCTCTGTATGTGATTTATATCATGTACATAAAAAGTCAAATGTGACACCACCTAAAACACCCTTTTGCGTGGTTATAATCAGCAATTATTGAAAAAGAAAACTGCAAGCACTTTTATGGCATGGTGGAAGTTAATAAAATCATTTATATTGTGGCCTTTTTACCGAGCAAGAAGGCCAAAAAAATATCAGTAGACTGTCTTAATAACACCCCATAGTGTGTGGCTGGGCAACATCATAAAATCTGCAGAGAGAGAGACTTGCTGTCCTAAAATTGATGCTGTCATTCCACACCTAATGCTTTTATCCCAGATTTAATGCCAGTAAATGAAACTGCTTTGGGTTAAATGCGAAGGAAATTGGAAAAGTGCTTGAGTAGCTGCTTTCAGCTCATTTGGCACCAATAATTAGAGCAGGTGATGATTTACTACCTGGGTAAATAACTGCCTGTCAGTAGTGGGGACAGGCTTGGGACTAAGTAGAAGGATAAAAATATCATAAACTGATCAAATCACTGCTTGGTGGAACTGGGTCAGTGTGTTGGATTTGCTCTCACCTGGGCTGAGAATGAAAGGACTCGAGGCACAGGAGAAACGCAGGAGGTCAATCATTTTGTGGTTTAATTAGGCCTGAAGTGCCTTGTGCCCCACGGAAGGGATGGCTTGCAGCGTGTGCTGGTGATGTGACAAACCAGAGGTGACACGAGTCCCTCTGACTCCCTGCAGCTCCTTTCCCCCACTCCCCTCCGTGCTCCCCCTTTCTCTCCTCTCTCTCATCACCATGTAGCTCATGTACATATTTATCCTGTGGTGGAAAATAAATGAACCCTTTAGGTAGTATCATCTTTCTATGTGTAAAAATAATGATTTAATCAAATCACAGTGATTCGAAGTAATAAGAGATTCATTGTAATTTGGAAAATCTCATAAAAGAACTATTTATGTCTCTTAGAGGTATTTGCTGAAAAAGTAATTTGCTAAAGTATGAAATATGGAGAACATTGGGGAATCACTAAATCTTGTCACGCCAGTGCAGTGCTTGGCCACGAGCAGGGGTGAGAAGTGATTATTCCTGCTCTGCAGTTAAGCATCCAGCATTTTCTGTTGGGTCATCTGATTCCCAGGGCCTCTGAAGGCAAAACTCTGAATTTCAGCACTGTGTGAGAGCTGTGTCCATGTCTCCAGCTCAGCAGGATGAAGCTCAGGCTCAGCTCTGTCCTTAGTGCAGAGAGCAAGTGCCTTGTTCAGCCAGGGTGTTTGTGAGTCGTGTTTGTCCAAAAAGTGTCTAAAATTAGAGAGGCATTTGAGATTTCCACTGCACAGAGGGACAAGCTCAGGCTCAGGTCCGTCCTCAGTGCAGAGAGCGAGTGCCTTGTTCAGGTGAGGAGTTTGTGAGTCATGTTTGTCCAAAAAGTGTCTAAAATTAGAGATTTCCAGTGCACAGATGGACCTGCTGGTGTCTGCAGGACAGCCCTGTGGGGAGTGCAGAACAGTCCTGGCTGCTAAAATCATCCCTGGCAGTGTCCCAGGCCAGGCTGGACAGGGCCTGGAGCAGCCTGGGACAGTGGGAGGTGTCCCTGCCATGTCTGGGGTGGCACTGGGTGGACTTTGGGGTCCTTCCACCCCAGCCATGGCATGGTTCTGTTCCAGGTGAGCTGGGAAGGAGGGCAGGTGCCTTTGGGAAGGTTCTGCAGGAGCTGTGGGAGCAGCAGGAGAGCATCCCTGGGGTCTGCACTGCAGGAGGGGCACAGCCCAGGGCTGACCACGCTGGGAATCACCCAGGGTTTGTCTGAGCCCCATCCCTGTCACTCCCTGCTTGTCCTGATCAATAGCAAATAATGGTAAAAAATGTTCCCTTTTTACCAGGGATCCATATTCCTGCTTGCAAGTGCAGAGGGGTCATTAAACAAATCAATGGGAATGTTATTATTTGTTATTAAATCTGTAAAGGTTTAGAGTAATTCATATGGAATTCTATTACAGTTTTATCAGGACTCATTGATTTTGTGTTATTAAGTTACAGAGCACTTTTCCCAGAGGTCAGTGAGTTTGGCACATGGGGAAGGTTTATTGGTGCTCTCTCCAAGCCATATGGATATTGGAGATCTTGGGACTGAATAGCCCCTTTGAAATGCTCTTTTAATTAGGAGGAAAACCAATACACACTGCTTTACAGAAAAAGTTTAGGTCATATGTACCTAAAACCTGTTTTCTGAATATTCTTCTGACCCATCCATGAGAATATTCTTAGGAGATTTTGTCGTGTAAGTGGTAATCATAGAATCACAGAATGGTTTGGGTAGAGAAATAGTGCTGGCCCTTCTAGAGACTGCACAGAAACATTCCTAAATCACTAATTTGTTATTAATTAACTGCAACAGGTGTCCCAGGAGTTCTAATGAATCATTTCCTCAACGTGTGGGAAGCCCAGGTGAAGGCCCTGCCTCAGGATAACTAGAGCAGGAAGAGATGGGGACCACAGGACCTCTCTTTTCCTGCAGCCTGATGCATTTTACTCTGGGGAGGTTTCATTCCAAGCTGCAGTCCCCACGGGAAGGGCTGGACAAGTCATGTGGAGCTTACAGATTTCACTCGGTAAAACTGCCCTACAGCACTGAGGGATTCTCCCAGCCCACTCTGGAGGTTTTCTTGCATTTTCCTTGGTTTGGTTGCTGTCCTTCTGTCCAGCAGGCTGTCCCCTCGGTGGGGCTGGCCCCAGGGCTTGGCACTGTCCTGGTGCCTCTGTTGGAGCACTGACCTGTTTTGATTTTAAAGCTGCATCATTTGCTGCTGAGGCTGCAGGTAGAGCTTTCATTTGCTTTCAGCCTGTTCCTGGAAGGCCTCGGTGCTGACTTTTCTGCTTGGTTTTGGAGATGACGTGGGTTGTGCCTCCCGAGCTGGGGATGTGAGCTGTGAACAGCAGACAGAGCTGGGAAAACACGTTAGAGCTGGGTCACTGGGGCACAGGGCCGAGCAAGGACAGGATTGACCCCATTCCCTGCCTCCTTTCCAATTTTAAAACAGCTGGGTTTGTGCCTATTTTTATCCCCAGTGCAAGGACTGTTGTGCTAATTTAACCGTGCCAGATGGTTTTCCTTAGCTCTGTTCCATCCCTGCTGGGCCAGCCTGTGTCCCTTTACCCACCTATGGCAGAGGGCAGGCACGGGTGGCAGTGCCAGGGACGTGTGCCCCTTTCAGAGCAATGGGAATTTGCAGGGAATGCTCTCTGCTCCCTGAGGGCCCTGTGATGGTGTGACAGCAGGGGTGGCTTGGGCTCTAAGGGTTCATTCTCTGTCCTTGTGCCCTCTCCTGCAGTGCCAGGAACGTTTGCCCCTTTCAGAGGAATGGGAATTGCTCTCTGCTCCCTGAGGGCCCTGCAAATTCCCATTCTGCAGCCATTGCCCTCTGCTCCCTGAGGATCCTGTGATGGTGTGACAGCAGGGGTGGCTTGGGCTCTAAGGGTTCATTCTCTGTCCTTGTGCCCTCTCCTGCAGTGCCAGGAACGTGTGCCCCTTTCAGAGCAATGGGAATTGCTCACCACACCCTGAGGATCCTGTGATGGTGTGACAGCAGGGGTGGCTTGGGCTCTAAGGGCTCATTGCTCTGTCCTTGTGCCCTCTTCTGCAGTGCCAGGGCAGCTGTGATGCCCAGGGATGGGAGAGCCTCCTCTGAGACTCCCATCTCCAGGGGGTTTGGTCTCATAGGATGGCAAATAATTCACCTCTGAGCAGCCCTGGGTGCAGCCAGCCTTCCCAAGTCGCTGTGCCACTGCTCTGCTTTATCCAGGCTTCACATTTGGATAGTTTGAATTCCTCCACAACTTTCTTAGTGAAAGGAAAAGCTCTTTCTGTACCTGGGCTTGGGCTGGGGTTGCAGTTCTGGAAGGTTCCATGAGCAATAGTGGCTTTGAGTGCAGGCAAAGCTCTGCTGTTGCTCCCTGAGCTCCAGACAGGTGACCCCAGCAGCAGCAGCAGAGCTCAGTGTCCCACCATGGGAGCTGACCTGCTGCTTGTGGGACTGGCACAGCTTCCTGGGGAGAACAGGCACGGCCCCAAACCCCAGAGGGACAGAGGTTTGGGAAGGATCCAGCTGCTTGTGGAAAGGTGTAGAGATCAGCAGGGGTTTGGGGTGCCAGGAGCCTGTGATGGGGTGGAGCAGCATCTCGTGGTTCTGGCACCTCTGGAGCACAGGTGACAAACCTTCCCTCGCTGTGCCAGGAGCGCTTGGCTGTGTCACTGCGAGTGCTGCTCCTCCTGAGCACATGAGTGCCACAGCTTCTGCCAGCTACACAGAGAAAAAGAATGAAAAATGACAAAAGGCTTTGTGTGTGAGCACACAGACATGCACTGGTGTATTTGATCTCATGCGAGTCCTGTTTGCCAGGAAAACCCAGAGTAATGGTAATAGGATGTGGGTGCTGTGGGGTGTGGTGCTGGCTGGTGGCCCCAGTGGTCATTGGTATGCACAGAGGGGCTGGGAGCAGCCTCCTCTGGAGGTCTGGGCAGGCTAATAACAAAATTAGTTGTTTTGAGCTCAGCCCGATTATCAGCTTCACTGTATTATTTATTTCCATTCCTTATGGGTACATCTCTAATCCGTGCTGTTTCCTTATAATTTTTTTATATTGATTTGTTTTACATTTGTCTTCCCAGTTTTATACTTGGTACTTAGAAACAGAGTCATTTTGCTGCAAGATGCAGCTGATGGGAAAATGTGGATTTTCTCTTTCCATGGCCATCTCCTATGGGCAGAGGGACGTGCAGGGTCCTGAGGGAGGCACAGGGGCAGTGTTTGTGTTCAGGCTGCAGCTGCAGGGCAGGACAGCCCGGCCTGAGCTGTGCCCTCTGCTCCCGCAGGCTTCGACACCTATTTCACCTCGCGCACCCTGGAGAACAACCGGAGGAACGTGTGGTTTGCAGAGTACTGGGAGGAGAACTTCAACTGCAAGCTGACCATCACGGGCTCCAAGAAGGAGGACACAGACCGTAAATGCACAGGTAATCCATGCCCTGCCCCCCTCCTGCTGCGGGAGGTTTGCCACGGGACCCGGGAATGGTTTCATTTGAGTGAGGCGCGGCTGGAGGGTGTTGGTTTGGTTCAGATGGAGGAGTTTCACACAATTTAGGAAGGAATCTTTCCCCGTGAGAGTGGGCAGGCCCTGGCCAGGTGCCCAGAGCAGCTGTGGCTGCCCCTGGATCCAAGGCCAGGCTGGACAGGGCTTGGAGCACCTGGGACAGTGGAAGGTGTCCCTGCCATGGCTGGGGAGGGAAGGGAGGAGCTTTAACCCTTCTAACCCAAACCGTTCTGGGATTCCATGATTCCACGATTAGAACACACCCTGGGAAAGCATTGGGCAGAATCTGTGACACAGAAACCACAGGCGGTGCTGTCACCTGATGGCCACCCTGCTCTGGCCTCCCCTGGCCTTTCCCCTGCTCCTTTAGATTTTCCCAGCAGCAGTTCAAGTGTGTTATGTTGAATAATTGCCTTGAGTTGTGATCAAAGGAAATCAGCTCATGGGAGGATTTGTTTTACTTTGATTGAAAATTGATGAAATTTTCAATCAAAGTCATTCTACCAGACTTCTTCTCCTCCACTCTTGGTCCCAGCTCCTGGGGAAAGTGGGAATGTTGTGTGCAGGAGCAGCTCAGTTTCCGCTGGGAGTTCACTGGTGTTGAATTCAGCATCTGGAGTCTCCCCAAAAGAGTGGGATTTGACTAAAAATTGCTGAAAGGTTTGTAGGATGGAATTGCTGAAAGGATTTCTACAGGAGCCTGACCCCTTGTTGATGCCATCCCTGGGGTGCTCCCAGCCCGAGCTGTGTGAGGGGACGGTCACTGAGGTGTTCCCTCTCGGTGTCACTCGGGCAGGAGCAGCAGCTCTGGGGAGAGCTCACCCTGTCCCACTGAGGTGTTCCCTCCTCAGTGTCACTCGGGCAGGAGCAGCTTTGGGGGGAGCTCACCCTGTCCCTCTGAGGTGTTCCCTCCTTGGTCACTGGGGCAGGAGCAGCTCTGGGGAGAGCTCACCCTGTCCCTCTGAGGTGTTCCCTCTCGGTGTCACTGGGGCAGGAGCAGCTTTGGGGAGCTCACCCTATCCCTCTGAGGTGTTCCCTCCTCAGTGTCACTCGGGCAGGAGCAGCTCTGGGGAGAGCTCACCCTGTCCCACTGAGGCTGTTCCAGCTCCGGATTGTCCCCAATGACATCCCTGACACCTCCCTCTCCCAGCTGGAGCAAGCTGCTTTGGGAAAGCATTCCCATGGGTTATATCCAGCGGGAGAGCCAGGATGGGCTCTGGTGGAACCATGGCATGCGTGACCAGCACCAAAATTTGAAAAGGACGGAGAATTTGCAGCAGGGGAGGGCAGGAGGCTGCCAGCCCTGCATCTCTGAGAGCTCCTGAGCTCCAGGGCATGGGGGAAGAGCTCCCACCAGAGCAGCTCAGCATTCCCCACCGCAGATCCGGACCCAGGGAGGGTGCAGGGAGTTGGGTTTGAAGTGTTGCCCCATGCTTTGTGTGGTGAGCAGGAGAAATTTAGAAGCTCGTGTGCTTTCCCCAAGAAATTGCAGGGGGATTGATGGATTCTGCCGAGATAAAGGCTTTTGTCTCTAATGAGATCTTGTGGCTGAGGCTGGGCCGGGGGATTGTGTCACTGCAGAGCTGATATTGGATCCTGGAGGGCTTTGTCAGGTGCCAATGCAGGGATTGCACTGCGCACAGGCCTCGCTGTCATCCTCTGCTCCCAGAAATTACAATATTTACCCTGGCGTGTTGCTGGTGGCTCTCGAGCTCTGCTTCTCAGCTACCTCCACATGAAGAGCTTACGTGGAGAAGCCATCAGAGTCTGTGTGTGCAGAGTGTGTGCCCTGCAGGAGCACCCAGGGGTGGCGTTGGCAGAGCCCTGGGGACAGGAATTGTCTGGAGGGTGGATCCGTGGGGCACCCTGGGGGTCCCTGTGCTGCCAGGCACGGCACAAGGGCTGGGTGTGTGATGGTGATGGAGCTGGGGCTGGATGAAAAGGAGATATTTTTGTGCCAGCGCTTCCCCAGCTGCCGAATTCCACCTCGTGCAAGTAAGAGCTGCCTGTTTGATACCGTGAGCAGTCCACAATCTCTAAATTAAATCTCTTGTTAATGATGACTATCACCAGGCTCTCAGCAGCAC
Organism: Acanthiza pusilla; assembly: GCA_036630365.1. NCBI lineage: Eukaryota > Metazoa > Chordata > Aves > Passeriformes > Acanthizidae > Acanthiza > Acanthiza pusilla. The sequence continues at coordinate 973,647 of JAXCHO010000001.1, read as the reverse complement.
TATTGTGCGAGACCCTTTGAAAATGTGTTTAATCCTTCAGGAACCGAAGCAGCGTCTGAATTCATCTCGTGTGAGCGCCGATGGAGTGGGATTTTGATGTCTGTCTGTGTGAATTATACGCCATAAAAATTGTCCTAGCGATACTATTTATTCACCCTCACACATGCCCTCTGTGGTGTGATGATAACCATGAGTGCAAAGGACTCAGCTGAAGGAGAGGCCCTGGGAGCAGAGTGGGACCTATGGGGAACGTCTGAGGCAACTGGGGTTGTTTAGCCTGGAGAAAAGGAGACTCAGAGGTGACCTTATCGCTCTCTACAACTTCTTGAAAGGTGGTTGTAGTGAGGTGGGCGTTGGTCTCTTTATCCAGGCAACAACTGACAGAACAAGAGGACACAGTCTTAAGTTGCGCCGAGGAAAATATAAGTTGGATATTAGAAAAAAGTTTTTTACAGAAAGAGTGATAGAATATTGGAATGGTCTGCCCGGGGAGGTGGTGGAATCACCATCCCTGGACGTGTTTAAAAGGAGATTGGATGTGGCACTCGGTGCCATGGTTTAGTTTAGTTGAGGGTTGGGACATGGGTTGGTCTCGATGATCTTGAAGGTCTCTTCCAACCTGGTGATTCTGTGATTCTGTGGGACGTGCCGAGCGGCGCCGTCTGCTCCTCTCGCGAGCAGGGACGTGCGAACGCCGCCTTTGTGGGGATGAGCAAGTGTGACCAGCGCTCCTCAAACCTGCATCGCGCTCCTGTCAGCTGAAGGAGGTGGAACAAGTGGAATCCTTTCTCTGTGTGTTCTCACCACTCTGCGTTCGGAGCTTTGTTCCTGTCTCTGCCGCAGCGCTTCTCTCCTGTGAGGATGTGCCTGAAGCAGGCCCTGGCTGCTCCATCTCTCAGGAATCAGCGTGATGAGCACTTGAGACTCGAGTAGGAAGGGGGAGTTAAATTGTTTGTCATCACCTTCAAATAGATCCTTTGGAAGCAAAAAATGCTCATGTCAATAAATCGCTTTTGTGTTTCATCCTTCTGCTGACATCCCGAGGTACTCATTTCAAACCCACGGGACAGAAGTGTGTTCTCCTGAAATCACGTTGTGTTCGAGTGTCCCAGGTGTCAGCTGCTTCACTGCTGAAGAAATCATGCTGTTCTGTGGCTCCTGCAATCTCCAAGTTAAAGAAACACCCAACGAAGCAGCAACTTCTTCTCAAAGACGAGCAGGAATGGTGCGGACGGGGTTGGGTTTACTCTCCATGGTTTTGTGTTTCTGACAGCACGGAGGGGCTCGTGGTTTCCTGCTGCCCCCAACACCCAGGTTTAGGTTGGTTCTCCCAGCTCCCCCCGGGACCCCCAGGGTGTCCTGACAGCTCTGTTGGGTCACTGCTGCCCCTTGCCAGAGGCACCCACGGCTGTTCCTGCTGCTTCCGTCTGTAGGAACTTGATTTGGGAGCTTCCTCCTCTTCCAGAGTAATTAATAATTGCATTTCTATACTCCCATGATACAGGAGCTGTTCCTGAAGCCTGTGGTGAAATGTTCTGCCTGACTTCTTCAGCTCAGCCTCAGAGGGGGAAATATCTCCCACAATAATGATGAAGTTGGAATTAAAATTGTGCCCATTGCTTTTGGTTTATTCCTGCCTGCAAATGGACTTTGGGCCTGATGTGCTGCTCACTGCTTACTCCAGCAGGAGGGTGACACACACTGGAGGGAACTCTGTTCAGCCAGGCCTATTCATTTGGGTATTTGCTGGGGTTTTGGAGTCTGAAGAATATCCTACCCATGTAAATCATTACAATTGATTTGCAGGTTCTTTGCTGCTTCAGATCTGGGTTAAACTCGTAATTGCACTAAAATCTCTTTACAAGGCAACGACTTGAAGAAGCCTGTGTTTTGGTGAAGGACAGCACACTCCCAGCTGTATCAATTCATGCATGGTTTTGGGGTGCAGTTACATTTGACTCCACAGCTGGATTTACTGTGCACAGTTCTTGGTGTTTAATACCCAACCAAGTGGCTCTTTCAGCACAGGGAAGTATCCTTGTTCTTGGAAATTCTCCTAAGATCTTAAAACCTTCATTATTTTCATATTTGGACGCTGTTACATTGCTCTTGGGGTTTTTCAGGTGGGTTTTGCTTGGGTTCCTCTCACAGATCTCTTCCCTGCTGAAGGTTTTCTTCCTGCTGTGCTCCTGGAGGTGGCTGTGGCTCATCAGTGTTGTTTGTGTGCAGCATTCCAATCCCAGATCCCCTCCCTTGGCACCCATTCCTGGTGCATTGCTCACTGGGCTACAGAGCTGAGCTGAAACCACTTAAAAGCATTTTCCTTGTCAGGGCTTGGAACGCGATAAGCTCTGTAATCAATGGGAGGGGAGTGAATAATGAAAAGGACCCTGCCTGGAACTTCACCAGCTGGAAACTTCAGCTTTTCGTGCTCAATGGTTTGCAGGATTTCAGTGCTCGCAGAGGAGCTGAGATTTTAGGTTTTGGTAGAGGGTGCTCAACCATCAGGTGACCAGAACAGCACAAAGGCCACCTGTGGTCACCAGGCCGCCGCTCCATCTGCAGCCTGGGGGCCAGAGAGGGGTCAAGGCATGAGCCTGCAAATTCAAAAGTTTAGATTCGCCTCTTTCATCTCTGCCCTTGAGTTCTTGTGCCTGCCTGTGGTTTAATTCCTGTTTCTGACTTTCCATGGGCAGAACCCCTCCCTTCTCCCGGAGTTCCCCGCCGTGCCCTGTGGGATGAGCAGCGCTCCAGGGGCTGCAGTTCCCCACACAGGAACAGCTCCCGCAGCGCTGCTTTCCCCTTGCACTTGGGATGGATTAACTTCGAGATTCCTAAAGTTCTCTCCTGCTGCAGCGTTTTAAAGGCAATCAGAGGGTTCTGCAGGACAGTGGAGGCTCTGCAGGCTGGGGAGCAGGGGGTGACAGGCAATGCCAGCTCTGGAGCTTCCCCGGGAGCGTTAATCGCCAGCGCGTTCCTCCGTTCTCTGGAGCCCCTTCGGTGGCTTCTCTGAAGTGACTCTCTCTTCCCTTGATCTGCCTTTGACTTTCAATTAGAGCCTGGGATTTGCAGCAGAACAAAACACCAGGCTTTAAATGCCAGCTGTGCCTTACTTAAACGCTTTCCTGCTTCAAAGCCGAGCTTCGGGAGCGTGCGGAGTCTGGAGTTGTCTCTCAGGTGGTCCCTGCGGGTTCGGGATTCAAGTTGGTGATCAGGGCGGGATTTGTTGCTCTGGATTATGGAGAATAACTTGTGAGAAGTGTCGATGATTCTGGTAGCAGTGACAGAGCTTTGGTCATGTTTTAATTAATGAAGTTCCAGCTCAGAATGTTTTCCTGCGTTGATTAAAGGCGCAGTTCTTTCAGTGTGCTCCAGGAGGATCCGCTGGTGTTTGGCGGAACACTGTCCCTGCTGTCCCTGACCGTCCCCCGTGTCCCCTGCAGGGCAGGAGCGCATCGGGAAGGACTCTCACTACGAGCAGGAGGGGAAGGTGCAGTTTGTGATCGACGCCGTGTACGCCATGGCCCACGCCCTGCACCACATGAACCGCGACCTGTGCGCCGACAGCGCCGGGCTGTGCCCCGAGATGGAGCACGCGGGCGGCAAGCGCCTGCTCAAGTACATCCGCAGCGTCAACTTCAACGGTGAGCACGACCCCTCGGTGCTCTACTGACCCCTCGGTGCCCTGCTGACCCCCATGGGGCCCTACTGACCCCCCCGGTGCCCTACTGACCTCCCTGGGGCCCTACTGACCCCTCGGTGCCCTACTGACCCCCTTGTCCCCTACTGATGCCCCCCTGTCCCCTACTGACCCCTGATCCCCTACTGACCCCACATCCCCTACTGTTCCCTACTGGCCTCCCCTCCCCCTACCAACACCCCCCACCATGAAGTTGGGGCTCGGGAGGTCTGGGTGTAAATCCCTGCTCCCCAGAGTTCCAGGGAACCTGTCCTGGGTTCAGGGGGGAGCAGAGGGAGCTCTGTCTGGGCTGTGTGTGAGAGCAAACACGTGGCCTGCTCTCCTGTTCTCGAGGGTCCTGAGCTTGGGGTGCTCTGCATGGAGCAGCTCTCCTCGCCCCGTGCAGCTGCCACCTTCCTGCCCTCCCTGCCTCGGCTCCTGTCCTCCTCGCAGAGGCGCTGCCATCGACGCAGCCGGGGTGAGCTTTGATGGGGCGAGGCTGGATCTGAGCGAGGAGCTCAGTGTGCACTTTGTGATCATCGCTGCCTGCAGAACAAAAGGCCCAAAATACGGAAACTTAAAACCTCGAGTGCTCACGCAGTGAGGTTCTGAAAGTTTTGAAGTGCAGCTGTATTTCTGCCAGTGAAAAGCTGAAGATGCTGTTCGTAGGAGCCCCTTGGGTGCTCAAGCTGCCTTGAACGTGCCCTGAGTATCAAACACCTCGGCTGGTGACACCTGCGTACCTCCTGTCCTCCTCTTCATTATTCATTTCTCATCTTGCAGTGATTAAGAGATCGAAATCCTACAAATTCAGTCAGATTGTGTCTGGGTTTGAGGGCTTCCTGCAGGTGTCAAGTGCCCTGTGCCTGTGTGGGGAGAAGGCAGCTCCTTTGTCGGGAGCTGAATTAAATTGTCACAGCCCTGCATGAGCGAGAAGCTACAGCCTGGAGACTGACACGGGTTCTGAACTGCTCACTGCGCTCAGCAAAATTCTGGTAAATCTCAATCGAAAGAAAATAATGATCAAAAACCAGTGAAATAACAACGTGTTTTAATGATTGGAAGATCAAGAAGTCAACTAATGAACAGGGTTATTTTTGAGACTCCTGCTTCCTCTCTGTGATGAGGTTTTCGTACATCACTTTTTATTAATTTCATTATTGCATCAAAGGAGCCTGAGCTGAGGCTGAAACGCTGCGGTGATGTAGAGCAGGACTGACAGACCCTGCAGCCAGGTGGCACAGAAAGGGCTCCAGAGCCTCACCTGGCCCACGCAGAGGTTAAGGAGGGCTGGCAGCTGCTGGGCAGAGCCTTGGCTGGAGCCCAATTACTGCGGCCTCAGAGTGGGGAGAGGGAACGGCGGTGCCTGCCCCGTGCCCTGAGGTGAGCAGCGCTGCCCATTCCTGCAGCTGCTCAGAGTCTCACCAGATCACAGCTGCTCCAGCCTGGCTGTGTCATTTTAACACAGAACCAGGGATGGACGGGAAATTCTGTTTGCTCCTGCCTGCCCTGTGGCTGGATCCATTGTGAGGTCCCAGGGACTGTGCCTTTGGGGTCCATGGAGTGACCCATCCCACGGTGCTGTGCAGCCCTGCTGGATCCGAGAGCATCCTTTGGTCACTTTGAATGGCTTTGCAGGAGGTTCAGGAGCTGTTCCTGTGAGGGTGACCACAGGTGGGTCCTTGGCTGTGTCCCCCCAGGGTGTGTCCCAGCACTGGTTTTGGGATGGCCGTGACAGAGGTGTCCATTCTCCATCTGCCTCCTGGAGAGCAGACCTGGACCTCTCTGTGTGTCCTGGGGCTGTGCCATGGCGTGGGCAATCCACAGATGTGTCTGCTGCCTTTTGGGAGCCTCACTGGAGCTCCTGCCATTTCAGCTGTACCTCTTTTGTCAGCTCCGACAAACCCGAGCCTAACTCACACTAAGCAGCCCTGAGAGTCGTGATGAGCCAAATCCCATTTAGCACTTGTGCTGCCTTTCCCAGGGAGCCAAGGAATTACAGCCATTGCTTCTGATTCACTCCAAGTGTCTCCACTCCAAATGCATTCTGGCTGCATGAATCTCTAATGACAATTAAATATCTGCCTGGCGCTCACGAGGAACCAGTGAGGAGAGATTTCAGTGGGAGATTTTCTGCACCAGCCTTTGAACTGAATTTGTATCTGATCTCAGAGGATTGTAGGAGAGACAGGAAACAATTTACCAGGGCTAGAATGGAGACTATGCTAATTCACTCCTTCAAATCTTTTTTTCGCTCCCTGGAATTCAATGAAGAATGGGAATCATGAAGAAAACGATAATCTTAAAGTTCAGTGCTACAACAGGAGAGATTTTTCATTGCTTTGGGGAGAAAAAGTTACGCAGGAGGAGGAAGCTTTGAATATAGATATGCTGGAGGATTGTCATAATCTTCAATCTTGACACAATATTACTCTACCCTCCCAAAACCTATTTTAATATGTCTGGAAATAAATGTCACCCTGGAAGGTTGCTCCTGGAGATGTGAGGAAATGAGGCACTGCTTTGAATTCTCCTCTGGGGAAGGTCGCCGAGCCGAGCTGAGCCGTGGTGATCCAAGATGTCCTGCTGAGAGCTCACTGGGGCTCAGGGCAGCTCCAGGCTCTGCCCAGCGCTCAGCAAGGGTTGGGCTCCTCCTGCCCTGCACTGAGCCGTGTTTGTCACTGTAATCCACGATAAATAACGTTAATTCAGGTCCTGCTCTGGTCCTGGGGCAGTGCCACAGAGCCCAGACAAGGGAGTGCTCAAGGAACGCTCTTCCAAAGCTTCGCCTGCTCCTTTCCGCCGCAGCCACGCGGCGATTCCGGGAATGGAACACACTGTGGAGGAGGAAGCTATTCCTGCGTGCCAGTCAAGGCTCACTGGGCCTGGGCTGACTTCTGACAGCAGCATCTCTCAGAAACAGATGGAACATTTTGGGGAGGGGGGAAGCAGCGTTTAGAGGCTCCATTCACAGGAGGGATTTTCACTGGAGAGCTCCCTGAGGAAAGGGAGATGGAGGGAGGCTGGAGGGCAGGCAGAAAAGCCTTCTGATATTTCTTGCGTTGGGCAGAGTAGAGTGAGGTAAGGCTCAGTGGTTTTGCTGTGTTGGTTTTCAGGCAGAGAATGGATCGGTGGCATGGTGGCAGTGTCCTGCAGTGTCCAGTTTGGGTGGCTGGGGCATGGATGGCCCTGGCCTGGACCGTGTTTGCAGTGTGAAAGTTCTCAGCCCCACCAAGCAGAGAGATTCGGCAGAGCTTTGGTGTTGGGTGGTTGGATTTTGTCTTGTTTCCTTCCCCAGGCAGTGCTGGCACTCCAGTGATGTTCAACAAGAACGGCGACGCCCCAGGGCGCTACGACATCTTCCAGTACCACAGCAGCAACACCAGCACGCCCGGCTACCGCCTCGTGGGCCAGTGGACAGATGACCTCCAGCTCAACGTGAGTCCTGCCCCGCTCCCTTCTCCTGGGGGGAGTGCTCAAAACCTGGGGAGGGAGCTTTGCTATTTCCTCACGGCTCAGTGTGGCTTTGTTTTGCACATTTCCTCCTTCTCCTCTGTCCTGCAACCTTCCCCCTGTGCCCAGAGTGCCAAAGCTCCTCAGACTAACAGAGACATGAGGTGATCATGCAAATTTTATTACTTGTGTGTGCCTGCAGTCCCTGGCTGCCAGCTTGGGAAATGAAGCTGTGATTTGTTGTAGTTTGAAACCACTGGGTTTCATTTGCAGTGTATATTTGCAGATGCTTTTCAGGTTGGTTTTTTTTTTTTCTTTTTGTTTTGGAAATCTGAAACGAAATGTTTTTGGAGTGAGTCACTTTTATCTGTGTGGATGAGGTGGCCTTTGTGGGATGATGCCTAGAGGAGAACAAGCACACAGTGGCAGGTGACACGCTGCCCATGGCGATGGCCCTGTGGGGACATCAGAGCTCCCCCAGCCCCTCGTGCAGCTGGGACACAAACCAAGGCTGCCCACAGGGCTCACAGCCATCACTTGGGGTGGAACCAAATTTTCTCTTTCTGTTTTTAATGTTTTCATGGTTTTTGTTAAAATAAGTAAATGTGGGTCACCGAGGGTCCAGTCTTGGAGATGGACCACAAACAATATCTTCCTCTCCTTGAATTTTGATTTCTCTCCTCGTTTTGATTTTCTGTGTTTGATTTTCTCTTTCAGGGTTTTTCAACTTTTGATGTTCTATATAAGGAAACCTATATTAACTTGCAATTTACAGTTCTTTTAGCAAAAAATATTAATATTTTATTAAGCAAATCCTTCTTTATGTAAACTACACATCCTGAGTCATTAAAATTTAAAGCTAGATTAATGGAGCTTGATTTGTATTCCTGTTGTTGTGTTAAATGTTTCCATAAAAAGACCTCTTGCCTCACCCTCGTATCCTCATGGCCACAGGGTCATATCAGCAGTTGAGTTTCTCTCACTAACTTCCCTTCTAATCACTCAAGTGTCCTAGTTTCTCACACAAATATATTTAAGATAGTCCCTTTTGTGTTATTGTATTATTTCTTATAATAATAAGGGAAATTGTGGCGTTTAGAGAAGTCAAGGATTCCTGGAAATAACCAAAATAAATACGATTATGTACGTCCCAGGGAAAAGTACCAGAGGATATGATTTGTCTTCAGTAATTATTGTGGAAATAACTCTTCAGGGGATGTTTCCCCAGTTCTTATTTCTTAAATACAACACGAGAGGGGAAAGAGAAGGGCGTTTGGTGCAAGTGCTAATTTGAATTTGACAGCTGCTGCAGTGGTGCTTTGTTTTCTGAGAGCTTTGTCACTCTGGGCAGTCTCGGTCAGGTCGGTTCTGTGTGTCCCAATTTCCTGAAAGGGAAAAGTTGTTCACCTGAAAGGTAAGGACACTCCAGATCCCAGAAGCAGCAGGGAAATAACTGCAGGAGACCATCATAGGTGAGTAAATATTTTCTTCTTTTTCATCGGCCTCATTCCAAGCAGGAGCAGGAATATTTTACTGTTGTTTTTCTGGCAGTGGTGCTGCTGTTAGTCTCTGGTGGGTGTCCTCTACAGTGGTCATCTTCCCACTGGTGGTGCTTTTGGAGTGTGGTGGGCACAGGATTGCTCTGGGGAGCTGTACCAGATCTTTTTGAGAAAGATTGCAGAGTAACTTCTGTTTCCATTTTCTCTCTCTGGCGTATGTTAGTAGACAGACTGAGAGCTTTAACAATTTATTTGCAGCTCTTCAGATCTGCTCTGTTTGCTTTCTTCCTGTTGTGCTGAGTTGATGACCGTGGGTTTGTGAATTACCTGAGACTGTCCCTTCTCCTCAATCCCGACAGCTCCTCCCCGCCTTGGCACACCTTTGCTGGGTGCTGGTGGCAGAGCTGGCAGCTGAGACAGGCTCTGGAGCCCAGCTCTGCTCCCCTGGCACGGCTGGGTCTGAGGAGTCTCCTCTCAGTGCCCTTGACTCACCCTGGATTGAGATTTCTTTATCTCAGGTCAGATAAGAAAAAAATATTTTATGACTTTTCACTGCAGCTAACTTGGGACGCAACAATTTACGTGGGGGCAGTGAAATTAGTGTTTTCTTCTGCCTGGTTGGTAGCAAAGAGCCGAGCACAGCTCTGCCCAGCACCCAGTGCGTGGTTCGGTGGCAGTTCTGGCTGCATTTCAGCTATCATGCAAGGATAACGTGAGCAGATGTCTGATTTTAAAGGCCTTGGCCAGGATTCCATGCAAAGCCACAGCAGTGCCGTGCTCTCCCTGCAGCCAGGGTGTGATCCGAGGTGCCCACCCACCTCCCAGGGAAGACCACCTCCCACCGCTCTCCTGGGTGAGGATCTGCCGAGCTCTGGCAGCCCCTCCTTGCCCCCAGCACTCAGATTTGGGATGCAGGATTTATAGCTCCCCTCCTCCTGCCATTTGAAGCTCTCTGCCCTGGATTTAGGATCAGAAATCTGGGCAGCTGCATCCCTGTTGCAATCCGCACCATGACCCCCAGCGCCGGTTGGAAAGCAGAGATACAGCTAATGCAATTAGGATAGAAATCCTCTGGCCACAGGGAGAGCTGATTTCAACCAGGATGGGAGCTCTGGGCGGGCGCACTCTGCCACAGGGCAGCTCCATCCTCACCAGAGCTGCTCGGACTGGGCTCAGCTTTGATGTGTTTCAAAACCCACAAGGGCTGCTGGTGAAAAGGAGGCGTGGGGAGGAGCAGGAGCGTGGGTTAGCAGCTGCTTTTTGTTGGTTTGCTTTCCCGTGGGTAACTGCAGTTTGCTCTTTGGCTGGTTTTCCTCAGCAATGAGCAGATCTAAGCTTGCGTGGCTCAGGCAGTCAGAAGCAGTGAGCATGGCTGAAGGCAGCGTGGCCAGGAGAGCTCCTGCCCCACGCCTCGTGCTCTCTTTGGCTCTCAGACAAGGAGCGAGCCCCTCCATGCCCTGCTTTGCCCCTTCTGCCCCGGGTCCAGCTCTGGAGTGTCCTTGCCATGCCCTGTCAGGCCCTGGGGCTGCTGGGGCAGAGGCACTGCAGGGCTCTGAGGAGCTGCTGAGCACTTCCCTTGCGTGGCTGGCTCCTGAAAATGCAGCTCCTGGTGCTCTGAGGTGCCTGACACAAACACAAACACATCTCTCCTGGAGGAACTGGTGTGCCTGAAGGAGGAAGGAATGGATCGCTCCTAGAGGAAGCACAGGTTCTCCTGGGAAATTTGGTGATATTGCTTCTCTTTCTCGAGGTACAGTTAACTCAGCAGGTCCCAGGTTTATTATGTTTTCCCATCTCATTCCCTGAGCAAGTATCCCAGAACTGTCAAAGTCAACAAATACAGAAAACAATCCCTGTGAAGTTGTTGAACCTGCTTTTTCCAGGTCTTTGCCTTGTGCTGAGGCTGGAGTGACCCACTGGGCTCCTGCCCGTGGCCACGAGCTGCTCCCTGGGGTCCGGGGCGGTGAGGTGTGGGTGCTGGGGTCCTGGGGGGCTGCAGCTGCTGGCTGGACACCAGCTGGGAGCTGTCCCTGGGGAGGGCTCCTGGCCCTGTTTGTGTGGGGACAGCCAGCCGAGGTGCGGGGTCACCCTGCCGAGGTGCGGGGACAGCCAGCCGAGGTGCGGGGTCACCCAGCCGAGGTGCAGGTCAGCCAGCCGAGGTGTGGGGTCACCCAGCCGAGGTGCGGGGTCACCCAGCCGAGGTGCGGGGTCACCTTGGCTGTCCCTGCACAGCTCCCACAGGGCAGGACAGTGCCCTCTTTCCTCACCCTCAGCTCAGAGGAGTGAGTGCTTCCTGAGGCCTGGCTGTTTGCCATCGGAGAGGGACATCTTCCTGGAGCTGGCTGATGTGGGGCTGTTTGCAGTCTGATTGTCTAATTAGTGCTGTAATAAGGCCGTTAGTGTCTGCAGAGGGTGCGTCACATCGTGTCTTAATTGCGTCGGTGCCCCCACCGTGCCCAAGGCTCTCCTGCAGCTCAGAGCCGCGGCTCTGACGGGCACTGCTCTGGGCACTGCTCTGGGCACTGCTCTGGGCACTGCTCTGGGCACTGCTCTGGGCACTGGGCACTGCTTTGGGCTCTGGGCACTGCTCTGGGCTCTGGGCACTGCTCTGGGCACTGCTCTGGGCACTGCTCTGGGCACTGGGCACTGCTTTGGGCTCTGGGCACTGCTCTGGGCTCTGGGCACTGCTCTGGGCACTGCACTGGGCCCTGCTCTGGGCCCTGCTCTGGGCACTGCTCTGGGCACTGGGCCCTGCTCTGGGCACTGGGCACTGCTCTGGGCTCTGCTCTGGGCTCTGCTCTGGGCCCTGCTCTGGGCATTGGGAACTGCTCTGGGCCCTGCAGCTCACGCTCAGGATGGCTGCACAAGGCGTGTCCTTGGCTGGGCACAGCAAACATCATGTCCTGTCCCTTACTGCACTGTGGAGATTTCAGGCAGCTCTCCTCGTGCCTCTCATCCAAAGCACCGGCCAGGGCTGACTGTGAGCCCCAGATAGAATCAAACCATTTCTCTAATTAATTCGTTTGCAAACAGAAACAAAGACGTGTTAAAGATGGCTAAACGCCCTGCGTGCAGGGGTAGAGAGGAGATGGGCATCGCTCTCAGGCTGTGCCCTGGCACTGGGGAAGGCTCAGTGGTGTGGAGCAGAGCAGGGTTTGGGACACAGCTGTGGTTCCATGGAGGCCTCGCTCCCCGTGCTGGGGCTGTGCAAGGCTCCGTGGTGTGGTGTGCTGTGCTGTGGAGCAGAGCAGGGTTTGGGACACGGCTGTGGCTCCATGGGACCCTCGCTGCCCGTGCTGGGGCTGCTGCCAGTCCCTCCCCTTTTACTGATGTCCCCAGCAAGAGGTGATCTGTGGCTGCAGCGCTGCCCAACAGGTGCTCAGGAGATGAACAGCGTTGATAATTATCAATATGGCTCTGTAAACACGGCTCTTCGCGGACGCAGCTCCCCTTATCCATCCCAGCTCGTGCTGTACAGCCCTGAGGATGGGGCTTGGGCTCGTTGATAACTCCCTGCTCCCCGGGGAAGGAGCTGGGAGCTGCTCTGGGCCTTGGGCAGGGTCAGGCCTGTATTTTAGCAGAGTGTGAGATAAGTGCTGTTGCTGTGGCTCAGGGCTGGGCACTGGGCAGGCTGGGTCAGGGCTCCCCCGAGCAGGGACAGCCTGTGCTGGCAGGGCAGGGACAGGGACACTGTCACTGGCACAGGGCGTGGAACTCCACACTGCAGTCCTTTCTTCCCCACAAACAGAGGTACACTAAGTAACTCTGTAATCCTCTGTGCAATTTATGCAGAACCTGCTCACTTCAACACCTCCTGAATCTGTTTGGGCTCAGACTAATCAATTTACATGCCGTAAACATCTCTGTTAGGGAGTTTGGAAATAAATGTTATGAATAGTGAGCTGGTGAAGAGAGTAATTAACTGTCTAACCTGCTGGCAAGAGACCTGGCTGTACCTGCCTTTTTTTGATAAAATATTCCAATTGGAATTGGATTCAAGCACCTCTTCAGTGATGTTTGTTGCTCAGGAATATTCTGCCAACAGATGGTATTTTTCTAAAATAACATGTTGAAATTGATTTCTGTTCATTGTTTTCCTGGGTTTGTTATTGGGTTTTGGTTTTGGTTTTTTGCTTTGGGGCAGAGCGTGTTCAAAGTAGATGGAGTTTGGTTTTTTGGCATTGTTTTGGGGACACTCCAGTGTCCTAGTCCTGCACCCAACTTTGATTGTCACATCAGTCACTGGTGACACGTGCTGGCAGTGCCACTCACAGGGCTGGGGTGTCTGGATTTGTGGGAATTCTTTCCCAGCATTAATGCTGCTCAATGCAGAGTCCTTCCAGAAAGATCTGCAGCCTTTTTGCACAGCTCTTGGCCATGGCTGGGCCTTTCTGGGCTCAGCCTCTGTCACCCCATCAGCCACACAGAGGAAGCGAAAGGTGATCCCACCTGTGGGCTCCTCAAACCCTCCCAGTGAGGTGTTCTGGCCAGCGAGGCACCGTGCCCACCGCGGCAGCGGCTCTGGTGAGTGCTGCAATAATGGATGTTGTTTATTTTGTTCCCTCATTAAATTCCGCAATCTTTCATCGCTCATGTCAGCCGTGACCAGCACAAACACCTTTAATTATCTTAACTCGCAGAATTAACTTGCAGCCAACTGGAAGGGAATTTTTCAAGCCACTGGCCCGCTGAATGACCATATGCTGATTCCTTCCTCCTCCGCTGGGGCTCCACGATGGATGGAGCAGGCACTGAGAGGAAATCACAGGTCCTGCTCACAAGCTGTGATTGCAGCTGGACTCAGCGAGGGCGTTGGAGTGAAACCAGGGCGTGGTGGGACTGCAGATGGGTTTGGTGCATTTGGCTCTGGGAGAGATTTTTGTCAGACGAGGGCACAGCCCAGTCCACCTGGCGGAGCCCACGTGAGCGAGGCAGGGCAGGTTCTGGAGCACCCACGAGCTGCAGCGCTGAGCCAGCGAGGCCAAGCTTTCCCTGCGGGTTTGAGCTGCACCGCAGTAGGAAGGCGATAGTTCAATCTTACACCTGGCTCTGCAAACCAGCTCGGGCTCAGAGCTGGAGATGTGAAATGTCATTTCCTCTCTGCTATTGACCCGCTCGGCCCAGGCGGTAAAACCCCGAGAGGCACCGCCCGGGGGAATTCAGCTCCGTCAGCTTCCGGCAGCACAGAGCATCGCTGTGGCTCTCCTGCAGGTCTGAGAGTGTCACAGGGTGAAGTGTTTGTGGGGATGGAAATGCTGAGGGAAATCAGGCTGAGAGTCTCTGAGACAGAGCGCATATGTGGTTAAAGACAGCAGAAAAACAGAGCGTAAGGAGCTCATCAAAGCTAGAATGGCAAAAAAATGATGTAGCAGAAGACTTGAGATTTTGCTTTGTCTTGTGTTGTTCCCTTCCATGCCCATGAGCCTGCAGGCAGACACAGGCTGAGAGTGAGTTATGTAAGGAATAGGAGTTAAAAAATAAATCACCTGCTCCTCAGAATAGGTGCTGGTTCTGCGCCTCCACGTCCCTCTGTAAAGCCTTTTTGTGAGCCTAATGCAGTTCTGTCAGCAAATATATTCAAGAGCAAATGCTTTGCTGGGATATTTTATGGCTAATGAACATGTTGGGTTGCTTTTGGCAGGAGTAACAATGTCAGTTTGTGTGTTGTTGAGGGTGCAATATTCTTTATTTAATATCTGCGAGCGGGAAGAGGCTCTTCAGTGACAGATGTGCTTTGTTGTGGTTGAGAAGTTCAGCCAGCTGTGGAGAGCAGAGCGTTTCAGCTGTGCCCCAGAGCTGCTCCTCAGCTCAGAGGGTGTGTGGGCACAGCAGCACAGGAGCCCTGGGCATTCCCAAATGCCTCCTGACAGCCTGCAGGGTCACTGTGACAGCCAGCAGGGTCACTGTCACACCCACGGGGCTCTGCAGCTGCGTTCCAACAAAGGTTTGCATCCCTCTGCCCCTCGTTTCAGCCCCCAGAACTTGTGCCCAGCCTCGGCCCCTGGCACCCCTGGCCCTGGTGGAGTCTGCTCTCCCCAGGGATCCTCGTCAGGATTGTGGGGATGGCAGCAAAAAAGGGCTTGTGTTTGTGCCTCGTCCTTGCCCTGGCATGGCCTGCCAGGCGTGGGGCACTCAGCAGGATTACAGCTCTGGGACTTCACCTGCCTCAGGCTTTAGCGGCAGATCTGGGACTGGCACCTTCCACTCATGCCAAGAGTCTTGTGGCAACTAACAGCAGCCAACACTTGCTGCTTTCCCCATTTTTGTTGATCAAATTTGCGTGCAAACTCTTTTAATAAACAGCCTTAGCAGCTATGGGAACTCTTGGCTTAGAGCTGCTTCAGTAGATCCCAAACATAACCCAGCTGTGTTTTGCAAAATGAGATTTTGGTCCCACACAGATGCCAGTGCCGAGGGTGGCAGAGCAGAAACGATGACAGATGTATCACATTGTGCCTGTTTGCTTTAGAGAGGAGAAAGAAATCCCACTAAGGGTGATGGAGAGCTCTGCTCACATCAGGGCCGTGTGAGCAGCCCTCAGGATTTCCATTTAAGCAAAGTGTAAAGGTTCCTGACAGGCCACGTGTATTGAGTGGGTCAAAAATAATCACTATTTAAATGTCCCTGAATACTGATTTCTGCAGAAAATTGACGTGGTTGGCGGCAGGACTGTAATATCAGATGTGTAATGTGGAATTTAATGTGTCCCCAGGCAATTGTTCTCGTGATGGACAGTAATGGCCATGAATAACCAGCTGCAAAGGGTCTTTAGTCTGCTCTAAACCAACTTGAGGGGAAGCCTTTATTTGCTTTGTTTTCCTGCTTTATTTGGTTTTTCTTCCACTAAACTGAAAATGCACATTTTATGAAAATGCAGCCTGAACGATTCCCATGGAAGAGCCTTGTTTGCTTGTTAATCTCACCTTTTAGTGGCGAGGGGTCTGGGATGGGTGTGAACAGCAGCGAGCAGGCAGCTGGCTCCCAGTGGTGACTGCACTCAGTTCTTTTATTGTTTTAGCAGTGCCTGGGTTTAGCTGACTGGGGAAAGGTTGTACAGACTCCAGCCTCCCTTTGCAAGAGCAGATCCTGCCCCTTTCCTCCCCAAAATCCAGCTGAAGGGGTTGTACAGGCTTTTCTCCTCGCCTGGGTACCGTGAGGAGCTCTGGTCCCTCCCACCCTGGGTGAATCCCATCTCCCGCTGGGGGTTTTCCTTGGAGAGGGATTGTCCTGAAGGCCTTGTCCTGTTTTTGGGGAGAAAATTCCCTGCCCCAGGATGCAGTCCTGCCCTGGCAGTGCATCCTGCCATCAGCCACTCCTAATTTTCTGTGTACATCTGCAGCTCTTTCAGGGCCCAATCGACTGAGCATAACCTGAGCAGGATAATTTAATATTATTACTATTATTAATATCACTGCAGCAATCTAATTAGGGCCTAAACGAGCTGGGTACTGAATTTCCCTCAGATTTTTGTATTTCTTTCATCCTCCTTTCCCTGCCCTGTGTCATTATGTCTTGTACATGAGATGTGTGGAGGAAATTACTTCCCCATTGATGCCGAGGCTTCAGAAAGGGAAAATCAGCACCAAATAATTCGACTGGAAAATGCTGGTCTGTGAATCAGCTGGGGAATTAGTAGGATAAATAAATGCAAGCATTTCTGAGCTGGCAGGCACTCGAAGAGGAATGCTCTCCAAACTACACAGAGGGTTTGTTCCCTCTCGTTACTGCCCTTTCCAGGTTGGGAGCTGTGTGTTGGATTTGGCAGGAGCAGAACTTTTTCACAATCATAAATAACAGAAAAAGTAAAAAGTTATTAGCTCATAAGAGAGATAAACAAAGATAAAGGGCTAATCATTTCCTCAAACCTTAGGTAAGGTTTGTGCCTTGAAAAATGGCTCTGAAAAGGAGTTCTCGGGAGAAAAACCAAAATCCTGGATTTGCATCCAGATGTGCCATTGCCATCCAGGCTTGCTCTCGAGGACTTAAGCTTGCCAGCAGTGGAGCACGGTGAGCAGTTAGAGAGAATTGTTTGATTTCAGGGCTGAGCTGCTCTGCCCTGGGGCTGCCCTGGGGCTGTGGACTGTGGTTTTTGGTTTAGGGCTTTCTTGTCATCCTGCACAGCAAAAACTCTCCTGTCCAGAGCAGCTGTGGCTGCCTCTGGATCCCTGGAAATGTCCCAGGCCAGGCTGGACAGGGCTTGGAGCAGCCTGGGACAGTGGGAGGTGTCCCTGCCATGGCAGGGGTGGCACTGGGTGGGATTTAAGGTCCAAACCATTGGTTTGTGATGATTCAGATTTTCCCTCATTCTCAGTCACTTTAGGATAAAAAATTGCCTTGGATTAGCTGTGCTTTCAGGAGATAGTTTTGCTCTAACCCATCCATTTAAAGAGACAAGAACTGTGTGTTATAAATGCCCCTTTGGAAGCACATGCTCTTTTTTTAATTAAAAAAATATTATGCAGGGGCTGCAGGATGAATACTGAAGATGCATGGTCCACCCCCTTCCATTAGTGAGAGGACAACACAAGGCTGTAGGCAGATATAAAAGCATTAAAATAATTAATTTTCCATTTTATTGTGTGTCAACAGAAATATATAATAATAAGCATTTTTGCAAAAATTGTGGATTAAGCATTTTTCCCTACATCAGTGGTGTGCTGGAAATGTCCTTGCTTTAATGTAGAACAAATGGCCCTTGGATCTCATTAAAGATGGAGCTCTAAGTGCTCAGAGGAGCTCTCAGTGCTGCTGGGGTGAAGCAGGTGGGGCTGCTAAAAACAGGACAAATATTAACTGAAAGACAAAGGAAGAGTAGAAATGAAAGAGGGAATAAATAAGGGTTGAGAGCTGCTTATTATGAGAGCACCAAACAGGAGCTGCAGTGTGGGAGCAAAGTGATGGGATTCGTTGGAAGGTTTCAACCATAATTAATGTAAAGTGTTAAATAGGATGTGACAGGGTGACATGAACTGCTGGGGGGCACCTCCAGAGCTGGGCCCAGCTGGGGGCCCTGTCCCTGCAAGGAGAGCATCGAGGGACTGGAGCAGCGCTGGGGAAGGGAGGGAGGGGCTGGGGGGGTCAGGGCTGGGGGGGTCAGTGCTGGGGGGGTCAGTGCTGGGGGGGTCAGGGCTGGGGGGTCAGTGCTGGGGGGGTCAGTGCTGGGGGGGTCAGTGCTGGGGGGGTCAGCGCTGGGGGGGTCAGTGATGGAGGGTCAGTGCTGGGGGGGTCAGTGCTGGGGGTCAGTGCTGGGGGGGTCAGTGATGGAGGGTCAGTGCTGGGGGGTCAGTGCTGGGGGTCAGGACTGGAGGAGTGACCTGGGGGGCACAGGCAGGGCTGGGCTCGGGGCTGGACTCCAGGGTCCACCTCAGTGACTCTGGATCCTGCTCAGCTGAGCCCTGGGTGGGACAGGAGGGGGACAGGAATGGGACATGAGAGGGACAGGAGTGGGACAGGAGAGGGACATGAGAGGGACACGAGTGGGACAGGAGAGGGACAGGAGGGGCCTCTCCCCACGCCCTGCAGGGACCAAAGGGGGAGAGTGAAATGAGATTTTCTCGCTGCAGCCAGACAGAGCCCTGAGCCCAGCAGCACAGCCTGAGCCCCCCAGGCCCAGCGCACCCGGGGGGCTGGCAGCTCTCCCAGGGTCCCCAGGCTCTCCCTGTCCCCCAGGCCCAGCACACCCGGGGGGCTGGCAGCACTCCCGGGGTCCCCAGGCTCTCCCTGTCCCCAGGCTCTCGCTGTCCCCCAGGCCCAGCACACCCGGGGGGCTGGCAGCTCTCCCAGGGTCCCCAGGCTCTCCCTGTCCCCCAGGCCCAGCACACCCGGGGGGCTGGCAGCTCTCCCAGGGTCCCCAGGCTCTCCCTGTCCCCCACACCCAGCGCACCCGGGGGGCTGGCAGCACTCCCGGGGTCCCCAGGCTCTCCCTGTCCCCCAGGCCCAGCACACCCGGGGGGCTGGCAGCTCTCCCGGGGTCCCCAGGCTCTCCCTGTCCCCCACACCCAGCACACCCGGGGGGCTGGCAGCTCTCCCGGGGTCCCCAGGCTCTCCCTGTCCCCCAGGCCCAGGCCCAGCGCACCCGGGGGGCTGGCAGCTCTCCCGGGGTCCCCAGGCTCTCCCTGTCCCCCAGGCCCAGGCCCAGCGCACCCGGGGGGCTGGCAGCTCTCCCGGGGTCCCCAGGCTCTCCCTGTCCCCACGCCGGGGGAGCTGTGGGAGCAGCTCCCGTGCCTGCAGCAGCCGCAAGGAGAGCTATTTCTGCACAAGTTCCTGCAGCTCTTGGCACCGTGGGCTCCCTGCCCACGCCAGGGCTTCCCGGGAGCTGTCACGGCACTAATGAGAGCCAGAAATTGGAGCTGAGCTGTCCCTGGGTGAGACTGATCCTGGGGGCATTTTCCTCATTAATCAGGATCTGATCAGCAGGTGGGAAGATGAGGGTCTGGCCTTACGGGGATGTCGTCATCATCTTTTGACATTTGGGATTTGTGCTGACAGTGAAAATTGCTGGTATTTTTTGGCTGGGAGCCTTTGAGAAGTGATGAGTTTCTGTGATTTTCAAGTAGGAAGATGTGATTTGCCTTTTCAGTGGGTGTTTGAGGACAAGACTCGGTGGCTGCTGTGCCAGGAGGGCAGGAACTGGACGGGCAGCAGCAGGAGAAACCAGGACGAAATACACGGGCTGACATTTAACTTCTGTTTATGCAGGAGATACGTTGGAGGGAATTAAGATAATTAATACAGCAGAGCAGGAAAATGCTCAGAGGTTTTGCTTTTACTCTCAAGTAGTTTTCTGTTGAAGTGTCCCCAGAAGCCCAGAGCACTGAGAGGCCTCACGTGTGGGGTCAGGAGGCAGCACTGCTGGGGGGTCCCGTGGGGTCACACTGCGAGGAGCGAGGGAAAAGGGAAAACTGCTGCCGTGGGGCAGGGCTGAGCTGCGGAGCTCACGGTGCCTTGGGGTGCTCTGGGGGAGCAGGGGTGCCAGCAGAGATGCTCTGGTGACAGCTGTGACCCGGCAGAGGCACTGTGACCCGGGGGTTTGGGGCTGCTGGTGGTGCTTCCCTGCCCTGCCCTGCCCTGCCCTGGGTCTGGAGCTGCTTTGGGGGAGCTGGGTCTGACTGATTTCAAACAAGGACACTGAAAGGTAGGACAGAGCTCTGTCCCTGTCTCATTGTGGGGTGCCTGGGTGTCAGCAATGCTGAGGGTGTCCAGGTAAAGGGGGTGACCCCGGGAACCGCAGAGGGACAGGGGTGGGACAGAGGAGCTGAGAGCAGGGGAGGGACAGGAGTGGGACAGAGGTGTGTGTCCCCATGGATGGGATGGGATGGGATGGGATGGGATCCATGGGATGGGATGGGGTGGGATGGGATGGGATGGGATGGGATCCATGGGATGGGATGGGGTGGGATGGGATGGGATCCATGGGATGGGATGGGATGGGATGGGATCCATGGGATGGGATGGGATGGGATGGGATGGGATGGGATGGGATGGGATGGGATGGGATGGGATGGGATGGGATGGGATCCGTGGGATGGGATCCGTGGGATGGGATGGGGTGGGATGGGATGGGATCCATGGGATGGGATCCATGGGATGGGGTGGGATGGGGTGGGATGGGGTGGGATGGGGTGGGAGCAGTGTCAGTCCCCACAGCAGGGGAAGGGACACAGCCAATTCCCAGAGCCCATGTGCTGCTGCTGCTGCAGAAACAATCCTTCTGTTTCAGGAGAGGGCTGGAGTCTGTGGGAATTCTGTTGCCCTGCAAAGGCGTTAGGGCTGCTCTGCTCGGCGCAGGGATGTGTTGGGCACGAGGCACAACGGGTGGGTTTTGCAGGCTCAATGCAAGGCTTCCCTGGCAGCCCCTGCAGCCGGGGGAGTTCAGAGGAGCCACAGTGTGAGGCGAAACACCACGGCTGGGCTAGGCACTGGAGCAGCTGTGCATCCTCTCTGGCCCTGGCTTATCATCGCTGTTATCTGTGGAAGGGATTTCAGTTGATATTTTGCAGAAGACTCTGCTGAGGATGTGTTATTGACATATTCTTAGCTTAAAACCATTATCATGGTAAATCCCTGGATTTAAAAACTAATTACAAGACATTAATAGCTGAGCCTAAAGAGCTAAGTCATGCAAATATTGCTGTCTGCAAAGCGGAATATACACAAATGTTTGAAGTGCTGAGTTAGGAGCTGCAGTCTGGAGGTGGCAATAAATCTGAGCCCAGTCCTCGCCGCTGGCTCCTGTGTGTCCGTGAAATTAATGGCACCATCATTACGAACGCGGCGTCAGGGAACGTGGCTATTTTCTTCCCTGAGTAGGTTAATTACCGCTAATGTAATTATTTTTGTACTGATTTTTATTTTAATCAAACATTGCGCGAAACAATTAAGTTCAGAACAAATGGCTTATTATGGAAATGTTTGTGGCGGAGGGAAGCAAAGCAGCAATGTTTGAATTATACACAGATATTGAGTTACTTTATTCATTAAAATGAACAATTACATTAGGCCTTGTGAGACAGACTAAGCATTTCTTGTTAATGTTTGTTCTATAGTGAACATCATGAGAATATATATTGTGAGTGGATCCAATGCCTCTTGCTGGAGGCGTTCAGGAGCTGGGGGAACATCCTTCCCCGAGCTGCCAGAACTGCAGTGAGGGGCAGCTCCTCGTGTCCCCAGGCACTGACCTGGCCAAGAGTGAAGTTCAAGGTGTGAAATTGTTGCCTTGCTGTGGGTACAGTGTCTGGCTGCGTCTGGAAGTGGTGTTGGTTTGGGAAAAATTAATTCCCTTTTCCTCTTTGTTCGATACAGGACTGAAATTGAAGGTTCTGCAGAAAATCCCCCAATTTTTGTATTAATTGCAAGAGCATTTTCAATGTATTAATTTTTTTACTTCCTGCCTTTTAGACTGTGATAGGCATTTTCAGCTCATCCTTGCAGGTGTGTAGAAGATACAAAAGATGTGTAGCCGTGGGACAAATTTCCTTTCAGAAATACTCTTTTCTGAGTGGGGAAATTGTCTGTGGTTTGACTGAGGTTCTCACCCCCTGCTGCAGGTGTTGGTGCCCAGCATTCCCTCACAGGCACTTTGCATCCTGAATTTTCTCCAGAAACAGCAGAACACCGCAGATCTGTCCCAGGCCAGTGCTGAGCTCTGGTGCTGTGTGGCCCCAGGAGGCAGGAAAAGGACTTTCCTTAATTCTGCCTGCTCTTCTATTTATCTCTTTCCACAGAGTATCTGTGCAGAATGAAGTACCTCTAGGCTGTCCCAGGTACCAGCAATGCCTGGAAAATGTCTGAGAATATGGAAATTCATCCTTTGGTGGCCATAAGGGAAGCAGGGATATGATAACACATTAATCAGCCCGTGGTTCTGAAGATATTGTGGAAAATTGGTGAAAATCATTTCACTGCTGCAGACTGGGTCAAAATCCATGTGGTTGGGGTGATCTCATTTTGTGTTGGCGCGTGCTGCAAAAAGGCTCACGGAATGGCTGTAATTCTGATAATAATAATAATAATCCTGATAATAATCAGGATGATAATGTGGATAAAAATGCAGGCTCTGGGCTGGCTGAGGCCTCGCTCTCGAGGTGTAGAAACTCAGGTAAGTCACAGCTGCCCTGTCTCCCTCTGCCCTGGAAAAGGGACACAAATCAGGGATGGAGAAGAATAAAAGAAGCAGCAGCGATGGAGTCAGGCATGGAAATGATTTCCTGCTGCTCACGCTGCCAGTGAGACCCAAGTACCATTTATCAGTGCAATTAAATGAGTCTTTGGATTTCCTTTTATCATCAGCACTCCTCTGCCTCCTGCAAGCTGCACACCTTCAGCTCAGCAGAGTAGGAAAGGAGTTCATGGATCTTTCCTCTTTTCAGGATACTGAAGGTTAATGAAGTTTCCCAGGCAGTGGCAGACCTCCAGAGTATCTGTTCTCAAGGGATTATTTTTATGGCATTCACAGAGACTCATGTTACTCCAGTGTTTGAGCAGTGTGTGGCTTCAGGGTTTGGTGTTTTCTCGTATATAAAATGAAGATGATACAGGATCTATTTTGATTTAAATTAGGAAAGTGCAACTTAACCCTCCGATTTAAGACTTGCACACCCAAGTCTTCCTTTCTACATGGATAATTCAGGCAGCTGATTCAAGAAACTCATCTTTGAATTTTGACTTGTAGGGAAAACCGTGGAGTTTGTCAGCATTTAAGTGACCTAAAGAAAAATAGCTGAGATTTTGCTTTTAATAACACTTACTCACATCTATCCCAGGGGTCAGGTTTTATGTTTGGAAAAGCCCCACACGGCAGCTGCTGGAGCCCCTGAGGTGCTGCTGGGCAGCTGAGTTGGTAACTGGGGCTGGGAACGCCAGCACCTTCCCAGGCTCCCAGTCTGGAGTGTTTCACTGGGGCTAAACCTCCCCTCCTTGTTCTGGAGGCTGCTGAGTGCCTTTAGCCCGGCATATTTTGAAATGATTTGTGAGTCGAATTTTCCGCAGTACTTGGGAGCCTCTGTCACATACCTTGGAGCTCAGGATTCTCCAGACTGCAGAGCAAGTGAGACTTTATATTTAATATAATCATTTAGCATTTGCATTCCCAGAAGCACATGTGGTATTTCAAAAGCTGAATGTGACTTTGAAATGAAATATTATCTAATTATTGCATTTTTCAGTGATGACCATTTTCCTTGTCCTTCATATATCTTACCTGGCTCATATGGCAGACCTTCCCCCATTGTCACTGATCCCATGCCCTATAGAAAACATATTTCCACCTCATTTCATCTCTTCCCCTGGTCAGTAGCCGTTCCAGGAAGGGAGATCTCTGTTCTGTCTCGGTAAGAAGCCCAAAGGTTCGTGGCAAGCAGCTTTGCAAATGTAAGTCCTGCCTTCCCTCAAGCATTGCAGCGTTCTCATTAATTTTCATGAAACACCAGGTTTTCACTCTCCTGCTTTATCTGGGGCTGTGTGTCATTCCATCAGAATTAACTGTGAATAGAAATGAAACGTGGAGGCAGCAAACACAGGCACCAGAGTCCCACACAGAGGCACCAGCGTGAGGTTGATCAGTTGCTGTTTGTGTGTTGGGGTCCCCCCAGGTCCCCCTGCTTCCATCCCCAGCTCGTGTCTGTGGCAGCCACACATGAACCGGAGCTGTTTGTGTCCCTGTCGCACAGACTGGGGAGATGCAGTGGGGCCCCCCACGGTGTGCAGCCAGCCCTAACCCTGCCCTAACCCAATTCTAACCCTGCCCCAACCCAGCCCTAAGCCAGCCCTAACCCAGCCCTAACCCTGCTCTAATGCAGAGCTGTTTGTGTCCCTGTCCCACAGACTGGGGAGATGCAGTGGGGCAGGGGCATGCTCTCCATGCTCCCCTCGGTGTGCAGCCAGCTCTAACCCTGCCCTAACCCTGCCCTAACCCAGCCCTAACCCAATTCTAACCCAGCTCTAACCCAGCCCTAACCCAGCCCTAACGCAGAGCTCTGTGTCCTGCCCACAGATCGAGGAGATGCAGTGGGGCGGGGGCATGCTCTCCATGCTCCCCTCGGTGTGCAGCCAGCCCTAACCCTGCCCTAACCCAGCCCTAACCCAATTCTAACCCTGCCCTAACCCTGCCCTAACCCAGCCCTAACCCAATTCTAACCCTGCCCTAACCCAGCCCTAACCCAGCCCTAACCCAATTCTAACCCTGCCCTAACCCAACCCTAACGCAGAGCTCTTTGTGTCCTGCCCGCAGATCGAGGAGATGCAGTGGGGCAGAGGGGTGTGCTCTGTGCCCCCCTCGGTGTGCAGCCAGCCCTAACCCTGCCCTAATTCAGCCCTAACCCAGCCCTAACCCAATTCTAACCCTGCCCTAACCCTGCCCTAACCCTGCCCTAACCCAATTCTAACCCTGCCCTAACCCAATTCTAACCCTGCCCTAACCCTGCCCTAACCCAGCCCTAACCCAATTCTAACCCTGCCCTAACCCAGCCCTAACCCAATTCTAACCCTGCCCTAACCCAGCCCTAACCCAATTCTAACCCTGCCCTAACCCAGCCCTAACGCAGAGCTCTGTGTCCTGCCCGCAGATCGAGGAGATGCAGTGGGGCGGGGGCGTGCGCTCCGTGCCCCCCTCGGTGTGCAGCCAGCCGTGCCGGCCGGGCGAGAGGAAGAAGATGGTGAAGGGGATGCCGTGCTGCTGGCACTGCGAGCTCTGCGATGGCTACCAGTACCAGGCCGACGAGGTCACCTGCCTGCTCTGCTCCTACAACGAGCGGCCCAACGAGAACCGCACCGGCTGCCGCTCCATCCCCATCATCAAGCTGGAGTGGCACTCGCCCTGGGCCGTCATTCCCGTCTTCCTGGCCATGCTGGGGATCATCGCCACCATCTTCGTCATGGCCACGTTCATCCGCTACAACGACACGCCGATCGTGCGCGCCTCGGGCCGCGAGCTCAGCTACGTGCTGCTGACGGGGATCTTCCTGTGCTACATCATCACCTTCCTGATGATCGCCAAGCCCGACGTGGCCGTGTGCTCCTTCCGCAGGATCTTCCTGGGGCTGGGCATGTGCATCAGCTACGCGGCCCTGCTGACCAAAACCAACCGCATCTACCGCATCTTCGAGCAGGGCAAGAAGTCGGTGACTGCGCCCAGGCTGATCAGCCCCACCTCGCAGCTGGCCATCACCTCCAGCTTGATATCGGTGCAGCTGCTGGGGGTCTTCATTTGGTTTGCGGTTGACCCACCCAACATCATCATAGATTATGATGAGCAGAAAACTATGAACCCCGATCAGGCCAGAGGAGTTCTCAAATGTGACATTACGGATCTACAAATCATTTGTTCCTTGGGTTATAGCATTCTGCTCATGGTGACGTGCACTGTGTATGCCATCAAGACTCGGGGGGTCCCAGAGAATTTTAATGAAGCCAAACCCATTGGATTCACTATGTACACTACCTGTATAGTATGGCTTGCCTTCATTCCAATATTTTTTGGCACTGCCCAGTCAGCCGAAAAGGTAGGTGAGAGCACACAGGTGTCTGAGGATTCTCTGTGGTTGTAGCGCCGTGCTGGTGCTCAGCTGTCCGTGGATTTCCAGCCGGGCTCTCCATCAGCTCTGTCCTGACGCACGGGCAATCTATGGCACTGTTTTCCTTCCCCGTTTAGCTCGTGGGCCATTCGTTTGATAAACCAGCAAATATCAATAGCAATCACATTAGCCATTCGTGTGATCGGTGCATCTATTCCGATTGTTTCTTTTCAGTAGGATAAGTGGGAATTAGCTGTCATATTTTCCAGAGAGAGGCATCTCCTGACTAAATCATTTTGAATACAAGATGTAAGCAAGAAAACTGTCAAAAACTACTCAGGTAGACGGCTGTGCCTCTGGACCTGAGCCCTGAGGGCAGCGCAGAGTGATGAGTGCTCTGCTCCCAGAAGAGCCCCAGGACACCACACTTACACCGCGGTGTAAAGGGTCTGTCCTGAGCTCCTGTGGCTGAGCCTGGTGGCTCCAGCTGATGCTCCACAATGCAGATTCATTTTTACTTCTGTCTGGAGAAAAGCTGTCATTTCAGAGGGCTTTGCAAATACCTCCCAGGGCAGTATTTAGAGCAGTGGTGATGCTGGGCTGTCCTGAGCTGCTGTTGGTCTGTTTTGCTCTCCAGCCCTGACCATGCATTCCCCTGCCTGAGGACACCTCTGCCCCCTCCTCACCTGTGTGTGCTCCTGGACCCAGGCCTCCCTCCCCTGCCCCCAGTGCTCCCCAGCCCCTGCATGGATGTGGCAGCATGGCGTTATCCCCAGGTCCTGAACCCACGCTTCCCTGTGCAGCAAAGAGCTTTGTGGTCCTTTTTCCACCTCTATTTTCATTTACATCTGTCCTCAAGCACAGCACTCGGGCAGGCTCGGTGCTGCGGATGGACCTGTTGTGTCTTTAGTGGGTGAGCAGGTGTCAGAGCCCAGCTGGCAGGTCCTTGAGCAGGACCATGGTTCCCAGGCAGGCAGCTGCTAAACCTGGGGCTCCTGGGGTGAGCTGCAGGATCGCAGCAGGGCCATGGGACAGGGCAGGGCTCTGCTGCGCAGCTTTGCTCTCTCCCCTTCAGGAGCCTGTAGGGATTTGCAGTTGCTGTGGCCTCAGTTCTGGCCCAGGAGGAGTGACCCAGGAAGGAGTTTGCTGCTGGGAGAGGAATCACCCGGGCTGGCCCGGTAGGAGCAGAGGCCATGAAAGGTTTCCGTGTGTCCTCTCTCCTCTGCCATCTCTCTCTCTGGGCTCTCCAGAGCCACTGCATCCCTGGAGGGAATTCATTTCAGCCGGAAAGGAGACCTGCCAAGGCTCACAAACACTTCAAACGCCTCTGCTCTCCTGTTTAGGGCGAGATAAGGAGCAGCAGCAGCAGCTTTGGCTGCGGTGGGGTCTGTTTGTGACCTGGCTGTGACACGGGGAGTGCTGAGCAGCTCTCGGGCTCCCTGCCTGGGAATGGGGCCTGAGGTGACCGAGCTGAAGTGCTCGGAATTGTTGTCTGCAGATTTAAGCAGGTGATGCTGGAGCTCGGAGCATCCCAAGGCTGCTGCCAGCGCTCAGAGTCACTGAGCAGCTAAAGCTTTCTGTGCGCTCCTGGGGCTGAGTTAAACCTGCACTCCAGCAGTGCTGCATTCTTGTTCAGCCCAGGCAGGACAGCAGAGGAGATGCTGATGAGCTTGGTCTCACTCAGGGCAGGGCAGGGCAGGGCAGGGGAAGCAGCCCCTCCCGTGCTGTGCCCCAGCCCAGGGACACTGGGGACGCTGGGGACAGGGACAGCAGTGGCTGCTCTGTGCTGCTGGGGCTCATCCCTGCTCCTTGGGCTCAGAGCTGCTCTGTTGTGTCCAGCAGAGCCCCCAGGTGCCCCCCCTGTGCAGTGCTGTGTGCATGGCCCAGGGACAGTCCCTGTGCCTGTCCCTCGTCCCTGTGCCTGTCCCTCGTCCCTGTGCCTGTCCCTTGTCCCTGTCCCTTGTCCCTGTGCCTGTCCCTCAACCCTGTCCCTTGTCCCTGTGCCTGTCCCTTGTCCCTGTGCCTGTCCCTCGTCCCTGTGCCTGCCCCTCATCCCTGTCCCTCGTCCCTGTACCTGTCCCTCGTCGCTGTGCCTGTCCCTCGTCCCTGTGCCTGCCCCTCATCCCTGTCCCTCGTCCCTGTACCTGTCCCTCGTCGCTGTGCCTGTCCCTCGTCCCTGTGCCTGCCCCTCATCCCTGTCCCTCGTCCCTGTGCCTGTCCCTTGTCCCCGCAGGGCTGTCCAGCTCTGGGCTGTGGCCCTGCCCCACCTGGGCTGGTGCCAACCCCTAGTGCTGGCCCTGTGCTCCTGGGGCTGTGCCCCTCCTGCCCTTCAGGGACTTTGGGCTTCTCTTTCTTTTCTGTCGCTCCTTTTGGGTGGGGGTGCAGGGACTGTGCTTTTTGGTGCTCGCTACTGATTTCCTGTCAGATATTTCCTCTGGAAAATATTGTGCCTTAGCTTAGCCACGCACGTCTGTGCAGAAATGGAAATTGCACCTGCTGAAAAATCTCATGCAGCACAATCTTTTAAACTGAGGAATGGGGTTGTATATAACACTGTGGGTTTCGGTGTATGGATTTATTTTATTTTATCAATAAATACAAGCATAATGTTGTTTGGTAGAAGGCATATTGAAAACACCTGCCTTGTTCAGGGTAGAGAATAACACCTCCAACAAGAAAAAAAAACCCCAGCAATGTGCTGCAGGTAATTCATAAACGGTGAATAATTCAAGCAGTAGCTGTTGCAGAAGGTGGAGGGAGGGCGGTGGTGTGAGGAAGGCCAGAAATCCGAGTTTCTCCAGGATGGAGATGAACCGTGAGTGTCTGGGAGGTGGCACGTGGTAACAGCAGATTTCAGACCTTTTCACAGCTTGGGTTTGTTCAACCTGTTTCTCTGTCCACTATCAGAAATGGAGGAACACGTGGCTGGTTGTGGTGCAGGGCTCAGCTGAGGTTCTGGGCTGTCTGGAAATGCAGCACCTCGATCCCATGGGTGTGGAATGTCCTTCCCACGTTTCAGCACTCCCGGAGTTCCCTTGGCTGTGAGACAGAGCTCAGAGCTCCTGCTCCATGCCTGGGCCTTGTGCAGCTCTGGGGGTTGTGTTTTCCTAATGAAACACACATCCTGAAAATGCCGTGCAACCTCTGAGGAGCAGGACCGTTCTGGGCATGGAATTTGCTGTGTCTGCCATAAAGATCCTTCCTTCAGTGGGTGTTGGATAGAAAATTGAAATAGCCTTTTAATGGCTTTGAGCTGAAGGAGGGGAGATTTAGCCTGGATCTGGAAGGAATTCCACCCTGGGAGTGTGGTGAGGCCCTGGCACAGGTGCCAGGGAAGATGAATATTCCCCTAAGATCTCATTTTCTCAGATTATGTCATTGGACTGATATAGACAGAGATGTCATTGTTATATTTCCATGTTTCACAAAGGTTCTGCTGCCTCGGAGCTGTGATTTTATTTAGTAGTGGTGCTAAGATTAAAATGATACATTTCTGGATGTGTTTACAAGCCAGTGAGAGTTGTCAGTGTGCTCCTGAACATATCCTGCCAGTGGGATTTTTTCTTGAATGATTTTCAGGGCTTTTCTCAAGTTAAAAAAGTCCTAATCATGGCTCTGAGTGAGGGATGACTGTTGTTCAGCCACTGTGGTTGTCCTGCTCGGGAGCTTTATTCTTCCTGCAGTGATGGAAAACAGGGAAAAGTTGACCACAGACTCATCACCTTCCAGCAGCTTATTTCTGCATGAACTCTTAGTTTTAAGCTGTTGGGGTTTTTGGGGGGGATTTTTAATTTTTTTTAATACAACCACTATGAAATTCGAAGTCCCTAATCCCATCAGCTCTTCCACCTTCCTCTTTGTTTCTCTATTTTTTCCAATGCCCCTTTTATTCAAATCACTAAGCAGGGGAAGTCAGGCATATTTGGCAGCAACACTTTTACTTATTGTGTCGAGTGTTCCATAAATACTATAATTTGAAGGCACATGCGAAGTGGGTTCTTGTTCAGATTAAATAATGTCACATTAGCACAGGAGCACTTCAGTCTATGTTCTATTTTTTGGTGAAACTCAGTTACCCTTCAATTCTCGGTAACACAAATACCAATTAGCCAGGTAGGACACACTTTTATTTTCTCCCCTGGGAAGGCTTGAGCTGACAGTTGCTATAGCAACTCTACATACGTGGATTTGGGAGTTATGAGGAATTTAATGCAACATTTGTTGGTGTTTTACGCTGTTGGATCTTGGAGAAAATCAGGCTTTGAGGGCATGGGACTGGATCTGCCATGACTTGGGGCTCACACTGGGACGCTGTTGGGTTGAAGCTTTTGTTTAAAGAAGGATTCTGGTGACAGGAATTTCTCTCATTGATGCACTCTCACTTCACCCATCACTTCATTATCTGCATGTTCAGATGCTGAAGTTCTTAATTTGATTCAGCCTCCATTGTGTCCCTGAGAACACCCTGGAGTTTAGGAATGTGACATTAGAGCTGTCCTGGGTCCTGAACTGGAGAGCAGCGTCACCTCACTGCAGTTCAGAGCCTCCAGGGCTGGATATCCTCCAAGCACAGAGTATTCAACAAAATCCACTTCTGTGGAGCACTGGAGTTCTGCATTCTAATTGAGGAGAAATTAGGTGTTCTTTGAAATCTAGACGTGAAATAATCAGTGGAATTTTTGGAAGGCTGATAACCTTCATTACAAAAATGATCCTGGCCTAGGTTTTTATCAGGTTATGTAACAACACTGCTGAAAAGTGTGTAAAAACCCTTGTGAAAACCTCTGAGTGTCTATAGAATTTCAATTCTGATTTCTGTAGAACTAATCAAAAATTTTAAGCACAACTTCTGATCTGCTTTGGGGTGGTGGCTGTGCCTTGGAGAACACTTGGAGCTGGTTTGGGTTGTGGCTGTGCAGGATGTGCCCAATTTGGCAAATCAAAGTGAGCAGAATTATTCACCCAGGATTTGGCCAGGCTATGGGAGAAACAAATGTGTGTGAAAAACAAATTTTTCAAATTTGTTTTGAAAAAACGAAGACCTTTTGGTAATAAATAGATTACCCACAGTGCTGCACGGAATTCCCAAGTCAGGGCTCTCCTGGGCGAGGGATTCCTGCCTGTGCCTGACCTTTTTTTGGGATCTCCCACCCGATCACTGCCCCTGCTCACCAGGCGAGGGGAGGCTAACGCAGGGCTGTGTTTCTCTGTTGTCAAGGCAGGTGTTCAAAGGCAGGGAACAGCACACGTGCACGCCCTGAGTGAAATAAGGGCTGATTGGAGTAATTAGATCCTCCTCAGAAGACCATAAATTAATGGTGATTATGATCCTTGAAAGAGCAGAAGCAGAAGGCACACGTAGCGCTGCTCTGCTTTATCACATTCGCTGCGTTGTAATGCTCCTTTAATGTTAATATGTGCTTTTGTAGTAAAATCTAATTGCAAACACTGAGCAGGCAGAGCCCAGGGCCACAATCGTGTTCCACATAATTACCTGGGGAGGGGAGGGGAGGGAGGGGAGGGGGGTCCCCCCAGCCGCCAGCAGAGCAGGTACAGCAGGCGCTGCGCGACGGCAGAGCTCACACAGGATCAGTTCATTTGGCGAAATTTGCGATTATTGCGGCGCTACCTTCCTCACGGAGCGCCAGTGCCACCTTGGAGTCGCTGCGCTGTCCCCCAGGGGACGTGGGTTGGTTGAAGCAGGAGTGACTCGGCTGCTGTCCCCACAGTGTGCCGCTCGCCCAGGGACCCTTTGAAGCCTGCGTGGCCTCTTTGATGTCTGATGGTGACAGTGAGGGATCTCTTTGCTGTGGTAATTCCAGCCTTTTCCATTCCCAGCTGTGCTGAGAGGACAGAAAAAGGAATTATTTGGAAGATGGGAAAATAAATGGAACCCAGAGAGGAGAGGGCACTGCAGAGGTGAAAGTCAGAGAGGCGCAGAATGTCCTGGGCTGGGAGGGACCCCCAGGATCATTGATCAGCTCCTGTCTCTGCACAGATCCCCCAAAATCCCACCCTGTCCATCCCTGGCAGCGCTGTCCCAACGCTCCTGGAGCTCTGGGGCTGTGCCCATGCCCTGGGCAGTGCCAGCACCTCTGGGGAAGAGCCTTTCCCTGATCTCCACCCCAAGCCTCCCTCCCTGGCCCTGGTGCAGCACTGGGAGCTGGATCCAGCTCCTCACCCTCCTGATTTGCATTTTCCCAGTTAACCCAGAGCCCCAAGTCCAGACAGTCTCCGACTGAGGGGAACAGCAGATTTGGGAATATCTGTGGTGCTTTTCCTGTGAGCCCAGTGTGGCAGAGGCACTTGCCCGTGGCTCTCAGCATCACCACCTCTGTGCAGGCCACAGCTGGCCCTGCCCTGGCACACTCATGATGGCAAACAAGGAAAAGTGGGCAAGAAGGGTCTCTTTTTCCCCTAGAATTTCTGGTGCGTACTTAACTGCCTCTGGCTAAAAAGCAACACAATTTTTAAAGGAGAAAACGTGTAGGTGTTTAATGCATAGTGTTGACATGTACTTTTTTTGTTCCTCTTTTTTTTTTTTTTAGAAAATGTAGAATTGCCAGGAGGGTTTTACATCTGAAAAGCCATCTCTGCACGGGCCCCTGGCAGCCTTATCAACAGTTTTTATCTGCAGCACAAACTGACAGCCCCTCACCGGGAAATAATTGCAGCTCCGTTGAGTCCAGAGCAGTAATTACTGTGTTGATGAAACTTTTCTCTTTGCTTGCGTTGTGATATCTCTGAATGTCAAACTCACTTGGGCTGACAACATAATTTCCCCAGCAGAGCTCTTGCATCGGCCGTGCCACGCTGCTGGGTGGGGCTGGGGGAGGTTTGCAGTTTGCTGAATTCCTGGGGCAGCACTGGGAAATCTCAGCCTTGCAAAGCTCTGTCTTGGTGAACACTCTGAGTGGGGCTGGGCTCGGGGTGGCCACGTGGAGGGACAAGGGGTGGCTGTGAGGTTGTAGAGTAGCTCCTCAATGTTAGTTTAAAAGGGATCAAACAAAAAATTATTGCTTCAGACAGGGGAGGGTAAGTTTGTTAAAATGTCTGTGCAGGTCGTTTCGATTTGTGATGATGTGTTTTCACAGGCATGGTGAAAGCATCCTTGAGAGTGTTCCAAACCAGTGTGGGTGTGGCAGTTCAGGGTGTGAGGTGCTGCTGGGTTGAGGATGAGAATTGCTGACCTCAAAGGTGATTCTTTGATTTTAATGGATATTTTGAATTTCCTGCATACGTAGGGCTCGAGATAAGTGTGTCACAAAGGTGATGTGGTTTCCCGGAGGGACTGATGCCTTCCTGCAGCCCTGATTCTCTTCCAGAGTGCGTTTTGAGCAGAGTCCCATGTCAGGGGTCAGGTGGCACATTCTGGGTGGCACTGAAGGCCATTCCCTGTGCCAGGCTCTGCAGGATTGTCCCCAGGGTGCTCTGCTGGGTCTGGGGGCAGAGTTCAGTCGTGTTCCTGCTGCAGAAAGCCTCAGCTCAGTTGAAGCAGAGTTGCCCATCCCTCAGAGTGTCCCTGCAGCTCACGGGGCTCGGTGCCAGCCCCTGAGAGCAGAGCACGGCCAGCTCTGCCCCGGCTGTTGGGCGAACACAATCACCATGTGTGGAGGCACAAACGATGTGTGGAGACACAAACGATGTGTGGAGGCACAAACGATGTATGGAGGCACAAACGATGGCTGCTGATCCCAGAGTTTGAGTCACAAACGATGGCTGCTGATCCTGAATGGAGGCACAAATGATGGCTGCTGATCCCAGGGTTTGGAGGCACAAACGATGGCTGCTGATCCCAGAGTTTGAGTCACAAACGATGGCTGCTGATCCTGAATGGAGGCACAAACGATGGCTGCTGATCCCAGGGTTTGGAGGCACAATGATGGCTGCTGATCCTGAATGGAGGCACAATGATGGCTGCTGATCCCAGAGTTTGGAAGCACAAACGATGGCTGCTGATCCCAGGGTTTGGAGGCACAATGATGGCTGCTGATCCCAGAGTTTGGAGGCACAATGATGGCTGCTGATCCCAGTGTTTGAGTCACAAACGATGGCTGCTGATCCCAGAGTTTGGAGGCACAATGAAGGCTGCTGATCCCAGAGTTTGGAGGCACAATGAAGGCTGCTGATCCCAGAGTTTGGAGGCACAATGATGGCTGCTGATCCCAGAGTTTGGAGGCACAATAATGGCTGCTGATCCCAGAGTTTGGAGGCACAATGATGGCTGCTGATCCCAGAGTTTGGAGGCACAATGATGGCTGCTGATCCCAGTGTTTGAGTCACAAACGATGGCTGCTGATCCCAGAGTTTGGAGGCACAAATGAAGGCTGCTGATCCCGAGAGTTTGGAGGCACAATGATGGCTGCTGATCCCAGAGTTTGGAGGCACAATGATGGCTGCTGATTCCGAGCTCGTCCAGGAGCAAAGCAAAGCCACAAGGGTTTATTCAACACAATGGGAGTTATGCAGCTATTTCTCCATTTTCTTGCTGAATGTGGGTGCTGGAGTCAGGGCTTGGTTGGATCAAGGCTTTCAGCAGCAAGGGTTGGTCCTGAAGCACTTTCACCATCTCCTGTGAGAGGGTTATGAGAGCAGCCTGCGAAGGGCCCAAATGGAGCAGCCCCTGCAGGAGGAGCATCCTTCATCCTGGGCTGGCAGCTGGAGTGGAAATTTCCTTCTGTTGGTTTTAGAATAAACAGGAACACAGTGGAAGGAGCGAGGAAAACTGCTGGGAGAGGAGCAGGAGCAGCCAGGTAGGGTCTTGCTTGGAGAGAGCTCAAGGGGTAAGTGTCACAGGGCAGTGACCTCCCGGGGCAGTGCCAGGGCATCCTCCTGCCCCAGACCAGTGCAGAATGGAGAGAACATTCAGCTTTGGAGCCAGCCATTCATGGAATCGTGGGATGGTTTGGGTTGGAATGGACCTCAAAGCTCATCCAGTGCCACCCCTGCCATGGCAGGGACACCTCCCACTGTCCCAGGTGCTCCAAGCCCTGTCCAGCCTGGCCTGGGACATTCCAGGGATCCAGGGGCAGCCACAGCTGCCCTGGGCACCTGTGCCAGGGCCTGCCCACCCTCCCAGCCAGGAATTCCTTCCTGATATCTAACCTAAATCCACCCTCCTTCAGGCAAAATTTTCCTCCAAGATCAGTAAAAAATCCCAAGTCGTGGTAAGGGAATCTCTCCACAAACGAGGCCCTGTGGATCTCGGGGATGGCTGTGGTTTGCCCTGGGGCAGCTCCTCTGTGCACACCAGAGCTGAGCACAGCTGCGTGTGCAGCAGGACAAGAGCTGCTCTGCAAAGAGCTTTTCAGCCCAGCAAGGACAATTTAATGCAGAGCCAAAAGCAGGATTCTCCATACGTAAGAGATGGACGCAAAAATATTGACCTGAAGGATTTATTTGTTGTTTTAAATGGTTTAAGCAGGCATGTAATAATAATAAAAGGAGAAACCATCACACTCAGTCATAGAAATTGCCTCGTGTTTTGTCTTTGAGGCATAAGCTTAGCAGAAGGTTAAAGAGAAACAACAATGAATTCTTGTAGACTGAAGCAAAAAATTTGTGTCCCAACTGTGCCATGTCAAAAGTGATTTGGGGCATGTTTGTATTTCTGCATTTTGAAATAGCAGCTTTTTAAACTCTGAGTTTCTTTCATCCAAGAGAATTGGGCAAAAGCAGCCAGTGAGAGCCTCCCCTCGAGCAGCAGAGCTGGGGGTGAGTGGGTCTGCGCTGGGGAAGGGCCACAGCCACCAGGGACACGCCTGGGGTCCCTGACCAGGTCACCCTGACACCCTTTGGCCTGGCTGTGGTGGGAGGAGAGGTCCCTGTGTCCCCATGGGTCCCTGTGTCCCCAGGTGCCTGGCACAGGTGTCCCCATGTGTCCCTGTGTCCCCATGGGTCCCTGTGTCCCCAGGTGTCTGGCACAGGGTGCCAGCAGGTCCCTGTGTCCTCAGGTGCCTGGCACAGGTGTCCCCAGGTGTCTGGCACTAGGTGCCAGCGGGTCCCTATGTCCTCAGGTGCCTGGCACAGGTGTCCCCAGGTGCCTGGCCCGGGGTGCCAGCAGGTCCCCGTGTCCCCAGCAGTGTCAGAGAGCCGAGGCTCTGTTCAGGGAGCAGAGCGAGGCTGGGAGCTGCTGTCAGGGGATCGATGGCGTGTGACAAGTGACAGGCTCTCCGAGGGAAGGAGCTGAGCCCACGGCTGCCGTGAGAGGAGCTGCTCTGACAAAGGGTGAGCAGACAGAGCAG
Organism: Acanthiza pusilla; assembly: GCA_036630365.1. Classification (NCBI taxonomy): domain Eukaryota; kingdom Metazoa; phylum Chordata; class Aves; order Passeriformes; family Acanthizidae; genus Acanthiza; species Acanthiza pusilla. The sequence continues at coordinate 937,760 of JAXCHO010000001.1, read as the reverse complement.
AGAGCAGGGAGCTGGGGAAGAGGTCAGAGATTGTATTTTCCTGGTTTTCCTTGTTCAGGAAGGGGTCTCGCTGGGGCGGTGCTGTCCTCGCCATGGGTGGAGTGACAGAAAACCAAGGAAGACTTTTCCTGTGGGTGTTTGACATCATTTCTGTCCTTTCTTTGCCTTCGCTGTTGGTGACGTGCCCAGCTCTGCTCGTCTCAGCAGCAGAGACCAAAAAATCAATGTTTTCATTCCCAGAGTGGGCAGTGGGGCTGGGCAGCGCCTGGAGTGAACGCAGGGTGTGTTTGACAGGACAAGTCCCCAGCTGGACATTCCCAGCCACGTCCCTGGGGAGGGGACAGCCCACAGGCGGCAGAGCCTCGGTGACCCCGGCCATGGTCAAGCCTTCCTGAAGAGCTTTCGGGTGCAGCAGGTCCAGTGAGGATGGCAAGGCTTGGGCAAGGATCGTTCAGCCTGCGCTGGCACTTGGCCTCTGAACTGCTGAAGTGACCCTGGTGACAAACGCAGGTGGGGAACGAGGTGAGGCAGAGGAGGGGCTGCTCGCTCAGCAGGAACAGCTTTTTTTACACTGTTAATTGCTCGTTAAACACCAGCCATTCAGCCCTTGACTGCCTCTGCCGCAGCAGGGAAAGCTGAGGTTTGACCCTGCCCAGGCCCTCGAGTCTTCTGGTTTCACCAGTGAAAAATAATGTGTGTATTGTAAATTGAATAACTCGAGTGCTCAGAAGACGAGCGTTGGCCTTACCTCTAGAGACACTTATTTAAGAGAGTGCAGAGGGAGTAGGAGGACAAAACATGGGATGAACAATATGCTCTCATCTTCCTCTTGTTCCCTCTGATTTACATCTCCGGCATCAGAGCAGCCTGCAATGTTTAATGGCGGTAATTAAATAGCATTTGGAGACAAGATAGCTCTTTTTAGTAGTGGAACAGACCCTGCTTAACAACGGCGCTAGCAGCAGCAATTCACCACTGAGCGGAGAGGAGATGCTCTGAAAGCTCAGCACAGACTCTCCTAGGTGCTGGGAAGTGAAAGCAGTGGAAATCAATTCGTTTAGCCAAGGTGCTTAAACGTGATTACCGCCGAAGAAAGTCTTGTGAAAACTGGTATTAGGGAGTAGTTAGGATTTATTCTGGTGCCTTAATTGGAGGACCGAGGAAGTCAAGTGATTTGATTCTCCAGAACTTCAAAATCAATGTTGTTTTAGCAGGTGTTATTGAGTGGAAGATGGAATCTGATAATGACTGCAGAGAGAAGGGGAGGTCAGGACCTGTGGATGTCCCTGCTGCTCCTGGCTGGGGGTGCAGGGCTGGACCCGAGCAAGGGCTCTGCTCTGCTCTGAGCTGGACCCTGATCCGCCCCAAGCAGGCCCAGAGACCCTGCAGAGACACAGTCAGAGCCGTGGGGATTTGCTTTATTTATTTTATGTGGGGATTCACTCCTCCAAACACACACACCCAGCACTGCCAACTCACAATATTATGGTAACATTCATGAATATTCATTACATTCCCCGGATAGGAGTGGTTATACAAATCATTTCTGGGGAATCATTAATATCATTAGCATGTCTGTCCTGGTGGTCTTTGGAGTCTGCCCATGATGAAGATCTGTAGTCTCCATCACAGTGCACTTTTCCCCTTTCTCTCTGGAGCATGGGCAGTCCTTGGTGGGTGATTCAGGGTTTCTGTGCTGGCCCCGAACAGATTCTTGTCCCTCTTATCTTGACAAGATAAAGGGAATCCTGTTTTTCTAGGTGTTAGAATTTACATACTCTGTCTCTCAATAGTTAACCTGAGTTACCTATTGCCCACTCCTTTCTCAACCCCAGCGCTGGCTCTGCTCTGCTCCGAGCCGGACCCCAGCAAGGGCTGCCCCGAGCCCCGCACGGCCCCGGGCCCGCAGGTGATGCTTAAATCAGCATTTCCTGCGCTCCGGAGCAGCTCAGCCCCGCATCGCTCACACGGCTCAGTCCCCGCTCGGATGCTCGCTGCTTCTGCCGGCAGAAGGTAGAGTTTGTCCCAAATTCACCTTTGTATTTACAGACCTCCTCGTGGCTCCGTCATGCAGAGAAAAGGGAGAGGAGCTCCTCCTGCCTCTCTTGCCGTGCAGTTGGGGCACCAAGCACTCGGTGAGGTTTCCCAGCCGCGATGGGCAGCTCTGAAGGCAGCGATAGCCAGGCTCTGGTTTTTGTACTCTTAAAACATATTTAATAAGTTACGGATGCACATTAGTGTCTGCGGGTCCTTAACTTCTCTCAGGCCAGGGATGAGTTAAACCTGTGAGCTGATTTGGGCTTAAAACTCGCGGTTTTCTCTTTTTTTTTTCCCCTGTAATGTTCCAGATTGCTTTCAGTCTGAGTACCCCAAATGAAGGTGCTGATAAGGAGCTCTGAATAATTCAGAGTGAATTGCAGTGTTATCGCTGAGGTATGACTGACGTGTGGGAGGTAATTTCGGAGTTAACTCGGAGCTGGTAATGAGGAGTTGAGAGCTGCGGCGAGGTGAGGCAGGACATGGATCACTTCGTCAGACCGCATGGAGAATGGCTTGGATATTGCTGTAAATTGTCCCCGCAGCCTCTAATTTGAGATGGAGATCGGGTTTATTCTTACGATAAAAAGGCAGTGCTGGATAATTAAGAGAGAAGCTGTTCCCCGGTGCTCTGCATTGGCGGTGACGCTCGCGGGTACCTCCCAAAGACACGGGGGATCGTGGAACGACTGGCATTCGGCAGGTCCTAAAATGATAGACTTTTTGTAATTAAATCTCTTTTAAAGAGCACCTAAATGATGTTGTACTGTGGGATTGCCCATTCCCGGTTTAGCATGACAGTGCCCGCCCATCTGCGTGTCACCGAGCGCAGGGCTGCGTAAAGCACCGCGGGGCAGGAGTTAGGATGCTCTGGCAGTTGCCATGGAAACGGTGTGAGCTAATTGCGATACACCGGGAGCGCAGCAATTGGCTGGCGCAAGTCACTGAGTTAATTAATGCGAGCTCGCGCGGCTCTGGAGGAATAACAGAGACAATGAGCACCCCCGGTGCCCCCGAGCCCGGGGAGGGCTGCGCGGGGACAATGCCAAACGCGTCCCCATGCCCGAGTGTCGCCTGCCGGGGGCTCGGATGGGGAATGAGGGATGAGGGATGGAGGATGAGGGATGGGGGGTGAGGGGTGAGGGATGAGGATGAGGATGGGGGATGAGGATGGGGGATGAGGTGTGCAGGGCAGTGCTGGGGGTGGGGAGGGTGGCAGGAGCCCCGCGATGGGCGAGGGGCGATGGGAGAGGGGCGAGGGGCGATGGGCGAGGGGCGATGGGCGAGGGGCGAGGGGCGATGGGCGAGGGGTGAGGGGCGAGGGGCGATGGGAGAGGGGCTGACACAGAGCTCGCCGTGCCCACGGAGCCTCTCCGAGAGCATTTTCTCCAGGAGCCGCTGCCGTGCGCTGCAGAGCTGAGGGTGCAGCTGTGACTGAGCCTTTGGGGTTCATTGCAGAGCTGAGGGTGCAGCTGCGGCTGAGCCTTTGGGGTTCATTGCAGAGCTGAGGGTGCAGCTGTGACTGAGCCTTTGGGGTTCATTGCAGAGCTGAGGGTGCAGCTGCGGCTGAGCTATTGGGGTTCATTGCAGAGCTGAGGGTGCAGCTGCGGCTGAGCCTTTGGGGTTCATTGCAGAGCTGAGGGTGCAGCTGCGGCTGAGCCTTTGGGGTTCATTGCAGAGCTGAGGGTGCAGCTGCGGCTGAGCCTTTGGGGTTCATTGCAGAGCTGAGGGTGCAGCTGCGGCTGAGCCTTTGGGGTTCATTGCAGAGCTGAGGGTGCAGCTGCGGCTGAGCCTTTGGGGTTCATTGCAGAGCTGAGGGTGCAGCTGCGGCTGAGCCTTTGGGGTTCATTGCAGAGCTGAGGGTGCAGCTGCGGCTGAGCCTTTGGGGTTCATTGCAGAGCTGAGGGTGCAGCTGCGGCTGAGCCTTTGGGGTTCATTGCAGAGCTGAGGGTGCAGCTGCGGCTGAGCCTTTGGGGTTCAGTGCAGAGCTGAGGGTGCAGCTGTGACTGAGCCTTTGGGGTTCATTGCAGAGCTGAGGGTGCAGCTGTGGCTGAGCTATTGGGGTTCATTGCAGAGCTGAGGGTGCAGCTGTGGCTGAGCTATTGGGGTTCATTGCAGAGCTGAGGGTGCAGCTGTGGCTGAGCCTTTGGGGTTCATTGCAGAGCTGAGGGTGCAGCTGCGGCTGAGCCTTTGGGGTTCCTCGCTCCTGCAGGGACATTTCAGCTGTGCTCAGCTGCCATGGGTGGGTCCAGCCTGTGTGGGGCTTGGGCTGCTGCCCACACCCCGTGTCTGAAACCCTTTTTTTGGTTTTTTTGAGGTTTAACTTGTTTTTCTTCTATACAAGGAATTCTTTTCCTTGTGCCAGGGTTTAAACGCCTAGTGATGGCTGCTCAGGAGCTGAGCTGCTTTGCTGCCTTAGCCATGAATCTTCCATTCTTTCAGGCAGCTCTACCACACTCCCTGTTCACTTTCAGAAAATTAAATCATTTTTTAATTGTCACAGAATGGTGTGGGTAGGAAGGGACCTTAAAGGCCATCGCATTCCAATCCCTGTCATGGGCAGGGACACGTTCCACTGTCCCAGGCTGCTCCAAACCCCACCCAGCCTGGCCTTGGGCACTGCCAGGGATCCAGGGGCAGCCACAGCTGCTCTGAGCATGCTAACAAATAAATAAATTAGTAAATAACCCAGTTATGATAATAAATGAGTTGCTGACTGCTCTGGGTGCTTGGCTGCAGCCTCAGTCCCCAAGCACACTCCACACTCCATGCCCAGCACTGTGCTGGCAAAGAACAGTCCAGCCCTACCAAGTTTGTTTCTAAGTAGCCAAAGCAATATGTAAATGTTCTGGTTTAAATAATAATTACATTATCATTTCAAAAGCCAATGAAAAACTGGCTTGCTTCATATGTGTATGTTTGTCAGTGCTTTTTCCTGCCAGTGTTCTGCTCCAAAGGTTTTTAAAGAGAAGGAAGAAGTGTGGGATTCTCCTTTTCCTCTCCCCCTCCCGCACTGACATTGGCTTGCACTTCAAATCCCCCTGAAGGTCTCCAGGCAGAATTAGATCTTACTTTGTATGCAAATGTATGGAATATGTTCTCAATATGGGCCTGGGTCAAACCCCACTGACATTGGAAGGTTCCAGCTGACGTTTTTGGGTTTGTGGCGCTGGGGGAGGTGAGGTGACCACAGTCAGTGCTGGGGCACGGGCAGGGCTGGGGTCATCGGTCACTTCCTGGGTGTTCGGTGGGCAAGGGATTTTTTGTGGGACTGGTTTGAGGTTTTGCACACTGGCTGAGCTGGGAATACACTGGGGAGAAGCACTGGGAGCACTGGGCTGGCTCAGGAGAAAGGGCAGTGGTGGTCACCGTCCCTGGACGTGGCACTCAGGGCTCTGCTCTCGGTGACAAGGTGGGGTCAGCCACAGGCTGGACTCGATGATCTCGGGGCTCTTTTGTGATCTCGGTGATTGTGTGATTGAGCAGAACCCATGGAAGGGCTGCGTGGAGACTTCCTGGAAGAACATTTAATTCCTGAACCTGGTGATCGGAGAGGTTTACCTGAACACATGATCAGCAGGAGGTTAAGCATCTAAAGTTGTTTTTAAAAAAAATACCTTTTTATTCTTCAGGATTTCCTGACTATTTCTTAGCTCCAGGTGTCCTGGATGACTGCACAGTGAAATTCCACAACTCTGGGCAGTTTCCCAGCATGCCAGAGTCTCCAGAACTGATTTCTTATGCGTGACCATTTCTGAAGGCCATCATATTTTTAGTTCCCCGTTTCCTTGCCCATCTCTGTGTTTACTTACACACATTAACTTGCACTTTGTTTGTCTCTTTACGATCAATACCTCCCACCAATATTCCTCTTCTTCATTCCTCCATTGGAGGTAAATGGAATTGTCTTAAAATCATTTGACCTGAGTTTATTCTCTGCTCTAGAATGCTTTAATAATTTAAGATAAATTGCGAGAGAGCTTTGCCTGGTGAGCATCTGTGTGGTAAGGAAGGAGTGTGAGTGTGGTGAGGCTGCCTGGGCTCCGTCCCCATGAGCAACGTTTGATCCTGGGAATGCTTCTGGGCAGTTCAGGGCCCAGGCAGGACCTTCTGCTGTGCTGGACGGCCATGGTTGGTCCAGTGGAGAGCTTTGGAAGCTTCCACAGCTTCCCGCTCAAAACGGAGGATGGGAATTTGGGGATTTGCAGATATTGGAGATTGCGGGGCCTGGAGAAACCTGGGCTAGCGGGAGGTGCCCCTTGGGGACACCGTGTGCCTCTTGGGGACACCGTGTGCCTCTTGGGGACATCGTGTGCCTCTTGGGGACACCGTGTGCCCCTTGGGGACATCGTGTGCCTCTTGGGGACACCGTGTGCCCCTTGGGGACATCATGTGCCCTTTGGGGACACCGTGTGCCCCTTGGGGATATCGTGTGCCCGTTAGGGACATTGTGTGCCCCTTGGGGATACTCTGTGCCTCTTGGGGACACTCTGTGCCCCTTGGGGACACCGTGTGCCCTCAGGAGCCATCCCAGTGCCCGGTGCCAGCAGAGACACTGCCCTGGGGTCTCACTTTATTTTCCCCAAAATCTCCAAGTGAGGGTTGCAGGGCTGGGTTTTTTCCTCCTTTTACATTGAATTATTCAATAGTTGAAGTGAGTACAATTAAAGATTTCTAGACTGGTGACGTTTGGAATGTAAGGAGGATAGCAAAATCTGTTTCATTTGAACTCTAATCTCTGGTCATGTATAAAATGAATAAAATGCAATAAGTGTGGAGAAATATGATTTACAGCAGCAGCCACAGTCTGGCTCTGAATACCCGAAAATGCCAGGATTGTGTGTCAGTCAATTTAGCAGTGCAGTGGCGAGGGGGAGCAATGAAATGAAGGCTTTCTCTTTCTTCCTTTCCCTTTTTTTTTTTTTTCTGTTGTTGTTTTTTTGTTTTTCGGAAGAAGTGACAGATGAAGAATTATTTCTAGCTCCAAAAAGCCAAATGCTCAGCCCGCGCGAGAGGGAAAAGCCATTATTTTAATAATAGAAGTTGAGGATGTGCATTACTCGTGCTGCACTTTGTGTTTGTCTCTTGCGGTGATGTGTAACTTATTTTAGAGCTATTACCTCAACAGCAATGCCGAGCAGGAGATGTCAGGCAGTGCTGGGGATTGATAATGGGATTTCTGGAGCTCTTCCCCTGTGCCTGGCACACAGCCCAGCCCCGCAGTGACTGAGAGCTGTGCCCACCTGCAGAGCCTCGGTGACCCAGGGGCAGAGGTGTGGCCGTGGCAGGACACTCCTGGGTCACAGCCCTGGCCTGTCCTGTGGGGAACTCCATCCATTCCAAACTCTGTCCATCCCCTGTGGGTGTGTGATTAGCACGGGAGGAGAGCCCGGAGAGGCACGTGCAGCTGTTTGCTGTCCCTCGGTTGTCACCGCGCTGGGAGCAGGGACACGGCAGGGAGGGCTGCTCCTGTCCAGAGCTGCACAGGGCACAGCCCCGGCCCTGCCTCTGCTGCCAGCCCGGGGTGTGACACCGGACACGGGGTGGGACACGGGACACGGGGTGGGACACAGGATGGGACACGGGACACGGGATGGGACACGGGACATAGGATGGGACACGGGGTGTGACACGGGACACGGGATGGGACACCGCAGGATGGGACATGGGACACGGGATGGGACAAGGGATGGGACATGGGACATGGGGTGGGACACAGGATGGGACATGGGACATGGGGTGTGCCACGGGACATGGGATGGGACACGGGGTGTGTGCTGTGGGACATGGGATGGGACACGGGACATGGGATGGGATATGCCACGGGACACAGGATGTGCCATGGAACACAGGGTGTGCCGTGGGACATATGTGCTGTGGGACACGGGATGGGACACGGAATGTGCCCTGGGACATGGGGCGTGCCGTGGGACACAGTATGGGACACAGGATGAGCCGTGGGACATGGGGTGTGCTGTGGGACACGGGATGAGCTGTGGGACATGGGGTGTGCCGTGGGACATATGATGTGCATGGGACATGGGATGGGACACAGAATGTGCCATGGGACACAGGATGAGCCGTGGGACATGGGGTGTGCCGTGGGACACAGTATGGGACACAGGATGAGCTGTGGGACATGGAGTGTGCGCTCGCTCAGCAGGCACAGCAGCGCGGAGCTGTGCTCGGTGTCAGCACAGAGAGGAGCAGATGGCCCAAAGGACACAGAATTTCTGTTCAGCGCTGGGTGTGCACAGACCGCGCTTCAAGCACCCTGTCCTCGCAGGATGGCTTCTCTGGCGCCTCCCTCACCCTGCCCAGTTTCCGTTCCAGGACAGTGAAATTCAGTGGTCACGCCTGGGGAGGAGCAAGGGCAAACACCTTGAATCCTCAGCTGAGCTGAGCCAGGGCCAGCACTGCTCTCCCTTGGCTGAGCAGCTCCCAGGAGGTTCCAGGCCATTTCTGGGCATCTTCCTTGTCGCTGCACCTGCTGCAGCCAGCCAGGGCAGCTCTGCTGGCAGCAGGTGAGGAATCTGCTGAGTGTTGTCTGCATGAACCTTGGGCCGTGGGATTGCCTCTGACTCTGCTTCCATTTCTCTCCCAGCCATCGCATGCTGTTTGGAGGCAGCACTTGCCTTTCCGTCGCCGCTCTCTCCAATTATCTGGCTAATTTAATTTCCTTCTAGATAAGCTCTTAGAGTTCCTCTCGCAGGCTGGAGGACAAAATTCCTCCTCTTCTGCATCTGCATCAGAACCCTCAGAGCAACTGTTTCAGCTTTTGCTATTTTGAATTATCACACAAGTTATGGATATAACCCATAAATAGGTTTTTTGGTGCATGCAAATTTCTTGCATAAAGGAAGTTCTTATTATAAGGGAACAAGCTGTGTAAAATATTTAGCTGGAATAACTAAGATATTTAAAATACAGACATTCACTTCAATTCTCCTCCACGTTTGCCTGTGAACCACAAGCTGAAAAACTCAAAGTGCTCTTGGGACAGGAAGATGAACGGTGGCTCTGACAAGGTGACATCAGGGGGAGCAGTTTGACTGTGCAGGCACAGGGCATTGGGAATTTGTCCTTTTAGCTCTGTTTACTCCGTGCTGGCTCTCTTTGCCTGTGGCCTCTGTGGGTGGCAATCTCTGGGAATGTGACCCCGATTTTCCCTTTGGCTGAGCCTCGTGCTGCGAGGGACTGTCCCTGCTGGGACATGGCTGCCGCAGTTCCATCGTGGGGTTTGGGCACTGCCATGGGGTCTGGCAGTGCCAGGAGCCCCTGCCCACCTGAGGGTCTGTGCAGCTCTGTGGGCACTGCCACGCCTTCCTCCCAGCCTGGCACCTGCCGTGTTCACTGCACCCTGAGGGGGAACGGTGTCCCCTGACGTCTGTGGGACAGGGAATGGCTCAGCCCTGGGCACGCTCTGCTCCCCGAGCTCTGAGGTCTCCAGACCACCCCTGGCCACAGGGGTCAGAGATATCAGCCACGCCATCCCCGCTGGGTGCAGGGGCAGGGACTGTGCTTTGTATTTGTGTCACAGCAGTTTGTGACACAGCCATGGCTGCTGTGGGTGTCCCACGGTGACAGGTGGCTCTGCTGGGTGTCCCATGGTGACAGGGTGGCTCTGCTGTGGGTGTCCCACGGTGACAGGTGGCTCTGCTGTGGGTGCTGTGTCCCACGGTGACAAGGTGGCTCTGCTGGGTGTCCCACGGTGACAGGGTGGCTCTGCTGTGCGTGACCTGCAGTGACAGGGTGGCTCTGCTGTGGGTGCTGTGTCCCATGGTGACAGGGTGGCTCTGCTGGGTGTCCCACGGTGACAGGGTGGCTCTGCTGGGTGTCCCGCAGTGACAGGGTGGCTCTGGGGTGTCCCATGGTGACAGGTGGCTCTGCTGGGTGTCCCATGGTGACAGGGTGGCTCTGCTGGGTGTTCCGCAGTGACAGGGTGGCTCTGGGGTGTCCCATGGTGACAGGGTGGCTCTGGGGTGTCCCATGGTGACAGGGTGGCTCTGCTGGGTGTCCCGCAGTGACAGGGTGGCTCTGCTGTGCCCCCAGGACAGGCTGTGCTGGGCTGAGCCATCCCTGCGCCACAGCTGCACCCCCAGAGGGGACCCAGGGCTGGACAGGGCTGAGGGGACCCCGGGGGCACGGTGCCACTGCGGGCACGGACACGAGTGCTGTGTGAGCACGCAGGTCTCACGGATAATTCATGTGATGACGAGGGTTTGTGCCTTTGCTTAGAAATGTTTTTCATGGGAACCTGGTTTTGGTCTTGAGGTGCACTTGGTGCTACCAAAATCATCTCCAAGAGCATTCAGCTTCTCGATTTTGCTTTGATTTTGCCCTCAGCAAGTTGGTCTTTCAGGTGCTCCTGTTTGAGGAATTCTCATTTTGTTGGTATAAATTGGATTTTGGGAGGAAACTCTTCCCTGTGAGTGGGGCAGGCCCTGGCACAGAGCAGCTGTGGCTGCCCCTGGATCCCTGCAGTGTCCCAGGCCAGGCTGGGCAGGGCTGGGAGCACCTGGGACAGTGGGAGGTGTCCCTGCCATGGCAGCCTCACCCTCCCGTTGGACACCAAAACGTCTGAGGACACATTTAAATTCAGGTCTGCTCACTCCCCATGTTTTCGCAAACACAGAACGCAGGGGAAGCTAATTTTAATTTTTATTAAAAAGTGTTTCTCATTCTTATATTTGCACAACATAATGTAGAGAACGAGATAGAATCTTCAGATGACCTGGAAAAGCCTTCTGGGAGATTTATAAACCGTCTGCTTCATCTGTAAGAACATTTGTTTTAATTCCCATATAAAAGTGAGATAAATTGGCTTGTAATAGCACGAGTCCAAAAATATCTCAAGTTACCACTTTATTTCCATATTGCAACATAACACAATTCCGTGCATAATTAGAAAGCTGAATTAGAAAAGAGGAGCAGTTGCTCCTGATTAGACTGAAGGCAGAGCTCTAGCCTACGAAAAGGATTTCTGACTCCTGAAGGGACTTTGCAAAGCTCTGCAGCTCCGAGTTCAGTTGTTTTATAAACTCTAGGTTCAGTTCTTCTGGCCCAGCAGCTGGAAACCTCTCCTGGGCTGCCAAAGACAGAGGCTGGTCCTGCAGAGCTTTCAGAGAAATCATAATTCATGCAAAATCAGCCACTGATGTATTTTGCTCTATAAAAATTGCTGGGTTTAGATCTGTGTCTTCCAGACCAGTCCAATTTTCTCTCAAGGTTTTGAAGGTAATTTTTGTGATTTGCATGAATAAAGCAAGAATCTGGAAAACATAAAAATCTAAAATTCAAATGGAAATCACTTATGTAAAAGAAGTGATAAAATCTAGGTGCTTTTGCATGTGAATGATGTCCTCAGGGTTGGGTTTTCTCCAGTGCCTGCTTCAAAGTCAGTGCGTTTGTAACGCAGTGGGTGAAGCTAAAATTTGCCAAAATTCGGAGTCTGCTGGAGAGAGGAGTTGTGAATGAGGGTGACCCTTCAGGACGACTTTGTCCCTCTGTCATAGCAAAAGTGACTTCAGACCCTGCAGGGGAGAGGCCCTGGGAGCCCAGCCCCAGACTGGCTTTGGAGAGCCTTGGTTTCCTCTGCAGCTCTTCCAGTCAGGGAATGGTTGGGTGGGAAGGACCCTAAAGCCCATCCAGTGCCACCCCTGCCATGGCAGGGACACCTCCACTGTCCCAGGGTGGAAAGGACCCTAAAGCCCATCCAGTGCCACCCCTGCCATGGCAGGGACACCTCCCACTGTCCCAGGTGCTCCAAGCCCCAATGTCCAGCCTGGCCTGGGACACTGCCAGGGATCCAGGGACAGCCACAGCTGCTCTGGGCACCTGTGCCAGGGCCTCAAACCCTCACAGGAACAATTCCTGCTCAAAATCCCACCCAGCCCTGCCCCTGGCAGTTCAGAGCCCTGTTAACCTGTCCCTCCTGGGCCCTTGGAGAGGCTTTCCCCTTCCCCTGTCCCTCTGAAGTCTCTCTCGGTGTTCCTTGCAGCTCCTCCAGGCGCTGGAAGATCACAGTTGGGTCACCCCAGAGCCTCCTCCCCTCCAGGCTGAATGAGCTCCATCCCAGATCTCATTCATGTCAAGTCTGAGCATCTCTCACTAAATCTGCATCTTAATTTCTTAATTTAATCTCAGGTTTGGGAGCTGCCAGGTTCAGCAGGCATCTGTAAAAGGCACGCATGAGTTATTAGAGCCCCATTGTCAGTTAAATCTGATCCTTTGTACTTTAAGTCACCCATTTGCATTCATCTAAAATGCTTCCCGAGAATTTATCAGAAGAAGTGAAATAAGAAATGAAATAGTTTCACGTAAACTGCTTTTTTATGTCTGCCTGGTAAAACCACAAAGCAGAGATAAAACACATAAAGCTGAGGCTCTGCATAATAAGCATATCTATTAGTTTCCCTTATCTTTACGCTGCTCCCATTTGTCATGAGAAGCTTTGTGTGTCACTCAGGGCTCCTTGTTCTACAAACGCTCTTTTCTCCCTCGCCTCTTATCTCCCATCGGCGTCGGCAGGGTGGGAGCTGGGCTGGCCTGGTCTGCAGGAGACCCCTGTGATTAAATAATCATTTCACCTCCAGCCCCTTCCGAGCAGGGGAAACAAAAATGAACACCTGAGGCACTGCAGCAGCCCAGCACTAAGGGGAAAGGGTCCCTCGGAGGTCCCCTGGGTGTCACCTCCCAGCAGGGCCAGCTCCCCACTGGGACAGCCCATGGGGCTCTGGTGCAGCGTGTGCTGGGGAGGCTCTTGGGCACCGCTGAAAATCCCCCAAATTAAATATATAAAATAATTGGGGAGGGCCTCAGGCACCTGTGCAGAATCCCCAAATTAAATATATAAAAGAGAATACCAGAGGTGTGGGGCCACCCGGCTGTGCCCTGCAGGGTCAGGGCAGACTGGGCATTTTGAGGGACATTTCAGGGGTTTGGTGTGCAGGCTCTGAAAGCTTCCCAGAGGTGCCTTTAGGATGCCGTGGGGACAAGTCTGGAGACATTGGTGTTCTACTCAGAGTTTTCCCATCAGAAGTTCAGCCTGATTAGCACTGAATGGGAGGAGAAGAGGAAATAGTGTTCTGAAGTAACCACCCTCAGTGTGTGATGGTTTTCCCCTCTCTCTGGATTTCCTGTGTATTTAATTTCTGGAAAGGATCTGCAGAGATGCTGCTGCCTCTTCAGCTCCTCACACCTGTGTTGTGCTGTCTCTGTGCCTTCTAATTGTGCTGAATCCTCTTAAGCTGTGAGAATTGTTCAGTTTATCTGTTGTGTGTGTCCTCTGAAAAGACAGTTTAGGAAAAAAGGGGTAAAAAAGGCTTTTCTTTGTATATTTGCGGAGTACATTTTTTAATCCCTGTGGTTTCTTTGAATACTCATCTCAGTACCTGTTCTGACTTGAAAATATTTTTTCACAGTAACGAGCACAGCTGAATGTCACGAGCACAGAAATCATTGTGTACCCTCTGCAAAGTTATTTCAGTAAATTTTAGAGAATTAACATTCAGTAAAAACAAGAAAATCCCACCTTCCTCCATGTTTTTAAAAGTCAGAAATTTCTACTAACATGAGTTATTGTAGTTCCTCTTCTATAACTTACAGCTCGACTAAACCTTAGTTAATATCAGAATTATTTTGATCCAAATCTGACCTGCACTCTTTAAATGAATGACCAAGAGCTGTGCCATAACTTGCTGTGGGAACTGCGCCGAGGCCACGAAGGTGTCTGGCGCTGAGGCTGTTGGGGGTCGGGCAGGGGATCTGTGTGGCTGCAGCAGGAAGCTCTCAGCTCACAGAGCTCCCTGCAGATGGTGAAAAACGGCTGTGGAACGGGCGTTTGTTTGGGAAATGTGGGTTTGTTTGGGAAATGGGTGTGGAATGGGTGTGTGTTTGTGGAATGGGTGATTGTTTGTGGAATGGGTGTGTGTGGAATGGGTGTGTGTGGAATGGGTGTGTGTGGAATGGGTGTGTGTGGAATGGGTGTTTGTGGAATGGGTGTGTGTGGAATGGGTGTTTGTGGAATGGGTGTTTGTTTGTGAAATGGTGTGTGTTTGTGGAATGGGTGTTTGTTTGTGGAATGGGTGTGGAATGGGTGTGTGTTTGTGAAATGGTGTGTGTTTGTGGAATTGGTGTGTGTGGAATTGGTGTGGAATGGGTGTGTGTTTGTGAAATAGGTGATTGTTTGTGGAATGGGTGTTTGTTTGTGGAATGGGTGTTTGTAGAATTGGTGTTTGTTTGTGCAATGGGTGTTCGTTTGTGAAATGGTGTGTGTTTGTGGAATGGGTGATTGTTTGTGGAATTGGTGTTTATGGAATGCGTGTTTGTGAATGGGTGTTTGTGGACTGGGTGTTTGTTTGTTTGTGGAATGGGTGTTTGTGGAATGGGTGTGTGTTTGTGGAATGGGTGTTTATGGAATGAGTGTGTGTTTGTGCAATGGGTGTTTGTTTGTTTGTTTGTTTGTTTGTTTGTTTGTGGAATGGGTGTTTATGGACTGGGTGTTTGTTTGTTTGTGGACTGGGTGTTTGTGGAATGGGTGTTTATGGACTGGGTGTTTGTTTGTGGAATGGGTGTTTGTGAATGGGTGTTTGTTTGTTTGTTTGTTTATGGACTGGGTGTTTGTTTGTTTGTTTATGGACTGGGTGTTTGTGCAATGGGTGTTTGTTTATGGACTGGGTGTGTGTTTGTGGAATGGGTGTTTGTTTGTGGACTGGGTGTTTGTTTGTTTGTTTGTTTGTTTGTTTGTTTGTTTGTTTGTTTGTGGAATGGGTGTGTGTGGAATGGGTGTTTATGGACTGGGTGTGTGTTTGTTTGTGACACACTCCTGCCGGTGTGACCTGTGTCCCTTGTCCGCAGCTCTACATCCAGACCACCACGCTCACCATCTCCATGAACCTGAGCGCGTCGGTGGCGCTGGGGATGCTCTACATGCCCAAGGTTTACATCATCATCTTCCACCCCGAGCTCAACGTGCAGAAGCGCAAGCGCAGCTTCAAGGCCGTGGTGACGGCGGCCACCATGTCCTCGCGGCTGTCCCACAAGCCCAGCGACCGCCCCAACGGCGAGGCCAAGACCGAGCTCTGCGAGAACGTGGACCCCAACAGTGAGTACGGGGGCTCTGCTGGGCTCTGCGGCACCTCCCACCCACCCACACACCCACCCCGGGGCTTCACCGTGCCTGCTCTGCTCCATCGCTGAGTTTTCAGCTCTCTGTATTTTTGAAACTCTTTCTTTATCTCCGATTTTTGCGTTGTGCCCTTGGCGCCTCACCAAGCGTTTGGGAGCTGTGAGCAACTCCTGCTGCTCTCCTGCTCTGTGGTGAGATCAGCACTCCCTGGGCACAGAGCCCTGCACCCATGGCCAGCTGGCCCCGGCAGGGACAGGGTCCTGGCCAGACAGAGGGACAAGAGCTCATCAGCAACTCTGCTAGCCTGAGTTCTCATCCTGATTCTGCAAAGTTGCTTTGCAAAAATCTCACAGTCCCTGAAGATTCCCATTTAGGGATTTTATCTGGTCTTAATGCAAATCTTGCCACCGATTTAAAAGGAAAATAGATGGCAAAGACACTTCTAGTTTCCTTAATGTGCATAGCAGAGGATAGCACAGCACGAAATTACAGACTGAGGCCATCAAATTTGATTTGCATTTGAATCTGGAAGGAGCTGAGGAAGGAGACAGCTGCACAACTCTGCAGCACATTGCAAAGGTTTAGGCATGTCTGCAGTTTTTGTGAAAAACCAGATCTGAATGTGGAGAAATGCCCTTTCCCTGCCCCAGCTCCGCTCTCCATTTGCTGCTGGAATTGCTGCCACTTCTCGTCTGCTAAGAGCTGCTGGAATTTCTGCCTCCGAGCAGCAGCTCTGCTGTCAGAGCAGAGAGGGAAAGGCAGCAAGTCCCTGACACTGCACTTTCCTCCCCTGCTCACCCCTGCAGGATTTGTCTCCGATGTCTGATCGTGCAGGTGTACAAAACACATTCCACCTGGAAAAACGAAATTTGTCTTTGAAATCCAGACTGGGAGTCTGACATGAGACAGGGAGGAAGTGGCGCTCACAAATTAGGGACTACGTTAGGCTTCTTCCAGTTGTGTTGAGCAGAGCCTTCAGTGCAGGAGGAAGTAAATGGAAAATTGGAATTCCTGCACTGGGTTGTTACCCAGGGACACTCAGGAGCCTCTGCCAAGGCAAATTTCAGGAGGGAAGGAAGGAAAAAAAAGAACTTGAGAGTCAGCTGGGCCAGGGCAGGGGCATGTGCTGCTGTGCACTTCACTAATCACTGCTTGGATCAACTGGGCTGAAATTCTCCCCCACAAAGCTCAAAATCTAAACATTTCATCCCCAAATTTGAACAAAAAGAAAACCACAGAAGTTGTGGTGCTGCAGTGTTCCCTTTGGGTGTCCCACCCCAGGGTCCCCTCCTGGTCCCATTCTCCTGTGCTGCATCTCATTTATTGCTGGTTTCAGACTTCTGAGAATATTTCCCCCTCCCCCCAAAAACAGCCAGATTTTTCCTTGGGAAGGAAATATTTTTATTAAAAATAAATGCTGGCCACTGAACCCCCCGTGTTTCTGGTGAAACACTCCATTTTCAGGCCAGGGCTATAAACCAGAATGTGTTTTTCAGAGGCAGAGGGCAGAGGCCCCTGGCTGGCCCTGATGTGTCACTTTTGCCTGAACCTTCACTGAGTGGGGTTTAAAGCACAAAAATGTATTTGTTAGGAAATGTGCAACCTCTGAGTTTCTTTTTTTTTTTTTTTGTTTTCCCAAGTACTGGGCTTTTACTTTTTTTATGGTTTGTGAAATGCACATTTTAAAAACATTTTCATTATTTATATAGAGTTCCATCTGTTCACAGTCTCAGCTGCACCTACCACTACTCGTTCACTCCCCAGGTCTGTGTGCTCATCAAAATTATTAGAAAATCAAATGAAATAAACTTCTGCTGTACTTAAAAGTGTTTGGGTACATTAGTGCCAGTGTAACTTCTACAGTTACTGTCCCATAGCATTCATTAGGTTATTGATTGGTTATTGATTGATTATTGATTGGTTATTGATCAGCCCCCTGATCAGGCAGCATTCATGAGTGCCCATAAAAGTAATTCACTGAACACCTGAATTGAGTTTCTTTTCTTAAAGTTTGAATCTTTTGTTCACTAAAAATTGTTTGCAGTTCCATTTTTAGATGGCAAAATAGAAAATTGTATTAACGACATATAAAAAAATGAGCTTAAAAAAAGAAGTCATAACATTCTCAAACTTAAAAAAGTCATAATATCCTCAAACTTAATTTCCAGTGAAATTTTGAGAATGGTGTCCATACATAAAAATGGCTTTGATATTTTTATAGCAATTTCACTTTAAAAATATTTTATGCTGTGAATAAGAAAATTTTCAAAGTTTTACCAATCAGAAAGTAGGAAATGTGAATGACAAATAGCCCTGGATGCACTAATTCTTGGAGCAATTTTTAAAAATAATCTGAACTATCTTCTATCAGGAGAAAACCAGAGAATGTCATTTCAGTATTTCTCTGTGAATTTGGCTTTGCTCCCCTGGGGTGGCCCCTGGTGCCGCTGGCTGTGGGGCAGGGGCTGCTCGGTGCCCCCAGGGCTCTGACCTGGGCAGGGTTTGGTGCTGGAGCCACCGAGGCTCCTCGGGAGCTCAGCGAGGCAGGAGCAGGGAACACTCCTGGAGAGGATGGCAGGAGGAGAGGAACCTCCTGAGCCTGCAGGGAGCAGCCCAGCCCCCCGAGCACAGCTGGGTTTGCAGTTTGGGTTGCTGTGCTGTCCCACGGGGCTGCTGTGGCTGCCTCAGCCCCCCGAGCACAGCTGGGTTTGCAGTTTGGGCTGCTGTGGCTGCCTCAGCCCCCCGAGCACAGCTGGGGTTTGCAGTTTGGGTTGCTGTGCTGTCCCACGGGGCACAAGCTGTGGCTGCCTCAGCTGCCCGAGGCTGGAGCTGCGTTTCTGTCGGGAAGCTGTGAGTGTGTGTGTGTCCCACGGCGAGCAGGGAGCACCAGCACGGGATCTGTCACCTCCAAACACCCCTGGGACTGAGCCATGGCTGTCCTGCTGACAGCCACAGGCCAGCCAAAGGCACAGTGTGGGTGGTTTTACACAGAAATTGCCTTGAAAACATCTCCAGGCTTTAGTGGAACTTTAAAAGAACAGAGCAGCTGTGGCTGCCCCTGGATCCCTGCAGTGTCCCAGGCCAGGCTGGACAGGGCTGGGAGCACCTGGGACAGTGGAGGTGTCCCTGCCATGGCAGGGTGGCACTGGATGAGCTTTAAGGTCCTTTCCAACCCAACCCTTCTGTCCTGCTGTGATACTGAACTGGAATGTGCATGGCAAGCTGGAATGTGTGAATTCCATGAGAATCTTCCCAGGAGCAGGTGATCCTCATCCTGTGGATCCACAGCACACAGCTCTGGGGCAATCTGCTGGAATTTAGGCTCGGGAAAAAGCGTGCAGAGCACTTGGGAGAGCTGGGGGTTTGGAGTGAGTCCAAAAGAGACCCTGATCAAAATGAGAGGAGAATCACTGGAAATGCAGTGACCTCACCTCCCAGCCCTCGGGTGAGCAGGGACTCACTGTGCCACAGATCTCCTCAGGATCTCTGGGAAATCAGGAGTTTCACCAGCTGAGCTCCCCAGCCACTCCGTGGGAGGGCTTTTGTGCTGAATGGGATATATTGAGGCCAAGCTTTCCAATCCATTTAGGAAAACTCTCTTAATCATTCCCGTGTGCCATCTGGCATGTGCCTGCTGTCCCTCCCTGCTCAGCTTTTCCTGCTGGCGCACGTTTGGGATCAGCAGGGCTTGGTGCGCAGCAGCTCCGGTCCCTGGGCTGAGTCTGCTGTGCTCTGCCGTGTCTGCAGTTGGAGTTCAGTTTGGGAAGATGCTCCTCGTGGAGCCTGAGGTGGCAGAGGCAGCGAGAGCCCTGCTGGGCTGGCTGCTCCAGTTTCTGCTGCAAGAGCAGGGTCAGGCTGGGGGAGAAACATCTGAACCTCCGACCATACTTAACTTCTACTGAGATTTACATGTAATTACTCCTTTCCCCAGCAGCTTGTTTTAATTCCTGGCTGTACCCAGCAGAGGGACAGGAAATGAGGACAGCAGCAGAGTGCCTGTTGGTGACGAGGAGGTGGTGCCTCTCGAGGGCTGCCTGAGCCCTCCTTTCCTGGTTCAGGGTTGGGCTGGGAGGGACCTTGACCCTTCCGCTAGCCCAGGCTGCTCCCAGCCCCATCCAGCCTGGCCCTGGACACTTCCTCTTCTGGCGTTGAGTGGAACTTCCTTGGCAGCCACTGAGTTTTCCTGGGGAGCACCCAGGCACCGTGTCCGTGCCCCCTGTGCCCCCCGTGCCCCCCGTGCCCCCCGTGCCCCCCGTGCCCCCCGTGCCCCCCGTGCTCCTCGTGCCCCCCGTGCCCCCCGTGCCCCCCGTGCCCCCCGTGCTCCCCGTGCCCCCTGTGCTCCCTGTGCTCCCTGTGCCCCCCGTGCTCCCTGTGCCCCCCGTGCCCCCCGTGCCCCCCGTGCTCCCTGCAGTGCTGTCCCGTGTGCTGCTGGCTGCTCTCCATCCCAGGGCAGCGAGGGCCCCACGTGTCCATCCTCACTGCCCTCCACCCATGAGAGTGGACACTGTGTGTGTGCTGCCCATGGGGAGCTGGGGATGGTGCCTGTGGATCACAGGCATCGCCTGCCTCACACTGCAGCTGCTCCTGAGCTGTGTCTGTGTGTCCATCCTCCTGAGCTGTGTCTGTGTGTCCATCCTCCTCATCCTCCTGAGCTGTGTCTGTGTGTCCATCCTCCTCATCCTCCTGAGCTGTGTCTGTGTGTCCATCCTCTTCATCCTCCTGAGCTGTGTCTGTGTGTCCATCCTCTTCATCCTCCTGAGCTGTGTCTGTGTGTCCATCCTCCTGAGCTGTGTCTGTGTGTCCATCCTCTTCATCCTCCCGTGCTGTGTCTGTGTGTCCATCCTCTTCATCCTCCCGTGCTGTGTCTGTGTGTCCATCCTCTTCATCCTCCCGTGCTGTGTCTGTGTGTCCATCATTCTGAGCTGTGTCTGTGCGTCCATCCTCCCGTGCTGTATCTGTGTGTCCATCCTCCTCATCCTCCCGTGCCGTGTCTGTGTGTCCATCATTCTGTGCCGTGTCTGTGTGTCCATCCTCCTCATCCCCAACACCCGTGAGCTCCCAGGACCCCTTCCACCTTGCTGAGGGAAACACTCCAATGGCTGTTGGTGATGCCAAGGAAGCTGAGGAGGGGTGGGGGGTCTGACACAGCCAAAATGTCCCAGATTTGGCTCAGGGAGAGGAAGGAGCAGGCTGCTCACCAGCCCTGCTGTTCTGGGAGCAGCTGCTGCTGTGTTTGGAGGTACCTGAGCCCTGACCTGGCTCACCAGGGCTGACCCGAGCTGATCTCCTGTGCTGGTGCCCCTCGGCTCCCCAGGGCTGCAGGGGGAGTCAGATGGACGGCAGGGCCCAGGGCAGGGCAGGCTGGGAGCTCACTGTGCCCAGACCCATCCTACAAAAAATCTATTTACTTTCCCTGTAGACTCCATACCAGCAGTAAGAAAGAGTGTTCAAAAGTCTGTTACTTGGTACACTCTTCCACCTACTGTATAGCTTTTGCCTGCTTTCCAAAAAGGTAAGGACAATCAAGCTTTTATTATTTTATTCTCAAATGATGGTGATGATGATGATGATGAGGATGATGATATACATGATTATATGAGGAATGTTTATTAGTGCAGCTTTGTTAAAATCAATGTCTAACTCAAAAATTGTTCACAGCTGAGTTCCCAAAAGCTGCCTGGGGAAGGTGTGCCTGGGAAAGGGGAGAGCCCTGGGTGGGCTGGACCCGTGGGCGACCCCAGCCCTGTGCAGGAATCCCCAGCCCCAGCACTGAGGGTCTCCTGCTTCCCACCGCTGCAGGTGGATCCCAATAAAGCCCTCGAGGATGGCGATATTTGCTTGAAAAAGAACAAACAAATGATCAAAAACGAATTCTGGCCACCAGATCTGACAGCTACCGAAGTGTTTTCTGAGTCATCCCAGCATCTCCGCCCGCAGGGTTGCCTGGCAGCAGGGAAATAACGTTTGCCAAAGTGTGATCAACCCTCCCTGCTCTGAAACTATAAATGGCTCCAAAAAGTTTGCGAAAGCTCTTTTCCCCACGGGCAGCCCGGTGAGCACTGACTCCAGGGGAGCCGCGAGTGAACAATTTTTGGGGCTGGCTTTTCCGGGGTGCTGTGGCTGCCTGCTGGTGATCTGTTATGTGTGAACTCCTGTGGTGTTTGTGGAATTCCTGCTTTTCTGGGGCAATTAGAGGGATGAGGAAGCCTTTGATATGGGAGGGAAATGAGTGCCAAGCTTTAATGAGTATTTCTCACAATTCGTGTGTGCCCAGGGGGCTTTGCTCAGGTACAAAAGGCTGTACCTGACCTGGCTCCTGCGGTGCTGTGCACTGAGGGTGGAAAAATCACTGTATTCAGCCTTCAGAATGTTTAGCTGGTCCCTAATAGGCGAGGACTTCTATCAGCAGAGGTAGGAATGCTGCTTGAATTGAGTCTCTGAGTCACAGGAAAGAAATTACCAATATCTCTGGCTGGTGTAAATGGCCCCAGCTCCTGCATCAATTCAGCCCCGGCTGAGTGTTCAAATTGGGTTTTATTGTGTTTGAATCAGGGCCATTATGGCAACCCCAGCCCAGGCAGAAAGGCTGATTGAAGGCTGAGGCTCTCCGTGAGCCCCGGGGTGACCTGGAGCATCCAGGGCTGGGGCTGGGAAGGGCTGGAGGGAAAAGGAACAAAGCTGCCGAGGAGAAGGGGCACTCAGAGCACTGCTGCCGAGGACAGAGGAAAGAGGAAAGGGCAGCTGTGAGAAGGTGAAATTGCTGAAGGAAGGAGATGAGAAAGGGAGAGATGGAAAGCACCTAAATCTCAGGAGAAATCGATTTTTTAATAAAACTAATTTTGTTTTAAATGGCACAAAAATTTAGAATGAGTTCAAACAGATTATAAAATTATTTCTTCCATGTAATAATGGAAATAATATAAATAATTGGCTGCAAAGGCACACAAATAACTTTGTCATCAAAGTCCTGCAAAAAGCAATTGGCCACTCAGATTCTTTGAGCAGATTCTAAAATTTGGTCCAGAAAAGCCATGAAAATGCTCCAGGCAGGGCTGGTTTGGGCTGGCGCTGCTCCTGCCCGTGCTCCTGTGCCCCAGGTTGTTTTCCATCTCTCCCAGCTCTCCTCCCCAGCTGGGCTGCCTGCTGGAGCTCTGCTGCCAGAGCCCCGGCTGCTGTTTTGATTTGTTCTCCCAGGAAAACAAAACAGAAAGCAGCGTGAAACAACGCGGTGTATTAAAAGCAAAGCAGGGACAGCAGGAAACATCAGCCTGGCTGTAAATTGAGGCTTGTTCTGCGGTGAGGTGCTAGCAGTGGGATGAACGCAGCCAGCCCTGGCTGGCGGTCTCGATTTCTGCTGCTGATGCACACAGATGTGTTTGTGATGCTTGCAGTTGTTTCCTGGAGCCACAAACAGGGCTTGCTGCTCTCGGGGCTGATGGGGACACGAGGCTTGAAAAACTCCTCCTGGTAGCTGTGCAAGGGCAGGAATTGTCCATCACTGGGGGGCACAGGGGCACCTCTGCTCCTGCAGGGCTGCAGGGTCATGCTGGCACTGCAGCAGGGCTGCAGCCCTTTGCACATCCCTGCTGGGCTGGGCTGGGGCTGCCAGGGCTGCCAGGGCTGCCAGGGCTGGGGCTGGGCTGGGACTGGCCGGGCTGGCAGGGCTGGGGCTGGGCTGGGGCTGGGGCTGGGGCTGGGCTGGGGCTGGGGCTGGGACTGGGGCTGGGGCTGGGCTGGGGCTGCCAGGGCTGCCAGGGCTGCCAGGGCTGCCAGGGCTGGGCTGGGGCTGGGCTGGGGCTGGGACTGGGGCTGGGCTGGGGCTGGCAGGGCTGCCAGGGCTGGGCTGGGGCTGGGGCTGGGGCTGCCAGGGCTGGGGCTGGGGCTGGGGCTGGGCTGGGACTGGCAGGGCTGGGGCTGGGCTGGGGCTGGGCTGGGGCTGGGACTGGGGCTGGGCTGGGGCTGCCAGGGCTGCCAGGGCTGGGGCTGGGGCTGGGCTGGGACTGGCAGGGCTGGGGCTGGGCTGGGGCTGGGCTGGGGCTGCCAGGGCTGCCAGGGCTGCCAGGCTCAGGGCACGAGCAGGAGCAGCTCCCTGCTGTCCTGGTGTTATAGGTTAGAGACAAAAGCCAGGCCAATTAAATAATTTGATTTATTGAGCAAGCTACAGCAAGCAAAACAGCGCTGGGTGACTGGGGAGTCTCCACTCCGCCAACGGCTCGTGCCCACCCCCCAATGTCTCTGGTTTTATCGCCTCCTTGTCCCGGTACACGTGTATCTTCCAAGAGTGCTCTGCGTCGCGCGGGCTGTTGCTAGGGGGTCTTTCTTCTGCCTTCTGGTGGTCGTGAGGCTGAAGGCCGAAGTCTTCCTCGGGGGGGCTCACACATTGCTTACTTCACTGGGCATAGGTCATCCTGACCTGACTCCGTTATCTGCTCCCTCTGCTCTTGCTTAGACTCCTGTTCGTCCTGGCCTTGCTTAGCTTTTTGTTAGACAAGACCTGTGAGCTTCCTGACTCAGTTGAACTATTTATTCCCTGGCTTGAGCAAGATTTGATTAACAAACACACACGGTTATTTATCACAATGGGTGCTCTGCGTTGGCCTGGGGTGTGCCAGTGCTGGCCTCAGGCACTGCTCAGGGCAGGGAGGGCATCTCCAGCCCTGCTGGGTGGCTTTGGGAGGGCCAAGGGCTGGGTGAGGTTTGGGAAGGCTGGCAGGACACAGACACCCCCGGACTGCTGATCCTGGGGCACGGGGAGCCAGCGCCTGGCAGGAGCTGGGCACAGCTGGGCACAGCTGGGAACAGGAGCTGGCGCTGGGGCTGGGTGGGCACTCCTGGCTGGGCACAGGGGCTGGGGCTGGGGCTGGGTGGGCACTCCTGGCTGGGCACAGGGTGGGCACGGGGGGCTGGGGCTGGGTGGGCACTCCCGGCTGGTCTGCTGCAGGGCACTGCTGCCCGTTCCCAGCGCTGGCACGGGCAGGAGGCACTGTGTGTGCCACCCCACGGGGGCAGTCCCTGCCCGCCCGGGTCACACCTCCAGAGCAGAAATGCTTTACTCCATTGCTCTGCAATGGAGCTGTCTGACAGCAGTCAGGACACGGTGTCAGCCGATCTGGGGATGGGGTGGGAAGGGGGGAATGGTTCAGATGTGTGCCCCTAGTGCCAGGGGGGTTCTGTGCCTGTTCTCCTCCTGCCCACAGCCCCTGGCACAGCCGTGGGGCCCTGGGCTGGGCAGCTCTGAAGGCTCTGAGCTCTGAGATGCTCTGTAGCTCATCATGCCTCCAGCGTGTGCTATGGAATAATTATTTTCTGGATTGAAGTGTCATTTTTGTTTTAAATCTGGCCAGCATCATCCTGAGAAAAGACTCAGTGTTTAACCTCACTTGAGGGGTTTTCTGCTCACTGGAGGCTGCTGAGAAATGAGAATTTGCACTCAGAATTGGGAACTGAAAGACTTTGACAGCTCTTCACTGCATCTATTTTGATTGTGGAACGGCTGACTGGAAAACTAAACATCACAAATTCCTTCTCATGGTGATGTGCTCATTTTTAAAGCATTGCATCAGGTCCAGCCTGGCCTGGGACACTGCCAGGGATCCAGGGGCAGCCACAGCTGCTCTGGGCACCTGTGCCAGGGCCTGCCCACCCTCCCAGGGAGGAATTCCCAATTCCCAATATCCCATCCATCCCTGCCCTCTGGCACTGGGAACCATCCCCTGCCTCCTGTCCCTCCATCCTTGTCCCCAGTCCCTCTGCAGCTCTCCTGGAGCCCTCCAGGCCCTGCCAGGGGCTCTGAGCTCTCCCTGTGTCCTTTCCTCTCCAGGTGAGCACCCCCAGCTCTCCCAGCCTCCTCCAGAGGGGCTCAGCCCTCGCACAGAACACTCCCTCCTGTCTGAACATTTGGGGATTGTGTTACTCTCTTTTTTACAGCAAAAAATAATTTTTTTGGTGGTACATTCATATAATTGCCTGCTGCCATATTAATTTTTTGCAGACTGTCTCACACCTTTCATGACTTACACAATACAAGACTTGTAAATATGCAGGGAAGTGTCAAACTCTTTCCATTTTTAAAAATGGAAATTCTGAGGGCACTTAAACCATCACCTCGTGTCTGATGTGTGAATAAAAACACACTCATGGCTAGAAGTGCCTTGGATATGAAAAGCTGGGTGGTAGATGGATGTCTGTGAGCACAAGTAAGTATTAATTAGTGTACAAGTATTCATCGCTCATTCCATTTTTTCTGTCTTCTTCTGTGATCTTTCTTCCTGGGAAATCTGAGTGAGGAGTGAGCAGACACAGTCACACCTCACGGACCAGTCCCTCATTCACTTTTTTGCTTAACAAACTCCCGGTAGCTCTGAGTTCTCCCTCTGACTAATTTATCACTCCTTACATCCTCCGAGGGAGACTTTGTCAAATTTATAAATTGTAATATCAGGGAAAAGACATGACTTTTGGCTCTCTTCCCTTCCATGTATTTATGATGGCTCTCTCTGCGCCAGGCAGGGCAGCTGTCAGGGCTCACCCCGCGCTGCTCTCAGCTCCCCTGCTGGCTCTGCAGCTCTCCCCTCCTCCTCCCTGGCTCAGGGATGGAGCTGCAGGCTCAGGAAATCCAACTGCACAGCCTCGCCTGCACTCCCCTGGAGTCTGGAATCACTGGAATAAGCTGCAGGAGCAGCCAGAGGTGCAGAGCTCCCAGCAGAGCAGAGCCAGGGCTGGAAGAGCCACTTTGTTCATAAACCGAGTGAGAATTTGGGAAGTGAGTTCACAAAGGACATTGTAGTATGATGGAGTGAAAGGGCCAGGAAAACAGAAAATCGGCAATATTGCAGAAAATTAACTTCTCAAAGACACAAATCCAGGCAGTTTTTGGTGGCATGAGTGCAAGCATGGAGAGAAGGGCTCGGGGTGTGTGAGAACAGCACAAATCTCTGCTCCTGCCTCGCTGTTGGCTTTGGTGAAGCTTTGTTGTCTTCGGTGATGCTGTGCAAAGCCTGCTGGGTTTGTCACCCTGGGGAACACAGAGAGCAGCCCAGCAGGGCTGGCAGCGAGGAGCTGAGGCTCTGCAGGGTGGGAGCCCCCGAGGAGAGGCACAGCTCTGCTCTGTGCCTGGCAGGAAATCACGCTGGAGATGGGGGAGGTGTTGGGAGTGCTGTCACCGAGAGCAAATATATATAACAATATATACAATATACAGACATATACAATATATAGAACAATATATACAATATACAGACATATACAATAGATATAACAATATATACAATATACATAGATATACAATAGATATAACAATAGATACAATATACATATATATACAATATATACAATATACATATATATACAATATATATAACAATATATACAATATACATACACATACAATAGATATAACAATATATACAGTATACATACATATACAATATATATAACAATATATACAGTATACATACACATACAATATGTATAACAATATATACAATATACATACACATACAGTAGATATAACAATATATACAATATACATACATATACAATAGATAGAACAATATATACAATATACAGACATATACAATGTATATAACAATATATACCATATACATACATATACAATAGATATAACAATATACATACACATACAATATGTATAACAATATATACAATATAGATATCAAAATATATAACAGAATTTGTCTGTGCAGGGCCCTGGTTTGTGTGGCTTGGGGGCCAGCAGCAGCAAATCAAAGCCATGGCCCATCCCAGGCTGGGGTTTCGAGTGCTGCTGTCCCACAGGCACTGCTGGCACCCCGTGAGTGCCTCTGGGGAGCACCACGGGCCATTTGTGTCTCTGTTGGCTTCGGGGACAGAAACATGGCACTCCCAGGGTGTATGGGGCTCATCAGAGGAGAGCATCCTCTTGTCTTGAAAAGGAATTTTGGCTTTGGGCTGAGATTGTTTGGCTTGGACAGAGGGAGCAAAGGCAGGGGTTGTTTTCCAGCCATAGAGAAAAATGGAAAGAGCAAGGATGGGAATTAGGTTAAATACATGTAAATGCCATGAACACCACAGGGACACATGATTAGGTTAAATACATGTAAATGCCATGAACACCACAGGGACACATGATCAGGTTAAATGCATGTAAATGCCATGAACACCACGGGGACACATGATTAGGTTAAATACATGTAAATGCCATGGAACACCACGGGGACACATGATTAGGTTAAATCCATGTAAATGCCATGAACACCACGGGGACACATGATTAGGTTAAATACATGTAAATGCCATGGAACACCACGGGGACACACGATTAGGTTAAATGCATGTAAATGCCATGGAACACCACGGGGACACATGATTAGGTTAAATACATGTAAATGCCATGGAACACCATGGGGACACACGAGGGGGAAGTGAGGCATGCCAGGATGGGAGGCTTGGCTGAGTTGCCCTCAGCACCCCAGAGCTCAGCTCTCACCTGGGAGCAGTCTGGCTCTGCAGCCAGTGAGGTGCTGCTCCTGCTGTTCAGGGAAAAAAGAAATAAAAAAGATAGAGTTGCCATAGCTACAGCACTTGTCACGATGCTTATCATGTCCCTGGGATAAAGAGCCCTGCATTAAATCTGGGCTCTTATTAATATCAGCTGTTAAACATTGCCAGGGTATTTGAAATCAAGACTTTCTGCTAAAAAATTAAATGTTGATTGCAGCAAAATTGGGCTGTTCAACAGTGCAGCTCGGAGTGTAATTCTGTCAGACACTGTGTAACAGAGCTGTACACCAGGAATACATTTTCCAGTGAATTGAGTCTCTTTGCACCTCATGAACATTCTTGATTTTCCTGTTAAGATGTTTGCTACTTGCAGCTCTTTGCCAAGGAGCTGGAGCAGGCCAGCTGGCAGGAAGGGAGAGCAGTTCCTGGGTGTGAGGAAGAAAATATTGCCTGTGTGATTTCTGTGTAACCACGGGAAATTGGGAGTGCTGGAGAGAAGCTTCAGGCTGACCTCACTGTGGCTGTCTGGAGCCTGACAGGGTGACAGGAAAGGTGAGGAGAGGACATGTGCAGGGCTGGAGGGACAGGGGAATGGCTTCAGCCTACCCCAGGGCAGGGCTGGGTGCGATTTTGGGAAGGAATTCCTCTGTGAGGGCGGTGGGACCACAGCATCTCCCAGCGTGGCAGCAGAAATGAAGGCTGGAGAGGTGTGCTGGAGCAGCTCCCGGCAGGGCAGGGCTGGGTGCGATTTTGGGAAGGAATTCCTCTGTGAGGGCGGTGGGACCCCAGCATCTCCCAGGGCGGCAGCAGAAATGAAGGCTGCAGAGATGTGCTGGAGCAGCTCCCGGCAGGGCAGGGCTGGGGAGGATTTTGGGAAGGAATTCCTCTGTGAGGGTGGTGAGGCCCCAGCATCTCCCAGGGCGGCAGCAGAAATGAGGGCTGGAGATGTGCTGGAGCAGCTCCCGGCAGGGCAGGGCTGGCACGGAGCCCTGGCCTGCCCGGGGCTGGGGACAAGGCGCTGGGGACACTGTGGAGCAGCTCAGCAGCACAGTCAGGAGGCAGAGGTGAGCTGTTTCCAGCAGCTCGGGCTCCAGGCCTCCTCGGGGATGTTTCAGCCATGGCTCAGGTCACAATTTTAATTATGTTTCATGCAAACTGTTTTCACACTTGGCTCTAACAGCTCTCTGCAGAGCCTGCCTTCCCAGGTAAGATAACCAAAGTGCTGGTAATTACTTTGTTTTAAGCAGGTGAAAATAATTTGCTTCCATTTGTTATCTTTCCAGCCCGCAGCGTTCACACAGAAGCAGTAGGAATGGAGCTGGAATTTGCAGGTTTTCAGTCCCGCCGGCTCCAATTAAGGAATATGAGTTGGGTTTGTTTCCTCCCTGCCCTAATCTCATAAACATTTGGGAAGACATTTCCTAAGATCCTCTGTGCTTTCCCAGCTCCTGGTGAGGCTGGTGCAGGTGAGCCACTGGGTGGGTTGGTGAGAGGGCTGTGCAGGGACTCCTCTGTCCCCTGGGAGTGTTCTGTCCCCACAGGGTTCTGTCCCCACATCCCGCGGTCAGAGCACAAACTCTGCCGTGCCCTCTGCATCCTTCTCTGCTGGAGGTGCTGATCAGCTTCCTGCTGTGCATCTCTGACCCTGCTGGGGCTGAGGCTCTCGAGCTTCACCTGACAGAAGTTTTTATCTGCAGAGCAGACAAGGAGGAGCTGATAGGGCAAAGATGCAGCCAAATGTGCTTGAGATTGATGTTCCTCAGCAGTGCCGCACTTTGTTGATTTTAGCTTTTATTCGGAAGGGTACAACTAATCCTTCTCTATTACAGCCTGATTTCCTGATTCAAAATCTCAGTCCCAGAGTTCTCTTTCTGGCAAAACCCTGACGATTTTTCAGGCCGCGAACAGCCTGGCTCAGTTGTGTGGCTCAAAGTCACGTTTATTTTGGTGGTTCAGGTGGGAAGTTCATCTCTGGGTTGAGCTGCAAAGGTCCCACCCTGGTGACTCCTCAAAGCCCAGGGTGGAGCTGAGCCCTCAGCCCTGCTGGGGATTTGGGAGCAGAGTTTGTCACCGCAGGCACTTTGGGTCACCTCTGCAGTTTGTCAGGGGAGCTGAGTGAGGCTGACAGAGGTGTGGTGGAGCAGCTGCGAGGCAGGAGGTCAATGATGTGCTGTGGCTGTGTGCACAGAGCTGGCCCTGGCCGGGGGAAATGGATCACCTCAGAGAGTGCCACCTCTCGCCGGTGGCCAGGGGAGTGCTCTCACAGCCCAGGCTCTGGGGATGTCCTGGTGTATCCCTACCTGTGCTTACAGCTTGGGAGAGTTAGTACAGGTGCATTTTTCAGAGGAGCAGCTTTCCCCAGCACTGAGGTTTGCCCCTGCCACGGGGATGTCACCTGCCAGAGGCCACTGGAGTTTGTGACATTCCTCAGGGATGTGTTTAGCCCAGGAAGGGCAGCTGCTCCCGGGGTCTGAGCTTCCTGCCCAGCGCTGGAGAGCTGTGACCCCAGAGCCATGTTCCCTGTGCCCGAGAGGGAAGGTGGTGTAGCAGCATCCTAGGAAGGCATTAACTTTCTGTTTTATCCTTGCAGTAAGTTTTCAGGGCGAGCAGTGCTGACAGCCCCAGGTGCTTTGCCCCATCTCGAGCAGGAGCTCAGTGGATTGCAGTGGACTGCAGTTCCTCTCCTGGCTGGAGAGCTGGAGTTACCTGGCAGTGCCCCACTGCACTCTCCTAAAAATAGGAATTGTGCTGTATTCTACAGGATTTTCCTTACTTGTCTTTGTAGACAACTTGAATTTGCTGTCCCTGGAGCAATGTCAGGGGAGTGCAATGGTTACCTCATGCCAGCAGGGAAAGCTCCCCAGCACAGCAGCTCTGGCTGCTCCCCATGAGCTCAGGTCCATTATTTGTTGTACACGAGAGGAACACGTGCCCAGCTTCCAGCAGCCCGACACTCCTCCTTCTTCCCTCTTTCCAAGAGGTGCCCAGGGGCTGCACATGAGCAGAATAACCTTTCCATCACTCCGGGCCTGCTGTGGGGTGGGGATGATGAGCTTCCCACCCTTCCTGGACTCACTGGGGAAAGCCTCTGCACTGAACGGGGATGATTCTATTCCAAACACAGTCAGAGCTGTCTGGCTCTCAGTACAGTGTGAGGTGTGTCTGATGGGATGGTGTCCCTGTGAGGTGTGTCTGATGGGATGGTGTCCCTGTGAGGTGTGTCTGATGGGATGGTGTCCCTGTGAGATGTGTCTGATGGGATGGTGTCCCTGTGAGGTGTGTCTGATGGGATGGTGTCCCTGTGAGGTGTGTCTGATGGGATGGTGTCCCTGTGAGGTGTGTCTGATGGGATGGTGTCCCTGTGTGCTGTGAGCTCAGAGCTCCAGTGCAGGATGTGTCTGATGGGATGGTGTCCCTGTGAGGTGTGTCTGATGGGATGGTGTCCCTGTGAGGTGTGTCTGATGGGATGGTGTCCCTGCACGCTGTGAGCTCACAGCTCCTTCGTCCCCATGGACAGAGAAGTTCACCGCGGGCTGGGCTCAGTCCAGCACATTTGCAGGACTCCAAAGCAAACACCTACTCTGCACTCATCCCTCCCACGCTGTCTTAAGCTCTAAGAGAGTCATATCATCGCCTCTTCGACCTGAATTGATGCTATTATTATGCCATTATCTTTCCCAAGAGCTGCCTTTATGACTCTTCCTCTCGGACACATTCCCAGTTCTCTCAGAATGAGCATCGTAACCAAAGCTGATGAATTAAAAACACACACCCCGAGAGCTGCTGCTGCTTGAGAGCTTTCTCAGCTAAACCAGCCTTTGTAAAGAAAACCTCCTTCAAACCCCCATGTGCCCTGGGGACCTGGCGAGGTCGGACTCTTCCTTCCTATGAAATCCTTCTGGGAACTTCAAAGCAATGCTCACTAGAGGAGCCGGGATATGGAATATTTGTAATTGCTCCTTGGCCCCGGCGCTGCTCGGTGCTGGCAGTCCCCTGGGTCCAGGGCTCTCTCCAAGGTCCCTGTCACTCCCTGTGCTCTGCAGCTGGGTGTTGAATATTTGCAATTGCTCCTTGGCCCCGCGCTGCTCGGTGCTGGCAGTCCCCTGGGTCCAGGGCTCTCTCCAGGGGCTCTGTCACTCCCTGTGCTCTGCGGCTGGGTGTGCCCGGGGCTGTGTGACAGGCAGGGAAATAGCCATGGCTAAAGGGATGACAATAATAAGGGAGCCCTAAAGGTAAACTGCAGCCCTGGGTGGAATAGGAGGAATTTGGGAGTGGAAGCTGTGTGAAGTGCCGGACAGGAGAGGCTCTGTGGATGGAAATGCACCTGCAGCATCGGCCCAGCCCTGCTCTGAGCAGGGTGCCTGCATGCATATGCATGAACATCATTATCCTAATGAGCTGGAGTAGCAGTTCCATTATTAGTGCGCTCTGAGCGCCCCGAGGTGAGCCGAGCACATCCAGGCTGTGCAGAGCAGGGTGCTCTGCCTCTCTGCTCCTGCTGCTCTCCTCACACTCATCGCTCCCTGGTGATCTCTGGGTGCTGCTGTCACCTCCTGTCCCCTCTGGAGCAGCTCAGGTGTCACCAAGGCTCTGCAGATGGGGAGCAGAGACACCTGAGGGGGGTTGGGGTAGGACTGGACAGCCCAGAGGGACATCTGCTCACATCAGCTCAGCTGAGCCAGCAGAAAACCTGCCCTTGTCCACTCATATCTGTGCCTTGGATGGTTCATCTTTTGCTTTGGTTTCATCTTTTGCAGCACTGGACATTTTTTTGCAGCTCGCTGGATTTGCAGCAGCAAGCCCTGTGTTTGTTATGTGCACTGTGTGTATTATTTGTATTATGTGTATTATGTGTGTTACATGCCTATGCCAGGTCAGAACTGCCCACATGGCTCCCTGTGAGGTGTCACCAGCTCTGGGATTTCAGTAATTCCAAGGACAGTCCATCCAGCCGTCCTGCTGCAGAATCTCAAGGGCCATGTCCATCAGAAGGAGTGTAGGATGGGCAGAGAAGGTTTGTCACAGGACTAGAGGAAGCAGCCTCGGGTTGCAGGAGGGAAGCTTTAGGTTGGATCTTAGAGAAAATTTCTTGCCTGAAGGGGCTGTCCAGGCTGGCACAGGTGCCCAGGGCAGGGTGCAGTCCTCACCCCGGAGGGATTTGAAATCCGTGTGGATGTGGCACTTCAGGACATGGGTCAGTGGTGGCCTCGGCAGTGCTGGGAGGTGATTGGACTCATTGGTGTTGGAGGACATGCCCAACATCAGTGATTCTGTGATGGTTTCACCCGAGCAGGATGTCCTGGCGCTGTGTCACCTGAGCATGTCCTGTGGCTGCCACACCCAGAGCCTGCCCAGCTCGTCCCCAGCTGCCACCTGACCCCCTGTGTCCTAGAAAATCTGGAACCAGGGAGCAGCAGGAGTGTCCTCAGCACCTTGTCCTGCCCCGGTGCTGAGGAATCTCCCACACCCGGGATGCTGCCTCTGCCCCCAGCTGTCCCCAGCTGTCCCCAGCTGT
Organism: Acanthiza pusilla; assembly: GCA_036630365.1. Taxonomy (NCBI): domain Eukaryota; kingdom Metazoa; phylum Chordata; class Aves; order Passeriformes; family Acanthizidae; genus Acanthiza; species Acanthiza pusilla. Next base: position 904,578 of record JAXCHO010000001.1, on the reverse strand, counting down.
CCCCAGCAGCCAGGCGTTGGTTGTGCTCTGCACCAGGAGCCACAGGGGGGTCTGACAGCTGAAGATGATACAATTTATGAGAAAAATGCAAGGAAATTAGGGAGGAACACACTTTTCCTAATGTTGTATTTGTCATTCAATATCTTCACGTTCTGTCATTAAAACAGGACATCCATTGCTCCTCTGCACCAAAGCCACAGGGTCTGGGCTGGAGGGACCACCAGCGTGGCAGTGGAAGGGTTTGAAAGGCACTGAGAGACCTGATCAGTCCACAGAGCACCGTGGGAGCACAACAGAGAGATGTCAAAATGTGAAAGAACAATCCATTTACATTTAGATACCAAATTTTAAATTATTTTCTCCAAGCTTCATTCCATTTGTTGGGGTTTGGGCAAGCATGTAGAATCATTTAGGCTTGTTGCTTTCATCTCATTCTCATCTAAATTCCCCAATTTAGAGGCAGCAGAGCATGGGGATAGCTCTGTCTTTCTGGCAGAGATGGAGGAGAAGCCACGTAGCTCCATTTTGCCTTGAGATGGACTAGAAGTAGGATTGAATAATCAGCCTGTGCCCTGCCTGGCACAAATGATATGGGCTGCTAAGCCAGAATTAAGGAAATGAGAGAGAGGAGCTAAGAATTATCTGCCACAGTGACTGCAGAGGGAATCGGAGCAGGAGTTCCAGGCTCGGAGCCATCCCAGTGTCCATCCCTGCTCGGAACTGGGAATGCTGAGATGATGTTTCAGACGTTTGATAGCTTCAGATGCCTGGGGGCTGCAATAAAATTCATTTCTTGCACTGTAAATCTTTCCTCTTCAAGCATGGAAGAGGTTACAAATGTGCATAAAATTGAACTGCGAGTGATTACATCTCACTCTGAGTCAGTATTGACAGCTCTGCCTTGCTCGGGGGGGCTGTGGGAGCTCCTCTCTTTGTGACCTGTGCTCCAGATAATGAAAACCAGCCAAGTGATGAAACTTAAACTCCAAAGGGGATTTTTGCTTCTGCGTTTTTGTTTTTAATGTGTTATTGGCACAGAGGCACAGCTGTTTCCAATCCTGATACTCCCTTCTGGAAGGGGATGGGTTTGGGCTCTCACTGCCCCCACTGCTGGAAAGGAATGAATTCTTGTGCTCTAAGGCAGCATTGTTCAGTCTCCACGTGCAGCTGTACAGGCTGTCGCCATTCGGGTGGGGTTGCTGGGGGCTGTGGGTGCCCTGAAATGGGTGGGGTGAGGGCAATTCTGCCTGGCAGCCACCCTACAGCAAGGGGAGACTGCTCCAGCTGCATCGGGAGATTCAGGCTGGAATTGGAAAGAGTTGCTGCATTGGGAGATTCAGGTTGGAATGGGAAAGAGTTGCTGCATGGGGAGATTCAGGCTGGAATTGGAAAGAGTTGCTGCATCGAAGAGATTCAGGTTGGATATTGGAAAGAGTTGCTGCACTGGGGAGATTCAGGCTGGAATTGGAAAGAGTTGCTGCATTGGGAGATTCAGGTTGGAATTGGAAAGAGTTGCTGCATTGGGGAGATTCAGGCTGGAATTGGAAAGAGTTGCTGCATGGGGAGATTCAGGTTGGAATTGGAAAGAGTTGCTGCATGGGGAGATTCAGGTTGGATATTGGAGTTTCTCCACTGCTCAGGCTCCCCAGGAAGGTGGTGCTGTCCCCATCCCTGGCAGTGTTCCAATATCGAGTGGATGTGGCCCTCGGTGCTCTGCTTTAGTGGCTGTGGTGCTGTCGGCTGAAGGCTGAACTTGGTGACCTTGGAGGGCTTTTCCAGGCTCAGGGATTCTGTGCGTTACCTGTGCCTGGACTCACCTGCAGACCGTGCTGAGGTCCTGGCAGTGTGTACAGACTGTATCCCTCGGGTATTGTTCCCAATCCTCAGTGATTCTGTGGCTCTGTGGGGTTACCTGTGCCGGGACTCACCTGCAGACCGTGCTGAGGTCCTGGCAGTGTGTACAGACTGTATCCCTCGGATATTGTTCCCAGTCCTCAGTGATTCTGTGGCTCTGCAGCGTTACCTGCACACTCTGCTGAGGTCCTGGCAGTGTGTACAGACTGTATCCCTCAGGTATCCTCCCAGTGCTCAGTGATTCTGTGGCTCTGTGGGGTTACCTGTGCTGGGACTCACCTGCAGACCGTGCTGAGGTCCTGGCAGTGTGTACAGACTGTATCCCTCGGGTATCCTCCCAGTCCTCAGTGATTCTGTGGCTCTGTGGCATTACCTGCACACTCTGCTGAGGTCCCGGCAGTGTGTACAGACTGTATCCCTTGGGTATCCTCCCAGTCCTCAGTGATTCTGTGGCTCTATGGGGTTACCTGTGCCGGGACTCACCTGCAGACCGTGCTGAGGTCCTGGCAGTGTGTATGGACTGTATCCTTTGGGTATCCTTCCACTCCTTTGTCCTCTATTGGCATCGTCGGTCTTCACAGCTAATTAGCGCGAAATTAGGAAAAGGGCGCTTGTCTCTAACTGCGATAGGAAACCTTTTTAAGGTGCTTAAGGCTCTTTTGCGAGGTCCCCTTTTTTTGCCTCAGGCGCACCTTTATTCGCAGCAGGCAGGCGGGAGCAGGGATGATTCCTTCCCACACCGTGTTTGTTCCTAAAGCCACCTGTGGACCCCGCGGTCCGTGGCTCCCTGGCACTGCGAATGGCACCGCGAGTGGCCCAGGGAATGGCACCGCGAGTGGCACCGCGAGTGGCCCAGGGAATGGCCCAGGGAATGGCACCGCGAGTGGCCCAGGGAATGGCACCGCGAGTGGCCCAGGGAATGGCACCGCGAGTGGCCCAGGGAATGGCACCATGAGTGGCACCACGAATGGCCCAGGGAATGGCACCATGAGTGGCACCACGAATGGCCCAGGGAATGGCACCATGAGTGGCACCACGAATGGCCCAGGGAATGGCACCGCGAGTGGCCCAGGGAATGGCACCGCGAGTGGCCCAGGGAATGGCACCGCGAGTGGTCCAGGGAATGGCCCGGCCCCGCAGATGCTGCTCTTGGCTCGCTGCCAGCACATCCGAATGAGTGGCCAGCCGGGCTGCCATAATGATGTGTACATTAATTAACACGTACGTGTGTTTGCGCGAGGCCAAGCTGTGCTCTCTGCCGGGAGCCGTCACCCTTGAGCAGAGCGGCAGCGGAGCGGGTGAGATCTGTGTCTGCCGCCGTGTCAGGAGCAGGGAAGGCTCTGTCTGTGCATTAAAGCGTGGTGAATTCCGCTAATGCTGATGTTTCATTAGCGTCCCCCATTTTCATGTAAATTAATTTCTTTGAGGAAAATCAAATCCATACCTGGTGCTAATTGCCAGTGATAATGATGAGCTGTGACTCAGGAGAGATTCATTATCGAGGTAGACTGCCTCTCTGCTGAGCTCCCCAAGACTGGGGGGTGTCTGGGAGCTGCACAGAGCTGCAGGTGGCTGGAGTTGGTGCAGGAGCAGAGGGGGAAATGCACCCACAGCCATCAGGAGACACGATCCCCTCGCCTAACAGCCTTTAAACCCAAGGAAGATTGTCTTTCCTCTCCTAAAACAACCGTAGGGCTTTTACTGATCGTTTTATCTGAATTATGGATGATGCTTTTGGCAGCTACATTAGGCTGGTGGAGCAGAGCCGTGCCAAGGATTGTGTCACTGTCTCAGAGCCATCCAGGTACACCTTACCCACAGCATCCCTTGGCTCCAGCCCTTCGGCACTGCTGGTCCTGTGGGAGATGAGAAATGAGCACTGGGGCTGAGCTGGTGAGAAAACTCATCAGCGAAATGCTCGGTTTTGCTGAGAGCCCCAGTGATATCCGGGAGGCACTGGGGAGGTGACACGATCTGCAGCAGCAGTGGGAGCATCTAAATCTGTCACAGAAACGCTGCTGCTCTTTGGAATCGGAGCATGTAATGGGTAAAGCTGGAGTGCATCACAAAACAGTACATGGAATTGCTTTGCAGCCTGTTCTGTGATGACATTTCTTTTTTCCCAGGCTCGTTTTACCCTTCTTCAGCGTTTAACAGCATTCCCCAGTTTATTGGATATTTGTAGTGTAGCCTTGAAGGATAATGAGTTTTATCCTGGCAGGCGTTGGACACCTTGGTGTCCATGGGAAGTTAATAGGAACTGAAGATGATCGGCACTTTGTGGGCTCAGTCCTTGAGTGAACAGACAGCGCTGGCTCTTGTCTGGGGCGTGAGGAAACAGCCGAACGAGGGTTTCAGGTGATACTGCAAAGAGCTGCAGCTACACGTGAGGTTCTTTATGTCCATCCTGGAAATACCTGCGACTAAACTCCTTTCTCTGTCAGTGAGACAGTGAACACCATGGGAAATAGTGGCACTGAGCTGCACTCGTGCACTGTGCTCAGAATAGTCTGAATTGCTGGGAAGGGCAGAGCAAGTGTTTGAAAAACCAGCAGTGGTGTCTGACTGGTGGCACTGGTGGCTAGGGACACCCCAGGGGGACACCACCCCCTGGGGGGGGAGCAGAGGGAGTTGTGTCTGCTCTCTGAGGTGAGAGGGTGCGCAGGGGCTGGCAGAGATCGGGGGATGCTCGGGGCTGGCAGAGATCGGGGGATGCTCAGGGACTGGCAGAGGTCTGAGGGATGCTTAGGGACTGAGAGAGATCCGGGGGATGCTCGGGGCTGGGCAGAGATCGGGGGATGCTCGGGGCTGGCAGAGATCGGGGGATGCTCGGGGCTGGCAGAGATCGGGGGATGCTCGGGGCTGGCAGAGATCGGGGGATGCTCGGGGATGGCAGAGATCGGGGGATGCTCAGGGCTGGCAGAGATTGGGGGATGCTCAGGGCTGGCAGAGATCGGGGGATGCTCAGGGATGGCAGAGATCGGGGGATGCTCGGGGCTGGCAGAGATCGGGGGATGCTCAGGGCTGGCAGAGATCGGGGGATGTTCTGGAGCTGGCAGAGATCGGGGGATGCTCGGGGATGGCAGAGATCGGGGGATGCTCGGGGATGGCAGAGATCGGGGGATGTTCTGGAGCTGGCAGAGATCGGGGGATGTTCTGGAGCTGGCAGAGATCGGGGGATGCTCGGGGCTGGCAGAGATCGGGGGATGCTCGGGGATGGGCAGAGATCGGGGGATGCTCGGGGATGGGCAGAGATCGGGGGATGCTCGGGGATGGGCAGAGATCGGGGGATGCTCGGGGATGGGCAGAGATCAGGGCAATGCTTGGGAGAACACCCCACAGAGCTCCGGGAGGGATGCTCCAGGCGCTGGCAGAGCTGTGTCCTGTCCGGGTCTGGGTTTGCAGAGGGGCTGAGAGGAGCCCTGGGATGCCCAAACCCAATGAAGTTTGAAAATCAGATTTGCAGAACAAATGGAATTGCTGTTCTCACCTCTCCTTCTGCAGCGTCTCTTGAACACACCACGTTAAAAACATCATCCAAAGTGCGAGTGGAGCCTGCCCCAGCTTAGCAGGCTGGAAATATTCAGCAAAATGCTTAAGTTATACCAAATTCCCTCAAAGACTGTGGGATTTGGACTTTAGTGTTTTAGCAAACTGGGATAACTGTAAATCCAGGGTCTTTTTTTGGTCTCTGTGGAGTTCAGGTTGGATCTCAGGGAAAGGCTCTTCCCCAGAGGTGCTGGCACTGCCCAGGGCATGGGCACAGCCCCAGAGCTCCAGGAGCGTTGGGACAGCGCTGCCAGGGGTGGACAGGGTGGGATTTTGGGGTGTCTGAGCCGGGACAGGAGCTGATCAATGATCCTGTGGGTCCTTCCAGCTCAGGATATTCCATGGTTCTGTGTCCTGAATCTGTCAGTGTTGCCAAAGCACTGCGGAACATTTTGCTTTGTGTTCAGCTGCAAATATTTGCAGTTTTTCCTGATGGGAACGTGTAGCAGCGCTCACAAAGCTCTGGCTGCTTTGATTTCCTTCTGTTTGCAAGCAGATTCAATTTGAAGGTCATAATTAGGAAAGCTGGTACCTTCATCCCCATATTGAAAAATTCTCAGAAGTCATAAAACTTGAATAAGAATCACTTTATCCACGAGCAAAGCTGAGTTTAGCCCAGGAGATTTACGGAGTTGGAGGAAATGTCACTGTTTTTATAGAACAGAGATCTTAATAGGATCTGGTTGCGGTGCCTCGGCGGTGCGGGAGCCTGACAAAATCAGTAATTTTGTTTATGGTCAGAGCTGGCGCTGGGGCTGGGGGTCCTGCTCGGGGTCGGGGGCTGCTGGCACGTCCCCGTTCTGGTGTCCCTGAGCAGTGCCAGCCCCGCCGAGGGGCTCGGCCGCGGCTCTGACCCTGTCCGCTTCTCTTGCAGGCCCTGCTGCAAAAAAGAAGTACGTGAGCTACAACAACCTGGTGATCTAGGCCCGGCGGCCATGGAGCCCTCCCGCCTGGCCGAGCTCCCGCGCGGGCCGGCCGGCCACGGCCACAGGAGCCCCGTGCTGCAGGCTGACCGGGATGGCCTCCAGCGCTCCGGCTGCGGCTGCGGCTCCGGACAGCGCTGGCCTGGCCGCAGCCGCGGGGTCACTGAGGCCTTGGGGTCACTGAGGCCTTGGGGCCGCTCGGGCCTTGGGGTCACTCGGGCCTCAGGGCCGCCATGGCCGCGCCTCAGGAGCTGCTCCGCGCCACCTGCGCTCGGCTGCTCTGGACTCCAAGGGGCTAATTCTGTCTTTCTATGTACTTCCAGACTGCAAGTTTTTGAACTCTCTGTACAGTTTGTGAGGATTTTTGCATATTGCCATCCATGTCGTTCCCAGGTCACTGTTTGTTTTTTGGATGCACAGTGCTCTCGGCACTTCTCAAACCAACCGACAACCGAGGATCGGAGACCTGTGTACATGACTTGTATTATTACTCTTGTATCACTGCAATCCATATACCTTATTTTTTTTAACTAAACAAAAAAAAAATTTAAAAAAAAAAATTTAAAGACCAAAAACTGTGCTGGCGAAGTTTGTCCCCCCCTTCACACCTCCGATGGGCTGCAGAGGAAGCAGGAAGGATTTTTGCTGAGTTTTAGTAGAGGTCTTGATCTTTGGAATGCATGCCAGTAATGTATTTTATGGTACATGTTAATGATTTATGTTCGATATTTGTATTTGTGTTCTATTTTGTTCTTTTCTTTACGGTATATGACTATTTTGCAATAATTTCAATGATTCTTATGATATTTGGAGGAAAGAATATGGCTTTTCCATGTCTTGAGGTTTTTCTTTGTTGATGCCCCACCATGACTGACCAGTGTGATAAGGACTTACAGAAGCATGTATGTTTTATACTGTTTGTACTAAGTAATTTCGTTAATCTTGCTGCTTATGTGCCAATTTAGTGAAACCAATCTTTGCCGCAACCTCCTCCCTCCCTTTCCATTCTCTCGATCCTGTGATATTATCCAAGAATGTATCAATAAAGGATTTTGGTTAACTTTTTTTTATTTACTCCAATAAATATATTTTTTCAGTTGCTCCCTCCCCCTTCCCCCTTGTGACTTAACCTTTATTTCATGGCATTGTCAGACATCCAAAAACCCAGCACGGAGGGGCTTGAGCACGGGAGCAGGTCTGGAGGAGGTCTGGGGGAGCTGATTGCAGGGGAAAAAGTGCTTGAAAGGCACTTTGAAGGATCTGTGACACCCCAAAAGCCACGCTGGAGTCCCATGGTGACAACCTCCTGTCCTGCCCGTGTTTGATGTCTCCAAAGCTGCTGTCAGCTGCTGAGCCTTGCGCTGCCTTTGAAGGATGTTTGGTACAGCAGCACAGCAGAAGGTAATTAAGGCAGCAATTAATCAGAGTCAATCTGCCAGGCTCGGGCTGGGCGAGCTGGGGCAGGGGAAGGGAGAAGTTCAGGCAAGAGGTGAGAGGAAACTCATTGCCTTTGCAGCACAGCACCTGCAGCACCTTCAGCATGGCAACCACGGCTCGGCTGCTCTGACGGATCCCGGGGAAGGCATTTAGCCTCCCATTTTCTCCAGACAACTTGATCAATTATCCTGATGAAGTTAATCAGCGTCAAAGAAGCTGTGACAGCTGCGGCACGGCCCCGGCGCATGGAGATGAAGAGCTGGGTGTCACAGCCTGCCTGGCTCTGCGCGGGCACCGCGGGCACGGATGCTCCTGCGCCGGGAAGGAGCTCACAGCAGAGAAACTCCAGCCAGGTAAGGCTTTGTTAGCAGCACACTAATGACCAGCCCAGCTAAGAGTGAAGGCAGGGGCATGGAAAGCCTGGAGATATTTCCATTTATCAGAGTGCCACAGGGAATCTGCAGGCTCTGATTTGTGTCCTCACTGGTGCCTTCCCATGGGATCATGGTGATGCTGGCACAGCAAAGGCAGGTGTGACTGTTCCCTGCTGTGACCCTGCAGGCATTGATGGCTCTCTTGAAGCTGTGCCTCCATATAGACATATAGAGAGATATATATGTGTGTGTGTGTGTGTGTATGTGTATACATATGTGTGTGTATATAAATATATATATAATTTTTTAATTATATATATTTATTTATTTATTTATTTTTATTTATATATGACCACTCTGTGTTACATACGCGTGTCACAGGCAGGTTGGGAGCCCCAGACAAAGTCCCCAGTTTGTCAGGGCAGCTCTCCCGTTCAATCCTGAGGGGCAGAAAGGACCCCCCAACTCCCTTAACTCCTCAGGGAGGAGCTGGGGTGCACCTGGACCCAAGCTCAGCCCCAGAGTCTGCCACCCTTGGTGTCCAATGGATTGTTCAGCTGTTCCTGACTCTAACACAGCCTTTGCTTGCAGGATTAAGTGTGGCAAACCAGATATTTTTATGTAAAGGCAAATGATTTATTAGGATGATGATTAAACCAAAAGACCTTAATCAGAATTCTTTACTCCCCAGTATAGCAGCAGGAAGCACCACTACAGCAAAGTGCACTGTTTCAAAGCAATACTAGAGCAAAAAGTGCTGTTAAGTAGAGATTGATGTTACTCACCCCCAGCAATGGCTGTGGGCAAATCTCCAGCTCAGCCTCGAGGGTGACCTTGAGGAGTGTCCCTGCTCCAGGGAGGAATCCCCACATTCCAGAGCACACAGCAGAGCCCCTGCCATGAGGAAATGGCGCTGGGCTGGGGCAGGATGGAGGCTGGGGCAGGATGGAGGCTGGGCAGGATGGAGGCTGGGGCAGGATGGAGGCTGGGGCAGGATGGAGGCTGGGCAGGGTTCCCCTCAAGCACACACCAGTGTCACTGCCCAGTTTGGTCCCTGCACACACTGGGGTTGGTCCCTGCACACCCTGGGGCTGGTCCCTGCACACTCTGGGGTTGGTCCCTGCACTCTGGGGTTGGTCCCTGCACTCTGGGGTTGTCCCTGCACACTCTGGGGTTGGTCTGGGGTTGTCCCTGCACACTCTGGGGTTGGTCCCTGCACTCTGGGGTTGTCCCTGCACACTCTGGGGTTGGTCTGGGGTTGGTCCCTGCACACTCTGGGGTTGGTCTGGGGTTGGTCCCTGCGCACTCTGGGGTTGGTCCCTGTGGTGTTTTTACCCCTGGGGCCTGAGCAGATGCAAGGAGCCTTTCCCTCAAGCCTGCACATTTTCTGTCCCATGAACGCTGCTGTCAGTGCTGCGTGTTTCAGTCTGGGCAAGGAAAGCTGCTGGGATTTTCCCAAAAACACCCATCCTGTGAGTTGGTGGGTCAGGCTGCAGCAGGGAGCCTGGGGCTGTGCAGAGCAGGGAGAGGATACTGCCTGGGTGTGGGATGGAGGTTCCCCAGGCTCTGCAGCTCCGTGGAGAGCTGTCCTGCCCCTGGAAGTGACTCAGGTCCCCAGGAGCCAGGCATGACCTCCCTGGGGCTCTGCAGATCCATGGAGAGCTGTCCTGCCCCTGGAAGGGCTCCAGGAGCTGGGAATGAGCTCCCCCAGGCTCTGCAGCTCCATGGAGAGCTGTCCTGCCCCTGGAAGGGCTCCAGGCCCCCAGGATTCAGGAATGAGCTCCCTGGGGCTGGGGACAGGGTTGGAGCATCCCCTCGCCCTGGGGCTCTGCAGCTCCATGGAGAGCTGCTCTGCCTCTGGAAGGGCTCCAGGCCCCCAGGATTCAGGAATGAGCTCCCTGGGGCTCTGCAGCTCCACGGAGAGCTGTCCTGCCCCTGGAAGGGCTCCAGGCCCCCAGGATTCAGGAATGAGCTCCCTGGGGCTGGGGACAGGGCTGGAGCATCCCCTCGCCCTGGGGCTCTGTGGGATCCACAGCGTGCTGCAGACAGGAAATGTTTCCCTTCCCAGCGAGATGCACATGCTGTGAAAAACACCCATGTGATCATGCTTGGAAAAAATTCCTGAAGAACGGGAGTGATTTTTTTTTGTTGCCGTTTATTATTGAGACTGAATTACACCAAATTGTTTTGGTATGTAAATGCCAAGTTTATTGTTCATAAAAATCATTGCAGAGTTAAGCTTTCTGGGCATGTTATATGATAGATAATGACAATTATTTAGCCTGAGTCAGAGCTTAGTCTTAATTTGTGACATTAATTGCCTTTATATATAATTAAATGCACTATAATGCTCCCATATACAGAATCTGTGCATCCATGAAAGCGCTAATCAAACATATTTATTAATTTCTAAGAGAGCTTTTTGTCAAGGCTTTGATACAGTGGAGTGGTTTTTGGTAAATAACATTTTTTTAAGATGTTTAGCAAAATATTTTGATAATTGCTTTTTGTGCTATTGGCATAATTAATATTCTTTCTAATAGATTAATAAGAGCTGAGGGGTGAGATGCTGCTGCCATCCATCTTGGCACTGCTTTGCCTCTGGCTCCCGTGGAGTCACAGTTCCATCAGCAGCCCTCGCTGTCCCAAGCCTTTCCCAAAACAACTTCCAAAAGGCAAATTTGAGTGTGCTGAGGGTGGTAAATGCACATTACACACCCCGGAGCCCCAGGAGATCTGAGCTGTGCCCTCTGGGCTTGTTTCTGTTCTTTATTCACCCCCAGCCCACACTGGGGAGGAAAGGCATTTGAACTCCCACCTCACACTCTGGGGCTGCCAACTGCAGTTCCCAGGGATTTGAACTTCCACCCCTGGGGCTGCCAATTCAATCCCCACGGATTTGAACTCCCACCTCACACTCTGGGGCTGCCAATTCAATCCCCAGGGATCTGAACTTGCACCCCTGGGGCTGCCAATTCAATCCCCGTGCCATTGTGAGCGTGCCAACCATCCCAGCTTGGTTTGATAGTGCTGAGGAGAGAGAAGGAAGGGTTTTGGGGCAGGGGGAGTGTGGCTGTGTGCTCAGGGGTGGTTTTGGGGCAGGGGGAGTGTGGCTGTGTGCTCAGGGGTGGTTTTGGGGCAGGGGGAGCACGGCTGTGTGCTCAGGGGTGGTTTTGGGGGCAGGGGGAGTGTGGCTGTGTGCTCAGGGGTGGTTTTGGGGCAGGGGGAGCGTGGCTGTGTGCTCAGGGGTGGTTTTGGGGCAGGGGGAGTGTGGCTGTGTGCTCAGGGGTGGTTTTGGGGCAGGGGGAGCGTGGCTGTGTGCTCAGGGGTGGTTTTGGGGCAGGGGGAGCGTGGCTGTGTGCTCAGGGGTGGTTTTGGGGCAGGGGGAGTGTGGCTGTGTGTTCAGGGGTGGTTTTGGGGCTGGGGGAGCGTGGCTGTGTGTTCAGAGGTGGTTTTGGGGCAGGGGGAGCGTGGCTGTGTGTTCAGGAGTGGTTTTGGGGCAGGGGGAGCGTGGCTGTGTGTTCAGGGGTGGTTTTGGGGCTGGGGGAGCACGGCTGTGTGTTCAGGGGTGGTTTTGGGGCAGGGGGAGCGTGGCTGTGTGTTCAGGGGTGGTTTTGGGGCAGGGGGAGCACAGCTGTGTGTCCAGGGGTGGTTTTGGGGCAGGGGGAGCACAGCTGTGTGTTCAGAGGTTATTTCTGTCCCCTGGAGCGCAGGACAGCCTGGCCAGGGGCACAGGGACAGACCCTGGGGTCTGGAGTGGCTCTGCCCCTCAGGTCACGGTCACAGCCAGGGAATCGGAGCCCTCGGGGGGGACAGAGTTAAAGGGTTAAAGGGTTAAAGGGTTCAAGCCTCCAGTGCCTCGAGGACCTGACTCGGGACTGCACTGATTTTCCAAGGTTTCCTCTTTGCTGCCGTGCTGCAGCCACAAGCTTTGGTATCAATAACAATTTCTTCACCGAAAGGTTGGTCGAAAGGTTGGTCGGGCGCTGGAGCAGCTCCCCAGGGCAGTGGCAGTGTCCCCACCCCTGGCAGTGTCCAAACAGTGAGATGTGGTTGTTTTGCAATGTGCTTTATGGACGTGGTGGTTGAAATCTGCCCCTGATGATCTCGGAGGTCTTTTCCAACCTCTGTGATTCTGGGATTCAGCTCTGCTCGTACCACACGTTTATTTCCAGTAAATTTTATTTTCAGCAGCTGCTTGTATTTTATACCACTGAAGGAAAATAATCCTTTTCTTCCCTAAAGAATGATCTCAGCTTTATTTTTTCCTCCAGTTTTTGACGCCTGTGGCACAGCTGGCTGTGTGTGATGCCCAAAGCCAAAAGCAGAGCCTGTGCAGAAAATGGAGCTGCAGGGACAGGATGGGCTCTCCCTGCAGCCCTGCTGGCCCTGGCTCAGAGCGTTCAGCAGGAGAGCTCATGGGCAGCACCCAGCAATGCCTTCTTGCTCTCCTGCTCATCAGGACCAGAGAAAAACCCCACTTTAGGAGGGGGTCCATGTCAAATGGCTTCTGTTGGCTTCTGTTCATTCTTTATTTGGTATCTCTTGGTTTTGACCAAATCTGGAGTAGATTTGGGCAGCTGTTGCCAGTTCCAGGTCTGGTCCCCACTGACAGACTCATCAAAGGTGTTTGAAGCAGAGAGTTTGCTTTGCTTTCATCTTCCCTGATGCTGCTGTTGTCCTCCAAAGTTGGCAAAAATCTTCCTTAATCTCGGGGACAAAGCAGGGAAAAAAGGCAGAATTGATTTGCTTTCTGTGCCATCAAAGCCGTGGGATTTTGGCTGTGCTTGGCTCGGGGCTCTCAGCAGGGTGAGGATCTGATCAGAGGTGCAGAACCTGTGAACTCACCCTGCTGGGGGTGCAGCCGGGCTGGGGGGCTGCAGGAGCACCCCAGGGCTCCCAGCACGTCCCTCTGGGGAGCAGGGACCAGCAGGCCACACTGACCTGATTTATTAACCCTCTGCTGTTAAAAACTGCCTTTTGTGAGAGTGCAGCTTCGGTTGGAATTGTTTCTGTGCTGGCTCAAGCCCTTGAACGTTGGGGAGGATGAAATAAGAAAGCTTTATAAATATTATTAAATTATTAAATATGATTAGCTGGCAAAAGATGCTGAGAATATGGAAACTGTGAGCGAGATTGAAATGAAGAGAAGCTCTGAGATACCAAACCCCAGTGACTGAACAACTGGAAACAATGGTGTGGCCACTGAAGGTAATCCCCTTTGGATTAAACAATTCCCCTTTGGATTAAACAATTCCCTTTGGATTAAACAATGTATTCTAATTTTCACTAACCAATCTAGAACAAGCTACAAATCCTACAACATTTACACACAGCCTGTGAGAGTCATTGCATTACCATATGGCATTCGATTTTAAACTCTAAAAACTGCTTTTTGGACCCTCTGCCGAGTTGGTAGGGTCTGCTCTGACCCTTGGAGCTGTCTGCAAGCAGAGAGGATTGTTTAATCCAAAGGTGGAATTGTTTAATCCAAAGGGGGATTGTTTAATCCAAAGGGGGATTGTTTAATCCAAAGGGGGATTGTTTAATCCAAAGGTGGAATTGTTTAATCCAAAGGGGAATTGTTTAATCCAAAGGGAATTGTTTAATCCAAAGGGAATTGTTTAATCCAAAGGGAATTGTTTAATCCAAAGGGGATTACCTTCAGTGGCCACACCATTGTTTTCAGTTGTTCACTCACTGGGGTTTGGTATCTCAAGCTTGTCTTCATTTCAATCTCGCTCATAGTTTCCATACTCTCAGCATCTTTTGCCAGGTGATCATATTTATATAAAGCTTTCCTGTTTCCTCCTCCCCAGCCCTGTCCCCCCAGGCAGCCCCCGGCTGTGCCCAGGCAGTGACAGAGCTCCTCCGGTGCCTCCCGGGCAGGTCTCAGCAGCCTGGGGCCGTGCACAGCCCCAAACCACAATGCACAATGTCCTTCCTTCCTCCCCACCTGCCAAAAGAACTCCCAGGCGAGAGGCTTTGGGTTTAAGCAGCTCATTGTCCCTGCAGAAGATTTGTGAAATCAGCAAGGACAGCAGCTCTTCTCCCGGTCCCAAGCTTTTATCTTGTTGTTAAAAGTTTTAAAGAGCGTCTCACACAGCAAGGAACATCACACACATCTCAATGAGCCCTCCGAGGCAGGAGCTCAGCTCGTCTGTGGTGAAAGGATCTCAGTCTAGTGCTCTGTAACTTATAAAAGTGACTGTCTGCACTGTATTGAACTGTGAGATGAGTGAACCTTGCTCTTTCTGTTGGATAATCCTGTGTCTGCTCTCTCCGTGCGCTGCTGGAGCAGACAAATCACAGAGTGTGTGCCAGGCAGGAGGGGCAGGGCTCGGCAGAGCGCTGGGCATGGCGGGGCAGGCAGCAGAGCGTGGCAGGGCAGAGAGGAGCAGCTCTGGCTCCTCATGGCCCCTGGCTGGGCTTTCCAGGCTGTGCTTTGGGCTCCACAGCTCGGGGTGAGGGCCAGAGGTACCCACAGCCGAGAATTCCTTTCTTTTCCATCACCGCACCACTGCTGGGCCCTGTTCTCTCATCTGGAAACAGGCAATGAAATGAGATCCTGCAATGAGATCCTGAAATGAGATCCTGCAATGAGACCCTGCAATGAGATCCTGCAATGAGATCCTGCAATGAGATCCTGCAATGAGATCCTGCAATGAGATCCTGCAATGAGATCCTGCAATGAGATCCTGCAGTGAGATCCTGAAATGAGATCCTGCAATGATCAGAGCTGTGTTTCCTCCCCATGATGATCCTGCAGTGACCAGAGCTGTGTTTCCTCCCCATGATGATCCTGCAGTGATCAGAGCTGTGTTTCCGTCCCATGATGATCCTGCAATGACCAGAGCTGTGTTTCCTGCCCATGATGATCCTGCAATGACCAGAGCTGTGTTTCCGTCCCATGATGATCCTGCAATGACCAGAGCTGTGTTTCTGTCCCATGATGATCCTGCAGTGATCAGAGCTGTGTTTCCTTCCCCACGCAGCCCAGGTGTGTTTGTTTGGGCTCAGGCTGAGGTACAAACCACAGGCACTGCAGGACAAGGACAGTGCCACGTGTCCTGGGGCCTGGCATGGCACAGAGCTCCTGCCCTGGGCACTGAGCCCCTGTCCCCTCGGGGACACCCTGGGTCACCAGCCCTGGGCACAGCCCCCAGCCCAGCCCCTCGGGACACCCTGGGTCACCCTCCCTGGCTGCAGTCCCTCCCCACCTGCCCATGTCTCCTCTTTCCCTCCCTCCATCCTCTCCTCAGCTTTCATCTCTACCTGTGCCATTATTTTGCCATTTTGGCACAACAATTCCTGTCGTTTCTCTGGTCAGAGCAGCAGCCCCACAGTCTCCTCTCCCCTGCACACCGATTTTTCTGTTTTCCTGCCAACTCCACACCGATTTTTCTGTTTTCCTGCCAACTCCACACCGATTTTTCTGTTTTCCTGCCAACTCCACACCGATTTTTCTATTTTCCTGCCAACCCTCCACTCGGTTTGCTCTCAGCCCCACGCAGCAGAGAGGCTCCAGCGCATCTCCTGCTCAGCACAATCTCCACTTCAAAGCCCTGCGCTCCAAACTCACAGAGCTGCGTTATTTACACCCAAAACTGTGACTCTCCCTCACACAGGAAAATGTGCCTGGAGGAGGATGTGCCACAAGGAAACTCCTGGAGTCCTGCGCTCTGAAAGCTCTCAGGGCTCCTGGAGAAGGGAAGCGACTTGAAAACACAGATCATTTTCCCCAAGTATGGTTCTTCAAAGAGCTGGAGCTTGCTTTCTTCATTTTGTTCCATTTTCTTTCACCCAGTAAAAGAAAATGGAATTTTAAAAAAATATTTTAAAAAAGGTAAAGTAAAAGAAAGTAAAATAAAATAAAATGAAGTGCCCCTCACAGCTGGGAACTCCTTCCATTCCTGAGGAATTTGCCTCTGTCCATGCAGATGCAGAGCAGAGTGTGAGCACCGAGAGCTGAGGGAAAGCACTGAACACACAAAGTCCTTAACCTGCTGATTAAATTATTAACAGACAATTTCGGGATATGAAGTTGTCTCCTCAGGTTTTTGAGGCAGATTCCTTCACCTGTGTGGGCTCTGGGTTTGTTTGCTTTGCTTTCCTTCAATATTTACACAAGGAAGTTTCGTTTGCTTTGCTTTACCTAAACACTGAAACCGTTGTGCTTTGCTGGCGTAAATATTTGTTTTATTTAAAATCTACTTAGCTGGAAGATCAACAACAGAGGAAGAAATCAGAAATTACACTGGAATTTAAGAGGAAGAACAGCAATTAACTCTGCCCAGGTGTTAACCTTTTCAAAACGCTGCCTTAGATGAGCGATCACGAACATGTACGAATTGGTCAAAAGTCATTTTCTCATTTTCAAGCCGTGTTTTCCCTCCCCTTTCCTCATTCCCCTTCAGGTGCACATTAACCCTTTCCATCCCCCTGCTGTGCTGGAGGCAGGGTTGGAGGGCAGGGCCATGGGCAGCCAGGAAACCCCACCAGCTCAACAGGAAATTAAATCCAAAAGGATTTAATTTATTGCCTTAGGTCTGCAAAGTCTGCCTTCCTTGCCCTTCGGGTGGACTCTTCCAACTCCGTGTTTTCTGTCATTCTAGGAACTTCTTCTAGCTTTGCTTTCTAATCCCATCAAAGGAGGATGCGTTAATTGGCGTGTGCCCAGTGCTGCCCATCAGGAACCTGGTGCTGAGACTTTTCTGGTGCTGAGACTTTTCTGGTGCTGAGGCTTTTCTGGTGCTGAGACTTTTCTGGTGCTGAGACTTTTCTGGTGCTGAGGCTTTTCTGGTGCTGAGACTTTTCTGGTGCTGAGACTTTTCTGGTGCTGAGACTTTTCTGGTGCTGAGACTTTTCTGGTGCTGAGGCTTTTCTGGTGCTGAGACTCTTTTCTGGTGCTGAGGCTTTTCTGGTGCTGAGACTCTTTTCTGGTGCTGAGGCTCTTTTCTGGTGCTGAGGCTCTTTTCTGGTGCTGAGGCTCTTTTCTGGTGCTGAGACTCTTTTCTGGTGCTGAGGCTCTTTTCTGGTGCTGAGACTCTTTTCTGGTGCTGAGACTCTTTTCTGGTGCTGAGGCTCTTTTCTGGTGCTGAGGCTCTTTTCTGGTGCTGAGACTCTTTTCTGGTGCTGAGGCTTTTCTGGTGCTGAGACTCTTCTGGTGCTGAGGCTCTTTTCTGGTGCTGAGGCTTTTCTGGTGCTGAGACTCTTCTGGTGCTGAGGCTCTTTTCTGGTGCTGAGGCTCTTTTCTGTCGGGTGAAGGCGTTTGGAGGCTGGGCTGATGATCTGCCCCCAGCAGCCCCAGAGACACTGCAGAGACACAGTCAGGGCAGTGGGGATTTGCTTTATTTATTTCGTGTGGGGATTCACTCCTCCAAACACACACACCAGCACTGCCAGCACACAATATTATGGTGACATTCATGAATATTCATCACATTCCCTGGGATGGGAGTGGTTATACAAATCATTTCTGGGAAATCATTAATATCATTAGCATGTCTGTCCTGGTGGTCTTTGGGGTCTGCTGGTGATGAAGATCTGTAGTCTCCATCACAGTGCACTTTTCCCCTGTCTCTCTGGAGCATGGGCAGTCCTTGGTGGGTGATTCAGGGTTTCTGTGCTGGCCTCACACAGATTCTTGTCCCTCTTATCTTGACAAGATTAAGGGAATCCTGGTTTTCTCTTTAGAGTTCACAGATTCTGTCTCTCAATAGTTCTCTTGAGTTACCTACTGACCACCCATTTCTCACTGAGCTCCCGCTGCCCCACGCACACTGTGCCCTCTCTGCTGAGCGAGGCCAAGTTCTGTTTTTATCCTGTCACCTGCCGCACAGTTTAAGCACTGTGATTATTTCTCTTCTTACAGCACGTCTCACACCCAATGTGTGCAATTTTGGGGCTTGGTTCCCACTGCAGCCTGCACTGTGCATCCTGCACGAGGTCACAGCCGAATAAAAACACAAATAAAAGCACAGCCGGTGTTTTTCCAACATGAAAGGATGTGTACCTGAAACACCTTGAGTGTCTTTCCCAACAGAAATGGTTAGATGAGCAGCAAAGCTTTCCCTGCCCCCTGAGCAGCCACAGGAGGTTTTTATGAAGACCCTGATTTCACAGCAGCAGTGAAATGTCTGCCTGGGGGTCTGGGAAAGCCTCGGAGGAGGGCTCAGGTGGGCACAGAGCTGTCCTGCATGGCCTGCTGAGCCTCCCGGCGCCAGGGGGACCGAGTGCAGGCACCCTGCGGCTCCAGGGGCATCTTCCCGACAGAAACGCTACTGCAGTTCCATCGCTGCTTTAATAATGAAGAGACTCTCAAATACATTTCATTGCTCACTTTTTAGGAGCTGCACAGGCCCCAGGACTTCCAAACCCACGCTGGACACAGAGCCCTGGGCACCACCAGCCCTGGGCACCAGCAGCTCTGGGCACCAGCTGCCCTCGGGGTGGCTGCACCAGCGCTGCCCTGAGAGCACAGGGACTGCAGGGCCTGAGTAGGAGAGAGCATCCCAGCCCTGCTGCAGGTGAGAGGGGGTGGCAGGGACAGCGGGGACAGCAGGGACACAGGGGATGGCAGGGATAGTGGGGACACAGGGTGAGCACAGGGGATGGCAGGGTCACTGGGTTCAAGGTTGGTCACAGGGGGAACCGCAGGGACATTGGGGACAAAGGCTGATCTCAGGGGGAGTCACAGGGACATTTGGGGTCAAAGGCAGGTCACAGGGGAATGGAATCACAGGGACATTGGGGTCAAAGGCTGCAGCAGGGGTAATCACTGCAGGGACATTTGGGGTCAAAGGCTGATCTCAGGGGAGTCACAGGGACACTGGGGACAAAGGCTGGTCACACGGGAATCGCAGGGACATTGGGGACAAAAAATCTGGGCTGGACTGCCAGCTCTGACCAAAACACAGTGAAATCACCCAAAATTCGGGCTGGACCGCCAGCTCGGCCCAAGCACTCGGAACATCCATGTCCTCCTGCTTTGAAGAGTCCCTCGGACTCTTGGGCCACAGTGACATTTCCATGGAGGTTTGCCTGAGCAGTGCCATGGAGCAGCGTTTGGGGAGCACAGGAATGTGACCCTCAGTGCGTGCTGGCACTGGACAGGTGGGACACAGATAAACACCTGGTGACACTGTCCAGATAAACACCTGGTGACACCGTCCAGATAAACACCTGGTGACACCGTGTCCAGATGAACACCTGGTGACACCGTGTCCAGATGAACACCTGGTGACACTGTGTCCAGATAAACACCTGGTGACACTGTGTCCAGAGGAACACCTGGTGACACTGTCCAGATGAACACCTGGTGACACCGTGTCCAGATGAACACCTGGTGACACTGTCCAGATGAACACCTGGTGACACTGTCCAGCCCCTGCTCCTCTGAGGACCCCTCCTCAGAGACACCGAACAGAACCGCCATCTCTGAGATTGTGCTCCACAGCAGATCAGGCAATCAAACTGCCCCACCGCGTTTGATTTTCAATATCTCATTAAATCTTGTACTGAAGTTCAATTAATGACCTCGGGAAAGTTTTCTCTAATTTGCTGCCTCTTCACTGCCATGTTTTTATGACTTTTCCTCCCACAGAGCCTTTCTTCTCCCCTTCGAGTCCAGGCAATATTTAGGAAATATTCTCTCTGTAAGGCAGGTGAGGTTGGTGATGATGTTGATTTCAGATCGCTGCCAGCTCCAGACAGCTTGGCTCTTCAGTCCCGAGGTGCAGAGCAAAGATTTCCAATGAATTAAATTATTCAGCTCAGTCCTTCCTCACCAGGGGGAGATGTGCGGGGAGGAGAGTGGCCGTGGTGACGAGGGACTGTGACCCCAGGGACTGTGACCCCAGGGACTGTGACCCCAGGGACTGTGACCCAATGACTGTGACCTGAGGGACTGAGGGACCTGAGGGACTGTGACCCCAGGGACTGTGACCTGAGGGACTGTGACCTGAGGGACTGTGACCTGAGGGACTGTGACCCCAGGGACTGTGACCCCAGGGACTGAGTGACCCCAGGGACTGTGACCCCAGGGACTGTGACCCCAGGGACTGAGTGACCTGAGGGACTGAGTGACCTGAGGGACTGTGACCTCAGGGACTGTGACCCCAGGGACTGTGACCTGAGGGACTGTGACCCCAGGGACTGAGGGACCCGAGGGATTGTGACCCCAGGGACTGAGTGACCCGAGGGACTGAGTGACCCCAGGGACAGAGTGACCCCAGGGACGGAGGGATGTGAAGGTGGCAGCCGAGCTCACGGACAGATCACAGAAGAAATGAATTTTATTTCTCCATCCTCAATCCCACCCCTGCCGCAGCCATTCACTGCCACCATCCCGAGCAGCCTCCAGACAAACACCACTGGCTCTGGGACCTGACTGGGGTTATCTGTTCCCAAAATCTGAGATCCTAGGCACACAAAACCCTGGCACTTCCCTGCCAGCGCCTGGCGCCACCAGCTCCGTCCTGGGGCTCCCCAAGGTGTGTGACACCTCAGAGCTGTGGCTCCGAGCAGCCACACTGGAATTCTGCTCCCCAAAAAACCACAAATCCTCTTTGAAGAGATCCATCCCTCACCGCCGCGGGGCTGAGGCACTTCCCAACCCGAAAGCACTTAATGAGCTAATTTGCAGAGAGCTTTAACGAGCTCCAGCCATCTCTTGGCTCCATCCCACCCTGACAGTGCCACCCCAGCCACTTCCACAGGTACAATCTGGGCCTGGAAATTGGGTGGTTTTTGTAAAAGCACTGCAGTCTCAATCATGTCATATTCTCAGTGAAACATTCGGAGAGTAAATGTAGAGTCCTGGAGAGAAAAATGTTACTCACGATTTTCACATAATGGAGCTGCAGCAGAAAAACTCCCTGGGCTGAGTAATTGTGAAAGTGGAGCCAAAAATAAAACCCTGAATTTTTTCCCAAAGTGAATTTCAGGCTCCCATATCCATGGCAAGAATAAAAGTTTAATTTCCATCAATATAAAAGGATTAGAGCTGCGATTTGCATGGATTGTCACAGTGCTTGGCTCCAGCAGCACAAGCTCTGGCTCAGGCCGCGGTGGAGGTTGGCCCTCGCCGTCAGCTGCAGCAGCAGGAAATGGCAAAATCTAAAATCCCATCTTTTTTTCATTTGTTTTGTCCTCTCTGATGTCCGTGTTTAGGTAGAAGTTACACATCCATTAAAGGATTTAATTCCATTTTTTTTTCCGTGGCCATGGAAGAGCAGAGCCATGGCCTGGGAGCTGCTGGGGTGGAGCAGGGCTCAGCCCCGAGCCTGAGGAGAACACGAAGCAGAGAGAGCTCCAAGGAGTTCCAGCACCAATCACCAAACAGAGAGTCAGTGTCACAGTCTGAAAGCACATCTGCCACCAGCTCTGTCCCCACAGCTCCCCAGCCTGCAGGCCCAGCCCCCAGAGCTTCGCTGAGCATCCTGGTGGTGTCAGCCTCCCAGTCCCACAATCCCAGAGCCATTTCCACTGGAAAAGCCCCCAGGACCATCGAGTCTGAGCTGTGCCATCCCCACCTTGTCCCCAGCCCAGTGTCCCCTCTGAGTGCCACCTGCAGGGATGGGCACTCCAAACCCCCTGGGCACTGCCAATCCCTGCCCGCCCTTCCCATGGAGAAATTCCTGCTGCTGTCCACCCTGAGCCTGCCCTTGAGGCCATCCCCTCTGCTCCTGTCCCTGTCCCTGCCAGCAGAGGTGACCCCAGCCCCACCACTCCCTGCTTTGGCAGAGCTGTATGAGCTCAGGAAGCTTCAGTGGATATTTTTCCTCTTTTTTCCCCTTCGGTTCCTAAGCAATAGCGACTCTCACAAACCAGGAAGAGCTTTTGCCAATGTTTCAAGCAAGTACAGACACTCCGAGCTCAAATTGCTCTAATAATTTATTCTGGTCTTGAAATCCCCGGGGTTATTTCACAGAAAATGTATTTTAAGTTGTTTGGCTCCAAAATGACAAGATAACAGACGATACATATTCATTTGCTCCCCCAAGATGGTGATGAGATGTTACAAAATAAAGCAGCAGATCCTCCCTCCCCAAACAGGCGACTTGTGGCTTTATCTCGCCGCGAGCACCCGAATTGTGCTGCCATTTATCTTGAGGGGGTGTTTATGGAAGGGATTGTTTGCAGCTGCAGCTACAAGGCATGAAACAAACTGATAATGGAACTTTCTTCTGAAGCTCATTCTTTCGCGGTGGCATTTTTCTTTTTTCCTTTATGAGCTTCATGACAGGCGAGCAGTAATTTCCTTTCTGTATTTGAACACAAACAGCAGATTAGTGTCACACTGTTTGCTGGGAGCTTCTGCGGGAGCACTTGTTGGTGCTCGGCGTTTCCCAAATCGAGAACGTGGTCATTCAGAAAGATAAAAGCAGAAATGTCCCCGTGGCACGGCCGAGCTCTGCAGCACAGCTCCTGATGTGCTGCTGCCTTGGGTTAGAGACAAATGTCCTAGGTGGAGAGCACTCTGAGCAGCTGCCTCCCCCACAAAGGTTTCTGGCACCCCTTCCCCCCACATCAACAGAATATCTCAGCCTAAAGTGGGGAGAACTGTTTAATTAGCAAAGTGGGGAGAACTGTTTAATTAACAAAGTGGGAAGAACTGTTTAATTAACAGAGCACACAGTGGAAGGGGAAAGGGGAAAAGGAGTCATTAAAGCTGAACAAACAGCTGATGAGCTTTAGTGTCCTTTTCCTCAGGTGTAGCTTCCCTTTCCGGGGTCCCTGGAGGGGTCGGGTGGAGTTCCTCCGGTGGCTCCCTGGAGGATTCTCTTCTGCTGTCCTCCGGGGCTCCTCAGGTTCTTGGATGAGAAAGCAAGTCGAAGAAAAGGATCCAAAAACGATGGAAAAAAACAATCCCAGGGGGAAAAAAGGGAAAAATCAAAGAGAAAACCCAAGCAGCAGCCACACCAGTAGCACCAGCAACCAGCAGCAGCAACTGAGGGAAACAAAGTAAAAACTGTGTCCCTTCCTCCTTCTCACTCCCCTGCAGGAGAGCCAGGGAAGAGTTTCAAACATCCCGTGCTGGCAGAGCTTTCTCCCAGCTGCAGGACACAGTTAGAGCTCCAGGACCATATTTCTGCTCAAGTATACGAACGATAGGGAATACAAAATATCATCATGGCACCCCAGGACAGCCGCGGAGCAGAGGCAGAGCTGAGGGATGGCCTTGCAATCGCAATCACAGCGCACAGGCCACGAGTTTGTCTTCTCCAAAGACACAGCACAGCCCTGGGCCCTGCAAACGCTGCAATCCAAAGGCGACAGAAACGTAACGTGAATTAACAGCATCCATCACAAAGGGTGAATTATTTATTTGTAGAGCATATAGAACGCACAATAGAACCTCCTAGAAAAAATTGCTTTAATTTTTGCCCTTCCTCACACAATAATTGATTATCTTTTCATACTTTTAGTAATATCACTGCAAGAAGCCACAAGGAAATATCGCATGGCAGCTCCTCCTGTTTCTCTGATCCATTTCCTCAAGGCAAAATTTTTTACTCTTCCTCTCCTCCCCCACTGTTGGAAAATCAACCTCCTGTTCTATTTTCTCCAGTGCTTCCAAAGCAAATGCACCTCACCTGAGTCTGGTTCCATGGCTCACTCCCCAGGCTCTGCAAGGCTTTGCCTCCTCACCGTGACCTGACGCTGCTGTGATAAATCTCTCCTTCAGTGTCTGCTGCCAGAGGATTTCCTGGAGCTCAGCCCAGCCCATCCCATCCCATGGATCCCATCCCACCCCATCCCATCCCATCCCAGTCCATCCCATGGATCCCATCCCATCCCATCCCATGGATCCCATCCCATCCCATCCCATGGATCCCATCCCATCCCATCCCATCCCTGCCCATCCCATCCCATCCCATCCCATCCCATGGATCCCATCCCATGGATCCCATCCCATCCCATCCCATCCCATCCCATCCCATGGATCCCAGCCCATCCCATCCCATCCCTGCCCATCCCCGATGGCACAGTGGCACTGCCACGCCGTGTGCAGCTCAGCTGGAGCAAAGCCGCTGCCAAACCCAACAGCCTTGCCTCGGAACCTCCATTTCAAACAAAATCCTGGAAAAGACACATTCCAGCATTAGGGCACAAGGATGACACTGCCGGGGCAAGGTGGCACGAGTCTGCCCCAATTCCAGCAAACTGTCCCAAAATCCCAGCAGACCCGGAGCACGCCCGAAACACCTGGGAATTGAGGAGCAGCCGGATGGGCTCCTCTCCTGCTCTCTGTCCTGCCGGGAGGAGCTGCCCTGCAGCCATTCCCTGCTGCTGCACTCTCATTTGCAAACCGATCCTTCCCCTTCCCCTTCCCTTCCCTTTTCCCCTTCCCCTTCCCTTCCCTTCCCTTCCCTTCCCTTCCCTTCCCTTCCCAAACCTTCCCAAACCTTCCCAAACCTTCCCAAACCTTCCCAAACCTTCCCTTCCCTTTTCCCTTCCCCTTCCCCTCCCTTCCCCTTCCCTTCCCCCTCCCTTCCCTTCCCTTCCCTTCCCCTTCCCCTCCCCAGCCGTTCCCTGTGCCAAGGGAGTTCCCCCCGCGCCCCTCGCCCTCCTCACCTGTCCCCACCTGGAGCCAGAGCTGCTCTTCCCTTCATTAAATCCTGCCACGGCCTGGAGCAGCAGCAGCTCATTCTCAAGTGCAGCAGATGTTTATGTCTCCATTTATCATTTTTAAATATGGTGCTGGTTACCCCCATGGTGGTTACCTTTATTCAAACCCTGCTGCTCTGTCTGGACCAGGGACCTGTGAAAAGAGAAATCCTCGTGTTGCTGACAGTCCTTTCCCCCAGGAACACCAGGACTGTATTTCCCACCACAATTCATTAGCCTGGCTTTGATCAGAACAGATTCTCTACATGGAAATTATCTTTTTTGATATAAAAATATTTTATAAGTTATAGACCAAGAAAATTACTACAAAGTGGAGAATTACTGTTGGGCAATAAAAATAATCTGATTAATTGCTTTCTGATCACTATATACAAAGATCAGGATATGAGAATTGCATTTTATTGAGTTTATTCCTTCCAGATTCCCACATAAAAGTTGGGTTTATCTTTTAATTGATCGACAGTGCATTTACATATAAATCTGAAAATTTGGGTGTGGGAAGATGGCTTTAAATGAGCAACAGAGGATATCCACACTGCAGCAAGTTAGGGAAAGGGAAAGGCTTCAAATCATCTTTAACTTACCCTTAAGGAATGCTGCTGGCTCTGCACTGGGGCATGCTGCCACTTATCCCCTAATTAATCAGGCTTTTGTCTTAATTTCTGTAATTGCTTCACAATTTTATGAGGAAATCAAATTATTACTTACAAAATATTTCCTGGTAACAGGGAATGCAGCCTCGTGCTGCCTCCCCAGGGTGCCTGCCCCGAAATGAAATAAAATTCAGCAAAAAGGGGACACGGAACAGCTGCCGAGGCTTACGGAGATATCCCATGGCAAGGTACAATGGACTTTTGTGGTCCAGGGTGCGGTGAAATTAGGATTCGTTTGGAGTTGGGTAGTCTGGGAAGGCCATGGAGGTAATTAAAAAATAGAGGTAATTAAAAAATAGAGGTAATTAAAAAATGGCCCAAGTGGTGTACCGCAGATGATGGGGTCAGGGAAAGGCAGCGGGGCTGGAGGGGGAGGGAAGGGAGCAGAGCTGCACGGGCAGAGGGCAGTGCCAGCTGTGCCAGCAGTGCCACAGAGAGCCTGAAGGGACCTGAGCTGCACGGGCAGAGGGCAGTGCCAGCTGTGCCAGCAGTGCCACAGAGAGCCTGAAGGGACCTGAGCTGCACAGCGAGGGCAGTGCCAGCAGCGCCACAGAGAGCCTGGAGGGACCTGAGCTGCACAGCCCAAGGGCAGTGCCAGCAGTGCCAGCAGTGCCACAGAGAGCTTGGAGGGACCTGAGCTGCACAGCGAGGGCAGTGCCAGCAGCGCCACAGAGAGCCTGAGGGGACCTGAGCTGCACAGCGAGGGCAGTGCCAGCAGCGCCACAGAGAGCCTGAGGGGACCTGAGCTGCACAGCCCAAGGGCAGTGCCAGCAGCGGCACAGAGCCCCCGGGGTCCCTGGGCTGGGACAGACCCCAAAGTGCAGCGGCACCAACTCAGGGTGGGCACCTTCACTGTGCCCCAGCAGGGCATGGCACCAGGAGCCTGCCCAGGGAACGATGGAAAGCCACGAAAACCTCAGAGTTTGTGCCACCACTTTGGGCTGGGACACAGGCTGCCCACCCCCAGGGACAGGGACAGAGCCCAAACCAGCTCAGGCAAACCACCCCCAGGGACAGGGACAGGGACAGAGCCCAAACCAGCTCAGGGTGCTCATCCCTGGGGACAGGGACAGGGACAGAGCCCAAACCAGCTCAGGGTGCTCATCCCTGGGGACAGGGACAGGGACAGAGCCCAAACCAGCTCAGGGTGCTCATCCCCAGGGACAGGGACAGGGACAGACCCCAAACCAGCTCAGGCTCCACCCCCTGCTCTACCCCCGGGCACAGCCCTCCAGGCTCGCTCAGCAGAACCAGCCCCACCTCTGCCCCAGGGGGGCTCCCCACACCCCCAGGTGATGCTGCAGAAATGTTTCATTCGTGCCTCGTTCCACGCCTGGCACTTGCTTTTCCTTCGGTGCTCACTGAACACACATTTAATTTCCCTTACAAAGCACCGACTATTTCCCAATTACCTCAAGTGCCTAAAAGGCTTCCACGCTGTTAATAATTCCTTTCCTTTGAGCTGCGAGGCTGAGACACTGCCACAGGGCTGTCCCCAGGGCTGGGCACCCCCCAGCCCCATGGGGACCCCCGTGCCAGCTGGGGGTGCCACCGCTGCCACCTGTGACATTTCCTGCAGATGACTTTGCTTGGCTCGGCTTCTTCTGAGGACACAAATAATCCTGAGGGCCTCTCTCTCTGTTCTACTCCATTTAGCAGCTGTACTCGGAGTAGTTCTGCTATAAATGTGGGGTAGAAAATTACCTCTGTGGGGTACAAATTACTTTAAACTCAGGCTTTTTCCAGAGGATTTTTTTTGAAAGAAGAAGAGGAAGAAGGAAGAATATTTGGATTTTTTTTTCAGTGCCTCTGGTAGTGGCCTTACCCCTGGAGACAAATGTGAGCAGATATTTGTGTCCATCATTATCATGGCCTCACCTCTTCCGCAGCCCTGCCCAGACAGGAGAGCACAACAGCCCTTGTCTAATTACACAACACATTTTCCTGAGTAATTAGCCCCATCTCTCATGGCCGATCTTTGCAGAGCAGCCAAGCAGCTCACAGCTCACCCTGCGCACGTTCACGCCGAGGGCAGAGCAGGACCCTGGGCCAGCCCTGGGTGTGGCTCCGCAGGGTCTGAGGTGATCTCCACCATCCCCTGGGGCTGCAGAACAGAGGGAATC
Source organism: Acanthiza pusilla (assembly GCA_036630365.1). Taxonomy (NCBI): domain Eukaryota; kingdom Metazoa; phylum Chordata; class Aves; order Passeriformes; family Acanthizidae; genus Acanthiza; species Acanthiza pusilla. The sequence continues at coordinate 877,030 of JAXCHO010000001.1, read as the reverse complement.
AGCTCCCAAATGCCACCTGCTGGCGCAGGGACACGTCCTGCCCACCCCAGGGACATCAGACCCCTCCTGTCCCACCCGCGTGACCTCCGATCAGAAATGGCTCTTGTGGGGGCTTTGACAGGGCCTGGAGTGGATTTGGGAAGGAATTCTTCTGTGAGGGAGGCTCTCCAGAGCAGCTGTGGCTGCCCCTGGATCCCTGGCAGTGTCCCAGGCCAGGCTGGGCAGGGCTGGAGCAACCTGGGACAGTGGAGGTGTCCCTGCCATGGCAGGGTGGCACTGGATGAGCTTTAAGGTCCATTCCAACCCAAACCTCACTGAAACAGAGGAGCCCATCGGGCTGTCCCTGTCCCCTCAGAGCTCACCGAATCCATCACCTGTCCCTGTCCCCTCAGAGCTCACCCCTGCTCTGGGGCTGCCATCATTCACCTGCTGGGGACTCGGAGAGGAAACCAGAGCTGGCATCGTGATGCTTTGGGTAAAGGGAAAAAAGAGAAGCCAAAGATCCCAACTTATGTGTGGAAAGGTCAGAATTTGAAAATTCTCACTTCTTACACTGCTACATATCTGAAAACGGAATAAATGTGAAGTGTGCCATAAAACGATATTCTCCATCCCGTTTGCCATGGAACTGTGCTCCTCTGCCTGCACGAAGACAAGCCCTGGGCTCTTCATTAACATCCCTGAGCATAATTGAACGGCTGACCCAGCACTGGAGACACACAGCTCATCTCTAACAGCAGGGCTGGTGCGGAAGGAGCTGGAAGAGCTGTGAGGAGCAGCTTGGCTGCTCGGTCTGCTCTGAATGCTCAGATCAATACAGCAGCATTTTCTCACTGCAGTTATTGGCCACGGCGTTTTTGTCATCTCGGTGTTTGTACCAAGGGGAGCAAGCAGGAAGGTGGCAGACAAAAGAACTCAAAATTAATTATGTGCATATGAGTTTAATTCATGCAAAGCTCTCAAGCCCACCCTGAAACAGAGATCAAATAGTTCTCCTTTCTCTCTCTGCAAACACTTCCACATGCAATATTAAAATAGCTACACCAGTCCCACAGACCAGGCCAGAGCTGCAGAGCCTCTCCGTGCCCAAACAGGCAATAAACTGAGATCTTCATCAACTCTGGCACTGAACTAAACCTTTCAGAGCATCGGGAACACAAGGCTGCGCCCAGCAGAAGCTGCCAGCCCCTCCAGAGGCAGGGAAGGTTCCCGCCCGGCGCTGCGGAGGATGAAGCTCAGGATGGCTGTCGTGGGTAACACCTTTATGTGTCTGTGCCCAGAGCCCTCTCTCTCAGTCCATTCCAGCTGTGCCCTGGCTCATGAGTTATTCATGCACCTCAGGACTGAAAAAACGAACACATTGCCCGAGCTGCCGGAGCACATTACGGTAACACCGCATTTGAAGGCTCTTATTTCCCCTCTATATCCAATTATTTCTCCTCCTGGGCTCCAGAATCAAACACACAGGTGAGGGAAACACCTGCTCGAGGTTCAGGGAATGGAGCTGTGCTGTGCCAGGAGTGCTGCCAGGCCCCAGCCCCCAGCAGGGATGAGTGGCTCTGAATATTGATCACAGCCAGGCTCAGCTGCCCTGCCACCCCAGCCTGGCTCCACAGGCAATGCTCTCCTTCCCTCCGGACACAGAAAATCTGAACACATGTAGGCTGCAGTGTCCTCAGTGCCTGACGGTTCTCTGTGCTGGACACTGTGAAATGTCACACTGATTCACATTTCCTCATGGCCAGCTCATCCAAAGTGCTGAGGTTTGCCTTTCCTCTGCCCCTCTCCCAGCTGCTCGAGGCTCTTTTATCATCTCCTCTGAGAAGTTTGTTCAAATATGCCCTGGTACCTCTTTCCCCTGGGGACGGAGGTGTTTGCACAGAGAAACCCTCAGATCCCCCACCAGCAGCAATAAATATGATTTTGCATCCCATTTCCTGAGGGAATAACACATCAGCTCACACTGCCTGAGCCATTTTAAACGTTTCTCCTCGGAAGGGAAATCTGAAAGTCCCCACGTATCAGACTCCAGTCAGGTTTCGCTCCCCACCTATTCTAATCCTACGCCTCATTATGTGCAGAGATAGACAAATAGATGCAACGTGTGAATGTTCTCCCACTGGTGCTTAATGGTATTTTTTTCTTCCTTTTTAAAATAAACAAATACATAAATAAAGCAGAGTCTCAGAGTGCCTCTGCTGAGAGGCTTCTCAGAGCACGGCTCCAGCTCCCCATCTGTTTTCTCTGACCTCAGTCAACGCTGCCAATAAATCAGCCTCCCCCCACTCCAAAAAAACAAAAAGCCCACAAAATTGTTCTCTTCCTTCTCTCCTTCACCTCCACCTGATGTTCAGCACAGATTCCCACCTTTAACTGCCTGTTTTTCCTCCTTCTGATGCCGGTGATTTTTGTATTTTTTTTTTAAACGTTTTTTATATATTTTATACCCTTTCCCTTCCCTGTTACCCTCTACACACACTCCTTGTACCCTGCACAGACACTCCCTGCACTCTAGCCCCACATGTTTACAACTCTTGTAGTTTGATATTTAGCTCAGTTTGGGGTCCTGCACAGCGAGGAAGACCAAACATTCATATTCTCTCAGAACTAGAGGCTCCAACCTGTTCTCTCTTGGAATGTGTTTTTGTAAACTCGGCTGTAGTCTCGTTTGGGGGGAGGGTTCATTAGAATAGGGGGCAATTATTCATTTATTAAGTTTCTCATTGGGGATTTTGAGTAGATATGCTAATTTGGTGAAGTCCATAAAAATCCGGTAAGCGTTGTATGGGGAGGGTTCCCGACTCATTGTTCACTCCATGGCGTGATTTCCACCTTTGATGGCTCTGGGCACCTAGGATCCTATTGAACCGAGGTAAATTCCCTTTTCCCTGTGCTGCTGTGTCTGCTCCATAGTTTTACCAGCCTGGTTAAGGCATCACTTCCCCCCAGCTTTGTCCTCCAGCACATTTCCACTGCTCCAAACAGGATCAGCTCTGGTTCTCACCATCCCCGCTGTTCTCCAGACACACAAACCCTCGGCCAGCACAGAACAACTCCAGCACTCTGCCCTGGCCCTGGTGCTGCTCAGGATGGAGAGTTCTGCAGGCACTGCTCACCACGGCCGCGCTCAGAGCACAGAACAGCGCGGCAGCGCTCAGGGCAGAGCTCGCGAGCTCCGCGCGCCGTTCCGCCTGCCGAGGAGGGATGTGCAAATCCACTCCTCCCGACGGAGCACGGGAGGCTGGAGCTAAAATAAAACAGAAATGGAGCTGCTCCAGGAGCTCTGAGGAGCTCCACACTCTCTACATGCTACTCAATACTATTAAGAAAATAAATCTTCAGGAATCAAAGTCCCCAAACAAACAGATTTATTCACAGCTCTAGACCTGCTTCTTTCCCTTCCTCAGATTTAAAAAAAAAACCTAAACCTTTCATGAAAAGCTTTTCAAAATTCATCCTGGGATCGTCTATTCTGCATTTCATGCAATATATATGGACTTGGGAAATTTTACAGAACAAAACGATTACCCTAAATTATTGATCAAAGGCAGCAAATGTACACAGTGGCCTGAAGAACATCTTGGCTGCTGTGAGGGAAGAGAGCCCTCGGTGGTGACGGCGCTGACAGCCTGCGTGGATCACAGCGAAGGCTCATTCCCAATTACATCATCTTACTGCACGTTAAATATGAAAGCATTCCTTCCATTTTTATGGCAAATGTGGCCTCAGAAGGGAACAAAGGGGCATCGATTCAGGGATGGAAAAGGAAGATGTAAATCTGCTCACCCAAGGCAGCAGCCACAGACCATCACATGTGTCCACCCAGGGACGTCAACTAAACCTCCTCACATCCCTCCCAGGCAGGGGGTGGATAAAAGAAAGGAATAAACCTAGAAATGGCAGCCAGCTGGCACACACCGCTCTGGGGACGGCAGCCCTCAAACCACACCTGGGCAGCGTTTCCCAGAGCGCAGAGACTGTTCCTCAGTCTTCAGCAAGAGAGAAGCTCTCCCCTCAACTGAGACAGGTTCAGCACTGCCCTCCCATCAGAGGGAGGCTGAAGGAGCAAAAAGCATTCCAGCAGCCTGGGAACAGCCAGGCTCCTGCTCAGCAGCAGCAGCTGGGCTGAGAGAACCCAAAGAGCTGGGGCAGGGAAAGAGCCCTCAGTGCCTGACACCCCGGCTGGGCACCACTCACCTCTCTGAGAGCTCTGACAGCTCCAGCAGACCTCCTCCTTCCCTGCCGTCCTTCAGGAGCCCCAGCAGAGCTCTCTTCTCCCTGAGGGCTTTACCTGCTTGGCTCTACCAGCAGCAGCTGCTCACTGCTCACCCAAACCAACTCAGCTGTGAATGAGGAGCAGTGCAACAGGGCCTTAATCAGAGCTGTGCATCCCCCAAAATCCTGGTGATTAGTGGCACCAGAGATGCTCATTTCACTGCTAGAAATGGATTTACCACAGCGAGTTTGGTAGCCTCAGATTTCCAGGGGTACTTAAAGGACATGGTGCTTACGGACAGGGCTTGGTGGCAGTGCCAGGTTCATGGCTGGATTTGGTGATGGACAGGGTTTGGTGGCAGTGCCAGGTTTGGCAGTGCGAGGTTTATGGCTGGATTTGATGAGGGACAGGGTTTGGTGGCAGTGCCAGGTTCATGGCTGGATTTGGTGATGGACAGGGCTTGGTGGCAGTGCCAGGTTTGTGGTTGGATTTGATGAGGGACAGGGTTTGGTGGCAGTGCCAGGTTTGGTGGCAGTGCCAGGTTCATGGTTGGATTTGGTGATGGACAGGGTTTGGTGGCAGTGCCAGGTTCATGGTTAGATTTGGTGATGGACAGGGTTTGGTGGCAGTGCCAGGTTTGGTGGCAGTGCCAGGTTCATGGTTGGATTTGATGATCTTAAGGATCTCTTCCAACCTTCACGGTTCTATTCTATTTATTTTCAGGGCAGGTCTTTGCAAAGGCAGGAGTTTCAATCATTCCATGGCATTTTATTTTCGCTGTTTACTGAAATACGGGGTTACCCAGCAGCCATGCAAAGCAGGAGCTGTGCAGCTGCCCCCACTGCCAGCCCCGAGGGAAGGCACAGAGCTCCGTTCCCATTGCCATTCTCCTCACCCAATAACCCATCCCCAGCGAGGTGCCAGCAGGAGGTGGCAGAGCACGCCAGGAGCAGCAGAGCTGGAAGAAAACTGCATTTCTGATGGAAAAAATGCCCCATCTTCGCTCTCCCCCACAGACACAGATAATAACCTTCATCCAACCCGAAAACTAAAACCTCAGCGTGTGATTTACGCTGGTCAGAGAGCAGGAGCAGCAGTGGAATGGCCACCGTTGGGAGCTAAGGACGAGAAGATGAACAAGTCAATTACAGAATGTCCTGCTCCTCATCTCCCCGAGTAATTGAAGACTCAGTATCATTTTTACTGAGTTATTTTTAATTGGTCTCATTTGCTGCAGTAGATTAGGTGCAGCACTGTCCCCGGTGTGATGTATGCTGCTGTGCAAATTGGAGCCAAAACGTGAGGAACACTCCAGCCACTGCCACGGCACCACAGCCCCGGTCAGAGAAATGCAGTTAATTCCCAAGCCTGGCCTTGAAATATGGTGATGCTAATCTATTTATTCGACTGTTGGTGTCCATCAAGGTCAGGAGAAATTGCTCAATTAATAAACTCCTGCTTGCTCCCGGAGCAGCAGAGCTATCCCTGGGGCGTGGGGAGCCCTTGGACACGGGCGGGGCTGGGGCAGGTGTGTTTCTGCAGGACTGGCAGCAAACTCGTTCTTTGTGGTGACACTTTGGGGGTTCAGGGTCAGGGTCACAGCCCCCCCAGCTCCTGCCCAGGGCCCCCTTGGCAGGGAGGAGGAGGAGGAGGAGGAGGAGGAGGAGGAGGAGGAGGGAGGTTCAGGAGGGGAATACAGTCCCAGAGCAATTCACGGTTTGGTTTGCTGCCAGAGCCAGCTGCAGGCTCCTGGAGCAGCAAGTCCCCTGCAAGAAAACCCCAAAACCATTTTTATTCAATGAATTCTACGAGGGGTTGGGTTTGAAGGGACCTTAAAGACCATTCCAGCCCCAGCCAGATCCTCAGCAAAGCCCCAGGAATCCACAGGAAGTCCTATATGCTCGTTTTCATTCCAGCCCCACTGATTTTGCCACTCTTTCCCCTGCACTTTCAGCTCAGGCTGAACACCTTCCATGTGCACTGACACAGGGTGGGGTTTGCTGCACACCTGAGCGGCTGCACGGGCAGGGGAGGCTGGCAAAAACAGATTATTGAGGTGCAGTGCTGTGCCTGCTCTTACCCCGGGAATCGCTTCCCTCTGGGGCCTGAGCGGCTGCATGGGCAGGGGAGGCTGGCAAAATCAGGTTATTGAAGTGCACTGTACCTGCTCTCATCCCGGGAATCGCTTCCCTCTGGGACCAGCCCAGTGCAGCCCTTCCACTGGAGGCTCACCTGCCCTGCAGAGGTGTGGAGCATCCTCAGGAGCCCAGCGGTGTCTGCAGAGCAGATCAGCTGTGAGGGCAGGTGATGGTCACACACCGTGCCACACACTCAGGTAGTGTGGGAAAATAAATCCAAACCAAACAGCATTTTAGCGTCAGTCCAAGGCGCAGTGAGGGCCAAGTGGGACAGCCTTTTCTCTGGCAGAATTTTGGTTTTCTGCTGCAATAAACCATCAGTGAGCACGTGAAAAGCAGAGCATGCAGGATGGGAGAGTGACAAGGGCCTCCCAGCGTGCCCTGCTGGGGTCCCAGCAAATGTCCCTTCTGCCCTGGAGCAGTGTCCCTGCCCGGGAGGAGCCCCGGGAGGGAAATCCCAGGAGCACATTTGGATAACAATGCTCTCCCAGCCCATGGGCCCTTGTTGGTTTAGATTTCCTGGGATTCGCAGAAGCTGCCAGAGGAAGCAGGCAGGAGGACCTAAGATGGCAAAAAGAGAAACTTTATTTAAAGAAACCTCTTTATATATCCATTAATAATCTGACAACTATTGGTCAGCAGGGAATCCACCTCCTAAAGCCATTGGTCACAGCTATACAACACCTAGCACCAAACACAGAGATTAAGGAAGTACAAGAATGCAGCTTATCTCTGTTCTCCCTGAGAAAGAAGAGAAAGATTTCCAAAACAGTGCAAATACAGGCCCTTCCAAAGGTCTGCTCCAAACACAAACCCTTCCACCTCTCCTCACCGGAGCGGCACCCCACGGCTGTTTGCTCATCAGAACTCATCTCGTTAATTTATTACACCCTGACAGCACCAATCAAACTCCTTAGAGAACAGCAGTGAAGATATTGGATGAGCAAGTTTCAATTCCTGTTTTTCCTTTGGGGAGAGGAAAGGCAGCAGCAGGGGGATGGTGACTCTGCTCAGAGCACTTTCCCTGGCTGGTGCTGGAGTGTGCCCTGCCCAGGGCAGTCACCCCACAGCCACCATGGACCAGGCTCAGACCCCAAAACTGCTCAGGAGCCAGGGCAGCAGCCACAGCTCCCTCTCCAGGGACCGTCGTGGAACATGCCAGGTACGGTGGGTTTTAATCATCCCCAGCACATTCACTAAATCTGAATTATTCCAGCTGGGTGTGCCTGCTCCTGCAGGGCCCTCGGGGCTCTCCCACCCTGCTTCTCCTGGGGCTCTGTGCTGTTTTACACAGATTCATTAAGGTCTGCATTCAAGATTTCTGTCAATGCCTTGGCAAAGGTTTATGGAGGTCCTTAGGGTTAATTTATAATCCCCTCAAGAATAAGTAAATATTTAAACTTTCCCCACTGGTGTAATTGAATGTTTTAATTCATGTTGGTAGACTGAGTCAGGCAAATGTTTCTGTTGCTGGAGTTATTTATTGAATAAATGAAAATAAGAAATCACTCCTGTCACTTTGCCAGGGTTTGTAGAAAGTGCTGCTCCCGCCAGCCCTGGCCCCACGTCACACCTGCCCAGCACAGGCAGCTGAGCGTAGGTGACTTCATTGCATTTTAGCTGAACGCACAGGTGACAACCTGCAGTGGGAGCTGAGCTGCCCAGGGCTGCGAACAAAGAGATGCTGGGCAGGGCAGAGGGCAGGAGCGGTGCCCAGAAACAGGAGCAGCACAGCCCTGTGCCACAGCTGGGCTAAGGACAGCTCAGCCCCAGCCTCCCTTCCCACCTGCAACCATCGACAGTTCCCTTCAGCACAGCCACAAGCCCTGCTGCTCCCACCAGAGACCCTTCAGCCCAGAACAGGCCAGGCTGAGCAGAGGGAGGGATGGATGGATGATGGATGATGGATGATGGATGGATGGATGGATGGATGGATGATGGATGATGGATGGATGGATGGATGGATGGATGGATGGATGATGGATGATGGATGGATGGATGGAGGGATGATGGATGGATGGATGGATGGATGATGGATGGATGGATGGATGGATGGATGGATGATGGATGGATGATGGATGGATGGATGATGGATGGATGATGGATGATGGATGGATGGATGGATGGATGGATGGATGGATGATGGATGGATGGATGATGGATGGATGATGGATGGATGGATGGAGGGATGATGGATGGATGATGGATGGATGGATGATGGATGGATGATGGATGGATGGATGATGGATGGATGATGGATGATGGATGGATGGATGGATGGATGGATGGATGGATGGATGATGGATGGATGGATGATGGATGGATGATGGATGGATGGATGATGGATAGATGGATGGATGATGGATGGATGGATGGATGGATGGATGATGGATAGATGGATGGATGATGGATGGATGGATGGATGGATGGATGGATGGATGGATGATGGATGATGGATGGATGGATGGATGGATGGATGGATGGATGGATGGATGGATGGATGATGGATGATGGATGGATGGATGATGGATGATGGATGGATGGATAGATGGACAGGGATGGATGGATGGATGGATGGATGCATGCATGCATGCATGCATACATGCATGATGGATGGATGATGGATGATGGATGGATGGATGGATGGATCCATGGATCCATGGATGGAGGGATGGATGGATGATGGATGGATGGATCCATGGATCCATGGATGGAAGGATGGATGGATGATGGATGGATGGATCCATGGATCCATGGATGGAAGGATGGATGGATCCATGGATCCATGGATGGAGGGAGGGATGGATGGATGGATGATGGATGATGGATGGATGGATGATGGATGGATGGATGATGGATGATGGATCCATGGATGGAGGGATGGATGGATGGATGGAGGCACAGATGGACCCTCGCCCTGCCCATGCTGCGCAGCCATGAGAGCACAGAACCAAAACATCAATGGGATGTGTGGTAACTCAGAGACACAAAACCTGGTGGGAATCTGGAATCTTGTACCTCCAGGAGAAATTATGGGTGCTGTTCAAATATTCATTTTTGTGTTCTAGGCACCGCAAAGCACTGCAAATCACAGCTCCTGCATGGCAGTGATTGCACTCAGGCAAATACTGCTCACAGTTTCTTGTGCTTCTTTCTCGGGAACCAGAGTTGCAGATTTTTGGTGCTGCAGGCAACAGACAGATGAATTGAAAATTAAGGCACCTAAATAATTAACCCCACTGCCGAGTCTTGGAGGCAATTTAATAAAGTGCTCTCGGGGCCGTGGCTGATAATGAATAATATCCATTGTCACCGTGTCCCCACAGGCTGCAGGAGCAGGTCTGTGATGCCATCACACAGCAGTGCTGAGCTGGTGGTGTCCTTGGGACAGGGAATGCTGTCCTGAAGGCTGGGGTAAGAAATGCCTGATCCTGGCAATTCCTGATCCTGCCAATTCCTGATCCTGGCAATGCCTGATCCTGGCAATTCCTGATCCCACAATTCCTGATCCCAGCAATGCCTGATCCTGGCAATTCCTGATCCTGCAATTCCTGATCCTGGCAATGCCTGATCCTGCCAATTCCTGATCCCACGATTCCTGATCCTGGCAATTCCTGATCCTGCCAATTCCTGATCCCACAATTCCTGATCCTGGCAATTCCTGATCCTGCCAATTCCTGATCCCGGCAATACCTGATCCTGGCTCTGGAGCATCCTCTCTGCCAGCCCCGGAGGAGGCACATTCCAGGAATCTCCCCTGTCCTGCAGATTCTCATGTGTGCTCAATTAATTATGCACAGGTTTTTGATTGCAAATATGGTATGGAGAGAAGTGCACAAGCTGGGTGAATCAATTTAGCCCAAATAACATCCATCCACAATTCCTGGATTAGGGGTTTTTTTGCCTGAAAATTACAGTGATGGAGAGACAGAAATTTCCTTTTGTGTTTGTTTTGGGAATTACTTTTCACCCTGACAGCCTCTGCAGTGTGGGCTGGGTTAGAGACAGAGTTCACAGTCGGGGAAGCTGAGAAAGCAGAAACCTGGGGACACTGAGGGTGCCACGGCAGGGCTGGAATTCAGCTGCCACAGCTCCTTCCCTGCACATCCAACCCCTGGAGCTGTGTGACGAGAGCAGCCAGGCCCTGAGCGCAGCCTGGGCTCTCCTCGGCAGCGCTGGAGTGTGCCATGTCCTCCCTGGCTGGCACAGCCTGATCCCCGCAGGGACAGGAGCCTGGGGAGCTCTCCCACTCACTCCCTGGCGCTGCAGGGGAATTGCTGCTCACGGTGTGAGGCTGCTGAGAGCTGGCAGAACATCTTTCCGTGGCAGATGGATCAACGCTGTGGGTTCGTGGGTGACAGCTGCACCTGCACAGGATCAATACATGTCGGGGTGCTGGCTCCAGGGGGATGGGGAGGAGCAGCTCTGAGCCAGGAAATTCCCCAGGGAATGTGCTCCAGGCCAGCCCTGCCCTGCCCAGGGCTCCCCACAGCCTCCTGCTGTCCCTGCATGAGTGTCAAACACAGAGACAGCGCCTCTAGGGCAGCTCCTGCCACCTCCCTCAGCCACCACCTGTGTCCCTGCCAAGTGCCAGGCACAAGTGCCATCCCTGCAGGGGCTGTGACCCTGAAGGCACAGAGTGTCTGTCCTGCTGGGGACCGCGGGGAGAGCCAGAGTCCTGCAGCATCAGCAGCAGCAGCATCTCTTGTGGGGCCACGAGGGAGTTATTCAAATGCCAAAGCAGGGAATTCCCTGGGCACTGTTTAAATGCCAAACGGGGAATTCCCTGGGCACTATTGAAATGCCAAAGCAGGAATTCCCTGGGCACTGTTTAAATACCAAACGGGGAATTCCCTGGGCACTGTTTAAATGCCAAAGCAGGAATTCCCTGGGCACCATTGAAATGCCAAACGGGGAATTCCCTGGTCACTACTGAAATGCCAAAGCAGGAATTCCCTGGGCACTACTGAAATGCCAAAGCAGGAATTCCCTGGGCACCATTGAAATGCCAAACGGGGAATTCCCTGGGCACTGTTTAAATGCCAAAGCAGGAATTCCCTGGGCACCATTGAAATGCCAAAGCAGGAATTCCCTGGGCACTATTGAAATGCCAAAGCAGGAATTCCCTGGGCACTATTGAAATGCCAAAGCAGGAATTCCCTGGGCACCATTGAAATGCCAAAGCAGGAATTCCCTGGGCACCATTGAAATGCCAAAGCAGCCAACCTTCCAGAGCGCTGCTGGGCACAGCTGCTCAGCCCTTTCCCTTTCCCTCTCTCCCCGACACTGAGGATTTTCCAGGGAGCATGGACTGCTGCAGACATTCATTAAAAAAGGGTCCCAGACACTTTGAGAGGCCCCAAAGAGCCAGCCCCTCAGGATGTCCCCACGCCATGAGACCCTCGGCTCCTGGGCTGGGGGTCCCGGGAGAGGGGGGGCTGCCCGAGGGAGCCGAGGTGGCTCAGGAATGAGCACCTACAGAGCAGGAGATTGCTGCCCTTGGCTCCCTCTGAGCAGGGCTGGAGCTCAGCCCCGAGTCCTCGCAGGGAGCAGCGTGGGGTGACTCTGCCTCACTGACAGTGACAGCCAAAGCTTTCTCTGCACATAATGCATTTCCAGTTCAGCACTGAGGATCTTTCTGACCCAAATACACGTCCTGAGAACAAAAATAACTGTGGGGAATACAGTGTTTAATCTGCCTGGACCAGCCCTCAGGAAGACAACATCTATTACAAACGTTCTCCCTCGCCTTGTCCATTAATCCTGGAGGGGCGGTGGTCAAACACCATTCCTGACTCTGCAGTCCCTGTGCTCCTGTGGCTGCCAGAGCTCCAAACGCTGCTGCTGCACATCTGGGACAGAGATGGCCGTGCTGGGTCATTGCTGTGAGTTCTGCTGCTGGCTGGGCTGCGGAGCTGAGATTGCATCCAGAAACTCCTGCCTCTGCCCCAATTGACCATTCCAGCAGCGCTCCTTGCCTGGCAGAGCTCCGAGGAGAGCACAAGCCACGGCAAAAGAAAGGCATGGACTGCAGAACTGAGAGCATGAGAAGACACAAGCGATGCGAGACGCAGCTCTGGCAGGAGAAAAGCTGTGCCTGACTCTGAACAAAGCCAAGAAAATTCACAGAACCGCAGATCACAGAAGGGTTTGGGCTGGCAGGGAGCTCAGAGCTCATCCCACTCAGCGCAGGGCACTGCTGAGCCCCACCCCGGGCAGGGAAAGCACTCCTCTCCCAGCTCCTGAGGCAGGGTTAACTCTATCAAATTAATTTTAATTACAATTCAGAGAAAGAAAAGCCACTTGAACATTTCTAATCAACAGGCATCTAATGAGGCCTGCTAGCTCCTGTAGTCTGAACACAGTAGGGAATTTTCCAAGATAATTTACTTCATTAATATTCAGCTAGAAGTGGATCATGCAATACTTTCCGTGGTGGCATTGAGATAAAATACATCAAAAGAAAAATTTTCTATTTGACATGGACCTTGAGTTTCGTAAGTTTTGTTCTGTCTTAGGAAAAGACACTTGAGAATGAAATAAAACATCACAGCCCAGATCAACCCAAATGATTTCTGGGACTCTCAACCAGGAGAGTGTCCATGCAGGAATAGAGCAGAGCCAACCAGGAAAACACAGGAATCTCCTTCTCAGAACTTCTCAGTGCTGTTTCTGTGTACAAATTCCTGATAGAGGGAGTGCCAACAGCCCTTGAGAAGCTGTCAGGTTTTTTACAGAAAAACAGCTTTATGGTAGCAGTTTTCTCAGCTGAGACTGCCTTGGTTTGCTTGGCTCCAATGGAAATCAAAGAAACCCAAAGGACAGTGAGTGAAAGAGCCCCAGAGTGACCGAGGTTTGTCTGGTGCCCTGAACAACGAAAGGAGAGCAGGGCAGGAGGAGGAGACCCCAGGCCATCAGAACTCTGGGTTTCTGTGCTGCTGTGCCAGCCCAGCCCCCTCCCCTCAGCAAGAGCCCCCCGCTCACCGAGGGGATGTTTGTCCTCTCCGTGCCCAATGCCCTGGGACTGAGCGATGTCCCCCGGGAGCTTGGCTCACTGCCCTTCCCAAACACAGCCCTACAGGTGCCAGGATGGAAACGCCAGAGGGACATGTCACTGATTCCTGGGAAATAAATCGGATTTTCCTCATGGGGACATTAGGGTGTGCATATCTGCAGAACATGGGGAGGCTGCTGAGGAGTCCAACCTGACAGAAATAGTTTGTCTTCCTGGCAGCATCGTTCCTTTCTCAGCTGCATTGTGAAGTTATCCTCATAAAGGATGTTCTTCCAAACAGAGCATCAGAACACACTCCGAATCTATTCCATCAGAGTGCACTCCAAATACTCTGCCAGAAGAGGGAAAAGATGAAATCATGAGTGTTTGAAGGAGCGTTTTCTGAAGAGCTCGGTGTGGCTGGGGAGGGGAGGCTGCAGAAGGCAGCAGCAGCTCCTCAGGCTCTTTTCTGCCCTGCGTGCTGCAGCCAAGGTTTGTTTATCTGAGGCTGAGATAGCTCAGGGTGCTTTGGTCGCCACAGGCACCATATAAAGTGTCTATACATAAAGCATAGATGCACAGAGCATGTGCACATCAAACACAGACACATCAGCTCTCTCCTGTTTCCTGCCTTCGTCTTAATTTTCCAGGACTGCTCTGCTGAAGTGCTGTAAAATTCAATTTTGAGCTCATAAGATGCTTGTTAGTACCTGTCTCTATGTGGCTCGAGGGGATCAAAGTTTGATTTTTCAGCAGTGTTTTTTCCAGTCAGGAAATTCCATGTGCTCATAAACAGCACCCTCCCTCAGCAGAGTCCAGGTGCAGAGCTGACCCCATTGCTCTCCATCCTGCACCAGTGACCAGCCTGGATCCCAGGAGGTGTTTGCACATGGAGGAGATCAGATATGGGCCCAAGTGTAGCTGCTTTTATTTCAGTGCTGATGTGTGTGTAAATGCTGTGCTACAATCACTCAGAACGGGACCAGCAGCTCCATCCACACATTTCTGCTGGGCGTGTTCTGTTCCTCCTTCCACCCCACCAAACCTCCCTCAGCTCGTGGTCAGACTGTGGCTGACTGAATTTGGCTTCCCTAGAAACTGCCCAGCACTTCTGCCCCAGCTTTTTTCAACTCTGACAGTAAAAAATACTCCCACCCCCCCAAATGGAATCTTGGGGTCGATATTACCTCACCTCAGAGCAGGCAGGTCTCTGGCAGCACCACCTCCTCCCCACACCACACACACATTACTGCCACACTGAAAACACAGGGGGAAGGAGGATTCAAGTTCCATATTGCTCATAGATTAATTAAATTACATTGTCACGGTTCAAAGACACTTAGGTTAATTTAAGAACATGTATTTTACCCAAAACTCACTTAGCTGCCGTGTAATTTTTGGCTGTTTCCTTTTCCATTATTGCTGATTAACAAGATCCTTGGGAATAAACAGAAGTGCTCTCTCTGCTGTAATTAGCCTGTCTGTCCCTCTATGGCTGATTCCTGTTTTGTGGCAGGAATTTGGAGATCCTAAATACTCTGGTCTGAAATCATCACTGCAGCCACAGAGCAAAATGGAAGTTTGCTGGAAAAGAAAGGCCTCGGCTCTATTTCAATAAATGTTTGGAAAATCACCAAGGTCCAGCCTAAGCATCACCGAAACAAAAGGATTTTGCTGCGGAAAGGAAAGCCCAGAAGGAAGGCTGGGCCAGGGCAAATTCCTCAGCCAAGGCACCAGCAGAGCTGGGATCAGTCGTGCCCAGAGCCTTCCACTGCTCCTGCACCCAGAGCAGAGCAAGCCTGGGACACCTTCCTCTGTCCTTGCACCCCTCAGGGTGCCCAGCGCAGCGGGGACACCCCACGGGATGTGTGTGACACCCACGGGGCTCTGTGTGACCCCCAGAGCTGGGTGTGACAGAAGGGCAGCAGCTGGAAGTGCTGGCCCAGCCCAGAACCAGGCAGATGTGGCCATCGGAGTCACAGGGGTTTACCCAAGGGATTCCATTTATCACAATGGATTTTGTCAGGACTTCCAGAAAGGTTAAGTTTTCCTTGGGCTTCAGCTGCTGTGCCCTTATAGAGCTGGGGGCACACAGGGCTTTTAAAAAAGCATTAGAGTTTTTGAAAGGATTATTATTCCCAGCTGTCATTAGAGTAAAAATATTATTTACCAATTTTTAGAGAGTTCTTAACACTATCATCCTACATTTCAAAAGGTTGGAGTTATTTAAATTTATTAATATAAAGGCCAAAAGCTCTTTATGGAGATCAGATAATTTATTCTGCCCCAACAGATTAAATAACACATCAGGTCAAAAAGGTGGAATATCCTTAGCAAGAGACCCAACACCCAGAAATGTTGGGAAATACACACATTAGTTTAATTCAGCCTGGCCCTCATTGAATTCACTACTTATTAATGAGGCTGAAGGTTTTTCAGAGCTCTTTCCCTCCAGGTGCCAGAGCAGCTGTGGCTGCCCCTGGATCCCTGCAGTGTCCCAGGCCAGGCTGGGCAGGGCTTGGAGCAGCCTGGGACAGTGGGAGGTGTCCCTGCCAGGGCAGGGTGGCACCGGAGGGACATTGAGGTCCCTCCCACCCCATCCTGTGATTCCAGGATTCTGTGAAATCATTCCTGGGGGCAGGAGAGAGCAGCGCCGTGAGCGCTCCCAGCCCTGCTGCTCTGCAAACAGAGATGTCCTGGGCACAGAGAGTGACTGCCACACCAAAGTCACCCTCTGGCCTCCCGCCAGCCCCCACTGCCCAGAGCCACTCGTTTGGACAAATTGGAGAGAGGGCAGAGCCAAGGAACAGAATGATGAAGTGCCTGGGGGTACTGCCTCGAGCAGAGAGGGCAGCAGGAGCAGCTTCGGTAGCGCAGGTGAGCTGTGGCTCTGAAGAGGTCACCAAGGGAGGCTGTGTGTGACAGAGAGCCAGGCAGAGTGTAAAATAGCTCTGTGACACGAGAATTATTCAGAGGTCAGGAGGGAAAATTTGGGGTCACGCTGTTTTCATGCCAAATCAGATTTTTCCTGAGAAGAATGACCCCGTCCAGTCCCTGAAGTCACCTGGGCAGACGCACAGTGATTTCCTGAGCAGGGTAAATTGATTCTTGAAAGTAAACTTGCATTGGCAGTAGGTAAGAGCCTGAGCGACCTCTGCTCTTCTCCACCTCCCCTTTCCATGGCAGAGAAGCGCAGGGACTCACAGGTGTGCCAGCAGGGCTCAGGGGTCGGGGGATTTTGGTGTGGGGCGTGCAGGTGCTGTGCTGGAGCAGAGGGATGGGCACGAGCAGATGGAAGGGGAAGAGAAGAAGGAAATGTCAATGAATTCTGAAGTGAGAGGGAGGTTCTCGTGGTCGAGGAATGTGCCTCCCTGTCCATCTGGGTACAGCACGGGCTGGGAGAGCCTTGCTGGGTGTGAGCAGAGCCAGGGGAGCCAAGCAGGAGCCCCAGCCCTGGGCACAGCTGCTGTGGCTCCGGTGGAACACCCAGGGCACCCACGGCTCCTTGGAGGGACCCCACGTTCAGTGACCCAGGCTGGACACTGCTCCCAGCACGGCCACGCCATGGCTGTCCCCGCACGTGGCACTGCCCCAGCCCTCCCTGCCCAGCCCCTCCTGAGGGACAGCAGAGGCTGGCGTCACAAAGGGCAGCAGAAGGTTGAAAATGCACCTCTGCCCTTGCTGTGGGAGCCCCAGGAGGGACAGGGAGCAGGACAGGAGGGGCTGGATCAGAGGCTGATCAGGCAGCAAACAAATGCAGACGCACAGGACTAAATAAAACCTTGCCTGTGATCTCCGTGTCAACAAATTAGACAACTGTGCTGCCAGCTTGGCAGGCTCCTCTTGTTTGCACTGGTAAATCAAGCTCCCAGCCTTTGCAGTTACATGAGAATTTCTAATTTTTCAAATTTTTAATTTTTCAAATTTTTAATTTGTTGTTTTTTTTTTTTTGCTGGCATCATTCCTGAAAGCTGATTATATGGGGATCTGTCTTTGTGTCAAAATCCTGGTTAGTTCTGACTCCCAGAGAATGAACTGTCAGCCCTGGGATGGTCTAATGGATGTGCCAGCCAACATCTGCTGCACCCTCACGGGAGCAGAGGAGTGCCCATTCCATGCTCCCAATCTCCTGGGGTAACTCCTGGGGGTGTGGGGGGGTCCCGGGAAGGGGAACAGCCCCGGGGTCAATGTGGGAAGGGGAACAGCCCTGGGAAAGGCTCCCAGCTTGGAGCACCCACACCGGGGGTCAGGCAGAGCTGACTGAAACCTCCAGTTTGCTCCTCTCAGCACAGTCCTGTGTATTTGAATTCAAGATAAAACCTGTGTGGTTTGTAGCCTTTCTCTCTCCTCTCTTCCAGGGGGTGCATTTCCCATCCCACTCGTCTGAGTGCTGGGATGGGGGCACAGCTCTGCCCTCCGTGCCGAAGGAGCAGAAGATCCCTGGGCCAAGGGCAGCCGAAGCTCCCTCCAGTCGCTGTCAGTCTCGAGGGTTTGGGGAGCTGAGTGTGGTGGATTTTACCGTCTGATGGACCGTGGTATGTCAAGAGCAGTGCCCACCTTGTGCCCAGCCGAGGGCAGGGCTCTGCGGAGCAGAGATTCCCAATTGCCCTGCTGAGACCTCGCAGGGATCCTGAACATTGCCTGGGAGCCTGAGCTGGGCAGCGAAGAGAGCTGTGACAGGAACCTGGGTTTCTGTGGGTGACCGACGGAGAGCTGCAGGTGATTGTCCAGCTGTGCTCTGGCCGTGGGTGACCAACGGAGAGCTGCAGGTGATTGTCCAGCTGTGCTCTGGCCGTGGGTGACCAACGGAGAGCTGCAGGTGATTGTCCAGCTGTGCTCTGGCCGTGGGAGACCAACGGAGAACTGCCAGGTGTTTGTCCAGCTGTGCTCTGGCCGTGAGTGACCAACGGAGAGCTGCCAGGTGTTTGTCCAGCTGTGCTCTGGCCGTGGGTGACCAACGGAGAACTGCCAGGTGTTTGTCCAGCTGTGCTCTGGCCATGGGTGACCAACGGAGAGCTGCAGGTGATTGTCCAGCTGTGCTCTGGCCGTGGGTGACCGACGGAGAGCTGCAGGTGATTGTCCAGCTGTGCTCTGGCCGTGGGTGACCAACGGAGAGCTGCAGGTGTTTGTCCAGCAGCCCCAGCTGTGCTCTGGCCGTGGGTGACCAACAGAGAACTGCCAGGTGTTTGTCCAGCAGCCCCAGCTGTGCTCTGGCCGTGGGTGACCAGTGCAGAGCTGCAGGTGTTTGTCTAGCTGTGCTCTGGCCGTGGGTGACCAGTGCAGAGCTGCCAGGGCTCAGGGCACACGCTCAGGGATGGATGTGCCCATGCCCTGCTGCTGCCTACCCAGGCAGTGCAGGGGCTGTGGCACAGGGCCAGAGCACTGCTGGGGCTGCTGGACAAACACCTGCAGCTCTGCATCGGCCACCCACGGCCAGAGCACAGCTGGACAAACACCTGCAGCTCTGCATCGGCCACCCACGGCCAGAGCACAGCTGGACAAACACCTGGAGGGTCTCCGTCGGTCACCCACGGCCAGAGCACAGCTGGACAAACACCTGGAGGGTCTCCGTCAGTCACCCACGGCCAGAGCACAGCTGGACAAACACCTGGAGGGTCTCCGTCAGTCACCCACGGCCAGAGCACAGCTGGACAAACACCTGGAGGGTCTCCGTCAGTCACCCACGGCCAGAGCACAGCTGGACAAACACCTGCAGCTCTCCGTTGGTCACCCACAGCCAGAGCACAGCTGGACACACACCTGGAGGGTCTCTGTCAGTCACCCATGGCCAGAGCAGAGCTGGACACACACCTGGCACAAGGTCAGGCCAAGGGGCACAGGGGTCGTGCTCTCCCAGGCCGCGGGGCTGCCCGCGGGGTCACCCTGTGTGTGCCCCGAGTGATTTCCCTGCAGCAGCAGCAATTCCATCACAGCAGCCTCGGAACGAGCGGCTCAGGCAGTCAGCAGCAGCTCCCACAAACACTCGTCCTCTCCAAGCCTCTCCTCGTGAAACTTTATGATGCCTTTTTCCTTATGATAATCCAGTGTAAACACAAATTAACGGGACCAGGAGACAACAGCCACAGAACAAAACCAACAGCGATGGTTGCAATCTCCATCTCATCGCTTTTGCTTTCTGTTCGCTCGTGCTCTCTGCTTTGGTTTCCGCGTGCATTATTTTGGTCCTGCTGCTGCTGGATTATTGTGTGCTCTCCACTGCACTCTCAGAAAGCCTGAAGGTCTTTTGTGGTTATACTTTAAAGGTGCCTTTTTTATTTTGCTTGTGAATTTGACTCAACTTTGCTCTGGGTTACTGTTCTGCCTGCAAAACCACTGCACACAATTTTGGAAAAGAAACTGTGTCCAAAGGAAATGTTGGAGACAGCCACACGAACAATTCCCTTGAGCCGTGCCCGTTTCATCCCAAATCTGAATTTGGCTCAGTTTGCAGGGCAGAATTCCCTGTGTGCAGCCCCACACAGACTCACAATGTCCCTGCCCGTGGGACAATCCTCCGTGCTTCCCCACAGCCAAAGCCATCACAGCCCCGCGGGCTCAGCCTCCTCCGGGCACCCCAGCCTGGGGGGCTCACCCTCCAGCCCCACAGCCCTCCCTGGTACCACCCCAGGGGTCTCACCGTGCCCTCCCTCACCCTCCAGCCCTCCCCTCCCCTCCCTGGGTACCACCCCAGGGGTCTCACCGTGCCCTCCCTCACCCTCCAGCCCTCCCCTCCCTGGGCACCACCTCCCTCTGAGCAGCAGAGGTGGGAGAGCCGTGCCAGATCGCAGCAAAAAGCAATATTAATTCCTTTAATTAAATTTCCCTCCGTTATTACTTATTGGGATGAGACAAGCTAGGCTGAGCCACAGCCACAGAGATGTAGAATTGGCAGCTGCACAAATACAGAACAAAATAAGCAAATAAGGAAATAATTCATAACCTCGGTAAATAAAGGCTTTGCAGGGTTTGTTTGCTTTCACAAATGCAAACACGTAGAAATACGTTTGAGCAAAGAGATTCTGCCAAGATTTTCTGTGGGAAACCTGTCCTGGCTGGAGCACAGGCTGCTCCAAATGGAGAAAAGGGATTGGGGTGATGTGTGAGTCCAGCAGAGAGCTGAGGATAAGCAGTGGATGGTTCTGTCCCCTTGTGAGCTGAGATGCAAGTGGAAGGGTAACCTGATAAATGTGAGGGAGGAGAGGCTCTGCTGTGGATGCTCTGTGTCTGATCAGGGCTCTCCTGGTGAGCCCAGCAGAATTCCCACCCCAGAGCAGCTCCCGAGGCTGTGAGGGATGCTCTCCTCTCAGAGATTCCTGGTAAAGGCACAAACACGCGGAAATGCTCCATTCCCCCTTGCTGCAAAAGGAATAATCTGCATGCCAAATGAGATCAAAGCATCACACAAATCCCACTAGTTCCCTCCCAGGAGGGGCTGCTCGGTGCCCAGGGTTTGGTGCCACCCCAGGTGCCACTTGGTCACAGCCTGGCGCCACCTTCTCCTCCCCAAACAGCAACGCTTTGGTCCTGGTGGCACATGAGGAGGACACTCAGCCTCTGCTGTGCCTTTGTGCCACCTGCCCTGGGAGGGAGTGACAGGAGAAGCCGGGGGATGGAAATACAGCCAGGCAGATAGAAATGGACGGGATACAGAAAGCATTTGGGATTTTCATGTGCAAAAGCTTTACCCCAAGGGTAAACCCTTCGTTACCTAAAGGAACGGAAGAGAAGGACAGGACTGGGCAGAGGCATCCTCCATCCCTCCCTTCTCCCAAGCACAACACCTCTGGGAAATGCTGGAGCTGATCTGCTGCAGGATCTGGGATGTGCCACTCCTGTCCCAGGCTCTGAGAGCAGAGCAGATCCACAGCCCGGGGAGGACAGTGAGGGGACAGTGAGGGGACAGTGAGGGGACAGTGCCCTTTGCCTGCTCACAAAGGCGCTGGGGTGTTGAGGCTAAACAAACAGATCCCCAGCCAGAATTGGCTGTGCAAATTCAGATTATCAGCTCCTGCTGCCAACAGCAGATCCTGGCTGGGCTCAGGCCCCGAGATCTGCCGGCCCTGCTCCCTCGGGAGCTGAGCTGGCAGAGCACAGAGCAAAACCCATCCCTGGCACCGGGGCAGGGATGTGACAGATATGACACCGTCTGCAGGAGCAAAACCCATCCCTGGTACCAGGACAGGGATGGGACAGATGTGACACTGTCTGCAGGAGCAAAACCCATCCCTGGTACCGGGACAGGGATGGGACAGATGTGACACTGTCTGCAGGAGCAAAACTCATCCTTTGATAGCAGGACAGGGATGTGACACTGTCTGCAGGAGCAAAACCCATCCCTGGTACCAGGACAGGGATGGGACAGATGTGACACTGTCTGCAGGAGCAAAATCCCATCACTTGGTACTGGGACAGGGATAGGACACTGTCTGCAGGAGCAAAACCCATCCTTTGATAGCAGGACAGGGATAGGACACTGTCTGCAGGAGCAAAACTCATCCTTTGATAGCAGGACAGGGATATGGCACCGTCTGCAGGAGAAAAACTCATCCCTGGTACCGGGACAGGGATGGGACAGATATGACACTGTCTGCAGGAGCAAAACCCATCCCTGGTACCAGGACAGGGATGGGACACTCTCTGCAGGAGCAAAAGCCATCCTTTGAGAGCAGGACAGGGATGTGACACTCTCTGCAGGAGCAAGGGGCTCTCCCCCCCGTTCTAACTGATGCAAAGCCCTTTGCACTGAAATGGTTGCTCTTCAGAGCCCTCCTTTTTTTCCATATGGATCAGCCAGTCAGGAGGTTCCAGCAGAATTCAACCAAATTTTTGTGAGCAGGTGGTTTTCAGTTTTGATTGCTGTAACCACAAAATGAGCCAACAGCTTGACATGAATCTAACCCAGAGTGAGGAAAAAAAGGACATTTTTCATGTATGAAGGAGGGGGATGAAAACATGCATCAAAACAATGCAAAATCTGATTTTTTTCACCCTAGACTTGGTCCAGTGTCTGCACAGTAATCCAAACAAAGCTGATCATATTGTGTGCCAGGTGCTGCTCTGGAGCAGCAGTGACATGATTAATTAAATAGTCACTGGGCCAGAAAAAAGACTGAAAATTAATATGAATTTCTGGCCGTTCCAGCACTTTCTATTAGAGAGACACAGATGAAATACTGAACCTTTGGAGAGAGCAATGGGCCCCACGTGTGCTCCCTGCCCAGGTCAGTCCCTGAGCAGTGCCTGGGGCACAGAGCAAGGTCAGGGCCATGTCCCAGTGTCCAGGGCCACCTGTCCCCAGCCAAGGCCACGTGCCACCCTCCTGCCGGGGCTGTCCTGTGCTCGCACAGGAGCCTGGAGCACACCACACCAGAGCTGCCCTGCTGCACAGGACCAAACACAGCCCAGAGCCACGAGAGCTCTGCGCTTCCACTCGATTGTGCATTCAGGGTATTTCTCTGATAATCTCAAGAACATTGGTATCTATTCACAGGGGGAATGTCACTGCAGGGCCCTGATCCAGAGCTGCTGCACACACATAAATCACAGGATCATTAAAGGGGAACACCTCCAGCAGCATCAATCCAACCTCTGACCAAAGCTCCATGCTCGCTAAACCACCCTGTGACCATAAAACCCACGAAATTCCAGCTCGTTAATGCCCTCAGCATCGGCACCGCAGCTTTGGAATGCAGTATCTGAATGTAAATTTGAAATAACCAACAGGTGATTGATTTCCGTGAACTACCAGCAGGTTTTGCCTTTATGAACCTCACTGAATCATCAAGCGTTTGCTCCAAGTGCTGTTTGCTGAGATTTAACAAGTGCAGAGAGTTTTGTTAATAGCCAGAGCTTTTTTCCAGGAGTGAGGTTCCACCCAGGGCCTGGCAGAGCTGCAGAGGTGACACGGGGCTGTGTGGGCAGCTGGAGACACCCAGCCCCTGCCAGAGCAGGGCCACGCTCCGGGAGGAGCACAGGATGTTTGTGAAATCAATTGGACAAGTTCTGTGTGGCCTGATCAGGAATCATGGAATGTCCTGAGCTGGAAGGACCCTCAGGATCATTGATCAGCTCCTGTCCCTGCACAGACACCCCAAACCCCACCCTGTGCACCCCTGGCAGTGCTGTCCCAACGCTCCTGGAGCTCTGGGGCTGTGCCCATGCCCTGGGCAGTGCCAGCACCTCTGGGGGAGAGCCTTTCCCTGATTCCAACCTCAACCCCCTGCCGCAGACCCCAGAGGAGTCCTCACCTCTGCGCAGGCACGAGCCAGCGCTCCCACCTGTGCTCCAGAGGCAACTTCCAAAGGTAACTTACTCATTGCAGTTATCTATAAATGCCACTGGCTTTGTTCTCATTTGCATATGCAAATCACCACGAGCTTTGTGGAAGGAGAGGACAAGTCCTCACACCCTTTCAGCTCGAGCACATTCCCTGCTGTTTCTGGCTCTCCCAGCCTCACTGCTGGCCGTGTCTGAGAACACAGAGGTAAACAAAAATGAAAAATGAGGAGATGAAGCAGCCACCTGCTCTGCGCCTCAGGGGCTGGGACTCATCCTGAGCGGGAGCCTGCAGGGTCCCCAGGCCTCTAACGGCTCCAGTTGGTTCAGCTCGGCTCCGAGGCCATCTGGCTATCGGGGCTGGCGATTAACACCGCGAGGAGCAGCCGAAATGTTACTGTTCCGAGCACCGAACGTGTTTTGATTAAAGACTAAGAACAGCTACATGAGAAACCTTCAGAGCAACTCAGACTGTGCTGTGGAGAGCCAGCTGAGCCCATGGATGATCCTGCTGATCCTATTGACGATCCTGCTGATCCCACTGCTGATCCCATTGATGATCCTGCTGATCCCATTGATGATCCCATGGACGATTCCCGCTGATGCCATGGATGATCCTGCTGATGCCATGGATGATCCTGCTGATCCCATGGATGACCCTGCTGATCCCATGGATGATCCTGCTGATCCTATGGATGACCCTGCTGATCCCATTGGTGATCCTGCTGATCCTATGGATGATCCTGCTGATCCCATTGGTGATCCTGCTGATGCCATGGATGACCCTGCTGATCCCATGGATGATCCTGCTGATCCCACTGATGATCCTGCTGATCCCATGGATGATCCTGCTGATCCCATGGATGATTCCTGCTGATCCCACTGCTGATCCCATGGATGATCCTGCTGATCCCATGGGTGATCCTGCTGATCCCATTGATGATCCTGCTGATCCTGCTGATCCCATTGATGATCCCAGGGATGATCCTGCCGATCCCATTGGTGGTCCTGCCGATCCCATTGGTGATCCTGATGCTCCCATGGATCCCAGTGCAGGCTGTTCCAAAGGCATCTCCAGAGCTTGGAGTGAGAATTTCCCACTCTCACAGGGAGGCACCGTGGCTGGACCAGCCGTGTGTGACGGGCCCAGGACAAAGGCACAGCTGGGGCTGATCTGCTGAGGAAAGGCCTGAGGAGAAGCAGTTTCTGGGAGCTGAGAGCTGCCCCAGGCAGTGGAGAGCACCGGGAAGGGCTGCCCAGGGCAGCAGCTCCCTCTGTGCCTGCCCAGGTGGGCACTTTTCAAAGGGGACCCACCCAAGGCAGCGCTGGGCTGGGCAGGGGACACGAGACTTCCTCCTCTGGGACCCAGGACAGCACACTGAATGATCTGTGGATCTCTTCTGCCCTTACGAACCAGCGATAAGAGCACTGCTTTTATTTAATTTTTATTATTGACTAGGACTGGCCTTTAGAGAGGAAGATGTTCCACCTTGTCCCTCCCAGAAAGTCCTGGAGCCCTGCTCAGCACCCCCATCACCCCTCCTGTCACTTCACCCAGCTCAGGGCGAGACCTCGGGGTCAGCCCCAGCCTCTGTGGAAGATTTTCTTCCACAGAAAAAGGCAGAACCCACTCACAATCAAGCGTTGGGTTCTGCAGCTTTCAAAGCCTTTCCATATTTATGACAGATACCGCGGATTAACTCCATTTACGAATTTAACAATGATTACAGTTCATTATCCTGCACACAAACAAATATTATCGTGAACAGTGAATTACAGAGTGGCATTCTTTGGGTCTGTGTTTCCACATCCCAAGGAAGGCTCCGTTCCTGGGGCGCAGCTGATCGCCTCTGCTCACTCCGCGGTTTGGCTGCTCCGCTCTGAACACAGCCACAGAGGCAGGAGGGGATGCCCAAAGAGCCCTCCCAGCACAGGGCACTCCTGGGAGGTGCCATTCTGCAGGGACATCCTCACTGCTGGCATGTCACCTATGAACCGAGCTGGCTCTGGCCGCTGGTGCAGCTCCCCTCTCTCGGTCTCTCCCGAGCTGCCCATGAGGTGCCATTCCGCAGGGACACCCTCCCTGCTGGCAGTGTCACCTATTAATGAGCTGCTCACCCACGCAGGGTCTGGCTGCAGGTGCAGCTCCCCTCTCTCAGTCTCTCCCGAGCCACCCGTGAGGTGCCACCCACACAGGGCAGGTCCAGCCAGGCTGGAGCTGGTGTGGCCCTGCTGCAGCCCAGAGACCCCACCCTGGGGTTTGCTCACACGACGGAGGGCAGAGCAGGGCAGGACAGGCACCCCTGCAGCAGGACAGGCACCCCTGCAGCAGGACAGGCACCCCTGCAGCAGGACAGGCTCCTCTGCAGCAGGGCAGGCACCCCCGCAGCAGGACAGGCTCCTCTGCAGCAGGACAGGCACCCCTGCAGCAGGGCAGGCACCCCTGCAGCAGGACAGGCACCCCTGCAGCAGGACAGGCACCTCTGCAGCAGGACAGGCTCCTCTGCAGCAGGACAGGCTCCTCTGCAGCAGGACAGGCTCCTCTGCAGCAGGACAGGCACCCCTGCAGCAGGACAGGCTCCTCTGCAGCAGGACAGGCTCCTCTGCAGCAGGACAGGCACCTCTGCAGCAGGACAGGCTCCTCTGCAGCAGGACAGGCACCCCTGGCAGTCTCATCCCCCCGAGTCAGCCCTCCTGCCCTCACCCCATGGCACGTGGGCACAAAGCTGATCACGCACACCGAGAAATGCCCAAACCCAGGCTGATTCAACCCAAATCCGACAGGAACCTCCCCAGCAGCGTGGCCTGAGCAGCACCTTGGAGAAAGCAGAGGCTGTCCTGTGCAGAGCCAGGAGGGGACTGTCCCAGCCGGGGGACACTCGGAGCTGCAGCTGCACCCACGCCTGGCCTGGCACTCCAGCTCTGCTTGGGGACAGAGCTCTGCAGCTCCACGTTCTGCTGAGAAACATCTTGTGCCAAATCATCATCACTGACAGGGGGATGGGGGAAAATAACAAATCTATTTAGAATTTAATCTTGTCTAATGAAAGGGGAAAACAGAAAAAAAGGAGAAAGCAATGACCTAATTTTATCTCCTCTTAAGCCGTGTGGATGTGGCACTTGGGGACACAGGTTAGTGTGGCCTTGGCACTGCTGGACTCGATGGTCTCAGGGGGCTTTTGCAATTTAAGTGATTCTATGATTTTAAGATAATATCACATTATTTATTCCTCTAGTATTTCCATGGCTGAAACCTCTCCAAGAAAGGATTTGCTTTTAATGATTTTCTCCTCCCTGATTTTAAGGTTAAATTCTGAGATTGTATCATGCATTTCTATTTTGAGATGAGCAGAGATGCAGTGCCAGTGACTGCATCAACAAGCAGGGGAGAAATCACGGAGCCACGAGTCCAGGCAGGGAATTTTAGGAAATATTGACAAGCATTGGTCAGAGTGCTGGGAGGGCAGAGGCTGTGACGCTCCTCCCCACCCTGCCAGAGCTCTTCAGCAGCACAGCTTCACTAGCACAGGATAAATGAACTGCTCTCCCCAAGGAATGGTATCTGGCATCTGGGGAGAGTTCACATTTTGTTCTAAACCTTTTCCTAGATGCTGCTAAAGGCTTGTCAGAGCTTGGTCAGGACCCCAAACCTGGGCAAGGTCCAGCCACTACAGGCAGAACAGTTGAACTTCTTCAGAGCCAGCTAGGGAAGGGCTGGAGCTGGGAGAGCTCTGCACGCCCTCACGGCTGGGGGAGCCGGCAGGGATGGGGATGGGCACAGCCCATCACCCGAACCCCAGAGGTGTCTGTGCTTCCTCAATATTCCACAAATACCCAGCGATGGGGGCAGATCCAGCCCAGAGAGGTCTCAGCCAGCAACAAACAAAGTTCTGCCACAGTGGTGTTGCTGATGATGAATTAACTCTACACGGTCTGGAAGGACCTCAAAATAATTCATGTGTTGAGAACGATAGATCTTGCTAGTGGGGAGTCCTTGGTGAGCAATTAGATGAGTAACTGCCATTTGTTTGGAGAGATGTTCCTTTGGAGATGTTCTGCTGGCAGGTAGAGATGGAGCAGACAAACCAAACCCACGGAAAACTCCACCAGAGCCCAGTTTGTAACTCAAATTAGGTCCATGAGTGCTATCAATTTTCCCTCTCTTTCCTGAAAATCAAGGATTCTGTCCCTTTCAGATCTTTAAATCATGTGCAAAGGTGCAACAGGATTCCATATGTGCAAACATGGCTTTTTCCTTTGGATTATTACAGGAGCAGAGGGGTCCAACAACATTCATTCCACAGCTTTCCATGCACAGATGATAGAGCACTGCTGATGCCTGAATGCCTGCCTTATTCCCTAATTTATTATCCATTTACTTCTAGATTATAATGTCTAATTTATTCCCTAATGTATCCATTTCTCCCCCGATTTAGTCCTCTATCATCCAATCTGGAATTTAAATACAAATAAGTAAATAAATACGCACATTGTGTGTGGCAGGTAAGCAATGAGCCATCACCATTTGGAACAGCGAGAGGAAGATAAAGCACAGAGGAGGAGGGAGGAATTTCTGTTGGAACTCATTGCTCCATCAGGCGTGTGAGGAGGATGGCAGAGGCAGAGCAGGCTGTAGTTATAGCAACCATGTGCTCTGCTGGAATTGCACATTGCCGGGGCCACGGCAGCTCAGCGCCCAGGAAACAGCAGCTCCCATCGCTGGTGAGACAGAGCAGAGCCTGGCCAGAGCCTGCCCCGGCCTCGGGGAGCCACGGAGGCTCCAGAGCCCTCGGGAGGAGCTATGGGAGTGATGGACACTCCAGAGCCCTCGGGAGGAGCTCAGGGGGCCATGGAGGCTCCAGAGCCCTCGGGAGGAGCTCAGGGAGTGATGGAGACTCCAGAGCCCTCGGGAGGAGCTCAGGGAGTGATGGAGGCTCCAGAGCCCTCGGGAGAAGCTATGGGAGCCATGGACACTCCAGAGCCCTCGGGAGGAGCTATGGGAGCCATGGAGGCTCCAGAGCCCTTGGGAGGAGCTCAGGGAGTGATGGAGACTCCAGAGCCCTCGGGAGAAGCTCAGGGAGTGATGGACACTCCAGAGCCCTCGGGAGAAGCTCAGGGAGCCATGGAGGCTCCAGAGCCCTCGGGAGGAGCTCAGGGAGCCATGGAGGCTCCAGAGCCCTCGGGAGAAGCCCGCGCTGGTCAGAGCACAGTGACCAGCACAGCGGAGCCACCAGGCTGGCTTTGCTCCCTGGGCGTGCCCCTCGCAGCTCCCATTGGAATGAACAAATGCTGTGCTCATTCTCATGTGGACTTTCTATTCAAATAATACCGAGTGCTGCTGGTTTTTCATGGGACCACACTGCGATTGGGTTTTTAATAACTCGCTGCTGTTCCAGGTCACCGAGCTGGGCTGCAGCCCCATGGCTCGCGGGGCAGCAGGCGATCAGTGCTCAGCTTTGGAGCACCCAGAGAGGCTTTGAGCAGGACCTGAGCTGCGAGTTGGCCCCAAATACAGGAGACAGAGAGAGCCCTGGGCTGAGAAAGGAGCAGCAGTGCCTGGGCCCTGTGCCCAGTCCCAAACCCCACCAAGCCTCCAGCGGGCACATCCTCTGCACATCGGGGCTGGGCCAGCGGCAAGGAGCGAGAACCAGGGAAAAGGAATTCCCAGGAGTGCTGTGAGCAATCCAGCAGTGCCCGAGTCCGTGTGGGCAGCCCCAGCTCCTGTGGCTCACAACTCGCCAGCACTGCCCCGAGGTGCAGCATCTGCACGGACACAGCAGCTGGTGGAGGCAGCTGCCTGCAAATTAAAGAGTGGCCAAACACCGATGCCAGGATTTGGGCTGAATCAATAGGGCAGATAAAATGTTAATTGTGATTTCATCGGTCACTGCGCCCGGCCTGCGACTCCTGGCCTGACTTGGTTGGACTTCAAAAAGCGTCGCTGCTGAATGAGAGATTTGCTGCCTGTGCTCCTCTGTGCCCTCTGTGACCCTTCTGAGCATTAGTGACAGCCACAGAGTGCCCAGGGGTCCCTGTCACCGTGCTGAGGTCACCATGCTGCCTGCAGGGGCCCTGAGCCCAGCCCAGCCCCGGGGCACGGCAGGAGCGGAGCAGGGACATGGAGCTGCTGCCCCAGAGGTGTCCGGGAGAGCTGTCAGTGCCAACGCTCCCAGACCATCCCCACGGCAAACGTGGGCTCAGCTCTTTGCGAAAACTCTGCTCATCCACAGCAGCCGAGGGAGCCCTGCAGGCTGCAGCCTCCGGCAGCACATCCCTGGATTTTCGGAATTCTGCTGCTCTCCTGAACCCAGCTGGGGACAGAACTGGCAGCCACACAGCACAAACATTGTCACCCTGCTCACACCAGCCTGAACCCTGCAGTGACAGCGCCGACAGGCCAAGCTGAGGAGCAGGCACAGAGCCTGGAGGAGCTTGGGCAGGCCTGGAATGCGATGGATGTGCCATGGGCTGTCTGGGCTGGGCCTGCTGAGCCTCCCGTGTGATTCCAAATGTCAGCTCAGTCCTCGGAAGCTGATGGAGCCTTTGCTCCCCTGCCCTGCTGCCCACCATGTCCAGGTATCTCATGGCCTTTCCCTGCTCCACATCTGACCATCAAACCTTTCTGTACGGCGCAGATAAACCAAACTACCTCGTGCCAAACCCTGCCTGAATAAAGAAAAACTGTGCTGAACAGCAGGCAAAAGAATCGATGTCAGCCACCTGCATCTGTACTGTGCAGCCCAAGCCACCTCCACCAGGAGATTATTGTGGCACTCAGGTTTCTGGCACTGGCCCTGGATTGCCATCCCCAGCGTGGGTCCCTCCCCTGTCCCACCTGCACCCCAGGGCATGGGGCAGGTGTGCTTTTGGCTCTGTCCCTGTCCCACTCACACCCCAGGGCTTGGGGCAGGTGTCGTTTGGTTCTGTCCCTGTCCCTCCTGCAGCCCAGGGCGTGGGGCAGGTGTCACTTTGTCCTCTGTCCCTGTCCCTCCTGCAGCCCAGGGCGTGGGGCAGGTGTCACTTTGTCCTCTGTCCCTGTCCCTCCTGCAGCCCAGGGCGTGGGGCAGGTGTCACTTTGTCCTCTGTCCCTGTCCCTCCTGCAGCCCAGGGTTAATGATCTGCCACCAAAGCCCCACAGTGCTGATCCACACAGGGGAAAGGGATGGTTCTGCTGCCACACCAATCACACACCGTTCATTAGGTTTGTCTCAATAAAACCAAAGCACATCAGAGGCACATTAAGGACAGTGAGAACAGGCAGCTCATGGCACAGAAGGGAGAAATGTCCTCACTGTGTTCCTGCCTCTGGGGCCAACCCTCCCTCGTGTGAATCCTGCTCCTCACCCCCGGAAAGGCTGCAGTGCCAAACCCTGCGGGCTCATCGAGAACCCCTGAGCACAAATCCCATTTGGTGAGGGACTGGGTGGCCATGACAGTGTGTCACACTGGAGCTGGGCTTGCGTTGTGCTCTGGCCCAGGAGGATAAAAATTAAAAATCTCATCAAAAGAGATGAGACTTACACCACTTCAAACAAGTCCAGATTGAGTAAAAAGTAGTGGAACAAAAAAGAAATGTGGGCAATTAAATTTATTAAGGAAAGCAATTTCGCTGTGCTGAAAGAACCAACCCAACACACAGGATCCAGAACGAGCAGCCAGCATGGAACAAAGGCTCAGCCAAATTTCAAGGTTGCTAAAATTCAGCCAGGGAAAGTTTCAGTGATCTACAACTGAAAGGAAAATGGATCCAAGTCTAAAAGGAAGAAACAGAGAAACCAGGGAATGCTGGAAAAAGCCATCAGGAACACAGCAGAGAACGAGCAAAACCTGTTCGGAGCACACAGGTGCTGCTTGGAGCCCCAGAACAGCTCCACCTGCGCTCCCAGCAGGCCCAGCCCGGAGCTTGCTGCCTTTCCTGTTTGCTCCATCAGCTGGCAGAGCAGCTCCGCTCTGCACGGCTGTGAGCAGAACCATTCCCATCTCCACAGCAGCTTTCCCTCTGCTCCCCACCCCTGTACCGAGCGCTCCCTGGCCGAGGAGCTCCGGGGAACTGCTCAGGGAGCGTCCACCAGGGCTCTGTGCCGAGCCCACGAGTCCAGAGCTCAGACAAGCTCTCCCGAGAGCCTCCCGGGGCTGCAGGGAGGCAGCAGCCTCCTCCCGAGCCGCTCTGCAGAGCAGATGTGATTTCATTCTCTGGGCATTGTCAGTCTGGGCACAGGCAGCCAGAGCTGCAGTCACACGGAGAATACGGTGAATTCCTGCTGAAAAAACCAGATGGAGGAAGGAAGTGAGGCTGTCACAGCCTCGGGAGTCACTCTCTGCACTGACTCCTCTATCGCCAGCTGTAAAACACGGAATTAATGCCAGCCATCCTCCACCTGCCTGGACTCGGCAATCACAGAGCTTTTCCAAAAAAAGGCAAAAATTATCTTGCTTGCATTGGTGTTTTGCTGTCTGCTCCATTACATCCCAGTGGGAACAACCTCTGTGGGCACCTGATCTGATAAAATCCTGTGCTGGGCACAGCTCGTGTCCCTTGCCCGCGGGGCACCGCGGTGACATGGGCAGTGCTGCCCTGCCAGAACCAACACCAAAGTCCCAATGCCACGGCAGTGTCCCAGGCTGGATTGCTGGGCAGGGTGACCCCACAGTGCCCAGCTCCCCCCGAGCCCCGCTGGGCAGCCCCCGAGCTGGGATCCACCACGGCCAGCCCGCCCGGCATCGCCCCAGCCGTGCCAGCCGTGCCAGCCGTGCCAGCCGTGCCAGCTGTGCCAGCCGTGCCAGCCGTGCCAGCTGTGCCAGCTGTGCCAGCTGTGCCAGCCGTGCCAGCCGTGCCAGCTGTGCCAGCCGTGCCAGCCGTGCCAGCTGTGCCAGCCGTGCCAGCTGTGCCAGCTGTGCCAGCCGTGCCAGCTGTGCGAGCCATGCCAGCTGTGCCAGCCGTGCCAGCCGTGCCAGCGCCCACGGTGGGGGATGCAGGGGCACCTCCCCAGCACAGCCCCAAGGAAAAACACAGAAAAAGACTTAAGGAATGAGTTACACCAAGTTATTAAAAACTTATGACTCAAGAATGGCAGTTAGCTCGCTGTATCCGAGAGGCGCCCGAGCCCAAAATCTCCGCACTAGAGGAGATTCTGAGGAGAGGCAGCTTTGAAAAGCAAAGTAAAAAGCATAACAAGGCACAGGGGAGCAGAAACTAAACAAACCCAGACTCGAAATAGGCATTTGCTTTTGCCAGGCAGGGTATGTGCCATGGGAGCCACTTAAAAGGAGCTCTGCGTGGTGTGGTTTCTTTGGATCTTTTTATTGATTCCCTTTAAATTTCTGGCCAAAGAGAATTATAGTTCTGAGCCAGGAGTTCAGGAGGATTTTGTAAGTTAATCTGCAGGAGGTCAGGTTGGAGGTTTGGCACAAAGTGCCCAGCCCCAGCCCAGTCAGCCCTGGAGCTGCAGGGCTGACCCACACCGAGTGTCCCATGGTCACCAACAGCACACAGCCACTGCCCCAGGCTGCTCCAAACCCCACCCAACCCACCCTGGACACCTCCAGGGATGGGGCAGCCACAGCTCCTGGGGGCAGCCACAGCTCCTGGGGGCAGCCACAGCTCCTGGGGGCAGCCACAGATTCTGGGGGCAGCCTGAGCCTCGGGCCTCCCCTCCCTCGGCTCTTCCCAATATCTGACCTCAATCACCTCTCTCAGCATTCCCTGCATGTGACACTCGGTACACTTGTCCCTTTTCATCCCACACGGGGCCATCTCCATCCCCTGCCAAGCACTGACAGCTCAGGGACAGGGGCAGACACTTGGGGTTTCTCCTGTTGGTTTCATGGAATTATTTCTGCTTTCCTCGCTCATTTTTAGAAAAGAGATAGATTAATTCCCATAAAAAATATTTCAGTTATTATTCCCAGGGTACCGTTTGCTCTCCCCTTTCTTTCTTTTTGTGCTTTCAGTAGCAGTGAAAAAGGGATGAAGAAAAATAAATGACATTATCAGCCATTTTGAGAACAAAACCAAAAGTTTTCAAAAGTCTCTTTATAGTGTTCATTACTTCCATGACATCAAAGTGGTTTTCTCTTGAGTAAGCAGTTGACTTTTAAACCATGGGACAGATGAAGAAAGCAAATTTCACAGAAAATAATGATAATTTAAAAGTAATTTTTCCAAGAGAAAGCATTTAAAAATGAAATCCATAAAAATAAATCTAAGCACTTCTTAGCTGAACCTAAGATGATTTAAAAGACACAAATGAGGGATGATTCTACTGCCAGAAATGGATGGAGGTCACACTGGAAGCTTCCTTCTTTCTTTCCCATTTCTGTATTGAGCACATTTTCCAAAGCATCTGCTAAATTTTAAATGAAATGCAGGTCTGGAATTGGGAAGCACCCTTGGGATGCTCAGGCACAGAGCCCACGTCCTCTGCCAGGTGCTGCAGAGTGACACTGTGGTGTTTGCCCTTTGGTTGGGCTGGAGATCAGGGAAAGGTTCTCCCCCAGAGGTGCTGGCACTGCCCAGGGCATGGGCACAGCCCCAGAGCTCCAGGAGCGTTGGGACAGCGCTGCCAGGGGTGCCCAGGGTGGGATTTTGGGTGTCTGAGCAGTGACAGGGCTTGGATCAATGATCCTGTGGGTCCCGCCCAGCTCAGGATATTCCTTGAGTCTCTGCAAGGTTCTGAATCCACCCGTGGGCCTGAAGCTTTCAGGAAATGTGAGTGGGAGGAGGAGCTCACCCCAGCCCAGCTCCTGCCCCGTCCCAGCCCCAGCCCTGCACGCAGCCAAAATCGCCGTGTGCTCCTCCTCACACTGCAGGAGTCCTTTGGAAATCCCAACGCAAAGGGCACCGAACAGAAACAAACGTTCTGCAGGAGATCAGGTTCCAGTGGAAGCAGCCCACGTTCCTCTCCCCATCAATCAGCCAAGCCCTCTCGCACTGGATAAACCAATTTATGGTAATGGACGAGTCAATAGCAGCTTCAAATGGCTCAGTGAACCAGGAGAAGATTGCACCAAGTTCCCGGTGTGGTTTGCCCTGCAGCACGAGGGAATCCTTGAATGTGGAAATGGAGAGTGTTTGTGTCACTCACAGTCTGTTCAGAGGCACAGAGCCTGGCTGCTCCTGCTCACCCTGGGGAGCAGCGTGGCTGAGCAGGGATGATCATGCAGGGATGCTGTGCAGGGATGCTGAGCAGGGATGATCATGCAGGGATGCTGAGCAGGGATGCTGAGCAGGGATGCTGAGCAGGGATGCTGTGCAGGGATGCTGAGCAGGGATGCTGTGCAGGGATGCTGTGCAGGGATGATCATGCAGGGATGCTGAGCAGGGATGCTGAGCAGGGATGCTGAGCAGGCTGGTATTTGCTGGCAGGGATGCTGAGCAGGGATGCTGTGCAGGGATGCTGAGCAGGGATGCTGTGCAGGGATGCTGAGCAGGGATGCTGAGCAGGGATGCTGAGCAGGGATGCTGAGCAGGGATGCTGAGTAGGGATGCTGAGCAGGCTGGTATTTGCTGGCAGGGATGCTGAGCAGGGGCAGCGCCTCACCCCCAGCCCACAGGTGCTTTCCTCCAGGAAATCCAAACCTCGCTGCTGATGTACTGAGCTGCAGTCCAAGACATTCCTGCAGTGCAAGAACACTCCCAGAGCAGGGGAGGGTGAGGTCCCCACGTGTGGGGCTGGGTGTCCCCCTGGGGATGGACACACACACAGGCGCTGCTGGAGCTCATCCCCCTGGGCTCGGTGGCTGAGGCTGCACTTGCTTCATGCCAAACACAGAAAGAAATCTTGTAGCTTCAGTGTTTCAATCAAATAAAACGTTCCATTCCACATGAGATCCCTTTTTTCCCCTTCATTTTCAGGTCAGTGAACTGTCACCCTGCTCCTGCTGTAAAATACGAGGCAGTGTTTAGGAAGAAAAGCGCCACTTCAGAGCATCAGGGCCACAAGTTCCCTGCTGCAAATGTCAGCACCCAGGCTTTAACGTGCTTTAAAAGTCCTTTCCCTCATTCTTCTGAGTGAAATCCCATTTTTCACGTATTTCATGAATTGCCGAGTTCCATCTGCCCCTTCTGCCCTGCTGGCAGAGGAAGGACAGCTCCGCAGAGGGTCAGACAGGGCAGGAAGGAGGAAACCTCGGAGCGCAGCAGGGGCTGGGGCCGTGCCCAGGCTGGGTGAGGAGCAGAGCAGCCCAGGGCTGCCCCATGGCCCTGGGCACGAAGGCTCTCAGGCTCCTGCTCTGTGCCTCGGAGCTGCACACACCTCCCCGCAGGCTCCAGCTCGTTTCTGTCTCTCCTGCTGCTCGCACAGGAAGAGAGGAGGTTGCTGTCCCTCTGTCTCTCACCACAACCTCGTGGCCCACAGGTCAAGGGAGGTGAGGGCATCACCTATGCCTGAAACCAAATCTTTTTGTGGGAGGGGCTGCTCTGGGGCCACGGGATCTGCAGCTGGGTATTCCCCACTTCTCCCACAATTATTAAGGTGTCTCCTTTTCCAGATTCTGCCCAAAACTCATCTGGTGTCTATTATTTGAAAGACCCAAGGCTTCATCTCTTTTCCTCCAAGCTCAGTTTCACCCCCATGAATTCAGTGTCAGCGAGAACTGCACTTATGAACTCCAAATCCACCTCCTCCCATCACCCCCGACCAGATTCCATCCAACGTGCAGTGATGGAAAAATAAAATTCCTATTTACTTCAGAGGCTGTGCAGCAGACCTATCGATTACTGACTGCTCCCTGGGGCTGTCCTGTTGACTTC
Source organism: Acanthiza pusilla (assembly GCA_036630365.1). Lineage (NCBI taxonomy): Eukaryota > Metazoa > Chordata > Aves > Passeriformes > Acanthizidae > Acanthiza > Acanthiza pusilla. Next base: position 840,656 of record JAXCHO010000001.1, on the reverse strand, counting down.
AGAGGAACCAACTGTGCAGAAAAGTTCTATTTCATGTAAAGAAGGCTGAGAGGATCGAGGGCAGTGCCTCACAGACAGCACAGAGTGTGACAGGACGTGGCTGAGCCAGAGCAGAGGCAGCTCCAGGGGAAGCTTTGCTCTCTGCAAACACTCTGGGGATGAGCCCTGGGACAGGAGGAGAGGCTGAGACAACACTGGCTAGGAACTGTGAATATAAAGGGTTTGGGCTGGGAGCAGACACTGCCAGGCAGCGAGGCTGGGGAAGGCTTTGGGGGGCGAGGCTGGGAACGTGCGCGTGATGGGTTATTGGGGATGGGTTATTGAGGGATGGGTTATTGAGGATGGGTTATTGGGGATGGGTTATTGATGATCGGTTATTGGGGATGGGTTATTGGGGATGGGTTATTGGGGATGGGTTATTGAGGATGGGTTATTGGGGATGGGTTATTGGGGATGGGTTATTGGGGATGGGTTATTGGGGATGGGTTATTGGGGATGGGTTATTGGGGATGGGTTATTGGGGATGGGTTATTGGGGATAGTTTATTGAGGGATGGGTTATTGGGGATGGGTTATTGGGGATGGGTTATTGGGGATGGAGCCCGTGGGGCCCTGCAGAGCTGCACTGCTCCAGGGTCACAGCCCCACCGCCCACAGCCTGCCTGCGCCCAGCGGCTCTCACACACGGGAGGGAGGAACAGCAGGTGAGCAGGAAAATGTCTGGGAAACGCTCATGGCCACACCTGCCCACGGCCACTCGCCGCCACACCTGCCCATGGCCACACCTGCCCACGGCCACTCACCCCACACCTGCCCACGGCCGCTCACCCCACACCTGCCCATGGCCACTCACCCCACACCTGCCCACAGCCACTCACCCCACGCCTGCCCACGGCCGCCACGCCAGCCCCTCTGTGCTCCTGGCCACCGCTCCCCGCCAGCAGCATTCCAATATCGATGTCTCCAGGATTCAGCTGCTGCCCTCTCCTGACTCATGGGCAGCAGATGGCACAAATGACACCCCTTTTATTTTCTGGATGGATTCGTATCGCCCTGCCAAGATGCTGGTTTTTTTTGCCAGTTGTACATTGTGTTAGCAGTCACAAAGAGCGGCTTTGCTCTGAAATGGAGCAAACCTGCAGCCACAGACGAGTCAAAGTGGCAATGAATTGTCAGTTAGAGCAGGTTCAAGTTATTTAAGAGGTTTTAATAACTAGCTTTAGTTTGATTCCCTGGGTTTGCTTGTGCTTTGCTGAGTTTGTTTGCAGCAGCACATTTGATGCTGTACATCATCACAGCAGCAGCTCTTCCTGAAGCTGATTTCATTATCATTTGGTAAATTGAATCCTTGTCACAAATTTTCCAAAGATGGTAAATAAATGTCTCCTGCCCAGACTCCTGGCCTGGCAGAGGCTCAGGAGCTCTCTGGGGTCAGTGCTGCCCGGCAGAGCCGCAGGCAGAGGGAGCAGCCCTGCCCTGCCCTGCTCTGCTCTGCTCTCCCAGCCCCTCTGGTGCAGCTCCAGGTGGACTGTCCCTCCCTGACAAGAGATTTTCACTTTTTACTCAGGCTGGGTTTGTCAGCCACTTCAAGCCCTGAGTCCTCTTCTGAGCCTTTCCCCACCCACAGCTTTACACTTCACATCGTTGCATTTCAGGATGGGGTGTTCACAAACATCTCCCATTTTCAATCCTTTTTATTGCAATTCTGACCTCCAGAGCTCCTGTGCTGCCTCCCTGCTCCAGGTCACCAGCACATTTTACAAGTTCTCCATCACAGAAGTCACAAATTAAAATACAGAAGAGACTGCAGAGCCACACAGGTCCCTCTGGGCCCCTCCCTGGAGAGGCTCTCCAGATCTTCAGACAGCAAATACTGAAATAAATTTCTCTAAAGCCCTTTGTGCATCCTACACCAAGACACAGCTCTCTGTCCTACCTGGGAATGCAAAAAAGGTTTATCATAACTATGTGTTTCCCTTTTACCTCCAGGCCGGTTAATTAGACTCATCTCATTCACGTTTGACCAACCCATGATGGTTGTTCTATTTTGATTTTAGTCTCCTCTTCCAAGTGTTCTGGGCTGAATTTTTTTTACTGATTAATTTCAGAGCCTTTCCAAGAACTGGATAGGCTTTTTAGTCAATAATAAACTGGACTGTACTTTTTCCCTTTACATTTAGGATCTGTATTTGCATTTTGATAGTTCTGAGACCTCCTCTGAGCTCCACAAGCTGTTAAATACGATTGCTCCTTGTTCCTAAATAATTTAGATTAATTCTTTCTAATTCTGAAGAGAATTCCCTCAGATGCTGTGGCCTGGCCTACCCAGCACATCCAAACAAACTCTCATTGGTTTGTTCTCTGTCCCAGTCCCTTATGCCACCCCTGGTCAGAACTAACCAGGTTGTCAGGGCACTTCAGACGCTTCTGCAAACAGCCACCACGTCTGCATTTCCTCTCCTGTTTCTGATGTATTTATAAGCACTGTGTTCTCCTGCTCGTGCCTCCCTTGCCAAACAAAGCACACCCTCCATTCAGGCCCTTCCTCTCAGCGCAGTGTGCTGTGCTCTGCCTTCACCTTCAGCCCTCGCCGAGTGCCTTTCACCTCTCCAGACCTTCACACCCCAGAGGAGCTCTCCGTGCTGCCCTGAGCCTGTGTGCTCTGTCCCTGCGCCCCTGGGGATGGAATATATCCCCCCAGGGATGGAATATATCCCCCCAGGGATGGAACATAACACCCAGGGATGGAATATACCCACCCAGGAATGGAATATATCCCCCCAGGAATACTCAGCTGCTCTGCCCAAGGTATCCACCCCAGGGATGCTCAGGTGCTCTGCTCAAGGTATGCACCCAGGGATGCTCAGGTGCTCTGCCCAAGGTATCCACCCCAGGGATGCTCAGGTGCTCTGCTCAAGGTATGCACCCCAGGGATGCTCAGGTGCTCTGCTCAAGGTATGCACCCAGGGGTGCTCAGGTGCTCTGCTCATGGGATCCCTCTCCACACCTCATCCCTTTCCCACCCCATCTTCCCGAGGGACTCTCCCTGCACCTGCAGTGGTCACCTGCTCCCCAAATCGTCACACTGAATGGCAGCCCCTTGTCCTTTCCCACAGGAACACCTCTGCCGTTCCCATCAGCCTCTCTCAGACTCCCAGCCACCTTCAGTTCTCACAGCAGGACATGTCCCTGTCCCCAGAGCTGCTCTGCCACCAGCCTCGGGCCCTGCATCTCCTGAAGCTCCACAATCAGCGGTGCAGGCAGCCGTGTCCCACAGCTTTCAGAGTCAATCCTGGGGGTGCAGAAAGGGGAAAGGGAGGAGAAATGTCCGAGGGGAACTCTGGAAGCCCCAAAGCCTGGCGCAGTGCCCATTTCCCACTGAAGTCAGTGCTGGCACCTGCTCCCTCCGCAGCTCGGAGTCCATCAGAGCAGAGCAGTGAATAATTTCTCTCCTTCCCCCTCTGCTGGTGTGCCGAGCGCTGCGACTCCGATCGATAGAGGACTGGAGGCTTTCAGGCACTAATTCTGAGTTACAAGCACTCCGTTTCTTTCCCAAGTCCTACAAATCCTCCAACAACCCAAAGTTAACCTCCCAGCCGTGGGGCTCCGGGGGATTGCTGCTCTTGCCCTCTCACATCTCTGATCACTTCCCCTCCCTCGCTGTCAAAGTCTCAAGTGCTTCATTTTCTCAGATAAAGAACAATGTACATGAGAGGGATGAAGCAAAAAAAGCACCTTGCAATTAAATATTTTAATAGACATTTTGAAGATGGTTTTGAAAGGATTTCAAATTAATATTAACAATGGTATGCATCAAGGGGCTCAGGCTGAACAAAACCCATCACGTTGCTAAAGAATGAAGTGTAAAAATAATAACCTGTAATATTGTGTACCCTCTTGCCTCTCCCCAGGACAGACACGCTGGAATTGCTGCGTACAGCAGCTCTTCAGCCCCCACATTCACAGCAGGCTCATGGCAGCTGTGGTTGTTCCTTTGGTGACTCTCGCTGGCTCTTTGGACCCCCAGGTCATTGTCCCCCGCAGTGTGCCCTGCACAGCCCTGCACTGCCCCACTCCGAGCTCAGCACTCCGGAACATTCCGCCAGTGTGGCAGTGGAACTTCCCCTCACCACCAGACCATCCCCACATCTGAGACTGAGCACACTCTGCCGAGGAAAACATTATTTCCATTGCGTTTGGCTTAAACCCACTTATTTATAATTAAGTTACTGATCTGTGCGTTGGTGTAAAACGACTCTACAACATAAGTGCAGCAATAACCCAGAACGAAATCTTTAAATAACAATTGTCAAGTGAGAAGATATATATAGAATATATCAAAACTAATAGCGTTCATCCATCTTTCTAAACAAGTTAAATGTGCCTGTTTCTTCTGGAAAATCTGTGTTTGCTCATTGAACATTTTATTTTCATTACATTTGAACCTTTCAGCAGAAATAAAATACACAATCAAAGTAGGATGGGTGTTTTGATTGGTTTGCAGGCACTTACACATTAGAAGAAAAGGAAATGCATTAAGATTCACAGAGACATTCGTGCTGGTGACCACTGGGAAGAAGCAATTGAAACAGGAACACGTAACCAGGGCTGACAGCTCCAGCACAGATCCTGTTCACCAGGTGGTGTAGAACAGGATTCCAGGAAAGGGAAGTCTGCATTTGGGACATTTACAGGGAGTTTGGACAGAGAACTCTAAAACTCAGAGGGGGCAGGCTGCTCGAGCCACGAGGGCAAACTCCGTGACATCCTCAGAACGTCCCACACAGCCTGCACCCAGCCCAGCTCAGCTGGAAACCAAAATGCTCCTCTCTGAGCAGGTCCCTCATGGCAGCATCTGCTTTTCCTCAGGGCAGTCAGAACAGCCAAACCCTGCTGGCCTTGCACTCCCAGCTGCGAAGAGCTGGTACCCAGGGAGCTCAGGCACCTCTCTGGCTCCTCACCCACAGACAGCCTCAGGGCAAGGGGCCCTAAGCAAACTGAATCCAGCAGTGACAACCCAAATTCTGGAAGGAATTCATTCCCTTAAAATGCAGGGAATACACCTGACCATTCCTGGGCAATGTACAGCTGCTTGTCCCACCACTGGGACCCATTTTGAATAAATAATTTGGTGACTTACCTGGCTCTCAGGAGCAGCAGGAACGTCTGGTCATCACTGACACCAGCAGACCTGAAAGAGAAACAGATTTTGTTGTTCAAAAAGCACATTAAACACACTGTCCATGAGGAATTCTAAGGAAGCTGAGCTGCTCTTTGTCAGTGCTCACTGCACACTGCTTGGTTCAGCTTCGAGCTACTACATTATGCACCCAGCTCTGGGGCTAGACAGGAGCACAGAGAATCACAGCCACGAGAATTTGAAGAAGTGTTGCTCCTAAAGCAATTAATTATCTTAAATACTTCCAAGCCTTTGTGAACAGACGTAACCTCATAAAGAACCCATCATCCTCAAGTTCCTCAGCTCACCGTATCTTCACGTTCATTGCTGACACTACTGAATTTCCTTTTGGATTCTTTAAAGACATCTCATTTATCTTTATTGGATTTCCTTTCACTTGGGTTTAAAGTTAAGCCATGCAGGAGAAGTTAAGCTGTAGCAGAGGAGAAGTAATCAGTGCATAAAGTCTGAATCTTAACGAAGGCTGTCCCGACTTGCTGAAAATGCAGAATATTGTGCAAAACGCTGCTCTAAGGGGTGCCTCAGCCACAGCTCTGTGTGTGCTGTCACAGGTGGCAGAGCTGGGAAAGGCTCACTGCCCTTCAGGAGGCTGAGTCTGGAGCACCTGGAAGTTACCAAATTCTGCCAGACCCCCAGAAAAAATCAGGAGAACAGGAGAGTATTTGGTGTTGAAGCAGCAGAACTGATCCCTGGCACACAGGAGCCAGAGGCGAGGCCAAGGCTGGGAGAACAAACACAGAGAATGACACAATGGTTTGAGTTGAAAGGACCTTCACCATCATCCGTTCCCAGCCCCTGCCATGGCAGGGACACCTTTTCCTATCCCAGGGTGCTCCGAGCCCTGTCCAGCCTGGCCTGGACGCTGTGTCTGACAGCACACGGACACAGGGCTTGGGTCAGCCTGAGGCTGCAGAGCTCCTGCAGGGGGGAGGCTCCAAGGGAAGCCAATAAGATCCAATGCATTGAAAAAGCAAAGCCATTTTTCACCATCACTTTTGTGCCTGTGCCCTGCTCAGCCCTGCCATATCCTGTGTGATGTCAGACACAGCCCTACAAGATCCACCTCCCCTTTGACTCATCCTGCAGCTCCCCGTAAGGGCTCTCTGCAGACACAGGCACAAACACTTCACCAACCAAGTGCAGAAAGCAGATTTATCAAACACTCTGAACCCCAAGAGGAGTCCCTGCATGAATAACACAAACTGACTGGGCCCGGAGAATTTAGCACACGTGGAATAAAGAGATTTGGCGGCGCTAAATCAAGGATTAGCATTGCTCGTGCAGCTCGGCTGTCGGTGCAGCCCCAGATTTGCAGAGCAGTGAATCAAAGGCGCCAGGAAATGGCCCACGGTTTGCATTTTGATCTGCCAGGAGCTGCAGCTCTGACTCGGCTCTGCCGTTCGCGCTGCCGGAGCAGATCCATCACGCACCAAGTGGGGAGTGCTGGGCGCTCCCCCTCTCCCCTGCTGTAAATCTCCCCTCTGAGTTATGGCAGACTTCACATTTAAGAGAGCCAATTAGAAAATATGGATGCTCAAGGTATACTCGTGCTGTTTACCTAAAATTGATTAAAGGCTGGAGCAAATAACTCCTCCATCATCTGTCCCAAGGGTGCAAATATAGACACTGCCAAATGCTTGGGTTTACTTCCACCACTACATTAAACAGCTCAGCTCATAAATGGCACTTTGAGGAATACGGGCTCAGCTGCAGGGCTTTGAATCTTCCCTGATATACTGACATTATTTGAAGTTTATCTTTATTGAGCTTCGAGTATGATATGGTAAAAGGAAAAAAAACCCAGTAAAACTTCCATGAAATGAGTTACAGATGCAGCTGCTTTAACAGAGATTGCAAAATCATGCGGTTATTCCACATGCTGCTGCTGAGAGTGTGCTTCACCCTGCGCTACAGCACTCCAAGGAACAAAGGAAATGGAGCAACATTCAAGATGAAAACAGCCCCGAAGGAGACGTGTCGTCATCCTGTGCCATAACTCCTTTTTGGATGCTCTCCACCATGACTCACACATTTCAGCAGCTCTTTTGATGCCATTATAGTCATTTCTGAAGCCTCCTAATCTCAGCGGTACCCGCAAATCGGAATAGCTGGAATAGCTTCACTGGAATTCCAGGGTGACTGTGCGCAGCTGACTGCAGTGATTCTGCTGTGGGTTCCTTTTCCAATTATTTGTCTAATCCACCTGTGATCCATTCGTGAGCACAAATCCATCCCACGCTACACGCACCTGCAATTCCTTATCACTGACACTGGACTTTGTTGCCACAGTTTCAATTTACACTTCAATATCACAAGAAAGAGATGGAGAATGTCTCTTTCCCTGACCAGCATCTCAATGCTCTGGATTACAAAACTGTCTGCACAGAACTGAAAAACTCACTTACGTTGCCCTGGTTTCCTGCAGAACAGGGGAAGGAAAAGATATTTGGAATCACTGATCATTCCAAGAGGTGTTAAAAGAAAAATATTTTAAAAGCATAACTAAAATAAACTTAACACACTGATGAATCAAAAAGTTCAAATGTCTGGTGTAGGATAAATATATATATATATATCTTGGCAGTGTTCAATCTTACTCCTATCAATGTGATACTAAAGATTTTCAGAAGGAAGTGGCAATTAAAAAAAAATCTGAACAAGCTATCAATAAATCAAGCAAAATAATACAGTTTTAAAGCCTCCATCTGCTGTATATCTCATAATTAATGTGTTTCTCAAATCGTGCTGGGATTACATTTATATGTCTATTGAAAAAATCTTCTGCAAAAATGTCCTCCAGTCCCAAACTGAAATAGTAGAACAAGTGCTAGCAGCTTCTCCTCCAATCCTAATTTCTAACGTCCTCCTTGAAATTCATTTTAATTTCCTGATTTTCATAGGAATTTCACTTTCACATTTAAATGGCTGAGCTGAGGCTCCTTGAACACAGCCTTGATCCAAACTGAGGGGCAGGCAGAGAAAACAGCTCCTGCCGGGAATTCTCTGTTTCTGTTTCAAAACTGTATTTTATTTTTCACCCAACACACTTCAGAATTGCAGTTTTTCACCAAGGCCTTGTTTTGTTAGCCAGGATTTCTTTCCTGTGGGATGGGGAGAGCCTGGTGGGATCCTCCTCAGACCAAAGGCACGAGCCGTGATGGAACTGTGCTCATTGTGATTTTTCTGTTTGGTTTGTTCTGCAGCCTAGAGTTGCCTCTGATGGCCCCAAATTCCCCTGCTCAGGTGCCGTGCCCAGGATCCAGGCTGGGCACAAATATCACCCCTGTTGGATGGAAATTTAAAAAGAGCAATAAAAGTGCTTTAAAAACGAAATGCAGCAAGGCCAGGAGGCAAACGCAGGTTCAGACCTCTTGGCCACTCCCAAGTTAATCTGGGGTTTCACAGCACCGTTTAGCTGTCTGGGGGAAATAATTGAGTGGAAATCTGTTTAAAGTCCTGCACTTTGATTTTATCTAGGAATACAGATAATCAATCTCTGGGCTGAAAGCTGCGGATTACAAAATGAACCAGAGCAAATGGGAATTTTATTGGCTCCGAAATAAACATGAAGGGGCCAGCAGAGATGACCTTGTGGTGGGTGGACGGCAGCAGGGAGGAGAGGCTGCCAGCCTCACTTTATCACCCAGGGCATCTTCCCCAGGAGGAATCCCAACTTCCAGAGCACAAACCAGCCCCGGGGAGGAGCTGAGTGGCTCCTGCAGCTTTGGACAACATTCTCAGCAGCTTGGGGCATCCTTGGGTGTCCTGAGCAGGGCCAGGAGCTGCACTCGGTGACCCTCACGGGTCCTGTCCAGCTCAGGAGATGCTGGGAGTCTGACAGGTGAGAGGGAAGGCTTTTCCCTGCCCAGCTGTGCTCTGGACCTTCTGGGACCCTGGCAGGTGAGAGGGAAGGCTTTTCCCTGCCCAGCCACGCTCTGGACCTGCTGGGACCTGAGAGATGAGAGGGAAGGCTTTTCCCTGCCCAGCTGTGCTCTGGACCTGCTGGGACCCTGGCAGGTGACAGGGAAGGCTTTTCCTTGCCCAGCCACGCTCTGGACCTGCTGTCCTGCCTGCCCTGGGTCACGGTTTGACCCTGGCCAAATGCCAGGCACCTGTGACATCTGCTCTCTCTGCTCTCTCTGCTGCAGCTGTGCAGAGGAGAGGGAAAATAACACAAACACTGCACTCAGGAGTTGAGATAAATCACTGACAAGGAGGACGCACAAGAGACAGGACAAGGCCATGAAAACTTAGAGTTGCAAAAGCAACTGAAAGTTTGCCAAGGCAAAACCAGCAGACCTTGCAAGGGTGGTGGGGACAGCGAGGAGCCAGCGCAGAGCCATCCCACCACACTCTGAGATTCCACTGCTCACACACCTCAGCGTGTGAGAAACTGAGCTCCGATATCCAAATCTGCCCAACGCTAAAAAAGGCTTTGGAAAAATCTCTCCCCTCCTCAAAAAAATTTCTAAGCCCCATTGGGCTTTTTTGTGAAATAGCTTTTTCCTCCCCTTTCAGTGTAACACAATATCTTATTCAAGAGCCAGAGAGCTGTCAGTTTTTATGTTATGATAATCTTCTCAAGCATCCAATTCTATTCTGCTTCTTCCCTTCATGCTGTCACTCACATCCCAGCCTGTCACAAAAGAAAATGGCTGAATACATTAATTACAACTTGTTAGACCTCCATATAGTTAATGCTATTGAGAAAATCAAATCACTTGGAAAAGAGCTGAAGAGAAACAGTTGCTGCTATTGCAGAATCTTTATGCGTCGCACTTCAAAGCTGGAGCTTTGCAAGACAACAAAAATGATTATTATAGAGAATGAGAAAATCAAATACAACTTGATCCTCTACCCTTGGAATGTTTTCTGAATGCATTACAATATATATTTTCTATCCCGGCAAGAGCAGTTGAACACTTTTCACATATTACCTTCTTTTATGGTCTAATTACAAATACCAGTTTGGAAATTACAGAATAAAAACTCTCTGCAGCTAGGAGGAGACCCAGGTCCCCACTCACACAAGCATCCCAGAGGAGAGCGAGGGCTCCGTTAGTGTGAGCAGAAGATAACTCTGCTGGCTCTGAGGAGACAAAGAGCTGTCCTGGGCTGGTGAAGGAGGCACTGACCCCTCAGGGATGCTCTGAGCCTGACTGCTGTGGCTCTGTGCGGGACAGGGTTGGATTTAAAAAAAAAAAATAAATAAAATTTAAAAATCCAGACATACACCAAACTGTTCTGCTTTAAAATGATCCATTTCCAATCTGAGACCTGACAATCGCTGTTCAGCTCCAGCACAAAGCCACGACACCCCATCAGCCTTCCCTGGCAGTGAAAGGAGCCAAGGGCAGGATTTACCTGTGGCTCACCAGAGAGCTCTGCAGGGACTCCGAGCAGAACTTCTGTGAGGACTGTGCTGCTGATGGAAGGTGACTTCACTGAACACAAAGCAGAGAAATTCTTCCCAGATCTGTTCTCTTTATACCTCAGGGACATTGAATTAGCCTCATACTAGAATGAATACACTCTCCCATGTATTAAACCATTGTAGTAGTGGGGAAAGACAATAAAATCTTTTTGGCTTTGAAGAAGTTACCTGAACAGCAAGACAAAAATAAAAACACCTTTGAATGACACTGATCTTGTCCCTTTGTGCCAGTCCCAGTTCAGATTCCAGACTGAGGCACAACCTGGCAGGGCTGGGGGATCCATGGCTGCCCAGAGAGGCTGTGGCTGCCCCTGGATCCCTGGCAGTGTCCAGGGCCAGGCTGGACAGGGCTTGGAGCAGCCTGGGACAGTGGGAGGTGTCCCTGCCATGGCAGGGGTGGGATGGGATGCTCTGTAAGGTCCCTGCCCACCCAGAGCAGTCTGCAGCTGTCTGACTGAGCAGCTGTGCTGTAGCACTGGTGGCACTGGTGGCACTGGTGGCACTGGTGGCACTGGTGGCACTGGTGGCACTGGTGGCACTGGTGCCATGGAGCCGTGCCCCAAGCACAGCTGGGATGAGCCATGGCCTCACTTGAGGACCTTTTGGGCATTTCCCACAGATGTTCATCCTCGGAGCAGCCCTGGGGATGGCAGTGCCACAGCAGTGTGGGGACAGTGACCTGTCCTTCCCCAGAGTGCCTTCAGTGCCCGCCTGCCCTCCCTGCAGCTCTCCCAGGCACTGCTGTACTTGGACTCTCCCCCTTCCTCCTCGCTCCTGTTTCTGTCCCAGCACAGCTCCTCGGGACGATAGGAACAGAGGCAGAACAACAACGAAGTGAAGCAAACACCTCCCAGCCTCTGCTGGACCCAGCAGCTCCTTCACACAGAGAGCACTCTGTAAAGAGCAGAGGCACACTGCCCCCAAAGCTGAACGCCTTTGCTGAATAACTGAAGCCAAAAACTCTCCAGAACTGCCCAGACAGGTCAGTGGCACAGAGGGGGAAGCACTCAGCTCTCTGGGAAGGAAAGGTAATGCAAACTTGTGAAAAGGTGAGCTGTACCCCAGGCCAGGTCTATGGGAAACATCAGCAGCACCGAGGACCAGCCAAGGAAAGGTCCCCTCCGTGTGCCCACCTGACCTGCCCTGGAGCTGCTGAGGGTGCTCTGGGATGGGAAATCGCTGAGCCAATTGGCACAGAGCTAGGGCCCAATTTGCCCGAGCAGATGTCAAATGGCCATTAGCATTACAATGATTAGTAAACTGAAATTACATCTTATGGGTTTAGTGCCTTAGATCAGGCGTTAACCTGCCTTAATTAAATTGCATCTCAGTAATTGATTTCACAGGGCTGAACTGTAAGTAACAAATTGGAGATGATCTGGGGTTTTATCTGGTGAGAAAACATAAATCAGCCTTCACACGTTGCATTACCTCCTGTCTCCATCCCTCTGTGGGGCCCTTCACTGCACTGCCTTTACCTGCACAAAACCTCCCCAAATTCTCACCCACACCTAACTCTGCTGCCTTTACCTGCACACAGCCTGCCCCGACTCCACACCTAACTCTGCTGCCTTTACCTGCACACAACTTCCCCAGCTTCACACCCACACCTAGCTCTGCTGCCTTTACCTGCACACAGCCTGCCCCGACTCCACACCTAACTCTGCTGCCTTTACCTGCACACAACCTCCCCAACTCCACACCCACACCTAACTCTGCTGCCTTTACCTGCAGCCTCCCCAACTCCACAGCCACACCTAAATCTGCTGCCTTCACCTGCACACAACCTCCCCAACTTCACACCCACACCTAACTCTGCTGCTTTTCCTCTCCAGAAGATCAGAGTCAGGGCTGGGCATGGCAGGGCGGGCAGCACTCACCCTCTGATCCCTGGATCCTCTCCCAGAGCCCTTTCCGTGTGCAGAGCCACAATTATCTGTTCTGCTCCCCCAGGCACGGCCGGGGAGTGACTGAGTGTGCACGATAGGATGGCACTGGGGCAGGGAAGCAGCCAGGGCACAGCGATCCTTGTGTGACCTGAGCTTCTCCCAGCCCTTCCTGCACTGTCACAGCTATTGGAATAGAGTGACAAGGGAATTAGAGCAGCTTCGTTTGCTTTTGGCTCAAGTATTGTCAAACACACGAGAGGGGAGCGATCAGAGTGACCAACACTGATCAGTTCACCATCCCAGTGCCCACCCAGGCTCTTCCCCAAGGAAGGGCTGCACATGAGCTTTGTGTCAATCAGAGCCTTTCAGAACAAGGGTCTGGAGCAAGAGCAGCAGCACTGGGCTCGAGGGCGAGGAGGAGGAGTGGCAGCATGAGCTGCCCTCAGTGCAGGCCCCAGAGTGACCCAAAGAGCTCCTCAGCCCCTGAGCACTGTCACCCCCTGGCACCTGCAGCCACTGCAGACACCCCGAGGGGATCAGCGCTGCCTGCCCCGAGGGGCATGAGCAGCTCAGGGCTCCAGAGAGCTCCAGAGAGCCACGACCAGCCCAGCCCTGCGCCCCAGAGGGCACCACGTCCTCCCCTGTCCCTGAGCTCCAGAGAGCCACGACCAGCCCAGCCCTGAGCCCCAGAGGGCACCACGTCCTCTCCTGTGCCTGAGCTCCAGAGAGCCATGGTCCATCCAGCCCTGAGCCCCAGAGGGCACCACATCCTCTCCTGTGGCTCTGCTTTACGTGACATTCCTGTGCCTCCCAGAGGAGCTGTCACTCCAGTGCAGCTCAGCGCAGCCATAACAACAGGCTGGAAAATTGCTTCAAACACATTTTTACACTGCCTGCCTGGGTGCTGTCACCCTGCAGGAGTGTCTGGGACGTCCACTCATGCAAAGAGCCCCCCACACCCACCAGGGTCCCTGCCCAAGCAGCTCCCAGCGAAGTGCACTCTCAGAGGTGACTGGGGGAGGAAAGCTCTCCGCAGGAAGCACATCTCGGCTGGGAGGATCGTGGCATTTACAAATATCACACACACCTACACTTGGCATGCAACACGTGTCCCTGAGCTGTGCTGCTGATCCAGGTAGGTCTGTAATGAGCAGTGCCAGGCTGCCTCAGCGAGAGGCAGAGCCATCAGAGCTCCCCAAAGCCTCGGTGATAACCCAGGCACGCTCTGACTGCATCCATCTAGAATATGAGCTTAGAACAACACACTAATTATTCATGGGCTATTAGTGCTCCTTTTCCCTGCAGCACAAGACACAGAGAAAGCCTCAGAATCCCATTTTTCTTCACTTGCAAATAGCAGGAGCAGAATGGAGCAAATTATTCCAAAAAGCACCTCTGAGGAAGAGACAGCACAAACAAAACGCCATTCAAAGACCCCAGGCCACATGTTCCCACAATGACGAGCAGCAAAGCCACCTCCTGCCACTGACTGCTAAGGAAAGCAAGGCAACCTTTTCGTTCTTTTTTTCCCTGAAATGATTTACAGCTGCATCATTCCACATCTTCCCACTGTGTTTGCTCTTGCGCTTGTACTGAATCCCTCAGTGTCACATTTCAGCAGCTCCTGAAACACGGCGCCCTGAGGATTCACACGCGGGAGATGAACCACGGGAGCAGCAGGGGAAGGGCAGAGCATTGCAGTGAGGAGCTGCAGGGATCCCAGCGCTGCAGACCAGAGCCTGGCACCGAGCCCTGCTCCCGGATTCGCCCCTTTGCTGTTTCCTGGACCCCACACCAGTTTTTGGGGTCAGTCACACGAGCCTGGCACCGAGCCCTGCTGCTGGATTTACCCCTTTGCTGTTCCCCGGACTCCACACCAGTTTTTGGGGTCAGTCACATGAGCCTGGCACCGAGCCCTGCTCCCGGATTCGCCCCTTTGCTGTGTCCTGGACTCCACACCAGTTTTTGGGGTCAGTCACACAACTAATTATTAACACAGCGTGTCACTAGTTGTTCTAAGCGTGCTGTAACTTCTTCCAGTTATGCAGCAGGACCCAGAGACTGATGACTTCTTTCATTTTCGGGTGTGTCATACCCCCCACGCTTCCGAGGAAGCTGGAGCTTTGCAGAGACTGACAGCTCTCTTGGTGGCCAACAGCAATAAACAGACTCAATTAAATTTTATTACCAGTATTTTTTCTAACATGTCCATTGAAACACCCACTTGTCACCGTTCCCAGGTGCTGTCACCGGTGCTGTGCCAGCAGCCCGTGTCACCCGTGCAGGGGGAGAGGGACAGGAGCAGCTCTGCAGGGCACAGCAGCCCAGGGAGGGGAGGCTGCAGTGGGCAAGGGAAATCAGACACCACACAGGAGCTGAAATATCATTCCCTGTGCCTGCTGACACTGCTCTGTGCTCAGCTTGATCAAACCCTGCCGACACCTGACAGGTGACACCTCCGTGGATTTCTTGAAAATCAGGAGCTGTAGAAAGATGCAGCTGGTCCCAGCAGCACACAGGAGATTTGCAAGATAAAAGCCAAACACAGCTGTACAAGAAAAACACTGCCAGTCACTGGGAGGCTCTGTGATGAGCTGACAGCGAGAGCTGTGCTGCACAGCTCCTCAGGCAGCACTGGGGGTGGGACACCCCGAGCCCCCGGCCGAGCTCAGCCCACCCTGGAGAGCCTCACCGAGCACAGCTCTGCGCTTGGCAATCATAAACCAAATTACCTCTTCCTGTTGAGTTACCCTAAATCACAGGGCCTGTCCAGCTCAGGGAAACCTGCCCTTACCCAATTGTCCCCAGATTCATTGCTGTCACAGAAGCACCACTTCCTCCAGCTATACGACCACGAGGAGTGTCTCATCTGGCCAGGAATGAGGAGGGATCGAGCAGAAAAACTTCTTTGGGTTAGAGCCTGTTCTCCCTCCAGCACTGCAGCCTGGGGAGGGATGCTGAGGGAATTGGGAACGGCGGCAGCAGAGGCAGGAGGCAGAGGCACAGGCTGGGCACTCACCTGTCCTGCAGGGCAGGTTGGTCCCCAGGCAGTGACCGGGGCCGTGCTCTGTCACTGCTGTGACAGCAGGGAGGGGACAGCACCTGCGGGAGGCGGGGTGAGGACACACCGTGACCTTCGCTCTCAGTGAGAAACAGAGACACCCCAAACACTCCTCAGCTGGTGCTCCCAGCTGGAGCTGGCCTGGCACCCTTGGTGGATCCCCCGAGAAAGGGCTGTGGTACCGAGCAAGGGCTCTGGTACCGAGCAAGGGCTCTGGTACCAAGAAAGGGCTCTGGTACCGAGAAAGGGCTCTGGTACCGAGAAAGGGCTCTGGTACCGAGAAAGGGCTCTGGTACCGAGAAAGGGCTCTGGTACCGAGAAAGGGCTCTGGTACCAAGAAAGGGCTCTGGTACCAAGAAAGGGCTCTGGTACCCAGAAAGGGCTCTGGTACCGAGATCGCACCTGCAACGAGCCACTGCCTACTGTCAGCAGACTATTGGCACATTGTTATTGCTCCTGCTGGTTATTTCGAGGACACAGCTCCTGGACCCTGCCCTAAATCCCTCCTCTGCACTCACAGCAGCGCCAGCCCCGCAGCCCCTGGTCCCAGAGTGCCAGTGACTGTACCCTTGTCTCAGCGATGGCACTTTACCACCTGGAATTGCTCCTGTTACACAATGAAGTGATGTGCAAGGCGATGTGAATTGCTGCTTTAATAGCCTTTCATTGTCTAATGTCCATGTTCATAAAATATTCAGGCGCCACTTTCGCTGCTCTGGGGCTGCAGAACGAGTGCTGAGCTCAGAGGAGCTGTGCCCACGCGGAGCTGCTGCTGATTAACCACACCGAGCTCCCCTCCTCACCCACCCCGGGTCATTTAGTGACCACAACTCCTGCCCGCTCCAAAGGACACCGACTGCCGCCCCTGCTGTCCGTGGGGAGCGTTTGGGAGCTGCAGAGCAGAGTGAGCGCTGCCCTCAGCTCCTCCGAGCGCCAGCGCAGCTCTCGGAGCTTTTATTAGCTCGGAGATGCAAGGCCTGGTTATTCGTGCTCTCTGCTCAGCTCCTCTCAGCAATTAGGCTTCCTCCCCAGCAGAAATGTCTTTATCACTTGGCATTTCCCAGCTGAGCACACGCTCATCACAAGCTCTGATTTGTTTATTCCGCTCCGAGCTCACTATCATTACCGTTCGTCCCACAATGCACGTTCCTTGTTATTTCCAATGAGCAAACATGGAGTTCAGCTGCTTGCAGCACAGGCCAGGGCTGACCCGCAGGTGTGCAAGGCCAAACCCCCTGGCTGCACCCCCTGAGACCCACGGCCAGTCCAGCAGAGCCCCACCAGGACTGGGGGCAGCTCCGAGCCCAGAGTCGCTGCTGAAGTCTCTCCCACGCATTTGAAGGATGCACATCCACCCCGTACTGTCTGAGCAGAAGGCTCAAGGGAGCAGAAAAGTGTTTGGGGAGCTGCCTGGGCCAGAATTAGCCTTGCTAACACATCTGGGATCAGGCAAGGCAGGATCCAGGGGACAGTTTGATGGCAGATGAAATCCCCAGGTGACCACAGCGCCCTGGGCTGGGGCTGCAAGGAGAGTGCAAACTCCAGTGAAATGTGGCTCCTGCGCTGGGGCATCTGCAGTGACAGGAGGCAACTGAGGAATATTTTTTAAATGCCTTTGGAGTGATTTTAAGTAATATTTCAAAGTTACTTTTGTTTATACCTTCACATCAATCATTCCCAATGGGAGATTTACCTGCCATTGGACATGGAGATGTGGGGGACCAAGAGCTCCAGAAAATGAAACACTTGGGTGTTTCATTGAAACCAATGAAAATGAAACCTGCACCAATTAAACACTGTCATTGGGAGAGCTTGCATCTCTTGTTTGTTTTTAATTAGGAATCAAGGCTGTTAATGCGGAATATCCTGTTGCCATCCCTCCACAGAATAATAAATAATCTTCTCGCTGTGACTAAGCAAAAGAAACACCCTGTACATTAAAGCTGGTGATCCGAGCCTGCTGAACTCAAATCCGGAGGCTCCTGCTCCCACCCATTCCCCATCAACCCTTATTCAGTCAAACTCCCACTGCAATCATTAATTGGTTTCACTGAAGGAGTGAAAGGAAACTGATAGTTCTGATATCATCCATTCATGCCTTCTCTTTCACCTCAGCAGATCACATGGAATTTTACCATCTTCCCACTCCCGTGCCAAAGCTCCTCAGCAACCTAACCAGACAGAAGGAACACAGAGCGCAGTGAAACCCCAGGGCTGCTACTCCAGCCCTGCTTTGAGCTCCTGCAGATGATTATGGAGTTACAAGGCATTTTCTGCATGGGCTGTGGTCATTTCCGAGGGTTGTCCATCCAAGCCTTTACTGCTACATCATCTTTGACCCTCCTCAGGGAGGAGATTGCCACTTTGTGCCAAATCACCACTTCCTTCAAACCAACTGATCAGGAGCTCAACTGAAAAAATTCACCCAGCAAAATTACCAGGATTCACATAGCAAAAAAAGGGAGATTTGCCCAAATGAACACGAAAAAACCCTGAAATACAAAAATGAAAGAATCCAGAAAGATCATCTGGTCTGTGCAAAGCTGAATTTCTTTTCAGCATCCAGCATGACAAGCAAGTCATGTCTCCAACCCACACTGACATTATCACCTGCAAACCACTCTGCACTTCATCATAATTTCATCATTCAGGGTATTGGACATTTTTAATTAGCTCTTCTCTGTTTCTAAAGAGAAATTGCTGGCACAAGTAAAAATCTTTGTAATTATTGGCAAGTTAAAGTAAGGTAGAAAATAACTCATTGGGAGGTTTCTCTTTTTTTTCCTTAAGTCATTAAATGATTGAGATGATAGAAGAAGGAAGAATCTGACAGATTAAACAGTTCTTGAGGAGACGTGTCAGCTTCAATAATTTCAGAGCACTAGAGCTGTCAGGCTTTCAAAATAGAAAAGACTGTATCTATAGAAAACAAGGCTCTCCTAATTGGCATGCATGAAAACAGAAATTGGGGCTAGAGCTCTGTGGTTAAAGGCTTTGCTGATGACAGATACCTGTGGGGTGGTTCTCCTGCTCCAGGAGATGGTCAGTTTGGGGCTGCACAGACCCCCAGCAGCCCAGGTGGGGAGCAGCCCTCACCTGGCAGGGCTCAGGGGCTGCTTCTCCTGACTCGGTGCTCCCAGAGCTCTACAATTGTCTTTTGTAGCTCTGCTCCCTGCGGTGGCACATCCACAGCTCGTGAAACTCAGCCTGGGCAAACCCAGCCCCACGGCAGGTTCTGGGCCATTTCTCTGTGAAACGGTTATTAGATAAAAGGGGGCTTGGAAGGGAAATTGGTGACAATGCTGCCAGTCAAAAGGTCAAACTACTGCCAAAATTCATTGTTTCCAAGGGTGCAGCAAGGGAAATAGAAGTTTGGGCTGAAAATGCCCATGTTCTGCTGCCTGAGAAAAAGATAATGTCTGATATTGGACCAAGGGGTAAGAGATCCAACTCTGTTTGTGTACCTCAATGCAAACAGGCAGAGATTGCAGTAATTCCACCCTGGATCCCTGGCTGGCCCTGGCAGACCCCAGCTGGGCACCTCCTGCCCTTTTCCTGGAAAGGCCTGGAGCCCCGTGCCCAGCGCAGGGCTTTATTCACCAGATCCGATCCCAGCTCCATCACACAGCTCCACACCACACCCAGAGCAGGGTTTTGTTCACCAGATTCAATCCCAGCTCCATCACAGAGCTCCACACCACACCCAGAGCAGGGTTTTGTTCACCAGATTCAATCCCAGCTCCATCACACAGCTCCACACCACTGACTGCACTGCCCCTGCACTCATCTCCAGAGTGCACCAAACCCCAGAGCTGCACACACAGCCAAACACAAAGTGACTGTTGGCTCCAAAATCCAATGACAGAGCTGAGCAATAAAAACCCCAGGTGGCTTTCTCCAAGACCTGTCTGTCCCAGGCCAGCAGAGTGCCAGAAGAGTGATTCCATTTGTCATCTCTGCACTTCCCAAATCTGACTTTCATGGAGAAGAGCCTTCCACAATGCATGTCAACCTTTATTAATCTGATTTTCTTCTTCCTCTCCAAAGATATTTAATGGTTTAGTAATGATCAATATTCTTGCTCCGATGATAAACAGAGACAAATGAGGCTGTGCAGCCTGGCTGGGATTTGTAATTACCACCTCCCCAGGCATCCAATTCCAGCTGATGGGAGGGTGACAAGAGCTGCCGGGTGGCTCTGACAGAGATGCATTTGCAGAGGGCACTCGGCCTGCAGCTGTCACAGGCTCATTTCCTGCTCCACATCCACCCACTGTCCCCAGCACAGTCCGGTGTGGGTGCCTTAAACAAAATGCCCTGGCACGGCTCCTGATGAATTCCTGAGGCAGTAGCTCAGAGCCATCAGCTGCCGCCTCGCCCCGAGGTGGGGAAGCCACCGAGAGCTTCGCTCAGCAGCAGGCTTTGGGACAAGGTGGGATCGATTGCTCACACCCGGAGCAGAGGGGCCAGGGCAGAGCACAGCAGAGCTGCAGCTTTGCTCCATCCCCAAGCCCTTCCCCGGGGCAGGAGCACACCTGAGCTGGGGTGTGGTGTCCCACCTGCCGTGGGAAGGTGACAAACACCGCAGCCTGTGACATGGCTCAGCTCCCCTGGGGCAGAGCCACCCCAGGGGAAGGTGTCCCTGCCACGGCAGGAGCTTGGAACAGGAGGAGCTTTAAGGCTCCTTCCAGCACAAACCATTTCAGGATTCTGTGGACAGAACGAGACTGGGATGGGGCAGAGGGAAGGACTCCAAAGACCTCAGCGTCTCAAGGGAAAATAAGGCTCCAGTGGGTTTTGATGGAATGAGTTGGAGAGTGGGGATTCCCTCCCCATGTCCTGTCAGAAAGGAGGCTGGGATGGCAAGGCAGGAGGCTGGGGGTGGCACAGGGCTGCAGCAAGGGAGACACCAGGACAGCCCTGCCCTTGCCCAGCAGCACCCGAACACAGCAAGGCACAGAATAATCGCACTCCTGAAGGCACTGCAGCCCCAGCAGCAATGCAAGACCCCTCTTGTTCCCCACTGCGGGGGGATTTCACCAAAGAACCTTTGCTCACTGCACACACCGGCGCACAGCGATGGCTCCTGGAGCTGCAGAGAACGGCTGCATTTCCTGTGCTCAGCCATTTGTGCCTCTCCTTTCCCAAAATCCAGCAGCCACAGATAATCCAGGTTATTTCAGCCCAAAATCGAGGTGCCATTCAGACAGTTCAGGTTCCAATCTGGGTTATTGCAGCCCAAAATCCAGGTGTCATTCAGACAGCTCAGGTTCCAATCTGGGTTATTGCAGCCCAATATCAATGTATCATTCAGACAGTTCAGGTTCCAATCCGGGTTGTTTCAGCCCAAAATCAATGTATCACTCAGACAGTTCAGGTTCCAATCCGGGTTGTTTCAGCCCAAAATCAATGTATCACTCAGACAGTTCAGGTTCCAATCCGGGTTGTTTCAGCCCAAAATCGAGGTGTCATTCAGACAGCTCAGGTTCCAATCCGGGTCGTTTCAGCCCAATATAAATGTATCATTCAGACAATCAGGTTCCAATCTGGGTTATTGCAGCCCAATATCAATGTATCATTCAGACAGTTCAGGTTCCTTTCAGCTACTGTGTCTTCAACCATTTAAAGTGTTTTAAGTCGAATTGTGTTTTCATTATCATGTTAAAACAAAGAGGAGATTCTGATGCCTTTGATCTTGTTTAGGAGTGATCAAAATTCATTGTTATTGTTATAAAGAAGAAAACATCTGTATTAGCAGATTTTCACTAGAATTATTCTGATACTTTATGTATGCATACCAGAGTGCCAACTTCAAAGGAATTTCACAAACCTACAGCAGCTGAAGATGCAGACTCAGATTTTTCTTTCCCATTATAAACCAAATAGGGCAGATAAAAGCTTTCCTAACCTTGGGGTGCTCTCCTCACAGTGCCAAAGGCTCCCTGACACACACAAGGGAGCCACATCCAGCTCAAGAACAAACACAACTTGATGACTTTCTCCCAGATCACACAAAAGAATTTGAAATACATGGTAAGCGCTTGTTTGGGATCTGAGCTGAAAGAATCAGAATTTTTGAACAGGGACAGAAGAAAAATGTGAAGCTTGATACTTGCCTAATGTCCAGTCCTGCCTGGGCTGGCCAAGGAAAGGTTAAGAGTGACAGACATGTCAATATATTGGAATAAAAGTCACCATTCTCTGTTACTGTGCAAGACAAGATCTGGAGTGCAGGAAATGAAGCAAAACGCAGCCCCAAAGGAGCAGGAGCTGCCCGTGAGAGGAGGCAGTGGGCACAGAGCAGTCAGACCGATGGCTGCAGCTCCGTGCTCCACAGCCACCGCAGGGCTCCAGCAGCAAGGACAGCCCCGGAGCACAGTCCCCTCCAGGGACAGCCTCTCCATCGGGGCTGGAGAGCATCCTGGCGTGGGTGCCTCGGGGAGCTGCCCCGGCCCAGCCCGGGAGCTCTGTGCGCCCAAGAACGGGTGGGGTGGCTCCAGGGGTGGCTCCAGGGGTGGCTCCAGGGGTGGCTCCAGGGGTGGCTCCAGGGGTGTCCCTCCGGGGGTGGCACTCCGGGTGTGGCACTCCAAGGGTGGCTCCAGGGGTGGCTCCAGGGGTGGCTCCAGGGGTGGCTCCAGGGGTGGCTCCAGGGGTGTTCCTCCAGGGGTGGCACTCCGGGGGTGTCACTCCAGGGGGTGTCACTCCAGGGGGTGTCACTCCAGGGGTGGCACTCCGGGGGTGTCACTCCGGGGGTGGCACTCCGGGGGTGGCACTCCAAGGGTGGCACTCCAGGGGTGGCGCTCCGGGGGTGGCGCTCCAGGGGTGGCTCCAGGGGTGTCCCTCCAGGGGTGTCACTCCGGGGGGTGGCACTCCGGGTGTGGCACTCCAAGGGTGGCTCCAGGGGTGGCTCCAGGGGTGGCTCCAGGGGTGGCTCCAGGGGTGGCTCCAGGGGTGTTCCTCCAGGGGTGGCACTCCGGGGGTGTCACTCCAGGGGGTGTCACTCCAGGGGGTGTCACTCCAGGGGTGGCACTCCGGGGGTGTCACTCCGGGGGTGGCACTCCGGGGGTGGCACTCCAAGGGTGGCACTCCAGGGGTGGCGCTCCGGGGGTGGCGCTCCAGGGGTGGCTCCAGGGGTGTCCCTCCAGGGGTGTCACTCCGGGGGGTGTCACTCCGGGGGTGTCACTCCGGGGGTGTCACTCCGGGGGTGTCACTCCAGGGGTCGCACTCCAGGGGTGTCACTCCGGGGGTGTCACTCCGGGGGTGTCACTCCGGGGGTGTCACTCCAGGGGTGTCACTCCAGGGGTGGCACTCCAGGGGTGGCACTCCAAGGGGTGGCACTCCAGGGGTGTCACTCCAGCTGCTCTCTGAGCAGAGCTGAGAGCTGCAGCTCTGCCCACCAGGATGGCACATCCCTCACTCTCTGCTGCTGGCAGCACTGCCAGAGCTCCCAGGCACGGCAGGGCTGCCCTGGAGGAGCACAGGACAGTGACCACTGCTGACACCAGCGGGACACTGCCAGAGATCCCAGCGGGTCCTGTTTCTGCTCTGCCAAATCAAAGCCACACAGCCCAGAACCACAGCACTGCCCTGGCACTGCCACACCACCGGGCTCCCTGAGAGCTTCTGATGCTCCTGCACACCCCAGACCCTCCTGCACACACCCAGACCCTCCTGCACACACCCAAACCCTCCTGTGCACCCCAAACCCTCCTGTGCACCCCTGCACACCCCAAACCCTCCTGCACACACCCAGACCCTCCTGTCCCCTCCTGCACACCCCAAACCCTCCTGCACACACCCAGACCCTCCTGTCCATCCCTGCACACCCCAAACGCTCCTGTCCACCCCTGCACACCCCAAACCCTCCTGCACACACCCAGACCCTCCTGTCCATCCCTGCACACACCCCAAACCCTCCTGCACACACCCCAAACCCTCCTGTCCATCCCTGCACACACTCCAAACCCTCCTGTCCATCCCTGCACACACCCCAAACCCTCCTGCACACACCCAGACCCTCCTGTCCATCCCTGCACACACCCCAAACCCTCCTGTCCTCTCCTGCACACCCCGAACCCTCCTGCACACACCCAGACCCTCCTGTCCATCCCTGCACACACCCCAAACCCTCCTGCACACACCCAGACCCTCCTGTCCATCCCTGCACACACCCCAAACCCTCCTGTCCTCTCCTGCACACCCCAAACCCTCCTGCACACACCCAGACCCTCCCGAGCCTCCCGTGAGCTCTCTGTCCCTGCTAACACACACGTTGTACCTCAGCTTTGGTAAACCAAAACACTAAAAAATTTAATGCTTCCCAGTAAATGTGATGCATTTCCTGAGGAAAATGAAGAGATGGGTTTTTAGCAATTATTCAATTAGCAATTGTTGTGTGTACAAGGAAGCTGATTTATGGGCAGCTGCTCACGGAGGCAAGGCTTTAATTGGGCAGTGTGCTCCTGCCTTCTCCCCAGCCTCGGCTGTTTAATTAATGTTAAACAGTTCAATACCCATTTAACCTGGCAGCATATGGAGAATTTAACCAACACTGCGGAGGGAGGAGAGCTCCATTCCTTTCTAATTGGACTGTAATAACACAAAGAGCTCTGAAGTGCAAACCTGTGAGCTGAAACAGATTCAACACCAAGAATACACCCAGGTTTTCAGAAATGTGACTTTGCTTTCACAAATTGTGTCTAACCCCCTGCAACTGTGGCCTTGTTCCTACAAGTTCCAGAAATAAGAAAAGAGAGAGATTAAGAGAGAAGAAAACCAACAAAAATGGGCATCACAATATGACCTGATCAGGCATCCTGCAAAGCCACCCAGGAAAAGAGCAGAACCCAGGGCCAAACCACACGGGAAAAGAGCAGAACCCAGGGCCAAAGCACACGGGAAAAGAGCAGAACCCAGGGCCAAAGCACACGGGAAAGGAGCAGAACCCAGGGCCAAAGCACCCAGGAAAGGAGCAGAACCCAGGGCCAAAGCACCCAGGAAAGGAGCAGAACCCAGGGCCAAACCCAGACAGCTCTGTTTCCAAGACACAACACTAACTGCAAAAGGATCTTCTGCACTGCTGCTGACACAAACAAAAGCATTCTGGAGTTCTGCTGCAGGGAATAAATGTGAATTCTGGCTCCGTTTTCGCAAGGTGAGTGTAAATATCTCATCACACAGAACAAGGCACAAGTTGAGGAGTCAAGCGCTGCAGCAACTTGTTCAAGGGCAGGCCCTGGGTCCCAGTTGGTCTCTTCCATCTCTTCTATCCACTGGGACACTTCTGAACCCAGCTTTTGTTTGAAATTCAAAGTTCACAGAGCAGCATTTAATAATCCCACAAAGCACTTTGTTTCAACTGAGAACAAAGGTTTCAGAGGTACTTGCATTTGCTATGAATAAATTCTTAATGGCAAATTTCTTAAGTAAATAGCATCCTAACTAATATTCTTAGTAAGTGAAAATTAAACCTGACACTCAGCTCAAATACTCTGCTTTTAAATCTCCCCATTGCTAAACCTTCAAAAAAGGCACCATTCTATTTGAATTTGTAAATTATTTGTGTCCAGTGTGTGATTAACTGTGAGGGGAGTTATTTACTCTGAGCTGTGTGTGACAGACTCCAAACTCCCAGACTCCCTGGGTCACAGAGCCAAGAGACAAATGAAGGCAAACTTTGTCTCCTGCCAGTGCAGCCAGAGCGAGCCTGAGGTGCTCCTGCAGACCACGAGGGTAATTTATCAGCAGAAAGGGAAGGTCTGTAGGAAAGGTTTGCTCCTTCTGGCCACACTGCAGGCCCTCTGGAAAAGCCAGCAGAGCCCTGGAGCTGCTCAGCCCCAGCCCCACACAGCTCCTGCCGAGGGAAGGTCACTGACTGAGGAGGGACATGGCTTGGCCACCGTGGAGTCACCGTGACCTGCCTGGAGCTCGGGAGGAGAAAAGCACAGAGTGCTCTGCATGGCACAGCCACACACGAGCTAAATACACAACAGCAGCAGCCCCGGAGCAGCTCTAGAGTGTGGCTTTAGATTTCCCGAGGATTGCAGGGGCTGGCTGAGAGATCAGGCAGACGAACCAAGATGGCAAAAGGAGAGCTTTATTTACAAAAAACCTCTTTATATATCCATTAATAACCTAGCAACTATTGGTCAGCAAAGAATCCACCTCCTAAAACCATTGGTCACAGCCAAACAACACCTAATGCCAAACACAGAGATTAGGAAAGTAAAAGAATGCAGCTTATCTCTGTTCTCTCTGAGAAAGAACAGAAAGATTCTAAAACAGTGCAACTACACTAGAGAAGCAATATATAGTAACAATATTTCCAATAACAGCGTTTCAGAGCACAGCTGCACTAATCCACAACAGTTTGGGATGGCACCAGCGAGCACTGGCACAGCATTGTCCTGAGCCCTGGCACCTGCACACCTCCTGCCCCTCGGCCAGGGAGCCGAGCCACACAGGAGCTAAATACACAGCAGCAGCAGACCTGGAGCAGCTCAGGAGAAGCAATAGATAATGACAATATTTCCAATAACCAGAGTTTCAGAGGTAGCACCAGTGCAGCTGCACTAACTCACAGCAGTTCAGGATGGCACCAGTGAGCCCTGGCACCTGCACACCTCCTGCCCCAGGGCTCCATGGCAGCATCAGCCTCCCCGAAGGAGCCCTGCGGAGCTGGCAGTGCCCATCCTGAGCTCTGCAGCCCCCAAAGGGCCTGGGCTCCTTCCTAGGTGGGGATAGGAACTGCAATAACCAAGCTACTGCCCCAGAACACCCTGAGAGAGGAGCAGGGCTCGGGAGGGACAGGTGACATCAGCACTGCAGACACAGCTGGAGAAAAGGCTTAGGGTCCCTCACGAGCCTGGGAGTGCATCTGCAGGTCCCCTCTGGTGGGACAGAGCCCTCCTCCTGCAGCTCCTCCTGGCACCAACAGCAGCAGAACCAAACAGGAGCGACTTGCGAGCGAGCGTCAAGTGCGAGAGCACAAAGCAAGCGAATCTGCAGCAAACCTTTGCAGTTATTTGTTCCTTCGAGTGCTGCAGGAGCAATCCTTTCCAGTTCAGATGGGCAGACAGGGCAGGGCTGAGCAGGAGCGCAGCACAGAGGGATCATCAAAGCCTTGCTCTCCTGATCTGTGATCAACTCAGCCATTAGAAAGCTTCCCCCTCAGCGCTTTCGTGTGCAACAACACATTAAGCACTAAAACACGCATTGCAAGGGAAATACACTGTGTAGGACTTGTTCTCCTCTCTCAAGCACAGAGAGTTTTTGCAGATGCACAGAATGAGGCTTTTGTTTGGCCTAGAAACGACCCCAGCCCAGGGGGTCCAAAACCAAACCTCCAGGAAACAAAACTGTTTTCACTCCAGGGTGAAAGAATGCAAAAAGGTCAGGATTCAGCTTCGTTTGAGCACCTCCTGCTGAAGTGACCTCTTCAGCAGCTGAAGCAAAGTCTGTTTGTGTCACCTTAGCAGCAGAGCCACAGGCAGCAGCTGGGGCTCGTTGATGGCACCCAGAGACCCCAAACACCACCTCCTGCTCTGGGGGAGGAATCTCTTCAGAGATCAACCTCAGGGACCATCCCAGCCTCGCCTGCTGTCCCCACTGAGCCCTGACACTCCAGCAGCAGAGAAGGTTCCTGTGTGCCCTGCCCAGGCAGGGGTGTCACCTCCGTGCCACAGGGACCCCCAGGTCACCCTCAGCAGGTCACTCTGTGTCACACACAGCAGAGGTTTCGTTCTTCCAGCTGTTCCGTGCCTGGGACAGGCTGCACATGAACATCAGCCAGCAGCTGGGGAAGCCACCTGGGCTCAGTGGCACCTGTGAGTGTCACTGGGGGTGCCAAGGGTCCACCTGGGCCATGCCAAACACAGCAACTCTGATTTGGACCTCTCAGCCTCCAAAGTACACCCCAAATCCAACCATGAAGGCAGGCAGGGTTTGTCTGCCCCACTCACATTTTGATGGAGTGAAAATGAAAGAATTACATGAGCAAAACGAAAAGAAGTGATTTTTTTTTTCCCTATCTCCATAAAGTTTGTGTCACACTTGATGACTTCTATGAACAAAAAATGTTCATAACATTGTGAGTCTGAGCAGAAATTTCCTTTTAGCTCTCTGCGAATAAGGTCGGTTTCTTTCTGAGGTGGTTTCTGACAGGTTAATATTCATGCTCAGCCCATGTGAGAGCTGGGGAGGGATGGCT
This sequence comes from Acanthiza pusilla, assembly GCA_036630365.1. Lineage (NCBI taxonomy): Eukaryota > Metazoa > Chordata > Aves > Passeriformes > Acanthizidae > Acanthiza > Acanthiza pusilla. The sequence goes on along the minus strand of JAXCHO010000001.1, from coordinate 812,865 downwards.
CGTCAGGAGCTCTCTCACAGGCAGACTGAAGCTCCTGTGCAGCACTGCCTCTGGATTCCCTGGGGAAGCAAAGAGAGCCCAGCTCCTGCCTGGCCAGGCACAGCCGCAGAGCTGCTGTGGGAAATGCCCGAATTTGGGTCAGATTGGGGATTTCTCCAGGGAGGGGTGACAGTCTCACACCCGTGAGCAGAGAACAGCCACTGCAAGTGCCACAGTGTCCGTGAGCAGAGCTCTGACCCACGGGGAAAGGACTGCGTCCCCTGCACACCCAGGGATGTGATTTGGGTTGATTTTGTGTCTGCACAGCTCCGTGCTCAGCACCGAGGTCATCACAGCATTTCTAGTTTGCTCCTCATGCTCTCATGCTCTCCATTGTTCCTCATGTTCTTCATGAGGTTCATGAGAAGTTTGTGTTTCACTCCTGCAGCTCTCCCCATCCCATCTAAACTTCTCTCCCATTTTATTGTGCATTTCCATGAGGTAACAGCCAGACGAGCACACGAACCTGCTGCTGGCAGTAATGATGTCTCCTGTAAACACAGAGCTTTTTGGTGCCAAAGCCCTGCAAGCATTGCACAGTTTATAAATTCCTGGAGTCGATTCTCTGAAGCTTTGTCAATACAAACTGAGCAGCCACCTTGGGGTCTTTGTATGCATTGTTTGTTTTTCTTTAAACCTTTCATTTTCCCCTTCCTCCAGATTATCTCTTCTGTCTTAATAGAAACCTAGCAGAACTTCATCAAACACTTGCAGAATGCTATTCAATATTGCAGATATTCCTTGCCCAAAGCAAGGAACCCCCACTCTGCTCAGCATAACACCGAATTCTGTACACAGCAATAATCCTGTGCAGTGTGCACCGTCAGAGCGCAGGAAACTGGAGATGAGAATCAAACTTTCAGCAGCGTTCTCTGATTTATCCTGTCACCTGCTGCAGAACTCCTTGAAAAGAGGCTGCCCCTGGATCCCTGGAGTGTCCCAGGCCAGGCTGGACAGGGCTGGGAGCACCTGGGACAGTGGAGGTGTCCCTGTCCCTGATGGGGGCTGGAACACAATGAGCTTTAAAGTCCCTTCCAACCCAAACCATCCTGTGATTCCATGAAAACTTCACCCAAATTGGTTCTGATGATTTTTCCTTTCTGCAGGAGCAGCAGCTGCTCTCCAGAGGAGCACAAAAGCTTTCCCAGCCAAGACAGCACAGCCACCAGACACAGTCCGAGTGCCACAGCAGGGACAGGGCAGAGCTGCCACCCTGGGGAGCACAGGGACCTCCCAGCCCAGCTCCGAGTGCTTCTGCCGACAGCCCTGATTCCCACCAGGCCACAGAGGAGGTGACAAACTCCCTGTGCTGCCCAGCTGAGCTCCCTCTGCCGCCCTGGGAGCAGCCAGGGCTCTCTGGGGCTCAGCCACTGCCCATCAGAGCCAGCCCTGCAGCAGCAGAAACAGAGCTTTGGTGCAGTCCTGACCAGAAACAGAGCTTTGGTGCAGTCCTGACCAGAAACAGAGCTTTGGTGCTGTCCTGGCCCAGAAACAGAGCTTTGGTGCTGTCCTGACCAGAAACAGAGCTTTGGTGCTGTCCTGCCCCACAAACAGAGCTTTGGTGCTGTCCTGAACCACAAACAGAGCTTTGGTGCTGTCCTGCCCCACAAACAGAGCTTTGGTGCTGTCCTGCACCACAAACAGAGCTTTGATGCTGCACCACAAACAGAGCTTTGGTGCTGTCCTGAACCACAAACAGAGCTTTGGTGCAGTCCTGCACCACAAACAGAGCTTTGGTGCTGTTCTGCCCCAGAAACAGAGCTTTGGTGCAGTCCTGGCCCACAAACAGAGCTTTGGTGCTGCCCCAGAAACAGAGCTTTGGTGCAGTCCTGCCCCAGCTCTGCTCACCCAGAGCAGGCTCCAGCTGGGACAGGCTCCAGAGCACCTCAAACCCACCAGATTTGGGGCTTTGAAGCACAGAGGCATTTCTTTCAGTGACCCTGTCCATTCTGGGGTGTGGAGCAGCAGTGCCCAGCAGCACAGGGCAGTGCCCAGAGGCACAAGGACAAACTGCTCTGTCAGACAGAGACCCAGCCCCAGTGTGACACTCGACTGCCGTGCCTGGATTGGCCAAAAACCAAATTCATTTCAGATGAAACTCCAGAGCTACTCCATGTGCAAGAAATATCACTGCCTCTTTCCTCTTCCCTGCCTTAGATCATCTTGTTCCTTTTCCTCCTTGGCATTGTCACACACACGAACCAAACTCTAAATTCCTTCGCAGAGGTAATAAATTATCTCTTTTCTCAGGCAGCCTCTTGCACACAGAATGTGCTGTTCTGCATGCAGGAGGCATGGAAAGGTCCCCGAGGCAGGCACAGAGTGCTTTGATGTCCTGGAGCGTCATGGACGGGACCAGGGGAGGCTCAGTGCACACAGGACAAACCAGGTGCCAGCACAGCAGTGTCCCCGGAGGTGACACTCACAGAGCCACTGGTGTTTGTCACCTCCAGGCAAAGGGCAGGGACAGCCCAGCAGTGATGTGGAGAAGCTTCTCTGCAAGCAGAGAGTGCAAACCAAGGGGAGACCTTCCATGGCAATTAGACAGGAACTTGATCAATCACTTTGCCAGGTGCCTTCTGCTTCATCTGAGGAGACATCCCATTAGTTTCTCTTGTCCCTAGTTCAGTACAGCACTAGGAGCCTCCAAAGCCTGCAGTTTTAGGAGTTACAGTCATCTCCGAGTCCATGGAAGATAATAAAACCAGAGAGATTTCATAAAGTAGTTGGGGTATTTTGAAATTAATTGCATGTTGCTTTTTATATTATTATTATTACCACTATTATTATTATTTATTATTATTATTATTATTCAAGAGGATCTTTCAAAAGCTTCAGATAGTCCATTTGGGAAAAAATCAGGTTCCCACTCCTATTTACAATTGTAAAACAAGGAGCTGAATTCCAGCTAAGATCTGCCTCACTGATGGAAATGAACTACACCGCCTGAGAACACAGACACTAATTGTCCCTTCTGCTAATTACACCTATTTTCAGTACATTCTGTTGGTTTCTGTGGCACAAATCCCATTTTTCTGGCCACCACAGAGTGCTGGGGATGTACCAGCCTTGGCACAGGTGAGGGAGCAGGGCTGGGTGGAGATGGAACGAGCTGACCCCTGGGGGGGCTCCTCCTGGGGTTTCCAGCTATCCCCAAGCTCCCGCAGAGGCTCGGGGCCCTGCAGGCTCTGTGCACACCCAGCCACACCCAGCAGAGCTCCCACCTTACCTTACCTTACCTTACCTTACCTTTCCTTTCCTTTCCTTTCCTTTCCTTTCCTTTCCTTTCCTTTCCTTTCCTTTCCTGCCCTTTCCTGCCCTTTCCTGCCCTTTCCTGCCCTTTCCTTTCCTTTCCTTTCCTTTCCTTTCCTTTCCTTTCCTTTCCTTTCCTTTCCTTTCCTTTCCTTTCCTTTCCTTTCCTTTCCTTTCCTTTCCTTTCCTGCCCTTTCCTGCCCTTTCCTGCCCTTTCCTGCCCTTTCCTTTCCTTTCCTTTCCTTTCCTTTCCTTTCCTTTCCTTTCCTTTCCTTTCCTTTCCTTTCCTTTCCTTTCCTTTCCTTTCCTTTCCTTTCCTTACCTTTCCTTTCCTTTCCTTTCCTGCCCTTTCCTTCCCTTTCCTTTCCTTACCTTTCCTCTCCCCCAGAGCCCACGGGTGCTGCAGGGTGCAGCTCCATCCTCCCTCTGCTCCTTCTGTGCTGAGCAGGCACCCAACACGAACATCAAATAAATCACATCTCCAGAAAGGAAAAGGCAAATGGAGCAGCTGCTGCATTTTTAACCATCCCATAATCCCAAATAAATATTTCAGTTAACAAGCGGCTGATAATGAAGATATGCTGTTTGTTAGGAAATACATCTCTATTTTTGAGGGTTACCATTTATAATTGTTTAGTTTTGGGCTTCCCTCACTTCTTCCAAGCAACTCGTTTTGAAAGACAGGGATTTTCAAACTGTTCCTTTCAGCTAAAAAACAAATATTTGTTTCACAGAATAGTTCCACAATGTTCAGATGCAGCTTCCGTATTTCCTTCTCATGTCACAATTTTAATTTGCCATGAAAATAAGAATCAAAGTCACTTCCCAGTTCATCACGCACGTACCTGTGTGTGTCTGACTTCACATAATCTCATCCTCCAGCAGCTTTGCTTTGATCTGACTAAAGTTCCTTGTGCCCTTCCCATTCCAGAGGAACCTGAGCTCTCTAGTGAGGATCACTGACCATGGAACAGCCCTGGGCAAGGACAAGAGCCATCCCTGAGAGGAGGAGTGAAGGTTTTGGGGATGCTGACCAAGGGCCACATCTTCCCATGCAAGGGCTGGGAATTCCCAGCTCGCTGTGGGGAATCACCTAAAATCAGGATTCAGCATCACAATTCCTCCTCACTACGAGAAAATGCATTGAAGAAAATGATGACTATTACTGTAACACCAGAAAACCCAATAAAAATGCATATATCCTCTATCACTGCAAACCTTTATATTCTTATTAAATATTCTCCCCAGGTTTTTATATGACATTACTTTATATGAAGACATAAAGGACGAGATGGTTCAGTTCTCAGGGATGATAAAGCCTGGGCAGGCTCAGCATTGCTCTGCTCCTCTTACCCTTGGGCGCCCAGGGAAAGGATGGCATGGCCTGCCTGGAAGAGTGAACCTGCGAGGGGAAGTGAGAGCATTGCTGCTGCTCTCTGCAGGGAGTGCAGCACATCCCCCTGGGGCTGCTGGTCAGAGGCTCTGCCCTGCTGTCAGTGACTGAACACAGAGAGAGAGCACGGCAGAGCGCTCTGAGCCGCTGGAGTGCGGCTGAGCTGCACCTCCAACCCTCATCCCCAGGGGACACACAGCCCTGCCTGCCCCGGACACTGCCCCGGACACTGCCTGCCCAGACCCTGCCCCGGACCCTGCCCTGGACACTGCCCCAGACACTGCCCGGACACTGCCTGCCCAGACCCTGCCCGGACACTGCCCCAGACCCTGCCCCACACTGCCCCAGACCCTGCCTGCCCAGACCCTGCCCCGGACCCTGCCCCGGACACTGCCCAGACCCTGCCTGCCCAGACCCTGCCCCACACTGCCCCCAGACCCTGCCTGCCCAGACCCTGCCCGGACACTGCCCCGGACACTGCCCCCAGACCCTGCCTGCCCAGACCCTGCCCCACATTGCCCCAGACCCTGCCTGCCCAGACCCTGCCCGGACACTGCCCCGGACCCTGCCTGCCCAGACCCTGCCCGGACACTGCCCCAGACACTGCCCAGACCCTGCCCTGGACACTGCCCCGGACACTGCCTCCAGACCCTGCCTGCCCAGACCCTGCCCCAGACCCTGCCCCGGACACTGCCCCGGACACTGCCCCCAGACCCTGCCCCAGACACTGCCCCAGACCCTGCCCCAGACCCTGCCCCAGACACTGCCCCAGACCCTGCCTGCCCAGACCCTGCCTGCCCAGACCCTGCCCCAGAACTCTGCCCCAGAACTCTGCCCCCAGACCCTGTCCAGACCCTGCCCCACACTGCCTGCCCAGACCCTGCCTGCCCAGACCCTGCCCCACACTGCCCCCAGACCCTGCCTGCCCAGACCCTGCCCCAGAACTCTGCCCCGGACCCTGTCCAGACCCTGCCCCACACTGCCCCCAGACCCTGCCCAGACCCTGTCCCACACTGCCCCAGACCCTGTCCCACACTGCCCCAGACCCTGCCCGCCCCAGGGAAGTGTTTGGGTGCCGCTGGCAGAGCATGGGGATGGAGGCTGCGAGCACACCGAGCGCTCTGTGCCGTGTCCCCTGCAGCCAGGACTCCCTCCCTGGGCTCAGACACTCCTTGTTCCTGGAGCAATAACAATTCTGTGCAGACACAGCCCAGAAAGAGCTCCAGGTAAGGCCAGAGGGGAGAGCACCAAGTGCTGACCTGGGGGTCAGAGGGGCTGAGGGACATGAGGACATCCCCACAGCTCTGCTCCCATGGAGGACCCCACACCCCACTGCTGTCACCTGGAGAGCCCTTCCCCTGTGATTTCGGGAGGCTGGAACGTGCCAGCCCCAGGGAATGTGCCCCTGGGCACGAACAGGCACTGAGAAAAGTAGAGATAAATCCCTCACAGAGACACTGGTCTGACACCCCAAAAAATGCACCTAGGCAATTTAAAGTAAATGGATTAATGAGAGACAAAGTGTGCCACCAACAAAGCAAAGTCTTAATTATTCAACACCATTGGTTTTGTTCTAATGAAATAAACAGTTCAATAATTAGCTACTGAAGGTCTGCAAGCAGTCCGAGTTCTCACAATTTGCCTCCAGCCTCAGCTTCCTCTTGTATTTCCATTTGATCACTCCTACTCCGACACACTTAAATCTTTCTCCAGATCCATAAACATGCAAAGCCCTTCGGAAGAAAACACCGTGTTTTCAAAGACAAGCTGCCACAGAGACCTCAGCATCGCTCCTTGCCCAGGATCTGCGCGGAAAATCCCAGCCCTGCAAACAGCATCTCCAAATCAGGTCATTCTCGCGCAGATTATTGCAGATGGTCTTACAACTGCTCAGCATTTCACATGCCCAACATAATTCCAAGGCAGCTCCAGGGTCTTCGCTGCTACGAGATCACAGAATCACAGAACTCAAAATAAAACCAAATCAAACAACTCAGTGACTCAGTCATATGAAAAAAGACAAACATTTTCCATTCACTCAAACCATTTTTTTTCCATCTGCAAAGATCCAAAGGCTTTTGTGACCAAGCTAAGCAACATTCAAACAGTTCCCATCTCCTCCTCAAGGTCTGAATAACCTCACTTTTTGAATTCAAAGGTAATTTCAGTGTTTACAGCTCCAATTAATCTCCAGAGAGCTGACAGAGTTAATAACATCTCAGCTGGGCAGAAGGGAAGAAGAGAACAGAGCTGAATATCAGAGCTGTGTGTGTCCCCAGCCCTCCCCGCAGAGGACAGGACGAGCTCCCAGAGCCGTGTCCTCCCTGGCACTGTTTGGTCACCGTGAGAGGAGCAGCCCAAGGGCTGAACCAGGCTGGCCCTGCTCCCCCTGCCCCCAGAGCGTGTCACCGTCACAGACAGCCACCACGGGCCACCAGGAGCTGTTGGGGACATCCCCAGCCTGGCAGCCTCGCAGAGCAGCAAAGGCTCAGCACTTTCCCTGCTCTTCTCTCTCCGAGCGTAACAGGAGAGGATTTTCTGCAGCCTCCCCGCAGTTCCAGGTGCAGCTCCCAGACTCCTTCCAGCACTCTGCACACCTGTCCAAACACTGATAGAGCTTCAGTTAGGGCAATGTTTGCTCTCCTTGGAGCAGAGGTATCTGTTTGAAACACGTTCAGAACATCAAACAAAGCACAGACAACAGAAAACAGAGACAAATCACCACGGAAAGCACCGAAATCATCTCCAGCTACTCCCTGCCGCAAAGCTTCGACAGCAGTGATTGAAAAGTATGTTAAATTTTAGAATTATGGAGTGGTTTGGGTTGGAAGGGAAGTTAAAGCTCATCCAGTGCCACCCCTGCCATGGCAGGGACACCTCCCACTGTCCCAGGTGCTCCCAGCCCTGTCCAGCCTGGCCTGGGACACTGCAGGGATCCAGGGGCAGCCACAGCTGCCCTGGGCAATCTAAACTACATCAAACCTGCAGGTTTTGCTGCTTCCAGAGACAAAATGGGAAAAAAACAATACTCAACATAGATCTCACAATTTTTCACCTCAAGCACTTTAAAAGACAAATTTAGATTTATTTTTTAAACAATGCTAGCTGACGCCGAGGCTCACTGAAGCAAAGTTCCTGACAGTGTGATCTGTGTCACCGTCCTGCCCCAGCCTCCACACCAGCCCCACACTGCCAGAGCCAGTTGTGGTGACACGAAGAGCTAGTGCATTCCAACACGCTGCCATGTTCTGTTAGCAGAGCTGAGGTTTAGTGCTTCCCTTCCCACTGCATCTCAAACTGACCTCTCCCTGTGCAACATGACAAATGGGCAAACAAAGGATAGCCAGCCCACACCTGGTGCGTGGTCAGTCTGCAAACTGAGACCATTGTGCACAGAAGGAAACATTTCCATCTCTGCTGACTGCCCCAGAGTGCTCCTGCGTGGCCCCAGCCAAGGAACTGCCCCAGAACTTGCATTTATCATGACTTTCTGAGTAAATATTCTTATAGAAGTCCACTAAGGCAAACAGAATCATTTCCCATGTCACAGACAGGAGGTTAAGTGACCAGGAAAGCCTAAAGGTACATCCAAAGTCACACAAAACCCCTTTGTGAACACCTTTCCTTCCAGCCAAGCCTTCACCCACAGGACAATCCTGTGTCGAGTCTTCAATTGCACAAACCACACACGGCACTTGGAGAGAATTGGCTCGAGAGTGCTTTGGGAGCAGAGAACATTCTCCTCAGATTAAACTGATTTTGGTTGAGATGCTCTGGCAGACCCAGGAGAAGCTCCTCCAGCCCCCAGCAAACCCAGCCTCTCATGAGGGAGCAGAGAGGCCCCACCAGCTTTTGGCATTTCCCTACTCTGTGCAAACCGCGCTTGAAACTAAAAATCCAACTGCCCCCGTGGCTTGGGAGGAAAGGCAGGGAGAGGGGAGAGAGAGCTGGGCAAGAGCTTGCCCTGCTGGAGAGCCATCAGGGACTCCAAACACAGCAATTCCTGCGGCTCGGGGACACGCTGGGGACACGCTGGGGACAGCCCCGAGGGCTGAGCCCAAGGCACCAAACCTGGGCACATGGGGACAGATTGCAGCCCTTGGCTGGATCAGCTCCAGGAAGGAGAACTCTGTGTTTCAAAACCCAAAGGCAGCCCCAAGAAAACCTCAGTCCCACTGACCATTTCCACCCGGACCGGAGCTTTACCCTCAGCCACCACTCCCATCAGCATCTCTAGAATTCAATTAGAAAGCAGATAAAGCTGTAAGATAAGGACAGACGCACTCAAAGCCAGGGATTCTTCTGTTTGCCTTGTTCCAGCCACCAGTTCGGTCACTGTGGAGCCAGGCTGCTCAAACAGGGCTGAAATCCTGCAGGCTTTGAAGCCTTCAGGTCACACCGAGAACAATTCACACTGAAAGTTGGGGCACTTGGTCATTATCTGTTGGGGTTTCTCTCACAGATAACTCCATGAGATTCTCTCTCGTAATTAACACAGCCTCCTTCATCCTTTAGCATCACTGACACCGTGGCCTCGTCTCTGTGGGCAAGGGGAGGCAGAGGAAATCAGAAGGGTCCCCTTATCTCCAAACACCATGCAGAAATCTCCAAGGCTTCTGCTCTTTCCATCACAGTTTTCTGTCTGCTGTGGTTCCAGGCCACAACAGCAATTCAGTGCACACTGCTGCTTAAAAGCTGAGGAGTAACAAGACTGAAATTAAACAAAACCACCAATCTTGCGAGGATAAAAGCAGAATTACAGCTTGGACACAGCTACATCTCCTCCCTGGGCAGGGGAAGGGCATTTTATCTCCTGCAGATCAAACGACTTCAAACTCAACAGAAGTTTGAATGAAGAGAGAGTAGAGAGGGTTTTTGTTTGTTATTATGGAAGCAATTATTTCAGTATTTGCAAAACCAGGTAAACCCAAAATGTGACTTTTCTGTGGAAGACTCCTAAACTTTGACAGCCACTGCAGGCTAAGGACAGCACCTTCCTGTGTGGAGTGGCCGTGTGGAGTGGCCATTAAATGAGGCAACAATATTAGGGAACTCTGTCTGCTATTTTATGAGCTGTTCGGAGGCAGACGTGATGATCTGAGGCTGGGAGATTTATACAGACAGTGAATTTTATTAGATCAACTGCTGGAGCTGGGGAAAGAAAGCAGCACGAGCTCTCGGGCACACAAGCCATGGAAACTGCTGTCCCTGCTCCAGCAGCCAGACCCATAAAATATATTGCCTCCACTAGGAACCTTCCTGTGTCATCTCACCCATTGCCAATACAAAAACAACCTGAAGGGACTCACGGTTTTTTTTAGATCAATTTTTTTCATTTCTGAGGAGCTGTTACACCTGAGCTACACAAGAGCTGAGTTCACAGGAGGCTTCTGGAGCTCCTCAGCCCTGGAGCAGCACTGCCTGGGCCAGCAGGAGGAGGGCACTGAGGCTGCTCTCAGCCCTGTGACTCTCAGCTCCACCTGTGCCACCAGAAAAACATGTCCATCTCTCATCGATTCCAGGAGAGTGGCAGCCCAGCTCCTCTCCTGCAGCTCCTGAATCTCTCCTTTGCTCCTCCCGCACGAGCCCTGCCAGGACACTTTGCCTCAGCAAGCAGAGCAACAAGCTCCCCCTGACAGGGATGTGTATCGTGCGCCCAAAGTTCACTGCAGAGTCCCCTCGGTGACCTTGATGCAGATTGAATCTGTCACTGTGCACTCAGTTCGAGCTCCCCTCGTGCCTCTTTGCGGGCTGTCCTCAGAAAGTCAGCGAGCTATCTTTGCCTTCCCTCGCAGCCTATCGAGTGACCTTGGCAATAGTCTAATCTGTCTTGGCAGATTCAAGATAGAGAAAACAAGCAGTGGAGACAGAGCTGCTGGGCTCTGCTATCGATCAGGCCCTTGAGTGAAAGCTCATGATGAGCAGCAGGAACGTGTCAGGCACAGGCTCTGGGCAGAGCAGCGCTGAGATGAGAAACTCTGAGCAGGAAGGGTGCCTGGGCTTGGGCTTTGGGGTGGGAAGGCAGCAGAGGGCAGGGGAGAAGGAAAGAGCAGACAGCACTGTGCCCGGTGAGGCTGGGCAGCAGCGACTTCCAGGGAAGTAAATTAATTTATAAAAAAAAAAAAAATCCATTTTTGTTAGAATAGCAAGGTTACATTGTCAAACTTTACAATAAAAAAGGCCAAGCTCTTCAGAAAATATTGAGTTTCAGTGGGTACAGACAAACACACATACACATGCACAGAGCCATGTGCCATTTGGAGCATTCCCCCTGCGCCTCACAGAACTCCAACCTCTGACAGCACATGGACAGCCAAATGAGCTGCCATTGCTCTCCCAGCAATCAGTGTGGACCACAGAGTTATTGATGAGACTGCTGGAATGGCACTGCCTCAGCTCCAGACAGCTCTGCTCTCACCTGCAGCTCTGCTCTCACCTGCACACAGCTCTGCTCTGCTCTCACCTGCACACAGCTCTTCTCTCACCTGCACACAGCTCTGCTCTGCTCTCACCTGCACACAGCTCTGCTCTGCTCTCACCTGCAGCTCTGCTCTCACCTGCACACAGCTCTGCTCTCACCTGCAGCTCTGCTCTCACCTGCACACAGCTGTTCTGTGCTCTCACCTGCACACAGCTCTGCTCTCACCTGCACACAGCTGTTCTGTGCTCTCACCTGCACACAGCTCTGCTCTCACCTGCACACAGCTCTGCTCCCACCTGCACACAGCTCTGCTCCCACCTGCACACAGCTGTTCTGTGCTCCCACCTGCACACAGCTCTGCTCTCACCTGCAGAAAGCTGCTCTGTGCTCTCAGGGGGGCACAGTGACCCAGAGCAGCCCCTGCAGCCCCAGGGCCAGGCTGGCACTCACCCCGGGCTGTTCGGATGTCCTCTTGTCCCTCCTCGGGTTCCCTGTGCCCCACGAGGGACAGACACAGGACACCTGCCTGTCCCTGTGTGGCACAGGGGACTGAACCCCCATGACAAAATGCCCCAAACAAGCACTGCCTGTCCCTGGGGGGGTGACACCAAGGTCTCACCCAAAGCCAAGGCTTTGCCTGGGCACCAAGAGGAGTCTCTGCCATGGAGAGGGGGCTCTCCAGAGCTCCTGGGCTCTCCCAAAGCACCCCAGGGCCAGAGGCAGCTCAGGTGAGCAGCACCACAGTCGGAGCTCTTCCCTCGGCTGCACCCTCTGAGCCACGCTCAGGCCAAGGTTGGTGAGGAACACAGCTCTGCTTTACTGTGCAGGGCTCATCCTCCCTCCTGCACAGGGCAAACCCATCCCACAGCAGTGCCAGAGGATAAACTGAGCTGCAGGAAGAGGAAAGTGTCCAGCAGCCAGCTGGGGAGAGCAATATCTGGCCCCGAAGGAAGTTTAGAGCTCACAGACCTCACAGCAAACAGAAATGCACAGGGAGCAGAGTCAATGGAGGAATTGAAAACAACCAGGAGCAGGGGCACAGGGAGGGGCAGTGACAGCACAGGATAAATCCTGCCCGGGAGAGCTGATTTCCTTCACATCCCCCAGCGTTAGACACCCAACCCCAGCCCAGTGCCGTGCCTGCACAGGCTCCTCCTTCACAGGGTCTGTGCATCACAGACAGACTCAGCATCCTTCCTTCAGCCACTCATCTAAGAAAAAAAGGCAAAAAAATCCTCAGGATAAAAATTAGGCAGTGCAAGGCATCAAAAGGAGAAGAATCATGAAACACAACTCTGGGGAGAATGGTGAGGGAGGTGAAAATCATGTAAAGGAGGCTGACCTGCCGTGAGCATCACCCCACTGAAGGTGCCCAGCTCGGCTCCTCAGCCCTGGAATTGGGGCAGTTCTGTGCCTCAGCCCTGCCCCTGGCACACCAGACAGCCTCACCGCCTGACGGAGGGCACAGGGCACACAGCAAACCCGGGCTGTGGAAGTGCCTGCTGGGATGGAGGGACAGAAATGCCACCGAGCCACGAAAACATTCGTGTCTGGAGGAACAAAAGGCTCCAGTGATTCACAGTCTGATCGATCCGAGGAATCGATGATCTCCTGCCTCGTGGTGGTCATCACCATCACAAAGAACACCTTGCTGCACAAAGACCTCGCTGTCGTTAACACAACAGGGCTCGGCAGAGCACAGTCAAGTTTTCAGCCTTTATTGCTCAGCCCTGTCTGACAGCTCAGAGCCTGCAGCCAACAGTGCAGCTCCTTCTGCCAGCCGCAGCCTCTCACCATCACCATCACAGCTCCTTCTGCCACCACAGCCTTTCACCATCCCAGCTCCTGCTGCCAGCCACAGCCTTTCAGCATCCCCAGTGCAGCTCCTCCTGCCAGCCACAGCCTTTCAGCATCACCATCACCATCCCAGCTCCTTCTGCCAGCCACAGCCTTTCACCATCACCATCCCAGCTCCTTCTGCCAGCCACAGCCTTTCACCATCACCATCCCAGCTCCTTCTGCCAGCCACAGCCTTTCACCATCACCATCCCAGCTCCTTCTGCCACCACAGCCTCTCACCATCACCATCCCAGCTCCTTCTGCCACCACAGCCTCTCACCATCACCATCCCAGCTCCTTCTGCCAGCCACAGCCTTTCACCATCCCCAGTGCAGCTCCTCCTGCCAGCCACAGCCTTTCACCATCCCCATCCCAGCTCCTTCTGCCAGCCACAGCCTTTCACCATCACAGCTCCTTCTGCCAGCCACAGCCTTTCACCATCCCCAGTGCAGCTCCTTCTGCCAGCCACAGCCTCTCACCATCCCCATCCCAGCCCCTGCTGCCAGCCACAGCCTTTCACCATCACAGCTCCTTCTGCCAGCCACAGCCTTTCACCATCCCCAGTGCAGCTCCTTCTGCCACCACAGCCTTTCACCATCACCATCCCAGCTCCTGCTGCCAGCCACAGCCTCTCACCATCCCCAGTCAGCAATAAAACAGGGCCAGCTCAGTGCTCCAAACACAGCAATAAACAGATCACAGAGCAGCTCAGCCCCTCAAGGTCACTCTGGAGCAGCAATTACCTGGGGACATTCCACAGACTAGCAGGGGTTTCAAGCTTTCCCGATGAAAAAATTGATTCAGAGTTATTTTTTGTGGTTACAACTTTTGATTGCAGCACTGGAAGAGGCTGCTCAGGACAGTGGTGGAGCCACCACCCCTGGGAATATCAGAAAACACAGCTGTGGCACTTGGGGACAGCTGAATGGTGACTGTGGTGGTGGTTGATGGTTGGGCTAGCTGATCTTAGAGATCTTTTCCAACCTTAACAGTTCTGTGATTCTGCCCCCAGCTTTAGCTGACTTCATTGATAGATTTTGAGATACCTGTTTCCTCAGGAGCACTCTGCATGAGGACAAAACCAGTGGGGAAAATTATACAGCGTAGGAGGACTGGAAAAAGGAATTCTGATGTGCCTAAAAGCCTCCAAAGCTTTCCTCTGAAGCAAAGTGTTAATATCTTTCATAAAATATTTATAAAGTGGTACATGATATTTATAAAATAATTTTAGCATATTTTTACAGAGAACTTGCAAGTTTTCAATTCTGGATTAGCAGAAAAGTGGAACCTCTGTTTTAAAGTACAGATCATTCATCCTTGTGCATTATTTCCTTGATGTGTGGTTTCTCATTAAACTTTCTAGGAAAATTTCAAGGATCTGCCCAGTGGTTATAAAGCTGTGCTTGATTGGAAAGACCTTTTCCACAACAGAGAATAGGCACACACCTCTTCTTACAAAACTCTTAGGAAGGGATCTATGTTCTTTTCTCACAAATTTCATCAGAAGCATTTACAATTTTACACAGCAGCTCAGATCTGCTCACCAAATCCCAAAATAAGCAGCTCAAAATGGAAGCACTGGCAGGAAAACTCCAAACTCTCAATGGCCATCACTAATGCCAATCCTCTACACCTCTGACGAAGCTGCTGGGAGAGAACTCTCCAAGATGCCCCTGGAGTGTCCCAGGCCAGGCTGGCAGGGCTGGGAGCACCTGGGACAGGGGGAGGTGTCCCTGCCATGGCAGGGGTGGCACTGGATGAGCTTTAAAGTCTCTTCCAACCAAAACCACTCCACAACTCTGTGGCAGCTTTGACCCTCGTGTTGGCACTAACAATCAGAAGTTGTTTAATCAAAAACCTCCTTATTTTTGTTGGATTGGCCCAGTGAAAGCTGTCCAGTCCCTCAGCCTTTTCTAGCCTGAAGGAATAAATCCTGCCCACGAAAGAAAAGTCTATTTCCTTTTGGAATCATGGATTTTCTGCTAAGTAACAGAAAAGGTCAGCTTTAAAATTAAAGCAATACTTCTGGTGGGTTACTCGTGGTCAGTGAGTAAAGCCATATTTCTGCAGCACATTAGTATTATTGGATTTCTAAATCACATTTCAGTAGCTGACAAAACACACATACAAAAAAATCCAATATCAGTAACAACACAAATATTGAATGGGTTCAGATAAAACAGGTCAACAGCACAAGAACATTTTATTCAAACACAGTACAAGTACAAGAACCACTCTGGATTCTTATTGACTGTGTGAGAGGTGTTAGAAACCCAAACACTAAGTCACTTCCTACAAGATTTTCTACTGGGCTTATATGCATAAAATTGTCATAGGATCATAAAAAATTAGTCTAAAATATTTCCCTTTCCATCACACTGATACAGAGCAGAGCCAGCAATGAAGGTGTGCCTGCACCACATGTTCCCTTCCCCAAAAAACCTATGGAAACAGAGGTGTAGGGACCCTACAAAAACCAGGGACTATTTATTGCAGTGTCTAACTCTCCTCCCACTTTAAAGTTTTTGTTATTAGCTGATCTAAACCTCCCTCTTGCCGCAGATGCTCTTGCTCTCTTCCCAGGGCACGGAACAAAGGCTCCATTGCCACCCCTACAGCCACACAAATGTGCACCCAAACACAGAAACAGAGAAGAGCTGATTTAGATGCTGCATGGGCAATGTTTAAGAGCAGCTGTAAATGGTGAGGACCAGGCTGTGCAGTGCTTTCCTGGCAGAATAAACTCGGAGCCTCTCGAGGAGCCCTGGGGATCAATGTGTGTGCAGCAGTGTGAGCTCCCCACCCTGGGCTGCCACCCCACAGCCTCTGCCTCACTTAACTCACTGATTTCTGTGGCTCTGCAGTGAATCACAACAGAAAACAGCTCTATTGTTATAATAGAGCCAACACCTTCGCAGCGATGCCTCCTCCTCGAATGGGACCTGAGAGGCCAAGCCTGGGGTGTCACAGGCACATTGTTCAGCCCAGTTTAGACTCATTTGAGTGCTTGAAGACTGAGATGGATCTGAGTTTGGGCTGTTCATCTGCTCACATGCTGCACTCCTCCCACTGCCCCAGCCAGGCTGCCTCACCTCGGGCTGGCTCTGGAGCCAAGCTCTGCTCCCACCCTGCCTGCGTGCAGCCAGGCACACCCAGGGCCTGGCACGAGCTGCAAGGCACAGAAACCACCCCTAGCTTGGTGGGAATGAGTGAATAAGTGAAAATGAAACCTTTGACTCAGCTTTAGGAAAGAGAGTTTAAAATAGCATCCAATGAGACTGAGTTTGGTCAATGTCTCCATCCATACAGGCCTGGGTGGCTCTCAAAATTAACTCTGGGAAGGATTTGGGGAGCAACTAACACTACCATCTCTCCAAAAAAGGAAGCTCTCACCAGGTGTGACAGAATCATAAAGTATTTTGGCATTAGTAAGTGTTACAACAAAGCATCATCAATGTGAAAACACCCAGCCAAGGAAAATGGGACACGAATTCTTCATCGTGGCAGTTCACTTTTCAAACCTGCCACAAACACCATTGCTCTTCATTTCTACAATTCAGCTTAACCTTTTGGAAATGTTACAGCTAACAAACTTAAGAGAATAATAAAGAAACATTCCTTTCCTTGGAGTTCCTAGGCCTGACTCCTGCAGCTTCTCCCTCTCGCTCTGTTTTTAGCATCACTGCTCACTCCCCCTCTGTCTCAGCTCCCAGCTCTCTTCTCAGTGATGGTTTTAGTGTTCCTTCCCCTGCTCACACATGCTGTTAGTCTCTAAATTCCTGAAGTATTCCCCACCGTGGCTCAGGGAACAGAGCCATTAGCCACATCCAGAGGCAGCCACACGCCCTGCCCCAGCCCCAAAACCGAGCCATCCCTGGCTGAGCTTTCAGCCCCTGGCTGAGCTCTCAGCCCCTGGCAGCCCCAGCACCTCAGGAGGGCTGACCTTGTGTGGGATTTGTGTGGAATCAGCCCGGGACAGCCCAAAGAGCCATTCCCCTCAGCCACAGCAGTGTCCCAGGACAGGGAAGGGCTGGAAGGAGCTTCCTGCAGGAGCTGCCTCCTCCTTGTTTGTACAGCTCATCTCCTCGATCTTCCCCTAGTGCTGAAGGTTTAACAGAGATGCTAAGCCCCAAAATGCTGAACTGGAAGAGTTTTCTCTTTCAAAAGTCAGTTTACATCCTTGGCCAAAGCCAGTTTGAGAGCACCTTGCACTACAGTTCAAAGATTTGCTGTCAGGTTTCCTGCTGCTGTGAAAGCCACGAGCTGAGAAGCTGCTCCTTCAAAGCCCCTGCACATGGCAGTGGCATTTGATTCATTATGCTTAATAAGGAAATTGATACAACATCATTAAACAGTGCAATTAACTGTCCAAATGACGCAGTTACACATGTACCCTAAGTACATGAAGAGCCTGGTAATTGCCTGAACATTAATTTAAATTATTCAAGAAAATTAGATTTAAAAATACAGATGCTTAGTATGGGAAAATAATGACAGGAATCCCAAAGCAAAGAACAAAAGAAACAACCTGCAGACACTGGCCAGGTGCCACTCCAGGCCATCAGTCACTTATTCAGCGTGGCCAGGTGCCATTGTCACATCTCCAGCACCAGAACTGTCACACACCAAAGCTCATCCCTGAGCAGGGACAGGGGAACAGGATCCTTTCCCCAGCAGCAGGACGTTTATTTTCAGGAAGCAGACCACACAGATTAAACTTTAAAGCCATTACTCACTAAATCTTTTAGTATTTCTACAAAGGCACACACCTGCACTGTCCCCCTCTGGGACAGAAAATAAACCCCAGCTAGTATTTATATAAACCAGGATCACATCTTCTGTCTCCATTTGATGGCTGAGACCTCCTGAAGAACAGCTGTATTTAAAGGTAAAATTATGCTTAAATAAACAGAGTCCACGGGAGGATCACACCAGTTTGGAAATAAAACACAAGCCTTTGATATTCCACACAAACCACTGAGAGAATCCAGAAAAAACACTTTTCCAATTTTTCATTAGTCCAAAATCATGTGAACCACCACTGCCTCAAAGCAGGTTCACCTGTCTCAGGAAAGAATTCAGGTGAATCTTCAGCAAGATAAGTTTCTGTGAGAGTGGCTGCAGATGCAGCAAGTGCCCATTCCTTACCCTGCTGGAGGAGCAGCATTCCGATTATCTTTTTCCAAGGAAATACAAAAACTAAAACCCCTTTCTGCTGCTTTAAGAAGAAGTCCTGGAGTCGTTAAATTTTTTTTATAGTTTTTTCTTACAGCTTTTGGGGCCATCCCTCAAGTTTTGAAATTGTTCATGGCTCACGGCTTCAGAGCTGCAGATGCTTCGCTGTTGGTGAATTTGGGCTCTCAGCACATCAGACGCCACACAAAGCGTGCAGGGCCAGGAAAGCTGTGCAGCCTTGCAGTTTAACCCAGAGCTACTTCCAGAGATGCACAAGGATTTCTGCATCAATTTCTGCATCAGACCAACAAAAACCTGACCTGGCTTTCACAGGGGTTCCCAACACACAGCTCTAAGCAAAGCTCTCAGCAGCCAACCTTGGCACCACATCCTTCACCTGTGGGAAATGGCCAAACTCCTCCTCCTCCTGGCTTAATTTACAATTTTCAGCTGCACCACTGCCTGGAGCACCAGAGCTTCACCTCCTCTAGGGCCCCCCAGGTCACTACTGCTGAATACTTTTAATTTTCCTGCAATAATGTAGGAGTTAATAATCCTGTGTTTAATACACAACAGTTCTGTAAGGTGCTTCCATGAGGAAGAAATTCAGAGATGTTGCTCTAATAATAAGTGGTATGAAAATATGAAATTCCCAAAATACTCATTGAAATTAATCTTTAATAGTTCTTGAACAGAAATCTACTTTTTCAAAAAATGGACTGTGTTACAAACATATGTCAGGTTGTCACCAAGAAAAATAATTTGCTTCTGAAGTGCCATTTGTCAACTAAATGAATAAGTACCTTGACATTTATAGAAACTGTGACGCTGCTAAAGCTATACACAACTGCTTAATGGTATTTTCCTTTTATATAAAGAGAGTCACAATTTGAGCATAAAAATGGCTCTTATTAGGCAGAGAATGTCAAGTCTCATTGCTAAATTTACTGTGGTGATTCAGCATGAAAACAAGCGTCGCCCTTTTGGCTTTCAGCAGCTCTGCTCAAGTGCCCATTCATTACCCACATTAACTGCACTGCAGGGGCACTACCGAGGCCAGCCAAAGGGGATTTTAGCAAGTCAGAAAATCCCAAATTCCTTCGAGCACTGATACAAACTCACACAAATCCAGTGCCCAACCAGCGCAGAAAGCCCTGGCGAGTGCCAGGAAAGCAAGCACAGGGTGGGGCACGCTTGGCAGGCCACCCTGCTGTCCCCAAACCTGCCACAGTCCCCTCAGGTCAGGGTGTCGGAGCCACAGGGAGCCCAGACCCACCGAGAGCAGCCCTGCCTGGCTGCTGGGACACCTGGGGCAAGGTCCCCAAGGGGAACTCACTTGGGGTGCTCTGCAGTGAGACTTGGGGGGCTGGAGCATGTCCCTGGCAGGAGAGGGGAGGGAGCTGGGGCTGCTCAGCCTCCAGAGGAGCCCAGCGGAGAGGGCACTGAGCCCTGGGTGCCCCTGCTGTGTGCAGGGAGGCTCAGAGCAGGGCCAGGCTCTGCTCTGGGGCACGGCAGTGGCACAGAGGAACGGCAGGGACTGAGCCCAGGGAGCTCCCCCTGCTCAGGGGGCACAGCTCCTTCCCTGGGCACTGCCCAGCCCAGCACGTTGTGCACAGAGGCTCTGCAGTCTCCTCCCTGGGACATTCCAGAGCCACATGGACACTCCTGTGCCCTGTGCCCTGGTGTGGCCCAGCTGGAGCAGGGAGGTGGCACAGTGACCCTCTGTGCTCCTCCAGCCTGACCCAGCCTGGGATTTCAGGATCTTAGACACCCTGGAGCAGCAGCTGCGAATGCCATGCTGGAAAAGCCACACTGACCAGGGACTCAGATGTCCCCATGCACTGATAAAATGTCCCTGACAGCACAGCTCCCCAGGGGCTGCACTTGGAGCGCAGGGCACGAGGAGGAGGCAGAACAGAAACACAGAGCCCAACAGTCAGAACAGCCAAGCAGTAGAGCTCAGCAGGGCAGTCCACAGCTCACAGCCCCTGCACAGCACCCACACGGCTCCAAGGCACCCCAGGGTGTCCTGCAGGGACAGAGCTGAGCCGAACCCGCTGGGGCTGGGGCAGCGAGGAGAGGAATCAGCCCAGGCTGGGCTGGGAGTGACCGAAATCAGAGCAGATTCAACACTGGGGAAGAACAGATGACAAACAACGTCATCCACCAAAGAGAAATCAGAGATAAACCAGCCTTGGATCAGTAAATACCCCAGAACAGCGTTAATCACAGATCCCTCCTGTCACAGCACAGATTTCGGCTCTGGGAACAGTGAGGAGCAGCTCCTCAGCACCATTCACAAACCACAAACACTTCCCTCGGTGTTTGAACAACTCGGGAGCTCTCACGCAAACTAAGGCCCATTTAGGACCAAAATCAAAGCGATACATTTCTCCAGATGCTCCACTGGCTGCTCCAGCTGTAATGGCACACTTAAAAGAAACTGTAATAAAAAAGACAAAACGCTCATGCACTACAGCAGGAACAGAGCCAAACAGCCATTAATATTGCTCTCCCGAAGAAAAATGGCCTCCTGAATAGCCTGAAAGGACATCTGACATGCATCTTTCCCTGCTTGCACAAAATATAACCACACATAAAACTGATATGATTACTTGCTAAATCTAATAAGTTTCTTTTTCTTTGATGGTTGTTTGCTCCTTAATGTGCTTTAAATGCATAATAAAAATATAATGAAAAACATACATTTATTCTATGTGGCAGCTACTGCATATTCCGTAAAAAAGTAATCTTATAAAGTTTAATTTTACAGTGTTTCTTAAATCTATTTCTATTTATTCACTGTATGCTGAAGGTATCTGCAAAGGAATTTAATAATGAACATAACCCTTTTCTTCACTGATATTAATGCCAAATTTTCTTTTTACAGTCATTGTCTCGTCCCTCCTGTAAGCCCAGAAAAGGAAAAGCAAATGGATTTAAGGCTTCCAAAGAGTCTCATTAAAATGTAAAGTCCAAATATCCACATAGTTTTTCCCTGATTGCTTTAGGGCTGTTGTGGGATTTTTCCTGTCCAGGCATTAGTCTTCCATAACATTTTAATTTCCTTGAGAAAACTCTGGACTGAACTTATCTTCTTGCCACTGGTGATATCGGAGCATCTGTTTTGCATTAAGGGAATACAAATTTGAGCCCAGCTGAGTTAAAGACCTCTCACTTTTCAGAAGACATTTGTTAGAAGAAACACCAAACAAAAGCTATTGACAGGAAACGCTAGGCAAATCTCTAGGATAAGACAGTCCAGAAAAACCTCTAGGGACAGGCTCCCTTGTTTCCCTTGGCAGCAGAATTTACTGCCAAAAATCAGATTTGCTGCCAATAGTCAATCAATCCACTATTTTAAAATACTCTTACATTACACACACTTGGCTGCCATGCCCTGCCAATCATTTAAAGCAAAGAAGAAGAGCTACAAAGCTCTTCGTGATGCCAGTCCATGTAAGATCCTTCCCAGGCCTCAGGTGAAGGGCAGGGAGGAGCTGCAGCCCCAGCCCTGCTGGCACTGCCAGGCTCACCTGCACTCAGCCCAGCCCCGCGGGGCAGGGGAAGCTGCTCTCTCGCTCTCTCTCTCCCTTTAGGGGCACTTGATCTTCATCTTAATCGAGTTCCTCATCTTTTTAGCTCGAGCTGGGTGGGAAAGCCCATCTGTGCCCCAGTCAGTCAGGGTGCATTCCCACCCCCAAAAGCCAGGAGGACAATGTTTTCCACTAAAATTCTAGTCCTTCCACAGACAAAAGGCTCTGCATTCCCACAGTCCACGGCATCTCTCCCAATTTCCTTGGGCACACCTGCCCAGAACGGCCCTGACACCTCTGCAGGAATGTGGCAGAGCTCCCGGGGCAGAGGGACGGTCCTGGTCCTGCACCAGAGACATCCAACCCAGCGAGGTGCCCTGGGGTCACTTTGGTGCTGGAAAGGACAAAACCCTACGAGCCAGAGTTGCTTCTGTCCCCAGGGATGGCCCAGCACACAGCCCTGGCACAGGCACCCCTGCCCAGGTACCCCTGGCACAGGCACCCCTGGCACAGGCAGCACTCTCCAGGAGCATCGATGAGCCACAGCACTCACACACAGCTCTGGATGAGCAGCCAGAGGCATCTCCTCTTCCCTCTCTCCTCATTCCCTAGCAGGATCCTCGCGGCAGAGCTCACCTGCAGACCTCACCTGCAGAGCTCACCTGCAGGCAATGAGAAGCTGTTCCCGCTGAGGGGATGGGAATCACAGAGCAAAGGAAGAAAATGGGAAAATATTTACTGCAGATTTCAAACAAGAGCCCAAGCCCTCACAACACATTTGTATAATTTTTCATCTGCAGGCTCACAGTATTTTGCAATATTTCAGCTCTGCACCAGTACAGCTAATTGGGGTTTGGTCGAGGATCCAATAACAAAACATTTCTTTTCCAAGAGCGTCCCTTGCCAGAGCTGGTGATGTCAGACTCCACAAACGCAGTGCAGTGGCAGGGCTGAACCTGCCAGGCTCCAGGAATGTTTGTTTGGCGTCACAGTTCCAGAGGAGGAAGCACGAGCGGCAGATGAAGCAGGGCAGCACATCCCAAACAACGAAAGCTCTGACTCGAGAGCACTTGGGCTGCGCCAGGCTGTGGCACTGCAGCTGTGCAGATCCCAGCAGCCAGGGCCAGGAGCAGCCCCAGGCAGCAATGAGCCTTGCCTGTGCCCCAAACTGCACACAGCAGAGCCTGCACAGCACCAGCAGCACCTCCCACGCGTGAGGTTTGAGCCAAACAAAGCTCATTTCATTTCCCCAGTGCCCACCTCTGTGTGCCAGAGGAGCTAAAGCTCAGGGACCCCCGAGAGCACAGAACAGTCACTCAGGGGCTCTGTGACACCGAGGGGACTCTGTCCCTGCAAAGCTCCCATTCCTGGGGCCACTGCAGCAGCTTTGGACCTGCTGGGGCTGAAAGGTCAGCAAACACAACATCTCCCTCTGGATTCATGCTTGGGTCCCTCCCCGGGCTCTGCACAGAGCTGCCTGCAAAGCACCTCAGCTGCTGCCCCTGGGGCTCCAGAGCCTCCCTGCCTCACACCACAGCTCACAGCACTGCCCCAGAGCTGGGGACAGAGCCTCCTGCAGCCACACCAGAGCCCTGTGCCCTCCCTGGCACCCTGAAAACACCACCTGAACACAGGCAGAGGCTTCACTGCTCACGCCAGCTGGCAGGGCTAAACACACCTTAAACTGGTTTGAATTGGGAATACTCCTCCTCCTCCGGCTGCCAGAGGTGTGCTGCCCCACAGAGCACCTGGTCCTAAGGAGAGCTTCAGGGCTCCCCTCTGGAACCTCCCTGAGTGCAATCCACCTCAGGGCTCAAAGCTTTTCATGAATTTGCTTTCTTACACCTATTTGTGCCCCTGTTACTGATACTCTTACCACGCTGCTTCTGCCGTGGGTTTTCCCTCCATCTTTACCCTTAAATGCAAAATGCAAGAGCCACTTGCTCCTCTGAGCAATATTGACACGTTGAATTTGCTCAAACAACAAGGATCAATAGCACGCAGAGCTCAAGAGACCTGCCAGGACATGGGAAAATATAATAAAGATCAAGGTGACAGCAGGTTTTAATTACGGGAGAGGAGAGGAGAAGGTGTGTTCGGCGAGGTCTTTGCAATTTGAGACTATAATCAAAATGTCATCAGCCTGCCTCCCGTATTTTCAATCTCTTAGGAAAATGACTAAAATGGTATAACATTTTCAGATTAATTTTGATGCCTCCATCAGAAAGGCTGACATTTGGCTAATGTCAGACATCACCTACACTGTCATTTGATTTCTCTCTTCCCCCTCGGGTGTCACTTCACTAATGACCTAGAAGTGGTAATGAAACACAGGGAACAGATTAAGGACAGAACTTTGGAAAATGAAGCAATATCTGCTCTGACAGTCACATGCTGCTCATGGAAACATTCACAAATTTGGGTTTGCCAAGCCACATGACACAGGTATTTAAAAACCACGTGTAAGCATTCTCATCGTTTGTCATATTTGATAATGAACTCATTTGCTTCAATACTTCAAGAATTCACATCAGGACACAAAATATCTGTGAGGAACACCACGAAGCCTCTCGAGTTTCACACCTGCGTCGCTGTCTCCACTGCAGGAGCAGCTTTTGCCCTCCCTTTGCCATGAAACACTGTGTAAATCATGACCTTTCTGTGCTCAGCCCACACACTCCTGCTGTATAATTATCCCTTTCCCTCCTTTAAACCTCCCGGGAGTCTGAGATCAAATAACATGCCAAAAAAAAAAAAAAAAAAAAAAAAAAAAAAAAAAAAAAAAAGACATTTGCTCTGCCACCTTCCATGAAAAATCTTGTGACACCAACCACACATCACGATACACAAGGAAAGGCTAACTTGGCAAAAACACCATAGAAAAGCAAGAGTAAGGAATTATTTAAGCCCCTTGTAAGGAAACATCATAAAATATGCAAGTGGCATCATGGAATCAGAGAAAGAAAGCTGAAAAGGAGCTCAGGAGATCAGAGAGGCAGCACTGCCCCAGGTGCTCCCAGAGCAGCACAGGATCTCAGCTCAGCCCTGCTCCCCAGGGCTCTGCAGGCTGGGGATGGGAAATGCCATCCCAGGAGCCTGAGGAAGGCACTCAGCACCAAAATGACCAAACTGGGCAGGAGGACCTCGGGACACCCCAAACCTGCACTCCTTCCCCACATTGTGGGGCAGATGATGGAATGGGGCAGGAGGACCTCGGGACACCCCAAACCTGCGCTCCTTCCCCACACAGCCACTGCAGGCACCTGGAGCCTCCAGCACAGCACCCAAACAGCTCCTGGACCCCAACGCGAAAGAAGAGACATTGAACACCTTCCCACCTCCCCTCAGTCACGGCAGAGGGCACAGACAGAGGGCACAATGGTGACACTTTTCATTCTCCGGGTAGACCCCACCTTGGGGAGTTTGTTCATCGCCATCATTTCAGGGCAGCAGTGACCCCTCCCAGGCCCACCCTGCTGCCCACCCTCCAGCCCATGACCCCTCCCAGGCCCTCACTGCTGCCCACCCTGCTGCCCATGACCCCTCCCAGGCCCACCCTGCTGCCCACCCTCCAGCCCATGACCCCTCCCAGGCCCACCCTGCTGCCCACCCTCCAGCCCCAGCGAACATCTGGGATTTGTCACAGCTCCTGCAGCCCCGGCTGGCAGCCTGCAGTGCTTTCCCAGGAGGCTGGAGCGCTGCAGCAGGACAAGGATAGTCCATAGAGCATCACAAACATCAGCTACATCATTGCTCCAGACAGCAGAGCCCTTCCCAGCTGCTCTCTAGCAGAGTTTTTGAATTCTCCAAGCTTCTCCCCATCAGTAAAGATTATTGCACTACAATTTTAAAGCAAAATGTGGCTGTCTTATAACAATATGATCTTAAGTATTTTCCAATTACTTGTCCCTGGGGTGTTTCAAGCACTGGGAAGGAGAACTCTGATATCTGTGACTCTTTCCCACTTCTTGATCTTTCTCTGAGGCTTTTCTACAGGCCAGGGGAACAGCAGGGAAGATTGTGCTGCTTGCCAAGGGCTGCATTCACATCACACAGCAACTTGCCTTTGTCCTCTCACTTTCTAGGCGGAAACAAAATAAACTTCCGAATGACTGATTCCTTCTTACAGAATTTAACATGTAGGGAGATTTGCCTTCCTGCTTTCTCTGGGTGTTACAAGCAACTCCAAGTTGCCCTTAGTTTCCAAAAACCTTCCACAGAAATCCTACAGTTAATTTAGGACATATTCTGACTGCTCTGGCTCCTGCAGATGAGAATTTATTGCTCTGCATGATGACGTTGATTGGAAAATGTGCATTTTCCAGGTTGAACCCCACAGCTGGGAAAAACACTCTGTGCATCACCACTTCCATCCTGGGGCCATCCCCCGGGGGTGAGGAGCACCTGAGCCCCCCAGAGCTGCTCAGCACACCCTGGGGGTCAGCTCCAGGGGCGAGTGCCCAGAAGAGACAGCCACTGAACCCCCCAGCCCACAGCCCCTGCAGCCCCCAAACCCCACAGCCACCAAACCCCCCCGGCCACGCGGGTCCCCGAGCTCCCTGTGACCCACCTGGCTCTGCTGGGCTCCTCCACACTCGAGCTGATGGCTGTGGCCACTCCAGGACACAGGGAAGGTGAGGCTGAGCAATGGCAGGGCTGCAGGAGCCCCTGAGCTCAGCTCCCTGCAGGAAACACAGGAACTACTGCCCAGGACAGCTCTGGGGCTGAGGTTTTACCCCAGCTGGGCTGGACTGGAGTGCCCAGCACAGGTGGGGACAATGTCACTGAGGACAGTCCCACTGAGCAGCTCCAGCCCAGCTGAGGACAGTCCCACTGAGGACAGTCCCAGTGAGGACAATCCCACGGAGCAGCCCCAGCACAGGTGCAGCAGGCAGGGCCAACAAAAGGCACACAGTGGTTTGTTGGGGTGACAGACCTTGCCTGAAACTGCAAGCTGTAGTAAAAAAAAAGAAAAACCAAACCAAAAACCAAACTAAAACAAACAAACAAACCCACCAAAAAACCACCCCAGCACAAAAAAACCTACCTGCCAAAACAGAAACAAACAAAACAAAACAAAACAAAACAAAACAAAAAAAAAAAAAAAAACCCTACCAAAAAAAAACCACGCCAACCCTGCCAGAACTGTGCTTTACTAATGGATAACATGTAATTCCTCTGTTCTTGCTCTGCACACAACAATTTGAAGCTGTGTCATCCAAAGCCAAAAGGTTATCAAAACCAAGAGTTGTTCCAGCACTGAGAAATCTAAAGATTAGAAACTCCTAATTAGTACAAAAGCCATGAAAACACTTGTAGAGGAGTAGTAACTTTGCATTTTTCTGGGGAAGAAGCATTTGCTCTTGGGTTCACGCGCAGTTTAACCCCCGAGGTGAGGGCAGAGCTGAGTGTGGCTCGGGGCTCGACAGGAGCTCAGCGCTGAGCTCACACTCCATCCCCAGCGCCAGGGCATTCTGTGCCATGAGAGTTAATTGGTGACAAGTGTGACAGCAACTGCTGTGGGGCAGAGATGTCTCCCAGGGGCTCCAGGAATGCTCTCTGTCGTTGTTCTGCGCGTGCTGCCGAGGAGCAGAGGGGTGCTGAGGTGGGTGCTGAGGTGGGTGCTGAGGTGGGTGCTGAGATGGGTGCTGAGGTGGGTGCTGAGATGGGTGCTGAGGTGGGTGCTGAGGTGGGTGCTGAGGTGGGTGCTGAGGTGGGTGCTGAGGTGGGTGCTGAGATGGGTGCTGAGGTGGGTGCTGAG
Source organism: Acanthiza pusilla (assembly GCA_036630365.1). Taxonomy (NCBI): domain Eukaryota; kingdom Metazoa; phylum Chordata; class Aves; order Passeriformes; family Acanthizidae; genus Acanthiza; species Acanthiza pusilla. The sequence continues at coordinate 785,449 of JAXCHO010000001.1, read as the reverse complement.
GTGGGTGCTGAGGTGGGTGCTGAGGTGGGTGCTGAGGTGGGTGCTGAGATGGGTGCTGAGGTGGGTGCTGAGATGGGTGCTGAGGTGGGTGCTGAGGTGGGTGGTGGTGCCTGGGCACTGCTGGGGGAGCAGAGCGAGCACAGGGACTGCAGGTCAGCTGTGATGTCCTTTGTCCCCTACTGCCTCAGAGAAAGAGCAGTCCTGGAGGAAGGATCTCGCAGTTATTGCTTCCCAGGCTCATTTCAAACCCCATTCGCCTCCTCTGGAGGAGGACAGGCAGTGATCAGCAGCAGCACAGTGGCAAAGCAATAAATCAATCAATCAATAAATGCTGAGCTGTCTGCAGCAATGAAGGAATGGCAGCATCTTTCAGAGCCTGATGCCTGAGCGTGGCAGGAGGTGCTGCCAGCAGCTCTGCCTGTGCTGAGGGCCTGCCCAGCTCCTGGGCTCCAGAGTTCTGTGCAAGATAAACATTTGCATGCAAAAAGCCTCTCCTCATCAGAACCTGATCCTGCTGCAAAGGATCTGCCACCAGCTGCAATTGAATGTGAACTGCTGATTTGCCATCTGGGTCTGAGCTACAAAGGGTAGTAATGGTGACTGCAATAACTGGGTAACTTACTGAGATAATTAAAATTAAAAATAATTTAATAATTAACATTTATTTTCTTTTCACACTCGGGTCTCATTGGAAAAATCACACATTGGGAGGAGAACATGTCTGGTGTTTTCTGACCACACATCTGCACACCACGAAGATGAAAATGCCCCTAGACCAGGAGGTTTGGATGGTTGTGAAGTGTGAGATGTATTTATTCATCTCTTGACACACAAGGATGGAACCAATAAACTGCTGCTCCTGAGGGAGCTCTGGACCATCCAAGCATTCCATGAAGAGACATGAGCAGAGCAGTGCAGGTGACAGGAGAACGTGGATCTGACAGCTCATCCTCCTCGGGCTCCACCAGCTTGAGCATGAATGCTGAGCTGTTAAAAATGAGTGTTCTGTTTAGAATTCCTAGCAGCACTTCCTGAGCTCCAGTGTACGGGATGTGCTTCTGCAGGGGGATGGGCTTTGTGTTTTAGGATTTCCTAAATCTTTGTAGCTGTCTGCAATTCACAGCACTGGGAAGGGAAGGGAAGGGAAGGGAAGGGAAGGGAAGGGAAGGGAAGGGAAGGGAAGGGAAGGGAAGGGAAGGGAAGGGAAGGGAAGGGAAGGGAAGGGAAGGGAAGGGAAGGGAAGGGAAGGGAAGGGAAGGGAAGGGAAGGGAAGGGAAGGGAAGGGAAGGGAAGGGAAGGGAAGGGAAGGGACTGCTGCAGGGGCTGGGGACAGTGGGAAAGGATGTCCCACCCCATTCTGGGAGCTGTCCCCCCTCTGTGCAGGGCAGTGTGGCACAGGTCCTGCTCCTGGTGACATTAACCCTTCACCCTTCTGCTCACCCTGCAGTGGATGGGAGCAGGGTCTGGGCCATGGAGCTGCACGAGGGTCTGAGCATCAGTGCTTTCATTTCCAGACACGTGGGGTGCATGGAAAAGCTCTGACTGATGGCACTGAGATTTGGACAAAGCACGCAAAGTGTCCACACAGTAATGCTGAGATGAAAACAGCCATTGGTGCTCCTGATTGAGCCCCCATCCACCCGGAGCTGCAGGGAGCAGTCTGGAGCTCCACCATGCCCTGGGCCCTGCTCTCCTTGCCCAGTTCAGCCCCAGCCGGTGCTCCCTGCACTCTGATTGTTGTGTCACAGCTCAGTTCAATTATAGACACTCAGTTACATAACTCCCCTCTCCTGAAGGACTCACTCTTTCTCTGTTAGTGACTTTATGAGCAGAGACAGTGACCCCGAGGGCTGGGAAGTGCACGCATGGCCAGGGGAGAAGAGTCTGAAAGCTTGTTCTGGAGAGAGGAGTCTCCAGGAGACCGAGTGAAGTGGTGGCCTTCATGCATCATGCATGCAGACATTGCATGGAGGAGCGTGGAGCCATTATCCCTTCCCCAGAAGGTTTCTGTTTGCTTCAACTACAACACTGAATTGTAAATTTAATTTTTAAAATATAAGGTTCTTTCACCTTGATATTAAAAATCAAACCCTTGCTCCGTTGCAATTACAGGAGCAGTAATGTTGGGGACTCTGCTAGAAAAAGCAGATCTGTCTGTCTGAATCTGCTCCTGCTAGTGATGGCTGTGCAGCAGCCCTGGTGGCTATCACTGAGGGAATTGTCTTTCTCCCTCTTGGGAGGTGAAGAACATGACTGGTTCCTTTATATACTGGAGGTCTCCTGCCTCAAGAGAAAAATCTTGACATTGTTACTTTTTTTAGCTATGAAAAGGCTTAACTATTTAATAAAAATACTCGCATAACGAGAGGGAGGAACTTAGCTTGGAGTTGTCTTCCTGTTCTCCTGAACCTTTGCAGCCAGCAGTGCAGGGCTGATGTCACCACGAGCAGGACCTGTGCCACCCTGTCCTGCACAGGGGGGACAGCTCCCAAAATGGGTTGGGACAGCTCCCAAAATGGGATGGGACAGCTCCCAAAATGGGATGGGACATCCCTGGGGAGGGGCGACAGCTCCCAGAATGGGATGGGACATGCTTCCACACTGTCCCCAGCCCCTGCAGCAGATCCTTCCCTTCCCTTCCCTTCCCTTCCCTTCCCTTCCCTTCCCTTCCCTTCCCTTCCCTTCCCTTCCCTTCCCTTCCCTTCCCTTCCCTTCCCTTCCCTTCCCTTCCCTTCCCTTCCCTTCCCTTCCCTTCCCTTCCCTTCCCTTCCCTTCCCTTCCCTTCCCTTCCCTTCCCTTCCCTTCCCTTCCCTTCCCTTCCCTTCCCTTCCCTTCCCTTCCCTTCCCTTCCCTTCCCTTCCCTTCCCTTCCCTTCCCTTCCCTTCCCTTCCCTTCCCTTCCCTTCCCTTCCCAAACCTTCCCTTCCCAGTGCTGTGAATTACAGACAGCTACAAAGATTTAGGAAATCCTAAAAGACAAAGCCTATCCCTCTGCACAGGCTGCCCTCCCACTGGGCAGTTTCTTGTGCAATCACAGCTCACCAGGCCACAGCAATGCTCAGCACGAGGACCATTCTCCTGTTGGTTCCATCAATAAACACTTCAGCCCATGGACAGCTCCAGCAGAGCTCCAGCCCAGCCCTGTGCTCCCAAAGCTCCCAAAGCTCCCAAAGCTCTGCACTTCACAGCCTCAGCCTCAGCAGAAGGCTCCTGTAAGATTCCCAGCTCTTCATGGTGCTAATCTTTAGTTAAACTTTGAGAGGCAGAGGAGAACCAGGGCAGAGTGTGCTGAACCGAGGCACAACAACAAGAGTCTGGAGTGACACCAGGGGAGCAGGCTGGGGTACATGGGATTCCCACTTTGGCAGAAGCTGCTGAACGCTGTTTGCAAGGGGAGAGGAGCAAGGAGTCAAACACCACCTGAGCACAGAGAGCTGCAGCAACTCACTGCTGCCATGGAGCTGAGAAAATTCCCTGTCTGCCACAGTCAGCTCCAGAAAACTGCTGCTCACCCAGCTGCAAGGCTGTGACAGGCACAGCCTGGGGACATTTGGAGCGACGCTGAGCCTGCAGCAGCAGCACGTTCAGCTCACGAGGAAATTCACAGTGCGCTGACGCTCCAGCTCTCCCAGCAGCATCATGTAGTCCAGACAGCATAAAACCCCAAATAAAAGGTGTCCCTGGGGTATGAAGAGCGCTCTTCGGAGGAAGAGACTAAAATATTCCTGCATAAAAACCTCCTGAAGTGCAGCAAACAACAGCGGATTCCAGGGCAGTAATGGATGTGCTCAGATTCACATCGACCCAGGAGAGTTGATGATCCACAAGGTCAAACGCAGCTGGTACATTTTAAACAGAGAAGGAGATAAAACATAAAGACAAGTTCAAGCTTTATTTCAATTCAAACACAGGAGGACCCAACCGCTACTGAATTTCAACAGGACTCAGGAGACTGCAACCTTTAGAGTCCTCTGAAAGCCTTGAGAGTAACTGTACCCCAAAGTCTGCTCACACACAAGTAACTTGCTTAAGTAAATGCCTTTAAATCAGCCCAGCTCAGCCCTGCTCAGCCCTGCTCAGCAGGCACAGCTCTGGGGGCAGAGCCCTTCAGAACACAGCTAAGTGTGCAGCTGCAGGGCTGTAATCAGAGGCAGTACAACATCATCACATGGACATTTTCCCTAGGCCTTCCAAGATGTTTCTCTTCCATATTCCTCTCAGTTCTACCAGCTCAGGGTGTCTGTGCTATTTTAAGACCCTCGTAGAAGGTGGCTAAGGACAAGTGTAAGAGAAAAAAGGATTCAATATTACAAAACAAACCCAAACGTGTCTCACAAGCCTCTATCCCTCAAATCTGAAGCACAGTTAATATTTGGGATGTAAGAGAACCTTTGGGAAGCAGTTCCTGGCCCTGTGCTCTCCCTGAGCCGTACCCCACCCACGTTTGCCAGCAGATCCATGCCCTGCCCAGGAGCACTGGATCCAACCTTACACCAAATATCACTTTTTTGGTAACTTTTCTTGTCTTTCGGTAACCACTAGGATTTTAGCAGAATTAAGCAAAGTTCAGTTCTTTCAGTGATACCTCTAGGAACTGAGATAAGTTGTGTTTTGCTGCTGCTGTGGTTGTCCCTCTGAGTTCAGACTTCCATTCTGCAGCTGTCACTGGTGTGGCTTGCAGGAGCAAGAGTGGAAATGCCTCCCTCGAGAGGCCCCTGGCAAAGGCCCTGAAGCAGAATGAGGCGTCTGAGCATTGACAACACAAAGGCAAAGAATCTGCTGCTCTCCAAAGCAGAGCTGTGGAGATTCACAAGCTACAAGATGTAACAGGACATGGGGAAGATGACTTTTCTATTGGCTCAAAGGCAGCGGCAGCACAGGCGCCGCGATTGAAGAGCTCTGCCCTCAGCACATTCCGTGAATGGCCTCGAGCACATTAGGAATGAGCCAGGGAGGGAAAACGGCCAGAAAAGCCAAATTCATTTGGTTTGCTGTCTGTAGGGATAGAGCATCGCTGCTTGAGGTACTAACAGCAATCGGAACAATTCCGGAGCTGATGGCGATGGTGTCACCGACAGCCACGCGCTGTCAGCCCCAGCTGGCTCTGCTGTCCATCCACATGATGGAAAGTGCCTTTGGAGCAGAAGGGTCACTCTGCTGTCCACGGGACAGTCTGTGCTGGAGCAGCCAGGCGCTGCTGGCTTTGTGTGCTGTTTTCCATCGCTGTGGATCGCTCAGGCACCGTGGGGCTGCTGGCACCACCTCAGCTGTGCCTTCTGTGAATCACTGCAATGAAAGTGGACAGAAACAGAAACTTTGCAGCTCTAACAAAGTTTGCCAGCCTCTTCTTCATTCTTTTCACTTTCTGCCTGTTTTGCTTACATAATTCCTGTTCTGTCCTGCTTCTCACAATCAAGCTTCCTCTCTTTCCCCTCCCATTCCTTCCTAGACAGCTCTGTCCCTCTCATCCTCCATCTCCTTTCACACACATTGTGGCTGGCAGCACAGAGCAATAGGCAAGTTCCCCTCAAAGACTTCAGAGAGTTTTGTGCCTCTAACACAACTTTGTGTTCTTCTGCCTTTGTGTTTTCCAAAAGCTGTTTGCATCCTCTGACCTGAGCGGCTCAGCTGCAGCTTCCAAGAAAGCACCGAAGTGTTGTCAAACACCACACCTGAGCTTTGAGCACCTCACACTGATGGGTGGAAAGCAATTCCTACCACATTCCTCTTTCTGGGGCTTTGTGAACAGAGAGTGAACAGCGCTGGGGGCTGTCCTTCACTGCCACTCATCAGCTCACCAAATCTATTCAGCTTCACTCAGGTGCTGAGGTCCTGTCAGGGCTGTGAAGCCTTGTAACACTTATCTGGCGTTTCCAGATGTCCCACAGCACCTTGGAGCAGTATTTGTGATCAGGCTGTGTGTCTGCAAGCCCAGCCACATCCCCGTGTGCCAGGCTGATATCTGGGCAGGTCTGAGCTTGGTCTGCACAAGAGGAGCTGAACGAAACTATCATCATTCATTTCTCTTTTCTTTCCAGAGGACCAAAAGTACACAAAGGGCTTAGTTCAACTCGGGGAGGCAAAGCAGTCCAGTGGCTTTAGGGGAGAGAGAGCTGGAATTAAAATGGAATTTTTAAACTGCCCTGGACCAGCTGTTATTTTGTTTCGGCTCCAAGAGCTCCTGCAGGGCATTATCTGCAGGTCCTCCTGGGATGCTGTGAGTGAGAGATACTGCACCAGCGCTGACACTCATTATCCTGCCGCTGCGAACGCTCACAACATCCCATGGCTCCTGTTGACATCACGGCTTTTAGAGGAGGATTTGCATTTAGAAACAAGTGGGTTTGCTTTCAGTCCTGAGAAACACAGAACAATAACTGGACCCAAAGGTGTCCTCTGATGTGTCAGCCAGAGCTGGGCAGTCTCCGTGTGCTCCTCACACGTTTGTCCTGTCCCTCGTGCCTGGGGACAGGGCAGGTTTATGGAACTCGGCCTGTCCATCATCGCCTGCAGGGCTGACTGTCCAGCCAGAGCGTGTCCCAGACTTTTCCATTGAGTGATGAGGTTTTGTTCATAAATACTGCACTCACCTGGGTTTCACCGTTAGCTCTATAGCTTCACAGCTTTAAAAATGTCTGTCAGTTAGCACTAAATGCCCTTTTCAGGGGTGTAGCAACAGGGAAATCCTCTAAAATATCCTTTACAGCATCCTGGGCTCCACTAGACACCGATTCCCTTCCCACAGACCCAGCCGATTTCCCTGACTCTGAAGATCTTTAAACTGTCAGACAGCGGCGAGCGAGTCCATCTGCAGCTCCAGCGGCGAGCGAGTCCAATGTTCTCCCACAGTGCCACCCGCTGGGGCTGCGGGCGGCGGAGAGCCCGGGGATGGCACCGGGATGGCACCGGGATGGCACTGGGATGGCACCGGGATGGCACCGGGATGGCACAGGGATGGCACAGGGATGGCACAGGGGATGGCACAGGGATGGCACCTGGATGGCACCGGGATGGCACAGGGATGGCACAGGGGATGGCACAGGGATGGCACCTGGATGGCACCGGGATGGCACAGGGATGGCACCGGGATGGCACAGGGGATGGCACCGGGATGGCACCGGGATGGCACAGGGATGGCACCAGGATGGCACAGGGATGGCACCGGGATGGCACCAGGATGGCACAGGGATGGCACAGGGGATGGCACAGGGATGGCACCTGGATGGCACCGGGATGGCACAGGGATGGCACAGGGATGGCACCTGGATGGCACCGGGATGGCACCAGGATGGCACAGGGATGGCACCGGGATGGCACAGGGATGGCACAGGGGATGGCACCAGGGATGGCACAGGGGATGGCACAGGGATGGCACAGGGATGGCACCAGGGATGGCACAGGGATGGCACAAGGATGGCACAGGGATGGCACCGGGATGGCACAGGGATGGCACAGGGATGGCACCAGGGATGGCACCAGGGATGGCACAAGGATGGCACAGGGATGGCACAGGGATGGCACAGGGATGGCACAAGGATGGCACCGGGATGGCACAGGGATGGCACAAGGATGGCACCGGGATTGCACAGGGGATGGCACAGGGGATGGCACAGGGGATGGCACAGGGATGGCACCGGCATGGCACTGGGCACCACAAGTGTCCCCAGAGGGAACTCAGACTTGTCGGGAGGTGGCTCTGAGCAGTAGTTGATTGATAGCCTCAGCTTCCCTGATTGATATCCTCAGTTTCTTCTGCCACACAAGATAAAGGGAAATCCTCATCTCAAATGCAGATTCAGGGACAAGACTTTCCTGCATACCCTTCCTGGGAGCTGCCTGCAAAACTGTGCTTCAGTTCCAAAGATCTGTGGCAAGTCCACGTGTTCCAATGGACTAAGAAAAATATTTACACTCATGCAATTTAGTTTAAATGCTGAGTATCTGTGTGCTGGAAGTATTTGTGTACTATAAGAGGAGGTGAGTGGTAAGTATTTAAAAAACCCCTAATTGTACAAAGATTTTTAAATATTTCAATTTTAAAAATCGTGTATTTTTGACGTGTCTGTCAAACATTCCTGTGCAAGGAGCGAGGACTGTTCTGAGCAGGCACACAAGCAGGTGAAACACCTCAGCCTTGGGGCTGGAAATCAGCTCCTAATTGTGGTTAGGAGTAAGGAGGGAGTTCATGCAGAGATTAGTTTAGGTTTAATTCTCTGGGAGTTTTCCCATTGATTTAAAAAGGACTCAGGTCATTGCTCCAGGGTTTCCTCCATGAAACTTCTGTGATCACAGCTGGGTAAAGAATAAAGAATTAATTTGGATAATGCCTAAGAGGAGACACTGAAATGTGAGCAGGGAAGAGGAACCAACAGAGTCCTTTCTTAAGCTCCCTGCTATTAGCATTTAACCTGTGAGAGAATAAATAAATAAATACAAAATGTGACATAAACAAGTCCTGCCTGTGAAGGGCTGCAGGCTGATGATGAGAGCACCAATGAGTACAAGAGCCAAAATCCTTGCTGAGGTGTGCTGGGCCCCAGGGGCACTGCAGAGCCCGGGGAGCACACAGCATCCATGGGAGCTCTTGCTGGGGACAGCAATTCCCAAACGCAGCCCTGGCTGTGCTGTGGGGACAGGAACAGCTCTCAGCTCCCTCCCAGCCCTGCACATCTCACAGTGCTCACAGCGCTCAGCCACAGCCATGGCTCTTGTCAGAGTTAATTATTAATGGGGAAATTCAATTGAGAGTTTTAATAAAAGATCAGCCCAACTCTGTTCAGGTGTTCCAAACACAGATCCCATCTCCACACGAGTCTGTCTGGCTCTTTGTCACCTCGGTGGTGTCTGTAGTTACAGATCTGAGCAATCCATCCACTTTTGCTCGGGCATTCCTCCTCCTCCTGCCTGGCCAGCAGCGTTTTCGGAAGGCAGAGCTCAGGGGACAGCTCTGCTCACCTCTGTCTCTGCTTTTGCACTGTACACTTCTCCAGGAAAAGAGATTTTCCAGGCTGCAGCATCACTGGGGGTTCATGTGCCCCGGAAAAAAGGAATTGACACCAGGAAAACTCCCACTGCTGATTGAGGTGAGAGCATCCTACCCCTGGGAAGGGAGCGGGAGGGACCAGGGGCCATGGCCACTTCAGCCTTTGAGAGCTGGACAGGGACTTGGACAGGGACACGGAGTGACAGGACCTGCTGCAGAGTGACATGAGCCTTTCCTGTGCTGTGCAGGGAGGGCAGTTCTGCTCACCGAGGCTGTTATTGGCCACTTTTTTTCCTGAGCTGGAAAATCCCATGTCAAGATTGCACAAATTAATACTGCTAATAAAAATACAGTGACCCACAGATGTAAACAGCCATCTTGTCAATTTGCAGTGAAAGGGAAAAACCCACAAATCCCAGAATGGCTGGTGCCACATTACTTTTCCAGGTGGCAAATAAAAACTCTGAAGTAAATACGTTTGCTCTCCAAAGAAACACCGAAAGAAGTTTCCAGCGCCAGCGTCATCCTCCCTTCATGCCGTCCTTCCTTCCTTCCTTCCTTCCTTTAAATGTTTCAAGCTCTAATTTGTTCAGCAACTAGGAAAATATTTGTAAAGGCCATTTAATATTTACAGATGTTTAGTGGCAGGAAGAACAACTCCTCTTTGCATTTCCCAGCAGACGCCTTGGCCTCATCCCTGCCCGTGCCTGTCCCAGCGAGTCACACCAGAGCTGGACGGAGAGCAATGGCTTGGGAACTCCAGGATCTCCTCTGGACAGCTTTTCCATCCCTCAGAGTGAGCTGATGGAGAAGCAGAAAGTTTCACTGCTGGTGGACACCTTTCAGGTGTACTTTGGAGGGGCCACTGCACTGAGAAGCTTTTCCTTCCCAAATAATTTAGTTCTCACTACAAAATCCAAAATCAACCTTTCATTCCAGAGTTAAGAGTCCTTTTTAATAACTACAGAGATTTCTCTGCATCGCTGTTAAAATGCACTCTGTTGAATCAAACAGTTACACTTTTGTTCTCTGTAGCACAAACAGATTTTTTGGGTTCATTCTCATTCTTCTTTTTTTTTTTAATTAAGAATAGCTTGTAATTAATCACAGATAACCATGAGTTTCTGGCTTTTATCAAGACACTGGATTTTTTTTCTTGCTTCCTTTACAGCAAACAGACTTTATACCTAATTATAGAAAAGGCTTATGCTATAGAATATGCAAAATAACAACATAAACCTGTGACATTAATAACGTGTGGTCATGTTGTGACATTGCCAAGTGACAGACTGAGCTGATTTGTGCTCAGTCTGCTTTGGTGGGCACTTCACCCACTGGAACCAAAGGAACATTTTCTGCAGCCTTCCCTGGGCTGAGGCAGAACCCAGGTCTGGAATATCAGAAAGCTCAGGTAACTCATGATGTGCTGAGGATGTGCCAGGCTGGTGCAGAGCTGAAGCAATTCCACTCCTGAGGAGCCAGGGCTGGAGGGTGAGCTCTGCGCTGAGAGCTCTGCTCCCCTCTCTCCTCTGTTCTCAGGGGACTCATCTCCAGAGTGCCTCGGGGACAAAGCTGTGCCACTGCAGCACAGAGTCCCAAGGGTCCAGGGGGATTTGCTGCTGCCGCAGGGCCATGGGGGCAGGGAGGGAACTCAGGGTGTCCTGTGAGGAGCTGGGGGTGGCAGCACCGCTCCTGCAGGGCCCTGCTGCCTCTGGGGTGCTCCCCTGGCAGGGCACGACCGTCCAGCTCTGCGGGGTGAGCCCAGAGCCCCCGGAGCCCGAGGCTGTCCCCAGCCACAGACACCTGTCCCCAGCCAGGAACACCTGTCCCCAGCCACAGACACCTGTCCCCAGCCAGGAACACCTGTCCCCAGCCACAGACACCTGTCCCCAGCCAGAGACACCTGTCCCCAGCCAGAGGACACCTGTCCCCAGCCAGAGACACCTGTCCCCAGCCAGGGACACCTGTCCCCAGCCAGGAACACCTGTCCCCAGCCACAGACACCTGTCCCCAGCCACAGACACCTGTCCCCAGCCAGGGACACCTGTCCCCAGCCAGGGACACCTGTCCCCAGCCAGGGACACCTGTCCCCAGCCACAGACACCTGTCCCCAGCCAGAGACACCTGTCCCCAGCCAGGGACACCTGTCCCCAGCCACAGACACCTGTCCCCAGCCACAGACACCTGTCCCCAGGCAGAGACACCTGTCCCCAGCAGCTCCCAGCAGGACTGCACGCAGGGCTGGCAGGGCAGAGCCAGTGCTGAGTGTCCCTGCTGGGACAGAGCCCAGGGACCGAGCTGCCTGCCAGGGCAGGGAGGTGCCAGCAAGAACCCCTCGTGTCACACCTGTGCCGCGGGTGGCAGGGACAGCTCTGCCCTGGCAGGGCAGGGATGTCACCCACAGACACAGGGTTATATCCAACAAATGAAGTCCTTTCTTTGCTGATGGACACAGCGTGGAGAAACCTGGCCAAAGCCCCAACAAAAATAACCCTGACTTTGTCCTGCTGTCCCCGCAGCAGCATCAAACACATCTGCTCTCAACAGAGGCGTGAAAAATATTATTGTCTGACATCTCCACGTTCTCGATCAAGGATTATCGATCCTGGTTTTGAACCAAAAGAAGGGAAGAAGGTTCAATAGAGAAGCAGAGCTGCTCATTAACTCACTCTGTCTTTAACACAGAGGGCAACGTCTCCGACAGAACAATTTAAAACACCAGTGCAGGCGAGTTTTAATGAGAAACTGGAGATAAAAGCATTTAAAAGTGAGTCTGCTAACAGGTAATGTGTGCAATGTTCTTGGGAGCAGAGGGAAGAGGAGCCTTCCCCAGCTGCTCCTGGGAAATGGATTTGTCCGAAGGGATCCCTGCCCATGGCCGGAGCTGGACACAGCTCTGGTGCCTCGTGCTGGACACTGCAATGGCACAGCAGAGCCACAGAGGGAGAAAGGGAAACCACAGAAAGAGCCAGCAATGGATCCCCAAAATCTTCCATTGATTTCACATTGGCTGTGGGGTATTTTATACCCAGTTCTCATGAATATTTAGCAATTTACTTGGACTTTTTCTGTAAATCAATTTTAACCTTGTGAGGAATATTTTCATAAACTCTTTTTCGGATTGCAGATGTGAGTGCTCATGCTGGAAGCCTCATTAGAAGCATTAGCAGTAATATGCCATTAATGTGTCCAACAAAAAGAAATTAATTCTGAAGATGAACTACAAATGAACCTCAGGTCAAGAATTGTCTGCCAGAATTACTCTGTGATGAACTGAATAGTGAATACTGGCAATTTGTGACAAGAAAATGAGGCAGGATTTGCTGAATAAATTTCCTGTGAGTTTGCAGCAGTGGTGGTCGAGGTGTGCTGGGCTGAGGCTGCAGCAGGGGCTGGGCTCTCCACAGAATAAACTCTGAGCTTTCATTTCCTCACGGGGCATTTTCACTGTTCACAGAATCAGCAAATGATTCGGCTGGAAGAGACCTCAAAGCACATCCAGTGCCACCCCTGCCATGGCAGGGACACCTCCCACTGTCCCAGGTGCTCCCAGCCCTGTCCAGCCTGGCCTGGGACACTGCCAGGGATCCAGGGGCAGCCACAGCTGCTCTGGGCTCCTGTGCCAGGGCCTCAAACACTCCCAGGGAGCAATTCCTTCCCAAAATCTAATGGTGGTTTCTTTTTCAAGATGGTAAGAAATGGACAGAGAGAGACAGAGAAAAAAAGCAACATTGGGTGAAAAACAGCAGTTTTGGGGAGGTTTCTGTGGGAGGAAGGGCAGCTCCCTGTCCTTGGGGCTGGGCCACCAGCACAGGAATTTGGCTGTCCCGCGGGAGGTGCAGGAGCACAGGAGAGGTTCAAACAGGTGTGAAACACCCACAGGGAGATGGGAAAGGGCTCAGCCTGGAGAAAAGGGACCAGGGGGACCTTGTGGCTCTGCACAGCTCCTGACAGGAGGGGACAGCCGGGGGGATCGGGCTGTGCTCCAGGGGACAGGGACAGGAGCAGAGGGAACGGCCCCAGGCTGGGCTGGGGAGGCTCAGGTGGACATCAGCAGGAATTTCCCCATGGAAAGGTGGGCAGGGATTGGCAGTGCCCAGGCAGCTCTGCAGTGCCCATCCCTGCAGGTGGCACTGAGTGCTCCGGGCTGGGGACAAGGTGGCATTGGGCACAGCCTGGACTCCATGGCCTGGGAGGGCTTTCCCAGCCCCGGTGACCCTGTCTGAGGTCCTGTGCATGCGAAGGGACATTTCCCGAGGGCTTTGGGCTGTCGCTGCATTTCCCGCGTGGCTCCGCAGGTGGCGAGTGCTGCCTTCGCTAAGCAGCCCTGCTCACAAATATTCCTCACTGCGTGTTTGGCTCCTCCTGGTGCTCCTGGAGCCCGAGCTGTCCCGCAGGGCTGGGTAGGAGCCTGGGGGTGCTCTCTGAGCCCAGGGACAGGAGGACATCGCCACCCGGCGTGGCCAGAGTGGGACCCTGCGGCGCTCAGGGCTCCCCACGCCACGGTGCCATCGTGGATCTCAGTCACACACAGTGTCCTTATGCTCAGCATCAGCCCCATCTCTGTGTTCTCCGGAGTTACAGAGCCCCAGCACTGCTGAAATGTGGAAACAAACCCAGCGAGAGGCTCTCGACAGCCCTGGGACCAAATCACAGAAGGCAGGGCCACACTCTGCACCAACCTGCACTTTCTGACCATTTCAGCAGAATTACCCAGGGATGAATGAACTCTGCACCGTGGCTGGAGTCACAGATTCACAGCTGATGCCTCCCCGTGATGGAACAGCACGAGGGGAGAGAGAGACGTGCAGCAGCTCTGGGAATTTCTCTGCATCAGCTGAAGTGAGCTGCCCGGGATTTTGCTGAACAATCCATCCCTGTCCTGTCTCCTTTCCTATGGCATCACACAGGCACATCTGTGACCTTCACAGGTGTCACATCAATGAAGAAAAAGGTTCTGTTTAAAAAATGAATGCAGCGGTTCCAGACCTGAGTAAATCCGTGCGGCTGCAGCAGAGTCAGCAGAGAGAGAATGATTTACGGACGCTGCTCCACGATTACAAACAGTTTAAGTGAATTGTTCCTGCTGTGCCAGGTCAGGGATCTGGTGATTAGACAAGAAAAGATGTGTGATTCATTGGAATAAGTGAGCTTTCCCAGCATGTGGAAGCGCAGTGCCTGGAAATGGGCAGGAAAACTCAGGAACATTCTTCACATGTTTTACAAGCGGCACATGGTGATGTGCAATTAATCCTGTCCCATCAAAGGCACGCAAAGACCACCACAGCCACAAACTAATGCTGTCATATATAAGAATTCACCTTTCTGAGTGTACCTTGAGGCCACCAGCCCTCGTGCAGAGCTCAGCATCCCTGCAGCCTGGGCTGGGCTTGGGCACATTAACTGATGGGGACATTGTCACCAGCAGTTGGCAAGGGGAATATGACATGGTCAGGAAGGGTTTTTCCAATCTTTTTGCTTCTCCTAAGAGAGAATCTCAGCCTGGGTTTTCCTGACTGCAAATATAACCTGGGATTTATGAACAAACAAACCTCGGCTCACGTGTGACCTTTCACGTGGTTTTGGCTTTCTTGGCTTTCTTTCATTGCATCACAGAATCACTTGGGATGGAAAAGACCTCTAAGATCATTGAGTCCAACCATTAAATCACAGAACCGTGAAATCCTGGAGTGGTTTGTGTTGGAAGGCATTAAAGACCATCCAGCTCCAGCCCCTTGCTGTGGGCAGGGACACTTTCCACCAGACCAGGTTGTTCTTTGAGGGATTCAGTTTTGGGAGCTGCTGCTGTTCTCCTCAGCCTATAAAATACTTCAAAGTTAATAATTTAACGAGCAGTTTAAGATTATGGACCATCTTCACGTATCTTATCTCTGAGTCTACTTAGCACTAAGATAAGCATAATAAAGCCATTCATTACCCCTGAGATGTTTATTAGCTCTAATTGCTGACAGAAGGGAGGCCATCGCTGGGAGCCGTGGGCTGTGCCAGGGCTGAGCAGCACCGCGGGAGCTCAGGGTGTTTCCCATCCCTGGGAGCTCAGGGCATTTCCCATCCCTGGGAGCTCAGGGTGTTTCACATCCCTGGGAGCTCAGGGCATTTCACATCCCTGGGAGCTCAGGGTGTTTCAATCCCTGGGAGCTCAGGGCATTTCACATCCCTGGGAGCTCAGGGCATTTCACATCCCTGGGAGCTCAGGGTGTTTCACATCCCTGGGAGCTCAGGGTGTTTCACATCCCTGGGAGCTCAGGGTGTTTCACATCCACAGGAGCTCAGGGTGTGTCACATCCCTGGGAGCTCAGGGAGCATTTCACATCCACAGGAGCTCAGGGTGTTTCACATCCCTGGGAGCTCAGGGAGCATTTCACATCCCTGGGAGCTCAGGGTGTTTCACATCCCTGGGAGCTCAGGGAGCATTTCACATCCCTGGGAGCTCAGGGTGTTTCACATCCCTGGGAGCTCAGGGAGCATTTCACATCCCTGGGAGCTCAGGGTGTTTCACATCCCCGGGAGCTCAGGGTGTTTCACATCCCTGGGAGCTCAGGGTGTTTCACATCCCTGGGAGCTGAGGGTGTTTCACATCCCTGGGAGCTCAGGGAGCATTTCACATCCACAGGAGCTCAGGGTGTTTCACATCCCTGGGAGCTCAGGGAGCATTTCACATCCCTGGGAGCTCAGGGTGTTTCACATCCACAGGAGCTCAGGGAGCATTTCCCATCCCTGGGAGCTCAGGGTGTTTCCCATCCCTGGGAGCTCAGGGCATTTCACATCCCTGGGAGCTCAGGGTGTTTCACATCCCTGGGAGCTCAGGGTGTTTCCCATCCCTGGGAGCTCAGGGCATTTCCTGACGCAGCAAGGGCTCTTGTTTGGATTTGGGCTAGAGCAGACACTGATGGCTTGAAAATGATGGGAAATATTTATGGCTGAGCCTCCCTTCTCACTGGGCTGTGCTGAGGCTCCTCAGGGTCAGCCCTGACCCTGCAGACCTTCCCCTCCCCTCGCAGGCAGTGTGTGCTGAGTTCCCCACCATGGGGAGGTGCACAAGGGTGGAAATCACCTCCCAAATGCCTGACCCTGAAGGGCAGCTGGGCCACGGCCCATGCCATGCATGAGGTTGGTTTTATTCTATGAAATCCCCAGCAGAAGTGATAAAATATCCGAGGTGATAATGCAATAGCTCTGAAGCACAGGGAAGCTATAAAATGCCTTTGCTGCTGCTGCTCTGTGTGTTCTCTCAGGGGAGATGAAGCAGAGCCACTGGAGTTTGTGGAGCATCCCCAGAGCCCTCACTGAGCACAGCCCTTGGGTTTGCTGTCCCCCAGCCCCTGCCCCTTCGAAGGGGACTGGGAATGCCATGGTGGGTGACAGGAATTACCACAGGTGACCTGGCTCTGCTCCCCTGCCGCTGTCAGCCCAGGAGGCTGCTTTTTCTCTCTTTTTTTTAATGAAGTTGTTTTCCTTACCTCTACCAAGAGCTCTAAACCTTACACAGCCCCACATCCAAGCTCTAACTAAGATCAGCAAAGGACTTGGAAACTCCCAGGTAAAGGCAGGCTATGAACACAACAAATTCTATTTGCAAGAGGCGTCAGGCGAGATAAGAGAAGTTCCAACCTCCATATTTGCATTTTCAGGAAAGCTGAGGAATCTGGGACCTAAGAATATTCTTGGATATTTTTAGACTTGGGCATTTCAGTTTTATTATTCAGGTCAAAACAACTCTCTACACCCTTCACCTCGGAGGAATTTGGTCTCTGCTTTTGGACTCGAGCTCCACAATCTGTTCTATAATTGTGGTGGCTCTTTGGGTGGGGGTAGGTGTGAATCCACGTGTATACATGTTTTGAGGTCTAGTGTGACTTTAAAAATAAAGTTTCCGATGCTGCAAACACTTCCACATACCCTGAACCAGACGTAATTAATGCCATGGAGATTACTGAAGGAAAACAAAATGCATTCCTGGGGAAGTTGGGACCATTCACTTACATCACCAAAGCAAGATTAACTAGAGATGTTTGTCATGCAAATGCTCAGCTAAGAAATTCCCAAGAAAGTAAACTCAGAATAAAAGTTGCTCTTTTTTCCAGTGTCCATTTTGTTTTCAGTACACGATTGTTTATGGGATTTTTAGAGTCGTTCTGGAATTCTCTGAGGCAGGGGGTGAAGTCAACGGAATGAAATAAACTCAGGTCCTGCAATTCTTGTGTCAAAACTATTTTGGGGTGAAACTCTGAAAATGTGGGAAGGCCTAAGAGCCACACGTGCCAAGGTCCTTGGAGTGAGTGCCAGAGCTGTGAGCGCTCGGTGTCTGCAAACAGAACATCAACACTGCTGTGATTTATCTGCTGCACGCTGAGGTTCTCACTGGGCTGCAGAATGCATCTGGACCAGCCTAATGAGCACATTCTTCACCATTAGAGAGGCTGTGGAGGGCTTCAGATATTTTAGACATGATTCACAGAGCCAAAAGGTCTTGTTTACTGATATGCTATTTATACCTAGCTCAATTAAATCTCTTTGGAAAGAAAAAAATTCAAGGATGCCAACACTGGCAGTGCTGTTGGAAGTGAGTATCTCCTCGTTAAAAAGGTTAGAAAAACACCATTAATAATTTTGATAGACTCTGTTTATGCCCAGTCTTTGTCCAGTGTCCTGCACGGTGTGGTTTGGCAGCAGAAGGGACCAGGCAGGGTTTGATCATTGTCTCAGTGCCACCAGGGCCAGGTGCCACATCCCTGGGGATGAGCTTTGCCATCAGCACAACGTCCCCCGCACCTGGCAGCAGCTGAGCTGCCCCAGCACTGGGGGCATGCTGCACCAGCTGGGGACAGCGCAGGGCTCAGGGCAGCCACCCTGGGGACAGCGCAGGGCTCAGGGCAGGAGCCTGGGGACAGCGCAGGGCTCAGGGCAGGAGCCTGGGGACAGCGCAGGGCTCAGGGCAGGAGCCTGGGGACAGCACAGGGCTCAGGGCAGCCACCCTGGGGACAGCGCAGGGCTCAGGGCAGGAGCCTGGGGACAGCGCAGGGCTCAGGGCAGGAGCCTGGGGACAGTGGAGGGCCCAGGGCAGGAGCCTGGGGACAGTGCAGGGCTCAGGGCAGGAGCCTGGGGACAGTGCGGGGCTCAGGGCAGGAGCCTGGGGACAGCGCAGGGCTCAGGGCAGGAGCCTGGGGACAAGACAGGGCTCAGGGCAGGAGCCTGGGGACAGCGCAGGGCTCAGGGCAGGAGCCTGGGGACAGTGCAGGGCTCAGGGCAGGAGCCTGGGGACAGCGCAGGGCTCAGGGCAGGAGCCTGGGGACAGCGCAGGGCTCAGGGCAGGAGCCTGGGGACAAGACAGGGCTCAGGGCAGGAGCCTGGGGACAGCGCAGGGCTCAGGGCAGGAGCCTGGGGACAGCGCAGGGCTCAGGGCAGGAGCCTGGGGACAAGACAGGGCTCAGGGCAGGAGCCTGGGGACAGCGCAGGGCTCAGGGCAGGAGCCTGGGGACAGCGCAGGGCTCAGGGCAGGAGCCTGGGGACACCTTCCACTCCATCCACCCTGGGGACAGCGCAGGGCTCAGGACAGCCACCCTGGGGACACCTTCCACCAGAGCAGGCTGCTCAGAGCCCCACCCAGCCTGGCCTGTGCCCTTCCAGGGATGGAAGCACCTTGGTGTGAGAGTGATGCTCCCAGGAGGGAGCAGGTCCAGCCCTGTCCCTGCCCATGGCACAGGATGGACCAAGATGGGCTCTAGGGCCCCTTTCAGGTGTTCAATGATTCTGTGAAACATCCCTGCTGCTCCAGCTCCTTGGTAACCCTGGAACAACTGTGAGCTCTCAGTGCTCCAGAGCCTGCAGGGATGGAGCTGAGAGCAGCCTGGGCGAGGCACGAGGCTCACAGCACAGGGGATGGGAACAGGATCACAGCTCCCCTGGGCTGGGCTTGGCCCCCTCAGGAGCCAGGAAAGGTAAATCGCCAGGAGATCACATTCCTAGAGAGAGGGAGATGCCTGTTTGAAGGAGAAAGCCAAAGGATGCCATCGCTGTCTCAGCTCCTTGGAAACCCAGGGCTTTCAAACCCAATGGTGAAGAGAAGTCTGTGCCTTGCGGATAAAGCTCAGTGTCCTGCAAAGTGCTCTTTGCTGAGGCTCCCCAGCAGGATTAGCCACCTCACCTGGACATTGGCAGGTGTGTGGACTCCTCCTGGGCACGGAGCAGCCTGAGCTCCCTGCTCCGTGCCACCGAACCTCAGCCGAGCCGCGAGGAAGAGCAAGAAGCTCCTGAGATCAGGAGGAGAGCTCCTGTGGCACCGAGCGCTGGGAGCGCTGCCATGAAATATTGAGACGTAAATCAGTGGTGGAAAGGAAGCACAACAACCTTTACATAACACTTCAGAGCGATGTACTCATTAAATAACAAAGGTTCTTTTCCCCTAATACACTATTAACAAATCCCAAACCATCACATCTTTAAAAAATTGTCCTTCAGTCAAGTGGAAAGCGAACTAATGTGGGCTTAGAAAGAGGTTGGGAGTGCAACAAATTATAAATGCTTTCTACTTTATCAGCATTACAGAGTACTATTAATTTTAAAAATAGCTTCTAAAAACATACATGGCATACCATAATGGAGATGGCTGGGGTTCAATACATCATCCTGATGACTCTTTCCACAGCAATGAGTTATGCAGACACTCCAGCTCTGCTTTGCAAATATGGTATGTACGGGCTGCGGGGAATATTAAAAAAGGCACTTTTGTCTTTGGGTTCAGGATGGGCTGGGCTGGGATTTCCGACAGGAGCACTCAGGGACGAGCTCTGGGTGTGCTTGGAGGCTGGGACGGGACACTCACTCCCTCCACATATCCTGCAGAACATCCATTATCCCACGGACAGCTGGAATCGGCTCTCATACACAGTCTGAATGGTTAAAAATAAAGATGTTAATGGCAATGCTCTGTGGCTGAGCAGCTCCTCCGAAGTGCTTTGTCTGTACAGTTTCTGTGCTAATTGGCGCGAGCGTTGCTCGAAGGGCGCGCTGCGTCTGTGAATGATGAAGGAGGCAGTTTCCATAGCAAGGGCTGTTTTTATTGATTGCTTGGAGGAAAGAGACACATAAAACCCTAACTGGGGCCAGGAGTGAGTTAGAAAAGTCCCTGGGTAGCTCTAACTTACACTCGAGTTTGTTTGCTTGCTTTATTTTTTTGGTCCCTCAGGCCGCACAGCTCTTTACTGCTCATAATGCAGCAATCACAAATATGAGGGAGGTCAGTGACCCATTCCCAGCCCTCCAGGGCTCGGGGGAAGCTCTGCCTTCCCTCTGTGGGAAAGGCCCCTGTCCCCAGCCCCAGTGTCCCCAGTGTCCCCTGGTCAGTGCCATTCCCCCTTGGCTCCAGATCCTGACACGGTCCCACAGGAGCACCAGAGCTGCCCCGAGTGCCTGTGCCATCCCTGCAGCCCCCAGCCCTGCTCCAGCAGCAGCTGCCCAGCTGATTTGCCCATCAGCTAAATCACCCAGAGCCCCAGGTCCCTCCTGGAGACCCCTGCTATGAACAGCACTTACCGGAGAGACACAGTTTGTGCTTTTGTTTGGAATGCACACTTGGGCTTCTCTCTCGTGGCCCTTTCACGTGCATGACAATGCCAATTCCTGTCCAAGATTCCCTTCAGCTGTGACATTCCCAACTTTGCTTCCCCACCATTGCTGCACAGAACTATATTGGTACTCCCCTGGCAGATAAGAATATTCTTTACAGGGCCTGTGTGGGTTGCTTCACTGGGTTCCCTAGTCCCATTTTCTTTTATTTAGTAACATAGGACTATCCTTAATTTAATCTCCATTTGCTGGTTCCCCAATCCAACCCAAAAGCCCAGGATTCATCGAAAGGCAGATTTGTTCCCTGAAGAAATTGGAATAATGGTCAAGCTGCAACGGTTATGTTAGCAAAGTCACTTATTTTACTCTTTATCACCTCTAAAAAATAAATGTTTCTGCCTGGAAGTGGCAAACTCCACTTGCCTGTGTCCTGGGCTGTTGAGCATCCTTCCTTTGGCCATTCCTCGTCCCTTGCTCCCAGCCTTGTCTCCTGGGCTAGGGAGCTCCTGTTGCCTGCTGGGGAAGGTGGTGATTGACCCTGTGTGCTGTGCCCGTGTGCAGTGACAGCACCTGGGGCTGCATTGTTGTGTTCTCAGGCAAATGAGGCTCAGATGCAAACCCATCCATGGCCCTTACATAACACTGTTTCCTCTCTTGTTGATGTGATTAAAAAGATAAATAATTCTGCTGCAGCAGTGCTGGGTGAAATCTTTACAATGACAGGAACAAGGAAATTCCTTTGCCCAGATTTACCTCCACATGCTGCTCTAGAGCTCAGAGCCGTAAATCTGCTTCATCTGTGGCTGAGAGCCACATTCCAAACCCGTGTTGTGAATGTGTGTGTGTGTCAGGCTGTGATGGATGGACACACACCGTGGGCACAGCCAACAGTGACAGAGATCCTTTCATTCTTTTCTTTCCTTCCTTCCTTCCTTCCTTCCTTCCTTCCTTCCTTCCTTCCTTCCTTCCTTCCTTCCTTCCTTCCTTCCTTCCTTCCTTCCTTCCTTCCTTCCTTCCTTCCTTCCTTCCTTCCTTCCTTCCTTCCTTCCTTTCTTCCTTCCTTCCTTCCTTCCTTCCTTCCTTCCTTCCTTCCTTCCTTCTCCAGATTATAACTCACATCATCACGTGAGGCTTCCATAAAAGCAGCTTTAGAGCTCCTTGTCCCCAGTGTCACCACCAGGGACACCTGATGCTCTCACAGATGTTTTGGGGGGATTCCATTTGCTGAGGGCTCCCCACTCCTTGCCCTGTGCCAGATGTGCCGTGTCCCTGCTGTGCCAGCTGTGCCACATCCCTGCTGTGCCAGCTGTGCCGTGTCCCTGCTGTGCCAGCTGTGCCGTGTCCCTGCTGTGCCAGCTGTGCTGTGTCCCTGCTGTGCCAGCTGTGCTGTGTCCCTGCTGTGCCAGCTGTGCCAGCTGTGCCATGTCCCTGCTGTGCCAGCTGTGCCAGCTGTGCCATGTCCCTGCTGTGCCAGCCGTAGCTCAGGTGTTGCTGCTCCGTCACACTCAGCAGAAAGGCTGACTCAAACCCCGTGCCAGCTCTAGCACTCTCCTTTCCCCATTATGTTCTGATCAATGGTCATCATCCAAGAGCGTTTCCTCTCCATTCCTGATGCAGACACGGCGGAACGTTCCGCACTGTCATTCCCAGAGTTAGAGATCTCTCTGAGAAGAAAGAGGATCATTTCTGCTTTGAGCAAATGAGAAGAGACTTTTCTTTTTGCACATGGCTGCGTTCTGTGTTCTGGCATTGTTTGTTTTACTGAGCCTACAGAACAGAATTAAAATATTCATATATTGCTGTTATTTAGGCAGCAACTTGAGTGTCTCTCGTTGGTATGAATTTCCCAGGAGATGTTTCAGAGACCCACTCAGGGAACAGAAATAACTCTATCCTTTAAAATCATAAAACTTCCACTCCCTTATTCCCAGTTACAGGTTTGTGTGCCACATCTCAGAAATCACCCACGTGCTCAGCCCCTGTCAGTCTTTCCCTGTCCCCTGTCAAGCACCTCTGGCCATCTTTGCCAGCCCCATTTCTGTTCCAGTTCAGCAGTCCCACCCCTCCTTTCTGTGCCTGGATTTCCATCCCCTTCCTGGTGTTTTGGGGACACAGCAGAGGGCACGTGGGCGTTGGGGCACAGACTGACCGGTCTGGGGCAGGTTTGTGGGCACATCCTGCTGGGAGAGCCCAGAGGTGACCGAGGGGATATCCAGGGGTGGTTCCCATGTCCCACAACATGGCACTGCTGTCCCACCCCAGCGAGCAGCGTCCTTCCCGCAGTGTGAGCTCGGGGAGGGAATCATCCAGAGCTCCCCGAGCCAGCCTGGGTGTCCAGGGGCCATTGTGGGCTCACCACGCTCCCGGTGAAAGCAGGGGAGCAGAGCTGAGCTGGCTTTGTGTGTCCCCACAGCCACTGAACTGACCAAAAGGACGAGGGTCCTTGCTGGGAAGTGTCATTTGCCGTTGTGCTTCTCTCCATGCAGACCCTCTGGGCACAGAGAGGTGTAACCCCACCCCACTGCAGGTCCAGAGCAGAGCTGCTCAGGCAGTGCTGAGCCAAAGGACAGCGAATTTCCCCAGACAGGTCGAGAGTTACAGCACCTAAATCAAATTAGTGACAGCATCTGAGCGGGAGCCTCGGGGAGACGAACGAGCTGGCGGCTCCTGAAGAGAAACAACGAGGTAGTAAACAAGATTAACACAAAACTAATGGAGGAATGGAGATAAATGCGGGGCATGTCCGAGTAGTGTCAGAGGGGCTGCATGCCAGACCTGGGCAGCGTGTTTGGCAGGCACTGGCAGCTCACACCTACACTGAATCACAGCCGAAAATCCACGCTGTGCTCCGGAGTGTGAGTGATCTGCGCTGCAGTGAGTGGGAAAGGAAGGGAAGGCACTGCTCACGGTGAGAGAGCTGCTCACCTGAGCTGCTCCTTCTGCTGGAGCCAGGATGGGGGAGGCCCTGCAGCTGCAGGATGCAGGCAGGGGCAGAGCTTGGGCTCACATTTTGGGCATGTGAGCTCCTCTCAGGGCTCAGTCTTTGGTGCCCTTGCCACCATTTCAGCAAATAATGGGAAGTGTCCCCTCGGTGCTGCCACTGTCCCCGCTGGGCTCAGCCCATGGCACAGCACGGCCTTTCATCTCCAAGTGCTGCTCCAGCTTGCAGGAACCTTGATAAACTGCAGCGAAACTATAGGGAAATAAATACTTTCTTTTAAATCCATAGTTGTTTTTTGAACTTGCAAGCAACCAGTTAAGCTAGATGGATTTAGAGAGGCCCTACAGTGTTTTTCTGTTGAAATACCAGATGATAAACACAATTTTTCTTGTGTCCCTGCAGAAACAAGACAGCCGGGGGTAACATAAAATGTTCCTTTACTTCCTTCTGACAATGGCCCATTTCTTCTTTTAGAGGATGATTAATATTTATTACTATAGTAAATGGCAATTTAAATATATGGTGCAGCCCTGCAGTGTATCATTAATTTAAGGAAACAGGACACCTCCTATCAAACCACAATGGGCCCTTCTGCAGTGAATAATGGGGGTGATCTGGCAGCCTTTTAAAGGAGTTCCTGAGCCATTCCCAGGCAGCAGCAGATTTTTCCAGGGGCCCGTGGCATCACATGGGCAATCCCCCAGGGAGGCATCCTCATTACACACCACGAGTGGCAACAAAATCATCAGAAAGTGGGAAAACAGCCACGGCCTGGACATGGACAGCCATGTTCTCTTGATAAAGGCTGTGGAGAGAAGGGCTATGGAGAAAGGCTCCGTCCTCATCCGTCCCAGGGCCGTGGGGTGGGAGGGCAGGACTGCTCCATTTGCAAAATGCCACTCGTAACTCCTTCCAAAGGTGGGTTTGGAGCTGGAGCTGTGACAGAGACCTTTGCGGCCGAGTTTCAATTAAGACAATCCTTTGCAGAGGAGGAATCTTTGGGTTTGACTGTTTTTGAGATTCCTGAGCTGTTTTCAGATGTGCCTTTTGGAAAGCTAAAAGAGGGCTCTCAGTGTCAAAATGAAAAACTGTTTAATCCATAAAAGTACATACCAGGTTCTAAAGAGGAGCATCAGATAAGGTTAGTCCTGCTTTGCTAATGGCTCTATTTTTTAACTACAATGATCTGCAAAATAACTTTTGTTAGTTTTGCATTCTTGCATTTCTAACATTTCTCCCTGGTAGTAAAGTTCTTAATGTCATAACATTTCAGTCTTCAGCAGCCTGACAGACACACACAGAGGTGTCACAGACACTTGACCACAGCTTTATTTACACGTATTTTCAGTGCCCAAAAAGGGGCCGGGGTGCCGGGTCAGCAGCTCTGGCATTTGTAGGCCACAGGATTTACAGCCCCACAATAAACCCTCCTGCTCCAGGAGAGCTGCACTGGGGCTGCAGCACCGCAGCTGGCTCCATGGCCGTGTCCCTAAGAGCTCATCTTTGCTGCCCCAGCACCCTCATCACCTGCTCTGCCTCCAGCATCTCCACCACCCTCATCCTCCTACACCAACTTCTTCATCTCCGTCATCCTCGTCATCTCCACCGCCTTCATCCTCCTACACCAACTCTTCATCTCCACTGCCTTCATCCTCCTACACCAACTTCATCCTCCTACACCAACTTCTTCATCTCCATCATCCTCGTCATCTCCACCGCCTTCATCCTCCTACACCAACTTCATCCTCCTACACCAGCTTCATCATCCTCCTACACCAGCTTCCTCATCCTCCTACACCAACTTCATCACCTCCATCATCCTCATCATCTCCATCACCCTCATCATCTCCATCACCCTCATCTTCCTACACCACCGTCATCATCTCCACCACCTTCATCCTCCTAAACCAACTTCATCACCTCCATCATCCTCATCACCTCCACCACCTTCATCCTCCTACACCAACTTCATCATCTCCACTGCCTTCATCCTCCTACACCAACTTCTTCATCTCCATCATCCTCGTCATCTCCATCACCTTCATCCTCCTACACCAACTTCATCATCTCCATCATCCTCATCATTTCCATCACCTTCACCCTCCTACACCAGCTTCATCATCTCCATCACCCTCATCATCTCCATCACCCTCATCATCTCCATCACCCTCATCATCTCCATCACCCTCATCATCTCCATCACCCTCATCACCTCCATCACCCTCATCATCTCCATCACCCTCATCATCCCCACCACCCTCATCATCTCCACCACCTTTCCAGCCATGCGACTGGCCCGTGCCCTCCAGCTGCATCTGCTGACCCTGAACAGCCACAGATGTCAGCTAAAGCAGCCCCTCACGCTGAATGTCCCTTCTGGGACATCTCTTCTTTTCTTTGTGTGCACCCACAGCTTTCTCAAGAGGCTTGGCCTCCTCCAGATTCAATCTCCTCCCTTCTCAGATCTGCCTCCTCACCAGGTGGCACAAAGCCACTGCCGGGCAGTGAGGCCAGCAGGACAGAGGATGGCAACGCGGTGACAGAGAGGGGACATGGCAGCCCCGTAACATCCCCTGCCCTCTGCACCAGCCAGGCCAGTGCCAGCCCCAGAGCTCTGCCCACTCGGAGCTGGCTGGTCCCAGCAGGGTGGAGATGGTCCCACAGCCCTGAGAGCCTGCACGGGGTTTGGGCAGAGCAGGCTGGCCAGCCCCACGTGCCCAGCACAGGCTGGCAGTGCCAGGCAGCACAGCCCCACGGGTCAGCTCTGCTGGAACAGCTCCCCCCGAGCAGCACGGCCGGGGCAGAACTAAAGTCCTTGACTCAAAATGAAAAGGCAAAAAGGTGATTCATTTTCTTCATGAACGTCGTATGCAATTTCTCACTTCATAGACACAGAGTTCCGAGCCTCTGACTGATCCACGATTTCAAGGGTTTTACTCACTACAAATAATCTTTTGATGATGAAACCAACTGCGTAAACTTTGGAAGAAAGACCCTGCATGAATATAGCCAAATTAGGAAAGCCCTACCGTAACAGCTGTGTTCAAAACCACACGTATTGCTGGTTTATTTTTTAATCTACATTACTGAATCTATTTTTGACTACAAATGGGATGACTCATTTGATCACGACCAGTGAAAAAACATAGTGTATCGCCGCAAAATATTTCTTAGAGTTGATGCAATATTTTCTTTCCTCCTACCGCAGTCCTATATCTCCTTAAATCAACCACAGGCAAAATCAGCACATACAAAAATTTAGGTTATCTTAGTCAATAATCAATAGAAAATGAGCTACCTGGATTTAACTTGTCTTTGTCTGCCTTTTTGATTAGTTTCTTCCATTTATTTTCCTGTCATTTCCCTTTGATTGCTCTGCTCCGACTGGGGATCCAGGAGATGAAAATTTCTTCAAAAATATTCCAACCAAATCTGTAGCTTTACTACTACGTTCACAGAAGGGGGGAAAACACTTAACTGAAAGCAGCTGCAGAGCCGTATTTTCTACTTCATTTATGTTTGTACAAAAGAGAAAAATTGAAAATTAGCCAAGAATGTAATACCACAGATTCTCTCCCTAGAAAACACGGCAGAGCTTGCAGTAATCCCTTTAACCATAGCACCAGGCTCTCCTGCAGCACACAAACGCTGCTCTCAGAGGGGCAGAAGCTGCTCCCAGGAGCTGCTGGGGTGGTTCCTGCTGGCAGCTCGGGCTGTGCTGGCTGCCACCTCACCAACCCACAGCGGCAGAGATAGTCACCAGTTTGGGCCATTTCTGTTGCCTGGGGGTCAGATTTTCACTGGAATTGATCAGGAAGCTGTTCAAGCAGCTCTCTGAAGTGGACACCACTGGTGTGGATGTGCCCAGGAGGCAGCAGGGCTCCAGAGCCCCAAACCTTCAGTCTCCTGGGGAGCAGCGAACCTTCCTTCCCTCTGCCAGCTCTCCTTCCCTTTCTCCACAGAGACATTCCCTTTCTCCTTTCATTTCTTTCCAACAAAGGAAGTCAACATCAATTCCAAGCAGAAGTTCGGCCCCATCGTCCACGTGGGATTCCTGAGGAAATCCCAAAATCCTGGAGAATCTCTTTCTGCTCCCCCCACCCTGCCTCTCCCCGCGGCTGTGCCTCAGTCCCGCTGGCCTGCTCGGGGTGTGCCCGGTGTCCCCAAAGCCCATCCCAGTGCCCAGGCAGGTGCTCCCAGTGCCCTCTGACCAGCAGACAGGTGCTGAGGAGCTTTACGCCAGGAGAACGGCGCTCCCGCAGGTGACCTGCACATCCTCTCCTGCCCTGTGCTGGTGACTGCAATGAACCCCTGGCCTCGGGGCCGATGAAGAGGAGCTCAGGGGGCAGGAGCCCAGTTTCACCCCCAGCAGCTGTCGGGAGCAGCGGGAGCAGCGCTCGGGTCGCACAGCACTGCCGATGTCCCCGAGCCCGCAGAGCTGCGGGGACTGCCCGGTACAGAGCTGCCCCGGAGCCCAGCTCACCCCGAGGGCACCTGGGGAACCCGGGTGGGGACACCTCTGCGGGGACAGTTTGTGCTGGTAAAGCTGCCAGTGACTCAACAGGAAGGTGAAACCCCCGATTCTCGTAACTGAGCATCTTTGCCATTTGCCGGCAAGCCAGGGGCCAGCTCCTGCCGGGATGCGCTGCGCTCGGTCACAGGCTGGTTCTGCCCCCAGCACAGAGCTAAGCTTAGCCCAGGCTCGCTGCTCGGGCTCTCGGTGACCAGCGGCGCTGGCGCTGCTCCCGCGGCTCCGCTCCTGCCCGGAGCTCTCCTCCGCCCCTCCTGACTGTCCCCTCTGCTCCGGCAGGACACCGGAGCGCCTGGCAGCCTCGGGGACAGCACTCACGGCTGTGTATTCCTGTTATCGACACCTGGACCGTTCAGAAACCTGAGACTGAAATAGTCCCCGTCCAGCTTGGCCGGGCTTCCCATCCCAGAGAGCTCCCCCCACCAGGGCTCCCCGAGGGTCTGAACATCAGCAACAGCCCTCCCTTGTGTGCATTCTCACCCTGTCTATGTCCCACTAGCACTTGTCACTATTTATTTGTGTTAACGTTAATTACAGCTGTTCCAGATGTATTTTTATTGTAAATGGAAGAATCTAGGAGGGTTTAAACTCTTATTCTAATGTTGGTGTTATTATCTTCCAACGTTAAGTAATCCCAAGCCTCATTACACCCCAGGCCAAGCTGTTCCATGGTGCTGGAGAGCCTTGGCTGCACGGGAAGCACCAGGTCCTGCCCAGCACCCAGAGCCTGCGGGACACAGCTTCACAATGCTGATCAAAACTAAAACCACAAAACAAACCCACCCAAACCTGTCACTTTTAGCTGGAACATCGCCCTGCTACATGGGTTTGCCCCCCCACAGAAAAAACTTTCCCCTCACGGTTGTCCAAAGCATGGTCTCAGTTCCTGGTGAGCACAGGAGATGACAGGGACCTGCCACAGTAGGGCAGGTGACAGTGGGAACCTGCCACAGTAGGGCAAG
This sequence comes from Acanthiza pusilla, assembly GCA_036630365.1. Lineage (NCBI taxonomy): Eukaryota > Metazoa > Chordata > Aves > Passeriformes > Acanthizidae > Acanthiza > Acanthiza pusilla. The sequence continues at coordinate 756,447 of JAXCHO010000001.1, read as the reverse complement.
TGACAGTGGGGACCTGCCACAGCATCCCTGGGGCAGTGACAGTGGGGATCTGCCACAACCATCCCTGGGGCAGTGACAGTGGGGATCTGCCACAGCGTCCCTGGGGCAGTGACAGTGGGGATCTGCCACAGTGTCCCTGGGGCAGTGACAGTGGGGATCTGCCACAGTCGGGCAGGTGACAGTGGGGATCTGCCACAGCCATCCCTGGGGCAGTGACAGTGGGGATCTGCCACAGCGTCCCTGGGGCAGTGACAGTGGGGATCTGCCACAACCATCCCTGGGGCAGTGACAGTGGGGATCTGCCACAGCGTCCCTGGGGCAGGTGACAGTGGGGACGTGCCACAGCCGTCCCTGGGGCAGTGACAGTGGGGATCTGCCACAGTGTCCCTGGGGCAGGTGACAGTGGGGATCTGCCACAGCCGTCCCTGGAGTGGGTGGCAGCATGGCAGTGCCACCGCTCCCGCTGGGTGCTGGCCTGTCACCCTGTGCCCTTGGCGCCCTGAAATCCCTTGGTGAGTTCTTTCCTATGCCCCAGGTCGCCACGTGCGTGTGTGCCTTGGGAAAGGGAGATAGTGTCACCCCATTGCCATGTCAAACGTTTCTGGGGCTGCCAAGCCTTTCAAGGGCTTGAGAAACAATATCCCTGTGCTGTTTTGTTCTCTCTGCTCACTCCCAAAATGCCTCTGGAAGGTCAGGTCCGAACGCCCTCCCTGGAGGGACTTTATCTCTCCACAATTTCTCTTCTGCTCTTGCTTTTTAACCCAGATTTTTTTGAGGATGTTCAAATACCTCTTCTAAAAATGTTCAGACATTCAGACATCACACACTCACAGTGTTTAGGATTTTTTTTCTTTTTTCCAGATTACAGTTCTAAGGAGCCAGTTCAGCTCTGAGCTGGGGTTGTGCTCCCAGATCACAGATCATAATAGGCAGCTGGATCCTGGTTTCTGTTATTTCAGGGCTTTTCCTGGACTCAGGCACAATGAAAAGGGAGAATGGCTGAGATCAGTGGGAAATGGGGAACAGGGGGAGTGAGCCGGGAGCATGCAGAGCCCTCTCACCCTCACCTGCATAAAGAGGCTTTGTGCTGGACCTGCTGGCCACAGCAGGAGAGGCAGGAATGTTTGTTGGAGCAGGCAGGAATGTTTGCTGAAGCAGTAAAGACCTCACCAATCCATGGGGGAAAAAAAAAAAAAAAGACAGAATACAAAAGGCCATAGATTGTCATTCAGTGCTCAACATCCATTGAAATAACAAGAGAAACATGGTTTTGGACAGTTTCTTCTGCTAAAAACATTCCATGTCTGTCTGCTGTGATAAACTGCCCCAGCACATTCCTGTCTGATTCGGAAATCTATTTCCCTGTGCTTGGTGTCAGAGGCTGGGATGGGAGGATGGTGGAACAGTGGGACAGAGAGACTGTGGGACAGAGGGACTGCGGGGCTGTCCCAGCCCAGCCACAGAAGGCAGCTTGGCTGGAGGGCTGCCAGCTCACTGCACCCCGGCCAGGGCTGCACAGTGCTTGGGCACCCCCAAATCATCAGTCCCATCCCTCCCCTCTGCACTCCGCCCTGGCACTGCTCCTTTGGGGCAGGAATGCTTACAAATAGGATTCTTCTTTTCTTTGCCCTCTTTTTTTAAGCCCCAGGGGCTGTGCTGTCCTAGCATGGAATCCCAGAGGGGTTTGGTTATTGAAAAGGATGACCTTTATCCAGTTCTACTCCCTACCAGGGCAGGGACACCTCCCACTGTCCCAGGCTGCTCCAAGCCCTGTCCAGCCTGGCCTTGGGCACTGCCAGGGATCCAGGGGCAGCCACAGCTGCTCTGGGCACCTGCGCCAGGGCCTGCCCACCCTCACAGGGACAATTCCTGCCCAGTGTCCCACCCAGCCCTGCCCTCTGTGGAGCCATTCCTGTGCCCTCCCTGCCCCTCTTGTCTCGGACTCCCATTCCCCGCCGCGGGCACGCGCTCACTGCCGCGCGCTCACTGCCGCGCGCTCCCCGCGCGCCCCGCCCCGCGCGCCATTGGCCAGCAAAGTTTTGAGACCGTGTGGGATTGGCTGAGAGCGGCGCGCGGCCGCCGCGCGCGCCAATGAAAGGAGGCGCTCGGGGAGCGCGAGCGGCGGCGGCGCGGGAGGAGCGCGGCGGAGCGGAGCGGAGGTGAGTGCGGAGCGACCCCGGGAGCGATCTGTGTGCCGGGACAGCCCGGGGACAGCGGGAGCCATCCCCGTGCCGGGACAGCCCGGGGACAGCGGGAGCGATCTGTGTGCCGGGACAGCCCGGGGACCCCGGGAGCGACCTCTGTGCCGGGACAGCCCGGGGACAGCGGGAGCGATCTGTGTGCCGGGACAGCCCGGGGACCCCGGGAGCGACCTCTGTGCCGGGACAGCCCGGGGACAGCGGGAGCGATCTGTGTGCCGGGACAGCCCGGGGACAGCGGGAGCGACCTCTGTGCCGGGACAGCCCGGGGACAGCGGGAGCGATCCCCGTGCCGGGACAGCCCGGGGACAGCGGGAGCGATCCGTGTCCCGGGACAGCCCCGGGGACACCGGGAGCGATCCCTGTCCCGGGGCACACCGGGAGCGATCTCTGTCCCGGGGGACACCGGGAGCGATCCCCGTGTCGGGACAGCCCGGGGGACACCGGGAGCGATCTTTGTCCCGGGACAGCCCCGGGGACACCGGGAGCGATCCCCGTGCCGGGACAGCCCGGGGACACCGGGGGCGATCCCTGTCCCGGGACAGCCCCGGGGACACCGGGAGCGATCCCCGTGCCGGGACAGCCCGGGGACACCGGGAGCGATCCCTGTGCCGGGACAGCCCGGGGACACCGGGAGCGATCCCTGTGCCGGGACAGCGCGGGGACACCGGGGGCCATCCCTGTCCCGGGACAGGCCGGGGTCACCGGAAGCGATCCCTGTCCGGGGACAGCCCCGGGGACACCGGGAGCGATCCCCGTGCCGGGACAGCCCGGGGGACACCGGGAGCCATCCCTGTGGCGGGGCGGCTCGAGGTGGGACAGGAGGGGCGTCCGGTCGGGGCTGGCCGTGCAGTGTGCCCGGGGCCGTGCGGGATCCCCTGGGCCGTGCGGGATCCCCGGGGCCGTGCGGGGTTCCCCGGGGCCGTGCGGGTTCCCCGGGGCCGTGCGGGTTCCCCGGGACCGTGCGGGGTTCCCCGGGGCCGTGCGCGGTGCCCGGGGCCGTGCGCGGTGCCCGGGGCCGTGCGGGATCCCCTGGCCCGTGCGCGGTGCCCGGGGCCGTGCGGGGTGCCCGGGGCCGTGCGCGGTGCCCGGGGCCGTGCGCTCCCTGCTCTTCCCGGGGATCTGTGCCGTGCCGTCCGGAGGTGCGGGCGGGGCGGTGCGCCCCGGACACCGCACGGCTGAGAAGCGCCGGGGGTCTCTGTTTTCCCGGTATCCCTCATCTCATCTCCCGGTTTCCCTGCCCCGCGCAGCAGAGCGGAACCGGCAGCTGGGCAGGGCTGCGGGCGGGCAGAGCCTCCCGGCCGGGCTGGGACGGGACGGACACACACGCTCGGGGCTGGGAGCACAGACCCCGTCCCTCAGGTTCTTCCCTCCTTGCTGCCCTTCCGTCGGCACCTGAGCCGTGTGCCGCAGCCCCAGGCCTGCTCTGGGACTGCCACCCGCCGTGCCCAGCGCCGTGCCCAGCGCCGTGCCTGCCTTTGTGCTGATTTCAATGCAAAAGTCAATCTGCCAAAACTTTTGCTGGAAAAGCGGCTGTTTGTTAGCTGAATTAACTTGTGCTGAGCTGCAGTCCTGAGGCAGTGAGGGAGTTGGTTGTCCCCAGCTAGACCCTCTGGAAAGTGTTTACTCTGAGAAATGCTGGCTCTTAGCAGCGTCCCTTGAGCCGACAGGCCCTCGTGGCATGGCAGTGAGCTGGCTGGAAGGGATTCTGGTTGCAGATCAAAGCGTGTGGAATGGGAGCAGCTGCTCTCATGACCTTCCTCCCTGCACCTTTGTCACCGCGTGGTTTGGGGGTGAGTTCAGCACCCGTGTCAGCCTGCTGTGATCCCATCTCGCTGGGCCGTGCCCAGTGCTGTGCCCTGGGACCGGTGGCCATGGGTGTCCCCGGGCACAGGGGCACCTCAGGCCCGTCCCCACGGGGATGGTTCCCTTTGCCATGAAGTTCCTTGCCAGGGCTGGCCTGGGGGCTCCATGGTGCTTGTCAGGATGGGAAGGTCGCCCTGCCTGCTGTCGAGGTGGAGCACCTCCTGTCCCGTTAGCTTTGAACTGAATCACTGCTCGATCCCAAGGGAAGACTGTTCAGCAGGTTTTACTGAACCCTGGCTGTTCTTGCAGGACAGCCCAGGCAGAGGAGTTTGGCAGCAGGAGTTGCTGTCTGACCCGGTCTGGGTGACTGCGCTGTGCTCCTCAGCATCCTCCTGTGCTCTGCCAGAAGTGCACGATGCTTTGAGGTGGGACTGAGGGATTCAGGATTCTTCCTTCCTCCCTCCCCTCCTCCCTCCCTGTCTGCTGGCCCTGTTGGTTGCCCACCACGGGGACACTGTCAGTGCTTGCTGGCAAGGGCAGGCACCCCCGTGTGGCACTGCAGGGTGGCCCTGTCCCTGCAGGAGGTGGGCAGGGTGTGTTGGGACCTGCTGGAGGGACCTCCTGGTGTGTCACCCCCCGAGACTCAGAGCAATGTGTCCTCTCCCAGCAAGTCCTTGATGCTGATACCTCAGGCATGTCCACGGGCTCCTGGCTGCCACAGCTTCCCTGGCAGGGCACCTTTGGGTGCCAGCTGGAGCCCTCGGGAAGGTCTTACCAGGGACTGAGATGGATCCCATAGGAGTGAAAACTGAGCCTTTTTCGAGGGGCTGTGAGCTGCCTGCTGGGCTGTGGTCAGGCTGGCTCTGCCGCAGCAGCTCAATTCCTGCCTCGTCTGGAGCAGGGGGGCTGAGCAGGGCCTGCCAGCAGCCCCAGGCTGGGGTCCCTGGTGGGAGGGGGTGCAGGAGCAGGGCTGGGTTTGGACAGCAAGGAGGGCTGAGCAGATCCCTGCTGCTGTGGGATTCACCCTGGCAAAGCTGTTCCTGCAGTGAGCCCATCTCAGGAGCTTGTCGAGCATCGTCTGCAGGGATGGAGCAGGGGGCTCACAGCGTGTGTCAGAGGGCTCAGTGCCCCCCAAAAAGCTTGTGAAGCAGGGGGGCTCACAGCGTGTGTCAGAGGGCTCAGTGCCCCCCAAAAAGCTTGTGAATGCAGAAACCCTCAGAGCCTTCCCAAATGTGCGGCTGGACCCTCAGCTCCCACGGGTGAAGGGCAAAGGACAAGATGTCACATTAGTGTCCCTTAAGCCTGAGCCATAGCACAGACTGCAGGGGAAGGTGTGGCCCTGCTGGGACCCTCGGAGAGCTGTCCTGGGCAGGGCTGAGCAGAGCTCCTGCGAGGGCCAGGGATGCCCAAGCTCTGCAGCTGCCTGTCTGCTCTCACCTGAACGCTGCAGCATAAAAAAAGACAGCCCAGCTAGTTTGTACTTCAAAAGGGATATGAAATGACATAATGAAAACAAAGAAAAAGAATAATACAGAGCCTGGATCAGTGTCTGAATAATCTGCGTCCAAACACAAATGGGTGTCTCTGCAGTAGACGGCTGTTTAATTTCCTGAATCCTAAGGCGGGCACTTTTTCTGGGCACGGTGTGGAATACTGTCAAATTTTAATTTAGCTTGGCAGTGTCACACAGCCAGTCTGAGCAAGTCGGGGAGGGCAAGTCTGGAACTCATTAGAGCTTGTTGCGAGGCCCTGAAAATTTGATTTTCAATCACTGTTGGGTTTAATTATTGTTGATGTCTTGCCTAGCGTATTCTGGGATTCTTTCTGAGGAAATTAAAGCAGCATGAGTGGGACAGCATTCTGTTTGGCACAGGGCTTGTTTAGATTAAATTCTGAGTGGAGTTAAAGCTCGAAGCAGGGAGAAGGCGATGGCTGGCACGGCTGAGCGCTGGAGCAGGCCCAGCTGGCCAGGCACGCTCTGGGGCCTGTGTGCTGTTCTCACTAAACTCTGTCCCTTCTTGTCAGAGCAAAATAACCCTCGCAGCTAAAGGCACCCATCAAAGCCAAGGTAAAGTTTGCTCAGTTAATAGAAAAAGAACCAAAATTTGTTTCTTTGCTGCTTCAGGATGGGGCTTGCAGACATCCAAAGCATCCTGTTGGACAGAAGTTCAGGGATAAATGGGCTCCAGGGTATGGCCTGGGGCTCTTGGTGCCTCGGGGACGGGAGGAGCTCCCTCTCCATCAGCACAGTACCTGATGCTTGAGGAGCCCTCTGTGTGTATCTGCGATGTGGGTGGGAGTGCTGGCAGGGATTAGGAGCTTGCCTTGGTAAAGTCCAAAACCTCGGAGCTGTTAAAAACTCGGCATCACAGTTGGACACTCAGCTTTGTCACTCACATTCTCATGACCTGGGTGCCTTGGTCAGGCTGTGCAGGGTGCCTGCGCTGAGCCCTGAGCTGTTCCCCAGCCCTGCTGGTGCCTGGCTCTGGGGAAGGATGCTCAGCTCCCAAATAACAGGGGTTCTGCCCGGAGATTTTCTGTGGGACACAGCTGTGCAGTCTCTGTGTGTCCCAGAGCTCTGAGAGCAGTTTGGGTGGTGATGAGGATGGTGGGTGAGGAAGCAGTGCCCAAGTCCCTCGAAGGTGCTGCTGCTCCTTGGTGTAAGCCCTGTCAGAGCTGTGAAACAGCTCCATCTCAGCTGGGTGGGGTTAGACCACGGAACCTTTAGCAGTGGCACCCCTGGAGTTGTTTGTCCATGGCAGGTTTTCCATGCTCATCATTTCTGGTTAGGGTCCCCTCTGGCAGAAGCTCATGTCATTGTGGAGCTGGCACTCTCTGCAGAGCCTCTCCGTGAGGATGAGGAGCTCGGTCCCAGTGCTGGGACAGGTCAGACGTGGCTGGTGGCCTGGGGAGGTGGCTGTGACCTGCCTTGAAGGCACTTTGTCCTGTGGGACTGAAATCCCTGCTCCCAGGGCAGTGTCCTCGTGTTGGAGCCCAGGGAGGAAGCAGCTGTCCCTGGGAAGCAGATGTGGATCCTAATGGAGAAACCTGCTCAGGGCAATATTTATAGACATGAAATCATAAGCAGCCCAGGGGTTAAAGACCTTATTTTGGGACTTGGACTCAGAGCTAAATGGAGTCCAATAAAATGCAATTTGCAATTTACAAGTTACAAAATCCCTCTGGTCCTGCAGGGAGGCAGTGTCTGGAGTATTTGTTTAGGCTGGGGTTTTTCTCCTATTTTTAAAGAAGGAAATATTGTATTTCAGCCATTCAGGAAAGGCAGTACTCAGATGTCCCATCTCAGAGCTACTGTTCCATTTAGAGATGGGGCTCAGAGAAAGGGAAAGATTTCCTAGCTGCTATTTGCAATTTTTGAAGAGCAGGAGTTTCCTAATGCTGGTCCCAGCCTGATTCCCCACACTTTTCCCATCTCACCTACTCCCAACACTTTGACTCCATCACTTGGTGACAGCAGATGAACACAGGAGAGCAAATTCACCCCAAGCATCGCTGGCTGCCTGTGTCTTGCTGGTGTTTGGGGTGGCACCATCCCTCAGCTTCCACCTTGGGCTGAGTGCATCGCCAGCCACAAGATTCCCTTGGCCTTGCTCATTTTTTCTTTCTGAAGACCTGCAAGTGTGTCCCTCAAAGCCACCTCACTCTATTCTCCCGTCCAAGAGTGGAGTTGTGTTGAGATTGTGATTGATTGGGCTGGGAGCTGGCACAGAGGGGTGCAGGGCAGGGTGAAGGAGGGGGGGGCCCAGCCATGGCCCTGCCCTCGTGCCCCCTGCACCTCCTCCTGCTCCTGGGCTCTGAAGGTCCTTCTCCTACTGCTCCCACTTAGTGCTGAATCGGTTGTTGTGTGGAAATTTGATGGAGCAGCTCCATCCTGTCAGGGCCCTGGGGGTCTCCCATTCCCACGGTGCCCAGAGCCTTCCCCTCTGGTGGGAGCTGCAGAGGACATGGTGGGGCTGGGCAGGTACCTGGAGCTCAGCCTCACCTGAGCGCTCTGGAGCTCTGCAAAGCACTGTTTCATTAAGGGTGGGGTTCTTCCCATTCCAGACACTTCCTCACCGCCCAGGTTGGGTTTATATTAAGCCCAAGTATCTGAAGCACTGTCTGGCTTGTGAAAAAAATCTGATTTTTCAGCATTTGCCCTTCCCTTATCGTTAATTCACACATTGTTAGTGGAGAAAGGAATGCTGCCAGCTATGTGCTCTTGGAAGAGGGAGATATTTGCAGAGGCCCTGGCTGTTGGAGTTCTGTCATCCTGTAGGTTGGGATCTGGCAGCTCCATTGAAATTGTTTCCTGCAGTATCAGTGCCTTTTCCTGGGCTTTATGTTGCTAAAATAAAAGGCAGCAAACTTCTACTCTGCAAAGTTTAATACAGTAAGTGCTTCCAGTGTTGCAGATGATACCAACTCGTTCACTGGTGCCTTAAATAAATTCAGTAGAGAGAATCTGAGATGAAAGGCAGCCTTTTGTGAGGGATTTTTTTCCCTGTGAGTGTGGTAATTGGGATAACGCTTGCTCAGAATCTGGCAGGGAAACAAATTTCTTGCAGGTCATGATTACAATGGATGTTTTCTGTCTATGAAAATGAGAAGAAAATAAATCAAAACATCCCTTTGCTGTTCTCGGAACTGCAGTAGTGGGTGTGTGTATTGGTTAATGCACTGCTAAGGGCAGTTGCTTGCCCTGCACAGATTTATTCCACTTGGCGTTGCTGTCAGGAGCCTCTCCTGAAATCCAGAGCAGCCCTGAGTGTCCCACCCGAGCTCAGCCCTCCTGCAGGAGGTTCAGGGCATGTTTTGGGCTGTTCTGTGCCAGGACTGGGAGCTGATTCCTGAGCACACCTGAGGCTGGGCTTCACCAGACATCAGGTGTAGTCAGGAGGATGTTGAATTTTAAGGTCCCTTTCAACCCAAACCATTCTGTTCGTTGGTCATCAGCAGGAGATGAAAAACTCAGCCAAAAACACTCAATATGTGAACTGGAGCATGCAGAATTCCCCGTGCTGGCACAGACACCTCTTTTGTTGGGTGTAAGCCCTTGCCCCCTACAGTGATTGGAAATCCATAAGGGAGTTTGAGCTAGCCCCAAATCCATAAGGGAGTTTGAGCTAGCCCCAAATCCATAAGGAGGTTTGAGCTAGCCCCAGATCCATAAGGAATTTTGAGCTAGCCCCAAATCCATAAGGGAGTTTGAGCCCCAAATCCATCAGGAGGTTTGAGATAGCCCCAAATCCATCAGGAAGTTTGAGCCCCAAATCCATAAGGGAGTTTGAGATAGCCCCAGATCCATAAGGAATTGTGAGCTAACCCCAAATCCATAAGGAGGTTTGAGCCCCAAATCCATAAGGAGGTTTGAGCCCCAAATCCATCAGGAGGTTTGAGCTAGCCCCAAATCCATAAGGAATTTTGAGCTAGCCCCAAATCCATCAGGAAGTTTGAGCCCCAAATCCATAAGGAGGTTTGAGATAGCCCCAGATCCATAAGGAATTTTGAGCTCTCCCCAGATCCATAAGGAATTTTGAGCTCGCCCCCTATTGTTGTGCAAGCTTAGCTCTATTATAGTCAGATAGTGACACCAAATGATCTGCTGTCCGTCCCTGTCCCAAACTCCGCAGCAATTGTGCTGAGCAGAGTGGTTCCACCCAGTGAGCATTGTGTGACTTTTCCTTTGTTCAAGGGTGTATTTCAGAGTTAGCTGTTCATCTTCAAAACTCATTGCAGCTGGAGGAAGCCCCAAGGGCTGTTGGGGTCCCTCAGCTCCCTGGGGCTCTCTCTGCCGCAGCTGTGGTTTGGGGTAGGGTGTGCGGTGCCGAGGCTGCTGGGGAGGGCTGGGATGGAGCCTGCAGGGGCTGCTGGGGAGCACTGGCTGCAGGAGAGGTGAAACGAGGCCCTCGGCTCTGAAGGGCTGTTGGGAACTTGGAGAAACTTTCTGGAAACCAGCTTTTCCTCTTCCCTCCCTAAAAAGGAGGGGAAAACATACTTGAGGTAGTTACGTGTCTCCAGCACCGTTCTCAGTCTCCAAATAGGGTGTTGTGCAATAAACGCTTTTGGGATCCAGAAGCCTCTCTGGAAGCAGGAGGGCCCCTTGGCCAGTCCCTTCTGGAGCTGTGCCCGTGGCACTGGGTCCCCAAAGCCCTTCTGGGGGCTGGAGAGCCGCGGGGGACTCGGGCAGCAGTGCCAGGAGGGATGAGTGCCATGGGACCCCTTCACCCTGCCCATGGGGACAGTGGTGCTGAGCTGGCACTGAGCACAGCAGTGACACCGAGCCCTGTCCCATAGCCCGTCCAGCCCGTGGGGACAGGTGTGCTGGGACATGGGATGGCCCTTCCATGGTCCGTGATTGACACGGCATTGGCCGAGCTCACCGAAGCTCTGAACGTGATTTCAGGCCTGACTGCCCCAGGCTCTGGTGCCATTCAGGACAGGCTCTGTCACCAAACCCAAGTGTCAGACTGGATTCAGTACAGCAAAGGCTCCTTGGCCCAGGTGTGCTGGGCTGGCCAGAAGGTGACAAAACAAAGAGCCTTGTGGAGTGTGGGCTGAGCAGCACACGGAGCAGGCTCTGGAGCTGCAGCCTGCCCTGCTCATAGCCCCAGCCAGCAGCCCAGCTCACCAGGCCTGCCTGGGAAGCTCAGCGCTCCTTTCCAGAGCAGTCCTCAAGCTCGAAACCAAGGTGGGGCCATGTTTGGGTTCTTTCCTTGTCACTTGTTATTCCCATCTCTCTATTTTCCCGTTGCTCAGCCCTGCCTTTGGCCAGAGCAGCAGCAAGCCATGGCATTACTGGTGTGTTCCTCAGCCTGCTCAGAGATGTTTTTGTGGGTAGAGCAGCCTCGATTTCCTATCATTTCACTACCCAAGAATTTCCTCTGCCCTGACTTGCTTTCTCTCTTCTAGCAGCAAGAATGCTGTTAGGCACAGAAAGCCAAAACAGAAATCTTGCGAGGAGTGTCTATCTAGTCCTGGTGAGCAGGATTTGCTTTACTTCAACCAGTTTGTTGACACGGGCCTGGTTTGGGTTTTTCGGCTTTTTTTTAAAGCATTACAGATGTCTCCAAACTCTTTATCTTAAGGAGATGCCAAAGCTGAGCTGCAGTTCCCAGCTGGGCTTGGGCATAGGTGCAGCCTGGGACAGTTGGAGCATTTGTTTTGCATTGTCTTACCAGTTTTGGGGTTTTGCAGTGTCTTGCATAATTTTTAACAGAAATCTGCTTTCGTGCCCGTGTGAGGAGCTGGGGCGCAGCACGAGGAGAGGCTCTGTGTCTGGGCAGGGTGGGCAGTGACAGAGCTCTGGTGCCTGTGGCGTTGGGCTCTGCACAGGGCTGGGAGTGAGAGCAGCTCAGATCTGCCTCTGCCTCCCGAGGAGCGAGGAACGGCCCTCTGCTCCGAGCAGAGGTGCCACCAGAGGGGTCTGAGCTCGCTGGGCACGGCAATGCCCCCTCCCCACACCGAGGGGGCTCGGGTGTGATTGCCAGGGCTGCTCCTGGTGCCCTGGAGAGTCTGCTGGTTCCACAGGGATGTCCCCGAGGCTCCGTGGGGTCACTCGAGCAGCAGTGGGGATCAGCTGCCATCTCAGCACCTTCCCCTGCTGCTGGAGACCTGAACCATGGTGGAGCCATGTGCTGCCCCGAGGAGCCTCCCAGCTCTCAAGTGTTGTCCCCAGATGTTGTCCTGTAGCTCCAGCTCTCGTGCTGAGAGCCTCCTGCGGCTGGCACCTGCCCACAGGAGCTCCCCAGGTGGTCACAGGATGGTGTGGGTTGGAAGGGATCTTCAATCCCATCTCACTGCAGCCCCTGCCATGCTGGGCCCACGCCAGCGCTGGCAGCATCTGCAGCCCAGAGCAGCTAACCCTGGTTGAACCTGGCCCTTGGACAGCGAGCAGGAGCTGTGTGTGGACAAGTGGAATGAGTTCCCGAGAGGGGCTGGGTCCCAGTGAAGCCCTGCAGTGACCCTGGGCTCTGTGGCTCCCTGTGCAGGTCCCTGGCTGGTGCCACCCAGGGGTTCAGGGTCCTGCAGTGACACTTCACTGGCACGTCACGGACTCGCAGCGCCAGGTTCTCTGGGGGTTCACATGCTGCCTCCTGCCCTGACCACGCTTCTCCCTGTGCCTCTGCCCTGGTGTGTAATGAGCCTTCTCCAGAGGAGTTTATTTAATCCAGATGTTTGTGTTTTAGATAAACCAGCACTCTCAGTCACTGCTGATGCTCAGCTCCTGTTTGACTCACTGAGATCACAGTCAGCTAAACCCCAGCAGTGAGTGGGTGCAGGCACACAGCTCCAGACTGGCAGCACTGTGAGAGGGCTGTGGGGATCCTCCGTGTCTTTCTCTGTCCTGGAGAGCTGGCACGTGGCTGAAGAACTAAAAACATCCTCCCCGTTTGGATGCTAGAGGCAGAGGGGAGTGTTTGGGAATGTCAAGGCCACTTTTAAGATGTATTTTTATGAACTCTGGGGATGAGAGGTCTTTTCACTGGCTTCAAAATATTGGGAGAAACTGCAAGTGAAAATTGAGATGAAAAATCTAGGTGAAAGGTGAGGCAGAAATAAAACAGCAGTCCTGGGGCAAAGGGAGCTGAAATGGACCATTTCCTATGCCTTGGGCTGGGTTTCTCCAGGATGAGCAGTCTTGTGTGGAGGCTTAATAGTTCTGGGCAAGAAAAAGAGGTGTGCAAAGGTCTGTCATCTACCTTAAACTGGCAAACAAACATCTGCTCATTTCTAGAACAACTGTTCATAAAAACGTTGCACTCGTTAGCAACATCATGTTTCCCAAGTAAGTGAAATATCTCTCCTGAGGGCCATCAAATAACCTTTTCCTCCTGAAAGCTGCAGATGAGTTTGAACAGCAGATGAGGCCTCAGGGTGCCGAGGGCCATGAAGGAGCTCTGAGGAGTCTGGGGCTGGTGCTGAAGCAGGATGGGTGGATGTAGGAGCAGGAGAAAGGAGGGCTGCCAGCATCACCACTGGGTTTGGATCTGAGCAGAGATCCAGAGCTGCTGGACACTCCCTGGGTTTGCACTGAGCAGATCCAGAGCTGCTGGACACTCTCTGGGTTTGCTTTGAGCAGATCCAGAGCTGCTGGACACTCTCTGGGTTTGCTTTGAGCAGAGATCCAGAGCTGCTGGACACTCTCTGGGTTTGCTTTGAGCAGATCCAGAGCTGCTGGACACTCTCTGGGTTTGCTTTGAGCAGATCCAGAGCTGCTGGACACTCACTGGGTTTGCTTTGAGCAGATCCAGAGCTGCTGGACACTCTCTGGGTCTGCACTGAGCAGATCCAGAGCTGCTGGACACTCGCTGGGTTTGCATCGAGCAGATCCAGAGCTGCTGGACACACCTTGGGCCAGCCCGAGGTCCCCATGGGGAGCAGCATGTGTTCTTTCAGTGCTGTGCTCCCTCCCTTTGGAAGCAGGCTGCGCCAAGGACAGCCTCTCCCGAGGTGCCAGACAGGGATTTAAATAGTGCATGATGCTGTCATGAAGGATTGTCACAATGCAGAGACATGCAGGGACCCGAGTCAGGTTGCAAGGGCAGGTACCTGCCTTCTCCAGCCCTGGGAGCCCCACAGCCCCCCGAGCTCTGCTGCTATCAGCTCCTGAGCCTGTCCTGGGCAGGTACCTGCCTTCTCCAGCCCTGGGAGCCCCACAGCCTCCCCGAGCTCTGCTGCTATCAGCTCCTGAGCCTGTCCTGGGCAGGTACCTGCCCTCTCCAGCCCTAGGAGCCCCACAGCCCCCCGAGCTCTGCTGCAGTCCGAGCCCCTGAGCCTGTCCTGGGCCAGGCAGCTGGAGCAGGATGATCCCTGCGTGTCCCCTCCAGGTCAGGACATTCTGTGGGTCAGATGGGCTCCCAGTGCGTGTGCACAGCTCAACAGTCAGTGCCTGCAGCAAGCTCATGTCTCAAGAGAGATTAAAGTCTCTACAAAATCTGATCAATGGCCCCAGAAAGGCTGGCAGGTGAGAGACCTGTGTGTATCACAAGCCCTAATGGGAAATTAAAACCTTGAGGCCCAAAGTGGTCAGGAACCTGCCCAGCCCTGACGCTTGGCAGTGCTCCTCGAGGGCTGAAAGCGCTGGGGTTTGCTGTGCTGGGGCTGAGCTGTGCTCTTTGATCTCTGACTGCACAGGGCAATGCTCCCGTGGTGCTGCCGTGGCTCCTGCCGGGCCCGGGACTGTCCTTGTTTCCCTTCAGCTCATTTTTACAGGGAACAAACATGTCTTTCAGGCAGGAGCCTGACAGCTCCTGTGTAAACATCCAGGCTGAGATAAATTCATCATCTGCTGCTGTCACCTTGCCCTGGTGCCTCCTGCAGCACTTTGTTTTTGCCTCCCACTGTACCCTCCTGAGTTCCTCACATTCAAAAAGCCATGTTTGATATTTTCATGGGGAAGACACTGAAATAGGTTTGTTCCAGTGTGGGTTTTTGCTTGTCTCTCTCCTGTTGGAAGGTTGTTGGGCTGTCCCTGCAGCAGTGACCACCCACAGATGAGTGACTTTCGTCTGTGTTCAGTGAGCAGCAAAAGGTGCAGGACAGCCACAGCTCCCCATGTCCCTCCTCCGCCACCTCTCCTCCCCACTGCATTTCCTGTTCACTGTGGAAACCACCCCTAAACTCCAGTGCCAGAGGCGTGGAAACCTGCCACATTCCCAAAATACACGTGGAGAAAGAGCAGGGAGGTCCCAAGGTGCAGTGAAGCAAGTTTGGCATCAGGTTGTGGCAGCACAGCTCCGTGTGTCCTGCCTGAGCTCCTGACTTGCACAGATCCATGCACAGTACGTGAGCTCTGTAAAGTGCATCAAAAGTGCCTTCAGACAAGCCCTGAGGGCTCTGTGGGTGAGGCTGAGGTGTCTGTCCAGAGTGGGAGTGTTCCCTGGGTTGGAGGTGCCAGCCCCTCCATGTGGTTCCACCTTCCCTCTCTTTGAAGAGAAAACCTTCATCCCTTAAATAACCTTGTTCCAGGGTCACACAGACACGGTCGGATGGTGTTTGGGGGATTTGGGGCTTCGTGGGACACAAGGAGCTGCTGAAGAAATCCCGGTGTGGGGGGCAGTGCCTGCTCTGAGTGCTGTCCCGGGTGACCTGTGGGGTGAAGCCTTTCCAATGGCTCCTGCTCTCGGGTGACCTGTGGGGTGAAGCCTTTCCAATGGCTCCTGCTCTCTTGCAGATGTCGGGGGGCCAGCCGCAGGTGGGACGAGGTGTGCCGTGCCTGCGCTGCCGGGGGATGTGCACGGGCTTCGAGCCGCACTCCTGGAGGTAATGTCCCGTCCTGTCCTGCACGCTGACTGAAATGTGCTTGTGGCAGAACTCATTGTTTGATACTTTATTTCAGCTTTTCCTCTTCGAAGCACGAATTTGGGTAAATAAACAGCTCCCAGCAGCAGAAGCAGCAGGGGGGAGCAGACCAGGACAGAGCCCAGCTCTGGGTGGGGACAAGGGCTGCTCCCTGCCCCAGTGGGACAACAAAGGGCCTTTGAAATGGAACACAGACGTCCAGATGTCAGTAATTAAAAGATAATTAGTGCCCTCTGAGCTGTCTCACAAAGCCTGGGCTCCCCTCTGCTCCTGGGGAGCTCCCAGCCTGCTTGGGCCCGTGCTGGTGCAGGGAGGCAGTGCTCCAGCTGTGCTGCTGCAGCTGGAATGCCTCGGGTGCCTTCAGCTCCCACTTGTGATACCTCAGCTCTGTGAAATCCAAGCTTTCAAACGCTCCTTTGGTGGAAGCTCTACCCATTTTTTTATTGACTCCATTAAAGGCTGGTTGAACTCATTCCTTCTCCAGGATCCTGCTGAAATCCTTGGGGTCGTGTCAGAGTTACTTTGCCACTTTTGCTATTAGTGTTTGATGGCAGTGCTGGCCACCAGAGTGTCCTTAAACACTTGTCTGTGTGATTTATACCTATTATAGTTCAAATTATGGTCAATTAAGCATCAATTCCTTCTAGCAGTCACTTTTTTAATGGCACACAAAGCTTCATAATAGGTGAGGCTGCTGCTGGGCTGGTGGAGTCTGGTGAGGAGACTAATCTCCAATTTAGTGATGCCCGAAGGGTTTCCAAAGTTCATGGGAGCAGCAGCTCCCCGTGGGTGGGAGGCAGCAGACTTTGTAGTGACAGTGATGGCTTCCCCTGCCAGAGGGCAGGGCTGGATGGGACATTGGGAAGGAATTGCTCCCTGGGAGGGTGGGCAGGCCTGGCACAGGTGCCCAGAGCAGCTGTGGCTGCCCCTGGATCCCTGGCAGTGTCCCAGGCCAGGCTGGACAGGGCTGGGAGCAGCCTGGGACAGTGGGAGGTGTCCCTGCCATGGCAGGGGTGGCACTGGATGGGCTTCAGGGTCCTTCCAACCCAAAGCATCCCATGACTCTACTGAGCCTTTTGTGCTTGCTGTAAGCCCAGGCTGCATTTAACCCTTGGGAGAGGCTGACGGCCCATGGCTGAGCCATTGTGTGACCCCTGTGTGTGACACCGTGTGTGACACTGTGTGTGACACTGTGTGTGACACCGTGTGACCCCTGTGTGTGACACCGTGTGACCCCTGTGTGTGACACCGTGTGACCCCTGTGTGTGACACTGTGTGACCCCTGTGTGTGACACCGTGTGACCCCTGTGTGTGACACTGTGTGACCCCTGTGTGTGACACCGTGTGACCCCTGTGTGTGACACCGTGTGACCCCTGTGTGTGACACTGTGTGACCCCTGTGTGTGACACCATGTCACCCCTGTGTGTGACACCGTGTCACCCCTGTGTGTGACCCCTCGTGTCCCACGGCCCTGCTCACCCCCAGGGGATGCTCTCCCTCTCTTGTGGGCACAGGAAGATCTGCAAGTCGTGCAAGTGCAGCCAGGAGGAGCACAGCCTGAGCTCGGAGCTGGAGGATGACCGCAAGATCGGGCGCCTGCTCGCCGACTCCAAGTACTCCACGCTGACGGCGCGGCTCAAGGGCGGTGACGGCGTGCGCATCTACAAGAGGAACCGCATGATCGTCACCAACCCCAACATCTCGGGCAAGGACCCCACCTTCGACACCATCACCTACGAGTGGGCTCCCCCGGGGCTCGCCCAGAAGCTGGTGAGGGGGTCCCTGTGGGCTGAACGCGCGCTTGGGTTGTTTAATGGGGAACAGAACCGGGCTCTGGAGTAAAGTTACTGGGGAAAAATAGTAAATCATGGCTTGCTTCAGAGAGCAGAAATGTACGGAGCGCTCTGTGTTTTGGAGAGCTGTGTAAATAAGCAGAGTAGGTAGGAGGGGGGATGGAATGCCTTTGGGTTTATAGGTTTGTTTACATTTCTAGGAGAAGTCTTAATGGGTTTTACAAGTAGAAAGCTCACTCTTTTGGTCAAGCTCATCTCCAATAAAAGCACGGCTGAGGAGAGATCCCATCCCTGCTGTCCTGTGGCCCTGTGCAGCCCATGCCCTCTCCAAAGCCCCAGGCTGGGTGTGAGAGCAATTCCTCCAGGCTTTTTCAGAGTGTTCGGGCTGGCTGTGCCTTCTCCTGCTGGGCAGCTGGGCTCAGTGCCTCAGGGCTCCTGTCTGCTCACAGAGCATCCCTTTGCTGCCACAGGAGGCCTGCCCAGGAGCAGTGGGCTCAGAGAACATTCGCAGGGTCCCTCATGCTCCCTCTGATGAAGAGCAGCCCAGCCCTGCTCCAGCAGCCTGTGGAGCTGCCTGTCCCCGAGCAGGAGAGGCACTGCTCCTTGTGCTCCTTGTGCTCCTTGTGCCAGGGGCGCGAGCCTGGCCGAGCTGAGCTCTGCTCTGCGTGGGCACGAGCTCTGCCCAGCGCTGCTGCCAGCAGAGCACTCTCACATCAGCTCTGGAGCTGCGAGGTTTTGCCT
This sequence comes from Acanthiza pusilla, assembly GCA_036630365.1. Classification (NCBI taxonomy): domain Eukaryota; kingdom Metazoa; phylum Chordata; class Aves; order Passeriformes; family Acanthizidae; genus Acanthiza; species Acanthiza pusilla. The sequence continues at coordinate 738,604 of JAXCHO010000001.1, read as the reverse complement.
TACAGTTTAAACATAACCTGGTCCAAATGAAAATATTTCATGAAGAGAGCTCAGGGCAAAGAGGCGAGATGGGGCGTGTGTCCCGTTCCGAGGGCTGGGTCTGAAACCAAGCCCCCAGCCCAGCTCCACCTCTCTCCCATGCCTGCTTTCCATCTGGCCCAGCCGTGTGGGAAGGGGTGGAAGTGGTTTTTGGCATGTGGCAGTGTGAGCCACAGAGCGTTTCTTTAGCTGGTTTTTCACCGTGCTGTGGTGTCAAACCATTCTGTGTTCCTCTGTCAGGAGTGGGCACTGAAGAGCTTCTGCTCTCATGTGAAGCCAATAGCTGCCAGCTGTTGATACAAATAGCTGAAAACTGCTGAAAATGCAACCAGACTTCTTTAAAGAAGAATTGGGGGTGCAAATGTGAAGGTGCAGCTGCAGCCCCAGAGCCACAGTGGTTAATTCAGCTAAAAGCCTCAGGGCCTGGGGCAGGCTGAGCGTGGGGTGAGCTCTGTGCTGGCGATGCTCCATCGAGGTGCTCCTGCCCTTCCCTGCCCTGCCCTGGGCTCTGTGGCCCTGCAGGAAGGTTTGTGTGTCTGGCTTTTGCTTTCCACAGCTCCCAGGGGGAATCAGGGAGTGCTGAGGGCTGGGAGAACAATGCTGGCACTCTTCCCAGCAGCCTGGTCACTGAGCACGCTGCCAACCTGGGATTTCTCAGGAACCCAAGTTCCTTGGGCTGCAGCTTGGTGCTGGGGCTGCCTCGGGCAGGGTCAGCCCCGTGCCCTAAGGGACACCCAAATTCTGGCATTTGGGGTGATCCCAAATGCAGCCCTGGGCAGCCCAGCTCTCCCCGGTCCTGCAGCAGCCAGCTCCATCCCCGTGGCGTACAAAGAGAGTACAAAATATCTGCGTTTAGGTTTTGTAAAGAGAGCTCAGGGTAAAAAGGGGAGATGGGGAGTGTGGTCTCACGCTGAGGGCTGGATGCAAAACTAAGCTGCCAGCACAGCCCCACCCTTAGATGGGGGAGGTTAAAAACTTTATGAAAGCTTTTGGTCTCTTTATGGTGCCTGGACAGGCTGGAATATATCTTGGTTCAAGTAAACAACAAGCAGGAGCTTTGGAGACAACCTTGATAAATTTTGGCTTGCAGATCAACATGACAAACTTTGAGGAGCAGTGCTGGATGTCAGCCACTCTCAGGATAGCTTCAAAGGGATTTGGGCCAAAAAGCTCTTGGTGCATAACTGCCTCGCTCCAGTGGTTTCCTTCCGAAGGCAAGCTGCAAACTTGGGATGGCTTTTAACCTTGTTTTGCTGAAGTGGATGGCCGATAATATAATAGGAGGAAGTTCAGAGCATGTTCTTGTTAAGCCGTGCCTGGAGAAGTCATGAAGAAGCTGCTCAAGTCCTTGGGGAGAGCGAAAAGAACAGATCATAAAATAGCTCCGAGATCCAGTAGTGAACAGGGAAAACCAAAAAAGCTCTTCCTCGAAATTACCTGCACTCAGGCAATACAGTAAAGCACTGACCATAACAAGAAGTGATAGCAGCAGATGTAGCAACTTTTTGTTATTTTTCATGGCAGTTTTCGGTGTCAAGCTGAATTTTTTTTTCCCTTGATCTTTTCTCTGGACACATTTTTGTGACATCTGCAATTATAAATTTAAACATTCCCTTGATAAGGGAGTGAAATCCCACCACATATCTGGGCAGATATTGAAACCTGCCCCTGGGCAGGCTTTAAGGAAGCCTCTAAAAAAAGCCTTGAGGCTTTGCTGATCTCTCTCTCAGCACAGATGTGTTGTATTGGGAGTGGAGATCCTGGAGGTGCAGCAGGGCAGGAGGCTCTGGGTGCCCACGCTGGCACCTTGCTCTGCTGTAAGTGTTCATTAGCCTTGGTGGCACACTGGGGGATTCAGGATTTCTCCCACTGGGATCCACCACGCTGTGCTGGAGCTCCTGCTGCCCTGGGGCTCCTGCTCACACAGCATCGAGTTCAGTTCTTTGCTTTCCAAGCAGTGCCTGTGTGAGCGTGGGAGGAGCTGTCAGGGAATTCCTGTCCTTTCTCCTGTCATTCCTCTTCAGATTCCTTTCCTGTGAAAGCCATTTGTGCACTAGATCCCTGCCCCAGCATCCCACAGCTCTCCTCCCACAGGGCAACAACCTTCTCAGCAACCTGGACATCAGCCCCACCTTTGAGCATTGCTGTCTAATATTCCAGTGTGCAGTGATTTCAACTTGCACCCCAAGACGTGGAGATGAAGCCCTGCGTCCATTAATTCACTGTCTGCTGCCGTTCCAAATTTCCTGTCAGGAATTCCGCCCGGCAGCGCTGCTCTCTGGCTCAGAGCAGCCAAGGTGGAAGTGACTTGGAAGGTTTTCCCCACGTGCTGAGTGGTGCAGTGCTGTGCAAGCATTTCTGCGTTGAGAAGCCCAGCCTGATCAGCGGATGTGCCACAAACAGTTAAATCTCTTAGCTCAGTTTTTCGGATGGAGTTTTCAAGGGCTGACCAGTGAGAAGCAGATCTGCTGCAGCTGGCTGCTGGTGGGACAGGGAGTGGCACGGAGCCAGCTGGCTGCCCCGCCGCTCCTCACACCACAATAGAAAATGCCGGAGTGGGAAACTCCCTTCCCTTGCTCCCAGCCAGGAGACGTTCACCGTGCAGCCCCCGTGCCCCCCGAGCAGCAGCCCAGCCTGAGACTGGGATGCCTTAACTCAGCTTCTGAGGTAGTGGCCAGCTAAGTCAGGGACTTCATTTTGGGCATTTTCTGGGCATTTCCTTTCCATGTCACTGTGCGTCGGTGACCAAACACCCTCTGCTGCAAAATCAGCAGTCAGGTGGAATTGGTGCTTGTCAGTGTCACAGACCCAATGCTATCTGAATTTTTCCTTTATTGTGATAACTTTATTAATTGATAAAGGGAGATCTTTCACTGTGAACTGCTCTGCACACAGCCCCACGGGGCTTCGGGGTGCTCTTGGTGTGGCCTTGGACTTGCTCCCTGCGCGGGGCAATAGAGAGCTGTTCATGGGTTTTGATGTTTATGGGTTTTTAGTCTTTTCAGCAGCTGTGTTATCGAATTTCATGGAAAAGTGTCATGGTAGTGCCAGCGAAGGAGGGTGTGCTGGGATTTTTGTGCAAAGCAGGTCTGTCTGTGCTGCTTTGCTTTCCTGGGCAGGCTGGGTTTTGTTTTCAAAAAAAATCCAGAAACAAAAAATCCAAAACCCCATGTAAAAAGCCAGTCTGTTTTGTGAAGATGAAATGAATTATGGCAGCCTGGCTACCACTGGATCTGAGCCAGTTCAGCCTTCTATTCCTGAGCTGTGGGTTCAGACACCTCAGGGAGAAGGGAGGGAAGGTCCCGTTTGCTGCTGCCGCTCCATCACAGTGGAGCATCTGCTGCCATCTCCACTGACCGCGCGTGTCCCTGCCGCAGGCCATGCAGTACATGGAGCTGATCCCCAAGGAGCTGCAGCCCGTGGCGGGCACGGACGGGGCCCTGCACCGGCGGCGGCGGCTGACGCGGCAGCTCCCTCTCTACGACCAGGACCCCACGCACTGCCGCGGCCTCGGCGACGGCGAGCGCCAGCTCATGGAGGAGTTCGTGAGGAAGTACAAGGCCGAGGCGCTGGGCGTGGGGGAAGTGGCGCTGCCGGGCCAGGGCGGTGGCGGCAAGGAGGAGGGGAAGGCCCAGGACAAGAGCATCGACCCCAGCAACGCCCCCGAGTCCCCCAACGGGGCCCTGGAGAGTGCGCCCGCGGCCGGGCACTACGTGAGTGATGGTGGGGTGGGGTGGAGTGGAGTGGGATGGGATCCGTGGCATGGCATGGCACGGGATCCATGGGATGGGATCCATGGGATGGGATCCATGGGATGGGATCCATGGGATGGGATGGGATGGGATGGGATGGGATGGGATGGGATGGGATGGGATGGGATGGGATGGGATGGGATGGGATGGGATGGGATGGGATGGGATGGGATGGGATGGGATGGGATGGGATGGGATGGGATGGGGGCCATCAGGAGTAGATTTGGTCTCAGCTAGAGGGGCAAAAGCTCACACCAGCCAGGACAATCTGTGCCTTGTCCCCATCCTGCTCCCAGGGAAGTCTCCATGCTTGCTGCAGGCGCTTGGTCACATCACCGAGTGCTTTGGAGCAGCTGTGAGAGACCCTGGAAGGACCCTCTGCTCCAGCCAGCCCTGCTGAGCACAGGGGTCCGTCTGCCAGGGCTGATTTGGGGGAGGTTCTCCTCTTTCCCATCTCCCTTCCTCTGCAGCAAAGGCCTTGCTGAGCCACCGAGGTGCATGAACTGGTTTGGGCTCTGGGTTCTTGGTGGCTCTGGCAGGTTGGGCATGGCTTGTCCCTGCATGGTGTGGTTAGTGTGTCTGTGGTGTTCGGTTGGAAGCTGAACTTGATGGTCTTGGAGGTCTTTTCCAACCTTTACAGTTCTGTGAGGTGAGTCAGGATTTCCAGGTAGGCTTCCAGCCCAGAGAGACCACGGATGGCAGGAGGTGATGGCTGTGTCCAGTTAGGACAGAGCTGTGAACATGGAGGTGGTGCTCCCAGGGCTGCAATCCTTCTGGGGAGGTGTAAACAGCTGCCCTGTGTCCCTGGGCACACAAACACATTTCCACAGGGAAATGATTGAGATTCCTCAACATTCCTAGATTTATAGTCCCCCAGTGCTTTCTGGAGTAGCATCTGTGGCTGTGAGTGGAAATATCTTGTCCTGGTCCTTGTGAGAGTGACTTGCCACAGAGGATTTAAAGCTGAAAATGCAAATGGTGTCCAAGTGTTTTTAAGAGGAGATTCTTTCCTGCCATTCCTGCACCGAGGTTGCACATGTTAAGGCAGTTTTCATTCTCAGTCCATATTGGGTAATGTCTCCCCTCTGCCACGGTCTGTTAGCGTACTTCTGACTTTGAGTCCAGTGACAGAGTAAGGATTTTCACTATTGCAACAAAACACTGAATTTTAAGATAAAAAATAACCAAAAAAGGAAGGTTTCCTTTAAACAAATCAATAAGTCATCCTAGCAATGAGGGTTTACTTAAACCGCGAGTTTGTCCTTTCAGAGGAATAAATACATAACTGTGATGTTATTCTCCTTGGTTCAGAGCATCATTTCTCCCAAGGCACCAGCTGAAAAATGGAACAGCTTTCAGGGCAGTGGCAGATCCGCTGGGACAGCCACGCTGTGCAGACCTGGGAGGGACGGGGGCACTGGCCCCGCTGACCACAGACCTCCTGTTCCCCCTCATCCCTGATGCGAGTCTGTCCCACGAGCTGAGTGTTCACCGAGCACGAAATCATCCTTACCCCATGTTCAGAACTGGGAACTCCTCTGGTGTTCCAAGTTACTGCACTGGAACCAAATCAAATCTGAGGCGGTTGTTCCAAGTTAGTCATTGTCCCCAGAAGCCTGAGCTGAGCACTGGGGGAGGCTGTGGTGTCTGGGAGCTCCTTCCTTGGAGCTGGCACTGCGGAACAGGAGCTGGGGAAGAGCTAGAGGGGAAAGCTTAAGAGAACAGGACACTTTTTTGGCCAACACCTCTGGTAATTCAGCTAATAAAGTCTTCACTCCTCTCCCTGCATGATGGAGATGTAAAAGGAGCACCAAACTGTAATCCCATCTCAAATTCGAAGAGCCACTGTTATGTGGTGTGTAAATGGCAGGGTATGGAGGTTATACCATGCCTGGGAAAAGCCCTGTGAATAATTTTTCTGTGTGAATAATTTCCATAGAAAGAAACAGCAAAATAAGTTGTTTTTTTAACAGTTCTTGTTGGCAAGAAACTTGAGCTCGGGGTTGGAAACTGCTGTGTTTGTTCTTGCTTTAGATCTGCAAGATAAGCAGGGCAGGGCTGGTGGGGCTGTGGCTCTTGGGGCTGACAGAGCAGAGGCAGCTGCAGGGTCTGGCTCTGGGGCTGGCCCCAAACCTGGTGCCTCGGGGAGGTGTTGGGGATAGGGAAAAGGCCTCAGTCTGTATGGTGGTGCAGAATTCCTCGGTGCCCGTGGTCCATGCTGCCCATGAGTGCTCTGCCAGCTGCTCCACGCTGTTCCTGTTCAGGCAGACCAGAAATGGCACAGTTTCTGCACCGTGCCGAGTTTCCCTCTTCGCTGGCGTGGGGCTGGGAGTGCTTGGAAATGTGTCTGAAGCCCTCGGTGGTGGAAGCAGCAGTGCCAGCACACATATCCCCTCCCAGCTGCATGCACAGCCCAGCCAGGAAACACTCTGTCTGCTCTTGCCCTGCCCCTCTCATCAGGCTGCGTTTCCTGGGGAAACAGGAGATGCCCATCAGTGTGGTGGAGCCGTGCCAAGGGCGGTGGGGCAGTTCTGGAAACCCAGCTGAGGGAGGGAGGCGGCAGTGGTGAAACGCATGGGATGCTGCCAAGAGCAGTGACCAAACAGAAAAGCCTCCTGGGGGTGCACGTGGCCTATGGCCTCTGCTGTGTGACAGGAGGGACGAGGGCAAGGAAGCTCCGTCAGTGCACAGTGCCTCAACAGTGGGGCTGGCAGCACGGGAATTGTCCCCTTTCTGTCCCTCCCCATCCGTGACAGCCTCCTGCAGCTCAGGGACTGTTAGTTTACTTTTCTACTGAGAAATCTTGGGTTCGTGTCTCTTCTTGAGCAGCCTGGGCTAGTGGAAGGGGATTAGACCTGGGCGATCTTTAGGTCCCTTCCAGCCTGAACCATTAATAGCTCCATTGTTGTACCTGTTAGAGGCTGTTGAGCTAAACTGGGATGTTTGTGAATCATCACCTGATCCCAGAGACATTCCCAGTCCCTGACCCTGTGCCGCCTGGCGCGTGCTGGAGGGGGACACTGCCGTGCCAGCGCTGTGATGGGGCACAGCAGTGTCACCTCTGCTCGTGTGGCACCCAGGCTGCTCCTGCCGCCTCGCCCAGGCTGCTGCAGCAGTGCTGGTGGGAATGAATCCAGGCACGGCTCTGCCGGAGGAGATTCCAGCTGCTGCTCAAGAGTTTCTGGTAGGAGTGACAAAGCCCAGGCCCAGAAGCTCTTACCCTGACCTGGACTGTCTAGCTTCAGTGAGAGCTGGAACAGCATCTGCCAGCCTCGAGTGGAGCTTTGAGCTGCTCTCCACTAATCACAGGATCGCTCTGCAGGCGCAGATAAAGAGCAAACCCTGTTGGTCTCATGCAATATGCATGGGTGCCATTAATCTTGAGATTAACGACGTCTAATTCTGGCTCTTTGGCCTGTTAGAAATGGAAAACACTTGCTGAAATCTGTGGAGTGACAACTGAGTTAGGCACAGACAGCAAACAGTGAGAAAAGACCAAAGTTCCTGATCTCTTTCCAAAATTACGTCTTTGATGTGCTGCACTCCTGCTCTAGAGGAATTCTTTGCTTTTTCCTGGAGAACCTTTGGGTTTTGGTGAAGGTTTTAGTTTGGGTCGTGTCCCAAAGGCCCCCCCAAAATAAGCTCCATCTTTGCACTGTGCCCATGGACCAAAGGTGCTCACACATACCATCCCAAGGAGCCTTCCCCATGGTGCAGTCCTCGGGGCTCTGCTGTGGGGTCAAGCACAGCCCCGCTGCTGCCCAGCCCCGCTGACCGCTGCCCCTCTCCTGCAGCGCTGCGAGTCGTGCAAGCAGGCGGTGCCCGGGGACTGCCCCGTGGTGTACGCTGACCGCGCCGGCTACTCGCGCCAGTGGCACCCAGCGTGCTTCGTGTGCTGCCGCTGCGCCGAGCCCCTCGTCGACCTCATCTACTTCTGGAAGAGCGGGGCCGCCTGGTGCGGGCGCCACTACTGCGAGAGCCTGCGGCCCCGCTGCGCCGGCTGCGACGAGGTAGGGATGGGCTGGGGGCCTGGGATCCCCCTGTGCTGGGGTAGGGACGGGCTGGGGGCCTGGGATCCCCCTGTGCCAGGGTAGGGACTGACCAGAGTCCTGGGATCCCCCTGTGCCAGGGTAGGGATGGGCTGGGGGCCTGGGATCCCCCTGTGCCAGGGTAGGGATGGGCTGGGGGCCTGGGATCCCCCTGTGCTGGGGTAGGGACGGGCTGGGGGCCTGGGATCCCCCTGTGCTGGGCTAGGGACGGGCTGGGGGCCGGGGATCCCCCTGTGCTGGGCTAGGGACGGGCTGGGGGCCTGGGATCCCCCTGTGCCGGGGTAGGGACTGACCAGAGTCCTGGGATCCCCCTGTGCCGGGGTAGGGATGGGCTGGGGGCCTGGGATCCCCCTGTGCTGGGCTAGGGACGGGCTGGGGGCCGGGGATCCCCCTGTGCTGGGGTAGGGACGGGCTGGGGGCCTGGGATCCCCCTGTGCCAGAAGGGACTGAGCAGAGTCCCTGTGCTCCTCCCTGTGCCAGAAGGGACTGGGCAGAGTCCAGCGATCCCCCCTGTGCCGAGTGGGGACAGCCAGTGTCCCTGTGCTCCTGCCAGTGCCAAAGTCCTGGTGCAGGGTCAAGCAGGGCTTCCGAGCAGCCTGGTCAGGTGCAAGGTGTGTGCCCAGGGCAGGGGCTGGAGCAAGGAGACCTTTGCAGGTCCCTTCCAACCTAAACCATCCTGGATTATTCTGTGTGCCCATTCCCAAAGCCTGGCTCCACAGCTGACTTGTGGCTGTGGGAGGTGTGAGGCCAGTCCTCCCTGCTCCTGCCGCGCTCCAGCCTGGCAAAGTGGTGGAAGTAAGCAGCTGTCTGTCTGTCTGTCTGTCTGTCTGCCCCACAGATCATCTTCTCGGAGGACTACCAGCAGGCGGAGGGGCTGGCCTGGCACAAGAAGCACTTTGCCTGCCTGGAGTGCGAGACGCTGCTGACGGGCAAGCCCTTCTCGCTGGCCAACAGCAGCCTCCTGTGCAGCACCTGCAGCCAGAGCAGGGTCTGAGGGGGCAGCCAGGGCCCTGCGGCCACCAGGGTGCCACCAGGACTGGGGGCATTTGGAAACCCAGGAGAAGAGGAAGGTTAAAACATTTAACTCTGACTATTCACTTGCAAGCAGCCACGTGTCCCCGTGCACCCAGCGCAGCCTGGGGAGGGTATTTCCTTGGGGTCCCCTTGGGTCTGACAGGAGCCCTTACGGCCGTGGGTGGGTGGGAGGTGTACCTGGCCAGAAGGAACTGGAAAGGAGGGGCTGTGCTGAGCTGCTTTGTATCAAGTCTGTCCAACCTTCTTACGACTAAGATCTTGCAGTAGTCTTTTGGAAATAACGCATCTCAACAGTAACTTCTAGCCTACTAAACCTACGGTTGTGGTCAAAAACAAGGGGTGTTTGTGGTTTTTGAATCCTTGCTGGAGCTGGGCTGACAGGCTGCTGCCCCTGCCAAGGCAGTGGGTATGAGGAATTTGATCAGCTTGCTGAAAGCCAGCGGTACAATTCAGCCACACAGAGCTGTGGCTTTGTCCTGTGCAGATGTAAACCAAGGAGTGGGCACAGGGCGAGGGGTTCGCCCTGCTGAGAGGGGCAGGGCACAGCTCTGCCTGGGCAGCAGCTGGCTCAGCCCTTGGAGCTGCTGCCGTGGAACTGGAATGTAAAAATTGTGTGGAAAACAGCTTTACAGCCTCAGCTGCTGTGGGGGGCAGCGTGTGTGTCCCTGAGATGCTGCAGTGCCACGTTTCCCCTGGAATACATCACCGACCCTTCCCAGGACCTTCCCCTGGAGCCAGCAGTGCCTTGCCAGGGGCTCTGCCCTGCTCCTTGTCCCGCAGCCCTCCCGTTGCCTCTCGGGACTGGTGGGCATGACACTGTCCCAGGACCTGGCACTGAGTCCCTGCTGATCATATTGTTCCCTGCATCAAAGGATGCTTCTGGTACTTGCTGAAAGCACCAGGTAGTCCAGGCTGGCAGATGTCTGTGTTCAGTCTGTTGTATTAAGTATCTACACGATTTGCCAGGAAACTCGAGTATTTTCTCACCACGGTGAGTGTCCAGGGAGCTCACAGCTGCTGGGGGCTCTTTCTGCTCGGCAGCCTCTGGTTTCTGCTCCAGGCTGCTCCGTTTGGTGGCTGTTTGCTCGCCTGTGGTGAAGTGGCTTGGAGATGAGAGCTGGGTGAGGCTGAGCTGCTGCTGGGCCAGCTGAGGTGGGGATGTGCCTTGGGGTCCCTTGGCACAGCTGGCGCGTGGGACAGATCCACGGCTGTGCTGGGCCAGCTGAGCCCCAGGTGGGCACAGCCCCAGGTGGGCACAGCCTCTCCGGGCTGCCTGCCGTGCCTGGAGCGGCCGTGTCACACGCCCTGAGCGTGGCCATGCTCCTGGAGACGCTGCAGAGCCTGCAGAAGGAGCGGAGCAGGACGTGCTGAGGTGCAGGGAGGGTGAGGTCCCCCCCAGCCCCCAGGGGTGGCACTTTGCTGCATTTGGGGATCCACATTTACTCAGGAGCCCTCCAGAGGTGGGATTTTCCAGCAGAACCTGTTCCATGGGTGAGCCTCCCCTCTCCCCTGCTCGGGGAGCTGTGGAGAAAAGGCAATCCCATCCACTCCAGCCAGGGTTAAAAACCAGCCAAGACTCAGCCAGGGGCACTGGAGAAGAGGAGTTCTGCTGCAGAAGAATGCGGGTGGGAGCTTGGGCAAATGTCAGAGCAGAGGCGCAGGGGGAGGAGGGTTTGGGGGAGCACTGGACTGTCCCTCCCCAGGGAGAGGAGGGTTTGGGGGAGCACTGGACTGTCCCTCCCCAGGGAGAGGAGGGTTTGGGGGAGCACTGGACTGTCCCTCCCCAGGGGGAGGAGGGTTTGGGGGAGCACTGGACTGTCCCTCCCCAGGAGGAGGAGGGTTTGGGGGAGCACTGGACTGTCCCTCCCCTCCCCAGGCCTCGCTCCTGGGGCTGCGAGGGCAGGGCTGGGTCAGCTGGGTCACCACCCTCCCTGCTGTGGCTGAGGGGTGACAGGAGAGGGGCCGTGTTCACTTTGTGCACCATGGAAGGCTCCAGGGAGACCTTGTAGGTGAACACAGAGGTGCTCCAAGAGAGCTGGAGAGGGACTGGACAAGGGGCAGGGGCAGCTCACTGCAGCACGTTCCGAGTTCTGGTTTTGTGGTCTGTAAATTGTAATCCCCAGAAGTCTCTGTTCCAGCACTCACTTGCTTCAGGCTCGTGGGACTGCTGGCACCTGCTCAAGCCTTGCAGGTATTTCTGCAGCTCATAAAATACTGTCTGCTAAAGAAATGTGCTGCAATTAAACAGCTTAACAAAATCCTCTGCCTCTCCAGTGTCAGGAGCAAAAGCGTGAAATTAATGCATCAAACAGCTCGAAACATATGGGAGCCTCTGGTGCTGATACTGGAACTGAAGTTCAGGGTAGGCGTGAGGTGATCCTCCCCCAGCCAGGACAGTGATTTAGCTTTTGGGGCTGCAAAGGACAAAGCCTTTATGTCCTGTCTGGCCAGGGCAGGTGAGCACAGGGAATTTTTGCCTCCTGTGTCAACATCCAGCTCCAATTTGAACTCAAACGTTCTGTATAGTTTTTCTAAATAGGACTGACAAGACATTTAAATGTTCCTAAAGCTTTAAATGAAGTGTTTCTGGATACAAAAGTCCTTCACCTGCTCCCTGCTGCCAACCCAGCCAGGAGCAGGGGCGGGAGAGGGAGGGTAGAGCCTTCCCACAGCGAAATAACCACCGACTGGGCAGAAGCCACATTTCAGCAGAAATTTTGCAAGCTGAAGTTTTTCAGAGCTTAGCTGCTCTGAATCTGCAAATATTTGCAGTCCAGTCTCATTTGTGGTCCCCCTTTTTTTTTTTTTTAAGGAAAATTGAAGGCAGAGAAAGGGTCTGTCTGTCTGTCTGTATGAGATGTGGGAGATTGAACCAGGGAGAGGCAGAGGCTGGTCAAGGGCAGTGGCTGTGTGTGGGTCACCTTCCTCGCCACATCCCCCAACACCAGGGTCATTGTCCCTGGGGCCATTGTCCCCTGGGGCCAGGGGTGGTTCCTGAGCTCTGCCTGAGCCCAGGGAGCTGTACTGCCGAGGGGAGGAAGGCACTGAGAAATGAGCCATGGCTGCAGCGGTGCTGCTGCACACCCCAGGGAGGGAGGGGAGCCCTTCGCTTCAGTCACTGCTGGTTCCTTGTGTGTATTTGTAATATTCAGGCCAAAACAAACAATAAAACTTGAAATTGAGTTTCTCGGCTCCTATGAATAAGAGAAAACTCACAGTTCCAGGGAGGGGAGACAGTAACTCACTGCTAAAGAGCTGCGGCTCCAAGGCTGGGGGCATGGAGGAGCCCAGCAGAGGAACCCCCCAGAGGAGTCTACCAGAGGAGCCCCCCAGAGGAACCCCCCAGAGGAACCCCCCCAAGGAATCCAGCAGAGGGACCCACCAGAGGAACCCCCCAGAGGAACCTCCAGAGGAACCCTCCAGAGGAGCCCAGCAGAGGAACTTACCAGAGGAATCCACCAGAGGAGCCCACCAGAGGAGCCCAGCAGAGGAACCCCCAGAAGAACCCAGCAGAGGAACTTACCAGAGGAATCCCCCTGAGGAATCCAGCAGAGGAAGCCACCAGAGGAATCCAGCAGAGGAACCCAGCAGAGGAGTCCACCAGAGGAACCCCCAGAGGAACCCCCAGAGGAACCCACCAGAAGAACCCACCAGAGGAACCCCCAGAGGAAGCCACCAGAGGAGCCCCCCAGAGGAACCCCCCAGAGGAACCCCCAGAGGAGCCCACCAGAGGAACCCCCAGAGGAACCCCCAGAGGAGCCCACCAGAGGAACCCAGCAGAAGAACCCGGCTGGCATTCACAGCAAGGCTCACTGCCACTGCTGCCCCACACAGCTCTCCAGGCAGAGGCAGAAAGGAGGGAGGTCTGGAGGCATTTAGCAGGTTTTCCTGGTCTATGGAAAACACCTGGGCACTGAGGTGGATTGATGGATTGATTGATTGATTGATTGATTGATTGATTGACTGATTTGTGGGCACTGGACCCATGTGGAGCCAGCCCTGGCCTCTGGAGTCGGTGGGTGGGAGGTTTGTGGAGCACAGAAGGTGTGGGGAGCCTGGAGCCAGCTCTGCACCCCTGTGCTTCTGGAACTGTGCGGAAGATCCTTACGAGAGGGGAAAATACAGAGGTGTGTCCTTTCCTGCCGTTCCTGGCTGTGGGTGTGAGAGAGAGCCCCAGGTGGGGTTTGGGCTGAGGCTGCTCGGGCTCTGCTTTGCATCATTCCAGGCAAGAAAAGCAGTCAGCCTTCCTCTCTGCAGTTTGTTTCCAAAAACAGCTGTTTGCTCGGGTACCTCTCCAAGAGCTGATGCAGAGCTGATTTATTGGAACGGACGGCATTCCTGTTATTTACCTTGGTGGGAACAAACAGCCACAGAGAAGTTGTTGATCCAGGGCATAACTCAGTAGGAACCTGATCCTGGGGTGGAGGACAATTGCCTTAAACAGAAACTTTTAAGGGTTTTATTAGGCAGTCAATTCTTTTAAAAATGTGATTTTAGATACCTGCAACTAATAAACCTCAAAATTCAGTGGCTGCAGGCGAGAAAGACATAAACCCAAGGCAGAGTGAGGTGGCTGTATAAACACTACAATAAAACTTGGTTAAAAGCCCCAGAGAGAAAAATTTAGAGCTGAAAAAGCAAGTATTCATGAAGTGCTGGTGTGTTCCAGTGGAAACTTCCTGAGACCTGCAGCAGCTGCTGCTTTAGGGCAGAGCTAGGGAAAGCTCGTATGGCTGTGCGTTCTTCTGTAAAAACGGAGGTTAATTATGTTTATAGAAATCTCATTGAGCTTTTATTTACTTTTTAACTCCCTTTTTTCAGCCAAATCACTAAAAGTCGCCCTCTCCACAGTGAGGGTTTGTGGATTGTTGCCTGATTTTGGGATCTGCAGCAGCCCTGGGGCACAGGGCTCATCCCACGGCGCTTCCCCGCAGGAATAGCTGATTGCTGTCCCTGCATGTCCCTGCACTGAGGGGTGTGTACCAAAGTAGAAGGGTGGCAGCCCTGCCCATGGCAGGGGCTTGGAGCGAGGTCCCCCCACACCCTGTGAACCATATCACAAAGTGCCACATCAGCTCACAGACTGTGACTCCTCCGTGTCCCTTGGAGCAGGGCTGGGGACGCTGAAGGATCTGGCAGAGCTGGAGCTTCCTGGGACTCAGGCAGAAGCTCCAGGAAAGCTCTCTGTGCAGCAGTGCTGTGTGAATTTTTGCTGAGAGCAGCCTGAACAAGAAGAGCACTTTAAATGCTGTTCTTGGAGCGAGGGGCTGGGCTCCTGCCCGGCTGTGCTGCTCTGGATTTCGCTGTGAGTGGGCAGGCTGTGGGGCTCCTGCCCAGCTGTGCTGCTCTGGATTTCACTGTCTCTGAGCAGCATCCCGGGCAGGCCATGGAGCTCCTGCCCGGCTGTGCTGCTCTGGGTTCCCCCTGGGCAGGCCATGGAGCTCCTGCCCAGCTGTGCTGCTCTGGATTTCACTGTCTCTGAGCAGCATCCCAGGCAGGCCGTGGGCTCCCTGCAGGGCTCTGGGCAGCACTGAACACCGAGGGGCTCGTTGCCCCAGGCCACAGTCAGCCCTTGGAAAACACCATTTATCAGAGCCCTGGGACAGCCAGGGGCTCCCTGTTCCACCCAAACACATCTGCTTTGGGGTCTCGGATTTCTCCCTCCGTCGCTGCCACAGGGAGCTGGTGCTGTGCCAGCCATTGTGTCCTGGATGCACACAGATGCTCTGGGCTAACAATGGGATGGGGTTCAAAACCAGCCCAGAATGTTTAATGCCAGCCTGCTGGCCAGATGCCTGCATGGCCATCTGACCCTCTGCCCTGTCCCTGGGTGGTGGCTGCCCCAGGGACCTGGGGACAGGTGCACGGTGGCTGGGCACAGGCTGATGCCAGCAGCCCCATCCCTGCTCCGACCTCGCACTCCCACCAGACCAACCCCACGGTGGAAATCCATGAGCCACCCTCGCCCTGCTGGAGCTGTTCAATTGCCCAGCCTCTGATCTGCCTCCGCCTGGAGTTTGCTCTCCAACTAAGCCAAGTCAAGAACCAAAGGTGATCCCAGAGCTTAATCCTGATGGAATGCTTAATCCTCCTTGGGAGAGGATCAGGAGATTAATGCTCACCTTCATGGCAGCCTCTCCAAGTGACACTTTGATGACTAAGTCACCAAAAAGAGCAGCTTCTGCAGGGAAGGTGAGTGCAACGTTTTTATCAAAATTGGTCAAAACTCAGCTTTAGAGTTTTGCAGGTGCACATGATAATTCAAAATTTGTCCTGATTTTGAAAAAACCTGACTTTTTTTTCCCAGGCAATAGCATTTGTAGGAAACCCCTTGAATAATCCTGGCTTTCTGTTGGTGAAAGATCCTGGGGCAAAATTCCTGGTGCTGTAATCGACGTTCTTCCCTGAATCCTCAGTGCCTTGCCATGAAGAGCAATAACTACAGTCTCCATCTCTCCAGGATTTGTGCTTGCAAAAGCCCCAGCTGTCTCCAGGCTGTTTTTCAGCCTCCCAGACCTGATGCCAAAATTCTTCCCTGCAGACAAAGTGGGTCAGGTTTTCCCTGCTGCTCGGCTGGCTGGAGCAGGAGCCCTCAGAGACACAGGGAGTTTAGTCCAAGGGCACTTTGCTGCTCGCTGGAAGCGTGGCTGTGTCACACTCTGGGCTGTGACAGCCATCGAGGGCATGCACGGTCCCAATGCCGTGTATGCTGGAATGTCTAAAGCCAGACCAAGGGAAAAAATACATAAGCCAAGGAAGGTTTTCTCTTGAAGATTGTAGAGTAGGCTTCCCTCAGAGGGATCAGTTCCATTTTGAGTGTCCAGGGAGGTGGAAGATAAAAGGATGGGATTCTGGAAAAGCAAAGCAAAGCAAAGCAGAATTGAGCTGCTGCTCATCAGCTGCATCCTGCTCCTTCCAACGGGAAAAGCCTTTCACATTGGCTTGATTTCTGCCATCCCGAAAATAAGGTTCCTCTTTAAGAGCAGCTTTGCTTCTTGCCCTGCGCCAATGTCTGTGTGCCAGTGCCATGGGCTGGGATGTCAAACAGCCTGCAGGAAGGGCCGAGCAATGCCAGGGCTCAGGAGAGCCCTGCAGGGCAGGACACGTGCCTCGGTGCCATGTGGCATTTGCCATGGCTAGAAAGCCCTTGCCATTTGCTGAGCTTTTATGTTTTACATTTTGTGCCTGACAGTCAGGTGAATTCTGGTCTATTGTAACCCAGCAGGAGCTGCCCCCTCCTCACCGGCTGCTTTCAGCTGTAAACGTTAATTTGTCTACATTTTGCCCTTTTGGGGAAAAGTAAGTCTCAAAGGGTAAGATATTTGTAGCTTTTTCGGTTTGTTTGTCCTAAAACAGTCAAAGGGCTCTTCTTGTGGCTGCTGTGCCTCTGCAAGGGCACCCTCGGTGGGCCATGGGGGCAAACATTGTCCCCCAGGCTGGAGCTGGTGTGGTTTCCAAAATCACTGGGAGCTCCTTGGAACTGATTTCCTGGGGGTCAGGTTGTTCCATCTTCAATCACAGTCAGTGGTGCTGGAGCCTGACCAGCAGCCCCCACCCCAGCTGGGCTTTGGGCTGCTGCAGAGGCCCTGCCTGCCCCTCCCATTTGTGCTGACCCCTCTGGGTACTCAATCACTTTGAAAACTCCCTGGAAAGTGGGGAAATACCTCTCAGTGTCACAAATTCACTTTTTTCAACTTATAAACAGTAAGACTCTGTTATAAAAAGATGTTAGCATCACCTGGAACAATCCAGGAACAAGAGGAACTCTATTTCTTGTGGCTCCAGAGAAGCTTTGATGCAAGGCCAGCCCCTGAGCAGTGCCCTGAGCAGTGCCCAGCCCAGGGACAGCCCATCCGCGCCTGGGCCAGTGACACCGAGTGGCAGCCGTGTCCAGGAGCGGCAGCAGCAGCCCTCAGAAGGAGACCTGCTCTTGTGAAGTCCCCGCTGTCCCAGGGCTGTCCTGCTGCTCGCTCCCTGCTCTTCTCTGTGGGTTTGCAGCCAAGGCCTGTGTTTGGGGAGGTGTTTTGGAGAGGCAGCGATGGCAGTGCTGCTCCGGACGCTGCCGTGGCAAGGAAACTCCTCCACATCCTTGGGCAGAGTGAATGTTTGGGCAGTGTTAAAATATAACCAGCGCTCCTGAGCTCAGCCGAGCACCCTGGCTGAGCCCCAGCCCTGTCCAGCCTGCGAGGCACTGCCTGGCTCCCCTCCCGCTCCGCAGGGCTTTGAACAAAACACACATTCATATCTGCAGCACTAGTGCCTGAGCAATGGCTGCTCAACAGCAGCGATTAACGGCTGCGGAGAAAAACAATTAATCTGCTCAGGCAAAATGTTAGGAGAGTGGCTCTGCAAACACTGTTTTTTCCTCTCTCAAAAATAAAGAAGAAGCCTGAGGTGGAGAGCAGTGCTCTGAATACTCATGGGGCTCTGCTGCTCCTCAGGCAGCGCTGGCTTGCAGGAGGGTAAGGAGAGCCTGCAGCTGCTCACCTCTGCAGGTCAGTGTCATTCCTCACTCTGACACCATGGAAAGGCTGGAAAGGCAGAATGTGGCAGCGATGCTGTGAAGGTGAGCCAGACTCTCCTCTGTGCCCCAAGAGAGGAGCCTGGCTGCGAGTCCGGGGAGAAGAGGAGAGTTTCTCACAGCCCAAGTGGCCCCAGCCATGTCCCTTGGGCAGCTCACCCTGAGCTGCAGGACAGGGGCCACGCTGTCCCCTGTTTGGATCCTGTCCCCTCGCTGACAGTGCCTGCCCTGAGCTGCAGGACGGAGCCACGCTGTCCCCTGTTTGGGTCCTGTCCCCTCGCTGACAGTGCCTGCCCTGAGCTGCAGGACGGGGCCACGCTGTCCCCTGTTTGGGTCCTGTCCCCTCGCTGACAGTGCCTGCCCTGAGCTGCAGTTTGGCCCCACTGGAAACAGCCATGGAAGAGGAGCCCGAGCCCAGCGCTGTGCCTGCCCCACACCCAGCCCTTCCAGCCGTGGCTTTGTGGCCCCTGGGGCTGCAGGAAGTGCTGGGCAATTACAGCCTGAGGAGCAAAATGTGTAATTTGGGTTTGTGGCATAAGCACGAGTTCAAGGGCTGCCGGAAGCACAGAGAGCTGTTGGGCTCTGTTCCCCTCAAAAATGGGGCTATAACTCCACACCAAGATGAGCTCTGAGGTCCTTTCCAACCAAAACCATTCTGTGATTCTGGGATCCCTCCTCTCCCCTGCCGCTGTGGCACCACCAAAGCTTCTGTCACAAACCCATGGTCTTCCAGCTGCAGGAAGGTCTATCCCAAAGCCCAGGAACTTTGTGAAAAGCCCTTGCCATTAGGCACAGTCAAATTAACAAAACTAATTATCAAAGTTAATTAATTAATTAACAAAGTTAGTTATCAAAATTAACTAATTAAAGGCCACTTGTTATTAATTTGGGGATTTCCAGAATATGTTTAGTCCCTGTAAAATCACCAGAAAAGAAAAATCGCTGCAACAAGTTTTCCTTGGGTTTGAGAAATGACCTTTCTTGCGTGGGTGAATTCGGAGCTGCCCACCCAGAAGGTGTGTGTGTCCCTGGGCCGCCCCGAGTCCCCTCTCACCCGCAGGGCTGCTCTGCAAGTGCTGTCAATCCAAGAAATTTATTTCGGCAGTCTCAAGGGAAAGTCTTGGCAAAGCATTAATGAGCTTTTTTTATAAAAGAGACCTTTATTCACTGGCCTGTGTCGCTCAGCTGGCCGGGTCCCTGTGCAGAGCCACTCTGTGAGCGTTCGGTGCTGCAGCTCACTGAGCCCTGGTGGAACATCTGGCCAGGCAAGAACAGCTGCTGGGGTGCCCTCAGCCCGGAGCTGAGCTGCTGCCCCTCAGCCTGCAGGCTCCTGGGCACTCCCTGCCCTCGGCTGGGACCCAGACGGGCTCTGGGTGACCCATCAGGGCAGGAACAGCCGCCCAGCCCCGCTGGGTGTGACTGCTCACCCTGACCTGAAGCTGCACTGGCATGGGAACTGCCCCATGGGAACTGCCCCATGGGAACTGCCCCATGGGAACTGCCCCATGGGAACTGCCCCAAGGAAACTGCCCCAAGGGAACTGCCCCATGGGAACTGCCCCATGGGAGCTGCCCCATGGGAACTGCCCCATGGGAACTGCCCCATGGGAACTGCCCCAAGGGAACTGCCCCATGGGAACTGCCCCATGGGAACTGCCCCATGGGAGCTGCCCCATGGGAACTGCCCCATGGGAACTGCCCCATGGGAGCTGCCCCATGGGAACTGCCCCATGGGAGCTGCCCCATGGGAACTGCCCCATGGGAACTGCCCCATGGAAACTGCCCCATGGGAACTGCCCCAAGGGAACTGCCCCATGGAAAAGCCTTCTCCCACTCTGGGTGATACATCAGGGCAGGAACAGCTGGCCAGCCCCGCTGGGTGTGACTGCTCGCCCTGATCTGGCACCACTCACCTGCTGAAGCTGCACTGGCAGGGGAACTGCCCCATGGAAAAGCCTTTTCCCGCTCTGGCTGGCGGCTGGAGCTGCAGGGGGGGCACAGGGGCTCAGAGCGAGCACACAGCAGCACCGGGTCCCGTGGGGAGGCTGTGCCCTGTCCCACCCCACGTCCCTCACCCCCTGCGAGGAACACACATGGAGCATCCAGGGGAGGCCGTGGGGACAACTTTTAGCAAAGGCTGGAGAAAAGCAGCCACAGAATTCTGCTTACCAGGCGAGGGGGGCAGCTCTTGGCACATTTAAAACAATCCAGCTCAAACCCACCCCACTGAGCAGCTGCAGCGCTGGTGCTGCCACCAGCTCGGTGACAGGGCACGGTCACAGCCCCAGGGCACACGGGCTGGGCGCTGCAGAGGGGCTCTCGGTGGGGCTATCAGCACTGCCAACAGCGTGTTCCACCGGGAATGAGCTGCTGCAGAGCTGGAGAGGAAGAGAACCAGCAGAAAACCCCTGTGAAAATCAAAGGCTGACAGTAATCCACAGGTCCTGGCACTGCACTCAACTGCAGCTGCTGATGTGGAATCCCAGCGAGTTTTGAAGTATCGAATTCAAAGTGATGTGTGTGAGCCTCAGTCACGGCTCTCCAAAAGAGATCCTAATTCTGGGAAAACAAATTCCAAATGGTTAAGAAAAAATTGCATCTGAGACACTTCAATTAACTGCAACTCTTGCATGGTCTCAGATTTGTCTCAGAGCCTCCCTAGATTTTCCTCTGTAATCCTAAAATGAACTTCAGTTTATGTCACATGTTCTTAGTGCCTGAACAATTATTGTACCCTTGCAGTCACTTGCAGGGCTGTTTTTCCATCCCTTCCCACATGGAAGAGTCATTTCCTTGTTTTCGGTAGGGCAGGACCAGTGTGGCCAGCTGATGTCTTCACCATCTGAGTGCTTCCATATCAAAAACAGATGCAAGAAGCCAAGGCGACTCCAACCCCCATGGAATTACCGAAGGGATTAGCACAATTCCTGGTGCTGCTTCATGAATCTTGCCTCAAACAGATTTTTGTTATGGTTTTCCACATAAATAGTATAGAAAATCAGAAATTTTTTAAAAATTAAAATTCTAATTTAGTTCTCTTCTCATTATGAATCAGTTCTCATAAACACAGAGCAGCTTACCCTGGAAAATGTGGGCCCTGTCCTGGTCCAGCCCATGGACATCCCAAACTCGCCATTCCTCTGCCATTCTGTCCCCAGAAACACGAGCAGCACGAGCTGGCAACACCACTTCTGGTAACTAAATGACTCAGACTCATTCTTAAATGTAGCAAAATAAATAGGTTTGTCTCCGAAGAGCCATTAATATGAGTTCCGTTTTGTTTGCATTTGTGCAATCAGGAAATATCCCTAACCCAGAAATATCCCCTTCATCTGATTTTTCAAAATCAGTCCTTTTATTTCTAATTGGCTCTTGGCACAGAAGTTTTTTTATAGCAGGATTTCAGCCAAAAGACACGAGTTGGACTGCAGATTTCTGACATGGCAAGAAGAAGGTTCCAGAGGGGGGAAATAAAGGCGACCCAAGGGAAATGGGCTCGTTCTCCCATGTCACCCCAACTGAGCTGCCCCAGCACAGAGCTGGAGCTCAGAGGGGAGCAGGGGTGTGGAGCAGAGCCCTGCTGATGCCAGGGCACGGCTTTGGGGACAGTGCCCTGGCTGGTGCCAGTGGGAAAACAGCTGTTCCCAGGGTGAATAATGGACAGTCAGGACACCGGTGTCACTGTCACACGTTCCTTGGGACTGTGCTCCCCTGCGGACAGAGCTGTCCCCACTGCTCCGTGTGCGGCTGGGACACCTGTGGGGATGGACACACATGTGACAGGGTGACCTGGGGCAGGTGGCCCTCAGACATCCCCCAGTGCCCCTCGGACATCCCCAGTGCCCCTCGGACATCCCCAGTGCCCCTCAGACATCCCCCAGTGCCCATCAGACATCCCCCAGTGCCCATCAGACATCCCCCGGTGCCCCTCAGACATCCCCTGTGCCCCTTGGCCATCCCACAGTGCCCCTCGAACATCCCCAGTGCCCCTCGGACATCCCCCGGTGCCCCTTGGACATCCTCCAGTGCCCCTCGGACATCCCCAGTGCCCATCAGACATCCCCAGTGCCCATCAGACATCCCCAGGTGCCCCTCGGACATCCCCAGTGCCCATCAGACATCCCCCGATGCCCCTCGGACATCCCCCGGTGCCCCTCAGACATCCCCCAGTGCCCCTCGGACATCCCCAGTGCCCCTCGGACATCCCCAGTGCCCATCAGACATCCCCAGGTGCCCCTCGGACATCCCCCAGTGCCCCTTGGCCATCCCCCGGTGCCCCTTGGACATCCCCCGGTGCCCCTCGGACATCCCCAGTGCCCCTCGGACACCCCCAGTGCCCCTCGGACATCCCCCAGTGCCCCTTGGCCATCCCCCGGTGCCCCTCGGACATCCCACAGTGCCCGGTCAGGTGCAGGAGGTGGACCTCGCTGTGTGCCAGCTGCAGAGCCAGAGCCACTGTCACCTCCTGTGGAGGGTGGCTCAAAGCGTTCCAAACCAACCCTCGGTGCCCGTGCCGCGCTCAGGCCCACGGCCCCACTGTCCCCAGGTCACTGCAGGAGGGCACCCTGCGCCCCACCGTCCCCTCCGCCGCAGCTCCTCACGGCTCCCACCGGGGGATGGCCCTGGACCGACTGCCTGGGGGGTGATGTCACCGGAACCGCAGAGGGAAAGGCCAAATAAGGCAGCGATTTGGGGAAGATATGTCCTAAAATGGGAGTTGGACTGATGACCAGCAGGCTCAGAACACAGGGATGACATTACCATGCTGAGAGCCCAGAGCCTGCGCAGTCCCCAAGCTAGAAAAATCCCTCCAGGACCTGGAAAGATGAGAGAAAATCAGCCCAAATCAGAGCTCGTTCCTCCCCAAACGCGGGCAGGGCCAGAGGTCAGCGTGGGAAGGATCCCAGCGCTAGGAGAGATGGACACATCAGTGCCGTGAGAATATTTTCCTGGGAAGAGACTGTTTTTTGAGGAGCTCCTTCAGCGTGATTTCAGCTTTTCAACACAGAGCAATGAACCTGTTCTGAGCAACAGAAGAAATGTGATTTCAGAGCTGCTTGAAGGCAAACACCAGGAGGGAGCTGGGCCGAGCTGGAGCAGGGGAAGGCTGCGGACCCCACCCCAGCTCCAGGGCTGGGGCAGGCACTGCTGAGCTCCCCAGCAGGAGAGCCACGGGGAAACTGCAGGGCTTCAGCGCTGGGCTCCATCCCTCCCGGCATGCAGGAGCAGTTTGGGGGTCCCGGTGTGCTCAGCGCCCTGGGGAAGGACGGAACTGCAGAGAGATTCCATGGGGGACCCCAGCCAGACCCACCAGGAATCCACCACCTCCTGCCCTGGGGTGCTGCCAGAGCAGGAGGGGCTGAGCTGACAGCACGGGCACTGCCAGATTTTCATATTTGTTGGATGAAATTGCATTGAGGGGCTGCAGTTTCAAAAGACAGAACTTGATTTACAAACCCTCCAAGACCCGGGCCCAGAGGGACGGTGGGGGAAGATTTGGGCTCACCCAGCAGAATCTGCTCCTTCGGACACAGACAGGGCCTCACCAAGGGCTTGCTCAGGCCCTGGAGGATAGAATAACAGGCAGTTTAGTCACAGCCACAGCTGTGCCCCAGCTGCAGCTGCTGCGGTGGCATCTGCACCCCTGGCAGCCGTACAGACACACGGCTGGGTGTGCTCAGGACCACACTGTGGGAACTCCTGGCCAGCAAGTCCTTAAGGAGAAATTCAGGAGCTAGCCCAGGCCCTGAGCACCCCTGGTGAAGAGATGGCTGCAACTGGCCACGTTCAGGTGCTGTCCCCAGGCAGCATCTGTGACAGTCCAACCCAGCCAGGGTCCCTCTGCCCTCACCCCAGGGCCTCACAGACACACAAGCTGAGGATGTCACAGCGTCCCCAGATTCTGTCCTCATTCCCATGCGGCACTAATAATAAATAGAGAGCGCAGCTATTAATAACAGCGATGGCCAATGCTCTCTGCAGTGACGACACCGAGCACAGGCTGGCAGGGCCCTGCTCCCTGCGCCCGGCAGAGCCCCAAGAATGTGAGAGCTTCCTGTGAAAGAGGTCCTGCTCATTCATCAGGCATCAAAAACTGTGTGCAGGCCAAGAATGTATTTATTTTTCATCTAAATATAGCTGAAGTTCTATTAAAACCTGCCAGAAGTGGCCGGACTCCCACCCCACAGCCAGCACAGGGGAGGTGACACACGGCTCTGAGCGCCAGTCCCGTGTTTCCGTGTGTGCCTCCATCCCAGGATGCTCGTCCCCCTTGGCTGGGGATGGTTTGGCACAGGGAGGGGCAGTGGGCAAGGGTGGTGGCACCAGTGCCTGCAGCTACCCCCACTGTGCCCAGGTGAGACACACCACAGGCTGTCCCCTAGCATGGGGACATGGCAGCACTGAGCACTTTGCAGACCCAGAGCGCAAGGTCCTGAGACGGCTCCGGCAGGGATGGCCCCGGGATGGCTCCAGGGATGGCCCCAGGATGGCCCCAGGATGGCTCCTGCAGGGATGGCCCCAGGATGGCCCCAGGATGGCTCCTGCAGGGATGGCCCCAGGATGGCCCCAGGATGGTTCCTGAAGGGATAGCCCCAGGATGGCTCCAGGGATAGCCCCAGGATGGCTCCTGCAGGGATGGCCCCAGGATGGCTCCGGGATGGTTCCTGAAGGGATAGCCCCAGGATGGCTCCAGGGATGGCCCTGGGATGGCTCCTGCAGGGATGGCCCCAGGATGGCTCCTGCAGGGATGGCCCCAGGATGGCTCCTGCAGGGATGGCCCCGGGATGGCCCCGGGATGGCTCCTGCAGGGATGGCCCCGGGATGGCTCCAGGGATGGCCCCCGGATGGCCCCAGGATGGCTCCGGCAGGGATGGCCCCGGGATGGCTCCTGCAGGGATGGCCCCAGGATGGCCCCAGGATGGCTCCGGCAGGGATGGCCCCAGGATGGCTCCGGCAGGGATGGCCCCGGGATGGCTCCAGGGATGGCCCCAGGATGGCCCCAGGATGGCTCCTGCAGAGGACCCCCGGCCCAGGCAGGGTCAGGGGGCTGTTTCAGGGTCACTGCTTGGCCTCTGGCAGCAGCACTGGAGAGGATGAAGTTTATCTCGTGCTTCAAGAATGACTCTGTGAGAGCGAATTGGGTTTGTATTTGTTTCGGAACAGCCACTAGCAACTGCTGGGGCAGCAGGAATCTGGCCTGATGACTATTTAGGCTATTTGGGGAGCTTGGAAAGCTTATCCAAACTGTCTGGGCCCTCGCTGCTGGTGGCTCAGGAGAGAAACACCTCGTTTTTCCCTCTGCCCTGCCGCTGTTGTGTGGCCATCCCAAAGGGCAAAGACACCCTCCAACAGCCTCGGGTGCAGCCCTGCCCAGGGGAGGGGACCCTGCCCATGGGGTGGCTGTGAGCTGTGTGTCACTGCTGGCCTGGTCACCGTGGGACAGGACGGGGCCCTGGGACTCAGCCTGGCCACTGCTGCTGTCCCAGCCCCAGTGCCCGCAGCGTCCGAGGGACGAGCTCCCCTCACTCCCTTCCCTCCCTGCTCCCCACCACCCTCACTGCCTGACCCCTGGGATCCTTTCAGCTCTGTCTGTGCTCTCTGCTGCTCCTCCCAGCAGCTCACCTTCTGCAGGTGCACCAGTCAGACCTGTGGCCCAGGTGTCCCCCAGGGCTCAGTGCCCAGGGGGCTCAGGGAGGGGAGGGGCTGCCACTTGGACCCTGCAAACAAGACAAGAGGTTTGAAGGGTCAAGCCCCAAGCCAGACCAGCCGCACAGGCCAGCCCCAGGCTGTGTGTGAGCACACACACATGTCCACATGTGTGTATGGGAAGGAAGGACTTCGCAGGTGCCTTTTGTGCTCTGTGGGGAAACCTGTCCCCACCACCTTCGTGCTCTGGAGTCCCAAAGCTTTGAAGCCAAGGGTTAGCCAAAAAAAGGAGAGAAGCACCCCTCTGCTCTCCCCAAAAGACGTTGGTTATAACCAATGTTCAGCCAGGGACAGAGGGTGGGGGTGACAATCCTCAGGTGAGGCAGGCGGGGTGGGCAGGAGCCCTGCGCAGTGCCAGGGCTGGGCAGGGACAGGAGGGGTCAGCAGCTGCTCCCCAAGGGGCTGGGGACACTCCTCCTGTGCACAGACTGCCCTCGGTACCGAGCAGGGGACGCTAGACCTGCAGTGAAGTGGAAGCCAGAAATTTGCCAAAGGATTGGTTTTGACAGACTGCATGGAAAATCAAACCATCTCGCTTGGAGTTTATTTTGGTCCTTTGGTTTACTGGCATTTTTCCTGTGCAACCTTCTCTTTCCTGTGTGTGAAGACAGTATGTTCTAGCTGACCTCTCACGTCTGCAATCACATTTATAAAGCAGCAGCAGAGATTGCAACACTCCAGTGAGGATCAGATGGAGTAGAACCCTAATGTTTATTCAAAATTAGCTACTACGATAAAAATAGTGGTAATAAATAATGTCTTCCTGGGCTCTGAAAATGTAAAAGGAGCAATAATAATCCCATCACCTTCATCTTTCAATACATTTCTGAAAAGTTATTTCCCTTGGTATTTCCCTTGTTAATTGAGATTTTTTTCAAAATTAGAAATTCTTTTTCATTTGCTAAAGATCACATCTAAATAAAACATTAAACTGGTGACTGTTCTCAACATCTTACTGTGTTCACCCGAGCTCACTAACCACCCCCAACAGCCAACCCCGGGGGCAGGGGGCAGCAGGTGACAGGGGACAGCAGGTGACAGGGGACAGGCCATCCCCCTTACCTCTGGAGGATGCAGGAGGAGGCGTGAGCGCTGCTCTGTGATGTCAGGGTTCCAAAATTCAGCGATGGGGAACACCTGCAAGAAACAAACCCCAGCGCTCAGAGAGACCCTGCTGGTCTGGCACACACAATTATTTCACCTCTTACCAGCACACCGAGAAAAGACCTGGGCAATGCACAGAATAAATGCAAAGTCCCAAAAGATGTCCATCCCTTTCCACAGAACGCAGAGGTGCCCAGAGCAGGGTCCATGCTGCAGGGAGGGGCTGGTGCTGCCACGGTGCAGGGCAGCTCAGTGCCACGGCTTAGCCACAGTGGCAACTAAGAACCAGCTACTGAGAAAAAAATGCTCTATCCCAATCCAAATGCCAAACACTGGCCACAGGCAGGAAAACTGACCCTGCCCCAGCCAAAAGCAGCACCCACAGGGAGAGGCTGCTGCTCCCAGGCTGGATTATAAACTCTCTTTATAATCCCAACAGGATCCCCTGGCACCTTCCCCCAGCAGCTGCTCCAACCCCTGCTAAAGCTGAAACATTTTTTCAAAACCTCTGAAACTGCCTCCAGGCTCTTTCCCAACGCCTCAGTATGTTCAAATGCTCCCTAATTTCCAAGGACAATAGCCAATCCTGCCTAATTTATGTGCACTCCCACACTAGCTTCTTAATAACCTTGTAACAGATGACTCTTGCATAAATAGTCCGGAAATCAGATCTCCATGGGGACCTCCATGATTCCAGCGCCTCCTGTTCACTCCTGGCAGCCGAGAGGTGTTGTGTTCCCTTTCCAAAGGCACTCAGAACCATTTTGCTCTGTCACCTGCAGGACTGGGCTGTGCCTGGTGGCCGATGGTGGCCCCAGAGGAGCTGAAGGTCTCATGTGGCAGAGCTGAGCTGACCTGCGGCAGTGCAGCCAGAGACCTCCGCACCCCCAGGGCCCCCCCAGTGTGGTGGGCACGGCTGGGCCACCTCCAGGCTCTCGGGGTGGATGGAGACGTGTTTGGCAAATGAAGGCCTTCGCACAGGGTGATTGGAGGCACTTTGTTCAGAAATGGGAAGTGCTCGGGAAGCACCCAGCAGGGCAGGAATGGCTTTTTGCTGATCCTCACAAGATTTTTCTCATCCCAATTTGTGGTCTCCAGCACTGCAGCTCCCAAATGGAAATGCCAGAGCAACACCACCAGCAGCAGCCTGTGGCTGTCACTGAAGCCCTGGGAAAAGGAGCCCAGGCTCGGCCCCACATCACCCCTGGTATGTGGGGGCTTTGGGGCTCAGACTGCTCCAGCCCCACCCCTGACCTCTTGTCTGGCCATGAACCATCCCCCTACCTCTGAACCCAGCTCAGCTCCCACCACAAGGCTGCCCCACTGAGGACTAAATCTGCCCCTCCAAGCCCCTGTTTCTGCCTGACCCAAGACAGTAAATCCCATCCCATCTTCCCTTGGAAGAACTGAACTCTGAGCCTTCCAACAAAAATCGGGAATAAGTCACTGACTTGAGCTCCTACCTGTGCTGCCAGCCAGGTTACCCAAAGCCGCTGAGAGTGCCAGAGCTGCTTCTCCCTGTGACAGGTGGCACAAGCCTCGCTGCCCCAGCCAGCACAGGCATTGCACCTTTGGATGCAGAAACTCAGTATTTCAGACGGGATTTTAAGCACTGCTCATTCTCAGAGTTCTGTGGGTCCACGGCCATTCCCTCGGTCCATGTGCGGCTCGGGAGGGGTGGCAGCTCAGGGGTCAGCGATAGCACATTCACCACAGATCTATTGTCCCCTGCCGCGAGGGATGCAGTGTATTCGTTGGGACAAACAAATGACTAATGCCAGCCTCACATCTATTTGTGAATGCGGAGTTAGTCAAAGAATGTATTCATACATCTAATTAAGGACAACCCCAATTTCCCCACAGCGGCAGGAAGGCGAGTGCCGCTCTGAGGAGGTGCTGCCCGTGCTCTGACAGCTGCAGGAGCATCCCGACGGCAGCGCTGCAGCGAGGACTAGCAGCAGTTAACAGCTGATTCATTAAGGCTCTTCAAGCCATCATTAGCCCCAGCGGATTCATGCTTCAGAATGACTGCCGCGGTTAGCGATACCATCTCTGTTGTTCCAAACTTAATGGAGCCGCATAAACAAAGCAGCTTTAGAGCAGTCCCCTCTCTTTTTTCCTCCCTTAAAGATCATTGTTTGGATAAAACAGAGGCTGGTAATAACTCTCCAGGCTGCGCTGGCCGTGAAACCTCAGAGCACAGCCGGCCCGACGAGCGCTCCGGGGCTCCTGCTGCCATCGCGACACACATGGTCAGCCCCACCTGAACACCCTCTGTCCGAGCAGCTCTGTCCAGCCCCACCTGAGCACCCTCTGTCCGGGCAGCTCTGTCCAGCCCCACCTCACCACCCTCTGTCTGGGCAGCTCTGTCCAGCCCCACCTGAGCACCCTCTGTCCGAGCAGCTCTGTCCAGCCCCACCTGAACACCCTCTGTCCGGGCAGCTCTGTCCAGCCCCACCTGAACACCCTCTGTCCGAGCAGCTCTGTCCAGCCCCACCTGAACACCCTCTGTCCGGGCAGCTCTGTCCAGCCCCACCTGAACACCCTCTGTCCGAGCAGCTCTGTCCAGCCCCACCTCAGCCCCTTCCGAGCAGCTCTGTCCAGCAACATCCCATCCCCATCCCATCCCCATCCCCACCCACCGCGCCCTTCCCGAAGGCTCTGGACCAGCCGCTGCATTTCGTGCCCGAGATCTCGCCTCATTTCCACCGTGCAGAGCAGAGCAAAGCTCTCCGCTCCTCTCACCCAGAACCCGTGGGCTGATGACAGCAGACGGGGCAAGACGGTTTTGGTGCCTGGGCAGGATTTTGACATCCCCGCTCAGGGTCGGTGCGGGCCCCAGGAGCATCCCCGGAGCCGGCGGGAGCAGGAGCGGATTCGAGAGGCAGGGAAAAGGGAACCGAAGCGCACCTGCGCTACGACCCTCGTAACAGGGGCAGCAGAACCCCAGGCTCAGAGGAGCACACAAGCGCCCTGCTCCTTCCGACCTGCCCCGCGGCACTTCTGCACGGGGACTGGCAGGGACTTTGTCACAGATGTGACACTCCTGACAGCAGGAGGTTATTCCCGCACGGAGCTGCCTAGGGATTTAGGTTATTTCGCATTGTGCCCACACACACTTCCTGCATCTAAATTCAGTGATAAAATCCTGCTTCTAACGGGACACCCTCCAAAGCCATAAAATTGTGCTACACAACCACTAAAGGAGTCATAAATAATAACTATTTCACAAAGGCAAATGTCTGTGTAGTGCTGGCAAAAGAAAGTAATTTTTTTTCTTTATTCATTATTTCACTTAAAAAATAAAATAAATTGACCATCTAGCGAGCTTGTCAAAAGCTAAATGGGAACTGTCACACAAACAAATGTTCTGCTAATGTCGGAAAAGGAATTTCCTTTAAAAGAGGAAAGATTATCCAGCACTGCTTCTGGATAAGACTGTGGCAAGAGTTGTCCTCCAACTTACAGAGGAAAAAGCGACAGGAAGAAGAGATCTCTGACTATTTTACTTGGCACATAATGAGGAAAAAGGCAGAAAGTGAGAACTGGGGGTCCCCGTCAGCCGGGGGCTGGTGCCAGGGCTCAGCCCCGCCCCGGCTGCGCTGAGCTGAGCTGAGCTGTCTGCGAGGGAAGTGCCTGGAGCACAGGACCCCAGGGCTGCTCACCTGTGCCACACGAAGGCGTCCTGGCTCTGCCACCTGCCCCAAGGGAGTGGCAGGGGTTTGCTCCTCTGGGAAAGGAGCCGAGGGGCGGAAGCCAGGTTAAATCCCAGGCAGATGCTGCTCACAGCTGCAGGAAGGTTCAGCAGCTCAAGCCCTCCCAGGTGAGCAGTGGGCTGAGCTCCTAACTCCCCCACAGCCCGGCCAGAAGCTGCAGCCGGTCCAGCTCATCCCAGCTCATCCCAGCGAAGCGCTGGGACAGCCCCAGCGGAGCGCGGCCGGAGCCAGACCCTGCCCGCAGCACGGACCCTCCTCTGCTGGGGCAGCGCGGCCACGGCTGCCAGGGCCCGAGGGCTGTCCGGGCAGGGAGGCACTGCCACATGTCACAGCCCATCGCTTTCCTTCCATCTGCCTGCAGGGGCAGCAGCCCGGGGACACAGGGGCTGTGAGGGGCACAGGGGCTGTGAGGGGCACAGGGGCTGTGAGGGGACACAGGAGCAGTGAGGGGACACAGGAGCAGTGAGGGGACACAGGGGCTGTGAGGGGACACAGGGGCTGTGAGGGGACACAAGAACCGTTAGGGGACACAGGAGCAGTGAAGGGACACAGGGGCTGTGAGGGGCACAGGGGCTGTGAGGGGCACAGGGGCTGTGAGGGGACACAGGAGCAGTGAGGGGACACAAGAACTGTTAGGGGACACAGGGGCTGTGAGGGGACACAGGGGCTGTGAGGGGACACAGGAGCAGTGAGGGGACACAAGAACTGTTAGGGGACACAAGGGCTGTGAGGGGCACAGGGGCTGTGAGGGGACACAGGAGCAGTGAGGGGACACAGGGGCTGTGAGGGGCACAGGGGCTGTGAGGGGCACAGGGGCTGTGAGGGGACACAAGAACTGTTAGGGGACACAGGGGCTGTGAGGGGGCACAGGGGCTGTGAGGGGCACAGGGGCTGTGAGGGGCACAGGGGCTGTGAGGGGCACAGGGGCTGTGAGGGGACACAAGAACTGTTAGGGGACACAGGGGCTGTGAGGGGGCACAGGGGCTGTGAGGGGCACAGGGGCTGTGAGGGGCACAGGGGCTGTGAGGGGACACAAGAACCGTTAGGGGACACAGGAGCAGTGAGGGGACACAGGGGCTGTGAGGGGACACAAGAACTGTTAGGGGACACAGGGGCTGTGAGGGGCACAGGGGCTGTGAGGGGACACAAGAACTGTTAGGGGACACAGGGGCTGTGAGGGGCACAGGGGCTGTGAGGGGACACAAGAACTGTTAGGGGACACAGGGGCTGTGAGGGGCACAGGGGCTGTGAGGGGCACAGGGGCTGTGAGGGGACACACGCGTGCGGCAGGCAGGAGGGAGGGTCCTCGGCTGCCCTGCGCTCCGTGGGACTGTCCCTCTCTGCGGGCAGCGAGGGGAGCGACAGGAGCGCGAGCTGTCTGTCAGTGCGCTCAGTGCCCTGCGCTCTCCTCTGTCCCTGTCACGTCCCTCTTGGTGACCCGGCCAGCCCGCGGGCACACAAGGCATCAGGCGGCGTCCTGCCTTCGCGTCCCGGTCACACATATTCCGACAAAACCCCAGCGACCGAGGCAGCCCCGAGGCGGGAGCGGGCCCGCAGGGACCGAACGGGTGCCACCATGCGCAGGGGACAGGAGTCGCTGTCCCTTCGCAGCGCTGCTCGCCCGGAGCCCTGCGCTGCATGGAGCAACACTGACCCCCGGCGCGGGTGGCGGGGAGCTCAGAGCGGGGACACGGAGCACGCGACGGCAGCACCCGGGCTGGCCTGCCAGGGGCGGCAGGTCACTCACAGGGCACACGCGTCAAGTGCGCGTGACATACATGTGACATACATGTGACATACATGTGACATACATGTGACATACATGTGACATACATGTGACATAGATGTGACATAGATGTGACATACATGTGACATACATGTGACATACATGTGACATACATGTGACATACATGTGACATACATGTGACATACATGTGACATACATGTGACATACATGTGACATACATGTGACATACATGTGACATACATGTGACATACATGTGACATACATGTGACATACATGTGACATGTCGCGCTGTCTCCGTTTGAAAGGTGTCTGCTGAGAAGGTGGGAACCTCCCTTAGAATAGAGAGTGTGGCTCTCCTTCCCTCCAAATTATAATTTTGGACTCGAGGGCTGTCGGGCTATGGGAGCTATGGGAAAGGAGTCACAGTTCTTTACTAGCACCTGTAACGAGGCAAACAAGCAACAATGCGCTGCGTTGGAAATGTCACATCCCTCGTGCAGGGGAGGCTCTTCCTGAGCTGTAGGACCACAAATTCCCAAGGGATGGTGAGCAAGAAGCTCTGCAGGAACTTCCTAGTGAAAAATCAGAAAGATGGATTCAGCATCTCAGTCATACCCAGACCCAACAGGAACATCATCCTCAGGTGCTGCCGAGTGTCTCAGGCCATTTTGGGAAGTGGGTCACAGGCAAAGGGAACCTGGTTTGAGTTGGAGGAGATTAAGTCCCACGTCCACCGGGATCCCTGGGCTGTGCAATGTGCAACACCTTTAGGTCACAGCGGTGGCACAGCCCTGGGCCAGCCTCTCCTCCCCTTCCACAAACACCGAGTGCACGAGCACACACACGGATCCTCGAT
Organism: Acanthiza pusilla; assembly: GCA_036630365.1. Taxonomy (NCBI): domain Eukaryota; kingdom Metazoa; phylum Chordata; class Aves; order Passeriformes; family Acanthizidae; genus Acanthiza; species Acanthiza pusilla. Next base: position 706,079 of record JAXCHO010000001.1, on the reverse strand, counting down.
GAAGGAGAATGTGGTTCTGGAAACAGCCATTTTTAACGTATTACTTGAAAACACAGTCTATGAATAACTCAGTCTAGAAGTACAACCACACAAAAGATAGCAGAGACTCATCAGAGTGGATCCAGCAGGACAAGGCACTGTGCCTCTCTCTGTGGCCCCTTCGCCCCTGGGACGAGTCCTTTCCTTCAGCAGATGCCACCTCCCCACTGGCACGGACACCCAGCCCTGCAAACAGCCAAAAAACATCTTCTCATGCAAACAGCACTAAAAAAACACCTGACGTGACCTTTCTGGATGCTTAAAAACCCAACATTGAGCTGACTCCAGATGGACAGTTCACTAAAATAATATTTGCAGATACAAGACAAGCTCTTTCAGCATGAAATTTTCTCATATTAGCCCTTATCAACACCTCAGCACCCCTTCACATGACAGACCTTCAGGCACGTCCTGACGCTCTCTGCTCCAGCCATCAGCACTAAAATCTGCCCAGTGACGTGGTTGTTTTATCTTTCCACCTGGGTTCATCTCATCCAAAGGGACACGGGCCCGGCCACCAGCCTGGCCAAACCTCCAGGGGAGCCTAACTCCCTCCTGACCTCTCTGAGGTGCCTTTACCATGGAATCACAGACTGGGGAGAATTTCTCTCTAATATCTAACCTAAATTTTCCATCTTTCAGTTTGAACCCATTACTCCTGGTCCTGTCACTACACTTCCTGATGACTTCTCCCAGAGGTATAAATAGTTGAGTTTTGTTCCTTTGGGTGGGTACAAATAATTTTTAATGGCACTTGCCCATTTAAAATGCACACTCCAGAGTATTTCAAGAATTAAAAGCCGCTCTTTGCCAAAACCAAGTGCTAATCCTTTATCTGGAGCCATTAAAATACAATTATTAGTCCAAGCAGAACGGCAATGTATCAAGCCAGGGCCAGAGTTATCTTTTCTTATCATTAAGCCATGAAGGAAAGAAGAAATAAACATAATGTGCACCAATAACTGCTTGTTCTAATGAGTAAAAATAACTCTGGCAGAATGGGTACAAGTAGCAGAAACTTTCCCCAAAAAATACTGAACTGCAAGTAACAGTCTGGTGAGTTTAAAACCAATGTGTGCTCTGGCATCTGCAGCTGGAATTCCAGACACTGCCAGGCTCTGGTCCCACGGGACTCAGGTGCTGCTGGGACAAAGGGGCTCAGCAGGATAAAGCCCTGGAAACTCCCAAAGCACAGTGACAAACTGCCCTGGTGCGCAAGGAGGACACGAGTGGCACCTGAGGGCAGGTGACAGAGCGTGGGATCCCTGCCAGGGCTCCTGCAGCCCCGAGGGAGCCACCCTGGGGCCACAGGAGCCCAGCAGACCCTCTGCCCGGGACAGTTCTGACCCCACACACAGCCAGATAAACCTTTCCCAAAGGATAAATACTCACCTGTTAAAGTCTCTCCTGATGAACATCACACTCTCCATCGCTGGTCAGGGTCAGAGCTGCCCCTGCAGTGGTCAGTGCCTGGGGCTGGACACTCTCTGCCGACTCCGGAGGCTGTGCTGGCTCCTGGGGTTTCAGATCCACAACATCTCCTTACCTCCTGCTGCAAGGAGAGGGGACAAAAGGGGACTCTTACAAACAGAATACTGGCGCTCTAAAAGGACCATCCTGTCTCTAAAGGGACACCAAAGTCAGGTGTGCGCTCCCCTCGGCCTCAGCACAAGCACCTGTGGATGTGAGAGCAGACTGCAATCCCTGCAGCTCAGGGAGCTGCTTTCCCCGTGTTCCTGCCTGCACACACACACCTCCAGCCCTGTTTCTCAAGGGACAAGTGCAGCGCACTCCCCGAGGCCACTGGCAGCTTCCATCCTCTCTCCATCCCCTCCTGCTGAGCCCAGAGCTCCTGAGCGGCTGCTCCCCACAGCCCAGGCAGGCAGAGGCTCTGCTGCCTGCTCTGGGAAAAACCACCTGTGCCAGGCCTGGGAAAACCACAGCAAAGCTCAGCTGGTTTGTTTAGGGGGCAAATCCACCAGATCCAACTTTCCCCGAGGAAACAGCAGCCAGCGAAGGAGGAGGCTGCTCTCGGGTCGAGGTGGAGGAGGAGGATGCTCTTTCTGTCCCTCTCTCTCGGGCAGCCCTCAGCAGATGGTGCTGTGAGACAGCACAACAGCACCGCCAGCACGGCCCTCCGCTGCCTTCGCCCAGGAGTTTCTCATGATACACTGAATATCTCATTTTTTTCTCCTTGTATCTCTCTGGAGCGATGTGCTTCCCACAGCACAATCTCCATGCCATGAAATTATCATGGAAAAAGTAACGAGGAGCATAAATCTGCCCATGCTCCAAAGACTGCTCAGACACCCTCCTTCCCCGAGTTTTAGTCTCATCCCTACCCCCGGAGCACCCACGTGCAGAGCATCAGGGAGCACTGGGAGCAGCTCAGGGATGGAAAACCCTCCTGCCCTCTGGAGTCAGCCCAGACCCTGACTCCTCACATCTTTTTCTGAAAAACGTGATGAAAGATTTGAAAGTTTGGGTTCTTTCAGAACAAAAAAATCCCTCTGCGTACCAGGAAAAAAAAAAAAAATCACTCAACTATTTAGGCTTTCCACTGTGTGTTATTTGCTATGGAAAGTACAGAATCCTGTACTTTCAAGTGGAAAATCATTTCCAAATCAAAGTTTGAACAATTTTGGTAGCATCAAAATCCCACATGTCCAGGTCCTACAGTCTTCCATACTCTATTGATCCAAATAGAAATTCTAGTTAAATAATTCCAATTTGATGAAATATTTGAGGCTGGCATATCAATTGCAAGATTTGTTTTTTACTCAAAGCTCGAAGGAACAGATCTGTTCTCCAGTCACCTCTATGAAACATTCTGTTCACCTACATTAAAGATTCTGTACGAAAACTTTACAGAAATAAAGACAATTTCCTGGAGTTCTACACAGGAGAAAATTTAGGCTCCCAGTCCTTACTCTGCACATGTGCAAAGAGATTTTCTAGACTTCTGCTCCAGCCACCACTGCATTTAAACTGTCCAAAATAAAGCCAGAAGTGCTTACATCTGCCTTTCCTCCTCCTCCGTGTTCTACACCACGTAGAAAATGCCCAGTCATCTGTTTAAGGAGGGACAGAGCACTGCAGTCAGCATCAGTGCTTTGGGATATAAAGTTCATTAAGGACATTTGAAAGGCTGAGGAGCTGTGTCTGTGTAGCTGCCACAGGGAAGGTGAAATTGCTCCTTACCCTGAGGATTGGTGGTGCCCAAGCCCAGCTCCTAAAGGTGCCAGCCATCATCCCTTCTCCCTCCTGTGGCCAGGATTCGAGGGCTCAGAGATCTGGAAATCACGCCAGCAATGCAGATTGACAAAAAAGTCACATTTGGCCCCAAGCCCCTCCAGGATCTGCTTTACTATAAAAGGAGCCTTGGCCTGCTGGTGGACACAGACTCGACTGGGCTCCACAGCGACTGCGGAAGCTGAGGGCTGTGTTTTCAAACTCCCTGTTCTCCTTTGACAGCTCAAATTCCTGCTAAGCCTCACCTCAGCCCCACGAGCTGTCCCATCTCCAGACCTGAGCAAGGCTATTTTGAGCACTGAGCACAGTCTCGGTGCCAGCACTGCTCGTCCCAGGGGCACCTGGAAGAGCCCAGCAGCTCTCTGCTCCTCTGCACATCCCAAAACACTCTTCCTAAAGGAATAAAGCCATATTGTGGCAAGCCAGGCTTGGAGAGGAAACCCGAGGAGGGTCCAATAGAGCTGTGGATGCCACACCCCTGGAAATGACCAAGGCTGGATGGATTTTGAGCACTGTGCTCTGTTCTGGTGGAAGGTGTCCCTACCCATGGCAGGGGTTGGATGATCCTTCAGGTCTCTCCCAGCCCAAGCCATTGTGTGATTTCCATCACCATTCCCATGCTGAAGCACCAATCCCAGAGGCCCAGGAGCAGCTTTCACTCCTCCCCTCCTGGCTTTTCCAAGATAGATGCCTTGCCATGAGTGTCTGCAGGCAAAACCCAGGAGAGCAAACCAGGACCCACTGCAGTCGCTCCTAGCCTCACCTCCAGCAGGCATCAGGCTCGAAGCCCCAGAGGGTCTGTAATTTTAATAGATAAACTGTTATTTTCAGTTTACAGCCATTTAACAGACAGCTAATTATGACAACACAGTCCCCAAAGCAATGGCAGTGAAAGGTTGAACCCAAAGCAGCACAGCTGCTGGAACTGGAGACTGGAGCCAAACTGCAGAACGTCTAAGGTGGATTCCCAAAGCAGAGACCTGAAACTGCCCAGAGCTCTGAGTTGTTTGAGGCCATCCACAGCAGCAGGGGGTCACAAATAGTCTTGTTTTAGCCAAAGAGTTGGGACAGCAGGGTGGAAGCACATGGAGTGAAAGCCCAGGGAGAAAAGGAGTCTCAGCAGAGCCCTGGCCCTGGGGCAGAGCCCCCCTCGAGCTGCCCATGAGCTACAGAAAACCTGGAACTCCTGACAGATGTGCAAACAAAGCCATCCCTTCCCCCTGCATCCATCCTGAAAGCATTCACACAGTGTCAGTGTGAAAAACTGAGTGGAAAATGTCAGTCTGGGGTTTTGATAGCTCAGGTTCAGCAGGGGAAGGCAATTTGCAGCCAAGAACACGGCAAATCAGGCATGAGAACACGAAACGTTCACGTGTTTTTATATTTCTCTGGGAAAAGAATGTTGGAAAATGTTGCCCTTCTGCTTATAACCACCATGTCTTGAGGACAAGTAATTTTGGCTTTTTCCAGGAAAGAGCTCCAAATCAACAATCACAGTAGGGCTTCAGGCTGCTCCATCACCAGGGACAGGGCTGGCTGAGCTCACCATTTGCTCCTGCTGGCACTTCCTCGGGAGGGTCAGAGGTCAGTGAGGATGTGACCCTGGCCACCCCTGGACCCCTCAGCTGTCCCCTGCAGTGCCAAACTGCTGAACACCAGCTCAGGGAGCTGGCTTTGCCAGGGCAGGGACACACCAGCCTCAGCCCAGGGCTCAGCTGAGCCTGCACAGGACCCCAGCTCAGAGGCTCCAGGCTCTCCCCAGGGCACAGCTGAGCCCACATGGGTCTCCAGCTCAGAGGCTCCAGGCTCTCCCCAGGGCACAGCTGAGCCCACATGGGTCTCCAGCTCAGAGGCTCCAGGCTCTCCCCTGCTCCCTCACCATATTCCAGAGGCTCCAGCACTCTGCTTTTCTTCAGGGATGTGCAGCCTCTCCTCTCCAGATCTGAGCAGCAGGGCTGAAATGATGGAAGGTGTCAGTCTTCCCAGCGATGAAGCTTTCTTGCCAAGGGTTTTTTCTTATTGCAAAAACAAAGGAAAGAATAACATTAGTTCAATCACATGGTTCTCGCGGTGTCTATTTTTCTGGACTCTGGCACTGCTTGCCCTGAAGGCTGAGCAGGTTCTTCATGAAATACCAACGAGTCTCAGGGCATGACTTTGGAGAGCACCAGAAATAGTGTGTGGAAGGAGAAAAGCAGCATTGTTTTTCTTCCACATATGGAATCCTGTTCCAATGGGGGATTTACACACACAAACATAATCTCTTTTGATTCTGACATAGCTGGGATCTTGCTGACCTTCTATTTTTTCCCTCCCATCTATTATATCATTAACAATCAATTTTCTTATTCCATTTTTGGCCATCTTTAATTCAGTGTGGCTCAGGACAGTTTCTCGGCAGCCCCACAGCCTCTCCTGGCTCTCCCGGTGCAGATGGAGCCATCAGGGCACCACTGGCACCCTGTGTCTCCAGCCCCAGCACAGGGGGGACACAGCTGCATGTCCCTGCAGCCCTGCCACACCCCGGTGTCACCTGTCCTCTGGGACATCCCCGCTGAGCGACAGCTCTTCTGCTGTGGGACACACACACCCTCACCCCGTCCCTGCGCCCGCCCCGAGCACAGTGAGGGCACTCACACCCTTGGCCTTCCCTGCTGCCTTCCCTGGCTCCTCACAGGGTGTCAGCCCTGTCACAGCTCAGGCAGGGCTTTGGTGACAATTTCCAGCTGCCCCAATGCTCAGCAGGGCCACGTCCTGTGCTGGGCTGCAGTGCCACCTCCACTCGCACGGCGTTCCCACACAATCATTCATCTCATGATGCCCTTCAGGCCTGGAGTCAGTCTGAAGGCCCCTCTGCCGTGCCTGGAAAGCCGTGTGGGTCCAGGTCTGGATTCGGTAGCCCACTCCTGTCCATCAATACATGCCCGAGGGGTGAGGCTCACCTTCATCTCGGGGTGTGCACCGAGGCTGCATCACTGCAACCAGCCTGGCTTGTCAGTGCTGGGGCAGCGGCAGAGGTCGTTCAGGAGGATTTAATTTGTGCCCCAAGACTGTCCAGCCACATCTGAGCCCCTGCCACACTGTGGCTGGAACGAGGGCCCTGTCACAGCCACTCCTGATTTATATGGCACAGTCGGGGGACGTTATGAATACTAATTCCTTTCGTTCTGTCATAAATAACCCCAGTCAGCAGCACCCATAAAAATACAAATAGTTCATAAACATGAAACAGTTCAAAAATACAAAATACAAAAAGTTGGTAACTCCTGGAAAGCCCCAGCACAGAGCTGGAACAGGCTCACAGCCCCCAGCATGAGCAAGCCCATGGTGTCACTGAGCAGCTCTGCCCACGCAGGAGCACCTGCACCTCACAGGTCCTGCTCCTGTGTACCCAAAGGTGAACCAAAACCTGCTGGTTTTTCCAGCTTTCAACAACTTGCCTTGCAGCTAAAACTTTTCTTCTCCTAGAGCACAGCTTGCCATCCAGAGCAGTTATATCATCCCAGAGACCCCAGGAAGCTCCGAGCTAAAGTCACATCTCAAGCGCAGACGTAAGTCACAGCAGGAGCTGTGTCAGGCCTGGGCACAGACACTCCGTGCCCTGATCCCAGACAGGCACCAGGGTGAGGAGAGCACTCCCAGGTGAGTGTGCCCAGGCTGGCAGCTCACCTGAAGGCTGTGGGACAAGGGGGAAGCACGGCTGGAATGGGACCGTCACCGTCACTGTCACTGTCACCAGGACAAGGCTCACCTGCAGCATCCCTGCGCTGACACCACTGCAGTGCATGCTTGTTGTATGAATGGAGAAAGTCTCAGCTGAAATCCCCAAAGGCTGTCTGCAAGATAAAGGCAATGGAACAAAAAAAAGAGTATTTATTCTATTTGTCCTTTCTATCCTGAGCCGAGCAATCAATAATTTTATGCACTGAATAAATGTTTATCTTAAATGGAATTTTCCTTCTCCATCTAATGATCCAGTACAAACCTTCCACTGCTCAGATCTTCTTAGACACTGCTGAAACCACCTGGTTCCTACAACATTACAAATGGGTTCCTGTGCCCTGTTTGCATTAAAACGCCACAAATTAGGTATTGGGTACTGGCTATGCTCCAATGGACACGAGAGCATCCGCATTCCTACAGAGTTACAGTGCTTCCTCCACAGACTGGATTTATATCCACATCCAAGCTAAACAAATCACGAACCACAGCCCCTAAACCAGCTCACTTATCACACCAAGTGTGAATAATGAAATGTCATAATATTTGCCCAAGACACGTGGTTTGTTTTGCTTTCAATAAATAAGGTCTAGAAGGGAAAAAATACACAAAAGTAGAGGTGATGTTTCCTCTTGCTGTTAGTCACTGCTGGGAGTGGGAATGGCCTCTGGAGTGGTGGGGCTGGGGCAGAAAGGCAGAAAGAACCCAGCGTGACCCACAGGGCATCACCCTCTGCTCAGTGAGCCAGGCTGGGGCAGCTCCCGGGGAGCACTGCAAACCAAGGTTTGCAAACCAAGGCAAACCTGGGCAGGGCAGGCTCGGGGCAGACTCGGGGCAGGCTCAGAGCCACAGCTCACAGCAGCCAGCACAGGGCACGACTCGGGAATAGCCTGGGAATGGCCGGCAGGGACACGCTCTGCAGCAGCATCCCGCTGCCTCCGACAGCCCCGGGGAAGAAGAAACTGCCAGGGGATCTGGGCAGCCTGCTGGGGCTTACATTCTCTACCAGAGCAGTTTTTCCAGTTGCACATCATCACATATGCTGCTACATGAAACTCTCCTCTGATGGGGAGGGAGGCAGGAAGCTCTTTTCATGTTACTATATTTGCCAGGCCTCCAGCCCTGGTCTCCAGCAGCTGTCAGCATGCTAAGCTGGGCTATTAGGTGCTCACAGACTTGTCAGCTTTTGCTTCTGCCTTCAAGCCACCCCCTGCCACGGCAGGGCTAATGCTGCCCACAGGGACCCCCGAGCCCCCCAGCCCTGCCACAGTGCCACAGCCCAGCCACCCGCCTGCCTCAGCTCCACAGCTGCTCTTTGGAAAGGGACAAAGGGACGATGGTCAGCAGCCACACTGGAGCCTGGGTCCAGCCAGAGTTCAGCTCTCAGACAGGCACTGCCAGAGGAGAGCCACAATAGCTCCGAACGAGAGCAGGGTGGGGAGGAGCAGCTGAAACTTCCACAAGTAAAGCTCCCAGTGCTAGAAATAGGACTTATTGCTGTGCTGGGTTATTAGGAGACTCATCCTGCTCCAGGGCTTGAAATGATTTCATTTGCAGGCATTGGGAGCCTCCTGGCTGTGCCACAGCCAAGTAACATCAAACCTCTCAGCACATCAGCCGTGGCAGCCACGGAGCAGAGCCTTCCCTTCTCCCTGAGCACTCACAGGCACTGCTCTGCTCTCCAGCTCAGCCTCACACACACCCCACCCAGGCTGGGGTCACACAGAGCCCGGCTCTGCTCCACACAGGCATTGAGTTTGGAGCTGAGAAGGAGCTTTGGAGCTGGGCGTGGAGCAGGCCAGCAGAGCAGCCAGCCCCACCTGGGCTGCTCATCGCAGCACACACACACACGCTCTCTCTTACCTTAGACCTGTGTGACCAAGCCCTGCCCAGGCTCATTTTCTTGCTGTGGGACAGCTTTAACCAGCTGCGTTCCCACTGCCCTCACTGTAGAGGCTGAGAGCACTCCCCTGGGCCATGGCTGGGTCCTGCCTACTGGCACTGCCATCCTGGTGCTCACTGCCCATCCTCCCTGCCGAAAGGGAGAGCATCATCCCACTGCTGCCTGCTCTGCATCCAAGAGAAAACAAACACCAGGGTGAAGGACAGCCCGAGGCAGGCTGGGACCCCTGTCCTAACCAGCAGCACAACTGGTTAAACCTGAGCACCTCAGAACACCCTGCTGGTCGTGTCACAAGTGATAAATCAAGGCAAGACTGTCTCTTGATAAGGAAAAGCCAAGTGAGGCTATTTTAAAATAAAAATCTGAAGGAATTTAGAGTGCCAGTGTGAGAGAGAAGAGCTGAGATTAGGAGGCGACATAAACTCGAGCTGGAAGAGGCCACTCCAGAGCTGTCCTGCCCCTTCAGCAGAGGAGGAGCAACACCCCCTGAGTTACCCAAAGCTGCTTTTAATCAGAGCAGCTCTTTGTGGCTTGGCTGGGGCTGGTGAGACCCCCGTGCTGGAGACACCCCCTCCCTGCTCTGCCGTGGCACCAGCAGCCAGAGGGGTGGCTGTTCCTGCAGCGCCAGCACAGCTTTGTCCCCCACACCCAGCGCGGGACAGTCATCGGGCAGCGCTGGAAACCCAGCCTTGCCCACAGCCCGAGGAGCCTTCCTGAGAGGGAATGGGCTCCACCAGTGCCTGACGAGCTGCAGAACAGGAGAGGCAGTTCAGATGGTCCCTGTGACACCCAGAGCACTGCTGTCATCAAACACAGCACCTGAGTGTCCTTGTGGGGCTCCATCTCCTCTCGGCTCACCCTGAGTGACCAACAGTGCAGGGCCAAGGGTGCTGAGTGCAGCTGATGCGGCCCTGGCACCCCTGTGGCTCAGAGGGAAGCTGTCCACAGCAAAAGGAGGCTCACAGCTCAAATGAAGACAAGAGGAAGAGCTGCTGATCACAGAGCATGGGCTGACACGCAGCCTCACACGTGTGAGCCTCACCTGTGGTGTCACAGCTGAGCTCTCCCAGCCTGGTCTGCACTGAGGGCTCCATGGCAAATAAAGAACAGGATTTCCACCAGGACAGCCCAGACTCTGCTCCGTGTGAGCCCAGCCTTGCCCTCCTGGGCTTGTGGCTGCAGAGAGGCAGCACCACCTGCCCCAGCCCAGCAGAGCCCCCTCAGCCTCCCACCAGGACCCCCAGCTCCCCTCCCAGCACTCCCAGCAGACCAGGACGCAGATACTGGCGACTGTGCATCACAGGGCAGGAATCTGATATTCATAGACTTTCTCTCCCTTTCAAAGGGCAAGAGTCCTTGTATAGAAACAAACTAAGACAACAACTCGAATGATAAATTACTGTTCTTCTGTACTTCCTCAGTGAAATTTAATTTTAATCGATATTAAACATGACAGAGCTTCTCCTCAAACTCATGTTTGCCAGCCACGATTTCCGCTGCCTCTGCAGAGGAAATGCCTCCACATCCCTGCCCTTGGCATGCTCTGAGGGACCACCCAAACGAGAGCCCATGGCCCTTGCAGGAGCCAGGACAGCGATGCCCAAGGCAAGGCTTTCACCCAAGGGCTCTGGCACAAACAGCTCCATCACTGGATGCCTCTGTGATGGAATGGAGAGAAGAGCCAGGCAGGAAAGGGGCAGGGGGCAGGTGGGGTCGATGGGAGCCCTGGCCTGCGCTGGGAGAACAGCAACAGAGAGGGGAAATTCCAGGGAGAAGGAGAAGATCCATGCCATTCACTTGGAAGCACACAGTTCCCTCGGGCGTTCTCAAGTTCACCAGCAAATGTGTATCAAACACACACACCTGGGGCTCCTGCTCCTGCCCCGCACTCAATCCAGCTTGTTTGCTCCAATAATAGATCATTTCTGAGCACAGACCTGGAGGTGCAGCACAGCACAAACCTCCCATGACACAAAGTCATCACCACGTTCATCCCAGAGCTTTGTGAAGCCAGCACAGCAAACAAATGGTCACGGATTTGTACCCAAAGCACCAGAAATACCTCCCCAGGAGCACCAAGCCCACACATGTTCTCCTGGCACTGCAGACAGTCCACAGCCTCTGACCCCACAGTGAGATGCCCAAGAGTCCCCAGGCAGGAGCACACCACAGCACACAGGTGCCTCTGCAGGTGCCTCTGCAGGTACCCATGCCAGGGAGAGGGACAGCTCACCAAAACCAAGCTTGAACGTGCGACAGGAAGCAGAGGAGCTAAGAGATGCTCAGGAGAAGGAGACAGGGAGGCAGATCTGTGTTGCTTTAAAACGAAAGGTGAAAGGAGAGCTCTGCTGCCAGCCCTGCAGGCAGAGCTGCTCCCTGACCCTCACTCCCACCTGGCCCCACCTGGAACACTCCCCCTTTGCTGCCCCTTTGGACACGCTGAACTGAGTGACGGATTAATGCCCTGAGGTCAGGATTTCTGCATGGAGCCATTCCTCCTGCCTTGGAGGAGACCTAATTCACCGTCATCATTCACCTGGCTCTCCTCTCTCCCCCCCAGCACACCACATGCTCTGCCAGGACTCCATGGACATGGCCCCCATTTCTCCTTCCTTGCTCTTCCTTCACTGCAGCTCTGCTCTGTTCATTGTCACAGGAGCTTTGATCTCGGTGAGCTTTATTTCTGCTTCATTCTTCTCTGCTCAAGAGAAATAAATATATTTTGCTTGCTGGGTCTAAGCAGCAGGTTATTTACCTGACCTCTAGAAGGCTCCAGGTCCACAGTCCCAGTCCTGCAGCCTGCTCAGGCCTTGGCAATCCGTTCCCAAAAACAAGGCTGGTCAGGGTGGGGGCAATGGTGACTGCCTGTGTCTGCAGAGGGAAATGTGTCACCAGGCTTCATAACAGACGTTCTCACAATGAAAGGTTTGGATTTCCATGAAAAGAGCGTCCGTGGCATCCCGTGTGGGGCAGGTCTGTCCCCAGAGCTCACGGAGCAGCCCTGGGCAGGTGTGTCCTGCCCTGGCACTGCCCAGCCCTGCCCCTGTCCCTGCTGTGTGTGTGACCCTCCTTTCACACTGTGTCCCACTCAGCCCCAAAGTACTCGGAAATGCATTTATTTATAGCGTCTGCAGTGCAACAGGACATTCCCCCGCTCTCCTGGCTCTGCAGACACTCACCACCTGCACGCTGCCCTGCGTGGGTGCACATTCTCCTCCCACGCTGGGGACACCAGAGCCTGCCCGTGGGGACAGCGGGACCAGCCCGGCCTAAAGACAGGCACTGACTCATGCCCTCGGAAATGCCACCCGGGGGAGGGGCAGGGGTCAGTGTCCCTGTCCCCATGGCTGTCCCCTGCACAGCCCAGGGCTGATGGCCGAGACCCCCAGGCTTGGGGAGGGCAGCGCACCCAGCGCCCACCTCCCTGCAAGGTGGGACTGGCCCAGGACAATCCGTGGAGCACATGCCTGAGGTGGCACTCACTCAGCGGGCAGGGACAGCCCCGAGAGCAGCTGTGCCTCCTAAATTCAGCGCTGGCCCCCGGCCAGAGCCCTGCTCTGCCCACAGCCACAGTGTGTGCTCACAGCAGAGCCTGTGCCCATCCCTGGGCAGGGACAGCTGATTGTGCACAAACACCCTGCACAGACTGTGCACGAACACCCTGCACAGACTGTGCTGAGCGCTGAGCTGGGGAGCAGCAGGGCTGCAGGGCTCTAGCACAGCATCAGCCGTGCCCGAGCAGGTCTGGCCCTGGAGGGGCTGCCCAAAGCCTTGGAGTGTGGCAGGATTTACCTCCACCACGGTCTGTGCTGAGTCTGGAGCTCCCAGCTCCTGTGGAGCAGCAGAGGGACGTGCAGGGCTGTGGAGCCTGTACCACCCAGGGGTTTCCCCTTGTGTCCTTTTGCCCAGGGCAGGGGCACTGGGGGGCTCTCCTCTCCAGAAAAACCTGCCAGGCTTACACTCACAGCACCATGCTCGTGACCCTGGCCGGAGCCTGTCCCTCCCCACAGTGCCTCTCGTGCCTTTGCAGGATCCTGGGGGCTCACAGAGCTACTTTCACACCACAGTTCTGCCCTTTCTCCCCACAGAGGGGTCAGGGAGGTCTCTGACAAGCTGCATGCACCTCAGTTCCAGCCGTGGACATGTCACATCCCAGGGCATCACCACATCAGCTTCTACGAGAGCTTAAATCCCAAGAAAGAGAAAACAACAGTTTCCAACCTGACTCCAGAAAAAACACTGAAACAAAAAGGAGTTAGAGGAGCCTGGAAGCCTTGGACCACAGTCATGCTCAGCCAGACCTTTGCCATCACAAGTTTTCAGGAAATGTGAACATACCCGAGACCTGCAACACCTCAGCCCAACGAAGGAATTCAATCCCATTTCTTCACTGTATTCTATCAGCCCAAAGGTCTGGAGCTGCCCCCTTGGAGTGCTGAAAGCTCCAGGCACGGAGCCACGAGGCTTTGATAAAGCAGCACTGTGCAGGCACTGATGTTTCCAAAGGCAGCAGAGCCCTTGGCTTTAAATGCCTCCCCTGCAGTGGCAGCCGAGCCCAGGAGCTCTGCAGCAGCACCTCCACACCCAGCAGAGGTGCAGGCACCTCCAGCCTCCCGAAGGAGCTGCCCTTCCTCCCCTCCCTGCCCATCCATGGGGGGACACACATCCTCCTCTCCACCTGGCCTTAGGGACCTAAACATCCCCCCGCTCTGCCCTATTTTGTGAAGGGCTTTTTTCACAAAACATTACTTCTAAACAAATCTTCAGATCATGAAAGCCAAGAGCTCACAGGAGACATAGAGGAGGATGAGCAAAATACAGCTCAAGTGAAATAAATCTTCATTGATATATTAAGTATCCCTGGAGGAGATACTCCAACCACTGTGGTTCTGTGGGTTGGTCTTGGATTTCCTGGAGTTTCTCTGGGTGAAAAAACCTAAAGAATCCAGGATGGCACCACAGGCCTTCTCCTGGGCTCTGGATGGACTCTGAGGAGCACTGTCCATGCCAGGACAGCATGGCTTCTCTGGGTGCTATTTATAGACACAATTCCTGTCTCCTCCAAGCTGCTTCATTTAGAGATTCATAAATGACAATTTCTTTCAGGCTTTTGAGGAATTTTGCCCCAATTTGGGCATTGTTTCTCCCACCCAAGCACAGCTGGGCTGGGGGCTGCACGCCCACCCTGTGCCACCCCTGCCTGGCTCAGGGGCCACCACCACCCACGCACATGCCATCCCCCTGAGGTGACAGCGCAGGGGTGGCCCCAGAAAAGCCCCTTTAAGGGACACTTCAGGGCGGCCTCAGGAGCCAGGACATTAATTTTAGCCTGGAGCGGTGCCAGGGCGCAGGGCAGCTGCTGCAGGCGGGGCTGTGCCTCCCAGGCTGTCCCCTGTCCCCATCACAGGCACTGTCCCTGCTCAGAGCCCGCGGAGAGCCATGGCAGAGCAGCGGAGCGAGCTGGAGGAGAGGATCATCATCAAGGACCAGCACACCAAGGAGATCGACCTGGTGAACCGAGACCCCAAGCACATCAACGAGGACGTGGTGAAGGTAGGGCTGTCCCACGCTGGGCTCTGGAAGCACCACGGGAAGGAGGATTTGGGTTCCAGACCTTGGGCTGTGCTTGGCTCGGCTCAGCCAGGGCTGCCGGTCCCTGTCCGTGTGCCCCAGGAGGTGCCACCCCCAGGGCTGCGGGGAGGTGACAGCCTCTGGACAGGCTGGGTGGCACTCCTGGCCCCAGTTAATGCCATATTGCCCATTCCTTGAATGAGCTTCCCAGTGTCATTGTGGCTTGAAAATGCATGGAGACACCTTCCTTTGTAGCAGCAAGTAGGCAGTCAAAAATAACACAGAAATCAAACATCACTGATTTTAAGGGATATTGGAAAAAGGCTCCTGGTCTTCAGGACACAACAGTCTCAATACCAGATTGTTCAATGTGTGCTGGCCTGCTTGGGGAAGATTGCTCCCCCCGGGCAGCCTGGAGGTGCAGCAGCCCCCCAGCTCCCTCCCTCCATTTCTGACCAAGAGGAATTCCCATTCTGACTCTTGGGCTTCCTCTAAACTCCCTTAGAATTGCAAACAAAATTTGTCTCTGTTAGCCAAAGACAGTTCCAGTCCAAAGGAGAGCAGGAGGAGGTGGAAAGGTTTTGTTAAAACTGTTTGTGGATGTCACACCCGAAAGGACAGTGTGCACGAAGCTGCTCCCACAGCCTTTGTGACCTTGACAGCACTGGTGACACAAACGTGAATTTGGCCATTAAAACACCACTGCAGCTACAGCCATGGTGTGGTCAAACTAGATTCCCTTGGATGAGCTGTGACAGTGACAGCCACCAATGGCTCCTTTCTGGCGCTGTGAGACCTGCCCGTGACAGCTGCCTGGCACCTCAGCATCCCGAGCACATCCCAGCACCTGTGCCACACCTGTGCCCCTCCGTGTGCCACACCTGTGCCGCTCCATGTGCCACACCTGTGCCCCTCCGTGTGCCACACCTGTGCCCCTCCGTGTGCCACGTCTGTGCCGCTCCGTGTGCCACGTCTGTGCCGCTCCGTGTGCCACGTCTGTGCCGCTCCGTGTGCCACACCTGTGCCCCTCCGTGTGCCACACCTGTGCCCCTCCGTGTGCCACACCTGTGCCCCTCCGTGTGCCACACCTGTGCCGCTCCGTGTGCCGCACCTGTGCCGCTCCGTGTTCCACACCTGTGCCACTCCGTGTGCCCCACCTGTGCCAGTGCACCCCACAGCCTTGGCCGGGGGCTTGGAGCGATGCCAGGCCAGGGGAGCAGCCCTCTGCCGTGGAGCAGGGATGAGGACAGCCCTTGCCTGCTCACCCGAGTGCCAGGCAGTACTTTGGGGCACTCAGCTGCTCCCCAGCTTGGCAACACCACCCGCTGCCCCTGGGGACAATGCCAGCACTGTCCTAGCCATCCACAGGCCTCCCACCGTCCCTTTCCCCGCCCAGCCCTGCCTTTTCCCACTCGAGGGTCTCTAAAGCCCCAAGAGCCCTCCCAGGCTCACCCACTGCCACAGCCACGCTGCTGCTCCACCAGCGCTGGAAGCCTCCACGGCTCAGGCTGCTCAGCATTCCTGCACCTCAAAATAGCTCAGCCGATAGTGCTGCGGGGCCAGGGCAGTGCCAGCCCCGGCAGGGAGCTCAGCTCACCCTGCTGCTGCTGCTGCCCCTCGTTCCGGGGCAGCAGCACCATCCGAACATCCAGGGAATGCCCTGGGAGCAGAGGCAGCAGCAGGGGAGCAGGAACTGCAGTGTTCCAAGGGATGGAAAGCTCACCTGGCCACGAATGAACGTCCCAAACATCACCAAGCAGCAGCCACAATTTGGGATCATGGGACAGAGGTCACAGAGGCTTTGCAGAGCTTCACAAACCTCCTCCCAGCACAGCAACAGAGCAATGCTTGGCTGGACTGGGTGACCTTAGAGCTTTTCTAGCCTAAATGACTCCGTGGCTCTGTAAAGAAGCAGTCCCTGCTTGTGCCAGTCCAGGAGCACCTCCAGGCAGGGCCCAGGATCCAGACTCAGCTCCATTCCCAGTGTGATGGCAGTAGGAAGAGCAAGGAGGCTTTTACATCCTGCTGCTCCCTGCGTTAATTGATCCTTGATGAGCTCGTCGGGCAGGTGGGCAGCAACCTGGGCAAGTGCCCAGCACACCTGGGCTTGCCAGGCCAGCTGATGGCACCTCAGGACCAGCTCTGGGGTTGCTGACTTCTCATCCATGCCAACGCTTCTCCCAGCACCTCCTGCCCACTCCAGGAAATTAAAGATGACGCAGAGTGATTTTGTGATCCAAGTGCTTCCAAAAGCAGAATGGATATTGTGATTTAACATGAATGTGCAGACACATCAGCTCCCCGAGGGAGGCCTGGGCTGGTTTTCAAGACTAACAGCTCCACTTATATATTCCCTAGAAGTGAGTTCCACCCCAGGGGGATCTCTGTGTGGAGTTTTGGGGAGTGTGTGTCACTCAGAGCCATCCCCAGTGCTTGCACAAATGGCAAGGGCAGGGCTGAGCCCCAGCTCCCCTCCCCAGGGGGAACATGGACAGACAGCGCTGAGCACCTCATCCTGCAGGTATAAATAAATAATCCATAAATCCAGAGGGCTGCTGGATCTTTATTAGCACAAACACCTTCCTGCCAAGCAGGCAGCCACGTCCCTGAATGCTAAAAAAGGGCAGGAATGGGCTCTGGCCACCTCTGCAGCCAACACTCCCATGCACAGCTCCTGTTCCAAGGGCTCCTGCCTGTCCCCTGCTCCTGATTCCCCAGGCCAGGGGATCGATGGGGGCTGTGACCCCCCAGGGCTGGAACCTGGGTTGAGCCATGACTGTGCTGCCCACAGGCTGTGGCCAGGCAGTGCCAGGAGCCCTGAGCCATGTCCTGTCCCTGCAGGGGCCTGTCCTTGCTCGGGGGGCAGGGATGCACTCCCAGCACAGTGCTCCCTGTCCCCAGCCCCCTACATTCAGGACCTGCCCTCCCCAGCACAGTGCTCCCTGTCCCCAGTCCCCTCCATTTGGGATCTGCCCTCCCCAGCACAGTGCTCCCTGTCCCCAGTCCCCTCCATTTGGGATCTGCCCTCCCCAGCACAGTGCTCCCTGTCCCCAGCTCCCTTCATTCGGGATCTGTCCCCCCAGCACAGTGTCCACTGTCCCCAGCTCCCTTCATTTCAGATCTGCCCTCCCCAGCACAGTGCTCGCTGTCCCCAGTCCCTTCATTTGGGATGTGCCCCCCCAGCACAGTGCTCACTGTCCCCAGCTCCCTTCATTTCGGATCTGTCCCCCCAGCTCAGTGCTCGCTGTCCCCAGCCCCCTTCATTCGGGATGTGCCATCCCCAGCTCAGTGCTCACTGTCCCCAGTCCCCTCCATTCGGGATCTGCCCCCCCAGCTCAGTGCTCCCTGTCCCCAGCCCCTTCCCTTGGGATCTGCCCTGCCCTGGTCGCAGACCCTCATCCTTGCCCTGGAGCCTTTGCAGACACCCCAAACCTCCGCCACCTGCATCTGCTCTCCTCGCAGGTGGATTTCGAGGATGTGATCGCTGAGCCCGTGGGCACGTACAGCTTCGACGGCGTGTGGAAAACCAGCTACACCACCTTCACCGTCAGCAAGTACTGGTGCTACCGCCTGCTCTCGGCCGTCCTGGGCATCCCCCTGGCCGTCATCTGGGGCTTCCTCTTCGCCCTCATCTCCTTCTGCCACATCTGGGCGGTGGTGCCCTGCATCAAGAGCTACCTGATAGAGATCCAGTGTGTCAGCCGGATCTACTCGCTCTGCATCCACACCTTCTGCGACCCGCTCTTCGAGGCGCTCGCCAAGATCTGCAGCAACGTCCGAGTGGCTCTCCGGAAGGAGATTTAGGTCCTGACAGCTGCCCCAGGAGCCCTCGGACACCCCTCTGTGCAGGCTGCCTGCCCTGGGGCACACGGACAGCCCTGCCCGGTGAGGGACCTGCCCACGGACCCCGTGATGAGGGAACTGAGCTAAGGGAATCGAGAGAAGGGAGCTGTGCATCGTGGCAGGGCCCCACAGCAGAGCTGGCTCTCAGGGATGCTCCCTGCGGAGGGAGGCAGGCCAGGCTGCCCCTAACTCCATCCAAAGCCAGAAGCTTTAGAAGAGAAGCTGATCTCGGCTCAGGGAGCAGCCCAGGGAGACCCCTCTGCCCCCAGGACCCTCGGTACCACAGCCCATTCCCACGGCAGGGATGGCAGCACCTCCTGGACCACAGCCCTGCGCCACAGCCCCAGGGGCAGGGAGCGCAGTGAGGCTGCAGAGCTGCTGCTGAGCACTGCCCAAACCCTGCCGCTCCTCCATCCCTCCAGACTGGGATGGCACTGACAGAAACTCCCTCACAGGACTCATCATTTGCAGCAAACAATTGCTGCTGGGGCAGCTTCTGCATTAAACCGCTGCACAAAACTTTTAGGGATAGAATAGCTAAACCAAACTCTTTCTTCATGTGTGTCTGCATTTCAGCCAAGCTGTGCGAGCCAGAGCAGTCAATGCATGACATGTTGTGTCTGCTCTGGGAGCGTGAGCTGCCCCTGGATCACTGCCATCTGCAAACCCGCTTGTGACACTTCGGTGCTCAATTATGTAATTAATTATGGAGCATTGTTCAGTGCTGTGGGCAGGATCCAGGGCAGGACAGCACAGGTAAACCCAGCCCTTTGCATGGCCCTAAATGCCAGGGCTGAGGGAGGGAGGGAGGGGGACACAGAGCTTCTGGGAACCTCGCCTGAGAGACAAGCTGGGCTCTAAGCAAAGCTTGGGTTCGTTTCTCAGGGACAATCTTCACTGCACACTCGCTCTGTCAATGCCAAATCAGCTCCAGGCACAGCCATGTGTGTATCCCACACGGTCAGGGCTGCCCCTCCGCTCTGTGTCCTGGGATGGAGCAACAGGGGCTGCCAGAGGGACAGGACCATGAAGAGCCCCAGGCTCTGCCCTGCAGGAGAGGACCCACAGCCAGCCAGGCCCCTCGTCAGCATCCTGTGTGGTCACCCCAGAGATGGGGAGAGCAGAGGAAGGAGCCTCTGCCAGGACCCTGCTGCTCCAGGGAAAGAGGAGTGAGGGGGAAGAGGTCCAGTTCAGAGCTATTTCCTCCCCTGTACTGTCAATTAATTTGTCAGTCCCTCTTCCACAGAGCTGCACTTTCACTTCGAGGCCCTTGAATGCTCTTTTGGCTCCAGCCTTAAGTGCTTTGCTGAACCAGGGCCCAGGAGGTTTCATTGTTCGGAGGCTGTTCTCAGTTGTGTCTATGTGAGCCTTTCCCTTGGCTTCCAACCAGGACCTGGAGCCAAAGACCCTTCTAGTGCCATGCCAAGGGTGAGAAAGAGCCAGGTTTTCCTCTGCAGCTCTTCAAGGGCTTGGGATTGTATACTGCCATTATTCCATAGCAATGGGGTACCCAAGCTCCAGCAACATCAGGGCCCAGGAAGGGTGGGGTGATTTAAAAAAAAGAAAAATTAAAAAATACCTATTTAGGTATTTATAGGGGAAAAAGTCTCAAAAAACACTTTACCATGGGCATTTCTTGTGGGAATAAAAATAATTAAAGTCAATTGTATTATGGGCTTATACTACTTTTAATTTTCCTTTGCTCTCGTAGTTCACAGCCTGAACCCAAACCCCTGAAATGCTGATGTCCCCACCACAGTGCTCTCTGGGCTCCCAACACTTGGTCCCATGCTGCTCACCTGTTAGCACCTCTGGTTCACTTTGGACCCTCCAGGAAAGCTTTCTGGCAATGCATTTCCCAGGACACTCCTGGAGCTGCTCTCCCTGTCCCCACCCTGCTGCAGCCTGGGGACAGTGCAGGAGCTCGGCCAGAGCGCCATGGCCCCACTTGGCTGCCCCAGGCCTGGGGCATGGTCCTGCCTGACCCCCAGGGCTGGAGGACAATTCCCTGCCTCTCCCAAAACTCCTTCTCCTCTCCGTGCATCTGTCCTGGTTAACACCTATTGCCACGTTCTCTTTCCTCCCTGGCAGAGGGAGGACACGCCAAGCCCGCAGGCTCTCAAAAAAAGGACACCTCTCCTTCCTTGTTCTGGGCAGGAACTAGTGACTCTCAAGGAGAAGGAAGGCGAACGTGGGAGGAAAATGCTGTGTGGTGTCCGAAGGATTTCAACCAGTCAGCACATGTGCTGAGAGCTCACTTGGCGCTCCCACAAAATATCAAAGGAATGTCAGGACAGGAAAGGTGCAAATGTACCTGCTGGTGACAGTGAAAAAATAAAGGACACATTTAAATGCATTTTTCATGCTCATTCCCAACATGAAAGGCCAAATTACATCACCCTTAGAGAGCTGCAGGTCCCCCAGGTGTGTCCCCTCCAGTGGCCATGTCACAGCCCTGCTTCCCACCGATCCCTTCCACTGCCTCAGCCCAGCGCTCCTCGCGTGCCCCCTCCCACCTTCCAGCAGACACAGTGGGAAAACTTTATTGACAGTACTTGTTAACAATAAAAACCCATGCTGTGAGCATGCCCTGTGCGCTATAGAGCAAGGGAATGGCACTGGAATGATGGGAGACGTCATGGGACCTGGGGTGACCCCAGAGCAAAGCCTGGCCTCGGGGACGCGACAGGAGCGTCCCTGTCAGAGCCCACGGAGCACGGCTTGGGTGCCACACACCTGCCCGTGGAGAAGGTGCTCGGCCAAGGTTAGTGCCCAGAGCCCTGGCTCCAGCTGTGCCCGTGCCAGGCTCCTGCCCAGAGCCCTGGCTCCAGCTGTGCCCGTGCCAGGCTCCTGCCCAGAGCCCTGGCTCCAGCTGTGCCCGTGCCAGGCTCCTGCCCAGAGCCCTGGCTCCAGCTGTGCCCACGCCAGGCTCCTGCTGACCTTCTGCACAGCCTCACTGGGCACAGGGTGCAGAGCTGGGGTGGGGACATCTGGGCGACAGCACTGTCCCTTGCAATGCCAGTCCTTGCTGCCCCCAGGAGTGCCATTCTCTGTGTCCCCGGGCAGGGGGACCAGGGCTGGCATGGTGCAGGGCTGCAGGGCTGGCATGGTGCAGGGCTGGGGCTGCCTCTGCCCCATGGGCTGCAAGCAAAGCAAGCGCGCCTGTGCTGAGCGCAGTGCCAGGCGCTGGCACCCTGCAGGGTCCCTGCTGCAGGCCGAGGTGGCACAGTGCCCAGCCGTGTCCCAGGGTGACACCCTGCGCTGCAGCCCCTTCCATCGACAGGGACACATCGCACCTGCCCCAGCAGCACCGCATCATTCAGGGCAAACCTGTCCCTCCTGGTGGCACCCGCAAGCCACTGATGGCAGCGTTTGTGGCTCGGGAGAGGCTTCCTGGTGTCTAGTCCCAGGCAGCACTGAAACCTGGACGCAGAATTCCTCCCCCATTCATGTCTCAGTCAAATAATGCCCTCTGTACATGCTTACAGGCATATTTACACGGATTTAAAGACCACCTCCATGTCCAGATCCCAGCTTTCCGCAGGGAAGCACTGGAGGCAGCACAGCAGAGGCACAGGGTCCCGGCTGGGGATGGCCTCACGTCGTGGGCGGCTGCATGAAGCTCCTCTGGCTCGTGCTCCTGCAGCTGAGCACGAAGGAGGAGGAGTTGCTCTTCTTGCTCAGGTCACACGCAGGCTGTGACTTCAGGTAGCGCGTGGAGCAGCAGAGGAAGCGGCGCATCAGGTCATGGAAGAGGTGTCCAGTGTAGAGCATGTAGATCCAGGGGTTGCAGCAGCTGTTGAGGCTGGCCAGGAGCATGGCGATGATGAAGAGGGAGGCTGCAAGGCACAGGCACGGCAGGGTCAGGGCACGGCACACGCCGCGGTGGCCTCTGCCCGGAGCCCCAGCTCTGCCCAGTCCCCAGCTCTCCCAGTCCCCAGCTCTCCCAGTCCCCAGCTCTCCCAGTCCCCAGTTCTGAGCTCTGCCCAGTCCCCAGCTCTCCCAGTCCCCAGCTCTGCCCGGAGCCCAGCTCTGAGCTCTGCCCAGTCCCCAGCCCTGCCCAGTCCCCAGCTCTCCCAGTCCCCAGCCCTGCCCAGTCCCCAGCTCTGAGCTCTGCCCAGTCCCCAGCTCTGAGCTCTGCCCAGTCCCCAGCCCTGCCCAGTCCCCTGCTCTCCGCAGTGCCCAGCCCTTTCGGCACACCCCCTCCCCTCCCTCCAGCGGTGTTCGCCCCCAGCCTGCAGGAGCAGCACATCGGGAAAAGAGAGCTGCTGCCGGGGGAGGCGAGTCCCAGTCCCAGCGTCTCGGGCTTAGGTTTTTTCCCCGGAAGAGCTGCATTTCCCCGCTCAGCTCCGGCGCTGTGCCTGCCCGGCGCTGCTCCGGAAAGCCTGGCCGGGAGCAGAGCCTGATGAAGCCCGGGAGGCTGGCATTTCCCGGGGACGCGGGGGCATGGTGGCAGCGCAGTGCCAGGACAGCAGGTCTCAGGCTGCTGCTCTGCGTCCCCAGAGTACAAAGTACCGACTGTCCCCCCGAGATGGTGGATCAGCACCTTCTGGTGACAAGGGGATGGTGGGGCTGGCATCTGCCATGGCACCGGGACAGGGGGGACATCCCCTCCGTGACATGGCCGCAGGTGGGGACAGAGCCTTTAGCCTGCTCCGTGTTCCAGCCCATCTCCATGTCCCATCTCCGTGTCCCATCTCCGTGTCCCAGCCCATCTCCATGTCCCATCTCCGTGTCCCAGCCCATCTCCATGTCCCATCTCCGTGTCCCAGCCCATCTCCATGTCCCATCTCCGTGTCCCAGCCCATCTCCATGTCCCATCTCCATGTCCCAGCCCATCTCCTTGGCCCCTTCGCTCCCAGAGAACGTGCCAGCAGCGAGGACACACATGGTCCATTTGGCTGCTGCTGGTCCCTTCGTGCCGCTGCAAAAATCCACTGGCAGTTTCTAAACTAGTGAGGAAGTGTGAATATAAGTGCTAGCTTCCAAATTCACCTTTAGCCAATGGATGCGTAATTCCTGCTCTCGTGACATCTGCTCCAACTACTTTTAATTTCAAGCATATGCTAAAAAATAATTCCACGGGGAGCGGTTACAAGTCCCAGGCACAAGACCTGAAATACATCACAGCGTTCCTATCCACTTGAAAACATCCAGCCAGGGCTGACTCAGCTCTTCCCTCTCTGCGGGAGGCAAATTGAATTTCAGGGAGCTTACTGCAGGGCAGCTCCGGAGGGCAGATTACTGCCCCTCCCTGGGTGAACCAGAGACCTCCCGAGGGGTGCTGCAACCAGCAAGCTCTGCCTGCCGAGGATGTCCCCTCTCCCCAGGCACTGCCCACCCCTGGGGGCGTCTGGAGGGGTGCGCAGGGGTGCTGTGCCCGAGCAGGGCTGTGGGGGCTCTGCTGCAAACAGCCAGTAGAGGAGTGGGGTGGGATGGAATGGGATGGGATGGGATGGGATGGGATGGGATGGGATGGGATGGGATGGGATGGGATGGGATGGGACGGGACGGGACGGGACGGGACGGGACGGGACGGGACGGGATGGGATGGGATGGCTCCCCAGTTCCCACACACTGGCTGGGGCCAGCACACACAGCCACGGACCAGGGCACCTGCCCCAAAGGTGAAGGGACCAATATAACAGTCATGGTGGTTCCCAGGCCTGCTATTGTCCTCCCAGGTGCCTTGAGCCAGCTCTGACTGATCTCAGAATCCTGTGTGTGTTCCCTGTGCAGCAGGAACCTCCTTCCACCCCACAGCCTGTGGAGGGTCCCCAGTGCTTAAACCAGCACCTGGATCATAATGTGCAGCTCCGACCCACCTTGAGAGGTTGTAGGTGTGTGTGGCCACCTAAGGGGGACTCTCTGCTGCCTGGCATGGGGACACAGCAGCAGGCTGACGGCCCTGCCCTTCCCCGACACTGGGCAGCCGGGCTCTGAGGAGTTCAGAGCTCACATTTAGGCACCTCCTTCTGCCCCATCAGCCATGGAGAATGGAACAGAGGGGCTCCCAGCTCCAGGCCGGGAGCTCCACGGTGCTGGGCTGCAGGGCAGGGGCTGGTGGGGCTGGGGCCATCCAGCTGCATGGGACCAGCTCCATCTGCCACCCACCCGGCTGTGCTCAGGGCAGGGCTGCAGCCTCTGTGCTGCTCTCGCCGTGGTCCATGGACCTTGTTCCATGGAAGTGAGGAGAGCAACTGAAGTGGATCAGTGACAGCAGGGCGAGCCCTCCCTTGCTCTCCCCTCGCTGGCGCTGCCTTGTTCTCTTTGCAGCCTCATCCTTCACCCTGCACATGCTGACCACATCCTGCTGAGGTGGGAGCCCAGCCCCAAGCAGTGTCAGGGTTTCTCCCAGGACAGAGCAAGCACTGTGCATCCCTCTGCTCCTGTTCTGCAGCTCACTGCGCTCTGGGATGTGACACACAGGACAAGGACAGCAGGGCCCCTGCTCAGCCCCTCAGATTCACCAGGGCTCAGTCAGGTACCGACAGACCTTCCCTCACCAGGGACATTCCCCATGACATCCTATGTGGAGAAAGCAAAACATTTCCCAAGGAGGTGACTGCCCCTCACCTGCCGTTGGGATCTGCTGGTCGCCCCCAGTGCAGCTCTGGGGCTGCAGTCATGGCCCCACTGCCGCTGGCACCCAGAGATGCCCTGCTCTCCCTCTCCCTCTCCTCTGCCCTTCCCGTGGCTGTGCCCACACAGCTCTGGGGTGAGGAGCAGCCACATTCCCTTCCCGACACGGGGAGCAGCTCTCAGCACCGCACCGTGCTGCTCAGCCACCGCGCCCGAGCCTCGGTGAAGGGAAGGGGTCTGGGACCAGGGCAATGCTGTGGGAACAGCAGGCAGAGCCCGTGTCCTCTGCAGAGAGCTCTGACTGTGCCGCCCCTCTCACGCCTCTGGGCAGCCAGCAGGGAGGAGGAGAGCCTGGAAGGAAGGGCTGAAGTCTCCTGAGCCTTGTACCCACCCCAGGCTTTTCCTCCCTGTGCCATGAAAGCCTCCAGCAAGTGCCCTGGCAGAGCTCCCAGCCTGCGCCACAGCCACAGAGACAAGAGATGGAGACAGGAGTGGGGAGTGTGGTGCAGCTCGGTGGGGCTGGAGCTCCCCTCAACACCTTAAAGCAAAGAAGGAAAGAAAAGGGAAAGGGAAGCAGAAAAGTGGGGTAGGGCCGATTGCACAGGGTGACCAAGGGAAAGCTTCCCCATGCAGCCAGGAGGATGGGAGGACAAACCCTGTACAGCCCCACGCCACCAAGGGTCAGCACAGCAGCAGAGGTTTGGGTGCTGGGGAAGTCTGAGCGCTGCCGAGGTTTGTGTGCTGGGAAGGGAGGGGCAGCTGGAACATGGCAGGATTGAAATACAGCCGAGGGAGAGCCGCTGCTCCACCCCAGAGCCCATCCAGCAACTGAAGTTTGACCAGCCCAAATCAGGTGGAAAAGCCCTGGAGCACCCATGGAAGTGCATAAGCCACATTCCACTTCTGAAATAAGCGGAGCAGAGAAAAGCAAGAGAGGCAAAGCCTGCCTGCCTGGTTCCGGCTCTGTCCAGTCCATGGGGGCAGACACACACGGGCAGGAGACACTGCGTTTTCCACAGTCACTGTCAGCTGGGAGAGGCTTGGGGAGGGCAGAGCAGCTGGGCTCAGCAGCCGTGCCCGGTGAGCTGCCGTGCCCAGCATCACACGGCCCTGTGCCACAGCAGGGCTCAGGGTCAGGAGGCAGCAGCTCCTCCTCGATCTTTGGCATCCCCAGACTCAGCGTTCCTGTAGAGCCTGGGTCAGTCTATCCAAGGCACTCTCATCCCTGGATGCACTTTTCTGCCCTTTCTCCCACCTCACAAAGTCGTGCAGAGTTTTTACTTAAGGTCTCCTGCATGGTTCTCCCCTCTGCCGGGGGATGGCACAGACCTGCACAGCTCCAGCCGTGTCACACCAGGGAGGGTGACGAGTTTTATTCTATCTAACCTCAGTGATGACAGGAGCAGCCAGCCCAAATATCAATATTGGTAAATCCATGACACCACATCTTTAGGAAAAAGCTTTGCTCATAAATCAGGGGTTTCCTATGGGAACTGTGCTCCAGTCAGATAACAGCAGCATAGTCCTGGGGTGGATGGAGCAGGAGGAGAGGGAGAAGAGGCCAAGACATAAAAAAGTCAGTGAGGAAAAAAAGATACCGCAAAAGAAAGCAACTCAGGCTGCACAGCTTTCTCCTGAGCTCCCATACAGCCCACAGCACGTCCCAGCACCCAGGGTGGGAAGTGAATCTCTAGGGACCCCAGAGTGGCTACGTGAGGGCTCACAGCAGCACCCAGGGACAGCCACCACCATCCACACTGCCTGACCCCTGAGCCACCAGTGGCCCTGAATTTGCCACGGCCACCGCTGCCCTTGACCCCGGAAAGCTGCAGCACAGCCACTGCTGCCTGCCCAGGGGTTTATCCGTGTTCTGGACTTTCTCCATCTCCCTCCCACCCACCCAAACCCAGCTTGGAGCCCTTTCTGCCCTGGGGACACCCTGAGCAGAGCCGTCCAAGCACAGCAGGGCAAGGGAGGGGAGCTGTACCTTCCCGCGGGGGGTCGGCGTCCCACACAGACCACATCTGCACGATGAAGAACGGAGTCCAGCACACTATGAACGCCAGCACGATGATAAAGGTCATTTTGACTGTCCGGATCTTGGCTTTAGAGATGAGCCTGGTGCTGCTGACCCTGGCAAACACCATCCCGCTGCGGGAGCCCGAGCCCAGACCCGCGCTGGGCCTGTGAGCTGTCTTCAGCTTCACGTTCTGCCAGATTTTGAAGCTGATTAAGCCATAGCAGATGCTCAGCATCAACACAGGGATGATGTAGACCATGAGGGTGATCCAGGTAACATAGGCTTTTGATCCCCAGGGCTGGATGAAATCTGCCCAACAGTCATAAACCCCATTCCCCACATCCCTGAGAGAAAATATGTGGATCTGGGGGATGCTGACCAGCAGGCACAGCAGCCAGGTGAGGAGGACAGAGACCCGGTCAGCTCTCCGGTGCAGGGACCTCAGTGGCTGACAGATGGCCAAGCACCGGTCCAGGGACATCAGCAGGAGCATGTAGGTGGAAGCAAACATTCCCACTACCTGCAAGTACTTGATCAAGCGGCAGAGGAAATCTGGCCCATAGAACCTGAAGGTGATGTCCCAAATGAGCTGGGGCAGCACCTGGAAGATGGCCACAACCAGGTCAGCGATGCTCAGGTGCTTCATGAAGAAGTACATGCGGGAGTGCTTGTGGCGGGTGGTGTGGATGGCCAGCAGCACGCACAGGTTGCCAGTGAGGGCGAGGAACAGGATGAGGCACAGGACCGTCACCTCCACCTTAGCCATGTCCTCGTTCCTCTTCAGGGGGTCGGCGCTGCTGTTCCTGCCGGCGCTCAAGTTCTCCGGCCGGAGGCTGCCGTTCCCCAGGGAGCTGTTGATGGTCCAGGTGCTGCTCCCCGCCAGGTACAGCTTCTCCATGGCCAGCGCCGGCCCGCATCGAGCCTGGGCAGGGGGAGGGCAGAGCGGGCAGAGCCTCTACCCACGCGTTCCTGGGCACAGCCGGGCGTCCCCGCCGCTCCTGCTCCGTGTCTCCTCGGCTCTCAGTATTCCGCCGCTCTCCGCGTCCCCCCGCTCGGTGTCCCCGCCGGTCCCCTCCCGGCGCTTCCCTCCCCGCGGTGCCGCTCTGTGCCCGCCGGTGGCTGTCCCCGTGCCCCGGGTGGTGGCTGCCCGCGGCTCCTCCCCGTCCCCTCCGCGGGCAGGCTCCGTCCGCGCCGGCGGCTGCCCCGGACCAACCAGCCCCGGCGCAGGGGCCGGGCGAGCGGCGGGGGCGGCGGGGAGAGGCGGGTCCGGCCCGGCCCCTCGGGGCGCGCCCGCCGCCGCTGGCCCCGCACCGCACCGCACCGCCCCGCCCCCGCACCTGGACCCGCACCCGGACCGGACCCGCACCCGGACCGGACCCGCACCCGCACCCGGACCCGCCCCGCGCCCGGACCGGACCCGCACCCGGACCGGACCCGCACCCGCACCCGGACCGGACCCGCACCCGCACCCGGACCCGCATCGCATCCGGACCCGCATCGCACCCGGAGCGCCCCGCACCCGGACCCGGACCACACCGCACCCGGACCCGCACCGCCTCAGCGCCATCCCCGCACCCGACCAGGGCCCCGCAGCCCCGCTCCGCCCGGGCAGCCCCGGTTCCCGCAGTCCCGGTTCCCCGCAGCCCCAGTTCCCCAGCCCCGGTTCCCCAGCCCCGCTCCGCCCGGGCAGCCCCGGTTCCCGTAGCCCCGGTTCCCCAGCCCCGGTTCCCCGCAGCCCCGCTCCGCCCGGGCAGCCCCGGTTCCCGCAGTCCCGGTTCCCCGCAGCTCCGCTCTGCCCGGGCACTCCCGGTTCCCCAGTCCCGGTTCCCCGCAGCTCCGCTCCGCCCGGGCACTCCTGGTTCCCCAGCCCCGGTTCCCCAGTCCCGGTTCCCCGCAGCTCCGCTCTGCCCGGGCACTCCCGGTTCTCCGGAGCGGTGCCGCGAGCGGGAGCGGCGGAGCGAGGCTGCGGTGCTGGGAGCGAGGAGCGGGGGAGCCCCGGGGTTGCTCCGGGGCCCGGCAGCGCAGCCAAGAGCCCCGGGGCCCCGGCGGACGGTGCCGCACGCTCCGGGCTCGCACTCCAGCGCAGCGCTGCCCTGGCCGAGCTGCCGTCGCAGGACGCCCCGGGAAGGTCCCCCGGACCTGCCAGCCCAGCCTCGTCCAGGAGCAGGCTCACACCTTGGGCACTTGGCGGTTAACACATCCACCAAGAGCTTCCCTTTTCCTTCAGGAGGAATAATTCAGAGTATTATTTCTATAAAAGAAGGAACAGTAGCTATGTGTGACAACATTTGGCATCAGCACCTCAGAACAGCTCAACAGTTGTCCCCATTTCCAGGCTCCCTACAAGGGATGCAGAACCTAAAAGTGCAAGTGGGATGTTCAGAAGAGCATGGAACCCTCCCAGTTCACCCCTCAGCCCAGAGGCCCCCAGCATCACCACCCTCTGCTCCCCACTTCAGGTCATATCTCAAATCCTCCTCAGCCCAGCCTTAAGTCCTGAACAAACATCCCTGCAGCTATTTTAAAATACTTTTGGGCAGCTTTAGCTCCATGCTCCATGTAGAAATGTTAAATACTTTGGCAAGTTTTTCCCTCCAGGGTTCACGTTCTTCCTCCTCCAGGCAATAAAACTGCTGTGGGAATCGCTGAGGATCACAGCTCACCATGTGCAATGCTTTTTTTGTTGTCCTGCTGTTTTCGGGAGAGCACTGAGGGAGGACGTGACTGGGGATGAAATCCTGGCTCCAGTGGAGGCAAGGAAAGGTTTGCCCTTCACTTCTGCACAGTTCCTTGAGCATCTGGCAGGCACGGAGGGATGTCCTTGGGGACTCAGGTGGGGCGGCAGCGCCGTGAGACACTGCCTGAGGTGAGGCAGAGCAGCCACTGCTCCTCTTTGGCCTTGGAGGGAGTCACTCGTGCCTGCACAGACCCCAGCTCCCTTCCAGACCAGACCCGAACTGCTAGGAGAGAGCCCTGTGCCCTCGTGCAGCTCCGACCCGCGGCAGCTGAGCATCCCCAGGAGCAGCGTGGAACCGTGAAGTGCATTTGATGTCAGCTACGAGTCCCAGGCGCTCGTCTGGGGAAGAGCTCTCCCAGGACTCATCCTGTTTGTCCCCGTGCCAATGCCACACCGCTCCCAGGGCCACATCCTTTGTCACGCTCTGCATTGACTCGGAGTGCAGGAGCAGCTCAGCGAGGGATATATGCCTGGGGACTGAAATTTGGGGATGGGGTGGGCTCAGGATAACATCCAGCTCCCAGTGCCCTTCCCTGGTGATCCTGTCAGGGCCAGGCCCTGGCCCCCCAACAGCCAGAGATACTCGAGGCTCCTCCCACCCCTCGGTCCTCATTCAGGCAGAGCTGCAGCTGCCCTGCAACTAAAACCTAAACACACGTGATTTTAAAGCAAAGAATCCTGTGAGAATCGAAGGGTTCTCTGAGTCATCCCCTGCTTCTTCCAGCTTTCAGCATTCAGGGATGCCATAGAGCTGGAAACATTTTTATTTTAAAAATACATGCTTTGGGATAATCAAAAGCACGAACACTAAATAAAGCTAAATTTAATTGCACTTCAGTTTACTGCTGGATCTGAAATAGCTGTTTTTCCAATAGCTATTTGGAATCCCAACTTTACTGTCCCCATGACAGAAGAGGTCTGGCAAAACATCAAGCCCAGGCCACAGCTTTGCAGATGGAGCTGCAGCCGCCCATGAACTCATGCATGGCTGCAGCCCACAGCAGGCACTGCGGGCTGGAGAGCCAGGATATTTTATCTGGCTGCTCTCGCATGGGAATTTCTCTTTATCCTAGAATTTTTTCCTAGTCCTCACCTCTTGCACTCAGCCTGCAGGAAGCGTGACTTTAGTGAATCTACTAGAACCACAGAGATGAGCACTCCCATGGACACACCTTCCTGGAAAAGGCACATCTGTGCTTCAAAATACAGAGCTGATGAACACTGGGGACTTTAAATCAGGCTTGGGAACATACTAAGGGCACAATAAATTACAACTTTTCCATGTGTTTCTTAAATGTGCACATGAGTAAATTCTCAAGTCTGATACCAAATTCCTCCACGACTCTCCTGCTGGTGTGCAGATTTCCAGAGAAATACAGAGTCAATTCTGTAAAACGTTCAGTACCAAAGGCAACAAGGCTTTGGAGACAAATCACAGAAATACCAGCAATGCGCAGAATTATCTGGTCCCAAACCCATATTCAGAATTCATTGTGTTACTGAATTCACTAATCAGGGGTAGCATAACCCAGCCCAGACAGCGTGTTCAGATGTTCATGACACAGTTACATTCCTGAGTAGAGTTGTGTCACCCATCACATCACCCACCTGCACAATGCTCTGGCCATGGGATTTCTTTTTGTTAGCTGAAAAACCAAAAAAACAACCAAAAACCTTGTCCTCAGATTGATCACAATAAAAAACCCTGAAAAAAGCCCTGAGGCCCATGGTCAGTCCCAGAATTCCTGCCCTGGCACACTACCTGGCTGCCTGGGCTCTGCACAGAGCTGCGCCATGGCTGAGGAAGATTTTGGAACCTGACTCATCAGAGCATTACTGGGAGGGGAAAAGGAGCCAGAGGAGCTGACTTGTACACAGACAAATGGAGAAGGGAGGATCAGCTCGGATGCTGCAGTCTTGAGTTCTATAAAGCATTCACAGCACAAAGAGAATTTCCACAAGTTCATGGACATATTAAGACAATTTATTTTCTCTTCCTCTTGTTTATCTGGGAACACACTAAACTTCCTCAAGGAACTCAGTGTTAAAGAACCTTTCACATCATGTCCCTGAAAGAGACATGAGATTCAAACCATTTCCTTTGAATCCCCAGCTCACTGAAATCCATCAGCCTCTGCTCCCATGGCCCCCAGCCCACGCCAGCACCAGAGCCTGAGCCAGGCTCTTCCAGCTCTGGGAGGTAACACTGGACAAAGAGCCTGAATATCCTGGCACTAGGCCAGCAGGCATTGCCATACCTACCATCACTGCCACTTCAAATGAAACCCCAGAGCCCCCAAAGACACATCCCAGGGCATGCAGGGATGTCACCTCCTGCCCCAGGGTGATCCCTGGGATAGAGCAGCAGAGCTCTGATCAAATCAACAAGCTGAAATCCATTTAACCCAGAGCAGGCTATGGATCCTGCTGATCTGATAATCCAGGCTGATCCCATCGTGCAGACAGTCCCACTCTGGCTGGGGCAGAGCCTCACAGGGTGCATGGCTGTGGTTTCCGTAGGGAATTCCCCTGCTCCCATCTGCCCATCGCACACAGGCCACGCTGCCCTGCACATCCAACCCCAGCCAAGGGTGGCAGAGGCTCTCCCCAGGCACACCCCGAAGGAACCAGGTCTGTGCAGGGCTCCCAAGGACGCCGTGTGTGCTATAATGCTCCTTGCTTCATCCTATTATGGCCTCAGAGCTCATAAAAACCAATGGAGCTGCACATACCCTGGGAATAACAAGCTGGTATAATTAAGTGCAAATATATATCCATACGGTATTTAACAAAGAGGCTTCAGGTTCCAGCTGTTGGGGGCCTATACAATAATTTTATTACTTTTTGGGGGGTTTACTACATTTGTGTGTAACTTCAAGCTGTTCATTGCAGCTGCCCTGAAATCTCACTCAGCAGCAAGAAGGAATGAAAAGCCCCAGAGCCCTGGGGCTGCGGGCGCTGGGATCCACACCTGCAGCAGCCACAGCTTTGATGGGACCTGCACACCCAAGGTAGCAGGTGACATGCTGAGCGGCACCTCCTGGGATCTGGGATGCGAATGAAACATTTCCACAGTCAGAGGTGTGGATCACTGGTCAATGCCAAGCACCCACGCACAGCACTGACTGCAGCCCCTGCACACACACGCTGCTGCCCAGTAAAATGAGGCACTTTTCCACCTGAACAAGATATAAATAGCAAGATCTATTTGAGATTTTGTTAGGTAAAGGTAGAAGAGCCAGAACAAAACCAGAACACAGGTCTGCCTGTTTTAATACATAATCGTATGCAAATTCTACAGCTCATTTGCATATGTATGTAAATATGTAAAAGATAGAGAATCAAATTTGCGCTCATCACTACAACAAAATCTTGGCTGATATGGAGGAGGCTGCAGGCCTGAGGATAGTTCAGTATGTGTGTGTGAGTATACAAGCAGATCTGTGCCTGGGAATGCCCACAGAGGTGAGGGTGTTTCCACACCTCCCCCATTTCTCTCCCACCCAGAACCTGCTACGAAACCCCCAGCCCAGGCTCCGGAACGCCTCTGTGGGGCCAAATAATTAACCAGAGCAGGGAGCTTTCACTATGAAAATGAAGCCCAGCTACATTTATACAAACTTTTCTGCCTCACTAATTACTTCCCATTTGCACTAATGTGTTTACCTTCTCCTTCCTGAAGCTGGTAATTCATCCTTTTCTTTATTTAATTCCAGGTGGTTGACTTGGAGCCAACTCACCAATTTGTCCAAATCATTTTGAATTCAGGCCCTCTGGCTCCTCCAGTGCGAGGTGGGACAGAACCACAATTATTCTTTCCTCTGGACAACAGGTCCTGGTGTTGGGTTTGCCCAGCAGGTAACTGAATGATTCATCTTCAATTCCTGTATTTGTGTAAGGTATTCCAATTCCAAAATATCTTCTACCAAAACAGACTCTCCTTTAACCAAAGGATTATTTATCTTTAACTCCTGCCAGCACACACAGCACTCTTGGAGAAGTGGCCTTGAGGGATGGCTCTCCCTATCCACAGCCAGATGCTCCCTGGGCCCACAAAGCTACACAGAATTTCCAGACCCCCAAGGTGATGGGATAAGGATAAGGATGCTCATGTGTGACCTTTTTGTCTTAAAGAATGTGAACCCCAAAACGTAAGAAATTCAACCAAACCTTAGAGCTGAAAAGTCAATAAATTTTTTTAAAAGGCAACATTAGTTAAATTCTTGCTGTAAAAGCCCTTATTAACTGGGAAAATGACTTTTCCCCTGTAAGAACAGTTGAGATAGAAAACTTTCAAGTTACCTGATCCTACACCAATTTCCAGAAAATTAAACCATTTTTCATCTTGTCCAGACTCTGAGGCATCTACCAAACGCAGCTGCTGTTCTGCTATTTGTGACACAGAGCATTCAGTCAAAGGCAGGAGGAACAGACCCATCAGTGCAGCTCTCCTGCAAATCAGAACTTTGGGGAAAACACCAGAAAGCACTACAGCACAGCCATCCCTGGGCACACGACCCTCTCTGGAATGAGTGACACAGTGACAGGGGAGTGAATCCCTTACTATTTCCTCTGAAACATAAGAGCAATATGAGAATAGCTCCTTGCCCTTTTCAGTGTGCAAAGCAAATGCACATGATCCATCTGCATTTCCCCACATCAGAGGGTGCTGGGGCATCCCCCCACGGAATGGAATCCTTCCAGGGACGCCTGGCCCTGGCTCCTCGCGGGCCATGGCGATGGGACAGCTCCCAGCTCTGGATGTCACAGTCTGGGGCACTTCCCTTCGCGTTCAAGGCATTCCTGCCTGGCAAAAACAACCCGACAGAAATTCCCTGGCACCTGCAGAGCCAAACAAAGCCAGGTAACAAAGCCCACCAGCCCAAACTCCTGTTTAATCCCCAGCTACTCATTTCAGAGAGATGGGCTGAGAGCCAGCAGGGAGCCCCAGGTCTGTCAGGGTGACTCTGCTCCTGCTGCTCCCCCATCCCCAGGATCGCTGCCTTTCACACGGCTCCCCTGCCAGGCTGGGGAACAGGACATTTTTAATTTTTGATTATTTTGCTTCCGGTTTTGCCCTTCTGCCCCGGCCTGAGGGACTGCTCCGTGACTTAATTAATTTCCTCCTGAATGGATTCCCTGCCCAAAGCAGCCGTTCCCAAAGCTTTCCAGTGTGACCCCCACACATAACCCAGCACCACCCTGTCTGCCACTGTCACTCCCCCGGGAGCTTCTGCCCCACTCCCAATTCCCCAGAGAGCTGCAGTCATCGGGAATCTGCCTGGGATCCACTCCGGGAACTGCTGCAGAGGCTGGACCCACAGCGGGGTGGGACAGAGGGTCCCTGGGACCCCACATCCCCAGCAGGGTGAGACAGAGGGTCCCTGGGACCCCACGTCCCCAGCAGCAGTGACACAGAGGGTCCCTGGGACCCCATGTCCCCAGCAGCAGTGACACAGAGGGTCCCTGGGACCCCACGTCCCCAGCAGCAGTGACACAGAGGGTCCCTGGGACCCCACATCCCCAGCAGGGTGGGACAGAGGGTCCCTGGGACCCCACGTCCCCAGCAGCAGTGACACAGAGGGTCCCTGGGACCCCACGTCCCCAGCAGCAGTGACACAGAGGGTCCCCAGGACCCCACGTCCCCAGCAGCAGTGACACAGAGGGTCCCTGGGACCCCACGTCCCCAGCAGCAGTGACACAGAGGGTCCCTGGGACCCCACCCTGCTGCACTGACAAGCCCAGCACAAGGTGTGACAGACATTGGTCACAACCACCCCAATGCCAAGGTGTAAGGAGGATGCAGTAACCTTGTGATTACTCCAAGAACAATGGTGGTGGGGCTCAGCCCCTCAATGGGGCCATGGGCAGGGGGCAGCTGAGCCATGCCCAGCCCCAGCAGACCTGTACCAGCGTCACCCTTTGTGTCACCACTGTCAAGCACTGCCTTGGCTCCTCTGTGCTGTGGTTCTGTCCCCAGCCTGGCTGTTCACAATCCTGGCTGCTCTGCTGTGGTTCTGTCCCCAGCCTGGCTGTTCACAGTCCTGGCTGCTCTGCTGTGGTTCTGTCCCCAGCCTGGCTGTTCACAGTACCTGGCTGCTCTGCTGTGGTTCTGTCCCCAGCCTGGCTGTTCACAGTCCCTGACTGCTCTGCTGTGGTTCTGTCCCCAGCCTGGCTGTTCACAGTCCCTGGCTGCTCCCGCTTGCCCCCTGACTCGGTGACGGAGAGCAGAGCTGCCCGTGGGAGCAGGGACAGGACAGCACGGGGACACTGAGTTTCCTTCGCTGTTGTTTTTTCCTTTACGTGATCCAGTTCCTGTGAATCTTGGGTTGGTGTAGTGTCCTTTGGGGCACCCAGGGATCAGCAGCCACCCCTGCCAAGGGCTGGACCTCAGCAGCCTGGCACTTGCCTGCAGCTGGAGGGGCTCTGGGTCAGGCAGGAGAGACAGGATCCTGCCCAGGCACACACTCCATCAGGGTGGGAGGGAGGTCTCCGACCATAAACCCACAGTTTCCCTAAGCCTCCACACTGCCCTGTGTCTGCTCCACACAGCACCTCGAGCACCATGTCACACACTCACAGCCCACCCAGCTCTGCCAGCTCTACAGACTTCACCACTCCCCTCTGGCACCAGCCCACAGTTCCTTAGAAAATGGGGAAAAAGCTCCATCTCAGGCAAAGGTCACCAGTTCAGACTTTAAATGGTGATGACAACAAAAAGTGACATAAAAAAATTAATCTCCACAGGTTGTCAGCAAACCAGTTTGATTCACGCCCATATTTAATGTGTCAGCTGCTCTCTCTCTTCTACTACACCAAGAAATTGCCGTGGTTCCTGTGGCTCTTTAGCTAATTTTCAAAGGAATTGCAGCCACATCAGTGCCCCATCCATCAGCACTGGTGCAGGACTCATGTCCTGCACTGTGCCCACACAATGCCTTCCCTCGCCACAACAGCAGCTGCTCTGCCAGCGCCTGGAGAAAGCCCTTTATGATACTAATTGACAATATTATTATAATTCACTAGCCAACTGCAGCCAGTTTCAATGCCTTATGTGAGCTGCTGTGACAAAAAGGCAGCCCTAAAGCAGACAGCAATAGTTACTGTCTTTCAAAAGGTTTGGTTTAGTAGAAAAGAACCAAAGCAACACAAGCAGATTCCTGCCTTGCCTCTGCATCTCCCCACCTCATGTAGTTATGATGGTTCATATCTGCCACGATTTAGCCCGTTCCAAACACAAATATTCCTGGGAACCATGGCTTGAGGAGGAATGCTTCTCAATCCCAGCTACAGTGTGAAGTCAAGACACAACAACCCTCAATCTCAGGCAGATTTCGGGCTCTTTTTCCCAAGCTCCCACTGACAGACTCTGACCAAAGCTTCAGGGCTCAGCAAAAGCACCTGAAGTATTTTTCACACTTTGCTTACAAGCTTTATTTTTAGAAACCTTCCCTGGTGTTCAGGTTTACTTTCATTTTCTTGCATTGCTTTATTGCATTACAAAATTCTACCACCTCCTAAGGAAAATCACTTTTCAATGTAACTATTTGTTTGAAAGCTAGAATACTTCATGTCCAATGATCTTCCAACTTCTTTCCACTTTCAGGACTTCAAACTAAAATAATGACACATAATAGTGAGTAAGTTTACACAGACATATACACAGAAAAGCTCATTTCTGTAGGACAGAATCTCCCTGCATTGCTCAGTGCCTCCCGTCCCCCTCCCACACCCCCAGCTGTGTCAGAGCCGGGGCACCAACACCTGCCCAGCCCCAAAACCTGCCCAGCCCCAAACAAACACTGTCCTGCAGCTGCCTCCAGGATGATGTTTCCTTGGGATGTGAGCAGGAACAGAGGCAACACACACAGCCACATCCCGTGCCACAGAGGGAACCCGAGGCACAGGAGGCAGCTCAGGCTCCCACAGGGCTCAGGCGCTCTGTGCCCAATCTCAAACATCAGTGGCCCACAGGGCTGTGGGCGAACCCACCAGCCTGGTCATTAAGGCAGCTGGAATGACAGCAACGTGAAAATACAGCATTTTACTCGGTACCCAGACACTCTGAGAATGGAAAAAGCCCCGAGCTGTTTCCCAGCAGTGAGCCCTGGGCATTCCTGCAGCCCTAGCTCCTCTTCCGCTTGCTCCAGGGGATCTCTCGATCATTCTCTGGCACTCGCGGCCGACGCAACTTCCTCTTGCTCCCTGTCAGAGCCACGGGGCTGCTGCTGGGGGAGAAAAGAGAAAAGGGTAAGAGGGGTGTGCAAGCACCCTAAACACAGCACAGATGCTGTAGAGAAGCACTGTGAGCAGCACATGGGTGCTGCACATGTACACCTTACTGGTGATGGGAAATCATGGAATGGTTTGGGCTGGAAAGGACCTTAAAGATTATCTCATTCCATTCCCGGCCATGGGCAGGGACACCTTCCACTGTCCCAGGCTGCTCCAAGCCCCATCCAGCCTGGCCTTGAACACTTCCAGGGATGGGGAAAGAAGTATTTCTCTGTATTCTCATTTGGAGAAGGTGACAGGACCACAGACCACCCCACAGACCCTGAGCATCACGATGCTGTCCTGTCCCCACAGACCAGTTTGGAACCCAAGGGACAGCAGCAACCTCCCAAATTCCTTGTCCCACAACTGAGGACAACGCCTGGCACTGCCAAAACCAGGATGATGCTATATCAGAAAAGGCAATTCGAGTCACCATCCTCAGGGCCACAGCCACCTGGAAGCAGATGAGAGGTTGGCCAGGATTACCCCCAAAGGACAGTGCTTGGGGCCTGCAGCCCTGCCAGACACTCTTCTCATTTATGGACAAAGCATTTCCACTGGAAACTCAACAAGTGTTTTCTTTTTAGTCACAGAGTTAATTTTAAAAAAAAATTCTTAACCTAGCCATATGTAAATGAAGCAGCTGATTTCCATCATTCAGCCTTGGAGCTTAAAATTCTACATAGTGTTGACATGAAAGATGCCGCTCCTCTGTCAACAGCTTTTGCTAATTAAATATTCCTTATAAATGCACTCTGTTTTACGCCATCTGCTAGGCTGAATCCATCCTGCAGGACTATGCACTCAGCTTAAACTGGGAATTCACAACAGAAAATAACAATGAAAAACTCTGAGATGCCCAAGCCCACATCTGCTGGCTACCACCAGATACACACCCAAGATACCGACAGAACAACTTGTGTTTCAGAGCTGCACACAATGAAAATTATCTCCCACACCCATGGGACCTCAGCCACGCCCTGTGAACCCCAGCAGGCAGGTCCAGCTGGGACTGAACACACACCCAGAGAACCAAGCCCAGGGACCTTGTGGCCCTGCCCAGCTCTGCCCAGGCACTTCATGTGGGTTTTCATATGGGTCACAAAAACACGGATCAGAGATCTGCAGACATTAAGGTTTTAACAACCAGAAAGTGCTCTTCTCATTTGAAACAGAAGTAAATCAAAACAGATGCTCAATTCCAGCACGTTCAACTCGTCAGCCTCACCTACACCTCTGTCAACAATGGAATTTGCAAATGCAATAGAAGATCAGATCTAATTTTCCATTTAAAAGTTTCCCTTTTTTTTTTTTTTTTATTAAAATATATACTTATAACTATATATATCTTAGAATAATGATATTCAATTGAGCATCTGTGGATTCTTGGAGCACCCAGGTATCATTTTTCAAGGATCCTCATTCATTGACCAAACTGTGCTTCCCAGAACTATTGGGATTCTCCAAGAATCTGACTTTCCAGAGGCATTTGCTTCTCCAGGATTCCACCAACTGCAAACTACAGACCCAAACCCAGTGCAAGGACTTCAGCTCTTGGATATTCTACTCACCTGTCAGAAGATGCTGAACGTGTGTCAGATTCTTCCACGTCTGCCAAAATGTCCGAATTGGTGCTGAAGGGAAAGTAAAATGGATGGAAATTATTTCAGCAACACCTACAGCAATGCAGGGCTCAACTTGGCAATGGCAGCAGAATGCCACGGATGAGACTGACCCTCCAGCAGCAGCAGCAGTGAGAAATAACATCAACCTACAGCACAGTCCAGAAACTTCTATCTCTGTATCACTTCATTTTTAATTATTCCTGGGGTCTCACTGTCATGATTTAACACACAAGACAATTCTCTGTTTATGTCTGCTAGGTGGTAACTACAACACCTCTGTATTCCCAGGCACCAGAAAGTTTCATCTCTTCTGGAGATGATCTGCAAGCTGCTTTGGTGGCTAAAGTGCACCATCTTTTTTTGAAGTCTCTCAAATAAATCAAGGTGACATACAATTTCTGTAAGATAGCAGAATTTTGTTCACCCTTTGCCATTTTGTCTCCCCTGTGAAGTGAGAGTCTTCTGTTACTGTGGAGATAACTAAAAAACCAGCAGAATTCGGGTGGACAAACAACGCCAGGTTAGAGCAACCTCCAACACATGCACGTTCAGTCATACAGATAAAAAGGAAAAGGATACCAAAAATGGATGGGGAAAGTTTTGAAGGTCAACATTGTTTTTACTCTCAGAATTAAAAGTCCATCAAAAGCTCATTTTCGGTGCATGAACTGGATGCCCAGGGAATGAGCTATCATCATATTTCCAAACCCTACTCTGATGTTCCAGTTACATTTAAAAAAAGAATTGGGGAGGACACAGGGCTATTTGTGTGCTTTTAGTCCCCTAAAATAGAAAAAGAACAGGTTTGAGGCCTGAACATGATGTACTTCCCTGCCTTGAAAAGTGCAGCATTTATCACCCGCCGCGTTTGTCACCGCAAAACAATAAAACCGAAAAAATCTGGCTAACGCTCCAGCCAATGCTGCACGTTCAGAATTTACATGTGGAATCCATGGGCTAGCCCTACCAAACCTTTTTAAAACCCAGTACACAATGTCCTGGAGCAAGTTCCCCCTCTGGCCTGTGCAGGGAGCTGGGAATGAGCCCTTGACACCACAGCTCTTGGTCCCCAGAGGAGCCAATTAACTCCCACGCCCTAACTGCAGAGACACTGAGGAGCTGTGCAAAGCAGGGCTCTGAACCTCTCACTGCAGCTCACAGCTCTTCGTTTCAGGATTTCCTCCTTTTTCCAGCACCCCACTGCTCCACGCCAGCCTCTCACCGAAGCAGTTCTCTGCATCCTGGCTCTCCCAGACATCGATTCCAGTTACAAAGCCTGAACAAGGCTGGATTTGGAGCTGAGCTAATTATATACCTTTCTGACACATGCCAAGGGACAGAAGTGTTTAAAAAAAAAAAAATCCTTAAATATGCCACAGTTGAAAAACAATTATCAAAAAACATTGTCAACTAAGCAAAAGCAATTTTGACCACCAACTGAACTAATATTTTAAATTAACTCTTTTTCTTTCCCTAAAGAAAACTCCTTCTTAGCATCAAATTATTAGCCCTTAAACTGAAGATCGTGAATTAAATAAGAGAAACAGCTGCCTCATTCTGAAGGTTTCTCCTATAAATTTTAGCCTACAGGGGCCAAAGAGATCACAGAATCTAGAACTGTTTTGTTTATCTCTCCAGTGTTTTTTGCCATGTCAATGCCCCAGAGGTATCTACCTACACTGCATCCAGGCACAACAAAACACCTCTTCAGACTTGATTCAGACTCCAAATCCAAGACAAATTCCCATAACAGGTTTTCTGTCCTTTCCTTAACTAAAGGTCACTATTCTCTCCCACAGTTTTACAGATCGTAAAACTGACCCATTTCCAGAGGAGTCAATTTTTACAGCAAAACAATTAAAGTTCTCCACCTGAACCACTCAAGATGCAGCCAGCATCCTGTGGCAGGGTGATCC
This sequence comes from Acanthiza pusilla, assembly GCA_036630365.1. Taxonomy (NCBI): domain Eukaryota; kingdom Metazoa; phylum Chordata; class Aves; order Passeriformes; family Acanthizidae; genus Acanthiza; species Acanthiza pusilla. The sequence continues at coordinate 664,594 of JAXCHO010000001.1, read as the reverse complement.
TGCACTTTTCATGGCTCCATGCTAAGAAGAATGTAGCTCCAGGGACTCAGGCAATTTCCCAACTCCATGTTCCTGCAGGATTGTGTTCCCTGATCCCTTACAGACAGTCAACCAAGAGTCAACTCTTCCCTTCTTGACCATCTTTTGGGTTTGACTTCCACCCCCCCTTTTTTCATTTAAGATAAACACACCACCCTAAAACAGAGAGAAAAAAGCTGATGTAAGTGTGAATGACATGTCTTGTTCTAAAACTGAGAGGAGCAAATGGTTCTTTGAATTTGTTTATTTTAAGGCAGATTAAGTTCCTCCTCGGCCTCGTGTGAGCAGCGAATGAATGTCCGTCCGTCCGTCCGTCCGTGTGTGTGGAGCAGGCTCTGGCACGTGCTCTGGGCATGATTGCCCTCGCTGCTGGTACAAGAAATGAGTTCCAGTCCATCTCGTTTTATCAGCGTCATTTGGAGGTGAATGCCCAGTCCCCAGGAGTGAGGGAAAAGAGTTTTCTCCCTCTTGCAATAATCCTTCCACTTTGTCCTGCCTGTAAGGAACAGGACGAGCTCGCTGCTGGAGCAGCCCAAGCACCGTGTGATATCCAAGCTCAACTGTGCAACACAGCCTCTTCCCCAGCTTTCCAGAACCTCTTCTTCAGCCCACATGCCCTCGGCTTCATCCTGCTGCCTCTGGAGAGCTCTGCCAGCCTTGGCCAGGCTCAGCCCCCACGGCGGGCTCTGCTCTGTGCCAAAGCTCACATGGGCTGCACTGTCTCGCTGCTTTCCCTGATTCTTTCCAGGCCTCCTTAGCTCTCTGCAGCCCAAGAACACACCGTTAAGGCTGTGCCTTGGGAAAAGGGAAAGACCCAGGTGAGCTGCTTCCCTGGGGAGCCTGGCAGCAGTGGGGGTGGAGGCCAAAGCACCAAGAGCCCTCCCTACAGTGACTCCTGTTTTCAGCTCGGAGATGCACGGAGCCCACGGCTCCTGCCCAGGGACCCCTGTCCTCCTGGACACAGACTGCACATAAGCTTCCACCACGCACATCCAAGGCCACCAGCTGTCCCTGTCTGACACCATGTCCCCAGGACTCTCACCACCAAGGCTCAGCTCCGGCCATTTGTTACAGCTCAGAGTTTTGGGAAGAAAAGTATGAATCAACAGCATAGCAGAGAAGTATCATCATCCTTTCACAATGAACCCATAGCTGAGGCCAAAACTCACAGATCAAACACCCCTGTCTAACGCTGTGATATATGTATCATCTCTAAGCCAAAGCAGTGCAAGATTTATTAAGTAAAAGATGTCCTGAAGAACTAAGAAAGGCAATTATTGCACTGATCAACGCATTTTCATACACTTCTCTCATCTGACAGCAATGGCCAGGGAGCAGGACAACGCTGCCTTCAGACTCAGACTGAGGCAACTGCCCGGGAAGAGCTCACACAGCATTTCCAATCATTCCATCCTGCCAGCTTCGTCACACCCTTGTCAGCAGGGTGGGTTTCAGAGGGTTGTGCCATGCAGTGCACTCCTATTTCTACCTCTTCTTCTGCTGCTGAACTAAAGCCCACATTCTGTAAAGCACATAAATCCAAGGATAAGTGACCTGCTAAATCCAGATCTTGGATGCTGATCAATGGCTCCTAAACCCCCTGCCAAAAAGCCCCACATATTGCAATGAGGCCCCATCCTTGGGCATGAGCCCCTCCTGGCAGATACTGCAGCCACCCTGGCTGTCCCAACAGCACAGTGATTTATACAGGCTGTGGATATAGCACTTTCCCACCAGGATTTCAAAATTCTGACTGTGTTTCAGCATCTCACACAAGGCCGATGTTGTGTTTTGTCTGCTCTAGTCACCAGGAACTGACATTTGCATGTAACACAAAGTTTTAAGAAAAAATAATTTGCTTTAAAAACTGCATATTATCCCCATTATATAAAATACTCACAATGGAAAATTTCCTTTACATAGCTCATTAACTGGCTTATCACTGTTCCTCCTAATTTCTTTTCTAATTTTCCTATTGTTTAAGTAGTTGCGTAAAATTTGGCTTCAGTCCCAGAAAGTCAAAGAATACCACAGGACTATTCATATGGAGCACTGCAGTTCTGGGGAAGCTTTGTGCAATTGTGACTTCAGAGCTGTGAAAAATTACCCTCTCAAAGCCATGGCTGTGTTTTGGTGTTTATCTGTAACACACAGTTGGCTCTCTCGGTGGGATCATCAATCTCTGTAGAACACAAGCATGTTTGGGGCGCTGCTACAACCTCCATGCCTGGCCTGGATCTTTTCTTCAGCAGGTGCAAAATACTCATTTTCTCAGTTTAAGCATCAGCCTTTGAACAATATTAGTTCATCAGTGATTAGAGTACAATGGATGAATTTCTAACCTTGACCAACTGCTCCATTAGCAAGTATTGATACGAGACTGAAAAGGGACAAACCTTATGAAGGCAAGAACAGAAGAATCACTGATTTCCTTGCAGCATCTTTTTGCAGAACAAACATTTCAACTCTGACTTGTAGATTATTCTGTTATATTCTATATACTAGTCAACATTCTCATTTTCTTCTAATCCATCAAAACACCGGCCCTCCATTTAGAAGGGCTCTCCTCACAGGAATACAGCATGCAGATTTAGAATTCCAAATATATTTCAAGTTTTGACATTTCAATGTGGGAAACATCTACTCTTGGCAAAGGATATCCCCTCGTTATCAGAAAAACACAAGCCTCAGAAAATCATTACTTGATTCAATAGCACAATACTACTGAAACCATCAACATCTAAATCATTCGTGTTTGATTTGTGCAGGATTTATTTCACTACAACTAACAAAATACCAGCCCCATGGTAAGCACACCCTGATAAAACACATCTTTCTTTCATGCAGTTTAGATGACTGCACCTGCCTGTGACAGCTCCTGCCATGCTGCCATAGCTCAGGGCCCTTTTGGGTACAGCAGAACCGTGGGAGCAGCTGCTGGTGATGCCTTCAGGTATTTCTAGTTTTTTACTCTTCATGTAGCTGTAACTTGCTGTAGTTCTGTGCTTCTTACAAAGTGCTAAAATCCCCTGTTCCCAGCACCTTTAGCCAAAACAAGACTCTCTGAGTACAGATTCAAGGACATATTCATTGCCTTAGGGCTTGAAAATATGTAAACAACTGTGAGATGGGGGGAGCAGGCCTGGGGTGGTTAACATCATCACCTGAGGGTACGATTGGAGAATTAAGGGCCAATATGCTAATGAAACAGAACTTATAAAAGGTGAAGAGCTCGTGACTCGATGTCCATTTTGGGTGTCGTCCCCGACGGGGGACTTTGTTTGCCTAAATGTACCTTTAAGGCCTCTGCAGGCCTTAAATAAATTGTCTCCTTTTTATACTCCTAATTTGTCTTGGCCTCTGTTTCAGGTAGCCTGTCTTTTAGGCAACAGTTTTTGGCGACCCAGATGGGACAAGGAAGGTCTCTACAAACCCCTCTGGGCCCAGGACAACAACTGCATTATCACTCCATCAACATCTACCGGGGTGGTGACAGCCTAGAAGGTATCAGAGACCAAGGACCCAACAGAGGCACGTAAGTAGGTGTATAAAGAGTACTTTTGTGGTACAATTTGTGTAGAAGGAGACGTCCTTCTGAGAGAGGGCTAGGGCTAGCACTACAGTAGCAAAGTCCTCTATGTGTGTTACTTCTGTAATCTTTCCTGTTTGTAAGTGTATGCAATGGGGGGCATCTTCTCATGTGATGAAAATGGGAAGAAGAAAACCCCTTTTAGTCCTAGGGAAAGAAAAGAAGTAGAAATGGATTTGCTAATGCCTTGTTTGAGGGTGGGGCCCGTGATGGGCCCTCACCCACCGCCGCTGTTGGGCGGCTATGGCCCGGCCTGCTCGCCGCCGCCGCTGGGCGCAGGGGGGGTGCGGCCGGTTTGCCCGCCGGCTCTGGCCCAAAGGGGGGGCGGGGAGGCGGGGCCCGAGAGTGACGACGTCATTGCCTTGGGCAGTGCCGCTCCTGCTGCTGCGATGGGCGGGGGCAGGGGCGGAGTTGAGCTGAGCGGAGAAGCTAATTTCGATGTCCCCGGGCTGAGGGGTGCCGCTTCTGCTGCCGGGATGGGCGGGGGCAGGGGCGGAGTTCAGCCGATTGGAGAAGTTCCTTTCAATGTCCCCGGGCTGAGGGGTGCCGCTTCTGCTGCCGGGATGGGCGGGGGCAGGGGCGGAGTTCAGCCGATCGGGAAAGCTGATGTCGCCCGTGGGGGTGAGAACACAGCGTTTAGGGACCGCACGATCGCGGTTCCCACGGTAACCACATTTGTTTCAGAGCAGTCCGTGAGCAGCTGTGAGCGGCAGCAGGGAGCGAACACAGGGGAGGCGGTCGCGCCAGGGGTGTTCCTGGGGGTGTCCCCGGGTGTGCGTGTTTCCTGCCCTGCCGCGCGGGTCTGCGGGAGTGGGGCTGCTCTGGCTGCCCCCCTCCTCCGGGGAAGCGCCGAGTGCAAGGAAGGGGAAGCCGTCTGCCAAGTGCCTTTGGAGCAAGTCGTAGGCAAGGGAAATCCTAATTCAACAAACACCTTGAAAGGGAAACTAAGTCCGAGTACTGTAAGACTTGTCAGTGCCACAGGGGTAAGAAAAGTAAGACCTTTTTTCCAGCCCTTGAGGGATGAATTGAAAAAGCACAGAGTGGTTTGTCAGTTTCTCTATTTGCCAAATTCTCCTAAAAAAGATTTATGGAAATTTTGGAAAAAGAAGAAAAAACCACATAGTTTAAGATGGTTTGCTGAATTAAATTCTAAAAATACTGTCTCCTACATCCTGGTGAACAAAGAAAGACTCTTTGCTATTATGTGGAAGAATCCTGAAACACAGAAAAGAGGCCAGCTCCTTGAAACAGTCTCACCTGAGAGTTTAATGAACAACCCGACTAACTGGCAGCCAAAAGAAACTGCATCTAAGAGTTGTCTCGCTGTAAGTTGGTTCTGTGAACACCACCAACAGGTACCTCATGCCATGCTATTGGAACAGAGTAATGCTATTCTGAAAACGTTTATTGCCAATCCTGGTATGTCTCTGTACTCAGTGTTAACTGATAACGTGTTTGAGTGTGGCTGTTTGCAGACTGTGGAAGAGGCCTATTCCAGCAAGCCAGCCCTGAAGGAGGACATCCCTCAAGGAGACTCAGACTGGGACCCCCAGGCAGACAAGAACAGCTTTATGGCAAGTTATGCAGTCACAACTACCAACCAGGTAAACCAAGCAAAAACCTTGCTATCAGATGTAACATCACAAAGAGCTGAGCTAATTCCATCAATGAAAAATCTAGAACTGAGTAAAGCCATCTGGAAAAAGAGAAGATTGGTAACTGTTCAAAGTAATGGAATTAAACACGTGACTGAACAGGTACATGTGCTGCTGCAGAATATTTGGAAATCTAGAGAAGCAACCTTTATGCATTGCAAAGCCCATCAAGATGGGAAGACAACACCCAAATTAGAGAATCATCTTGCTGATAAAATAGTAAAAAGGGCAGAAAAGAGCATCATAATAGAGATGCCACAAAAGGAAACTAGTCTGTCACAGTTCACCCCAAATTATGATAAAAAAATCATCAGTTTTCTGGCACAGAAGCTGAAATCGTAGAAAGTGAATGGACTGTTACACCAGAGGGACAGATTGTAGTCCCACCTCAATGAGAACATGAAAGCACTTCTAAAGAAACAAAAGCCTTTTAGAACACCTGAAGAAAGTAATAACAGAAAAAGAAATTACTGATATTGTGCTATTTATAACAAGCAAATATGAAATCTGCTATAGTTACAACCAGAGCAAAAGAGCTGTGTTAGAAATAAAGGCAGAGAATTTTCCTGGAGAATATTGGCAAATAGATTCTACTGAGTTACCACGTAAAAGGACACAGGTATATACTGGTGTCAGATTGACACTTTTAGTGAGTAGACTGAAACTTATCCCTGTCACACTAACACAGCAAAAAGAGTAAAGAAAATTTGCTCAATCATGTAATTCCAAGGGTTAGAGTTCTTTTGGGAATGTCATCAGATAGAAGACGATGTTGTGTTGCAACAGCAAGCAAGAAAATTAGCAAGGTTCTAATGTTTATTTGGGATCTGCAAGTCCCAAAGAAAATACATATGCGGGAGAGGCTTAATTTGCAGAGATATCTAACAGCTTTAAGTTCCACTTTGCAGAAACTCCAGAATTACATCGTGTTATCCAGGCCCGCAGGGCTAGACACACTAAGACATCCCTTCCAACCTGAAAACCAAATCTATGTTAAGGGGGGGGAGACAGACGACAGTGATCCTTCACAGACCAAGTGGAGAAGACCGTCCCAAGTCCTGCTGACTAAACTGCAGTCAAACTTGCTAGCAGAAGACCCTACATTCTCTACTCATGAGTTAAGAAGACTTCTACTCCTGAAACAACTGAAAATTAAAGACTGATGCAAGCAGAGATAATGTTATTTAAAGAGTTCTTTTCAGTGTTTGTTATCTACGCAGTTGGTAACCATGGTTCAGGGTTAGAATCAAAATTTACATGTGATTGGAGTCCAAAGTGCGTCCACAGATCAAATTTTACATCAAATAGCATTCAAGATATTGTGTACTAAACCTTAAATATTTCTTTCACACCTTCATATCATGGTTACCAAACAGGCCTGAAATTAAAAAACTGTTCATACTAGTTGTAATCATAATTTTCATGTAATAGCTAGCTGTATAAAAATATTTTGCTATTAGACACTTACTATTGTTAGAAATATATATTGCTGTTAAATGCATACTATTATTAGGTATCTAGAATAGAGACCTGACAAGGTAGAGGCCTTGTCAGGCCTCTAAAGGGGGGAATGATGCCTTCAGGTATTTCTAGTTTTTTACTCTTCATGTAGCTGTAACTTGCTGTAGTTCTGTGCTTCTTACAAAGTGCTAAAATCCCCTGTTCCCAGCACCTTTAGCCAAAACAAGACTCTCTGAGTACAGATTCAAGGACATATTCATTGCCTTAGGGCTTGAAAATATGTAAACAACTGTGAGATGGGGGGAGCAGGCCTGGGGTGGTTAACATCATCACCTGAGGGTACGATTGGAGAATTAAGGGCCAATATGCTAATGAAACAGAACTTATAAAAGGTGAAGAGCTCGTGACTCGATGTCCATTTTGGGTGTCGTCCCCGACGGGGGACTTTGTTTGCCTAAATGTACCTTTAAGGCCTCTGCAGGCCTTAAATAAATTGTCTGCTTTTTATACTCCTAATTTGTCTTGGCCTCTGTTTCAGGTAGCCTGTCTTTTAGGCAACACTGGGAGGGCTGCACAGTCCTGGGTGGAACTGCACAGTCCAAGGCTGGTCCGTGGGCACAGCAGGACCTGACAGACCTCCAAGGGCCACAGCAGGACCTGGGCACTGTCCTGAGCCATCAGCCCTCCTGTCCCTTCAGAGCAGCCACCAGGAGCATGAACAGCCAAGACAAAGAGCACGTTTAACTCTTTACTTCAGCATTTGGAGAGGGAGATCCCTGTAACCTTTATTTCCCAGAAAACACAGGAAAACAGGGCTCTTTAGCAAGTTACAGGTTGCCATGAGGAACACTGTGGTCAGACGAGAGGGACATTCCATCACCACCAGGCTGAGCTGTCACTGCATTATGCTGCTGCTGTCACCTCTGCTCGTGCACTCCAAATGCTGGGGCTGATGCAAAGGAGGAGAAGCTGCAGGGTGCGATGCCCCAAGGCTCCCTGGGTCTCTCCAGCTGCCCCTGCCCTGAGCAGAGTCACCTGGAGGGTCACCCAACCTCTGCAGGTCCCACTGAGAGCTGGGGAATCTGCTCTAACACCACACTCCTGGAAATGAGACACTCTGATCTTCGGTATGACAATGTGTGAGCTCTGCACGAGTCCAGAGCACAGGGAATGACCAAGGAATGAACAGGAGAGCAGCTCCCTGATCACAGGGAAAAAACAACTGTCATCATCATTTACATCCTGAGAAACTGAGATAAAATTGGCCCAAAGCTAATCTTAACAGCTTGTTACACACTGAACAGCAACTAAACTGATTTGTTGCCTTCAATTTTACACTACCAGTTCAGGTAGAAAGACAGCCCAGAGGGGAAAGGCCACAGGAGGGGAAGGGCTTTATGGGTCTGTAACGCAGGTCTGAAGCCAAACAGACTTCTGAATATTCTGAAAGGGCAACAACGACCCTTCCTGCCCCCACAGTGCTCTGCCAGCCAGCACATTGCTGTTTACTGACAAATATTTACTGTATGCTCCCATTCTTTCAAGTAAACGGAAAGAGGCAGCAAAGCTTGATCCTGTAAAACAAAGACATCTACCATTTGATGCTTTCTAATCCCCCAGGCTGATTTCCCCGTTCCAATGTCTCCCTAGGCTTTCACTCACAGTTTAACATTTCCCTCTGTGAAAGGGAACCCTCATGATGACTTTTAAAAGCTCTGTGAACCAAAATGACTTCAGAAAAATTGGTTTCTGTTAAAGTATTTCAATTAGCTTGCTCCCTTAATAAACAACAGTGAAGACAAGCACTGCATTACTCTTTAATACTTGCAGAACAAGGAGGAAGAGCCACATATTAGGGGTCTCAGGGGTGGGAAATTAAGAAATGTCACTCCCAGCTCAGCCGGTGACCTTCAGCTACTTCCTCTGATTATCTCCCACTTCTAAAAACACAGGAAACTTTTTTATTCCTGGAAATACAGACCAGCATTCTCCTCTCATTTCTGTACATTGCAGAAACAGGTTATTCCGTATTTGTTTTCGATGACTTTTTCACTTTTCCTCCAGAAAATTGGGCCACAGTTCCTTACAGCAATACTACTTAAAAGACTGGGGCTATATCAATTTTGGGACCTCTCTAAATAAAATTTCCAGCAGATGGGAAGGCAATGCAGTGGAATGGACACCCCACACATACTCCTGGCTCCTCAGACATGCCACTCTCTGTCTCTATGCCAAAAGGAGCATTTACATTATTAATCCCTATGAAGGCATTACAAACTATTAAGTGAATTCTACATGCATTTCAGCTCCATCCCTCTGCTCCTGAACACCCAGGAGCACCCTGGAGAAGGAATCCATGCCACAGCTCAGCACCCCTGCTGTGGGCAGGATGCACCCACTGCTGCATGTCACAGGCAAAGCTCTCCCGTGTCTGGTCTCACGTGGCAGAAGTGACTCCCTCACTGACCTGCTTGTTGACTCCGAGGACAGTGAGAACTCAGGAGAGGCTGATCTCTGGATTTCCTTCAAACAATGAGATTCACTTCTTTGGCCATCAGCAATTTCTGAGTGGAGCTCCTGGGCTTTTCCGAGGACAGCAGCTGTGTGATGCTCTTCACTAGGCTCTACCAAGAGGAAAGGCAGACATTAGGAAGAATGATAATGCAAATTACTAGTGATTAGAATTCTGCAGCCTAGAGATAGATTTTTAAGAAAAAATAAAGTTATAAATATTTAAATACCAACATCTCATTCCCACATACTTGTTTTCCAAAACTTTCACAGTTTCAAAAGGTTTAATTTCTTTTCGTGTATATTTTTAAAAAGAAACTAACAAACAACTCCCTGAGAACCAGAAATGTTTCAATTGTTGCATTTCAAACACAAGGAGAGAAATAAAGGGTGAGGATGCATTACACATTTCATAAGATGGAACTTTATTTCAGAAATTAGCAAACACTTAATGAGACAGTGCTGCTGGCTGTTTGTGTTAGCAATTCCCTGCAGCCCCTGCATCAGACAGCTTGAGCTTGAAGTTTTACAGATCAAGTTAACAGGCTCATTTCCAGTTGTGATTTACCTCCTTCTGCAGCTAAGACAAGGTCAATGCAGATAACTGACATTTCCATTTCAATAGGAAAAATAATTTCTAGACAACACATACCAGACAAAAATTGAAAACCATTCTGCTGGTTTTGTGTCAAGTGTTTTGTTCCATGAAAAGATGAACAGCTCTCTGAAAAGACACCTCTGCCTCTCCAAAGAGAAAACAGATACAGGTCAAAAATTCTGGTATGGAAAGACAAACTACCCTTATGCCATACCCACGAGTATTACCAAGTGAGTTCCTTAACTAGAAAGTTGCTCAGGACATTAAGCCCTCCCCAGAGCCATGTCTCTGATACCTCTGACAGTGAAAGTCACAGACGTGTCCTGTCCCCCACGCAGGGCCCAAGCCATGGTTCCTGCCCAAGCCATTCTGACTTCTCTACCCCTCCAGCCATGGCTGGACAGAAACAGCCAAGCAGAACTTTAATTAGAGTGTGGAGGGGCTCCACAATCTTTGGATTCAGCTCAGCCTGCCCTTTCTCTCCTGCTAACAGGCATAATTAAATATCAGGGGCATATTTCTGTCTGCTGAAAACAGCCAGCAGATCCCAGTGTGTCAGCTGCCCAACTAATGAAACACAACTCTGAAATTAGCAGGGTAAAAATAGCAAAGGCCTGTGCAATAATGCAGCCTAGCACAGCTAATATTGATTAAATCAAATTATTTATCACCAATATTTATCAAATCCTTATGGCACTTCCCCTTAGGCAAAGCATAGCCCCATGTTTAAAAGTTATAAAGACTGGAAAACAGACATTTTAAGATTAAGGATGAAAAGCAAGATGATGTAAACCAGGAACAGATTATAAAAATGTCACCACAAACAAAGTGAAGTTAAATTACATCAACCAATAGTACAGGGGAGGGCAATGGGAGAGATGGAGGGGGAAATGAAAATAAAAGAATAAACCAACAAAACCCAAACCAATCCAAGTGTCTGTTTTGATTCTGTACAATTCCACCATTTCCACGAGAACACAAAGGAAGTGGGCGAGGAATGCAGACAAAGCCTTGGTTCCTCCAGCCACAACCATCACTGGCTCCTTCCTCTCCCATCCTGTAATTCCCAGCTGAACACAAAGGTAATTGCTGTTAACAAGGAACCCTGAGGAAACAGGCTTTAGGCATCTGCTCCTTCCCCTGTAAATCATATTGTTTCTTTTTCAGTTGTTTACAAACAGTTATCCGGGTGCAGATGTTTCACATAAAACTGAAATTCCAAGGATTATTGAAAGCTCAATGAACAAGGTGTAATGGCAATTGTGCAGGTTTGCCAGAACCAAACAAGGTGCTGCCACATTCTGAACATCATGCAGAAGGATACACCTGGTCCAAGCTATTTTCTACCTGATCACTGTTTTGAAAAAACTCTCTGGCTTTACTTCAGTTTCTCAGGGTCTGTGGGGCAGAGCACACAGAACAGCTCACACAGGAGACAGAAACCCCAAAATCCACAGCCCATCCCTCCCTTCCAGCGCTGGAAATTAAGGCTGTGACCCCACTCTCCAATAACACATTGCCTCTGCTTCTGCAATAGAAGAGAACATTTTTAAATCTTTTATCCTTGAGATTCCTTAACTTTTACCCTTCAGGAAGGATTATACACTGCATCGAGGTCTGCAGGAAACAATAAGGGTAAAATTCATACTATACAGTCTTTTTCATTTCTTTTTATTCTTGAGAGCTCTGCTGGAAGAGCCAGGACTGGAGAGAGCCACAGATTAACTCAGCTCAAGAGCACAGGGATTTGTGAGAGCTGGGCAAACTCCACTGCCATGTTTCCCCAAGCACACAGACAACAGCACGTCCCTTTTTGGCCAGTGGAATTCTTGCCAAAACTCCGTCTCTTAAATAGATTAGAAACCCACAACTTCTATTAGGCTGAGGAATGTTCTTCTAAATCCCACATTCAAAGATAGATGTTCCCTGCCAAAGCAGCCACGAAGCACAAACCCAAGGAGACCAAAGGATGCTGCAGGGAACGCGCCTGGAGCACACTCAGGTGATGTTTGGTGCTGTGGGGAGGAAGGAGAAACAGGCTGGATGCTGTTCCCAGCTCCTAAAATGTGAGTTACTGCAGCCAGCATTGCCACTTTTCACTGTGCTCAAGTATATAAACACAAAACATAGCAAATCAAAGAGAGGCAACACCCTGTATGAACAGCCTAAAGCAAGCTCAAGGATTTTATTGCTGCAGCCTCAGGACAAATAAATCGACTCCAATCCCCACAAACACCTCTGCAGTTCCCAGTCACCAACACCCTGTCGCAGCAATGATCCTGGGAGGCTGAAAGGCAGCAAGCAGCACCCACCTTCACCTTCACCCCAGAGTGGCCACACGGCCAACCTCAGCACCTCCAGCAAACCTGAACCAGAACCTGCAGCCTCTTCAACCAACCGAAGTGTGCCCCAAGTAAAGCACATCCAGACACAATCCACAGAAATCAAACTAATTCATTTATTATGGGTCATGCTTATGTTACACTCCAAAATCAACAGCAGCCAACCATTTTAGGGTCTGTTTGATCTTTATGCTGGTTGTTTTTTTCCCCTTAAAGGCTCTAGAAGAGCCACCACAGATGAAAGACCATTTCTTTGGGGACCCCCCCCCCCACTTCTTAGTACAGCCCTAGAGGCAACATAAATGTCACTGACCTGTGGCTGCTGGCAGCTCTTTGACAGCACCTTCCTCTTTGTTTTGAGCACTTCCTGCTTCCCCCTCACCTTTTTTCTTCCACCGTTTATTTACTTGATCCACTAAGAACTTGAACTCACTTCTGTGTTTGTTTCCTGAAAGGTAACAGAGCATCACTGACCACCCCACAGGACTAAGGTAGGGCATAAACACTGAAAGGACGTGAACAGAAATGGACACAGAACTCTGAATTAAAAACATATTTGTTACAGCAAATAAAAACCAACCCAGCACTGTGATATGTTCCACATTCTATTAATGCTCCAAATCTCTGTCTGTGCTTTTAAAGAGCTACCCACAGCCCAGAGCACTGCCACAGATGAACACTTCATGCTCTGTGTCCTGCTCATTACACCGTTGGGATTCAGATCCTTTAAATAAGTTAATAATGCAAACACTTGCTCCACTTTCAATCACTTGGTACATTTTAAGCAACCCTCTGGTGCTCAGCTAAAGCAATGGAATTGTTTAACCTAGATACTTCAAATTCTTTTCTCAGAGGCCGGGACAATTCCCAGTGTCCCCAGCAGGATGCTGTGGGTCCCCTAACCCTGGCCAGGCAGGGGAGAACCCAGACAGGAGGGTAGAGCCAGGTGGGGCTCAGGCTCTGCCCCCAGGAACAAGGACCAGGATGAGAGGGAAGAGCCTCAAGCTGCGACAGAGGAGGGTCAGAGGTTGGACATTAGCAAGAATTTCTTCCCAGAAAGGACTGTCAAGCACTGTCACCTCCCTGAGCAGCCCAGTCCAGTGACTGACCACCCCTTCTGTGAAGACATTCTTTGAGGTATTCTATGATAAAAGAACACCAAGCTGTGCCCCACAGAAAGAAACAGATTTGACACCAACTCCCTTTCCTGAGTAGCTGGAAATGCCACATAAGGCTGAAGACTCAGTTAATAAAAAGCAAGTTCTGTCCCAGATGTCGTGCCTGAGTCGCTGCGCTCTTGCTATGAAATTCCTTTGGTGCTTCGGTTTTTCCAGTATTACTATCTTTTGTTGTTCTGGCTCATGGCAGAACTACAAAGCTTTTTGCAAATAAATGTCCTGGCACACAAGCACTGCTCAGCTAGGCTGTAAATCACTGTGGTGCTGAAATGACACCCCAAGCACATCACACCAAACCGCAGCACTGCGACGCAAACCAGCCCCAGACAGAACTACAAATATTTAAAACACGAGACAAAGGAGCAGACTTCCAAAGAACATTGCAAACAAAAAGATTTATAAGCAGAAAAGGAAACTGAATAAATTTCTTTTTCACAGATGTATTTCCTTTCCTGTCGATTTTTTAACTCTGTAAATAGGGTGGGGGTGGCACTGGGCTGAGGGTGTCCCCGAGTCCTGAGGAGCAGAAGGAAGCCACAGGGGCTGCAGCTGCCAGGCACAGCTCCCATCCTCAGCTTCATCAAGCCAAAGGATCCATTGCTATTTCGTGTACAGCAAAAAAATGCCAACAGTGCAATGTGCAATTTGCCAAGAGCCTGGGAAAGTGCAAAGCAGCAGAAAAAAGCATTTTCTCCCAGACAGTTTGTCCTGCTTTTCCCCAAGGCTGTTCACAGCCCCAGTGTGTTGTTTCATATGGAAAAGCAGAACGACAGTACATGTTGGGGTTCTTTATTCAGAATTTGCACCAGAGTTCATTCCTTCATTCAGCTGGGAATTAGGGTCTGGGGTGCAAATGCTGTAAAATAAAAGGGAAAAAACACCTTCATTGGTTAATAAAGCTTTTTTAAGTCCATCTATGGTACAGTGAAATAATAGCATTTAATAAGAGTTTTTTAATCTCAAACTGTTCTTGAATTTTAACATGTAGTTCTTTTTTTCCATGCTTATGATTTTTTCCTTATTGCTTCTATAAGAAATAATTGCCTGATACCAGTTATCATTTACCTCTTTGGTCAGTACTTTTTATTCATTTTAAAACCATATGTTCCTATTAAAATACTTTTCTATCTTCCCTTTTTTCCAATTTTTTAGGCTTTTGAATTTTCAGTTAAGCTGCTTGAGACTATCAAGATCTCGATAAGCAAGTAAATCGGTTTTGTAGCCATGTCCTTTTAGCAATCTAAACTCAACAAAATACCTGTCTTTGAAAAATTAAGACAGTATTTAATATCTTTTTGTTCTAAATGTGTACAACAGACCAAGCACACGAAGGCAGGACAGGAAGGCCAGGCCCTGGCAGGAGCTCGGGGAGGCCTTTCAGAGCAGCTCTGCTGCAGAGGGACCCCAGTGACAGCACAGGGAATGCCACATGCCACAGCCCCGCGGGAGACACAGCACCCTGCCCTGCCCTGCCCTTCTCCTGCACAGCAAACAGGTGAGGACACCAGGGACGAGCAAAGTGCATAAACAGAGATGCCTGTGGAGGCAATCAGGGTGTGCATTTTAGTTAAAAGGAAAAGAAAGTGAATTGAAAAGTGAAAATATAAAATGCAGTGAAATTTGCATATTACTTACGATATTCAGCATGGATCTCATCGATTTCTTTCTCTGTCTGGTCCTTTGTGAAGGTCAAGCTCTACAGCAATCACACAAATGTTTTTAACATAAATAAAAAGATGACAAAGCTGCAGACTTTGAAATTGGAGACTTAAAACTGGAAGAAGCAGCAATTGTCTGGTTTTCTGCCCACCCCCCAGCTTTCAGCTGATCACAGATTAATTCACATTTACAGAACATATCCACGGTGTCCTGCCTTGCTTCCACCAAGTCACCAGGACCAAGACAGCCCATGTAACACCCAGCACATGTGGGCCATAAAATATTTCCTAACAACAAACAGGCTCCAAAAGTCACCTAAGTATCAAATGTCATGGGAAAAGAACAGGCACTATTGCCAATACGGAAGCATGGAATTTGCTAGCTAAATCCTAGAGAATTCTAGGAAGCAAAATATTCCCCATACTGTCATGGAGGGCCAAAATCCTCCAGTACAGCCAAGGGGAACATTACTCAAGAATTTTTATTGCAGTCAAAAATTGCTCCTACGTAAACGATTTGGGCATAAAGCTCAGCAGTGCACCAAGGCCTGCCCAGAACAAATGCGTGGTTGAGAAAATGAGGTTCATTACAGGATGCTATATGTGAATTCTAACATGCAGCCTGGGAATTCCCACAATAAAGCAATAGGCAGACACTTTCAGTGCCCACTCTGCAGTTCCTGCTGGTCCCCCCTCTGCGAGAACAAAGATCAGTCACTTACATCTTCACTGGGTTTATTACACTCAAGCTGAACCCGCATCTTCTCATTCTTTTCCAGCTCTTTAACAACCTCTGCAACTGTTTGGAAATACAAGAAAAGGATCACTGAAACAGAAGCTGGGTAATAAAAAGCTGTAACAGCACATAGTGAAACTACCACAAATTTAAAACACCATTAGCCCTCCGAGAGGAAAGCTCGGGCTCCAACCCCAGGCAGACGTGCAATCTTTCCAAGTCCTACTGAACCTCCCTCCAGCACACAGCAGTGCTCGTGGCACACAGGCATGTCATTCACAAAGTTTCCATTTTATACTGGATGTTTCAATGGAAGACACAATAATTGCATCCACTGTTTATCCTACTTTGCCCCCCAAACCACCTTCCAGCACAAGAGAACCATGTGCAGGCTCAAGGCCAAAGCACACAGCCCACAGATGATTTACAACCTACTTCAGCAATTGTCAGACACGTCCAAAGCATAAACAACACAACTGTGTTTCTGAACATCTAACGAGAGCCACGGCTGTGCAGAACCCTGCACAGTTTACTTTGACATTTACTTTTACAAATCTGTGTCTGCATTTCATCATCTCCACAGCACTGCCAGGTAGCTGTGGGCAGTTATTAAAACAAACACAAACACCAGACAGTGCTTAGTCTGCTTAGTCAGAGCTAAAGTTTATTAAGCTGCGAAGGAATAAAACCTGTTCCAAACTGGTTCAAGCACACTCAAGGAATCTGGCACCTCTGCTTCCTCAGAAGTTCAGCTATTCGTGTTACAGTGACCTCAGGCTCGCTGCTACTACTCAAAAAGCACATCTGCATCTCAAGTGTGAGTTTAATAATTCACCCTTTGCATACAGGTTTTGACCACAGGAAGAGTTTTGCCTTATTTAGGGCAGGCCAGCTGAAGTCCATGCCACACACCCTGGAACTCTTCCTTCACTCTGGATGAACGAGGCAGAGCTCAGTGCCACTTCATCACCAGCACTGAGAGAAGACTCTCCTCGAGTACTCCCAGCAGGTTAAAGAAGAATTTTGCATTGTTCTTGATTTACACAAGGTAAATTCTTCCAGCTCCACTTCTCCCAAATATTCAAACCAGTGTTACTCCTACCCTGAGAGGTAACAGAAGAGTAAATGCAGACTAATGGTCTGTGATGGCAGCAACTTCCCTACGGTTTCTCTTACCTGATTTGGGATTTAGGGAATCACACTGAGCGTTGTACATGTGCACAAACTCCTGGTGTCTCTTAATGAGCTGCTGGCGGCTCCCAGCTGTAGACAGACCATGTTCCTTGAGCTTCTTCCTCAGATCCCGATCCGACAGCAGGTTATAAACAACTTTGGACATCAGCTTCCTTTTGTGAGCAGAACTGCCAAAGGAAAATGGAAGAGACTATTTAGTTAATACTCCTATGAAAATCAAAGTACTTAAAATTATTCAAGGGTACTTCACCCACTCAGGATAACACATACATGAAAGAAACTTGGGTCTTCCACCCCAGTACTGGCCATGTCTTACTCAAATCAGCTGGAGAAATATTAAAAGCATTAAAACATCAAACCAAAACTTGAATTAAGAGATTTTTCAGCTTTCTGGGGAAATGCCTTAGAGAAAAATAGCCGTGTACCTGAAAGCAGCCGTTCCCAGCTAACAGAAGGATGGTTTGGTGATTCAGAGAGAGGCATTAAAGATAAGTATCAGTGCTCTCAGAGGAATAACATCTAAAGCCAAAATTTACTGCTTTCCATTGCTTTCTGTCAGAAGAACTCAACATTCCTGGCACAGCTGGGAAAAAACACCTTAATTACAGGAAAGTGCCAGAGAAAATTCAAGTCCTAGTACAATTTTGTCACCTAAAATTAGCAGAACATTTCCTCCTGTCAAATTAGCTCAGACTTCCCTACACCTCCTAGTGAGACACTCTCAAACCAGGAAAAACAAAAGGGCCAAAACTCATTTACTGCCTCACTCTTCTTCTGCAACAGCAATAACTCACAGAGGAACAGCATTTAATTAGACATTTTTCTTTCTGCAGCAAAATGAAGTCCAGCTGTGCTACTCTGGATTACAGAGCAGTTAACAGCTTTCCACTGTGAAAACAAGAAATTTATTTGAAAACTATTCAGCACTTTCGACTTATCTCATTGAAAATTCCAGTGTTAAAAGAAATGTCTTATGCAAAAATTGTCATTAATTCACTTACTCTCATCCAGCCCTGTAGCATAGTTGGTAAAAATGGATTACCACAATACACTCTTCAGGGAAACTTTTTTCAGATTCTTTTGGGAAATATAATAAATTTCACTGAATAATTAAATCTTTCGAAAGTCCTAGAGAAGCTTGGTGTGTATTCCAGTTCAGCATGACCTCAAGAGTGCCAAGAGCTTTGCCAGCAGCCAGCCCAGGACAGGAAAGCAGCTCACAGCAAGTTTGAATCCTAATGCTGGTTGGGTTTTCCCATGCTTGAGAAACACAGGGCTCTCTGGGAACACACAGACATGCTGGAATTGCCCCTGTGGAGGTCTGGAGGCTAAATCAGCAGTTCTGCCAAAACTGCTCAGCTGTTAGCACAGCCACGTGCTGCTGGCTGGAGAACAAACAGAGCTCCCACTCCTCAGAGAAGCACCAGGGATGTGCTGCTGCTGCTGGCCCCAAACATCACTGCCACAAACCAGACCCTGCCACGAGCCAGCACTCACCCAAACCCAAAATCTAGAGATTAAATAAGCAGAATTTTAAATCCTGTTAGGGACATGGGCTTGACACCAAGGACAGATCTGGCTAATATTTCCATTTATCAAGAACAGAGAAAGCTATAACTAAAAAACCCCAAAGGGAAATCAAATGTAGCATCAGATTCCAACATTCGTTTACCACTTTTTCATCTTGAAAGTCCTTTAGCTTATAGATTGCATGGGACAAAACAAGAGCTTTAACATAAAATTATTTTTTAATTCAAGGTTCAGGGGAATTGGAAAAAAAAGCATTGCAGTACAAATCCTCCCAGTCCTTCAGTCTGATCAGTCAGAAATAACAGCCTGGATTTCTGCTGGAAGTAAAACAAACTGAAACTCCACTTGTGATGTGAATGTGGTGACCGTGACCAATGCTGGGGCAGGGGCACAAAGCCAAAGGAATACATTAATCTTATGGAAATTGAGATCTTCAGGAAACGTCAACAGCCCCACAGAGAGGAGAGAAAGGTGCAATTTTTATTCTTTGACAGTTATTGAAGAAAATGTCCCTTGGCACACCTGAACCGAGGGAAGCAATTCATTCACCAAATGAAAAATGGGAATCGGTGTTATCTGAAGGGAATTTTAATGCCAGGGAGCAGAAAGGTGACAAGAACCACGCACAGACTAACTCCTCCTCCCTGTGCTGAATTCTTTAAAGCATTGGCCACTGTCTTCTTGCCACTAAAAGCCAAAGAGTAATTCTGCTGGCAATCCACACTCCTGCTCCAGAGGGGACAATCCCCACAGTGATTTCAGAGTGCTCCACACAGCAGGGAAGCCAGAAACAAACACAAACCACTACTACTCCACCCCAGCAACAAACAGCTCTTGGCTCAGCAGTGCACAGTCCAGCCCAATGCATCTGGAAGGTCTCAGAGCTGCTCCTTACCTTCGGAGACTGTCCTTCTTCTCCTCTCTGGTCAAGCAGCTATCCAGATGTTTGTTTATATATTGCTCCAGAATAGCAACCTCACAAACAGGACATTCCACTGAAAGCAAGGAAGAAGGAATTTACTAGTGTGGATGTAACAGCAAAGAGCAAATGTTTTCATCTGAGAAACTAATTGTTGATTGAAGAAAATGAAAATCCATAATTCCAGATGTCTCGTTTTACAAGATCTCCCATGTCTATCCAGAATCTTCCTTTTTAGCTCTTTCCAGAGCACTGAATTCCCTCTCTGTGTGATATCAGACTGGCTCTGATCTTGCCTGCAGTCAGAGGGAATAATATATCTAATAAAATCTAGACTAACACACACACTATACAATCACTTCAGGGCTAATACAAACAGCAGCAGATTTCCCTGGTAAAGCTTTCCACTTTTACAATATTTTGCTCCTAAATAAAGGAATATGCATTTCCATGTGATGCATGCTCAAAGATTTTAAGAGATCATAGAATGGGCAGCAAGTTCAAGTTTTAATTGCTCAGAAATAAATGAGCAGTAAAATTTCATGTGAGTTTTAAGTTACCAACAGAAGCAGGTCTGATGCATAGAACCACCACAGGTTTCCCATGGCTCCTTTCCTGGCTGTGGTGCATCCTTAGGCAGGATTTGCCCAGCTAATGAATATGTATGAACTTCAGAGTTCCAGATCAATTAATTGTTAAACAAAAGAACAGATAAATTTGAACTAATAAGAACCAGAGGCATACTTCTACATGGTGTTTTATTGTAATTTAGGCTTTTAGCTGGGTCAGTAGAACGGCTGCCAGCACATCAGAACTAAGAGGATTCTGCCATTTTATTGTGGTTGATTAATATCAATGGGCATTTTCATGCTTCAAAACAAATTCACCTGAACTCTTTAGAATTACAAAAGAACAAAGCAGATGACTCTTCTGGAGAGCGTGTGAACAGAAATATTAACAGAACTGCTGCCATGGTCACTTTGAGTTTGGGCTCACCCCTCAAATAACAATCACGTTTGAAAATAACCTGCATCTGGTTACCCCAGGATGCAAGGGCAGAATAAATGTCAGTGTCTGTGTGGTCATTAGGGGGAAGGAGAAATTGCCTCATTTTTCCTGAGTAAGCCGGTTGCACAACTATTATTTTTCAGCGTTGTTACTCAAAGCAGAGGAATCCGTAAGTGCTGAATTCCATTCAATTCCCTGGCAGCAGCCCAAGCCTCCTCATGAGGCTCAGCTTGGAGCAGAGCTGTCCCACATGAGCAGCGATGGGAAGGGAGCATGGGCCAGATAAAGGCAAGGAGCTGCACATGCCAACACAGAGCAGAGCAACAAGGAGAAATCCATGCACCGAGGGTCCTCTAACAGCCTGCCACGTGCTGGGGACAGAGCAGGACACAACCAAAATTAAACACCTCACCTTTCTTGTCTCCTTTTAGCACAGATGTAGAAGGCTTTTCGTGGCTTTTGGTGCACTCAGGAATCTCCTGTGATCCCACTTTGCTGTCTTTACCACCAGCCTCTGCCGAAGTGCTATGAAGGTCATGGTGCTCCTCAGTTTTGAAAATCTTCTGATCAGTCCCTGCCAGGCCCCCTGCCTTTGTCAAGGGGCAGCCTCTGTCCTTTCTCAGGAAGCTGTCAATCAGTGGCACCCCTTTTGAATCCTGAGACACAGGACTCCTGCCAGGGCTCTTGGCAGCTGGGCGCTGGCTGCAGGCCGGTGGGGATGGAGTCGATGGAGCATCCAACACCAACTGCAACAGCTGCTGCCTGCAAGCATCCAGAAGAGAACAGTTAGCACACTGGGCAGCGTTCAGTCTTCCTTGGAGAAACCAGAATGAAAACAGACGGAGATTTTCGCCCATTCCTTCCTCCCTCTCCCCCTTGCTCCCATGCAGCACCTGGGAACTGCCCAGCCCTAAGGAACCTGGAGCAGAGTCAGCCAAGCCTCACGAGGCTCTGCAGAACCTCAGCACCATCCTCCTGACTTCAAACGAAATAAACTGCATTTTGCAAACACAGTAACATGCCTCTCAAACACCACACGGAATGCAGTAAAACCAAAGAGTTTTCCCCCTTACTTGAGACCCTTCTCAAGCCAAAGCATCTCCAAAAACACATCACCCAGCTGGGACAGGGCTCCTGGAGCCAAGGACTCAGCAGCAGACACTGCCACACTCCATGGCTCAGCAGCACACGCTCTGTCACCAAATGCCATGGCTTTACACTCTGGTGTGACACAGGTCACTGCAGCTGCAGTGACAAAGCCCAGGGAAAGCAGCACAGCTGTGGATACTCAACTAGAAAAGTTTTTTAACTGAGGAACACTTAGTAACACTGAAATAATTTGGATTCCTGTTCCTTTAAAAGGAGGGGACAAAGAGCAATGTCCCTACACAATGTGCACTACCAGACAACTCTGTGTTACAGCAACTTCCTGAAGCCCAAGGCCCAACAGGACAGATTATCCATGGAGAACCAGCTCACTTCACACAAAGGATGTTTTTTTTTATACAAAGGGAGCCAGAAGAGGGAAATTTGAACAGATTCTGATTCACATTCTGTAGTAATAGCTGGCTCAATAAAATATGACCTGGTTTTAAACAGAGAGAAATTGGAAAAACAGTACAAACTCAATCTATCCTAATAATAATTTTATAACAAATGTTGCTTTAATTACATCTTTGATCTAAAATAATCCTAGGGAGTTTTTCCTCATATTAAAAAATAAAAACTTAGGAACAGACTTTGTGAAGGGATCTGATCTTGGCACAGAATTAGGGGAAAGAACACTAGGATGAGAACTTGCAAATTTGTTTGCCAAAACACACTCCTTCTTGGGTGTGAAAATACAGAAAATGCTAGTACTGAGGGCAAAAGAGGAGGGACCAGTCCCAAGCTGGCTTCTCTCAGAATGTGCTGTTTTGGGCTCCTGAGCAGCTGGGGGATGACATCTCAGGGTCCCACAGCCCAGCCCCAGGGACTGACGAGCCAGGGCACAGCAGAGGCTCTTGCACAGCCAGGGGCTCTCCAACAGCACTTTGTCACCTGCCACCCCCTCCCACAGCACCAGAGTGAATCACTGAAATTGCTCATTGATCACAGAAATTCTGACAGCAGTTATTGCAGAGATTCGGACAAGCATGACTAGAATGGAAGACTCTTCCATCGTTCAGAGAGCCGAGAAAGCACGGAGAGCTGGAGGAGTCCAACCTCTGCCATCTCCACACTGCCGAGCTCACCTGGGAGTTGATTCCATGGCAAACCTCAGTTCCACCTGATTTTCAAAAATCTCTGCATTTTATGTATGGTCTCAACGTTATCCAAGGTACTCTCAAGAATTTAACAGACTGCTACCTGAGAGGTGTGAGCTGACAGGATTTAACCCTCCTGGCACAAAGCAGCAAGCACAGCACAGCTGACAACACTCAGCTCATGAGCAGAGCAGCATCCTTCCCTTTAAGGGCTGAGAGATGAATCAACCACGTGTCAGCCACCAGCACAACCTCCACCCAAACCCTCCTGCAAGACCCATCCTCCTCAGTCGCTGCCTTCGGTTAGGGCAGGGAGTCAAAAAGCACTTGTTTGACTAAAGATGGATGGTTTCTTAACATCCAGCAGCCTCCAGCACCCACTCTGTGCTTCAATAACAGCACTCACAGCTTCTCACATTTCTTCCTTCAGATCTGTAACACTCACAAAAACCAAGTGTCCTTCATCAGAATCCTGGTTCCCATTTTATGGTCCATTTCCTTCTCTCTTGCTGAAGCAGCAATGAAGCAAAGCTGTTGGGAATCTAGGGCTTTTCACATAAATAAATTCCAAGGAAGAGCCAGAGCTGTGCATCTTCCTAGGAACAACTCACACAGGACAGTTCCAACTGCACTAAAGGCAATCCATCTCCTTGAAACTCCTTCTGCATTCCTGCTGGAGGTTCCATCAGTGTACCAGCAATGACAGCGTCTGTTCTCTCGAGCACCCAGAGCTGATGTGTTTATTCCTCTGACTCACTACATGTCAAGTAACCCTGATTAGGAAACGGAGATAAACTTGACAGTAAAAACATTTTTCTTCCCTATGTATGAAGAAAAGCAGAGATTCTTTTCAGCAAGGACTACTCTTTACTTGTGCAAGTATGACTCTAATTTCTATTGCTAAGTTTTCTAATGAGATGATGCAGAAACTGACAAATTTGATCAAAATAATCTCTTTTAGGGCAATGAAATCAATTCTTTACACTTCACACAGAACTTTGCACATTAGTTTTGAAGACACTGGGCTCCCTGCAACTGATAAAAGAATTCTTCATTAAGGACAGCTGGCACAAATACTGCTCATCTTTCCCTCCTGGCCTGGCCAGAGAGCACAGGCAGATGAGGAACAGGAAACTGCTCATGGCAATGCTGCCTGAGCTCTGCCCCCCTGGGGTGGGGTGTGCCCCTCACCAGGGCACGGTGCGGGCACACATTAAAGCCTGGTCAGAAGTGCTGCTCTCCTTTTCACACAGAATAAAACATCAATGCCATAACGAAGCACAGGACATCTCCCCTTCCAGTGGGAGACAGGAGAGCCCACCCTCTGTACGGGAGGGAGCTGCATTCCCACACATCACCCCCTGAGCTCATCCTGCAAACACCCAGTGCTGAGCAGAGCATAAATGGGATCAGCACTCCACTCTGGCTGGAGTAACTCCCATTCCCTGCACACGCTGACCTTGGAGCACAGCTTTCCCTCTGATAAGTGCCACCAACATTACCATTTTCTTCCCCTCCAGGCCTGACTTAAGAAATGGGTTTGCACTTTGTGAAATGCTGAGAAGATTTAAGGTCGCATTTTCATAAACATCAAACTCCCCAAGGCTCAAAGTCACGTTAGAACATACTTGATCTTTCAAACACGCTGAGCTCTTCAACCCCTGGACTCTGGATTTGGTTTTTGGGAGGGCCAAGGCAACACAAAGCAGATGGGAAGGAGGGGGAAGACAGAAGATTGTCCTGTACCAACAGCACCTGGGCAGAAGCCAGCGATGGTGTTATGGTTTAAGGATGCTCGTCCCACGTGATGCTCTCGGGACAATCTGTGTCCCCTCAGCTTAGGGCACAGGCAGGCCCAGTGAGAGGCCCAGCCACAGGTGCCCAGCGCTGGACACCACACTGAGCATTTCCTGCGCTCCTCTCACGAGTCTGTCTCACTAAACCAGGCAGCAGGGAGCTTCCCACCCAAACTCAGAGAGAGGGAGCCCTGCACTGCTCCCTCCGCCAGGCCAGAACTGCGCTCCACAGCCCCTGATCTGACTCCCTGTGAGAAACTGATTGAACTCCACGGCACAAAAGGAAAGGTTTTTGAACTACTCTCACTGGTAAGATTTATACTGATCCATTAAAGCAGTCAAAAAAAATTAACATCTAAGATTCAATATCATAATGGATCCAAGTCAGCACTACTTGTTCCCTACAAAATTAGACATTAACAAAAAAAATAGTAATCTATTTATTACTAGGAAGAACCAGAATTCAAGCTGAAACAATGGAACTGTAGGATTTAAATTACTAAAATAAATCAATTAAATCTAGTAGTGGTCATATAGAAGATTACATCTATCTACATTCTGTAATCTTCATGAAAGAAAAATTCTCTCATTAAACAAAGCCATCAACTGAACTCTGCTTCCTGTCACTTATGAAGCCAAGAGTCTCACTGACTTCCAGCTCCAAGTTAATTACAGAGAAAAAGACGAAAGTGCTTTTGTCTCCTATAGATACAGAAATACCCCCAGAATTCCCAGCAAATCACTGAGTTCCTTCACATCAAAAGAAAACAGGTAATACAAGGACCTTCACGTATCTACTGTGGTGAGAGTTTACCAAGTCACATTTATTCTGTTGTTCCTGTCTTTAAGGGGATGTGAAGCTCAAAAATTAATTAAAAACAAACAGAAAAGCTGTTAAGAAACTGAGGTGAAAGCACACTCCATTACTCTCCTCACTCATGAAAACTCACATTTTTAGTCTCTCAATACCTACAATTTTCTTAGCCAATGACTTCATCAAGAGAATTCTCTTCCAAGGTGGCCATTATCACTGGACAAAAATCTTTCTGTTGAGGATTTCCCCTGCACACGGAGGAAGGATCACAGAAAATCTTTATTACCATTACTGCCCCCACAGAAGCCTGACACATCTGCTGCCTTCCTGCACCCTGGGAGAGGCTGTGGCTCACAGAGGAGCTCACCAGAACAGAACCAAAACAGGCTTGTCAAACCACCACATCACCCACGTGGACAGGAACCTGCAGCTAGGGCTCTGTAGGATTTTTCCAAAGTGTAAACATTTATCTTTGACCACGCTTCTGTGAAACCACCATTTTTCCCCTCAGTCGTCACACTGCTCCTCTCCATGGACTCCGAGTCTGGTCACACACAGTCACACCTTTCCAGCTGCCAAACCAGAGAGGCCAGCCATAAAACTCCATCAATACCTTGCAGAATTAAAGCTCTCCACTAGATCGTCTAACAGCCGGTTGTTTTTCAGGTCAGATTCCGAGACTGCCTATTAAAGAAAGAAAGAGAAAAAAAAAAAAAACCCTAAACAAACAAACATTCAGATACAGTGAAAACAGCAAGTGCCCAGAAAATGTTCAGTGATCAATAATTTGCTTCTTGGCTCAATGCCTCAACCACCCCCACTAGGGTGCTACAGGAATTAAGAAGCATAAGGGGTAAACATTTTTTCCCAAAAAATACATGAAAATAACTGCCTGAGAATTTAAGTCTGGGAGATTTAGGGTAATAGATAAAAACAAAGCATAAAGCTAAAGCAACGAAGCCCAGTGTGCCCAGGCTCCACCAATGGTTTGTTATAGCTCAGGTCTAATAATTTTGAAAACCTAACCAAGGATCTTCTGAAGGTGAAAAGAACCTCAAGCAACAAAGCATGAAAACTGATGAAGGGAAATATAATCTTCAGATTATGGAATGAAAATACGAATTATGAGATGCCTATGTGCATTCAATTCATTCTTTTTAAACAATTTCTGATGTTTATCTCTGCAACACTCTCTGCTCTTCTTTTTAACAAAACTTTTACGAGTTTCTAATCCCAATACTTGTAAGTTTTAAGCAGGCAGTAGTAAAATGTATTCCACTGAGTAGTCTCCACTTGTTTGATGTTTAAACTGGCAAAGATACAAATAGGTACATTTTCTAGTCTACAAAAAGTCTCATCTGTTTCATGCTTTAGAACACAGACCAAAATTACTTCTATTTTGCCACTATTCCTGAAGCACCACTCATTGTTTTTAGGCATTGCTTCTGAGGTCGATAAAACCCAATTGGCTTAAGGTGAAAAGTTCAATTAAGGCCTAGAAAAAACTGTATTTTGCTTTTTAATCAAAAAAAGGCTTTAAGTGAGACCGCAGAGCAGCCTCAGCCTGCTCCAGTGCTCTGCATCTTCAGCCTTGTGCTCATCCAAGCACCTCCTGTCCCCAGGGCAGAGCAGAGCCTCTCCTCCCCAAAGGCTGTGCAGCACAGCCACCTTTGGGTCCACAAGGTGTGTGGGCACCTGCAGACACTAGGAGAGATGAAATGAGGCCACTCACACATGGAAAATTAAGTATTTGTTTCAGTGCTCCTGGTTTAAATGGTGGTGTATTTTAACAAATGAATGTTAAATGTTTTGTGACAGAGACTGTACACGCCGCCCTGAGCCAAAGCCCAGGCTTGATGTACCATCCACTTCTGCTTGCACTGACAGAGGAGTGCCTCTGAAAAAGGAGAATTCCAGAAGCAGGAGCACCCCACTTTGCCCAAAGAGCTGCTCACCAAAACTAAAGGTGATAATATGTGATCAGAATTAATTATTTAGCATAGTCCAAAGGGAAAAGCTTCTGAGATCTGCCAAAAAATAAAAAACAAACTGAGGGGAAAAAAACAAACCAAAAACAGAAACACACTTACCACACAGCATGTTGGACACTGAGTTTTGTAGGACAAAAACTTGCGGATGCAAAGGGAACAATCTGGAAAAAGGAAATACATCATTTTGAAGCAGGCATTCTTCCAAATGCAGTTCCACATCTTTGCTTGGGTATTTCCTTATTGTACAATATGTGCAAATTATTCCACAATACACCAATATTGAAAATACACCATTTTTCCATGGAATTGAGATTATCACTGTTGCAAAAATATTTGTATTTTATGCAAACATGTCTCAACATCCAATATCAGCCCCTCTGTCTAAAGATGATGATTGTTTCCTTTTGCTTCCCAGTGCAAGACAAGCAGACCTCTGTCAGCCACCACCACTACAGCAGTGTTTGCACTGCTCGCTCCCTCGCCACGCTGGGTTTCTGACACGACTGATGTTGGATCACTTTCATCTTCCTGCACAGCCCCAGATAAACTCACAATCCCCTCTTTTTCCGGGGCTCCTCTATCCCTTTCCAAAACAATACCAGCTTGCTGTTGAAAGAAGAGGCTAAAGAGGAGGGGAGACAGCACAGAAATGGTGAGAGAGAGCTTAATGTCACCTCAGCACCACAGGATGAGGAGCCTCAATAGACTCTGTGGTAAAACATGCCATAAGCTTCATTTTGCTCCAGTAAATTTCTGAATCTGTTACACTTTGTCAACTTATCTGTGAGCTTTCACAGTCACTTAAGGATCTAAAAAGTCTCCAGGAAAAGACATTCACTCACTAGACCATTATGGACCAGAGTCTCAGCACTGAACACACGCAGCAGCAGCAGCTCCCGAAACAGATCTATGTTTCACAGACCTGCTGGGAATGCATCTGAAAAGCAGCAGAAGCATTAATTAATCCCAGAATGGTTTGGGTTGGGAGGGACCTTAAACCTTTTCTCATCGCACCCTCTGCCATGAGCAGGGACACCTTCCACCAGACCAAGCTGCTCCGAGCCCCATCCAACCTGCTCTGAGCACACCAACCACCACTTAAAAATGCAAATCCATCTAAATATTCAAAAATTACTACATATCTAGTAAAAAGTGCTACAGGGTGAGAAACCCACAAAGAAAAGAAAGAAACTCTACCATATGAATCCAAATGAAGTGGCAGATCCAGGCTGCCAGCAGCTGACACCTCGGCAGGTGCCAGGCCCCTGAGTGCAAGGATTGCTGCTTGGAGCCAGGGCAGCACAGCTCCCGTGGGGAGAGTGAACCACACAGCTCTCAGCCTGTCTGTCTGTGCTCTCCTGCCCACCTTGAGGCTATGCTGGCCTAAGGACCAAGCTCATCCTCCCAGATCCAAGAGTATAAGAAATCCCTGGGCCACATGTCACTCTGTCCGTATTAGAGAAGACATCTACCTTCAGATGCTTTTACTGTGTGAAAAAAAATCAACAGCACACCTCTTCTGGCAGTAATGACACAGTCCAAGCCACTGTGACAGTTAAATACCTACTGCCACATGAGCTGCTGGACACTCCCAGACACCCTAGCAGAAGCAGAGGAGGAATTTTACGTGGCTACAGGTGCAAACAGATTAGAGATGGCTAGAAGTCCTGAAATAGATCATTAAGAAAGTGAGAATCAGCAAGAAGTTTTGCAAGTAGACTTATTCCATTTTCATCCATTCACAATTGCTCATTAATGTCAAAAGGATTTTTGGCTCCAGTTGTCCAACCTCAGACAACTGAAGAGATTACGGAGACAAGAGAGAGGAAAATACTTCTTGGGCCTTCTACAGCTTGCAGGTGAAAGCAAATATGCAATCTGTTAAAAAAAGACTAGGTAGACAGATACTTTCCAAAGTTAAGGGCCTCTGAACCCCACTGTGCCACAGGCAGGCTGTACTACCAGCAGGTGTAAAGAATTTCCAGTTCTGTGCCTCCCCACACTGGTTTCAATGGTGACAGCTTTGCCAAGCTAAACAAAATTTCACTGCCAAACTACAACATCCCCCTTTCATGGAAGGAAGAGGAAGTGCTACAGTTTCTGAACCAAACAATTACAAGCATTTATTTTAATGTGAGGAAAGGCAACATACTTCCCCCCTAATCTAGCTTCAGCAAAAGGTGTGGGGCCAGGTTACAGCAGATAGTGCCTGAGGCAGACAGAGCAGCATGGGAAATTTTAGCTCATAATGCTCTTCACATACAACTTTGCATTTGTTCCACCCTCAAGATGTTAACAAAGATATTTAAATGAAGAATGTCAGATGCCATGTGTTTGTGCTGCAGCAGGAACTACACAAGGGAAGGTTCTGGCTGCTTTCCTCGCAAAGCTCCTCACAGCTTCCATCGCAAAGAGAATCACAGAACCCTAGAACGGTTTAGGTGGGAAGGGACCTCAAAGCTCATCCAGTCCCATCCCCTGCCATGGGCAGGGACATCTTCCACTGTCCCAGGCTGCTGCAAGCCCTGTCCCACTGGCCTTGGACCCTGCCAGGGATGGGGC
This sequence comes from Acanthiza pusilla, assembly GCA_036630365.1. Lineage (NCBI taxonomy): Eukaryota > Metazoa > Chordata > Aves > Passeriformes > Acanthizidae > Acanthiza > Acanthiza pusilla. The sequence goes on along the minus strand of JAXCHO010000001.1, from coordinate 634,767 downwards.
AGCCACAGCTTGTGAGCAACCCGTGCCAGGGCCTCACCAGCCTCACAAGAAGAGTTTCTTCTGACTCTCTAATCTCACCATGTCCCCTGTCAGGGGGAAGCCATGCCCCCTTGTCCTGGTACTCCAGGCCCTTGTAAATAGCTTCTCTCCATCTTTCCTGCAGGTTCCCATGCAGGCACTGAAGATAACCCTCCACAACCTTCTCTCTGCCGGGCTGAGCAGTCCCAGCTCGCCCAGCCTTTTCTCACAGTTCATACCCAGAACCTGACACACAACAGAGCGGGAGTGGCCAAGCCCCACAAGAGCAACCACCGCCGCCGCGGGACTCACAGCTGTGCGAGCACTGCGGGATGATCACGGCGATGCTGAAGTAATCGAAGCAAATCCCACAGCGCAGCAAGTCATCCACGGCCTGCAACGAGAGCGGGGTGAGCCACGGGCACGGGCACGGCACGGGCACGGCCCCGGCGGGGGTGCCCCGGCCCTGGGGCTCGCCGTGCCAGGGGCCGCTCACGGATGCTCGGGCCGATGCTCGGGCGGATGCTCGGGCGGATGCCCGGGCCGATGCTCGGCCGGGCGGGCGCAGGCTGCGAGGGCCGCCCCGCTGCCCCGCGCGCCCCACCGGAGCGGGGCCGCTCTGGGGCCACCCGGAGCCCCCGCCCGCCCTCCCGGTCTGCGGCGCCGCCGCTGCACGCACCTTCAGCGGGGCCAGGCTGGGCGGCCAGCGCGGCTCGAGCAGCGGCAGCGCCAGGGCCATGGCCATGTCCCGGCCCGGTCCCGCTCCCGCTCCCGGTCCCGGTCCCGCCCCGCGCCGCTCCGAGCGGGCGGCGGCTCCGGATCCGCGCGCTCACCCCGCGCGCCACCGCCCGCGCTTCCGGCCGCGCTTCCGGGGGCGGCCGCGAACTGCCGGGAGCGGGGAACTGCCGGGAACTACCGGGAACTACTGGGAACGGGGAACTACCGGGAACGGGGAACTACCGGGAGCCACCGGGAGCGGGGAACTGCTGGGAACGGGGAACTGCCGGGAACGGGGAACTGCCGGGAACGGGGAACTACCGGGAACGGGGAACTACCGGGAACGGGAAACTATCGGGAACCACCGGGAACGGGGAACTATCGGGAACTACCGGGAGCGGGGAACTACCGGGAACTACCGGGAACGGGGAACTGCCGGGAGCTACCGGGAACGGGGAACTACCGGGGGCTACCGGGGAACTACTGGGAACTACCGGGAGCGGGGAGCGGGCTGGGGCTGCGACTCCTCCCCGGCGCCGCCGCTCGTTCCCGGCCCGTGTGCGGTGCCCCCGCTGGTCCCCGGTCCCTCCCGGCGGAGCCGCTGCCCGACAGACGGCCCCGGCCCCGGGAAGGGGCCGCAGGAGCGGGACCTGTCCGTCCATCCGCACGGAGCCGGCACAGCCTGCTTCGGTGCCTTATCAAAGGGCGGAGTTGTGTCACAGCTACAAAACGTTCCGTGTTCGGTTTCTAACGAAGGCTAATTGAACAGCTGCTCGGGCAGTTCCAAAATCCTGTGCCTAACATTAGCAGGGCAGAGCCCGCAGCACTGCACAGCCTCCCGCGGGGAGCGAGGGCAGCTCCGCTCGCTGCTGCCCGGGGATGCCACGGCATTTACAGCACTGCCATCGCTGCTTTGCGAGGGTGCGAAACGACACCGAGTGTCCGAGTGATCCCAGCGGATGGACGCGCGAGTCCTCATCCGTATCATGCAGATTAGATTAATTTAAAACCCGTCTAACGTGTCGGTGGCATCAGCAAACACGCTGAGCCAGCGCCCTGCCCTGCCGTGCCGCTCCCCGCGCTGCGCTCTGCCAGGTGCGTGTCACCGCTCCGCCCGGTGCGTGTCACCGCTCCGCCTAGGTGCGTGTCACCGCTCCGCCCGGTGCGTGTCACCGCTCCGCCCAGGTGCGTGTCACCGCTCCGCCAGGTGCGTGTCACCGCTCCGCCTAGGTGCGTGTCACCGCTCTGCCAGGTGCGTGTCACCGCTCCGCCCAGGTGCGTGTCACCGCTCCGCCAGGTGCGTGTCACCGCTCCGCCCAGGTGCGTGTCACCGCTCCGCCAGGTGCGTGTCACCGCTCCGCCTAGGTGCGTGTCACCGCTCCGCCCGGTGCGTGTCACCGCTCTGCCCAGGTGCGTGTCACCGCTCCGCCAGGTGCGTGTCGCCGCTCTGCCCGGTGCGTGTCACCGCTCCGCCATGGGGACAGCCTTCCTTGCCGCGTTGCCATGGCAATGGCAGCATCGCATCACCTCTGCCCCGATCAGGGCACGGCCCCATCGGCCTCCTGATTCCACAGAGGGGACAGCAAAACCCAGGCTAAAAATGCACGGCCTGATGGCTGAAACCCACCAAAACGGCAGGCAGTGATCAGAGCTGAGTGCTCCCATGGGCAGTCAGGAGATGTAATAAATGCCATGGAGTTTGGGGAAAATGAACGCATTGCCCAAGTCATGTAGGATAAAATGGCAAAGCAAGCTGCAGTGTCTGTCTGCAGCTGTGGTTGCAGAGGGCAGGTGCTGCCCCACGCACTCAGGGCTCCCTGAGAGCCCTCCCGCCTGCTCGATGGAGCCTGCTGGAGCGTGTCCCCGGAGCAGCTCGGCCCCACGGAGCGCTGGAGTGAGGACAGCGATCCTTCTCCATAGGGATGCTTCCCGCTGTGCTGTTGGCACTCTGGGCTTTAGTGCAGCAGGACTAAACTGCTTTATCTTGCTGAACAACCAAATTACAGCTTGTTGTTATACACAGAACACCAAAACAGAGAACGTATCTCCTCCCAAGCCCCTGAAACACTCATTTAAATTAAAACACCACGAGGCCCCAACTGCATTTTCATAAACTTGTTGCCCCGTTCTGTTAGCAGAGAAATGTATGGAAAGCTTAGTAAGAGGTGGAGCAGCCTGACACAAAGCAAATCTCCAAAAGCTACTGATTTTCACTTGTGCTGTTGAGACAAAATATTTAAGTGGAGTTTTACACAATCCCCAGCTGGCTGTGCACAACTTAATAATGTAAAGAGCATTTGTTCCCCCGTGGTGCTCAGCGCCACGTGCAGAGCTGCTGTTTTCCTCTGTGCCCCAACAGACAAACAGCTCATCCTCAGCTGCCCTTAGCACATGGATCCTGAAACTAAAAACTAACACTCCACCAAGGTGTGCCTCACATGTCTGTGTGCCACTGGACACTCTTCATTATAGATGTACAACTGCACCACAGAAAAAAGCCTCTGGGACGCCGGCATGTAGGCTGGATGAAAAATCAGCAGAAGAACACACTGTGCTTCAAAAGAAAATATCAAACCCCAAACTAGAGAACATTTTGAGTTAATTGTTTCTAAGTATTTTTAGAGATTCCTTAATATTTAAAGCAGTCGAAAGTTTCTCAACATGTCATTCCCAACTGGAAACGAGAAGAACCTGAAACCACAGGTAAGATTGTTCAGAAATTTTTAACACTGACCTTGCTCTGCCCTTGTGTTAAAGTTTGCAGCCATTTATTGATTTCTACAGGCCTAAATTTAGTCTGATGTTGAGACTTTTGGAACAAAAAGATCCCACATTTAACCGTGGTTTAACCCCAGTCAGCATCCAAGCCCCATGCAGCCACTCGCTCACTCCCCCACCAGTGGGGCTGGGAAGAGAATCAGAAGAGTGAAAGTGAGAAAACTCATGCATTGAAATAAAGACAGTTTAATAGGTGAAGCAAAAGCCACACACACAAGCAAAGCAAAGGAATTCGTTCCCTACCTTCCCTGGGCAGTCAGTGCTCAGCCATCTCCAGGGCAGCAGGGCTCCAACACATGCAGCAGTTACTTGGGAACACAAACTCCAATGGCCTTGTGCACTGAGCATGATGTTACACGGGCTGGAATGTCCCTTGGGGCAGGTGGGATCACCTGTCCTGGCTGCTTCCTCTCCCACCCTCCCATGCACTCCCAGCTTCCTTGCCCCCGTGGCAGTATGAGGAGCAGGAAAAGCCTTGGTTCTGTGTGAGCCCTGCTCAGCAACAGCCAGAACACTTCTGTTATAATCACTGTGTTCAGCACAAATCCCAGGCACAGCCCCACACCAGCCTCTGGGAAGAAAAGGAACTCTACCCCAGCCAAAAGCAGCATGACCAGGTGCAGGAATGGAGCAGCCAGAGGACGTCCCGTGAAGTATCAGAGCCCCTGCAAGGGAGTGTGGGGTCAGTCCTGCAGTGTCTGCTGCTTTTTTGCACTGCAATATTCAAAGACAACAAACTGCAGAGGCAAACTCAGAGGTGCTGGTTTTTCTTTCCATTAGTTTTTGCTAAAAGCCTCTGTTTTAACCATGGTGCCACCACCCCACTGCTGTTTCCTTGGCAAGCCAAGCACAGCAGCCTCGTGTGTAGCCAGTGATGCTGAGAACTTCAGTCACAGCCTTCCAAGCACCAAAGACCGCAGGGAAATGCTAACAACCATCGTTAGTCAAAATGTTCCCAGCCCATGTGCTGAAGCAAGATTATCACCCTAGCAGAGGCTGTGCTGGCAGGTACCTCACACCCAACCTTTGCTGCTTCAGCTGTGCCACAGCTCCTCAAGTATCTGGTCATTTCACACAGAAATTGCTTGAAAGCACAAATTAAATCCTTTTTTTTTTTATTTTAGGCCAACAAAAATCAGCAAAAAGCATCTTAACAGTTTTACAGAGCAGTGTGGAAAGCTCCATGAAAATGCCATGAGAGTTAGCAGCCGAAGGAGCCAGAATAATATTTAAACTTTCTCCTGAAGTGCTTTAAGATGGACATGATGAGTAAAATCACTCTGGGCATTTCAGAGTAAACCAGTGCTGATTGAGTTGGGCCTGACCTGAGGGCAAGACGAAAAGACAGTGCCAGACAGTGTCCAGCAGCCTGGGGAGAGGGAGCAGCAGATGAACCGCGTGGCCCTGGCCTGGGACAGGGACACAAAGGCAAAGAGTGAGCCAGCAGGGAATTGGCGTTTGCTGGTTTTGGCCTTCTGCCAAAGCAACATGTTCACGTTTCAGAGGCATTGTTTCGCACATGCAGATACCTCCCATTCGGACACTGATGCTGATCCAAAAAATGTTATAAAAATCATGAGTAATCTCACTAGCTCCGAATTACTCCAGTATAAAAACTTCCACACGGATAATCCATGCACAGTTAGACACAGTGGTAGGTTTGTAATCCCTTCCATTATCTTTTATTGTCTCCCAACAGTGTATTCCATTGCCAGCTTTGTGGCTTAGAGTTGCTCTTTGGTTGTTTGGTTCTTAACCTAGGTGCAATTCCCTTCCTCCTTCCCCACCACCAGAAAAAAAACAAAAAAACAACAAAAAAAAAGCTGAACTAAATTAATTCAGCTGCTTACAGAAACATGAGGTTGCTGAGCATTAATACAAGAGTTTCTTAGTCGATATTCCAGCTCTCCTGCACAGATTTAGCCTTTTTCAGCTGAAGGATTTGGGAGCAGAGTTTGGATACAAATTGTTCCCAGTCCCTTGTGCCATATAGCTCTGATTTGCCACCAAAATGCCCATCACTGGGACTTCATTCCTTTGCTAAAAATTCTTTGGCTGTTCTGCTGCTGTATTTATCACTTCATTGCTGCATTCCCCTGTTCCTAAACATTAAGCAGTTCCCAGGCTTTGCAATGCAAGAGTAGCACACCTCCCTCCACTCCATCTCTACGCCAGGGTAAGACATTCCCCAAATATGCCCCTGCTCCAATGAAGGTTCATTTATCCTCCCCCTTAATTACTGGGAAGTGCAAGAGGTGCTGGACAGCTAGCTAGCTCCTCAGGGGTTTCTGGCCCCCCTCGAGCACTTCCCAACTCTGGTTTAATTAAGAGCACAGCTTTCACCACCAATGTTTTGCCATGGATTATGAACTTGTGCCCCTGGACTCTCTGCCCCGAGGTGCCCGAGGGCAGGGATCCATCCTGCCTCCCACCAGCCCTGTCCTGCCCATCAGTGCTCTCCAGCAGTCCCAGTGCTTCTAGCACTGTCTCGCCAGGATGCTGATGCATCCCAGGAGCCACTGGAGCTGCATTTCCCTGGATCATGGGGATTCAGCAGAGTCTCTGGCTGCTCCTCGTGCCACTGCTCCTTGTGTCACCTACAGCTCAGCTCGCTCTGCATTTCCCTGGTGAGCTGCCGCTCATCAAATAAACGAGGGTAAAACACTCAAAACGAGAACGATCAAGAGGCAATTTTGGCTCCTGCTTAGCTTAGCCTGTTTATGCCTGGATTTATGTGCCAGAGTGAGACTAAACAGAGGGAGAAGGAGCCGTGTGTCATGAGAACACCTGCAAAAAACAGCTCCAGCCTTTCCATGATGCACCAGCCTGCTCTGGTAGTGCACAAACCACTGCTGACAAGTCTGGGGTGAGATGCCTGCTGGGATCGATGCCAATGGTGAAAAACAGAACCCCTCGAGTGTTGGCAGCTGAAAAACTAGGTAATTACCTAATTGACTCCATGATTTCCACCTTGGAGCAGCAGCTTGCAGCACTCAGGCTAAAAGCAGAAGCCCATTAGTAATTCTGGCAGCAGTTAATGTCCCAGACCACGGAAAGCAGAACCCAGAGCGTGTCCTGGTGCAGTATTTGGAAGCTGAGAGGTACCTTTTATCCATCCCTCTGCCAGCAGCGCTGCTCCTCCTGCTCTGCCCAGAGACACAGACCCACAGGGTCCAGAACGGTGAGATCCACACAGGGAAACCAGAACAAAACTCAAGACATATCAATAAAAATTCAGCACAGAAGTGAGTTAGCCCAGTCCCCCACTGGGTGGTACTGGGCAGACTGGCAACCACAGGGCTCCCACTGGGGCGTGGGGAGGTCGGGACCTTGGGATGGGCAGGGAGCACCAGATTCACCCAAGGTTTAAATTGGAAGCAGGAGGCAAACAAGTGAGCAAAGTTATAAAGATGCTGCAGAGTAACACTGCCAGACTGGGGAAGCTCTGTGGGAATAAAGCCACGTCTGGGGCCTGCTTTAGCTATCAGATCTGTAAAACATTTCCTTGCACTCCTTGTCAGACAGACCAGCCCTCACCAGCACACGTTCTCACACCAAAGGGATGCAGAGCCTGGGATCTGTCACTGCACTTGCTGCCATTAGCCCTGCCCAGGGGAAGGCACCAGCACCACAGGGTCAGGCAGGGTGGTCTGGAGGGGACAGCAGTGTCACTGGAGGCTGCCACAGTGGGCACACCCACAGCCCAAAACTCGGCTAATTCAGCTGTCAGCACTGTACATCAATAACCTCTGTTTAAAACACAGGTAATTGTCCAGTCCAGCTGACTTTGGCAGGAATAAATCCACCCTGGCACCAGCCAGGCCGGGGACAATGAGTTTGGGCTTTGCTGCTGTCAGCTCACGGCAGCAGTGCCACAGGGCCAGGATCAGCTGGATCCAAAGCCATGAGCAAACAGCGCCAGGGAAGGGGTGGCTGAACACAAGGCTTGTCCCCAAAAGCCCTATGAACAATGTATAATGTCTTACAGGAAACAATCATTTATAGAATTCCCATGGACTTCAGTTGCCACACCAGGGAGGAGGGAAGGCATTAGTCATGCACTAGCAGATGTTTTGGCTTGTGTAAGATCTGGGGTTTTTCTTTCTTTCTTTTAAGAAAAGGGCTGCATGTCACCCTAGAGCCTTCTTGAGAACCTCCTCACCCTGGGCCATTGCCACAGCCCCACAAGCCCAGCGCTGCCCTGCTCTGCCAGCTTCAGCACTTGCCCAGTCATTGCTAAATACATTATTTTTATAAAGGCTCTTTGGAAGGCGGTGAGGAAAAAAATGGATGCAACAACAGTTAAAAGACAGGAATTCAACAAAAGTTTCATTAGTCTACAGCAGCATGTAGGGGGTGGATAATGCTGCCAAGGACAGTTAGTTCTTGTCAGCTGAGACACACCAAGGAGGGAAACAAGCTCGTTAGCTTTGAGCAGGATAGGAAGGCTGGGCTGGTGACCAGTACTGGTGACAGCCCTTTCCTGGGGAATGTCACAGGTAGCACAGGGCTCTCACCAGGCTGCAGAACCCACCCAGTCCCATCACTGCCTCAGAGACCACACGAGCTCCCTGGAAGAGCAGCCAAAGATCTGCACCAGCTCCCAGCCAAGCTCATGCTCATCGTCATTTCCAAGTGCCCCAGGCAGCTGGGTATCTTAATTAAGAAATTTATCTTCATTAGATAGAACCGGACACATTTGCATGTCCAGAGATGAGTCTCAGGCTGATGGGGCTGGGGTAGAATTAAGAGCTCTCAGAGGGTGTCTGGCCTTTGGATGCTGTCAGGAGGGTGTTATTAGATTTAAAGGTCTGGATAAGCTTTGCTCCAGAGCCAAAGCTTTGTTTCCAACACACAAACCTCCACTGATTTTGCAGCATCAAGGACTCCAAACGCAAGTCTCTGGAAGATTCCTGGGGAGGGAAGAGGCATCTCTGTGGAACAGAGCAAGGCTGGTTTACCTGCAATGCTTATGCTGATCTGATGCACGAGATATATTTAAAATCCAGCAAATTGCACTTTTATCTCAGGAAACACTTAAACCAAAATGCTTCAGCAGCTGCTGCCCTCCACCCCACAAGCAAGGGAAGTGATCCCAAAGGGCAGCAGGAATGTGGTGCTGTTTTCCAGCTGAGCTATGATGAAAAAAAGGTTTCCAACTGCTGCACAGTGTTTACAGAAGATAGACAATGCTGCCGTCTCTAAGGCCTGCTAAAGTCTGGTTTCCAGTATTTCTATAGTGACGCTGTAGGTGTATATTAAGAGGAAATTTTAAAGGTATCAAAAGTTGGGGAAATACTCTGATTTTCATTGTGTGCCTGCAGCCAGCTCGGGCACAGGATAGAGCACAACTTCCCCGAGGGAGTGGCACACCCAGGCTGGGCTGCTCCAGGTCCTGCTGGAGCCCAGAGGTGCAGGGGGCCCTGGGAACACTCCAGACACCAACCACACAGCACTGGGGAGCCAAGGACAGGGCTGCATTCCAGGGCCATGGGGACATTGCTCTGGCTCGTGCTGGAGCAGGGAGGGAAACATTCAGAGAAAATTATTACAATTGAAACCAAGCTCAGAATGCACCAAAATCCAGCATGTCCCCCAGCAGCCCTGGCTGGTGGCAGCCCTGTCCCCCCTCAGCTGATGAGCTATCGCTGGGCAGGGCCAGGGGAACTGATGTCTGGAAAACAGTTTGGCAGTTTCAAGAATCAATCTCATCTGGCAAGTGTTTTCTCCTCTCTGCAGGAAATTAAACATATGTCTCCAAACACGTGTGCCTCCATGCAGGAAAATCTCTGCCACGTGCCGGGGGCTGCGGCTGCTCCTGCTGCCCTGCCCGGGGCTGAGCTGCTGGGCAGCCCCAGGCACCACGAGTGCCACGGGCAGGGGAGACCGGGCAGGAAAAAGGGCACCTAATGGCCCAACTCGGGCACGGTGCAGCCCCGAGTGAGGAGGGTACAACAAACATACACCCTTAGCAATTCATACACACCCTCAGCCACAAAGCCAATGCAACACAGCATCTCTCCAATGTTCACAAGACTGGGGAGCTCCAGGCAAGTCAGAGCTGCTGCCCAAAGGGGCCCACAGCCATACCTGAGCTGAAACAGCAAAAGAGCTGCAAAATCCCTCTGAACTGGGACTCCCTGGGGTGGCCCAGATCATCCCACATGGCCCTGACTCTCACTGGGAAGGAAAGCTCCTCCCTGCACCCTGGGCTCAATGCTGGCATCCCAGCGGGGCCTGTGACTGTGCCATTCCCAGGGCAGAGCCATTCCCAGGGCAGAGCCATTCCCAGGGCAGAGCCATTCCCAGGGCAGAGCCATTCCCAGGGCAGAGCCATTCCCAGGGCAGAGCCATTCCCAGGGCAGAGCCATTCCCAGGGCAGTCGGACTCAGAGACCACTGGAGGGACAGGGTGGCCATGCACAGCCCCTGACATGAGCTCATGACATGCTCTGGGCACCCCACAGCACAGTGCTCTGTTTTAGTTTTAAACATGGAACAAAAATCTTTACCTCATTTGCTAAAAGCATTTTAATGTCTTTGCACAGGAAAAAAAAAGATACTAAAACATATTAATAATTTGGATTATTTGATTCAGTCAGCAGGACTGAGAGCACTTGCTTCACTTCAAGTCCAGGTTCAAAGCACTAATCATTAAGTTCTGCATCATTTCCTTTACATTTAATTTCTATGCTATTTTTTCATTCATTATCTATGAGTGTGACAGGTGCCAGGGTGCCCTTAGGTGCCCCTTGGAGCACACAGAGTGAATGGCTCTTGGATCCATCCAAGTATTGAACTGCTGGACCCATCCAAGTTAAAGCAAGTCACCCACAAAGCATTTGTTGTCAGTCAGCTACCCCAGAGAGGACTGGAGGAAGCTGAGAGTTCATTTCAGTGCCTCAGAGGGGTGCAGTGTTAAATAAAGTCCCAGTGAGGCACAGCCACAATCCAGCACTGTCCTGCTCTGCCCCAGCAGCATCAGCCCAGGAGACTCCCAGAGCTAAAAGCAAGTGCTGTGCTGTTTCTCCACACCAATGGAGAGCAGGGCTAGCTGGGACAGTATCTGCCACCCAGCCCTCTCTGTCTGCCTCTGGGTTTGCACTTAGGCAGTTTTTCATTTGACAAGATTCCTTGCCTTCATCCCATCCCAGCTGCGTTCATCCTGCCGTGTACCACAGGGGTGCAGCTCATCTGGGGAGAAGTCAGTGCTGCACAAGGAAACGCCACTTATCCAGAAGAAGAAAACCAGAGTCACTGAGAAGGAATCCTTGGGAGCTGCTGCTTCCCCAGGGACTCTTGTCCAAAGCCCAGGCAGGCCCTGCTGAGGACCTCGGGCACTGCCATGTGCTCCCTGCGGCACTGCGGCTGCTCTGCTCAGCCCCGAGCCAGCCCCAGCCCTGCTCCACAGCAGTGCTCTCAGCAAGCTCTCCACGAAAACAATCACACCGCAGAGCTGGCCTGCTCCAATGAACACATTTCACCCTGTGACAGGCTGCACTTCGGACCCACAAAGCCATACACAGCACAGCTTTGTCAGGAGTCTCATATTCACCTCAGAGAGGCTCAGAGAGGCAGACACAGTCATGATTTTACCTCCTCCTCTTTTTTATCACCTGGCTCATGTCTGGAGTCCCATGGTATCTTCCAGCAAGACCCACCCTGCATCCACCTTGCAGAGCCCCGGGACAGCCTCTGCTCAGAGGGGACGGCCAGGCTCCACAGCCCCTGCTCCGTGCCCTGCAGCCCAGGGCAGAGCCCCGAACGGCTCAGAGGGACTGGGCACAGCCTGACCTGCCCAGCGCTCCTGTGTGCTTGCAGGGCCCTGCAGGCACCTGCAGCCACAGCTCCCGAGCCCAAACGCCACGGTGCCCCGAAGGGCAGGCAGGGAACAGAGCAGCTGCCCAGCATTGCTGCAACGCGCAGACTAGGAAATGCCTGCACACACTCACCAGTTTAAAGGTAGTTTAAACTTCAGAAGGAAATGAGCACACGTGTCAGTGCGCTCTAGGGTGGAAAGGTAATTTAAATGCAAATGCTGCATTCGGCCCATGGAAATTAATAAATACATTCAATTTATTGTTCGCATTTAGAGTTAATGATTATTACACCTCAGCAGGGTAACCGGACCCTCTGGAGAGAAACAGTTCAGGTATTAATTTCGTTCAGTCGGCCAGTGACAGCCCGTGAAGCACCTTCCCCGGAGCCACGGCGGTGCCCCGAGCGGGGGGAGCGGCCGGGCACGGAAAGGGGGGCCAGGCAGGGAAAAGGGGGCCGGGAGGGGAAAGGGAAAAGGGCCGGGAAGGGAAGGGAAAAGGGCCGGGAAGGGAAAGGGAAAAGGGCCGGGAAGGGAAAGGGAAAAGGGCCGGGAAGGGAAAGGGAAAAGGGCCGGGAAGGGAAATGGAACAGGGCCGGGAAGGGAAAGGGAAAAGGGCCGGGAAGGGAAATGGAAAAGGGCTGGGAGGGGAAAGGGAAAAGGGCCGGGAAGGGAAAGGGAAAAGGGCCGGGAGGGGAAAGGGAAAAGGGCCGGGAGGGGAAAGGGAAAAGGGCCGGGAGGGGAAAGGGAAAAGGGCCGGGAGGGGAAAGGGAAAGGGGCCGGGAAGGGAAAGGGAAAAGGGCCGGGAAGGGAAATGGAACAGGGTCGGGAAGGGAAATGGAAAAGGGCCGGGAAGGGAAAGGGGAAAGGGCCGGGAAGGGAAATGGAAAAGGGTCGGGAAGGGAAAGGGAAAAGGGTCGGGAAGGGAAAGGGAAAAGGGCCGGGAAGGGAAAGGGAAAAGGGTCGGGAAGGGAAAGGGAAAAGGGCCGGGAAGGGAAAGGGAAAGGGGCCGGGAAGGGAAAGGGAAAAGGGTCGGGAAGGGAAAGGGAAAAGGGCCGGGAGGGGAAAGGGAAAGGGGCCGGGAAGGGAAAGGGAAAAGGGTCGGGAGGGGAAAGGGAAAGGGGCCGGGAAGGGAAAGGGAAAAGGGTCGGGAGGGGAAAGGGAAAGGGGCCGGGAAGGGAAAGGGAAAAGGGTCGGGAGGGGAAAGGGAAAGGGGCCGGGAAGAGGCCCTCAGCCCGGCCGGGCCCGGGGCGCTGCTGCCCCCTGCTGGCGGCGGGCGGACACCGCGGGGACACCGCGGGGACACCTCGGGCCCGGCCCGGCACGATAGAGACACCGAGCACAGCTGGGGCACACCGGGCACGCCTGTCACACACCCCGCAGGCGTGTCACACACCCCGCGCAAGCGTCACACACAGCTGGCACACCTGGCGCACACCTGGCACCCTCAAGGGCCTGGCCAGGGCCAGTTCCTCTGCTGCCCAGGGACCTGCTGCAGCCATCCCCGGGAGGTGCCCGGGAGCCTCCCGGCCCGGGGCGCTCCCACCGGCGGGTGCCGGGCCGTGCCAGAACCGGGCCGTGCTGGTACCGGTGCTGGGGAGAGGGCAGTGACCGGTACAGGCCGGGCAAACCTGGAGCCCAGCGTGCACTCACCTGCGCTGAGGCTGAGCCCAGAACTGTGCCCGCTAACCGTGTCTGAGGAGGGTCACTAAGGACGGGCGAGCTCCAGCTGCAGCTCAGCCAGTCCCCCCCTGCTCACGGCCCGCACAAACCCTGCCCAAGCACCGCCAGCTGCCTCTGCAGCTGCCCTGCCTCAAGGACGGATGGTGGATGGAGTCGGGGAGGTCTCTGCCTCTCCACGCTGCCACGATGGGGGGAAAGTGACGCCACGAACAGAAGCAGCAGAAAAAAAACAATGAGAAAAGACATAACCCAGCCCGAGTCAGCGTCCAGCACAGTTCGTTGCAGCTCGGGTGCGAAGGGCTCTGGGGCTGTCTGTTTAGAATGGAAGTTTTTTATCCCCTCAGCAGCGATAAACAGCACCCAGAGCCCAGCTGTAGGGGCAGGAGAAGGTGTCTGTGCTGCCCAGGGCAGGGCAGGATGCTGTGGGTGCAGGAGGGCTCTGCACCTCGACAGCCCATGCAGACACCTGGAGGGACAGGGGCCAAGGCTCTCCCATGTTCCCAGGCTGCAGCACCACGGAGGGGGCTGGCAAGGCTGGGCAGGGCACCTCCATGGCAGGACACCAGACACACCACGGAGGCAAGCAGAGCACTGAGGAGGCTGCCATGGACGAGGTCCTCTTGTCCTCTTTTTCTCATGTCACTGAGCTGGCTCTAACTGATTCTGTAAAAGCCAAGGCACACAGTCCCAAGGGCTGCGGTGCCCCTTGGGGACCCACTGCCACCGCAGGAAGGGGCTTGGTGTGTCCCCTTGGCTGTGCTACCACTCACCCCTACGCTCCTTCCCTTTGGGAGATCATTACTCTTGCCCCGTTTGCCACAGAGCAAGCACTAAATAACCACTGCTTAAAGCTGATTTGACATCTGCTTTTGTCTGCCTTCATTTGTGCACTGTGAGCACAGTCCCCTTCCTGGGGCAGAGGGTGACATGTCCTGTGTGGCAGGGCAGGGGGCTGCTCCCATTGGGGGACATCGTGGCTGGCAAAGACCAGCACAGGTCCTGCCGCCTCACTGGAAATGGGAAAATCCCTTTGGGGTGGTGGGTGGGCTTACTGAACTACATCCTTCCTTCCTGTGTTTGCACTACATGCCCCGAGCTGAGAGCAAAGAGCCCATCTGTGGTCTCCAGGACCCACCCAAACACAACCGCAGCCATTGAGCGTCCGTGGGATGAGGTGTGGGGAAGAAGCACAGGCAAGAGGCAGCAAATCTTCTGAAACCACAATGTTTTTTGAGAAAAGTTAAGCAGTTTATTCAACGGGATGAGTCCACACCCAACCAGTGGCTTCATCTACATGGCATCACCAGCACACACGAGGATCCACTCAGACACTCTAGCTGACGGCATCTCACCATACATTACAGAGACAACACCAGAGGAGGAGGAGGAGGAGAAGGATGACCGGTACAATGGGCAGCAGCCAGGGTTTCCCATGGCTTCCCGGCATGACCAACCCCATCCCCACCAGACCTCGCAGCCCAGCCACGCGAAGCAAATCAGACTCGGGACATCTACTGCCGCCCCGCGAGAACCACAACACTGCTAGTTAAACACACCCAGGGATACAAAAATGACCTACCAGGGGACTTCAGCCTAAGGAACAAAGTGCACTGTCATCGCCGCCCCAGGCCCGCGCGCTCTCGTCGCTGAGGGTCTGTCCAGGAAGGGCCACAGTGCCATCACGTCCCCTCAGCACCATCGCAGGCCACGCTGCGCCCCGGGGGCCACAGTGCCCTGGCACCAGGGCTGGACAGGGCAGGGCCACGGGAGCTGAGCTGAGCTGAGCGCTCGCTCTGCACAGCAGAGAACAGCTGCCCCGTGCAGCCACCCTCCACGGGCTGGGGGTCCCGGGGGCAGGAACACGCCCCACCCTGCTCCTGGCGGCTCGGCCGTGGGGTGTCACAGTGGAACTCTGTGAACTCTGAAGCCCACACACAGTCTGTCCCCTCAGGGAGGTACCAAGGATTGGGGTCAGTCACTCACAAACCACGAGCAGATTCCAGTTATGATGCTCCTACAATGGATGTGGTTCAATTTTATGCCAAGTTCGCCTACAGAAAAATACATTTCTTCCCTTAAATTTACAGTAGTTAAAACTACACTTGGAATACCATATTACAAAGGGGGAGTTTATTCTCCAACAAAAAGTCTTGGTTCCCTTTTCATTAAACAGAAAAATGGAAGGACTTTAAAGCAATCACCCCCAGTACAACACAACTGCCCAGATGAACCCATGTGTGTACAGCTCCCAGGCCTGAACTCCAACCATTTGTTCTGGTGCTCAAAAAGGCACTTAAAGATAAGAAAACAACTGTATTAAAAACCCACAACAAAACAAAACAAAGGAAAACAAAAGGCAATAATTTAATAGAAAGACACTGGAACTTGTACCGTATCTTCAAAAGTAAGAAGGGAGGAAATAAAACCCCTAATGAAGATGGGTTTGCTCTCAAGTCATCTCAGAAATCATATAAAAAACAGAGAACTGGCAAAGTGAACGTTCTCCAGGAACTAAATGGAAACAAAAATAATAATTACTGGCAATGGATACACAGCACTCGTGCCAAATGGGTCCTTCCCTCCCCAGCACAGGTCTGTGACCAGCCCAGCATGGCACAACATCTGCTGCCATTGCGCCAGGCCAAGCAGTGGCCAGAGGCCGTGCCAGGAAAGGGGCATAATGGAGAAATAAACACCAACATGAACCAATTGTGGTCATTACAAATGCCAAGGACGTTCACAGACAAGCACACACACCGTCTGCCCTGCCAGCATGACAGGGAGGGACATGGGCAGAGCTGCTCCCCATGGGCTCTGCGAGGGGTGCCAGCGGCTTCACTTCCCTTCGGGATTACTATTATTATTACTGGGTTTATTTTTACATCGAGCTACCTACTAAGTGCAAAGATTTGGTGAGTGGCATTGGCTTTTATCTAATCTTAGCCTATTTTTGTACAGTTTACAGGTTAACAGTTACTTTCGAGCAGTTAAGCAAGTACAGCAATATATACAGGGCTGGCAGAGCGGGGCATGAGGGGACACGTGCGATGGGCACGGGACAGGCACCAGCCAGTCCCAACAGTCTGCGACGTCAGCTCCGTGCCCCGTGCAGAGGTGCAGGTGTGGAGGTGCAGCTGTGAAAGTACAAGCATGGAGGTACAGAGGTACAGGTGTGACTGTCCACGTGCTCTTGGCGAGTGTGAGCTCCCCAGCCACAGAGACACACGCCATGGCAGGACTGACGGGCTCTGCCACCCCAGTCAGCCTCCACTGCCTTCTGAAGTCAGGCTGCTTCTCCTGCAGAGCTGGGGTCCGCAGCAGCGCTGGAGAGATGAGGAAGATGAAGAGGAGGACAAAGCACAGCCCCGGGTGGGGTGGGTGGCTGCTCGGTGAGTCAGGAGGGCTTGCGGGCGTCTTTGCCCAGGCACAGACAGAGCAGCAGGATCAGAGAGAGCAGGGAGGAAGGATGAAGGTTAAGGAGCCATTAGTACATGACCATGGGGAATGCCAAATCAAGCCATGCGGCATTGCATGGAAATCTGTACAAGGAAAAGCTGCAGGAGAAGCACGGAGCATCTTGGATTCAGTGCTTACACAGGAGTCTGGATTATCAGACAGGACCATGCAATCCCCAGCCTTCTGCATATTTTTTCTCTGGGTAAAACAAAATGTAGATTCCTTTGCATAAACTCAAACAGTTGTATTATATGGTAGAGTACAGAAAGTGCAAAGTATCACCCATCAGATCAGTTTTGCATCTGATGCAGTCAAATACGGCTCATGCTTCTCATGCAGGACAACCACTCTGACCCAAGACCCCTCCTTGCTGCTCAGGCCTGCCTGTCGAGAGACCATTGGGTTGGGTTTTATATAAAAATAAAAATTAAAAAAAAAAAAAAAGAAAAGAAAAGAAAAAAAAAAAGAAAAAGAAAAAAGGAAAAAAGGAAAAAAGGAAAAAGCATGTGGGAAAAGGGAGATGAAGAATCTCCAAACTCTGTAAGTTACTCCATGCTTTACCACAGGTTTTGTCACTAGTCCTTGTTCACTCTGAAAACTTCCAGAGAAGCAGCATTCCACAGTTCTGGTGCAGTGCAGTGTCCTCCTCCTGCATGAGGGTGATGGCACACATCTCACTCTGTCCCCACTCACAACATACACTCCATCCCCACTCATGGCACACACCTTGCTTTGTCCCTGCTGCCCAGGGCATCACAGGCACACAAAGACATCTTGGGATTCAGGACTGAAAAGATTGCAGGCTGGCTGGACACACAAGGTCATTTATGGATTTCCAGCTCTTCTCCACAGCCCAGCAGTGAACAGACCCCACTGTATCCCCATCCCTTGTTTTTTTTTCCAATGCCAAGAGGTACAGAAAATAAATTCCAGGATGGCCTTGTATTGCTTGATGCACTGCTGCTGCACTGTGGGCGTCCACGTGCACAGAGAGCCTTGGAAACCCAGACCAACCCACTGTCTCGAGAGAGGACATTTCAGAGCCAAATTCTGAGGTAAATCTACTGTTTTAAACAGTCACTGAATTCTGTACACTTTGTTTTTAATATATACTTCTACACTGAGCATGTTCTCCAGTGCCGACACAGACCTGCCGTCTCCTCCTGCTGTAGGACTGCAAGCTCAGAAGTGTTTCTGCATGGATGGAGTGTGTGCACACTATGTACATACACACACACGCATGTACAGCACCAGGCCCAGGCCACGCACGTGTTTCCTTGCACAGGGGCTCCCTGCAGCAGGGCTCTGACAGCCTGCCCAGCCCAGCGAGGCCGTGCTGTGCCTGCCGCGCTCCCACCGTCCGGGCGCCAGCCATCCTGCCGCAGTCCCTGCGCCGCAGCCTACATGGTGCCTGATTTATCTGCTGAGCTGCTGGGGAAGAGCTTCTCGGTGGGGGTGACGGCGGGGCTGCCCACCCCCGAGCTGCTGCTGCTGCTGGAGCGGTGCTGCACCACCGGCCGCACTGGCCGCATCGGCGGCGGCCGCAGCTGCGCCCCGGCCAGCCGGGCCGACAGCGCCGGCTTGAAGGTGGTCATCATCTCGGTGGTGGAGCTGCTGCTGCGCCGCATGGCCGCGTCGGGGTCCCGGATCAGGATGGTGTGCAGGGGGCTGGCCGGCTCCGAGTTGGCAGCGCCCATCGGGGGGTTCTTCATGGGCTCCAGCGTGTCCAGGACCACGTCGGGAGCCTGTTTGGCTGTGTTCTGCCTCTCCAGCTCCCGCAGCTCGTTCAGTGCTGTGCTCATGGTCTTCTCGATGTCCTGTGAATGCCAAAGGCACATCAGTACTGTGCCACAGCATCGCCTGCTCTCCTGCACCCCACCCCACTATCCTGGTGCGTGTCTGCAGAGGGGGTCTCCGACCTAGGAGTCGACAGGGAAAGCAGGAGCTTAGGGAGAAAGTGCAAAGCCCAAACTGGCCACACAAAGGTGTCCCTTGGTCACCAGCTCCAAAGGGAGTGAACCCTGAGCACCAGGAGTGATGGGGTGAACAGCAGCCTGCCCACACAGCCAACAGGACAGGGCACCACTGCTCTCCCCCACAGCACCGAGGCTGCCTTTTCCCCACAAGAAGCCCTGCAGCCTCCACTGGATGTCTGGGGCCTCTGCTGCCCCACAGAACAATGGCACGTGGCAGGGACATGCACAGGGATGTTTAGAGTGGCACGACAGCAGCTCACCATGGACAGATGAGAGGCACCAACACCACCTAAGGCAGCCGAGGAGAGACTGGCGCCAGCCCCTCACCAGCTGCCTACCTCTGGCCTCCACAGTCCATCCGCTGGGATCCCCCAGAAGGTGAACCCAGTCCAACCAGAAGTGCCCATGCACAGGGAATTAGCTACACTGCCTACGGCTACAGTGCTGGGGTCTGCTACAGAAACAGAGAGGCCCTACTTTGGCTTTGCATAAATCCACCTTAACTTAATTAAGGCCACTAGCACAGCAAGACCATTGGAGAAGTAATTTAAGGCACCAGAGTCAGTCATTTGAAGTCCTGGTGCACACAAGTCCTTAATTTTTTAACATCTGTAAAATGCTTGGTGAGCCTTAGGTAGCATTCAAGGAATCAGCTGAAGGGAAACAATTATCATTAGCTCCAATTCATTCTATTAGGCTGCTCAGATGAGGAGTGAAAATGTTCTCCCAGAACAAAGCCTCAGGACTCCAAAGCCCAGCAGCCCCACAGGCTTCAAGGTGAAAATCTACCTCAGCTGAGTGAGCATCTTTTGGAAGAACAACCCAGCACAGGTGGTAACAGCTGTGACAGCAGCACTGCCACAGCAGCACCAGAACAGTGTCTGAGGTGAAGGGGCCCTGGGCACTCCCCAGTGAGCTCCCCTTCAGCCTCTCGCTCCCTTTCCCAGCCCTCTCACCTCAGCAAGAGCTTCTGCTTCCAGGGATTTCTGATCTCCCAGACTGCTGTGCCGGGTGGATCCACAGGTGGATCTCAGCGGGTGGCTGTCAGCCAGGGCCTTCCTGTCTGGGAAGTTGATGCTGCCCGCGCTGCCGAACGTCGCCATCCTGCGCTTCTCAGGACTCTCGATCCTGCCCCTGTTGAGGGGGATCTTGTGGGGGCTGCTGGGACAGGCTGCTGCTCGAGGAGGGGTGTCTATGCCAGGTCCCATCCCTCGGGGCGGGCTGTGGGTGTCCCCCCCGCTGCGGCGCCGGGGGATGGCAGCGCCGTCAGACCTCAGTCTCACCCTGCAAGGAATCCAGGACAGCACCAGGTCAGTGTCCATTAGCCAACCACAGCTGGCCACATGCTGCAAGGCAATCGCTCAGCCCCGAGGTCAGCTCAGACCAAACGCAAGCCTTCCAGCTTCAGAAGAGTCAGGCAAGAGGGAAGACAGACATTTTAGCCAGTACCAAGAAGGGGACAGCACCAAACTTTAAGAGTAGTTTGGGTTGGAAGGATCCTCAAAGCTCATCTTGTTTCAACTCCCTGCCATGGGCAGGAACATCCCCCACCGGACCAGATTGCTCAGGGCCTCACTGTACCCTCTGTACATGTTAAATCCCCATTAGCAATGCACATGAAACACCCTCCACGCTCATATTATCCTGCAGTGCTTACTGGAGCCTTCCCTCCCATGCTGCCCTACCCCACACACCTGGGGTGTGTGATCCTGTTGTGACAGGATCCTGTGAGCACAGGAAAATGAGAGTTACCTGCCCATCACTCCCCCAAAGCCATAGTCCATGATATGATCTGTCGGCGACTGGATGTCATTCTTGGAGGAAGCTTTATCATCCAGCAGCGGCCCACTGCTCGCCTCGCTGTCTGCCTTCTGGCTCAGGCTGTCAGAGAACGCATCATCCCTAGAGAAAGGAGACCCCATCAGTGTAAGCGCTGTGCCCCAGGGGAGCCACGGCCCAGATGCCACATGAATCTGAGCATCACCACTCCAGCAGCTCCACAAAGAGCTGGACCAAGGCCACCACTTCACTGTGAGCTTGGAAACAGTGCATGTGTGCTGTGCCTCCACATTCCCTGTGGTGTGGCTGCCACTGGGATGACTCCAGGTACAGCATTTGTAAGAGAAGCAGCACCTGCAAAGGTCCCTGCCATATGCCCACAGGGCAGGTAAGCACCAAACAATCCAGGTGAACGCTCACAGGAGTAAGGTCAGTGGTGAGCCTGGGTCACCGTGGGGAGTCAGTGAGAGACGGGGCCCAGGTACACTGAGGTATAATGTTTAGTACTCAGCTTTATCAGCCCAAATGAGAAACAAACAGAGACAATGCATGGAGAAGGACAAGTGAACAGGTCCATATTTCTCACCAAAGTCATTAAACCTCGGCGAAATGGACTGATTATTTTAGGTGACTGAAGTGGACCATGTGCAAGTCTATGATTTGAAGAACCCTCACCACTTTACTCACATGTCTTGCACCACGATGTACTGGTGGGGAATGAGCCCGTCCACCCCGTTGTGCCTCCCTTCCCACCAGTCCTCCGACGCGCGATGGTACAGCAGCAGCGAGGCTCCTTTCTTGAACGACAGCTCCCGCGGAGATCGGCCGATGTAGTCAAACTTGGCTATGGCTTCAATCTGCTCCACCTCTGCTCAGGAGAGAGGCACAGCCAGAGCAGCTCAGTTCAGCCATCACGAGGGAAGATGAACCCTGGAGAGCCATCTCAGCAGAGCAGCAGTGCTGCTGCTGCCCAGCATCCCCAGAGTGTCTGACACTGAGCACAAGCCTTCTTGTTTTCAGACTGATCAATTCTTCTTGTTGCTCCAGCCTTTCTGGGGCCTCTCTCAGGCTCACTAACTACTGGCAATTACAAACAGCTCCAAAGCAGATGGGAAGCAGCAGCAATCTCCCTCTGTGCATATGGCATCCTCACCCGCACTCCCATTTTCTGCCTTTGGTTACAGAACCCCATTATCCTCCAGCCTGGGGTTTTGTCAAGCCATGTCAGATGCTGTGATCAAACCCCACTCACCTTCTCTTCCCTTCCTTATCCTGGAGACAGTTTGGCCTGAATTATTGATGAGCAACTAATGGCCCTTTGGGGATCCCCATGGAAATAATGCTACCAGCTCCAGCAAGCAGCTGGTCTGCACCCCACCATCTGCAGCACTCCACCAAACACCCGTGACTCACAAACTGGGAGCTCAGGGTCTGAAATACAGGAGGGCAGAGGCAGAACTTCACTTTGGAAGGTCATGAGCACACCAAGGTCCTCTGAGCCTCTGGCCAGGGGCATCGCAGCAGGAGCTGCTGGGGCACCCAATGGCACTGAGGTGCCTCTGGAGGAGCCCAGCTCTGATGCAGACCTCTTTCCAGCTGGGAACACTGAATCCTAAAGAAACCATGGCAGCAGCTGCAAAGCAGCAACAGTGTCCCTCTCCTCAATAACCAGAGTGACCACTCTGCCTTGCTTCAGTGGCAGACTCCTGCCACCCCTGCCACCCTGGGAGCATCAACATGCCTCGATTATCTGAGACAGTGCACCATTCCAATCCCCACCTGGAGACTGGCAGACAGGAGATGACAAAGTAAAACAGTGCAAGCCCACCCAGCTCCTCCAGATCTGCCCCATTCTCATTAAACACGGAAACTTGCTCTGCCCCATCACTGACTGTGGGCTCAGCAGCCATCAAGGTGTGACCCGACACTCTGCTCAGTGACCAAACCCACACGTGGAGGAGGGGACACCAAGCAGGACACGGGAGATGCTGGATCAGACCTCTGCCCCATTCCAGCCCCACCAGGGATGGGACAGGCCACTTCAGCAGATTCATCTTCCCCACCTTAAGCAACCCCCCCATGAGGGTAGAGCGTCTGGGAACACCACAGGGGAGATCAATAGGGAATGTTCTGGAGGAGACAGAGCCGGGAGGCAGCCAGGAGAGCCCCCATGCAGGGCAAGGGGAGAGGGGATATGTAAATTCACAAAATGAAGCTGCTCCTCTGCTCTACACTTGGCACCACAGTTAATCACTCGGAAACTCCAATCGCAGTCATTAACGTGGCCACCCAAGTGTGAAATTGGCTGCACAGCAGCTCCCCTGCCTCGCTGTGCCTGGAGCTGAGCGCAGGCCCCGAGCTGCCCAGCCCCGAGCCCTTCCCTGCGCCTGGAGCTGCCTGGCCTCGCGTGCCCTCCCTGTGCCACTCCTCCTCCTGTGCCCTCCCTGCGCCGCTCCTTCTCCTGTGCCATTCCTCCTCCTGTGCCCTCCCCGTGCCATTCCTCCTCCTGTGCCCTCCCTGTGCCACTCCTCCTCCTGTGCCCTCCCTGCGCCGCTCCTTCTCCTGTGCCATTCCTCCTCCTGTGCCCTCCCCGTGCCATTCCTCCTCCTGTGCCCTCCCTGTGCCACTCCTCCTCCTGTGCCCTCCCTGCACCGCTCCTCCTGTGCCCTCCCTGTGCCACTCCTCCTCCTGTGCCCTCCCTGTGCCATTCCTCTTCCTGTGCCCTCCCTGTGCCACTCCTCCTCCTGTGCCCTCCCTGCGCCGCTCCTCCTGTGCCCTCCCTGTGCCACTCCTCCTCCTGTGCCCTCCCTGCGCCGCTCCTTCTCCTGTGCCATTCCTCCTCCTTTGCCCTCCCTGTGCCACTCCTCCTGTGCCCTCCTGCCAGGGAGCCCTTCCTCCTCCGGGCAGGCCCCACAGGGCAGAGTGCTCTGCCGCGCAGGACACAGCCCAGGCAGCGGCAGCTGTCAGGGGAGCAGAAGGAGCTCAGCTCCCCTGGGCCTTCCAGCACACAAGCCCTGCCATGAACATGGGGCTGGGCGTTCCCTGCCCCACAGCAGTGCCGGTGGATTTCCCAAAGTGCCCGCTCAGGATCAGCGCCGCTGGGACACAGGAAACACAGCGCTGCCTCCTGCTCCAGCCCAGCCCTGCCAGCAGAGAGCCTGCCCAGCCTGTGTCCCGCAGGGCTCGCTGCTCCCAGGCACGCACAGCTCTGCTGACACACCCAGCCCCTGCTCGTGTCCTGCTCACCTTCGTCACTGGTGTGCGGCTCTGTGCCGTTGTCGTGGTCCACTTCATCGATGGTGCCTGGCTCGCTGTGCGGGCTGTCACTGCAAAGAAACACGTCAGGCTGTCACACAAGGAATGGCACTGTTGCCAAGGCACTCAGCAGACCTAAAGTGTTGAGGGAGATGCTGCCCAGGGAAGTGGTGGAGTCACCATCCCTGGAGGTGTCCAAGAAACGGTCAGACGTGTCTAGGTGACAAGGTAGCATTTGGTCAAAGGTTAGGCTCCATCTTGGAGATCTTTTCCAACCTAACTGATTCTGTGATTTTCTGGTTCTATGATTAAAATTACAGCAGATCTCCGAACTTGCTCTGAGAACAGCAAACACCCGCACCACGATCTCCAGGCCTGGAACATCACATTCTGTTGGCTCTTGTGTCTTTAGCACAAGTGTTTGGCAAAACTAACACAAAGTGACACCAAGTTAAATGTCCCATTCCCTAATTCGCAGTGAGCTTTAGTATTTTATCCTCTGCTGCACAAGGAAAGATGGTGGCAGGTGACTAGTATCAGGTCTCAGAAATGTATGAAACTGGAACAGAAATCAGTTCAAGTCTGTTATTGAGTCTGGGTTTGTTAAACCCAGACCTGCATGCTGGGTTAGAATTCCAGCAACAAAGCGCTGCTGGCTAACCTTGGGCTGAGGGATATTATCCAACCAGCAAATTACAACGCAACTATAGGACTTTACTCAAAATTTCCAGCCTAGGAGGAATTTCGATAGAATTGGTCTAAAATTCTGTTTTGCTGAACACCCTTCTGTGGATCTGCAGCTCAAAAAATCATCATAAATATTAGTCTTTGCACTGAAAAAAGTTTCTTCTGATGTTTTTTACTGAGGTTTATAATACTGAGTCAGCACAAGAACAAGAAATACCTGGTGAAACTGCCTGTTTTGACTGGTAAGACTAAATCAAATGTTTGAGTGTGCAAGAGCCTCTTGGCCTGATGAAGGTGCTTGTACTCAGGAACCCTGCAGAGAGCTCACCAGTACTCCTCCCCTCCGGTCATGCACTTCTCGTAGACAGGCCCTTCCAGCTCTCGGTGGCTGGGGAAGATGCCCTCGTGGTGAATGATGATGGTTTTGATGACCTCATTGACATGGGCCTGGCAGGACACCGGATCCTGCCCGTCGGGAATGTGCATCAGCGTGGGCCCGAAGCAGATGGCCAGGTTGTAGGGATCCATCATGTTCTCATCGCTGTACTGGGACAAGCTGCAAGCACACGAGGCAGGGAACTGCTGTGCTGCCATTCCCACTCGCCCGGAAAGCCTCCCACCAGCAACCCCCACCGCCCCAGGACGCAGTGTCACCGAGCTGTCCCCTTCCCCGGGCACGCAGCCACGGCTCAGCAAGGCTGGGGAAGAACCAAAGCACAACTGCCATGGCAACACCAGACAGCACTTGTGCAGCAGACGGGGAAGCCCTGGCAAAAGAACAGCAAGGAGGAACTCGGTGAAGGAGGAAAACAGACTCACTGGTTAAGGAAAGCAAAGAGGTATCTCATGACCACGATGACAGCCCGAGGCAGAGTGACAATGATCTGCTGGATCTGGTGCACTCTCTCTGCAGGGTTCTCAATTTCTGCAACACATGGATAGAAAGCACATCCTTAAAAACCTTCCCAGGGCCAGACAGCTCAGCACCAGAGGGACTTGCTCCAGATCTAGTGGCACAGTAAGCGAGGAAAACAACAGCCTGTCTCCAGGGGTGATCCACGGGTTTGGCACTAAGGTTCAAGAAGAGAATGGGACACACTGCTCCTCCAGAGGGGAATTCATACGTTCCGATTCAGTATGATCAGCAAATAAAGACATTTGTGGGTTTCGTTTTAAAACAAATGTTTATGCATTATTTATTTAATTCCTCAACAACTCCTCTGTTCCTCAAACATCTGAGTCAATGTAGCACTGAAAATGGAACGCTGCTTGATTTTCTAGGGCAGATTTTTAAATGAGGTTTCTATTCACGTTACTCCTCTGGGTTATACACTGGATCCTTCTGAGCCCTTCTGCTCCTGTCTCCTACTGCTCTTAATTGGAATTGGAAATTCCTAGGAAATAGGTTAGCTAACCAAAGCTGAGTCGCTGCTTTCAGATTTGCTGCTGTCCACTCCACAGGGGAGCACAGAGCCCAGAGCTGCCACCAGACACCTGCTCCCTCCCACGGGAAGGAGGTGACTGAGGGCTGTCCTGCCCCACGCTATCCCTGTGCTCTGCAGAGCTAATCCTGTAGCTGCTGTTCCACAGGAAGCAGAGGACGAGCACCAGAGCTTTCCTGGAGCAGGCGGATCACACAGAAGAGCTTGTGCTGGCTCAAACTATGCCATTTGCTAATCACAGTAAAATTCACTGACGACATGTACCTGGGCTACCATTTACTCAAAATTCTGAGCAAGATCTGGCTTCAATACCAAGATGGACAGCTTTATAGTATTTCATGTGGGGAATTTTTCCATTTGATTTATCCCATTATTGCCTGCCGGGTTCTCTACTTCTTCAGTTTGGTTTTCCATAAGAGGATGTTTGTTAAAAAAACCCAACTAAATACAAACTGGATAAAACCCTATGACAACAGATATCTGTTCTGACACCCAGAGGAACAAACTTTCAAAGCACTTGCCTTTCTCACTGAGCAAAATGTTTCAACTGGGCATAACTCAGGAATTAACGGGTTAGCCATCACCACTGCACACAAGAACAGCCCCATGTGGACTCTGCAAAGTGCCCTCTGACCCATCTATTGCCCATGTGCCTTTGAGGAGCTTCCACGTAAACCTGAACCCTCCAAGAGCAAAAGGAAAAAAAGCCCTTCACCCTGCTTAGGCTGGGACACCAAGTGCTGCATTTCAGGTCAGATTGTTAACAGGAACAAGGTACTGTTTTAATGACTGTAATTCATTTAAAATCTATCCTTAATCAAAAGGTTGCAAGACCAGCAGGAAAACAAAGATGACAAAAAGGAAGATGCTTGTTAAAATGGGAAAAATAGAGAGAGAAAAGAGAACACCATCCAGAAAATTAACAGATGATGTTTGCAAAAAAATCTCAAAAGCTTAATAAATTGTGCAAATTCGTGTTAATTAGGGACATGTCAAAGCACGAGCCTATCTGCAAGCACACAGGAGCCACATCACCAAGCACATGTCCTAGCACCGGAGGGGACACATCCCCTTCTCCCAGGGCTGTGCCCTCAGGCTTCCAGCCCTGCAGCCCCTGTGGAGGGCAGCCAGAGAAAGCACAGCAAACTGCAAATCCCTGTCCAGGGCACGGCACTGGTGCAGAACCAACTTCCTTTCTCTGTCTCATGTGTGCTGTGCTGTTTTACACATCAAAGCTGAATAGCAGCAGTGAATTTCCTAAAGCTACTACATAAAACAACTGTTCTTGAGAACTCCGAGCAAATTCTTCTCCTCTGGAAGAAGCACATCCCTGTGCCGCAGCCCTCCGGGTATCACCTGTCTGCCCTGACACCACTGGATCCCCAGCAGTCATGAACATGCACATTCAGAAGAGGGGAAAGCACCACGGGCAGTGACACCGAGCAGAGGCCTAGAGCAGATGTTCCCTCGTCGGTGCCCCTAGAGCGGAGACACCCCAACCGCCAACAGCTCCAACACCTCTCCAGTAACACAAAGTCACCCTGCAGCCAAAATGGGCAGCACTTCCCTCTCCTCTGAAACTTCGAGCTCATTTTGCCACCTTCCTTCCCCCCAGGGAAGTAATTTCCACAACTTGCCAATTAATAAATGTCATTGTTATGTGGTATTGAGAGGAGCACGTTCCAGCTAGGGTGAGGGACACGGGGAGGTTATCCTGCA
This sequence comes from Acanthiza pusilla, assembly GCA_036630365.1. Lineage (NCBI taxonomy): Eukaryota > Metazoa > Chordata > Aves > Passeriformes > Acanthizidae > Acanthiza > Acanthiza pusilla. The sequence continues at coordinate 607,442 of JAXCHO010000001.1, read as the reverse complement.
GCTGCAGAGGAGCACATGGAGCTGGGAGAAGAATTCAGGACAGAATGAGCAGCAACCACACTCTCTCTCCTTGACATAACCCAAAAACCCCTCAGCTTCTCCCTCTGCTCACCCTGAAGCACTTCCTAGTTTTCCTTGGGATGGGAAACACACACTGCAAACGTGAAGAACAGCCAGGTCTGCAGACTCCTGTCTCCAAATGGAGCACTCTGTGAGTAGCTCAGAGCTCCTGACCTTCACTATGCCTAGTGGAAGACACTGAGCTAAAGCAGAGAAAACCTTGCAGGTCCAGAAGCCACGGCTGCAGAGAGGTGATGGGCACAGGAGCCACTGTCACCTGCGCAGACCTGTGCCCACAGGACAGCAGCCACCCCTGTCAGGCAATGAGTGACACTGTGTGCAAGCCCCAGATGTGGACACAGGCTTGCTGCACATCAGCCCCCGGCTAAGCTTGGAGACGGCTCTGGGATCCTCATGGTGGTAGGGAAGAATTCCCAAGAGCCACAGCGAGATGTTTCCCCTCTCCCTCCCCTCAGTGCTGCCAAGGCACACTCCTGATGTCTTTTCCTAACAACTGCCACTGCCCCACCTGCCACCCTCTTCACAGCAAAACCCTGTTTGCAAACTCAGGTGTACCTGCCCCATTTGGCACTTCTCTCGTCCTACCCAGCTCTCCACAAAGAACTGTCACATGTACTTACTTATAGTAGATATCAAATCTTGAAACCTTTCCTTAGGAAAGAGAGGGTTTTCCAGTCCTCGGAAATACAGCTTCAAGACTCCAGCCACCGAATTAATGTCTCGTTCATTCTGATCATCAGCCAGGGGATCTTCACCTGCCCAGAGAAAAGGTTTTATGTCCAGCATCACCATCAAGCTGGACTAACACAGCAAGTGGTTTTCCTCATTTAGTGGAATCCCCAAATTTCCCAGGGTTCAGAAACCCTCCTCATCACAACAACATGATTTTTCCTGAAAACCAGTTTTATTGGAAAAAACCTTTCCTGAGGATGAGGATGATATTGGTTGTCTCTCCTTCACAGTTTCCAGCCCAGTGCATTTTGCATTTACAGCACCAGCCTGGAGAGCTGAGGAGGTCTGAACAACACTGGGTGAGATTCTGAGAGGACAGGCTTGGCTGGAGGATATAATTACACCTCTGGAATAGACCCAGAGGTTCTGGATAGCTTTGTACTGACTTAAATCTGTAAAAGGCTTTCAGTGCCCAAGAGGTTTGGATACCAATTCATCTTAAATTGGATATGCAAATCCTCCAGTCTTTGACAATCCCAACACTGCCTTATCCATTGGCCCATCCACCTTCACCCTGATCCTTCCAACGCTGCTCAAGGACTAACAGGCACTATTCCCAGCAGGACTGTCCCTGTCACAGCTCCCCTCCACTCAGGACAGTGGGATTGCTCTCCCTTTCTCACCGGCTTGGCACTCTGAGTGTGATTTTCTCAACAGAATCACTGCCACCAGGTACAGGCAGGACTGCTGCTTCTCCCTTGGCAAACTGCTGCAGGAAGGATGAACAAGAATCCCCAACAAATTCTTTTATGGCTCTTGTGTTTTTAATGACTGTGGAAAAGACCTCTGCAGGTACTTCTCGTACTCCTTCCCTGGCTGACTCTTTGGTACTGCCAGAGACACAACACTGAGAAATCCCAAAGGGATAAAACCTCCTCGTATTTCCCAGCAGAAAGGACTTTATACAGGCTTTACACCATGGCTAAAGCACCCAGCACACACCACTCCCACCAATAATCCCTGCTCAGACAGGGCCTCCTGCTGCACTGGCATACCCCAGCTACACACCTCTCTCAAATGAGTTCTTGATGTCGTTGACTTCCACCTGGGAGCCAGGGACTCTGAAGATGCCCTGCTGCTGGAGGCCTGGAAGAGAGTAATGCTTTAGGAGAGATTCCTGGAACTGCTGGGCAATAGCTGCAGGCAAAAACAGCAGAACCCAGGAGTTGATGCACCAGAGAGGCTTGGACCAAGCAGAGACAGCCTGCTGCATCTCACTGCTGCTCATGTTCCCCAACCAAGGCACCCAGAACAAGGTGCTGAAAGGGCTCGTGGCCTGAGTGAACAATTTAACCTGGGTATGTGCTAATAAAACCTTGCTATTTGCCAGTATCCAATGCTGCATCACAGCCAGTGCCATCAGTATTCTAACCCCAGCCCATGCAGAACGGACTGCAGGCATCCCTGGGAGTCCCTGCTGGATCCTGCTGCTCACCCAAGTACTTTACTCCTTGGCAGAAGGTTTCTGTGGATGCACTGAGTCAGCTTACCGTACAGATTGATGTAGCGGATGCAGCTCTCTACGACAAGTGGAATGGCCTGTCCTGAATCCTTCAGGAAAGGAAAGGAAAAGGGGAAAAAATTACTGGTTTATTCCTAACAAAGCATAGGAAATGCATTAAAGATTGCAAAACCAGAGATTTGAAAATTAGTGCTGTGGAGTTTAGTAGGAGGACAGGCAGGGAAAGGAGGTGTTACAAACATGGAGCCATCAAAGAGCACTGAGGATACTGTGTGCAGCCAAAAATGCACAAGAAAGCTGTCACTAAGGTGTGCGAAACATTGCTGCTCCCTCTCTGGCTCAGACAGGGGACTGCCCTGAGGGATCACAACTATTCCACCCCAAAGGTGGAATGCTGAGCTGCAGTAAAACTTGTGCTACACCTGGCTGATGGAGTAAGCTTCCAGTAACACAGCTTACAACAGTATTTCCACCAAAGGAAAGAGCCATTGTCAGCAGGAGCTAAAAAACCCAACACCACTGTGTAAGGAACGAAGTGCCCAAGTCTGAATCAGTGATGAGTTGTGGCTTCTCCTCAGACCCCTCGTGGTAGAAGCTCAAGGGGACCATGGGCCACGTCTGACAGCGCAAGGGGACACATTTCTCTTTGGGATTCTGGTTGTTTTTCCAGCAGAGCACAGTGGCATCTCTGGGCAATTCCCTCCGTCTTGCAGACGGGCCTCCAGTAAGTACCTGATTCCTCGTTCGCGCATTCCTCCTTCCTCTGAGCACAGAAAAAAGCAGCAGAGTGGAAAAAAGAGAACAGATTAAGCAGGGATAAGTTCAGTTAGAGGTAAGCATGTCCTTCGGAGGCCATGAACGCTCAAATGCAATGGCAGCTTAGCAAGGGCAAACCCAGGCCTTTGGGATGTCCACCCTCCCTCCCAAACCCTTTGGCACGCTGCACCCCAGCCTCAGCGACCTGCAGGGACAGCCTCCTGGATTTCCTCCCTCTCGGAACCTGTACCTTCCCAGGAGCCTGAGGACAAGGCCAGACCTTGCCTGCGGGACAGGAAGGGCTCTGAGGGGGGCACTGGGCAGCCATGGGATATCTGGGCAGCCAGCATGGCCCTACTGCCTGTGAGAGCACACATGCCGGGGCAGTCAGTTGGCTGTCCTGAGTGGTCTCTGCGAGCACGAGACATTCCTGCTCAGATGATTTCTAGAGCAGGTCATTTCTCCTTCTCAGTGCTGAACAGGCTGGGCTTTAATGAGCATTACTTTTTAAAAAATCAGTTTAAGTCAGGAGTAATCACTAGTCCTAAGGGGATTACAGGCTTTGCCAGCAGGGCCAGTCCTCTCGGTGCTAGCGGTGTGTACAGACACTGCCCTCAGAGCTGAGCCTGAGCGAATAAGCCCCAGACTAACAGACGATGCCTATTAGTGACCTAATCCAACAGTTTGTCATTATGCTTCCTACAGTGCTTTCACTGAAGCTTTCTCCAGAGCAGGATTTAACTGCAACTGGAACAGCATCACTGCCTTTGGAAATCCTTCCCACAGCCAGTCCAGAGCTAAGGGCTGGTTTGGAGGGCTGGCAGTGGGACAGTTGGAGGCATCTTTTGGGACAAATTCCACATCCACAGCTCTTCATTTTGCTCCTCAAATCTCCCTTCTGGTTGATTTCCTAGGACGAGCAGCGCCATATGTCCTTTCCATTGGGAGCACTGGGATTAACTGAGTTCATCCAAGTTCACCCCAGCACAACTGAAGAAAACACTGTCCCGCTGACAACAGCCCCGTGCTGTACATCACCAGCGCTGGTTTGAGGAGACCCTCAGCAGCTGTTCAGGAATGACTGTGCTCCAAGGCTGGACGCCGAGCCCAGGCGCTGGCCCTGGCTGGGGCTGGTCAGTGCAGGCCACCAGGTCCCCTCCCCTGGGGCATTCTGAGGCCATGGCCTCCCAGGGAGGATGGTGACTGCAGGGACAGGGTCTCACCCGTCCTCCCAAAAGGTTAACTCCTGCTGAGGGCTGTGGGCAGGGCCCTTCAGAGCCCAGCAGGCCCTGGGCTGCACACAGCAGCACCCATGGGCAGCTGGCAGGGATGAGCCAGCTGGGCTGGTTGTTATTAATGGATTTCTGTGTAAGGCTGACCATCACCTGTCTGCCCTCCAACATGGCCACCCGCACCACAGAACTTCCATCCCAGGCTGACAGTCCTTGAGACACTTCCTGGGGGCTAATGAGCCATTTTATCTTCCTTCTCAGCCACAAGGACGGGTGACCACCAAAAGCAGGTGGAAAAAGGGAAGGGGGGTGTCTGTGGATCCTTTGAGGGCTGGGCTGAGCTTGTGTGATCTTCCTTCTCAGGATGGGTAGCAGCAGCAGGACAGGAAGGACACTCAGCCTGGAGTGCCTCATGCTGCACATGGCCACTGGCCACCAGCGCTGGGCACTCACTGCTGTCCTGGGCTGGGGCACACAGGTGATTGATGGGACAGGGAGTGCACGAGGGGAGCTACGGAGAGAAATCACCACCGAGGCAAAGCTGTGCTGGCCACACCAGCTGGGGGCAGGTGGGCCAGAGGGACCCCTGAGGATGGCGAGCAGCCAGGACAGGAAAGCCACCATTCCATTCCCAGCGTTCACAGACACTCCGACTGCAAGCCAGCAAGTACCTTAATGAATGTTTCCATATTGCCGTTAAAGAGTTTATGATTATACACTGAGAGAGGCCTAGGTCTCCTCATTTTCTGTGGCTTAGGGGGAAGACATGGGGGCCTGGGAGAAAATGGAACAAAATAAATCAACAAAACACCAACATAAATGCAATAACAGGGTGAGATCTCACAGGTTATGACTGAGAATAAGAAATCAAACAGAAAAATCCCTCTGTGAGGGTCCAACGTGTAGCTCCAGGCACCCTGAAGCTGCTCACACGGGTGTGTCCTGCACGGACACTGCTCCAGCAGGAAGCCAACGGCATTGGTGGTCAGCTGGATTTTAACACCTGCCTCCCACCACCACCAGCATCACCAGCTCAGCGCTCCCTCAGCCTGAGAAGGCACCGAGAGCAGCTGAGGAGATATATCCAAAATAAACTACAGCTACCCCTAGAAAACACTGGGGTGTTCCTGTTTGCTCCTGAACAGATCTCACTGTGCTCACAGAAAGGAGACAGAAGGAGGACCATGGGAACACCTCCACCTTGCTGTACCTAACTTCTGTTAGGAATTCTGGGGATGGGAATGACCCTCCCAGTGCTAGTGACCAAGGAGCCAGGAAAGCCTGTGAAAGGTTTCAGTGCAGTACTGAGGATGCTGGAGCGCTGCTTTCACTAATGTTTTTCCCAGTCCAATTCCTTTGGATGATGAAGGACATTCAGTGTCTAGATCTAGAAAAAGGAGAAGAACACCACAAAATCCCAAACAGATTTCTGCCCTGCTGTCTGCCCCAGGCTGTACTGATGTCTGCAGGGGAGAGAACACGACTGCAAACACACAAAACTGGATGCTGGGGGCCCTCATGCAGGAGTTCATGGAACAGACACGGACAATTCACACAGAGCTTGGTGCAAAGGGGACAGCTGGGGTCTGCGGGTTCCTTATTCCGATGCCTCTAATTAAGCAGCTTGACTCTACACTCCTACAGCTTCCAACCACTCCTTCGAGTGGTGACTGAGGAGCAGAGGTGCCTGCTGCGCACCGGAGCTCCCGCTGGAGCAGCCGTGCCCTGCACGCTCCGGGGGCTGTGCCCGCAGCCCCAGCCCCAGCTGCACACACCGCGGGCACTCAGGCTATGGGGCAGCTCCCCCGGGACCAGGGGCAGCAATGGCACTGAGGGTGGCTGCTGTCACAACTGATCCCACGGGGACTGGGGAGCAGGGCCTCCAGCTTCCCGAGGTCCCTCTGTCCCGACAGCACCTCAGTGCCACACTGTGCCCAGCCCTGATGCCACTCGGCCTGGTGCCGGTGGCACACGGAGCCTCCTTCCTGCTTGGCAAGGCAGCCCAGGCTGCACCATCTGTTTCAGCATTTCTAGCAGGGAACGGAGCTTGTTTTGCTGGTATTATAACTTTTATCAAACACAAACAAGGCTGGAACAAGCTCAGGCACAGAGAGGCTGAGCGTGTTCTAGAGGCTGTTTGGAGGCTCTGCTGGCGTGTCTTGCTGTCAGAACAGCAGCACACTCCCAGCAAGCCACTGCAGCTCTGTGGAGATGCTTCATGGACTGGACACAGATCAAAGCCTCCCCTCTGTCACACTCACCCCAGCCCTATCTCCTGCATTAGAGGGATGAATTCTGTGATACAGGCATGCTCTGCACTCATAGGCAGAGCAGACAGAGCTGGGAGAGGATTTCAGGGACATATTAAAGTCCTCAGAGGAAGAGGGATGGCAGGGAGGGGGTGGACACCCTCGTGTCACACTCTCTGAACACAAGCCCATCTCAGCTACGCTCCAAGGCACTGCACTGTGCTGACAAAGCACACCCAGGCACAGCAGAGCCAGCCAGCCAGAAACCACACTGCAGCAGAGCCAAGGGCCTGCTTGTCATCCTCCTGACCCAGGCAGTCCAGGCCATGCAGCTGGGAAGCAGAACGTGGGGCACGGGGACTGCCAGCCTGCCAGCACAGGAGGGCTGGAGGTACCTGAGCCCCACCAAGATGCACCAGCAGCAAAGCAAACCCCCCTTCCCAAAAACCCTCCTGCCAGCGCCAGCCCTCCCCAGAAGCAAGTAAGGCAAAGAAAGTGCTCACCTGGTTGTTCCGCACTCAGCTCTTTCACCTGCAAGAAACACAAGTTCCCATCATCCCTCCACATCAGCCACAACCACAGGACTGCAGAGCACAGCTGTGCAGGTGCTCACACCCTCAGTACTGCTCCTGCACACCAAGGTAAGGGCTTCTGGCAGACAGAAGCTGAGTCTGGGGAGGAGAGATGCCCACCTGGTGTCCCCACCACTTAAAGACAGACTAGAAATCCAAAACAGCCACAGGAGAGGGAAAGGGTCTGCCGTCCCCACTGACATCACCAGCGCCTTTGCCATGTGAGACCCACCCAGTGCACAGCAGGCACACAGCACAGGCTCCTGGGCACCCCCAGCTGAGTCCCAGCAGGAACAGGGCATCCCACGAGGGGCTGGAGCCCAGCGAGGCCACAGAGATCATCCACCTGCCTCATGCAGGGCCATGAACAGCACCTGGATGCAGCAGAGTATTTGACCCCCCAGCTTTTCCTGGGAGATATCAGCCCATCTCACCACCATCGGGCAGACTCTGTTGTGACTGTCAATATTCCCACTCCCTTTGTGTATTTTTAGTGCTTGGATCTAATATAAATGCCAGCAGATCCCTGCTGAATAGATCTCTTCATTTCTTACAGTATTTGTCAGTCCACTGAAAAAACCTAAACTAATTTCACGTGCTGTTTGTGCCTGTCTCCAAGGGCCAGGAAAGCTGAGTTTTTCTTCCTTTGCTAAGACACATAAAAGGAAGCATTTGGCTGCACATGCCTCCTTCCTGCTCTCCCTTGGCACCTGCAGAAAACAAGCTGGAAGCCAACTCCTCATTGAAACAGCAAAGAATTCCACATGCATGATTCGCAAAGCCAGGCTCCTTCCTAATGAGAATCAGTTCACACTGAAACACAGCACTTGGTATTTCTGGGCTAAATGTTTGCCAAAAGGCTACAGAGCAGGATGATCCCACGGCCTGGAAAAAGCTCGGGAAGTTTCATGTGAGGATCTTCCACAGCTGCTTCTGCACGGCTCTAGAGAACGAAATGCCTGACACTGCATCTCCATCCTGACACAGCAGCAGTGTGGCTTTGGGGGGAGAGACCAGCATGGCAATAAATGAAACTTCCCCAGATTCCTCACTTCTCGCCCCAGTCTGCAGGAGCCTGAGTGCAGCTTCCCAGCTGAGCCTACAGGCACTTGAGCCTTCCCTGAGCTCACAGTCTGTGCCTGATTTGGCTCTGTCTTCACTGAGTGGAACACACCTTAGGATCTAACTAGAAAGTGGATTTTAAGGCTAAATAAATTTGGCAAAGCAGCCAAGAAATGAGGATTCTAATTTTTGTATTGTTAAAACAAGGCCATGGACCATTTGTGTGTTTTCATTTAAATCTATTCTCTCCTGTTGAATCAGGACACCAACTCATCTCCATCTTCTTTAAGCTGTAAATAATTCAGTTGGTTTAGACACTTCAAACAGCTAAAATCTTCTCCCAGGGGCATGGTGACATCACCATTCCAACAGTGGGGGGTCCCACCCAGAGCCACTCAGTACCCCCTCAGCAGTCACTGCCCCTGCTTTGCGTAGAGCCTGTGTGCATGTGCTTTAAACCAAATCCGTGAAATTAGCTGGGAGAATAAAAGCCTCCTATGGGAAAACTGGTTTTAGAAAAAATGATGTCCTTGCAGTTCTTGCTTAGGACAAGTAAAAAAATCTATGGCCAGGGGTCAAGGAGTCTGTTAAATCAGCTGCAAATCTGTGACACAGACACTCAGCATTGAGGGCAAGAAAACACCATCAGGGCTGTAGCAAGCAGGGCAGGAGAGGCAGAGGAAGGAAGGAAGCGGAGGGTGGGAGTGAGTGGCAATCTCTGCTGCTGGAGAAGGAATCCAGAACTCCAGCACACAGTACCAGATTCAAAGGGATTTCTCTATGTGCACTCCCAAAGAAAGGTGAGAGGAGTAATATTCCAAGGAAATCACGATTTTGCATGTCCCTGGTTAACCTGAGCAGCAGCAGCAGCCAGGCACAGAGCACAGAACCGTCAGTCACTCAGGAGAACACACAGAGGAGAGGCTGGCAGATGACACACAGCTTAAACCTTCTCAGGTGACTGGAGGATCCTCCCTGGACCTGACCCCAACTCACCTTCTCCCAGAGTTTGTTTCAGCAGGTCATGTTTAGCCTGGAGCTTCGTGATGAGGTTACTGCCGTTCAGATACTCCTTAAATTTCTGGAATTAAAAAGCAAACATGGTGGGTTAAGCAACACAGCCTGCAATGGATTTCTCTGTTGCCTGGGGGCTGCCAGAGGGGCCTGGCGCTGCTGGAGCAGGCTCAGGAGGCTGGCAGGCTCCGAGCCAGCTGCGCCACAGGGCTGAGCAGGCTCCAATCACTTCTCCCTGCTGCAGCCACTGCCCTGATGATCTTATTAGCCTGGTCTCCCTGGTACTGCCCTCCTGCCTGGGAACGACGGGAGGGACAAAGAGCTCAGAGCTGCCTTGCTTTTGTCAGGCTTCTGGCAATGGTTTGGAAACCAACAAAGCTTTCCCTGCACTGCCAGGCCTCCACCTCTGTGCAAAGCAACAATCCCAAGCAAGAACTCCCAGCGCCTGAGCCCTCCCAGGGCAGTGACTGCCAGGGGCTCCATGCAGCAGGTGACACTGTGCACTGTGCAATGTGACAATTGCCCATCCCACAGTGAGGCTTGGGACACCCAGGAACACTCCAGAGGAAGGCATTATACAGGCAAGAGCAGAGAGGGAAACAGAGACGGAAAATGGAAAGCAGAGAATGGGAAAGATCAAATCTCTGCAAAAACCATAAAAATAATCCCAAGCACAATTCCAAATGAAAATTGCAATTCCCCCCCAATTTAGAATATTATTATTAAGAGAAAGTAGAAGCTCTTCTATGCATATGATAAATGCTGTTAACCATAGGCTTTGACCCATGCTGAAAGGAGGGAGACTTCTGGTGAACTCAAGGCTGTTCCTTGTATTTTAGGTAACATACCAGAGAACTGAGTTCTGCCTGGGGGTGCAGCATGAGAGCTGCAGGGCAGGCACACACACCACAGCCCAGCTTTTGTGCCTTCCCTGGCATGTGAGTGCCTTCAGCTCATCTGTGGGCCAAGGGCAAATTTAAGCTGTGCAGGCCCGAGAGGGAAGGCTTGGCTGATAGTTCACGGTCCTGAAAGCTTCGGAAGAGCCCCTGGAATGGTGGCCCATGGTGAGGCCATCTGGAGTCTGCGCCCTGCTCTGAGCCTCCCCTACTCCACCCAGTAAGTTTTCAATCTCAACTGCTCCAGTTGTTCCTTCAAAGAGAAAAGCAAGGCAGGCACTGGATTGTCAGTCCTGATGTGGTGCCCTGCCACTGAAATGCATTCCAGACCAAAATCTCACAGAAGACAAGTACTTAAAGAGACTGAATTGGTTCTTGCTCTTCACTAATGAGCACTTAACTGGGCCTCAGCCCCGGCAATTAATGCTTCATGTCCTGTATGGCCTAAGCTGAGACTCACAGTGAAATAGAACATTTCAGTTTCCTGCTGGTTGGCTCTCCTCTTGGCAATGTTGATTTTGCTCATGTAGGTCTCTGATGCAGCTGATTTGACCGACTCAGTGGAGCGGCTGTGCTGGAAGGCGTCCGAAACATCAAAATCTTCCACTGTCAGCATGTCCTGCAAGGTCTGCATTGTGGCATCCAGCGTTTTCCGTACCTGTCAGAAACAGGACAGCGTGGGTTTGAGGCAGTCTGGGAAAAGGAACAACTTGAGCCCAAACAATCAGTCAAGAGCAGCTCCTGAGCCCTGGGCTTGCACTGGCTGTGCTCTGTGGGCACTTCCAGCTCTGCCACAGGAGAGGCTCCACACCTGAGCACACCAGGAAACCTCCATGGGAAGAAAGGCTCAGCAGTGCTGCCCACAGGCCCAACCTCTTACCTCTTCGTTCTCTATCTTGAGGGTGGCCAGCCGGGACTGCAGCTGGTGGTACCGCATCAGCAGCTCGGTCTGCACAGGCTGCTGGGCGCTCACCTGGCACACCTGGCACACAAGACATTCCATGGGTCATGCACGGACCACACACACATTTCCATACCCACACAGTTCCCACAGCCCCCACAAGCTCCTGGCAGCCTCCAGAGAGGTTTTGCTGCCATGGGTCCCATCAGCAGTGCCCTGGACTCAGGCCAGCACTGAGTGTTTTGCACTCTGCAATCTCTCAATTACAGCAGGTAAATCACAGCTCCCCTGTGCAGATCCGCAGGGCAGAGAGAGCCAAACAAGGGCTCCCTAATTGGGAGAGACACAGAGCAAGAGGCAGCCTGAAAGGAAAAGCCCTGATGAGCCAGTCTCATTAGGAAAGGAAACAGGAGCAGTGTGTGAAGGCAGCGCAGAGGGTAAGGAGTGAGGAACAATTTCACAGCGGTGGTTTAGAGGACGGGCAGGCCAGGCCAGGCCCCTGCAGCCCCTCGGGTAAAGAGAGCACGTTACCTCGTCCCCCATGTGCGGCTGGAACTCGAACTTCAGCGGAGGGCAGAAGACCTGGTTGCACATGTCCATGATGGTGTGCTTGTCGCTCCGTGCGTCCAGGTTGTCCACGGCGTTCTCAATGATGTCCAGGCCCTCGTGCCGCGACGTCTCCAGGTTGTACTCAGCAGACAGGTACGTCCTGAAGGTCCGAGCAAGGCTGGCATGGAATCCCAGATCACAGCACTGAGAAACACCAAAGCAGGCTCTGGTCATACAAACACTCCCGAACCATTCCCAGAGTTCTCACACACAGATGGACGTTGAAGCAAGGTGGCAGTGGACACCATGCCCTGCAGTGTGGGCACACCCTGCTCTGTCCCTGGGCCTCTGCCTGCCTCCCACCACGGAGCAGCTCCTCACACATAACTGACCACTCTCATGTCTGTCTTGGGGAAAATGATAAAACTTGGAGTTAATTGCTGTCAAAATACTGTACTTTAGAGGAAAGTCTAGTTTTAAGTTCTGTCCTCACTACAATTGAATTTGGCACGTCAAGTGTCATGCCAGCACAGGGACCTGCTGCTCTGAAAGCTCCTTCCGAGCTGAGCAAGCAGCAGCTGCCAGCAGCCCTGCCCCAGCCCTGGCCAGGAGCCTGACCAGCGCAGGGCTCCACTGCTGGAGAAGGGCAAGGACAGCACTGAAGCACCACGCAAAGTGTGGAGGTCAACCGATGCTGTTCTGTGGGGAAAGGTGACACAGAGAATGCTGGAAACAGGAGTGGGAACAGCAACGCCTCAGCCTGAGCCATGCCCCTGGGGGCGGAAGGAGAGCACAGCAGAACAGAAGGGCCGTGGTCTAGCACTGAAGCACAGGTATTTCTGGGACGTAGGAGAGAGCTGGAGTTCCTGACGGATGATGTAAAGTTAGATAAGTATGGGAGAAACAGAGGAATCCTGTGAGAAACACCTCAAATACCTCCCACGGCCACACCACCAAATTAACCACTGCCAGCAAATCTCTCCTCTCACATGAAAACTGACAGGGGAAAATTTCTGTTACAGAAGTTAAGACACTTTGCTGCCACTACAAGTGTAGTCCCACTACAAGCGCTGCTGGGAGGACCAGCAGGGCACAAAAACTACAGGAAAGATTAGAAAGATTGCTGGTGCAGTCTCAATGACCCAAATGAGCCCAGCTTTTCTGCAGAACTCCCTTTTGGGAGTTGTTACTTCAAAGTCACCTTCTCCAGCTCTGCAGCATGCACAGGCACTACTGAACCAATGCAGAAAGGCACAGAAAGCGATTCTGTATCAGAACATCAGCATTCACAGAATCACTGAGGCTGGAAACGACCTCCAAGATCATTGAGTCCAACCTGTGACCAATCACCGCCTTGTCACCCAGCCCAGAGCACTGACTGCCACATCCAGCTGCTCCTTGAACACCTCCAGGGGTGGGGACTCCATCACCTCCCTGAGCAGCCTGTTCCAGTTTCTGACAACCTTTTCCATGAAGAAATTCTTCCTGAAATTCATATTGATAAACTTGAAGTGAAATCCAAAAACTCAGTTGGTGCCACAAGCAGCTCCAACCCAAGAAGCAATCTCCTGCTCTGTGCCGATGTGAGCAGACACCGCTCAGGTCAGATCACGTCACCACAGGGCTGTGCTTGCTTCAGTCTCTGCTAAAACCAGCAGAGGCAAAGTCACAATGGGCCAATTCCCACCCAACAAGTGCCTGAGAGAGCCCCACCGCCCCTTGTAGCCTTTAAAAGCTGTGAAACCCCGTGTGCAATAATGAGGACTTTTGTAGAAACTATCGAACTGTCATAACCCTCCATTTACTCTGCCTCTGTTTAGCTTCTAATCAGATTAGTTGAGAGCATGGGCATCTATGGACTGGCATAGACCTGCCCTAAAAATACCAAGCAACACAAAAAAGAGAATAAGGGCTGAATTTCCATTCGCTGCTTGGGGCAAAACCTCATTCTGCGCTGAGAGTCTCTCCCACAAGACAGTTTTAGCATGAACTCCCTTACAGCCACTGCAGGTCACACAGAAACCCCAGAGCTGGACAGTGCGGCCGAGGGGCTGCCACAGGGCAGGGACCAGGGATCAGGGCCAGGAGCTCTGTGCCAGGGCTGGGGGGACCAGCCCTGTGCCATGAGCAGCTGACCCCAGCCCTGTGCCATGAGCAGCTGACCCCAGCCCTGTGCCATGAGCAGCTGACCCCAGCCCTGTGCCATGAGCAGCTGACCCCAGCCCTGTGCCATGAGCAGCTGACCCCAGCCCTGTGCCATGAGCAGCTGACCCCAGCCCTGTGCCATGAGCAGCTGACCCCAGCCCTGTGCCATGAGCAGCTGACCCCAGCCCTGTGCCATGAGCAGCTGACCCCAGCCCTGTGACCCGGATGGACCACGCCTTCCCCAGCACCTCCCAGCCCTCACCAGTGCCCTGCTGCCCCCTGAAATCACAGCTACTTGGCTAGAAGAACTGTACACACAGCACCTCCTCCTTCACCAGGAGGAAGTATCTGCCACTGTTCAAGCGTGGGAATTCCCAAAGCACACAAAACCAAGCCATTACGAGGCAAATCACTGAATGCCACAGAACCCAAGGAGACGGGCTCAGGGCATCGCCAGCTGCTTTTAGGACAAAATTCCATGTGAAATGTTCCCTTTCTTTTGCTGCTGGACTCACACTGAAGCCTGCGGTGATTTGCAGTGCCCAGAAATCAGCTGCTCCTGAAAACCAGCGCAGGCACTTCCCACACACGCTGCAGCCCTTGAAGTCCCTGGCGATCAGCACCATGCCGGCTGCTTCACACACGGGTGCCCAGAGAAGAAAAGACAGAGCAGGGACTTCCACACAATTCCCAGAGGAACACACAATGGGGAGGGAAAAAGAAAAAGGAAGAAAAAAAACACTTCAAACTGATGCTCCCAGCCCCAGAACAAATGGCATTTTCTCACCCCTCTCATCACTTTGATGGCAAATAAATTAGAACCACAAATAATAATCCCCAGCCCTTCTGCAGTGCCTTTCATCTGCCAAGCTCAGAGCTCCCCAAGCATTAATTCATCACGTCTGGTAACACCCTGCAAGGGGTGGAAATATCCCAGTGCTCAGCTTGAGAAACAAGCCGGCTCCTGGAGCTCCAGCGAGCACGTTTGGCCAGAACAGCACTGAAGCAGCCAAATAGCTGTGTGCCTCCCAGTACCCATCACAGAGCTGCATGTGGGGAGCACTCCTGGGCTCCGGAGAAAAGGAAATGCCCACAGAGCATTTGGCTCCAGCACCTCTGAGTGCCTCTGCTATTTGGGAGCTAAACCTGCGCAGGACACGGCTCAGCCCACCAGGATCACACCTCACCTGAGCAGAGGAACCCCAGGGCAGCACCTGAGCATTTGGGTGCCCTGCAAGCTCCTCCTTCACCTCCAGGCAGAGCAGCAATGTCCCAGCCTCCACAGGACCCAGCACTGCCTGCAAACCAACAGCCCAACTCATCTGCTCTGCTCTGTTCCTTTCCTGCATTTTTTTCTTTATCCGTTCTTTTAAAAATGTTCTGCATTGTTTTTAATTATATGCATAATATATCATAATTATATGCTTATTATCATTTCTGGCCTCTACTCTCTTGATGTTGCTGCAAAATGCAGAGCTGTACTATGAGGCAAGTGAAGCACAGAATCCTAGAATGGTCTGGGTTGGGAGAAACCTTCAAGATTATCCAATTCCAACCACCCCGCCATGAAGAGGGACACCTTCCACTAGCCCAGGCTGCTCCAAGCCCCGTTCAACCAGGCCAGTAAACCCAGCTGAGGATTTTTGGCCTATTTCAACTGCTGTTTCTGTTCCCTAGCTTGACTCAGGTAATTTTTCCAGGGACGAAACAATCTGACAGTTACACAGAACATTAAACTCCTCAGAGCACCCCTCCTTTCCTGCCGTGTTTGTCTCAGACACGGCAAACACTAATCCGCAGGGAAGCAAGTGCTGCTCCGGAAGGACTCAGAGGTGCTGCACGCATTTTGGAGATCAGCTCGTATGGACACCGACTGCTCCATTCTCTGCTGAATCTATGATACCTTCCATGTGACAACTTCAAACGATCTTGCAGCCATTTCCCACACAACTCCAGAGGGATGGGCAAGGAGCTTTATCTCCACTTCACATGCGCGGCCGAAGAGATTAACTTGGTCACAGTTAATGACAGAAGTGAGGCGAGCGCAGGCATTCAGACAGACACATGTGCCTGCCGAGGAAGAGGCCCCACGGTGCGCTGCCGTCCAAGGCTAATTTGAGCTGTCTCTGTATTCTTCCCTTCCTTTCTAAGACAAAACAACAAGGCCACCGGAGACAGAGGGGCAGACGGCTCTGTGCCCCTTCAGGGCTGCTCTGATGGGCTTCACAGCTCTCATTAAACCGCGGCCCTGGGAGGCCTCCCACCCTCCCCGGAGCAGCTGAGCCCTCTGCCCCAGAGCAGGCGAGGAGAGCACGGCTTTGTCACCAGCCCTGCTCCGCAGCGATGCCCAGGGAGCGAGGGATGTCAAGGCCGTGCCTGAGATGACACTGAGGCAGCTGGGACTGGGAGGAAACGCTGGTAAATTGGCTGTTTGGGTGTCCTGACGGTTCGGATTTGCGTGAAATCGGCAGCCGCACGTGGCCATTTGTGCTGGAGAGCCGCAGCTCTCCAGATGGGGCTGTGAGCCCCCTCCCCTCTCCCATGTCCCAGAAAGCCATCCCAGTGCATCCTCCACCATCCCCCCGTGGCAGCAGGTGCAGGATCCACCGGCAGGACCCACCGGAGCACGGCCAGCCACACTCTGAGCTGCCCCGGCTCTGAGCTGCCCCGGGCCTGAGCTGCCCCGGGCCTGAGCTGCCCCGGCTCTGAGCCGCCCCAGATCTGCTCTGCCCCGGCTCTGAGCTGCCCCGGGCCTGAGCTGCCCCGGGCCTGAGCTGCCCCGGCTCTGAGCCGCCCCAGATCTGCTCTGCCCCGGCTCTGAGCTGCCCCGGGCCTGAGCTGCCCTGGCTCTGAGCCGCCCCAGATCTGCTCTGCCCCGGCTCTGAGCTGCCCCGGGTCTGAGCTGCCCCGGCTCTGAGCTGCCCCGGGTCCGAGCTGCCCCAGATCTGCTCTGCCCCGGCTCTGAGCTGCCCTGGGTCTGAGCTGCCCCGGCTCTGAGCTGCCCCGGCTCTGAGCTGCCTCGGCTCTGAGCTGCCCCGGGTCCGAGCTGCCCCAGCTCTGAGCTGCCCTGGGTCCGAGCCGCCCCGGGTCCGAGCCGCCCCGGGTCCGAGCCGCCCCGGGTCCGAGCCGCCCCGGGTCCGAGCCGCCCCGGGTCCGAGCTGCCCCGGGCCTGAGCTCCCCGGGTCCGAGCTGCCCCGGGGTCTGAGCCGCCCGGGGTCTGAGCTGCCCCAGCCCTGCTCTGCCCCGGGTCTGAGCTGCCCCAGCCCTGCTCTGCCATGAAGCCCTTCTCACCCACACCCTCCCTGCCCATCTGCTCCCTCCCTGGGCTCGCTGCCCTGCACAGACCACCTTCAGCACCACTGCGATCCAGGGAATTGGATTTGTTTCTTCTGGAGCTGCTGAAGCCCTTCTTGCCTCGCCCTTGCAGAATACACTGAATTTGTACAAAAGTCTGTTAGATAAACTGCTCTCCCTCTGAGAATTTAGGACACCCATGCACAGCTCACACATTCAATATTTTGTTTCTTTGGTGGACAGAATTTATAATCAGGCAAATTTCATTACTCCATTTAGCTAAAGTCCCTGAAGGGATTCCTGGAGTGTGGGAGAAAAGCCATCTGCTGACTCCAGTGGAAGTGTCAGTGAAGAAATAGAAGTTGGGAAGAATAATGTAAACAGACAGAAAAATGGAACTCAGCAAATCTCCAGGAAATCAAAGTTCCAGAAACTCCATGAAAATAAGTCCTTCTTGCTTAAAAAATAATTAAATGAAAGAAAGAGAGAATATATACCACAAAAGCAGAAAGCCTGTAGATAAATCAAGGTTTTCACACCTTGCCATTCAAATGTCTCCACGATCAAGTTATTTGTTTAACATATCTTCAATAATAAAGAGAACAAAAGGGACATAACAAAGAGCATTTTATCATATTTCAAAATCTTGAAGTCATCAGGGGTTTTGCATCAGACTTACTTCAGTTAATTCTCAGAAGAATAACTACATGTTAGTCGGTTAGGAAAGGAGATAAACCCTTAAGCATCTTTTTAAATAGTGCATTTAGGTAATGACAGTAACTCAGTGCTTCGAGCTCAGCTATTTATGTGCTCACTGAGGCAACTCCAGCAGGAAGAAACTGCACCATGCAATCCACACGCTGTGAGATGCCCGTTAAAGGAAGAAACAGAAATCCCTTCTCTGGGTAAATCCCTTATTTGAATCATCTCAAAGCAGTTTGCAGGAGTCACCAGTGTTGGGTTCCTGCCATTACCACGAAACCTGCCTCCAGCAGTTCCTGCCCTGAGGCTATTCCCTGCAAGGAGCACCAGCACAAAGCTCCACAGGAGCCCTCCCCACCCAGGACAGCACCTCCACATGTGCTGAGCCACCACCAACGTCACCAAGGAGTAGGAAGAGAAGAACCTTCTATTTCAGCACCAAAACCAAGGCTGTGTCGGGCCTCAGGAAGCATTTCTCTGTCTCAAACACAGACTAACCAAGAAGAAACCTCAGTCTCACCTGGCTCACCCCAAGGCAAACACAATTTACAGTATCTTCAGCCCCAGTTAAGAGTACCTTAAAGCCCCACAGACACCTCTTCACCACCACACGGGAGTGCAGTTAGGAGCTCAGCCAGGCTGGGTGGGCACAGGGAAGGCACTTACATCGATGAGGTCGGAGACATCGTGAATGTAGTATTTGCTGACGGCTGCGTTGGTGGCCGCCAGGTTCAGCAGGTAGTCGTTCCTGGCTTTTGTGCACTTCAGCTTGTTTTCAGAATACTTGGCTTGTCTCTGAAAGAGCAGAATGGAGTATCAGAGCACAAATAGGATGGCACTGGCACAGCTTCTCCTGTCACAGAGCCCCACAGCACCCTGCAGCCTGGGAGTGACGAGGCAATCACTGAAACTCGGTATCTGCTATGAAAACAGGGATCTTGCCAGGGTGGAGGAGATCCCATCTGAACATCCCTTGCACTGTCAGCCAGCCGTGATGAGTGCATCCTGCTCAGAGGTACCCAGAGCCCCTGCGCACAGCTGCTGCTGCACATTCATGGGGATTTTGGCATCAGTCAAAATGAGAGGGCCAAATTTTCCCCCCAGAAATGCTGACATATGTTTGGACTTGCTCCAGATGTGTGCAGCTGTAACAAAGTGGAATCTGGCCCAGAGGCCCAAGCTACACAATTCAGAACAGGACCCAGAATTCGAAACTGTAGGAAAGCAGATGCGCTCCAGATCTGGGACATCTGCTCAGGCAGATCCCTGCTCAGAGGCTGAGTCAAAAGATTAACCCTTCCAAGAACCTCACTGTTAGCAATGCCCTAGGGCTGGGTGAGCCAGTGAGCAAATGCATCCTGCCTGGAGAAGCTCTCTCCTTTTCTCCAAAATTAACACAAAAACTTGTAGAGATCCTGAGGCATGGGGGAGCTGCTGAGGCCGGAATGGCACAGAGTGTTTTGCCTAGCAAATCCATCTAAACACTGCACTCTCAGTCCCAGACAGTCTACAGAGGAACACTGGTATTTTATAGATCCAACTATTTTTTTGCTACCAGGAGTCAGTGCCTGAGCAAACCCCAAGGCTGCTGTTGGTCATTTTTAAAAGTGCTTTTTTAAAGAATACATCACAGACAAACCCCAACTCCGCGGAGGAGGGTCTGGTGTCGGGATCAGGATGCATCACCACAGCCAGCCAGACACCCTGGTGCACTGCCCATCTCAGCACAGCCTCCCAGGCCCCAGCTGGCACAGCCAGGCCCCGGCAACTCACGGCCCGAGCCACTGGTGGAGAAGCTCCTGCTGTCCCTCCCTGTCCTGTGCTCCAGCAGCCATCACCCCAAGGCCCCCCAGCTGCCTGTCTCAGCTCTCCCTCCTGACAGCCGGGAAGGTGTCACGGGTGGCCACGAGGCTCCTGTGCAGGTCCACCACCCCGCCCCAGGCTGCGCTGCCCCTCCTGTCATGCATCTCTAGCATGTCAGCCTCAGTCAAACCCTCTCCAGCAGCTGGTCCTGGCACTTCTCCACAGCCAGGAGAAGGGAAGAGACTTGTGATGGTCTCCTCGGGCTGCCTTTCAGCAGAACATGTACACAAGTCACATCCTTCCTAACCCTTTCCCACAGACACAAGAATGGCTTCACAGAGAAAGAAAGACAAGGCTGAAGCCAACCCCCGCTGCCTGCAGGGAGCCCCAACCCCAGGCCAAATTACTCCTCCTTCACTCTCACCCACCTTCTCTTTCATCTTCTCAATCTTCTTGACGGAGCTGCGCCGCTGAGGCCGGTCCTCGTGCCGCAGCAGGTTCACACTGATGTCCCCTGACTTGTTGAACTGCTTTTCCTCCTGCTTCTCCGCCTCCTTCAGCTTGCTCTCAGCGCTGATGCTCTCTGCATGGTACATGTGGTAGGTCTTCATCACCTGCAGACACAGGAGGTCATGAGCCACCTGCCCAGGGCCACACGGAACACAGGACAAGCTGGCAGCCACGGGCAGGGCAGGGGGAGGCCACTGTGGAATTAAGGAACAAGGTGGGGAGGAAAAGCTTGTGAGATTAATCCCATCCCCAGCCCTATTTCTAAAAGTTCCAGGCTGGTGTAAGAACTGAGATGACACTCTGGGGACGTGCTCCAGCACACACCTGCAGTGAAAGAGCACCGTGTGCCTGCCACCAGGGAAATACGGAATAACCTCAGTGCTTTGCAGCTGGGATAAAGGTCTCCACGACAAGGGCCTGTGAGGAGGCCACAGTCACCCTGAACTCCCTTTTGTCCCAACCCCTCCGTTCCTCCACTTGGACCTTCTAAGCCATCGGACAGCCCTGCTCTGCCACCCAGACAGCAGAACCATCCGCAAGGGAAGAGCTGCAACCCCCAGGCAAAAATGGGGTTTGTCTCCTGTCACCACCTCATCCTCCTCCTGCTGCCGCCAGCAGGCACAGGCAGTGCCAGGGTAGATGCAGCAGCACCTCGTCCTTCACACTGCAGATCCAGGAGGGGCAACGCTGATCCACTGCCAAGAACACTCCGCAGGCAAAACTTCCACCACAGCCTTCCCTTTCAGAAACAAGGGCCCAGAGGCCACGCTGGATCATTGTAATGGAGCTGGCAAGAGGAACACATCTGCTCGTCTCTCTTTATGCCTTTAGTCACACTGTCCCCTCCTATCATCTCCCTTCAGGATGTGGATGGTTTATTTCACATTGCCTTGACACAGCCCCCAGTGCCTGACTGCTCACTGTGATCAGCCCCAGCAGCACCGGGCACTGCACACTGGCACATGCTGGGATGGACTGGGATGGGCTGGGATGGGCTGGGACACGCTGGGATGGGCTGGGACACGCTGGGATGGGCTGGGATGGGCTGGGACATGCTGGGATGGGTTGGGATGGGCTGGGACACGCTGGGATGGGCTGGGACATGCTGGGATGGGCTGGAATGGGCTGGGACATGCTGGGATGGGTTGGGATGGGCTGGGACATGCTGGGATGGGTTGGGATGGGCTGGGACACACTGGGATGGGCTGGGCTGGGCTGCCGGAGGCCCAAGGGTTAAAACAGAGCAGGAACAAATGCAGGGGATTTTTACATAAGACTTAATGAAGAAAACAGTTTTCGTCAGCTGCGGCTGTCAGCAGGACCCAGGAGCATTGGACTTGGACCAGGTCAGCCTGAGCCGCATGATCCCTCCTCCTGCCAAGCACAAAGCTCAGCTGAAACGGCCGCAGCGGAGTTGCACAAATCTGCCACTGCAGGGAGATCTGACTGCAGGCAAAGGCAAGGGACAGCGAGCAAAGGCTCCTGCCTTGGCCCTGAGCTGCTTCATTTCCAAACCCTTAACTCAGTGCAAAATCTTAACACAGATTCCAGCCTCCTATTTCAAACTGCAATTTCTGCAACAAATGTCACGCACAAATCAGACAACTCCAGAATTTTCTTAAAGAGAAAGACCAGAGGATTTCATTGAGCCCTCCTCATCCTCAGCATCTCCATCTTTTTGTGAAACACACCGAGGGAAGTGAAAGAGCAAAGTGCTGCACATTGGGGCTTCTTCAGGCAGTAAGAGGAAAGGTCCCAAATTGCAGGACTTTTGTGAAATCTAAAGGTTATGGGACAGTTACCCAACCAAAACAGACATCTTAAACAGCTCACTGTGCTCCCTACCAGCTGCCCTGCCACACAGCTCACTCTTGGAAATTCAAGGGATTTTTCTGTTTAATATCTGCCTTAATTTTGGCTGGGGCCAGCCAACCTGCACTGCAGCAATCAGCCCCTGATCTGCAATTCCCTTGTGCCATCTCGGTGCCTGCAATCAAATCACGTTGTCCCTGCCTTCCACTGCTGTGACACAAAGACAAACTGCCACAGCTGCGTCCCGGGGAGCTTTCCTGCAAATCAGTTAATTAGCTGCAGTGAAGGAGGAAAAATATGTTCCAATGTTCATTAGTTATTTAACAACACGAGTTGTGTTTTCCATATTAATTACATGTTCTGGATAAAGGCTGTTGCCAAATACTGGCCATAAATAGCACCATTGGCCATCTTCAGCTACAAGGGCTCTTCTCTCCTGAACAGCTCATCCCCAAGGTTCTGACCCAGCAGAGGAGCCAAAACAGAAATGCAGTGACTGTGTCAGGTACAGGCTCAGGCCCCCTCAGCCTTTTCAGGCTCCAACTCTGCTGCAGTCGACAGGCAGGACCAAAGGAATGAAGCTGGTTTTAATTCAGCTGAACTATTTCTGTGCAAAACCATTCACGAGCATCTCCACTTCAGATCAAAAGTCAACCACTTCCGTTTTGATGAAAATCAGTGTGGGTTTGGTTCTTTCCATACAGAGTCCACAGCGTGACTTGTATCAGAACAGCAACAACGCTGAGTTAAAATCCGTGTGGCTGTTTTGGCTTAAGTTTGAGACAGTGAACGCCTGAAAAGCCTGTAAAAAATTGTAGTTTCCACTCAGTGCACAGAATTCCCCTCCGAGAAGCTTAAGCAGCAGCCTTGCAGGGCACAGACGAGCTGTGGGTAAAGGCCTGGCCAGAGGCAGGAGAATGGACTTGCCCGTGCTGAGAGCAGACAAGAGACTTTTCCAAAGGCACAGTCTGGTGTCCTGTGAGCCACGTCCTTATCCGGTGCCTGGCTTTGCCAGCAGCCACAGCTCCTGTGCCACTCGTGAGCACACAGTGCTCTGCAGAGAACACACCAACAGCAGCTCAGTCCCGAAGATGTCCCCAGCACCCAGGAGCCAAGGGTGCAGCTGGACCTGTTTCACCTGATGGCTCAGGACAGAACTCTCTCACTGACAGGAGCTGCTGGCACCAAGCAGATTTGAGGTGACCCTGATTGCCCCAGAGGCCTTGCCTTTTCTTCGTGTTTTTGAAGCTAACAGCTCCTTCCTGGCTGGATGACACAACCAGTTTGTTATCTTAACAGCAAGGTGGAACACAAACACAAAGCTCCTGCAGCTGCTCCCGTTTCACCACTCAGACCAGCGTGTTTCACCACTCAGACCAGCGTGTTTCACCATTCAAGCCCATTCTGCTCAGCACGTGGAGAAAGCAGTGAATGGGAGAAATCTCAACTCCTGTGAGGACAAGCAGAATTTCCCTCTGTGCTCCTCCCTGGCCACTGCTTGCACTTTGAACCTCAGCACACTGCTGATGTCCCCACTGACCCCAGCGTGTCCCTCAGGGGATGGCCCCGTCCCCTGCATGGGGTTCAGAGCCGAACGGACCGCAGGTATGCAGGTCAGCCCAGTCCTTGTTAGTCTTTCCTTGCTTTGCATCTGTCATGCTGCTGTTGTAATTAATCTTAATTAGTCACCACCCCTAACACTGCTTGTGACACTCAACCATCAAATGGTTGAACGGCACTCCCAAATCTCACAGAGGCTTTTTAATCCTCTCTGCTGTCCACCCACACTGCAGGTCTCACAACCACCAAATCCTTCAAAGCAGGAACAAACCTGTTAAGAGAAGATTTATGGCAGAAATTTCAAATTCAATCATTCATGCTCTGTTGTTTAGGCCTGTTTTTTAAAAAGGTGAAAAAGAATGATTGTTTAGGAATAAACCTACTGCAGTATTATTTATGTACCAGTAACAGATACAACCAAAGAAAGCAAATACATTATCTCAATTTTCCAACAAAAGGCAGACTTCATATGGTTTTGTTGCTTCTAAACCACAAATAAAATAAATGTTAAAAAAACCAATTGCTACAGGGCAAGAAGCAGAAGCAACACAAAGGCTTTTACTGGCCTGCTATGAAAACCTGCTTGAAGAGCCACGTCCTGACTAAGAGTGCACAATCTCACTGCGAGGCACAGACAGCTCTGCAGCCAAAGTGCTCCCCAGGGCACAGGACGGAGCTGAGCACCTACAAGCCAGAAGTTTTCTGCATTCCCCAGCAGAAGGTAATTTCAAACATTCCCAGGCCAGGAGCTCTCAGGAGCAGGGCAGGTGCCCAACAAACAAGCATAGCCAGCTGAGAGCCACTGCCGCCTGGAAATCACCAAGCGAGTGACAGAGCAGGGCTGAAAGCCAAGGTGGGGCCTGAGACTGGCAAGGGAGAGCACTGTGGCCACAGGGATCCCACTGGGCCATGCCCAAACACCCCCAGTATGCTCAGGGCAGCAGCTGGGCAGTGTGACCCAGCCTTCCACCTTGCACCGCTGGGAATCCTCGGCCACTGCCATCACACCCAGGGAGGAGCAACGCTCTCCCAAAGGATGAAAGGAAAAGGAATGGGCCATGCCACAGGATGGCCAGGGCAGAGCCTCCTTGGATTTGTTCTGACAAATGCCATTGCTTGTGCTCCCCACGCTGCCAGCCAGGAATGGTGGGATCAGCTCATTGCTCACCGTGTAGAGCTCATTGGTGACTTTCAGGAGCTCCTCATGCATCTGCAGGCCAATCTCCTTGCTCTGCAAGACAAAACCAAGAAGAGTTGAGACTCTGTTATGCTCTGAACATGCAGTTCTGAAATGAAAATACATTTTGGAGGGTTTATAAATGTGAATGCAAAGTGCAGCAAAGTCTCATGCTGTTTCAGAACTGCTGCATGTTTGTATGAGGTTGATGTTTGCCCATGGATCACCCAACCTGGGTTTCAGAGACCTGGAGGAGGAATTTCACATAATTTACTTATCCTGCAAAATAGATGAATCTAAAATTACAAGCAATACTGCTTTGCCTTTCCACTGGTAGAATTCATCCCCAGCCCACAGTCACTCCCCATTTAGGTCTAACACTTAACACCCTCCCCCAGTTTGGGAACTGGCAGAGACTCCGTTTGAGGCTGGCAGAGTGTACAAAGCTACGTCATCCAATAGCCATTTGTGGGTACACAGTTCCCTAGATTGGCATTCTCCAGGCCCACAGCATCACCTGTCAATCTGTCCTGACCTGAAACACTCATTAAACACACCTCGGCTGGACTTGCAATTTCCAGCCAACCCTGGAACTTCAGAGCAAAGATTATCAGGGCTCCCCAGCAATGGCATCCCAGGTTTTCTGTTTCTCTTGGCCATGACCCACCCTCCCAGCTTCTCAGTAGCTCATTTTCGCTATTCCGACCTGAGTGAACCAAAGCATCTCTGAAAAAGAGCATTACAAAACAGCTACACCACAGTTATATAATGAAGGTTCCAGTTTCACAACAGCAGCAGCCAAAGTTCAGCCAGCTGAGGAGACACTCACTGCCAGTGAGGAACTCCTGGCATCCTCCTGTCTGCTGAAATCTCATTATCAGCCTGTGTTTTCCTTTTCCTTGCCAGGCAGGATGAGGCAGGTCCAGCCATCAACCTGCTACGGCACGGACACAGCCCTGCATGGAGAGGCACAGTGTGGGGAGCTGCCCCACACCGGAGCTTGGCTGCAGAAGAAGAGAGCTCCCAGTGCAGCCCAGCAGCTGGAGTGCTGCGCTGTGCTCACTCTGCCCCCGTAACCACACCACAGATCTCTCTGTGCAATCTTCTTGTCTAGGAAACACTTATTATAGTTTGAAGCTGTGTTTAAACTAAGTATAGACACCCCTCCTCCCTGCCCCTAAGCCTAACCAAACTAAAACTGAGCAGTTTCTTCCAGATTTCCTCAAATAACTCCAGAAGTTTTGTGCATGTGGGCAGAGAAAACAACACTCCATCAGGCTGGGTGACGAGAGGAGCCCACGACACAGAAACGTCCTCTAGCTCCAGTCAAGAGGACAGCCTACACTGAAAGTTTAATCTAGATTATTAGAGATTAGAATTGAAGCAAGGCCTGAAGCAAGGATTCTAAAGGATCTGAGTCCCATCCAGTAACCACAGTGTATCTGTGAGTTAGTGTCAGGGTACTGGGACAGTCCCATCCTCAGAGGCCCAACCGATGCACGCTGCTCCCACTCCCATGGGTACAAGGTGCCAGGATGGTGCCAATGACCAGAAGGTGCCCAGCCGAGGCCCAGAGCTGCCAGGAGCCCTCACCTGGACCGGACCCCAGTCCCTATCCCCTGCCCACCGACTCTGGCGGTCTCATCAGTGCTCTCAAAAATCCCTCTGGGGCTTGCCAATTCACAACAGAGCTGTGACAGGTGTCCCTCACCCCAGACACAGCCCCAAGGTGTTTGAGGACCTTCTCACTCCCTGCACCTCCCTGACAGGAGGGGACAGCCACATGGGGGTCAGGTTCTGCTCCCAGGGGAACAAGGGACAGGACAAGAGGAAACAGCCCCAAGCTGTGCCAGGGAAGGCTCAGGCTGAATATTACAGAAAACTTCTTCCCCATTCCTGGAGGGATTTAAAAGCCATGTGGACGTGGCACTTGGGGACATGGGCTAGTGGTGGCCTTGGCAGTGCAGGGGAAAGGGTTGGACTCGATGGCCTCAGAGGGCTTTTCCAACCTAAACAATTCTGTGATTCTCATAGGAGTTATTACAGTCAAGGCCTACAAATGGAGAGCTCAGAGCCTGCAGGAGCCGAGCCACAGGCAGCCCTTCGAGCCACAGCCCCCTCCCCAAAGCACGGCTTGGCACAAGCCTGCAGAGGAGCACAGGACAGGACAGGACAGGCTGGGGGCAGAGCTGTGCCCCAGGTCAGCTGCAGCTCCTGCCTCTGCCCAGGATTTCCTGCGCGGCGCAGGGCCAGGACACAAAGCTGCAATTTTCAAACCGATTTTAGACTCCTAAATAGAGCAACACGAACCAGTGCCGTGTGCTGTTATATGAGCTACACCAGCACAGGGGAGCAGAGGTGGGGCGCAGAGCCCAAGAGCCATTTGCTTACAGTCACTCCAAGGCCACACCTGGCCCCTGCTGCAGGACACCGAAGGGTCTGCAGCACCGCCGGGAGTCTCCAGGAGGGCAGGGGCAGTGAGGATGCTGGAGCCTCTTACCAGCGCAGGCAAGCAAGCAGCTGAAGGACTTGCCTCTCCTCCGAGCCTGCTGCCTTCCCTTTCTCCAACAGAGAAACCATATTTGTGTGCTTAGGGGAGACAACACCAAAACATTATTCCAGTTCCCTGGGACCATCCACAAACCCCCAACTTCAATTTAGCTGCTTCCCTTATGCCTCCCATTCCTCCTAAAACCCACAGTTGCTCACTGAGACAGCAATGGCTTCAAGTCAGCATTGTATTAAAATTCCTGCTACTGCCGACAAAGTAAGGGGAAGCAGCAGCACGGATGACTGGCGACAGAGAACGCTTATTCTAAAGACAAGAGCTCCCATCCAGACACCACTTCTTCACCCAACCTCCACCCAGGACAATGCAGCACGGGGTGTAATTAAATTCACTGTCACAGCACATAATTAAATCCCATGCTAGGGAATAACGCAGCTCCGTTCCTTTGGACACAGCAATGCTCTGTCTCAAATGTGTAATTTCCTGTATTCCAAACTTGGAGGAAGCATCAAACTTCCTTCCTTCTGCCACAGCAGGAGGTAAGAGGCGAGCAAACATCTGCCTGGCAATGGGTCCCTCACCCTGGGTTTGACTGCCAGGACACACTGAAATCTCATGGTGACAGAGACTCGCCCCAACAGCAATGCAAGGCAGATCTCCGTAGGGACACATCTCAGCGCTGCCGTTTATTGCTGCCTATGAGCTGCACCAACACACTCGCTTGATCATCTTCTCCTGCATCGGTAACATGACTCGCACTGGAAGCTCCAGGGAAATTTGCCCAATTGAGTTTTCCTCTTCTGCTTTCCTCACAGAATCACAGAGTGGTTTGGGTTGGAAGGGTTCCCAGCCGGACACAAGAAGAGCCGTGCAGGAGCCATCGCTGCTGGTCAGCGGCGGGGGCAGAACACTTGGGTGGAGAGGAACACACCGCAGCACCCCGATCTGGTGATGGGTGCCCCCACTGCTGCCAAACCCATCCAGGGAGCCGAGGGAGAGGCAGCTCAGCACCCCAGCTCAGCACCCCCACATTTTCTGGGCAAATTACCATTTGCTGAGCAATTGCTCCTCAGTTATGCTCATCCTGTACCCCAGCGAGTCCTCCCCGCCACTCTGCCAGGATTGTTTACATTTACATAATGAACGCAGGAAACACAAAACCTCCTAGTTCCTCGTGTCCCCGCAGCACGTCACGGGCCATTAATAAAATCTAGATGGGAAGAATTAAAAGTGACATCTCTGGAAAAAAATGTTACCCTAATCTACCATCAAAGAGCAATCTCCAGCACAGCCAGCAGCTGAACCACAACTGTGGGTGCTTTAACCCTTCCAGAGCCAGATTATCTGCCAGCAGCCCTGCACAGCCTGGCCGCCCTGGAGAAGTGCTTCGAGCACTTTACTCACCACTCTCAAAACCAGACTGGACACAAGAGTGAAAGATCCTCCTCTGAGCAGCCCCATACACTGCAAGGCTGGCCCTTCAAAACCTGTTTATCAGCCTGCTCCCATTTCCACAGAGGTGCCCAAGATTCCCACTGAACACTGCTGTGAAGTGGGAAGGGCTGCCTCAGATCCCTTCAGACAAGGTGTGCCACAGGTTGAGAAAAATAAATAACCTGAATATCCCTAAAAGTGGCAGCCTCCCTATCCACATGGAAGGGAAATGTTGACACAAAATAAGCCTTTTCCCTGATTTAGCTGATCATCATTTCCAGGGACAGGTAAGTCCAAGGGAAAAACGCAGTGAAATCACAGATGCCCACAACTGTAGATTCTTCTGGATGCAGAGCAGGTGCTGGCTCTGGCAGGCGGCAGAGAGAGTCATGCCAGCTCTCCTGGCAGAAGATGGAGGAGGGAGAAACAAGGAGCGACTATTTCTATTGAATGTAAGTGTTGAGCCTTAAAAGTTGAATTTAAGTTCAAAAATGAGGGGCAATGGAAGAAAACCAAACGCAAAGAAACCATTCCGCTGAGTGGATGAAATACTTCATCATCTTGTCCTGGCTGAGAACTGACCTACTACAAGAGAACGCTCAAAATACTCAGTACATGTCCTTGTTTGGAAGCTGACTGAATTTGTCCTGTGTTTCCAAATGAGACACACCATCCACAGACATGGGCAGGGAAAGCAGTAGGATAGTCTTAATATAAATCTCAAAACCAGGTTCAGGGCAAAATGCAAATAGGAGGGAGATTTTGACACAGAACTGAACTAACCGATACCTACCAAAAGTCTCAATTTCTGGAGGCCAGAACAGGAAAAGGGATGATATCCCATATCAGATCAGCAAACCCAAACCTGACCTCGCAGTTTAATTTCTAGGTCAAACCAATAAACTAGAGGAAACTGGCCATAAAAGTATCTCATGAAATTTAGTTTCCAGTCAGGCTGAAATTTCAAGATAAGCCGTGATTATGAGCCTTCTCCTGTTGGAGAGGCAGGTGCCCCATGGCTCACCCTGCTCGCTCACTGCAGTCCCCAGCTGTCCCTGATGAAAGCAAGGCCACAGAGCCTATGCACTGCTAGGACTCTTCGTGCTCTTACCACATTCCTCACTTTCAGTAAACAGTCCTGGTCCACCTGACTGTGAGATTCCAACAAGTCTTTGATACTCCTTTTTAATTTGGTTATCATTAATAATTCTGTATCATCATCATATTTTGTTTTCTTACTATTCAGGCTTTTTCCAAATAATTTATTAGGAACTGCAATGAAAGTCTCTCTCCCTTTTTCCCTGTCTTTTAACTAGTCATTAATCCCGAAAACAACCACTCTCTGCTCTTCAACAGCTCTTCAAGAATTTCAGCTGAAGTCCCTTTCCAGTGAAGGCCCTGCACCAGCTAATCACATGATCTCTGGTTCCTGGAAACACCTCCACCGAATTTCTGAGGCATCACTCTTCTCTTCAGGAACCCACACTGACTCCTTTCTCACCTGCCTCACAGCTGTCCTGCTCTGGAGGCAAGGTTCCACCCAACAAGCCTGCTCTGACCTGTTCTCTAGAGCCCTCCAAGGGCCTTCAGAAAAAGGCAGCACATCTCCATCTCTCATTTCTCTGGCACTGACACTTTGGGCAGCAGGTCACACCTCACTGCTCATCATTTGACAGGTTTAGATCTCAGTTTCTTTAAAATTCTACAATAAATACTACCTAGAAAGGCTTTTAGTGATAGTCCCTTGCAAGATTTGCTCTGCAACATTTATGACAATTCTATTTCAGACTAAAATGCCAGGATGGACCCTCATGAAGCAGCACTCCCCAAGGCTGCTCAGGTTACCTTTTTGAAGAGCCTGATGACATCCTCACTGATCTGTGACAGCCGGACAATGACATTGTTCATGAAGATGTCGTTCAGGGTGGCATGGTCTCGGCTCTCCCGGCGGGTCTGTGTCAGAACCAGGTACCAGCAGTTCACAGGAGAAAGGAGGTGCTGATCTTTCCTAGAGAATTGTGAAAAAAAACCAAATCAAAAAGGTCAAGTGAACACATCAAAAAGGCACACATTTTCAAACGAACGCTGTCAGCACATGGCCTCCCTCCCCTGCACACAGTCGCTGGGATTTGGTGTGTGATCTCTTCTCCCAGCTCTCCAAGCACTGCCCCACAGGGATGTCCAGTGGCACACAAGCACCTGTACCACATCAGACCCCCAGCCAGCCCCTTCCCAAGCTGGGTGCTCTGGAAGATGGCACAGGAGAAGAGACATCCCTGAAAAGGAGAGAGTTTTGCTTTCTTTCCACTCACACTATGAATATGGCTGTCAGTCCATTGCAGAAGGGCCCTTCGCCACCCCAATACAGCACCCCCAATGCTGCTCTCAGTCCCCTAAAAGGTGCTCATGAAAGGGCTCTGCATCCAGCATTACCTCCAAGTGTCTGTGCACAACATGAACAGCCTCAGGTATGCTGCAGGGGACAGCACAGAGACTCCAGACACCTCTGTATGTACAGAGACAAAACAATCGTGCACAGAGACTGGGGCGAGTCTGTGGACCTGGAACCACCACGAGCCACGGCACCGCAGACACTGCCACATCCAGGGCGGGGAACAGCCTGCTGCACACAAATGCAGGGACAAAGGAGCCCTGAAGGGACTGTAAATCTTCAGCATGTCACAGCTTCATCAGAATAATGACACGCACGAGCAGCTGGGGGAGCGGTGCAGATGAACCTGGTAAGGGCAGGTACAGAGCAGTCTGGAAGAAAAAAATGTATTAAGGGAGTCTCTGGACATGGAATGGACAGTGAGGACTCAGCAGGAGCAAGCACTGAAATTGTGGCTGAGGATTAACACCATCAACACCAGCACTCGTGCCCAGGTGGTTCATAACGGTGGAGAAGCACTGTCACCGGTGGACAGTGCACAGCAGAAGCTTCCAGAACCGTAAGCAACGGAGAGCCCTAATACTGCTCTGAGCTAATGGGTGAGGCCAGACACCGCCTGAACCTTCGTGGGCTCCAGCTCCGAACCAGAGCTCCTTCCTGGACAATTCCTTCCAACTCCGTGGTGCACACTGCAGCACCTGGCACCACACAACCAACACGGAACAGTGAGATGCTGAAAGAACAGAGAGGATCCAAACAGCAACTCAGCAGCAGCAGTTTGGCATAAGACAGCAGTAAAGCCTTGATCGCTGGAGAGACCGAATAAACAGATTAAATGGGATTTAGTAATATGGAATAAATAGGATTTAGTAATGTAACAGCAGAAATCACTGCTCTCGCAGCTGAAACAGGAAAAAAATCACCAGGGGTTAGAGGAAGAAACAGACTGTGAGGAGCCTGGGGCTGGCACGGAGAAGGGCGACAGGCGGGCAAACCCCAGGCCCTCTGTGAAAGGCACTGAACAGTGGCTTCAAGTCTTTGGCCACTGAACTGAATGACATGAGTTTCATCTGGAAAAAAGGGCACAATTCCAGCTGAGAGACTCTTCCACAGATACTGCTGACAGAAGAAGGGACAGGGACAAACACTGTGGCCCAGGGAGGCACAGGTGGAGAGCTCGGGCTGAGGTGCTGCAAGGGGAGCAGTAAGGACCAGCATCTGGCTCTGTGCCACTGGGGCTGCCACACGGCCCCAGGGCACAGACCCTGCCGGGCACAGACCAGACCCTGCCGGGCACAGACCCTGCTGGGCACAGACCCTGCCGGGCACAGACCAGACCCTGCCGGGCACAGACCCTGCTGGGCACAGACCCTGCCGGGCACAGACCAGACCCTGCCGGGCACAGACCCTGCTGGGCACAGATCAGACCCTGCCGGGCACAGACCCTGCTGGGCACAGACCCTGCCGGGCACAGACCCTGCTGGGCACAGACCCTGCTGGGCACAGATCAGACCCTGCCGGGCACAGATCAGACCCTGCTGGGCACAGATCAGACCCTGCTGGGCACAGACCCTGCTGGGCACAGACCCTGCTGGGCACAGACCCTGCCGGGCACAGACCCTGCTGGGCACGGATCAGACCCTGCTGGGCACAGACCAGACCCTGCTGGGCACAGATCAGACCCTGCTGGGCACAGACCCTGCTGGGCACAGACCCTGCTGGGCACAGACCCTGCTGGGCACAGATCAGACCCTGCCGGGCACAGATGCTGCAGGGCACATCCACAACATCGCTCATGCTGCCCAGCGAGACCCCGCGCCCCAGGCAGCACCAGGAGAGGACACAACAAACCCTAGGGCTGCCTACACCCAGAGCGAGCACCCAGTGTCCCCCGCAGAGCCCGACGGACACCTCTAGTCAGTGATGCTGTGGTGGAAATCTTGAATAGAGACGTGTCCAGTTTTTGTGTGAGCCCCACACAGGCGTGAGGCAGACAAGGTCACCGCTGACATGATGGACTTTAGTCCACATTAGGACTATGCAGCTACAAACCAACCTCCAGTGCTCCCAGCGACCTCTGCCCATCATTTTGCACCAGTTTGCCCCTGGGAACACTCACTTACTTGAACTGGTGCTCTCTGGAGCTGCGGATCTTGGAGGAGAAGCGCTCAGCCAGCTTCTCCAGGCTCCGGGAGTACTCCAGCTCGATCTCGGCCTTCCTGCGGAAGAACTCCTGCAGGTCCTGCAGCAGCTGCAGGCGCGACTCCGACTGCTGCTCCAGGCATTTGAACTGCTCCACCAGCTGCGTTCGGATTTCTGCAGGCACGCAAGAGAGGAGAAAGAACAAAACACGTCAGCAACAGACACTGGCCAGGAAGGTTGTCCTTCCTTGTCCCAGAGAAAACAGCACAGCTCTGCTGGAGCTCACTCCAAGCCCCGGGGTTAATTCAGGGCTCAATAAGGCCAATGGATCTGCTTCCCAAGAGAGAGCAGAGCAATGCCATTGACCAGCCTCACATTAAAGCTTGTTCTTTGTCAAAACAAACAGAACACTGAGACCAACCTCAGAGCTTTCAATTGGCTTTTGAAATCAGAAAAGGATACTTCAGTCTATCTGGTAGTACCTGAAATCACATACTCTTTTCATATAAACTAATATATTATTTCCTGATAAATGCCCATGTGAATACCTCCAGGATGGCTAGTGCTGGCCTTAAGGAAGGCACTCCAACTCGTTCCTAACACACATCCATCCCATCTGCAGCTATGAGGACCCTGGCACAGGAGCCAGGAGGGCCAAGGGCCCTGGCAGAGGAGGAAGGGTGAGGCGCAGCAGCGATGCTCAGCACAACTGCTGCCTCTGCCTGGCCAGGGCTCCCCTGGGACTCTGGGCATCTGCTGCACACAGGTATTAGCCCTCTCTCACAGTGAGCTGGAGAAACTCCAAAATTAAGGACAATTCCACCCATAGACAATGCTATAGATACCTTTAAATATGGAGTTCTTCACTAAAAGAATACAGAAAAGGGAACTAAATTGCAAATGACGTCTCACAACAACTGATATCAGAGTGCCTCAGTCTTTATTCTCTCTGTCCCTAGTTTGCTGGGATCCAGCTCTCTCTGTCCCTGGCACACTTTGACCTCTGTCAATAGAATTTCTTTGTTTTTCCTATGCCTGTAATGTGTTGATTTGACACTTTTAAGTTTCCTTGCAGGAGTTCAGCCAGGTCAGTGCCAGCTCGGTGTGCAGAGAGCTGCCAGCCGTGACCCTAAAGCCACCCGGTGACGAGCTGTCACACCAACAGTGGAGATGGGCACTGACCCCAGGGGCTGCTGCTGCATGCTAAATGGGAAGGGTCTGTGCAGGGAACGAAAAGCTGCTGGCACCATCAGTGCAAAGACAGACGTGGTAACAGAGAGAAGGACACCGCTCGGTGCCCCGAAGGTCCCTGGGAGCCAGCACTCCCAGACAGCAGCTGCTTGCAGCCATGTGGCATCCCCTCTGTCCATTGTGGGGGGATTCACAGGCCTGGTACTCCAACCTTCAACCAAGTCCCAGTTACGTTTTCCATGTTAGGTAATTCTCTCTTCAGCACCCAATCCCAAAACTTTAACTTTGGCTCAAAAGAAGGAGTTTCCACTGTGAACAGTTCCATTATTTAAAATGCAGAATCATGGGTAGAAAATGCAGGAAATCTGATTTCCTCAGCTCTTCTGATTTCCTCAGCTCTTCTTAAACAGTGACAGGGCACTGGAGAAAACAAAATTCCTTGGCAAACCAAGGAGAGCAGCAACAGTCAATGTGGGCTGTGGAACTGCTAATCCAGATGACAGAGGGAACATCTGTAGCCAGAACATCTGGGGATTTGGCTTTTGTAATATTCCAAACCAATCAACTCATATCACAGCCACAACTGCTCATTATCCTCAGGCCACGTGAGACAATGGCAACATTCACACTTCCAAGCTGCCAAGGTACAGCAAAATCACTCATCAGTCAAAGACCCCCAAGAAGGTTTCCACCCCTCTGAAACCTGGCAAAAGGCTTCCAAGTGCCAGAGGGGACACAGAAGGAACAGAGTGTGATGGCCACAGCCAGGGCTGTGACACAGCAGGGGCTGACGTGCCCCAGGGGGATAAACCCACTGCAGACCACCCCCAGCAGCAGCTGCCAAGTGCTACCCAAGCGTGAGACAGACACAATTTACATTAGCCTTTGGAAGGTTTGTAAATGAATGGCAACATTAAAAAATTGGGGGAAAAAAGAAAGGCTGGGCTGCTGGAAACAGGAACTTTTAGAAATGCTGGAATTCCCGTGATCACTACCATGGCAAGATAAACTCCCTACTCGAGGGAGCCCTGCACTGGGTTGGGAACAGACACTCAGCAGTGTGCCTCGGAAACGGCAAATTGAAGGCAATTCCCCAAACCTTCATAAGACACCAGAAAAGTGCAGTTTTGTTCAATCTGACATCTTGGCCAGTAGGTCAGGGTAAGCTTCATTTTTTCCTCTCCTTGGCTGTTAACCTCATCCATTCCCACCAGTGAGGACAATGCTGGCAGCCACGCACAGAGCCCAGCAACACTCACGCATCCAAATAGCATATCTCTGACACCAGCGATGAGACAGGGCTTGACAAAGAGCAAAATTATCAGGGACAAGCCCTGGCCAACTTGAGCACTCACATTAGAACCAACATGCTTATGTGGAGAGGTCAGGCTGAAGAGCACGTGCTCAGCTCCATTACCAACACGCCGCTACTCCAACCCGTCCCACCCTCAGCTTGCTGAAGGACATTTTCCATATGGTCTCATTTTTTAAACATAACAATTAAACTGTAGATGAATGCTATGAGATCAACACAACTTTTACCAGGGGTAGACATTTTTATCATCATCATTCAGTTATTCTTTGTGTTTCCATATAGTTCACATATCTTCCTGGGAAGCAGCACCTCAGAATTTCAGGAATTCACAGAAACCACGTTTAAAAACCCAGCTCCACCTGAGACTGTGGCAATATTCCCACCAGCTTCAATGCAGCTGGAATTTCATCCTCTGGCAGTAAATGGAGCTGGTGAGACCATCTTTTCCCCAGTAGTTATTTTGCAAGTCTCCCCTTCTTGCAGTAACCACTGGCTCCAATACTTTGTACCTCAAGTCCTGACAAGGGTCAAGCTCCTCAGCTGGCATCAGCCACCATGGAAGCCAACCCCAACAGAAGGACAGCAGGACACAGTGCAGAGCTCATGGACAGGCAACACAGGAGAAGTTCAGGATGGGTTATTAAATAAATACAATTCTACACAGGAAAACACTGGTGAAAAACAGGCCATGGAAAATCCTGGACAGCTAAGACTTGCAAAGGCTGGAGCCTAAATTCACACGTGAGAGGCATGGGAACCAGGCATGCTCCAGCAAAAGGAGTCTGAAGCTGTGGGGATCGGTGATGCTCCAGCCAGCAGAGCATCCCGGGAGCAGGGAGCCCCGAACAGCCCTGCCCCACCAGCTGCAGCTGGGAGCCGGGCCCGCAGGCAAGCACCCTCCTCTTCCTCATCCTCCTCCTCCACGGAGATGGCGGTTTTGGCACAACATCCCAGCCCAGTCCCGCCAGGCCAGAGCCAGGCTCTGGCTGCTCAGACAGGGACAGACAAAAGCCGAGGTTTCTCTAGCAACGCGCTGGGATGAAAGCTGCTGGAGCCTCCTGCTCCTCCCTGCCGGCGGGAGCAGGACAAAGCCCTGCTGCCAAGGGCCCAGCCCGGGGCTCCGCTGCAGCCCACCCACCGCCCTGCACCACGCTGAATTATCGGAATTATCCATCCAGGAGAACACTGTCGTCACGGATCCTCCCGCTGGGCAGCCTGAGACAGCCGCTCCTCTAGCATATGCTTCACCCCACTGATTCGTGACAAGTGAGAAAATATGCTTGGCAACAAAAGCCATTATTTTCTCACAACCGGGATTAGACCCAATAGTTTATTGTAAATACAGCACAGCAAGCTGGACTCAGGGAGGATCCAATTCTTATACAAATACAGACTACACTAACAAGGCCATTTGACTCTCAATTGTTTTTATTCTCCATTCACACTATCCATGCGCTACCTTCCCTAAAAGTCCAGCCCTCTTCACAACAGAAATACCTTGGATGTATTTTCCAGTGCTTTGTCATCCTGTGTTTCACCAGCCCGCACCGTTTCCCTTGGGAGAGCCCTCACGCACACACAAAGCTAGTGCACCTCGAGCCCGGATCCATTTGAAACACCAGCTGGCTGTTCCGCCAGGAAAACCCCAGCCCAGCCCCGAGCGCAGCCAGGACCTCTGTGCCAGCCCAGGGAGCCAGGCGCAGTGCCCGCAGGCAGGGACATGGCAGAGCAGGGCTCCGAGAGCCCCCGGGATGCCCCTGACCCCTCCGGCACGGTGCTTTCCATCCACAGCAAGCTCCCAGCGCCGGCACGGGTCTGGGAGCAGCAGAGGATGCAGGGGATGGGGCTGCCAGGGATGGGGCTGCAGGGGATGGGGCTGCCAGGGATGGGGCTGCCAGGGATGGGGCTGCCAGGGATGGAGCTGCCAGGGATGGGGCTGCCAGGGATGGGGCTGCCGGGGATGGGGCTGCACGGGATGGGGCTGCAAGGGATGGGGCTGCACGGGATGGGCTGCATGGGATGGAGCTGCCAGGGATGGGGCTGCCAGGGATGGGGCTGCCAGGGATGGGGCTGCCAGGGATGGGGCTGACAGGGATGGGGCTGCCAGGGATGGGGCTGCCAGGGATGGGGCTGCAAGGGATGGGGCTGCCAGGGATGGGGCTGACAGGGATGGGGCTGACAGGGATGGGGCTGCCAGGGATGGGGCTGACAGGGATGGGGCTGACAGGGATGGAGCTGCCAGGGATGGGGCTGCAAGGGATGGGGCTGCCAGGGATGGGGCTGCACGGGATGGAGCTGCAAGGGATGGGGCTGACAGGGATGGGGCTGACAGGGATGGAGCTGCCAGGGATGGGGCTGCAAGGGATGGGGCTGACAGGGATGGGGCTGACAGGGATGCGGCTGCACGGGATGGGGCTGCCAGGGATGGGGCTGCCAGGGATGGGGCTGCAAGGGATGGGGCTGCCAGGGATGGGGCTGCACGGGATGGAGCTGCAAGGGATGGGGCTGACAGGGATGGGGCTGCCAGGGATGGGGCTGCAAGGGATGGGGCTGACAGGGATGGGGCTGACAGGGATGCGGCTGCACGGGATGGGGCTGCACGGGATGGGGCTGCAAGGGATGGGGCTGCCAGGGATGGAGCTGCAAGGGATGGAGCTGCCAGGGATGGAGCTGCCAGGGATGGAGCTGCCAGGGATGGGGCTGCAAGGGATGGGGTTGCCAGAGGATCATGCGCCTTGTGAGGGCTGAATCCAGGCAAGACTTTGTCAGGTCCCAGCAGTGACACTGCTGAGCCTGAGCAGCCAAGAGCTGTTCATCAACCCACGGCCTGGAGCATCCACAGACAGAGCTGGGGGCTCATCCTCCCCTCGGCGCAGCTCCCTGTGCAGCCAGCCGGAGGGGAGCTGCAGCGAAAGCAAACAGCCCAAAGCAAGACAGCGAGCCTCCCCTCTCCTGTGGGACTAACCGTGAGTAACATCACTGCCTCGACCAAGACTAGAGATATGGCTCCTGGCAAAATAAAGAACAAGACAAGCCTTTTATCCGAAACAGGATGTTACAGGTTCAAAAATAAAATTTAAAAAAGAGAAAGGAAAACACTTCTGAAGCACAGACACTCACCCTGCAGCATCAGCACTTCTTAGGAAACCACTGTAGCATGGGCAACAGGTTAGGCCAGATTTCAAACACTGGCAATTTTTTACCCCCTCATTTTTCACAGTGAGATGCAAAATGCAATGAAAAAGAATAATGAAGTTTCAAAAATACAGCAATTAAGTCAGTTTTTGTTTTTAAACTTGTAGAATGTAACTTACCAGTAGGGCGTTCTTTGTGAGAAAAGCAGATGTAGGAGAACACCCCTGGTAAGAGATGGGTAATGATCTCCCCTGGTTAGAGCCACCACAGCTACCTCTGTTTGACTGTTCGTCAGCATGCCAGAGAGAACTCCATCCCACTAGAAAACACCTTCCTAAATGGCAAACAAGCCTCCTGCCACCAAATAATGAAAGTTCAAATGCAGCTGCTAAGACAGCGCAGGCTCCTGCTATACAAACTGCATTGCCAGGTTGGGCTCACCCAGGCTGGGCAGGTTGCACAATCCAATTCATTGATGACTTTT
Organism: Acanthiza pusilla; assembly: GCA_036630365.1. NCBI lineage: Eukaryota > Metazoa > Chordata > Aves > Passeriformes > Acanthizidae > Acanthiza > Acanthiza pusilla. The sequence goes on along the minus strand of JAXCHO010000001.1, from coordinate 568,331 downwards.
GGATTAGTTGGCAGTGCTGTGACAAAAAGCAGAACCACAACCCAGACACAATGTCAACTTCTCTCTGAACACTAAAAATTTCATGGCATCAACCTTTTCCCCAGAAAACCTCTCAAATCAAGTTAGTCCTGACCTAAGCAGACACTGCTTATGACAGCACCAAACTGGGCTTAAGACGTGTGATATCCATGGAGCAGCTCCTTGCTAAATGCAAAGGGCAGACAAGAACAGCTCCTCGCTGTCCAAGAACAAAGATCACAGCTGAATGGTGACAATGAAGCCTTGAAATTATTCAAAACAAGCTTGGTAAGCATAAGAACTCGGTGGCAAAGCTCTGCCACCGAGAGGCACAGCAACAAGAGATCCCACACGCTGCTCCTCACGCAGTCCCTGTCCCTCTCCTGTCCCTGCAGAGGATGCAGCCACTGCTGCTGGCAAGGTGGAGGCACTTTGCTACTCCAAATCCACAGGAGCTGCTGGCAGCAGATTTCGCTTAAAAACTGGCTCTGGATGCAGGTCTGGAAGGAGGCAGCAGGGAACAATAAATAAGCACTTTGGGTGAAGCAGAGCACCCAGCTCCCTTCCACAGGCAGCACTGCCGGGCTGACAGCTCTACCCCACATATCCCTGTGCTCCTGGGACACCAGGAGACAAAAAACCAACCAAAGGAATCCAAACAGTGTTTACTGTTAATTTCAGCTGAGCCTTAAGGCCAAACTTCCCACAGATCAAGACCGAGAACAGATATAATGGTGTGTTGCAATTATGTTCAATTTAAGAACAGAAACAGCACTTCAAACCACACATCCTGTGTGCCAGACGGGAAAAAAGAGACAGCCAGGAGAATGCCCAGAGCAGGCAACAGCACCAACCACAGCTTCCTTGGCTCTGGGAACACTGACCTCAGCCGGGCACCTGCCTCTCCAGGTGCTCTCAGCACGGAACCCAGTGCTGTCCAGGGATGCCACGGTCCTTCCTCTCTAAGAAGGCAATCCTGCTTGCAGAAGGACTCCTCCCTCGGAGGAGGAATGGCTGGAAAACAGAAGGGGTGCCAGGAGCAGTGTGGCCCACACTACCTGCCTGCTACACTTCATCACACACAAAAAGCTCCTTTCATAATGTCCACTCACTAGAAAAATTAGCAAAGGGAAATTATTTCTCACTAAAAGAAAAACAAACCAGAAACAACTGAACTCCAGAGCCAAAATCTCTTTTCCCAGTAAGACAATTTCACCCAAGGTGAATCTATAAGCAGACTGGTCCTCAAACAAATGTACTGCAAATTTTTCTATGGGACGTCAGCTGCTCTCCCACTGTCTCCATGCCAGCCCCTAATGAATTCAATGCACTGTGACTACACTGTTTTCTGAAAAACTTGGCAAGATGTTCAGCGTTATTGGAGAAGAGAGGAAAAACAGAGCAGAATTTAGTAATTTAATACTCTATCCTCCAATAAGTGAAGAAACATCCCAGTCCCAATCAAGATCACTATGGGCACATCTGTGATGGTGCAGGAAGAACTGGTGGGGAGAACAGCCAAGTCCACATGTCTGAATCCAAACTTCCCATTGGATGTAGTCCACCTAAAACCAGCACCAAGATTAGTCCAGGACCACTCCGGAGCTGCAGAAGGCAGAACGCAGCCCAAAGGAACCGAAGCAAGAACATATTTAACCAGACTCTTAAAACACATCTATTTTTCACAGCCACTCCTGAGCAGATAGCAGAGATGTGGAACTTCAGTTAGTGGAGATGCAGCTGGTGAAATGGAAACATGCAAAGGCAGGGAGGAGCCAAAGAAGCAGCAAAGTGAGCCCTGGCATGTGGATGTGGAGCAGACCCAGGGGCACGGTGAGGGCCCCACTCTGCTGGGAGTGACCCCAATGGCAGCAGGCACCTGGCCAGACCCATGGGCAGGTGAAGGGATGGGGCTCGGGGGCCTGCCCTGGGCAAAATAAACACCTGCAGCAAGAGAGGAAACCTGGTCCCACCAGGCAGTGCTTCAGCAGAGCTCTGCCCTGTCCAGCCACAGCATCTGAGCTCCCTCAGACTCAGCCCAGGGTAACTCCTGGGCTGCCTGGCACTGGGCACAGGAGCTGGGCTGTTTCCCTGCACCACACACAGAAATGAGACCCAAAGTGGTTCTTTTCCCTGCCTCTCTCTGCAAGGAGAGGTGTGTGTGCAGCTGGAGCCTGGCAGAGGTATTGACCAACATCCTCGTCAGACGCCGGAGATGTGGCTGATCCTCACTTTGGAGCTGTGGTTCACCACAGGAGTTGCCACTGGGACCAAACAAGCTTTGGGGGCTAAATTTAGGCAGCAGAAGTGCGTATTTCCATGTTTTCTCCTGCTTGGCACAGAGGCCAGCCAGCAGCACTGTGGGTTACGCCCAGGGAGGACCGTGGTGGCAGTGCTCCCCTGGCTCTCCGTGGCCGCACAGGGACAGCCCCTGTGTGCAGGACGCAGGGCACAGCCCCGGCAAGCACAGGCACAGCTACACCGTGTCCTCCTCCAGGCAGCACTGGAAGCTCCAGAGCCACTCCAGCTCTTTGCTTCGCTCACTCCTTGCCTGCTTCAGCCAAAGGTTCATGTCAGCAGAGGGGTCCATGCCCATCACACCCTGCCCGCCTGGCCTGGCAGTGGCACTGCACAGGGACACCAGCACTGCCCCAGCGACAGCAGCTGGGCAGCGGAGAAAATCCCTGCCCTTGGCTGTAGCATCCTCCTGCTCCTTTTCCCACAGCTCCTGGCACCTCCCTGTTTCCCTGGGAACATTCGTCCACCTGTAATTCGCAGCCTGCACTGGTCACATCTGCTGCCACTTTTTTATGACCATGAGAGCACCGAGAGAGTAAATCTCATTTACTGTCCCTACACCCCATTGCCCGGGCTGCGCAGCACTGCACTGATCATGCTGATCAATGGGAAGGAGAATTTACAGGACTGAAGGTGGAGCGAGACCCCAGAAATGCTCATTAACAAAAGACTTTCAGGGGTTTGGGGTTGGTTTCATTGTTTGGGGTTTAGATTTGGGGTTTTTTGTTTGTCTGTTTATCCGGGGGGATTTGGTGTTATTTTAAAGAAGGACAACTCCAAACCTCCAGCATTCCAAGATCCCTGGCAATCCTCTGCTGCCCGTGTCTTTTGGAGAATCCCCACGTCCACCAGCCCCCTGTGCCCCACAGGCAGCATTTCTGCCCAAGGAGCTCTGTCCTGACTGCTTCCTGAGCAGCAACACGAAGAGAAGGGGCAAGGCAGAGGAGCTGCCTGTGCTGAGTTTGTGCCTCCTCTGGCTTTGCCTGTTAGGAACACAAGGGATGCAAGAAAGCATTGAAAAGGAAGAGCCGAACAGACATGTTGTGTTTGTTCATGATTTAAGAAGAGTAAAGGAAGCTTCACTAAAACAGATGGTGGCCTTTTCCCCCAGAGAAAACAGCTCTTCTGACCGCCCTCCTGCACAGCTGGCATGAGCTCCAGATCCTTCATCTGTCCACTCTGCAGCATGGAAACAGCACATGGCAGCCACCGGGATCGGCTGGAGTAAGTCTTTCATGCACTGAAAGCCCTGAAATGATGTAACCGGAGCCCTGGGCTTGGGGCTATTAAGATGCAAAGGAGAAAGTATTCAAACTGGAAAAGAAAGAGCTGTACAAGAATGTGAATCCTGCCCTGAGCTACTGAGATGGAATAAAGAAGAAGATCATTAAACGGCTCACTTCAGCACCTCACATTCCTTAATCCAGGCATGGAAAGATTTCACAGATCATTAAAAGAGCAGAGCTTTGCAGACAGCTCCTAGAGCCAGCCCCGTGTATCTGTGCGAGTTCCCTAACCTCTGTACAGCCCTAACAGGATCAAATATTATACACAAAAGTCAGATCAGATTACCCAGCAGTGCCTTCTGGCTTAAAAAATCTGTGTATTCATGGATCCACTGAACCAATTCTCTTCCAGAGTAATGCTTTACAGGCATTAAAATATAGGATAATTCCTTTAAGAACTTTTCATCTCACATCTCAAAGCATCCCATAAATGGTAATCATATAAGCCTCAACATCTTCAAGAAAGAGGGAAGGATTACCAACCTAATTTTACAGATAGGATAAAACAAGTCTTTCCTTGGACATCTCTGCCATTGCTGTTTCCTACTGTGCCTTTCTGCAGTGGAGATGAGCCTGAACTTCGTTTCACGGCCAAACAGCTCCCAGTCCAAGAGGGACACAGAAAATGACAAAGAAAAATTAATTCCAAAGCAGTCGAGTCAAATTGACGAGCCTGTAGGAATCGGCAAGTCCAACAGCAGCAGTTGCCCAATTTCTTTTATTTGCTTGATTTAATGTTCCTAAAAATATCGTGGGCAAGTGGCTCCCTGAAGCTGCAGCTGGCACAGCCACCGTCACACTGCACCTCCAGAGCAAAGCTGCCTGCACACTCCAGGGTCTGATCCAGCTCCCTGCGGTGCCTCCAGACCAAAGCCTCTGTGCACTCCCAGAGCTGATCATGCTTCACTTGGAGCATGTCCTCATCACCCAGAAATGCTGCCGTTCCACATTCTCTTGGCTAACCATCCCCACTGTGATTTTTCAATTCCCGCACAAACGAGCAGGCCAAGGGCAAGCGCAGGGGCTCTGCTCACTGCCTTCACCAGCACTGACCAGGAAAGCCTCAGCTGCTGCCAGGGAATCAGCTGTGCTGCTTCCTTCAGAGCCTCTGCCTCCCAGATCAGCAAAACGTCAGCCCAAGGCTCACACTGCTCGTCACTCCTCCTCCTTTCTCAGAAAAAGCACAATATTGGAATAGCGAGGGAAAGCTGTGCCATGACCAGTGACAGTACATCATCTCTCACTGGATCAGGCCAGCCTGGAACTCACAGAGAGCAGGCACGAAGGCAGGGAGGAATTTCACCTTCCCAGGAACCAGCACAACCCTCCCCAACAGCTGCAGCCTCAGCCCCAGCAGCACCAGCAGTCTTGGGGTGCTCCAGGGTGAAAAAAGACCTGCAGAATCTCACCACTGCACTTCTGAAGGACCACGTGGATCTTCAGAAGGTAACGAACATGCAATAGAGAATCCAACAGCTGTGGGGAGACTGTCTCCAAAGGGTTTTCCATACCAGACAGGATCCAGTCCAATACTCCACAACCTCCTCACGAACTCATCACCTACTATAGATCTGGAGCAAGTTCCAGGCTGCAGACTCTTAGCTGGAGGCTAATAGCATGTCCCGTGTTGGGATCACAGGGTTGTGCAGCTGCCACCCACAAAGCAGAGATTACTGCCCTCACTTGCTTCATTTCTTCAGTACGATGTGATCGTGTTCCTGCCTTCTAAAGGAGGGGAAATCAGCATAAAGCATATTGTCCACTCTCCCCATCTTCCCCAGCATCCCATTTATCAGTGGGTGCAGAACCAGATGGTGATAGATAAACAATACCAATGAAAACACAGAAATAGCCTGGTGCAGTACAAGAGTGTTACATTTCCACCCAGAAATAAGAAAGGGCTTTAAAGGTACTTGGGCAGCTCCAGGGGAAGTGAGTCAGCAGGCAAATGCAATCCATGTGCACCAGCACGCGCAGATTTTCCTGAAGCACCATCAGGACCGAAACAGCTCCTGCAGCTACAACTCTGCCTCAAATCAGCTGTCAGTGCAGGTGTCCATCACTTCCAGGAAATAAACCCTCAAATATTTCACTTGATTCCCTTGGTATGTACACAGCCAGAGTTTCTGGAGCACTGTCCCTGCAGGACTCTACTGCCATGCTTGCCTTGTGTCACATGTGTAAGGAAGACAAGGGCTGGATGTAAACATTCCAGCATTCCTTCAGTCAAGGCATTGTTTTTAAAAAAAAATTCCCGCCTTCTCTCCTGCTCCCACTCTGATGTGCCAAGTTCTCCAATTCCTTGAATTCACACCCCTTGAAAGAAGCCAAAAAGACAGGGCTTGCAGGCTGGCTCAGGTACCAGCCAGGTTAACAACAGCCACTTAAAAAATGGAGTAATGTGCTGTCCTGGCAGGGTGAGCAGATAAAGACTGTCATTTGTTTATTGGTGTGACCTGTTAGTGAGGGGCAGGCCCAACCCTTGTTCAGGTCTCCCCGACAGGGTCAGCTGGCACGTGCCATGGCCTGGCCCACCTGAGCCCCTCAGAGCCCACAGGGGTCAGCGGAGGGGACACCACAGGATGCCCCAGGACAGCCTGTGCCCCTCCTGGAGTTTTGTAGCCACGCTTGAGCCCTGGGCTGTGGAACCATCTGCCTCTCCTGTACAGCACTGCTGCCCATTCCCTGCCTCCAGCAGAGCCTGTGAGACTGCACTCTGCACCCACAACACACCAGGAGCTCCCACACTGATCACCTGCATTAATCACATTATTCCAGCTGCTGCCTGTCCACAGCAGTGCTTATCGCAAAGGCCACACTGATGGACAGCCACAGGCCGTGGGCTACTGTGGGGACACGCTGGCCAAGCTCAGCAAAGAGCCAGTCCTTGGCATGCCAGAGCTGGAGTCTGCCTCCCTCCGAGTTCCTTCCTGAGCAGATTGCTAATTGCTCCTGATTTTTGCTCTTCTAAAATAAGCTCAGACCGCAATCTGCATAGATGCTGCAGAAAGAGTAATGAACTGCCCGCCCACCTGAAATTCAGACTCCAGCAAAACACACAGGAGGCAGAAGGATGGAATGAGCCACCGGCAACCCTCACCATGCCAACTGCCACCACATTTGAGGACAGGGAGAGCAGGGGGAACGCGGGGACTGCTCCAAATAAAGCCATGGATCTCTACCTAAAGTAAGGACTGAAAACAAAGACTAAATGGAAGCAGAGGAAACCCCATCACTGCATCACTCTGGCAAGTGGGGACAGCAGAGAGGAGCATGTCAGCAGGCACAGCCCCACAGGAGTGTCACAGTGGAGAGGAATTAAAAACTAAACTTGTCAGCCCCTGGTTTCTACCATTCATTCAAAAAGTACATGGCTGCAGATGTCCAAGGTGCAAAAGGAAGCAATTACATACACAAACCTCCCCACCAATAAACATCTCATGATTTTATCACCAGATAATCTTCAATGGCAAAAGCACATCAGAACACTATTTTGCTTTTAATCTTTCTGATTTGTCAGCTGTCACCATGCCATTTCTATGCACACCCCCCACGTGCAGCATGCAGGCATTGCTCCCCTGCTCCTGTATCTCCCAAAAACACCACACAGAGACATCTAACACAGACTTTGTTTTGAAATTCTTATTAAATTAAGGGTTTGTTTACTGCTGTGAACTCTCCCTCCAGAGTGCTGGGAATGCAGATGCAAAAGCTACACCAGCACTGCTGCGGTGCAAGTGAAGTGTCCACACACCTGCATGAGCTCCCCTGCCACGGAAGCACAGCTCTGACTCACTGTTTCTGGCTTTTTCTTCATCTACGGGAAGACCTAAGAAAATCAGCCATTTAACTCTAGACTAAGCATCTGGAGAGCACCTTGTAATTAGCAGTTCCCGTTCTCTTCTCTCTGACAGCTTCTCAAAATACATGTGGATCCCGCACTTCCAGCGCCTCTGGGCTCCCTTCTCCCCCGGTGGCCCCCCAGCTGCAGCTGCTGCATCAGCTCTGGTATTTACAGCCCCTCTCTGCTGAGTCACTACTGCTCCCGGCTTGTTCAGAAGCTGCTTTAACTACAGTTTCTTTTGACAGTGTCACATCTATCACTCTCACGTGTAATGGTGACCTTCCAAAACTGAAACAGTAGACATCCTCTGCCTCTCTGGGTGGATGGGTGGGGATGTCCAGAATTTCCTTGCCTTCCACTCTCTGCTTGTCCCAACTTCAGGAGTTCAGAGGAACAGAACCTGGCTAAATGTGATGGAAAAACTGATTTTGGCAAGAGAGCTGAAATCACAGCACAGCCAGCTCAGCACGTCTGGTCGGAGGCAAGGGCAGGTGAGCTGCTGCTCCCTGCACTGAGCTCATGGGCAGCTTCTCCTCAGCCCTCCCCAATGTTTGACATTGGAACAGGCTTATAAAAACACTTGGAACTGACAATCCCCGTGCACTCCCTGCAGTGACTGCCAGGGACTCCATCCCCTCCAACTCAGCACCACACCTGCAGTCCCTCTGAGAACCATTCCCTTCCTCTGCTTGACCAGAAAAGCTGTTTCTCCTGATTTGTCAGCCTAAGAGTGAAAAAGTAGAAAAATTACTTTTGAAAGTGTTTCTCCATTACTCCTGCATGTACAAAGCCCTCAGTGACAGCTTGACAATAATCTGGCAAAATGTCTTCCAACTGAATTAAAAAAAAATTTTGAAGCACAAAGCTGTTACACAAGAACCTCACAGTTATCAAAATACGCACTGAAATGACCTTAATAACAAGGACAAGTCAAGCCTAGCAAGAGGAGAACTTAACAGTCTTGATACTTGCTTGGTCTAACTAGCCTGTGGGCTCAGCTACTTTAAGCATCATTTCCCAAGCCGACATAATACATGTGCAATATGTTACACATTGGGAGCATTCCAAACACGTTATCTCTTCTGCTCTAACCCTGCTGCGGTTTGAAGGCACCAGCCACAATCCCACCCCCCTCAAACGGGCGAATATTCACAGGAGGTGCTCTGAGTGCAGCGCCCAGCCCCAGGCTCCAGCTCACAGCTCTGCTGCCACGGCAGAGCTCCCTTTGCTTCGCTCTGGAATCACCCACCTCGGGGAGCAGCATCACAAAGGGGCTGCCCCTTCCTCACAGGGAGCTCAAGAGCTCCTGCAGAGGCACCTTCAACCTCTGCCTTTGAAACACCCATCACCACTCACCTGGATGAGCTCTCTGAAGAACAGGAGTCCCTTCGGCTCCTCCCGAGAGCCAGCCTTTCCTTCCTTTGCTCCATCTGCTATTCTCATTCCCTCCCACACACCAAACCACCCATTTATGTGATTCTGAACTTTGTTTAGCACCATCTCTTCACTCGGCTAGACCCGAACCAGATCCTAAACCTCTGCACCTCCCCAACCATCACTGTAAAAAGCCTCCTCTTGTCTCTCAAGCAAGATGAGCAAACCAGGTGTGTGGACAGACAAAACACAGCCTGGGAAGGGCGGAGACAGGTCTGTCCTCTCACCATGCACAGGGGCAGGAGTCAGCCTCAGCACATCTGGGATTCAGACAAGACCCCTGTGCACAGCAGTGTACCTTAGACACACTGGGGACGTGTCTCCTCCCTGCTCTGAAACCATCTCTGCCCATCTTGGCACAAACCAGACAAACTTAGCCATGTGAACAGCTCACCACCAATGTTCAATTGCACCTCACAGACTGAAATCCGCCCTGGAATTGCACCTACTGCTGCCAAGGTGTAAGCATGGCATAGCCAAGGCATGCCTGAGGCCCCAGAGGGGGGATCTCGTGAGTTCAGACCCCAAAGTGAAGGAAAACATTCGCAATCTTTTTGTTTCAAAGTATTCTTTGCTAATGAACATCCATGCTTACTAAATAATCTATAAATCAAATGAAGTATTGAAGCACTTCTGGTAGAAAACTGACTGTTTTAGATTTAAAATTTCAAACAAATAAAAATGGCAGCATGCTGTCACTGTTCCTCACACGAATTCCTAATTTCATTATTACATCCTGCCATCAGTGCCAGGAATAAACAGAGGTCTCCAATCCTACAAAAATTGTGTTCCTCCTTTAACACAAGCCTCTGGTGGAACAAGTCCCACTCTATCACACAGATTCAGAGCATGTCCTCCTTCCAATCTGACAGCACAAAGATGAAGCAGCGAAGAACTTAGGGGCTCACTTATTGAGCCGAAAATAATGCATGTGGAATGCAGAACAGTGTATTAATGACGTGTAGCAGAATCCACAAAGCCAGCCTGAGTAGCATCCAGCTTCGTATCTCCTGACACAACACATTATTCCAGACTAATGAACTGACACCCACCCCTCCCTGCACACGAAGTATGTAGCCAACCCCCGGCAAATGCTCTTCAATTGAGGTTTCTTCTTAGTTACTGAAATTCTGGCAGTATCAACAAAATAATCCAGGAGCTATATCTGACACAGCTCAATGGTGTTTGTTTTCTGTGCGAGCCGCTCCTCTGTGAGACACTCCCAACGAGGGATGACTTGTGCTCCCTGCAAGCAGCCAATATTGACTGGAATCACACTGGGCTGGGGAGCTGTTCCTGCTGAGCAGCGCCAGCTGATCCAACACTAGCACCAGTCAGCACAGGAGCAGCAGTTCCAAACTCATTTGGAAAACAGGAGAATTCATCTCCCTCTACTGAGAAAACAAGGTTTTAATCACTGAAGCAATGCAAACACTAACCCTGTATGTGCTATTTTCTCTCCTCCTCCAGTATGTGCATGACCCCTGGAGCCCCATCTCCCCACCACTGCTCAGCCCATCCTCTGACCTGAACTGAACCCTGCCTTCTCCTGCCCTTCACTAAAGACTACTCACTCCACAGCTCTGTCTACCAAGGCACTCTTATTTCACATCACACTTGGCTTTCAGAGCAGCATCTGTAACCCAGAGCAAAAGAACACAGCACTTTTAGGCCACAAGTCCGTGTGACACTAGGATTTCCATCTCCATTGCCTAGTTCGAAGTCAGAGAAAACTCATTATCATCTAGAGCCAGTAACACTTGACAGCACTGCAGAGGTGTGTGACCCTCTAAACACACCCAAGATCTGACTGCACTGTCAAGATCTTCCCTCCTGCAAGAGAAACACGCTGGTCCTGGCCATGGAGAAGACTCCAGTGCTCTTCCCTGTGGCCCAGGGCAGACAAGAATCTGTTGTATCCTCAGAGCCCCAGGTGTTCCCTGATAACAAAAGCACTTGAGAATTTCACCCTACCTGTGCAGGGACAGGCAAGGCACTTTGAAATGGTGAGCACGTGGTTTTGTCTGTTTTCGTGCTGTCTCCCCTTAAGATGATGCTGCTCCTTTCTGAAGGGACACAGAAGTGAGACAAAGAGCATGAATGGACTTTTGAGGTAGGGAGCACATTGTGGCCTTTAGCCACAACCATCAAACTGAGTTCCAGTCACAGCAATCTGAAGTGAAAAGCTGTCCGTGTCTTGACATGGTCACTTACATAAAATGCACCCTATTTCTTTTGTGCCACATCCTTTTGATGCATTATCATTTCCACTCTTCTTGACTGCTTTTCAAAAGCTATCTAAATTAATGTGAATTGGTAAAGGGTAATTATTCCTATGAATAATCAGTGTATGCTAATAAATGCAAAAATAGGACAAAACGCTAAGTTTCACCAGCACTGACTGTTCCTGTTGATGACGGTCCCTGATAAAGGGCACCTCCTCCACTGACAGAGGCACAGGGAAGACAGCCATGTCCTTACTGCAGGAGTACAGACTTTGCTCAGCAAAGAAGGACACAGAACAGCTCCTGCTCTTTATCTAAAGCACCATCTTGCCAAAGATTGGCTGGTCTGCTCTCAGCAAATTCTATAGGAATCTATTATAAAGATACAGGACACTACAAAAAGAGGAAGAAGATATTACCAAGAAGAGGCAGACAAAGGCAAAAGACATTGCCAACCAGAGGAAGCAAACAGAGGGTTGCACCTGTGTTGTACCATTGTCATTGACAATGTGCTGCTCAGCTGATGGCCAGGCACAGCTCAGGGCCAGCACACTCTCGGTCCCTCCGGCCAGGAGCAGCAAGAATCAGCTGGAATCAGCTCAGCTCCGGCCACCGAATGTGGCCCTCGCACGCTGTGCCCCAGACAAGCACCCAGCGTTTATTACCTCCATTAAACTGTACTGAACTGAATGGCTTCACACAGTACCCTTTAGGTGGGCCTCCAGCACACTCATGGGATTAAATAGCACACAAGAGCAAGAAGAAATGTTTAAAGCCTCAGCAACAGCAGGAAACTCCAAGTGAGAACTAAGATCCTGCTTAAAATAAATCGCACTTCAGAATTCTCTCTAAATTGCATTTGCTGCCTCCTCAAAGTCACAGCATACGTTCTGGCAACATGATGGGAAAGACACTACTGAATTATAAGAAACATTTTAAATCCAGTTAGAGACCAGCCCACCACTATTTTATCAGTGTGTTTTTTAAGAAATATAACCTGTAACAGTACAGTGAGTCTAAAAGGGGTATTTCCTCATCTTTTGGGAAAAAAAAGACTCGCAGTCCTTGGCACTTCCCCTGCTGAACTTCACAGGACTCTGCTGGCTGTCTCCCCAAGCCTCTCGAGGTCCCTCCGAGCAGCAGCACAACCATGGGGTCCATCAGCCTCGCTCAGGACACACAGCAGCTCCCTGAACACACCGTCCAACACCCCAGCCCGAGCACTGCCAGAGACTGCTTCACAGGGCACAGCCGGACTCTCCGAAACATTTTATGATTTCTCTGAAGCAATCTTCTCTCCTCAGAGAATCCTGCTTCACAAGCACCACGGAAAACACAGGAACAAGTCACCTCCTTTACGCAAAATAAAATTTACTTTCAGTACTGGGGAAAATAGTATTGCATCAGTTAATAGACTGAGCAGGGAGGATGTCAAACCTCCCAGCACTGCAGGATTTTATCAACAGACTAGATGAGCACTTGTCAAAGACATCTGCTCTGCAAGCAGATATAAAGATACAGAGGAGAGGCACTGGTTAGGAGAGTTTTTCGGCTAAGCGAGCTGTCCCACAGGGGCAGGGATGTCCCTGCTTCACTGCCCTCCCAGCGCAGGGCAGCCAGGCCACGCTGCACACCTGCAGGAAAAGTCTGCAAGCACGGCCCTGGCAGGGCACAAAAACACCCCTGCAAACATCCAAAAATCACTTACTGGTACAGAAGGGGCATAGCTAAAGGTGTTAGTGACACACACAGGGAAGTTCTCCCAAGAGCCACGCGCTGCTGGGGAGGGAGGGACACCACATCCATCCGAGCACACGGAGCCACAGCAGCGCTCTCGAGGCTTCACCACTCCATGGCTTTGTGCTCACTCCCTGTCTGGGAAAAATCACACATAACGGCCTTTGGGGAACTAATTAAGGAAAACACATTGGAGCTGAGGAAGGCACGGGCTAGGGAGAGACAGACCGGAAGGCAAAGTACAGGAAAGACAACATCCAAACATCCAAAACCCTTACAAATAATTACATAATTACAAATTATAACATTCTGGAACTTTTAAGATCAAACTTGAGATTCATACTTTTATTGTAATTTTTTAATGTAAATTATGAATAAAATTACAATCATTTCAGTGAAAAGGTGGAAGGCTGTACAGCAATACTTCCCTGAAACAATGTCTATATATTATGTAACTACCTCTTATTAGGGATTAATTCCAAACTCAGTGGAATTAATTCAGTGAAAAAAATCTCCTTTTAACTTAGGAGCTTTTGATTCAAATGAACGCTGAAACCGAACCAAACCAGGCAGAGAAGTTGTCCAAACTAAGCCATGTGTAAAAAACTCACCTAAATTTAGCCATAGATTTCATCAATAACTATAAGCAAACAAACTTTTTTAAAATTCACAGGGTTTATCCTAACAATTCTGCTGTAAACTTTAATGGATTATTTTCTCTCTCCCTCTCCCAAAAAATGTCACAAGATGCCTTTGCTCATAAATTACGTTCAATAAGTTGCCTCCAGACAGGGTATTTTATTGAGATAAGGAATAGCTGCATTATACAGAGCTAAAATTATGTTTCAAGGAAAAAATCATGAACATGGAAGTATGATTTTCTATTTGGATTCAGAGCTAGTGCACAAAGCCAATCCCTGTGTGAACAGCAGTGTACAGTCCCAGGCTCCTCCGGAGCATCTCTGGCGCAGGCTCATCGGCACACACAGGATGGCAGAGCCGAGGGATGTGGCCACAGCCAGCACAGCTCCCAGCCCCAGCAAACAGCACAGCCCAAGAGGCCCCACGAGCCCTGGCAGTGCTCACCTGTGCGGGACACGGCCACGCTCAGGACAGGTTTCTCCTGAGAGAGGAGGAACAGAAGCAGCGCCGCTGCAGAGGAGCTGCTCCTGCTGCTCCGTGCCACCTCGTGTGACCAGAAATGACAGAGTTCCCATTTCCCACCACTGCTCTGCCTCCCCGCTGCATTTCCTCCTCCTGCTTTGGCTGTCCTCGGTGGTATGTCCTTACGTGACTGATTTTATAGGGAACCAAGAGAGGCTGGGGGGCTGCAGAACACAGCTCTGCCAACAGATCACCACGGAAATGCCACTCTGAACTGCAAACTATGGGAACCCACATTCACCATCTCGTCAAAATGGTATTTTTCCTCATTTTTCTGCTATAAACTACAGTCTGGTACCAGGAGAAAAAAAGGGGAGGAAAATCAAAAGGCTGTTATCAGTCTCCAATGAATTTTTAAAAAATTCTTATTAAAAACCTGCTAACAGGAACAGGTAACCAGCGAAACCATGGATTATAACACAAACACCAGTTTCAGCATGACAACAAGTCACCAATTACAAAACCCTTACACCAAAAGCCCACATTAATGTGACACTAAAAATCTGAGCTAAAACATCAAAGAAAGTTCAGAGATCTGGAGGTAAAATGGGAATGTCCTACCTCACACTCCCATTGCCAGACTAGCTCACCCTTATGGAAAATCTTTGATTACTATGGTGACAGAGAATCAAAAAACTTAGATCCATGTAAACACAGGTTTTCATATGCAGATTGCAGTATTCTGTAGTGCCAGTTAATCCCAATTTACGAATTTTCAGTTATTTAGCCAGCCAGAGAAAACTGAGTGATTACTCATAAATATAAAAGTTAAAGTTCATTCCTAGATAACCTGGAAACAAAAACAGGTCTCAATTTCTCATATCAATTATTCACAATGACTAATTCACTCACGTCAGCTACTTGCCAAAACCCAGCCGCGCTAATCTCAATCACTTATTTTAGGGGGCCACTCTTCCCTGTTTCCCTCATGCTAAATTTGTTTACACATCTATGTCTGTGTTTTCTCCCTTCTGTGGGCCACACACACAGTAAACAAGGAACACAGGCTGTTAGTGAAGGCTTCTGAAATTCACTATATTCAGCTCTGAACTGCTGGCCCAAGGGTGAAATCAGAACTGACTCATAATGTCTCAGTTCTTTTTTAAACTGCAACTGAACATTTATAGGAAAACAAAAATAGTCCGAAACAGTTTCAGCTCTCACATGTGATGGTTTTTATCTCCAATGTCCTGACACCAGCCATTCATCCTTCTCTTTTTTTGAGCCTTTTCAAAACTGAGTTCCAGGAACACACAGAAATCAGAGTCTCGCACCCCAGGCACCTGTCACCTCCTCTTGCCTACACGAACCTTATCCTGAGACTATAGCTGCCAAGGAGGAATCTAGTCCTGCCCCAGTTATCAAACAGGTTTCTGGAGGAATACATATCTGCCAACTCCCCTCAGGTGGGGATCCAGCAGTGTGGGCTCCCACACTGCGCAGCCGCCAAAGGGCGCAGAACACACACCCGAGTGGTACCACCACCAACCCCTCCAAACCGCCCAGGACTGCAGCTTCCCAGCTCCAGCACTTGTGCGCATCCTCCTCCTAACACAGCTGCTCCGTGAGCAGGGCAGGGAGCTCACTCACCACCTGCCAGGAGCCAGACGCAGCGGGCACTGATGCTCGCCCTGCGGAGCTGCTCTGCAGCCACTGCCCCGGCCCCTCCGGCACATCGCTCGCCCCACACGGGCTGCAGAGCTCCCTGGCTGGGCTGGGACACAGCACGCAATGCTTTATCTCGGTTTGCTTTACACGGCATTTGTTCCTTTAATCATGAATTCCCTCTGTCCTACGAAGAACACCCAATGCAGAGAGCACTGCGCGGCTCCAGGCAATGCCAGCACGGGAACCCTTCCGTAACTCAGCCACAGCAAAGGCCTCACATGGTTCTGGCAGTGCTACCAGGCAATCCACGACCAGATGGATGTATTTGTAAATAAGGCAGATCAGTTTTGTCAGGTTGTAATTGGTTTTAGAACAAGCAATTCCCACGATGACAAACAACAATTAAAGAGCACAGAGCCCCACAGTGCAACACCGAGCAGGCAGCACAGAGGGACAAGAGCAAAAGGGGGGCAATGGCAGTGCCATCGCAGACAGACAGATGGCTTCATCCTAGGACAAGCCTAATAATGCAGGAGAACTCAGCTGATTGCAGAATCAGAGCCTCTTCCAGATCAGAGATGTGTGGTGCCCACTGAAGCTGCGACTGGAGCCGCAGCTAACACCTTGGCAATGCAGAGCCTGCAAAGCCCAACTGTCCCTCGGTCCTGGCAAGTCACCTGGATGGAGGCTGACAAAGAGCAGCTACTGGGAAATCTGAGACTCTTCACACAAAGACTGGGGACGAGGGGCTCTTCCCAACAAACTCTGGACATGTGCAGTCTGGTGACGACCCCGAGAAAGTGAAAGATTTTTTCTTTCTTCCAAAGGTATACTGCCACCATGAATTGGTGCAGACACAGTGGTTAGCTTGGTGACCATAAATGTCTTTTTCATTGTCATTGTGATGTCACAACACAGACAAGGACACTGCAGCAAACTCACCGTGTCAATGTGACCACCCTCCATGTAAATTCTTGGGTCACTGATGAAACTACATGTGCCAGGAACGTGCAGGGTAGCTGGGGTCTGCACCCAGCTCTCACACACAGTCAGGGAAATCCCAGGAAGACAACCTGTGACTATTCCCATGACCAACCACCACTAAATCCCCAATGAAAGTTTAATTCTGAAGTTATTCTCTGGCTTTGCGACCAGAAAATTACTTCCTTCCATCCAGAGCCTTAAAAAAGGTACACCATCCGCTCCAAGGTCCTCTCTCATGCAACACAGATGTCTCCTCACCCTGGACAGGCATTCAAAAGCAGTAGGCAGCTACATCAACAACAGTCCCAGGCATGCACAAGTATGCACTGCGTGATTAGGAAGAGAGGCAGAGTGTGCACTTCTTTCTTCCTCTTCTTCCCACTCCCCTTTAGCTCGGAGCTGACCTCTCCCATGGAACAGATTATTGTTACTTCAACAGCGCATCTCACACTGCCATCCTGCAGAACAACGACTACATGAGTACTCTTTGTAATGGTTTCACTTCCAGGGTTTTATAATATGACATTTTCACTTACAATATGTTTACTTAGTATTTCTTTACGGATTTTAGCAAGAGCAGGTCAAGAGCGCACAAGCAGGAAAAAACATGCAGGAAAAAGCACTTTTAAAACCTTGAGTCTCTCAGAATATGATCCAGCAAGGATGTTAAAAGAAACAAAAAATGCTTTGGAAGAACCTACATAGAGTCTGATTCCCAGGTTAACTTGATCTATTCCGAATTAAAACTCTTTTTTGCCATACTTCCTCAGGCTCTTCCTGAACTATTTGAAAAATCCAATTACAGAGAAGATTCAGATTTCAAGCTTCATTTACTACCAGAGTAGAAGTCCCATTCACTTTAGTGGTAAAAAAGAACAGGGCAATAGGAAGTTCCCTACAAAACATTTGATGTATTCAATGGAAAGTAAAACCAAGAATGATTAAAGGAAAAGCTGGCAAGTGTTTCTTGCCACACAATATAAGTGTTTCTGTCTATGACTGCAAAAGCTGCTCCCAAGAGCTCCGACCAGCATGTCGCCCTTGCAGTGGGTGCAGCACAGAGCACACACACCTCCCACCCTCCCAGGGCACTCACAGGCCATCTTCTGCAGAACGACCTCTGCAGTGAGTCCAGCTTCTCCATCTCTCCCTGACTGCTGCCCAGCCCCATGCAGAGACACAGTCCACGCTCCCCAAGATGTGGCATGAAGAATGGTTTTGTTCCCAGAGCAGGGGGAGCTCTCCTCAGTATTTCTGTACACCACCTTAGAGACCAGCGTTTCCCCACCCACGCCGGCTGCGAGCTCAGGGTGCAGCCTGCTCTCTCCCGGAGCTGCAGAGCATCTCCACCACGTCCAGTTACACCCTGCAGGCACTGTGCTGGGGCAGATCCATCCCCTCCTGCCCCACAGGCAGAGGAACGCTCTGTCCTGCCCCAGCAGCCAGGCACCTCAGCTGGCAGCAGCTGAGCTAAGGAGGCAGAGCAGCCGGGCACAGTGACCGATCCCTGCCGGTCAGCGGGCACAGCTCCGTGGGGCTCGCTCTGCCGGGGGAGGATCAATCACACCCCTGGCCGCAGCCCTGCACGGCCCCACACAGCAGGCACAGGTGAGGACCCCACTGCTGCTCCCTGTGCCAAGGACTGCCCTCCTGCCCGAGCCCCATGCTGCTGCCTCACCCTGCCTGCCTCTTGGAAGCGCTGGGAAAGTACAACCTTTAATACTCTTAACCGTTTTGAAGCTATTACACAGGTATTTACAGACATGCTAGTGTAACTTAATCCAGTGGCCTCTCAGAGCATTGCTTCAATGCTGCAGGTGAAACTCTAACATATCCAGCCAATTTTGTGTACTCTACACAGGAGAATTTGTTTTCTGATCTCTCCCGCAATCACATTCCACCCTGAAGCATGATACTCACTTGTGCTGGCCTCAGCACGCTTCACTGTACATAATATTGATGGTAAAAGTACACAGCCCTTTGGAAAACATGCCCACTTTGGAAGAAAAATAGCCATTAGGCAACACGGCAAAACAAAAACGCTGCCCAGTACTCCAGCCTGTACCGGCAGAGTGTGACTGCACTGAGCAGCAATGTGCAAACACCTGCCTGCTGAGCAGGGAGCACCCAGGGCACACACCTTAGTGCTGAGGTCCTCAACGTGACAACCAACAAGGATTTTACCTACAGGAAGGGACATCCCAAAGGAGGAATTTGCCCTGACAGGTCCTGCTGGAGGGGTGGGTGTGGACAGGCTTCAGCCACCGCAGGATGAAGAGCAAGGTGAAGGTAATTACCTTAAGTCTTTCCTAACTCTGCACCATGCACAGTATGATCCCTCATGTGGGCAGGGATTTTGGCACATGATCCCAAGGCATGAAGCACGACAGGCCATAATCCATGGGAGACGTGCCACCCATTCAAGAGAACTTGCTTAAACCCACAATGGTTGACAGCAGCTGAGAAATCTTCAAACTAAACTCTTTCTTGGCTAGAGCAGGACCTCCCCACCTCTTCAGGGTCATTCAGGGCACACTGTCCTTCCAGAGGAATCAGCATGCCCTCCCAAATAACAGAGGAGCAAGAACAGATACCTACAATAACATTTTCTTAGAAGGCTCAATACACCTTCATCAACTGGGGGCATATCTCCTTCCAGTGGAAGGCACTGCTGGCCAGTGGTCCACAGCAACCTTGCAGAGATGTCACTGAACAGACATCCCCAGCTGGCTCACAAGGTCCAGAGAGCCACGGGTCACCTGCTCAGCATCAGCATCAGCCTGGAGTGACTAATCAGCTTTGGAGGGCAGGCAGGAGCAGTAGATGGGGATTTTAAGAAAAAGCTAAATATACTCTCTGCTGTTGGCAGGATAATCTTGCCAGCAGTGCTTCCTCCTGCACTAACTGAGCAGCTGAACACGGCATTTTTCGCACCGTTTCCATCTTGTCCTGAGCCACAGCCCACTGATCCACACTGCACTCCACTCCACGGCAATATTCCCAAAGAGGACTTGTCTGCGCAAGGCTTTGCCTCCTCACCATCACTGTGGCAATGCAGCTCCCATCTCCAAGCTCTCCTACAGCTTCAGGCCTGCCGTGCTGCCAATACTGCCAACTGCCAGCAGGATTTCTTTCTCTCCAGCTCAGATACAAGTCTGTATCTTTAACATTTCCAACACTAACAAGCTGTCTTGAATGAAACATCATTTAGGCTTTTCCCAAAGATCAACTAACCTCTTTTCACACAGAGAAAATCTTCAATTGCCTCTGAAGTTTTTGCCAACACAAAAGCTTTAGGCTGCCACATCAACAGTCTGATCTCTTGTCCTTTATCTTCCATGAGTTCCATAATCTCAATGATTAAAGCATCAAGAGAGTCAAATTTCCACGAAGTAAAAAAAAAAAAAAAAAAAAAAGAAAAGAAGGAGTGGAGATGTAAATACAGACTTCTTCCCAAACCCCATCCATTTAGAACCATTAGGTCACTAGGGCTGGACAGCCAGTGCTACCTACTGCAGCTGGGCTCTGAGCCAGAGCTTTTACACTGACAGTGATGCTCCAAAGCACTCTGTGTGAGCTCCTCGGCTCCCAGCTGCCAGCAGGCCGGAAGGTTACACACACAGAACGTTTCTGGAAAGCATTCAGCCGATCTGGGCACCCAGCTTGCACCACAGAGTGCAGCAGAATTCCAGCACCTTGGGCAGGGAAGCATTTTCAATCCTTACCAACACCCATGTTATTCCCATGGAGCAACTACTGATTTACCAGCGCATTTGACAGAGAGAAAACCTCTGCACACACACAAGGCCAGCAACCTAAAATTATCAAACTGATGATCTCGAGCTTAGAAATCTGCTCTTGAGGTCATCATCTCCTTTTAAAGCTCCAAACACACAACATCCCCTCGGGCTCTCACCATGCCACAGAAGCGCCTGGAGACCAAAAGCAATTCTTCAAACAAACAAAGCAGCAAGACCACAAATGACTCTTCAAACAAACAAAGCAGCAACACCACAGCAGCGAGAAGAAAATGGATCTTTGGGGCTCTGTCATGGTGAAGATGAAGCCACTGCTTCAGCAAGTCCTTGACAGGGCCTTCTCCTGCAGTCCTGCTGTGTGCAACACTGCTCCACAAAATGTGTTGGACCAACACATGGAGAAAAGCCATGGAAAACAAGATTCCCTTTTCCCTTAAGGGGAATCATTAAAGTCAGCCCACCATCTCCTGAACTCTGGTCATTTACACAGGTCTGTATCCTATTCTCTTCTTAAATATTCTCTTAAAATACAAGCCCGAGGAAAACAGCACCAAGCCTCACCCTACCACTACAGCTCACTCTGCTGTCTCCAGTAATAATTAAAGCATAAACCACATGGATAAAACCCCTGCCCTGGAGGGCTGCAGCCCTGAGCATTCCCAGGAGCAGCAGGAAGAACAGCATCGCAAAGAGCTGCACTCCCTCTCCTCTGCCTGAGGTGGGATATCAGGGATGCTCAATGGAGGAGCAACCTCTGCTCCTCTCCCAGCTGATACTTACACTGAGACCATTTAACTGCACAGTCCTTCTTGAGGCAAGTTCCTCAGCTGTCCTGCACATCTGCCATTGCTACAAGACGGAGCAATGCTTTACAGAGCTACTTTGGGAAGCCAGACACGTTCCAGGGACTGCCATCTCTCGCCACAGACACAACTGTTCCTCCCAAATGCTGACGTGAAAAAGTTGGAGGTATTTTTCCTCTCTTCAAAACTATTCTCCAACTTCAAAGGCAAGAAGAGCAACTGATACTAATGCAAACTCTTCTCAGAAGCTGCTGGACACAGCGTGGCTGTGTGGTTTTCCCAAACTCAGCAGTTCCCAGACCAAAACCTGCAGCACCACACAGAGAACCTCCTTCAACATCAGCTGAGCTTCATAGCCAGGAAAGGACATTTGGAAAGAAACAACAGAAACACTTCTAGGATTGTTTAAGACACCTCAACAGCACAAGACATGTAAGCAAGAGACTGACAGCCGTAGCTTTCTCCTCGTTTCCAGCTCCCTGGTCCCCCAAGCCCTCCCAGGTCAGAGGCTCCCAAACAACCCACGCTAGCTCAGACAGACACACACTCCACGCCATGTCCCAACAGCCACAAGAACACCACCCAGAGGCACTGCTGCTGCTCCCCTTTGATAAAAGCATGCCCACAGAGCTGAATTTGGAGAGCCACCTCCAGAAGAGGCTGGGAAGCGTCAACTTCCACACTGGAATTATGTCACCACACCTTTCTTGCATATCTCTGTTGGTAAGACAAAGGGGAGTATTTAAATCAAGGAGGATTTAAAACCTCTCCCTCCCTACCACGGCCATCCTACAAGCTGTCTCCTCACTGCTGAGTGACAACCCTGGGAGAAACAGCACAACCCTGGGACGAATAGCAGGGCCGTATGTCCCCAGGCTGGCAGGCAAGGGCTGCTGCACGGTGATGGGGCCATTTCTCACACGAACTCTAAAGCCAAGCTGCTGGCAGATCACAGCCATCAGACACTCCTGCAGCACCCCAGCAGCGAGGAACACACAGCCCCATCACACCAACTGGGTCACGTCCAGGGAACACACCACAGCCACGTGAACTCCCCCAGTAATTTTATTTCAATACTCCACTTCCTCTCTTAAAATTGCATGTTGCAATACGTTGTTCAGTGGCTGCCAATGCCCAAACCACTGCAACTGCCTTCCAGAGAGAAAAGGGAGTCTAAAATAAGTTATCTCAGGCCAGTTTGTCAGGGAAAAGTTTACAAATCAGGCCCTTGAAGACATGAACAGCTTAAAGTGCATCCAATAAGCACAAGCCCAGAGCAGGAGCACGGGGCATGGGCATGGGCTGGCAGCCCCAAGGAGGTCAGCAGTGGCAGGTACAATACATCATCACCCCATCACCAAACGAGCTCTCACTGCTCACCCATCCCCATGTCCTCAGTCACTGCTGTGGCACATGCCAGTGACACACAGAGCTGGCACACACACACGGCACATTAGTCATTAGTAAGGAATAGTCACCTTTTCAGGAGGTCCTGATTGAAACCAGCTCAGCAAAAGCCTCCTGGGATTAAACCAATAGTCAGGATTAAAGAGCCACCCAAGTTGCAAGAAAGGGGAGATTGCTTCATGCCAGTTTTGCTGGAGAGTGGCATGAGGAACGTGACTGCACATGTCGCTGAACCCTCTGCAGCCCTGAGCCAGGTGTAACCTGTGTGAACTGCCCCATCGCCTGGCAGGAGCACAGGTAACTCCCGAGTCAATAAAAGCATTTTGGGAGGTGACTGCTGCTGCTGCCATGAGTGGTAGCCTGACAAACAGCTACTGAAACCAAGCCAAACCCAGGCAGGAGAAAATCTAAGAGCTCAAGGGAGAGGGTTCCCCCCATCTTCCACAGGCCAGCAAAAGGGAGAGTAAATCCTGCTCCCTACAGGGTCTGAAGCTGCACACAGAACTTAAAATATTACACCCTGCAGAGAGATATAAATACCTATTAAGCACCTGAAGCACATTTTGTGCGGCACTCTGACAGCCCTTAAAACTCTTCACCTGGAACCAGGACTAGTTACAGGCCATGAATAAGTGTTGTAAGAGGGTTTTATTGTTATCAGGAGGAGAGGTAGATGACAAGTAACGCCAGCTGCATACCCAGGCACCTGCCAGCTATCAGGAAAGAACACAGCTAGGCCTACAGGACCAAAATACCCTTCTTCTGTATCTAAATCAGCTCAGAGCATGGCAGGACCCCAGCTCCTGCCACCAGATCCCTGCCCTGGGACAAGCCACAGCCCCAGACATACTGCACAGCAGCTCTGACCTCTGGCCACGCAGGCAAGCAAGAGGAGCTGCTGAGCATGGATGGACATGTTCCAAGCAGTGTCCCTTGGCCGCCTGTGTGACCCATGCAAACCTGGTCCTGATCCCAGGGGAGCCCCAAGCCCAGGGCAGGAGCTCAGGGACACAGCACAAAGCCAGCCTCCGAAACAGAGCACAGCCCCAAGGGGGGCTCATCAGCTCCACACTCCTCCAAGCACAGCCAGACTTCATTGTCTTAACACATTAAAAGGAAGCCACCTCAATGAAAGAAAACTGAACCAAAGTCTGACTGCCAGGCCTGCAGCCTCCCTGTGGGACACACGGGCTCTGCCCAGGGCCATCGGCTGCAGGAACAGCCACTGGCTTTTGTTGTACACACATGGTGCACGTGAACCCGAGGGTTCAAGCAGCAGGGCTGCTGAACACACCTTGCCCCATCCTGAGGGTCAGCCCACCCCGATGGGCTTCAATCCAGAGCTCCAGCTTCCTCTCCCTCCGCACAGCAGGAGGCACAGGACCCCTGTCCACGACGCCACTGTGGGACACAAAGCCCAGAGCGGCAGAGGGAGCCAGGGGCCCAGAGCAGCAGGGTCCAGCCCTGCAAGAGGCTCACGGCATGCCCCTTGGCCACTCCTGGCCTCACCTTTCCGAGGAGAGCACTGCTCTCCTGTTCAGCCTGCCAGGGGGCTACAGTCTCCACTCTGCTGTGGTCACTGTAACTGCTTCAGCTGGGGCCAAGGAGCCTTAGAACGAGGAGCACTTCACTGCTGCGCACCTGTTTTTTAAATATCGCCCTCTGTTCTGCTGGAGGCCAGCGCAGGCGTTCAGCACTCACCCAGGGCCCATCCCAAAGGGGCCATGCAGCCGAGAGCCTCTGGGCTCAGCGAGGTCTTGACAAGAGACAGCAGCCTTGGTGCTGCTCACCCTCCACTCATGGCCCCAAACACAGGGTACACCCAGTTTGTCCAGGTCCCACGGGCTGGCAGCTCCTGTCCTAAGGAGGCCAGAACACAAGCCATTCTTAGGCAGGTCCATCCCACCAGCAGTGGTCAGTCACACACAGGAGCTGCCGACTTAGCTGGACCATCCTAGCCTCGGCCAAAGCTCTCAGGGCTTGCACTTTGCAGCAAACATCTCTGATAGATTCAATTTGTTTCCATTAGAGACTGACGATTAATCTTTTATTAGGAATCATATCTACACTCCTGCTCTCCCCGCACATGGCCTGCCCAGTGCCTGCACAGAGGGCTCTGTAAAACTCACCTGCCAGGGCTGCCCTCCCAGAGCCACAGCGGAAACACAGCAGGGAAGGGAACGATAACAGCAAATAAATCTAGGTGGGAATCAACCAAACCCAGAGCAGTTTGGACTTTAGTTCTCCTAAAGTCTCGCAGCAGAAACTAGATCAGATTCCTCAGGACCTGCTACCTGCTCGAGACAGCTCCACCAAAGTTGAGCCATGCCAGGCTCACCGTGTGCCCTCGGGTCACACTTCCCCACATTTTGTTAAGCAAAACAATTAAGCCTACAGACATTTTCTATCTGTTTCTGTGATTAATACTTAGCAGTTTCCCACCAGCCCCCACAAAAGGGTGCAACCTTCTGGCTTGCCCAGAACCATTTTACTGAATGAGCTGTCAAGTTTGAGCCTTGATGCCTCTCCTAGTTGGGAAGCAAAGCTTCTCCCCCGAGCAAACCACCATCCTAGAAAATTATTTGGCATGGGAATTTCCCCAACATTTTCTGACCAAAGTGGAACGAGATCAAGAGGTAGGAAAAGAGAATAGACACAAAAAGAAGGGATGCAGCTACTGCAACAGAATTCAAAGGAAGCTAATGGTCAATGATAAATTAACCTAAACTTTACAAAAATGGGAAAGAACACATTGATTTTCTTTGGCCCCAAGTATGCAAACCTTTTTCATGTTTTTATAGCCTAAATACAACAAAACTCCAGTTTTATTATCAATTTACACACCAGCTAAGAGTCCCAGGAGTCAAGGAATCATCCCTTTGCCACTAAGCAGCCAGATGCACCCTTTGGAGAGCTCCATCTCCAGGATCACATAGGATCATGTCACCTGCCTGTCACATGACAGAAGATGCTACTGCCTCACAGCAGGCTCCCTGCCAACAGCAGCCAGAGGGACCACACAGGGACCTGTGTTTTGCCAGGGTTAAGTCGAAACTGCAGGAAGCAATATGAAATTAAACAGCCAATCAACACAATGCCCAATTTTCTGCAAGATTTCCAATGCTAGACCATAGGCGGTTGCATCTGCATAATTAAAACTGGTTCATTTTGCTGCATTAAAGCCACAAATCAGGCATGTGACCATAACGAGGGAGAGATATTTATTTAGATTTCTGGCCAGATAAACCAATTAAAACTGTACATCTGAAAACACGCACTTTAAATTGTGCATCCAAGGATCTGCTGTGTTCTGTATTCTGCAGGCAGCTGTCATGTGGCAGTTGTAAATCTGCAGCCATATCTCCATTGGTGTTTATTTTTAACGCCACCTCTCCTGTCTGCAAGGCTGAGGCAAATAAGAAAACCTGCCTCCTAGAAGTATTCTGAAGTATTTTCCTTCTGGTACCATCCAGCAAGCATCTCCTGCCAGTGCTGGGGCCAGCTCTCCCCTGTCCCGACAGCTGGAGGGTGCAGAGCAGCAGCAGAAGGGAGGAACAGAGCCACGGCTACCTGACAGGAGACACCGCACTGGGGGAAGGAGCCTGCCAGCGCTGCGTGCGTGCACGAGAGGAGGGAGAGAGAGGACTCCGTGCACAGCAGATGGCAAACACCGAGCAGAGCTGCAAGAGCAGCGCCTGCAGCAGCCATCACATATTCCCACTCCCAAAAGCGGAGTGGCACCGACCCAGAGCCACATGCACCCTGCAGCACTGCCCACCCCCTGTCACCAGCCACCTGCAGCCAGCCCTCCCTGAGACACCCAGGAACAGCATGCAGCAGGGCACTCAAGCAGACCTGCACACCCCTACCTTCTCCAAGCATCTTCAAGACAACTCCTTCCCACCATGGGAGGAGCAGACACTATTCTCCAGGGAAGGGAGGAAGATACAGAGCCATCATGGCCAATAAATCGCCCTGTGCATGAAGATAATTCCCCAGTTCAACCCTCCTCCTCCCAATCTCACTCCCCACACGGAGCGTGGGCTCCCTGCCTGCTGCACTGGGGGCTGCAGCACCCTGAGCACAGCAGGTGGGGCAGGGCTCAGCTCTCACACTGCAGCCACTGGCACACCAGCCCCGAACCTCCCTGCCTTTGCTCTGCTTCCCAACAGCTGGGGCTAGAGGCTTCAGCAAAACTTTCCTGAGATCAAAGTAACTTTCTCCCTGCTCCGTGTCATTCCAGGTGCCTCGTCAGCTCCTCTAGCACCGAGGTTTTACACACCTGAGGCACTGCTGGAAGATCATTGCCTCACCCAGCATTGGCTGACACCTCACAACCGCAGCACCCTTCCCACCCTCTCTGACATCATCTTCAAATGCATTTCCAGTGCAGCTTTGCTGGAGTTACTTCCCCTGCACCCATGCTGACATATGCCCTGGAGCTTACAGGCAGGGTTTTCTGCCTTTCTCCCTTCCCCTTTCCTGTCCGTGCCATGGGGATAAGCACTGTGCTGCGTTCATATTCTAGACCCATCCTCTGTAATATGACATCACTTCTTCAAATTTTCATCTGTTATCATCTTCATGTTTCAGCATTTCTGTACCAACACTTTGGTTGTTAGTCCCTCTTGCTGCCACTCCCCCTCTTATTTATCCCTATTTCTCTTTCATTTTAGACTTTCTCTGGAGGTTTGGGCATGTGTCTCCACCAGGGTAGCAAGGGGTTAGACATGAATAGCATAGTGACTCAATCCTTGAAGAAAATAAACACAATATCTGGGATAATGAGGTAGCCTACATCCAATCCTTCAGTCCAGCCAGGAGAGACCAGACTCTGCAGAAGGGGAGCACGAGTGGAGGTGGGCGTTCATGGTCACTGCCATAGCCTCAGAGAAGGTTTAGATGATCACAAACCCTGGCCCATGTCAGGCTGGCACACTCGACACACAACTGAGCACAGAAAAGAGCTGCTCCTTCTGCAGCGCATCCTCGGCCACCAGCCTTCCTTGGGTCCCCAAAAATGCAATGACCAACTGCTGTCTTGTCATCAAACCTGCCTGCTCAGCCATGCTCGCTTCCACTGCTCGTATTCAGTGAAGAAGCACAGGCAACAGGAGAACTCTGCACCAATCCCTCTGCAGTCAGACGGTTATTTTATCCTCCTCCAACAGTTTAGCAAGGTGGGAAGTTCAGAACCACCCTGGTCCCCACAGAGAGGTGACAGTGAGTGACGGCTATCAGGTCACAGCTGTGAGCACTGAAGTCTCTGCATCTCACCACGGTCACCTCAAAACCACCCTCATCCTGTGACAGACCCAACGTGTCCAGGGATGCAGCTGCCACCTCCTCAAAGGCAGCAGGCAGCACACAAGGGAGGTTGGGGTCTGCCTCTGCCCACCTCTCCCCAGCCACAGGCACAGTCACACCCTGCCCACGTAAGAATTAGCCTTTATTCATGTGAAAACACAGACCAAGTACCCCATATGAGGAATCAGACATTTCTGGAAGTGTAATTATGCACAGAACAGTATCAAGGAACTGATTACTGGCCCTTCAGCAAACTGCCTGCATTACAGCAGCCCAAAACGTGATCATTGTGGTGTAATGTAACACCCTCACACATACTCCAACATTAACTGCCTCACATATGGAAACCATGAGACTACAGCCTAGAATGATCATGGGCCACGAGTACTCCAGCTACAAACAACAATCAGAAAAAACACTGGGGACACAGTAAATCTTCCGGAACAGCTCAGAACCAGTCCTGCCCCCAGCGACCCCTCTGCACCCCGGGCACCCCAGAAGCAGGAACCACCTGGCCCAGGACACCTTTGAGAGTAACGTGAAACCACGGGACAGTCTCTGGGAACAAATGCAAATCCCCTCCCATAAAATGAACAATACCACAGGCTAAAAGAATATTTCATCTGCTTAACTGCAGGGTGCAGTAACATCAATTTGCCCAAATTACACACAAGCAGAAAGGTAATTGGCACCGAGCAGGGCGTGTTGTGACTGCTCCATCACTCTTTGAGGCCAGCTACAAAAGACTGAAATGCAAGAAAGTAAACAATGGCACGAAACCAACAGCCAGCCCCTTCCCCAGAATCCCTCCCTCTGGCATCACGCTGCCGCAGTTAGGCAGAGACTTTCCCAAGCAGAGTCTGTGCAGACCAGCCATCACCCAGCTGAGATGAGATCTGGAGAAAAATGGAAGCTCTGGAGTTTGTACATGCACAAGTTAATCTGCAGAAAAGCTATTTCATATTTTTAATTAACCATGTCCTAGACTTAAACATAATGAAGTGATGAACCCACATGCATATGAAACAACTGAGCAAAGGGAGAGTGGAGCTGGTTTTATATAATAGCGGGAGGACTGAAGGAGGCAATGCAAGGAAAAGGCATGAGGTAAGCAGCTAAGTATCCTCCAGCTGAAGATGGGAAAAGGAATTGTCATCAGCTAACAGAATTAGCAATTATTGCAATAAGTAGATTTATGAACTTAAGTTATCAAAAAATGTCCATTAATATGGTTTGCTACCAACACGAAAATCCCTGGGTGTGCAATAGACAGAAGGTTATGCTGGCTCATTTCCCTCTGCTTCTAACCCGCTCAGCCCTTCAATGGGCTGCAGAGCTGCCATGTGTCACAGGGTACCAACTTTCCTTCACAACAAGAATTAACTTGGAGCCTGGGATTTGATGCTTAGTGGTCTCAATAGACAAAACCTCTAGTTTTATTCCTCTCCAACACTCAGGAATGCAGCGGCTGCCGCACAGCCCCGCACCAGTACCGACACTTGCATAATAATGACTGCGGGCCTGGAGGCGAGGGGCCGGAGCACGAAGGCGAACTTCCTTACATAAGGACCGCAGGATCGATGCGCTCCCCACCGGGAGGCCGCGGGCAGCGCTCCCGACACCGCACAGCCCCGGGGCTCCCTCCCCGCCCGGCCCCGCTCGCCTCCGGCCCGCGGGCGGGCGCTGCCGGGTGGGCGCGGGGCGCTGCCCCTCGCCGGCCGCAGAGGGCGGCCCCGGCCCGCGCCGCTCCGGGGGCCGACAATCCGCGCCCACCACCGCCGCTCCGCACGCCGAGCCCCCGCACGGCGATGGCCCCGCGCCCGCAGCACGCCCCGGGCAGGGCCGGCACTCCCCCGCCGGCGCCTCCCGGGCCGGGGCTCCCGCGGCCGCGCTGCCGCAGCGCGGGAGGGGCGGGGGGCGGCGGCGCAGCCCCTGCGGCCGGAGCCGGCCCGTGCCCGTGCCCGTCCCCGCCCCGCACACAAAGGCGGCCCCGCCGCACCGCGCACCGTCCCCCGCTCCGCACCTTTGACCTGCGCCTCGTAGTCGGCGATGATCTCTTTGTCCTTCTTGAACTTGCCCGGCGCTGACATCGTGCGGGAGGGCGCGGACCCCGCCGGCACCGCCGCCCGCGGCGCTCCGCCGCCGCCTCACCCGGCCGCGGCCCCGCCGCCGCCAGCGGCCGCCGTCATTGGCGGCGCCGGGGACACCGCGCGCCGCGGGGACACCGCGCACCGCCCGCGCCGCGGGGAGCGCAGCGGAGCGGGGCCTGGCAGGGCAGGGCAGGGCCGAGCCGGGCCGAGCCGAGCCGAGCCCAGCCGAGCCGAGCGGAGCCGAACGCAGCCGCTCCCGCCGCCGGCCGAGGCGGGGCCCTGGCGCCGCTCCCGCGCTCAGGTTGCGCGCGGGGCGGGTTGGGGCGGGGCGGCCCCGAGCTCGTTCCCCGCCCCGGCCCCGCCTCGCTCGGCTCGGCTCGGCTCGGCTCGGCTCCGCCCCGGCCCCGCTGGGCCCGGCTCGGCCCGGCTCGGCTCGGCTCGGCTCGGCTCGGCTCGGCTCGGCTCGGCTCCGCCCCGGCCCCGCTGGGCCCGGCTCGGCTCTGCCCGGCTCTGCCCGGCTCGGCTCGGCCCGGCCCGGCTCGGCTCGGCTCGGCTCGGCCCCGCCCCGCCCCGGCCCCGCTGGGCTCGGCTCGGCTCGGCTCGGCTCGGCCCCGCCCCGCCCCGGCCCCGCTCGGCTCGGCTCGGCTCGGCTCGGCTCGGCTCCGGCCCGGCCCGGCCCCGCTCGGCTCGGCTCGGCTCGGCCGCGCTCCCCGGGCCGGGCGGTCCCGCCGCGCCCCGGTGCCGCCGGCGGTGGGTGCCGATGGCCCCGTTTCCCGCCCCGGGGCGGCTCTGTCGCTCTCCGCATGTGCACGCTCCCGGAGCGGCCCCTCCGCCGCCCCGGGCTCTGGCACCATGCGGACGCGCTCGGACAGCGCGCCTGCACTGGAGCAGATTTGTCACTTCTTGTTAAAATGAGGGGGGAAAGGAGAAAGTGCTCGTTCCAGCAGAAGCAAGAGCAGTGCTTAAGGCTCTTCGCAGGGATCCTCGTTGAGCAGTTGGGAGCCAGTGCCGTGAGACTCACACACTTGCCCCCAGGACCCAGGGGCACGGCCGAGCCCTGGGCAGGCGGGGCCGGACTCGGCCCCTGCAGAGCCACACTGAGTGCGTGCTCTGTCCGCCCGGCTCCGCTCCCATCGCTGCTCCGCACAATGGGATCCTTTATGAGTGTCTTGTGAGGAGTGAATTCAGGGAGATTTGATGATTCACAGTTACTCTGCCAACTTAAAAAAATAACCCCAGCCCATTACACAAATAATTTACCTAGTGCAAGCAGGCGACACAGAGGAGCATTCTGCGTCCCAGTGGCTGTGGAAAGGCCTGGGGAGAGGGAGACAAAGCGAGCTCTCCCAGGGCAGCGCAGCCACTGCAGAGCGTGAGCCCCAGGGTCAGAGCTGAGCAGGGTTACTCCAGCTCCAGGTGGGCCAAGGGGCTCAGAGCCTCAGGGAAGGCACAGACTGTACTGATACCCTAAATATTGTGTGTCGGAACATCTTTGAAACACGATTTGCCTTGTCTGGACAGTTTCACAGTGCTGAGGGTGCTGGGATGGGGCAGCGGAGCCTGCCGGCAGCAGGGCTCGTTGTTGGTTATGGGATCGGTGGTGCACACGGCAGACAAGAATGAGTCAAAGTGCTGCGTGCAGGGCTGGGCTATGAACTGATCTCCAAAATACTGCTTAGGTTGGGTGAGGAATTTTTGGTAGTGGGCAACACAACAGCTAGCATGGGGAAATGGGAGAGAGATTAGAGCTCTATTAAGCTGTGAGCAGCTGTGGTAAAGGAAAAGAGAGAAATAACACAAATTTGTACAGAACAGGAATATGACAAGGTTTTTTGTTGAGAAGGATTCTGCCCTGAAAATCTCCCGGGTAGCACCCCTCCAAGAGGAGCGTGTTGATCAGGGCTGGGAGCCACTGCCAGGGCATTTGGGCATAGGCAAGAAAACAAGAAAATAGTAGGACATTGTAACTGAAGAAAGGAGAAAATGGGAATGTCTCAGGAACTTTACTGAATGATAATAAATCACCTGTCAGACAAAAGGCTTGAGACCTAAGCCCCCTGTGGGGAATCCTCACAGTCTTCCCCCATGGACACACTGCTCCCCAGCACAAGTTTGGAGGTGAATCTTGCTCTATATAAACCCACAGTTTTAGGCAGAGCCACTTCCTGAAGGAAAGAGGAAGAAAAAGGAGCCAACCTGGTGACAGTTCTGCAGGCTTAGTGGGCTCTGACAATGACACTGCTGGACTCCTCACACAGGACCTGATGAACCACAAACGTGGCTGCATGCCCTGCCAGGGACTCTGGGGAGAGGCTGCGCTGGGCTGCCATGTGTGACCACCCCGAGCTGTACTTGGAACAGGGCTGGAAAGGGGACACCAAGGAGAGTCAAGAGGTATCAAAGAATGACCCTCCAGGAATATCGGGTCTCTGGAGAGGGTGCCACTGGGGTGTGCAAAGATTGGGGTGTATTATCTTCCAAAGCAAGGAAAAGCTGGCTTACACAATGACCAGAAAAGTCCAGGGATAACGATGCTGTGTTCCTTCACTGCCAGGAACACTCTGGGGGGACCTTACAGTTCTGAGCTCACTCTCTACAACAAAAAAAACCCAAAACAAACAAGGAAAGAGAAGCGCAGGCCATTTTATAAAGGATTCATCCTAGGAGCAGTCACTTCTCCTTGTGATACCCACAGGGATTCAGAGAGCAAGGACCAGCATTTCCTGATAACCACCTGTGCCGTAAAACAGTTTTGATTTTTTTGCCAGATTGGTTCAAACCTGTGAAGCCATCCCCAAGGTCAAAGCCAAGTGTCTGAGGGTGTTAAGCATCTTTTCTCAGAGTGGTCTGCAATATAGTGGTGAAAGAAAAATCCCAGTCCTGAAATGATCCAACAGTGCCAGGGTTTTCTGCTACTCAGATATCATGAAGAATAAAGAAGCAGCAATGGCTGAAGAAAAATAATCCAATCACGAATTAATGATCTTTAATAAATATCAATGTCTAAGATATTTTGTGGAATTTTTACTTTAAACAGCTTCTTAATTCTCTTTGTGACACTTCCAACCCAGAATTTTTTAAAAAAGAATGGGATGGGATGGGATTTAATCATAATAAACACTTCAAGCTTGAGGTATAGAGAAACCAACAGTAACTATGGCAACGTGGTCACTCCAGTAAGGCTAATGCAGATTATTTCCAGGGCAGTAGCCTTGTGTGTGCTCAGGAAGCAGAGGTAATGTTGGCTTAAAGCAATTCCTAAATTAAGGAAAATTTTTTAGGCAGAAGCTGTCTTG
This sequence comes from Acanthiza pusilla, assembly GCA_036630365.1. Classification (NCBI taxonomy): domain Eukaryota; kingdom Metazoa; phylum Chordata; class Aves; order Passeriformes; family Acanthizidae; genus Acanthiza; species Acanthiza pusilla. The sequence continues at coordinate 535,072 of JAXCHO010000001.1, read as the reverse complement.
CACTCTTTCTTTCCAGCTTCAAACTGTAAGTGTTTCATGAAGTGCTGGATATACACACAGCAGCCTCAGCAGAGTACTGAAATACTGCTTTCAGAGAGACACTCCTGTGTGTTACCATGAGTTGGGCAGACCCTCTGGTCATGGATTCACAGACTGGTTTGGGTTGGAAGGGACCTTGAGGCTCATCTCATTCCATCCCCTGCCATGGGCAGGGTCATCTTCCACTAGACCAGGTTGCTCCAAGCACTGTCCAGCCTCACCTTGAACACTTTCAGAAATGGAATATCCATCCTACATTGTCACACCAGCAAAGCTTTGCAAGAGAAGGCTGGAGCCAGGCTGGAGGCCACAGCAAGGAACAGATGATGCAGACAGCAAGCTGTTTGCTGAAACCCTTCACAACCTTATGCAAGAGCCAGAGCTGCAGCACTGCTGCCAGTTACTCATCCCAGAGTAAGGCAGCTTGTGACATGACCCCAACTCTCCCCTGGTCTTTCTGCCCTCCTGAGGTCTCTGAAAGGCAGAATCCCTTGTGCCATACCTTGGGTTGATGGAGTTGAGCAAGGGGGACACCCTTGGCCATTGATGTGTGGCTGAACCCTTTGCAGCCTCTCTGGCAAGTTGCTGTAGACCCCTGCTTGGTGATGGGAACTGTTCCAGTCCAGGCTCAGGGGTCACCAGGAGATGTGGTCTCTGCCTGAAGCTCATGAGACCTGCAGTAAACCAGACAGACGAGGAGAGATTGCCCATGCAGGAGAGCTGCAGCAGGGTGAGCTGGGGAATAAAATCTCTGAGCTGGAGCAGCAGAACCCAGCCCTGCTGGCTGTCTGCTCTGCGGGAATGGCATGGCTCTGATACAGCTGGACTGCTGGGGAAAGACTTCGTACACACATTTCCCACAGTAAGAGTAAACTAGCTGTAGACATGTAGCATGTCAGCTGTTGGTGCTGCGCTGCATCACCTTTGTTTTTTGAACCTTACATCTTCTTTCCTGCCAGAAAAGTGCTGTTACCTTGTCATATTAACAGAGAACTACTTCTCACTCTGTTCCCTGTTTTTATCTCTGTAGTGAAGTGCAATTGTAGCTTGTCACTGACAGAGCTGTATTGATGTGTCCTGCCTTTGCACCCAAAATAACTGCAGCCAAAGCCAAGTCTTGATTTGCATATGCAGAAATACATGTTGTTTTTCAGGTAAAGCATCCCAGAAGTTTGCTTTTGATTTTTATTTTACAGGTTTCCAACAGCTCAGTTGTATGTAGAAAGGTATCTTCCGAAAATATGTGTGTAGTACCCTTGAAGCCATGAATATTCAGAGAAAAAAAGGAGCATTCTAAAATACACACCCATCTCGATCCCTGCCTTTTCCACTGTTACCATTTCAAGCCCTTGTGGTACCAGTAAAATTCAGCATTATGCTGGTCAATAATTCAAGTCCCTGTAAGAAATGGGAATATTTATGTGTGATTAAATGCACAAAGAATTGTGATAAACAACTTGACAAGGAAACAGCAATTCTTCCCAGTAGCTCTAATTCTCCCGTAAAAGGCTCTGGAGTCACAAGCTACTCAGAACCTGCTGTAACTGCACGAGGCTGTGGTCACACTGCACAGTGCTTATCAGTGGTGAAAAGGCTCTTGCAAGCAGTTTCCTGCTAGAGATCTGTTACCTCTGTTTCCTCAGGGAGATTGCCCAGACTCTGTGGTCAAAGCTGCTCTTTCATTTCCCTACTGCAACCGGCAGCTTAAGCTGGTGCTTGAGCAGCCACAGCTTTTGGGAGTGGGCACCCAGCATCCAGGCTCTTCAGGAAGGACATCCCCTGCACAAGGGTGGTATTTGCATGCTAATATCCAAGGTGTGCACTAGAAATCCAAGCAGCTGTTTGAGCCTTGTCCAAAGGATGAGTTGCAGCCCTTTGCCCTGTACTAGGTAGGCTCCCAAAGAGCTGCTTTTGCACACAGCTCTCCAGGAAAAGCAATAGGAGCTGTTTACTCCGTTGGGCTGTTTCCGTAGCTTTGATCTTGTGCTAAACCCAGGGTGGCCCAGACTCCTCTTAGGCCCATCCCTCCTGAGCACACCTTGTTCGCCCCTGGTTACGTTCATTCCAGGGCCAGAAGCTGTCATGTTTTGTGTCATCTCAGACTGACTCCACTGGTCTTTCTTCCCCTCATCCCCTTCCCTGCAGCGCTGAGCGCCATTAGTCCTGTCGGGAGCAGCCCTGCTGGGTATGGCACACACGTGTGGCAGCCAAACACAAAGTGACAGAGCACTTGCTCCGAGGGCTCGGGGCTGTGACCGTCCCCAGCAGGAGCTCTACACCTCCGGAACCAAGGGTGGGGCTCTGAAGGTGACAGGCCCTCACATCGAGGCAGGTCCTTGTCACACTCGGTTCCACCGGACCCAGGGGTTCTGCATGTGCAGATGTGATCCCAGAGATGCAGGTCTGTGGCCTCCCCAGGGTCTGCCCCACAACAAACACAAACTGTGGAGAGGGAGAAGAACCGAAATGCAGCAGTGCTTTAAATTCCTAAATCCAGATGACCTCTGTTCCAGTTACTCACATTTTACATTTCTGGTCCATGCCACGGGCATATGGTGAACTTTGACGAAACAGTACTTGCCCAGAACTGTTTGTTTCTTTTTAAAGAATATCAAGGCTTTGGGGATTTTGGTAAGAATATGATTTGTGGGTTAAAATCCATGATGTTCACATGCAAAAGAAATAAAGCCAAGAAATCCAGTGTTTATAATCACCCACTGGATTTAAATACATTGATTTAATTGGTTTCTGAGGGGAAGGAGGAAAAAGCAACACAGGAATTCTTGTCACAGGAAGGCATGATTTCCATCTGAAATCTAACACAATTAATGCAGCAGGATTCAGTCACCAAAGGCAAAAAAAAGAAGGGAAATCAGGAGTCAATTGAGTTGCTGCAAAATTTAATATCTTGCTGTCATCTTTGTTCTTGGTAGAGAGTTGCTGTAGCAACAGACCAAAAAAAGAACTTGCACAAGAGGAGGAGCTTGCTGCTCTTTTAACAACATCTCTTTATCCTCCCTGAATTGCTGTTTATGGCCAATCAATCGCATCCTGCAGTATCAATGACTATGGACACAAGGCCAGAGCCTGCAGGTATCGCACCTGTCACACACAGAACGGTGTTCTCAGCTCCTCTCTGTGGGTCACATGGTGGCAATTCTCTTCTGTAGAACAGAGCCCATTCTTATCACATGCAAGATACATCTATTCCTTGATCCATTTCCATCACTGGGGGCTCTGCACCCTGCAGATCAGCACTGCGTGGGAAAATGCAGCTATAAATAAGAGACAGCTTTCCCCACCACTGCCTTTCTGGATGATGCTGATGGCACAGTAGCTCAGGAAGGACAGGCCATGGGGCAGCAGAAGGCAGCAGCTCCAGGGTAATGATGCAAGCAGCCTTGGGTCCGTCCCACAGAGCAGAGCCTCTGGAGCTGTGTGCAGTTGGTCATACTGAAGCAAAGGAAATGCTCCAGCGTCGGTGGTGGCTGGGCCGTCAGTGTTTTCCAATACTTGGGCCCCTGCTGTTTGTTGTTCCCAATTAATTCAGTTACACATGATCTCCAATTCTGCATCTGCAATGTGAAACCTACTAATGGCAATTTTAGGCACTTTGGTATCCAGAACTCCTAAGTGCAGGAGCAGGTTGGAAAGCAGCCGCAGGAGCTTCCCTTTGTGTGCTGTGGAAGGGCACCTTTGCAGCCCAGCAGGACCAGCACCCACGCACGAGCCTGGCCCTGAGCAGCCCTGCACCAGAGGAGAGTCCCTGCACATCACAGCGTGTCTAGCTATGTGGTGCTGGATTGGATTTGCCAGCAGTGCACAGAACTGAAGGTGATCCCCTGTTCCTGCCTGCGCTCGCCGTGGCCCAGCGTTTCCAGCAGCACCCTGAGCTGCTGGGCACCAGCGAGGGCCAGGAGGGGCAGGCGGGTGGGCATGGGGCCCACCGGGACAGAAACAGGGGCTTATCTGGGACACTGAGGTCTTGGCCACATCCCCATTTCCACATCTGTAAGTGGAGTTAGCATTCCTGCTTCCTTCTGGGGGTGCTTTCATGTCTGCTGGTACAAAGAACATCCCCCTGTGCGCAGGCTGGATGGCCCTGCAGTGCTGCCTCTGTGAACGTGCACCACTGGCCAGCTGCAGAGATTCTGCCTAGTTTGATTTTTTTTAAGCTTCGCTCTAGTGCTGCTCTCTCCAGCATCTCCATCTGTCCTGGTATCACCTGTTGCCAGAGAGCCCTCTCCGAAGCAGACCACATGGGCACCACGGCACACTGCCCTCGCCAAAGCCACCCCTGGTGCCATCACTGTACCTCCAGGGCTGCAGTGAGGACCATGCCTGCTTTTGGAGCTCTGGAGCAGTGGCTGGAGCCCTCCTTGCACACCGCTGTGCATTTTCGCTCAGATTACTCAGGTCTATTGTGCTTGAGGCAAACGATCCAGCACTTGCAGCTGGAGCCAGGGGCAGGGGCAGAGGGGCCCATCGCACACCCTTTGTTCGGCGGCAGCAGCCCCTGCTCAGCCCTGCATTGCCGGGGGCTTCCAGCGGGACAGGGGAGAGGAGAAAAGGAAAAGCCTGGGAAACTGAGCTTGCACTGTGCGCTCACACAAAGCTCTATTGTTCGTGGCTCAGAGATGCAGTTTAGTAGAGCAGGCTGTCCTCCCTGAGTGGCCCCGGGCGGCACACAGGCCCAAGGGAAGCTGCATGTGGGGCCTCTGTCTGAACTGACAGCGATTGATGAGGGAAAAGGGGCCAAATGGAAAACACAGCTTTGAGGGAGAATATTCAGCCCTCCCATTAGAGCTGAATACAGCTGGTCAAAGGGGCCTTTTCTGGAGAAGCCTCAGCCTCCAGCCCCATTCACAACTTCATTGTAAATTCCAGCATAAAAGTGACATTTCCTGAAACAGAGTGGAAAGTTTTGGGGTGTTTTTAAGCACCCCTTCACACCGACACAGCAGCGGCACAGAGATCCAGTGCCCTGGGCTGTGCACCACAGCAGCACCAAGACACTGAGGTTTGATTTTATTATCTGAGGTCCCAGCCACATAGTAGCAGCCCACCTGGAGGGATTATTTAGCTTTTCTTAGGAACTCGGGCTAGGCACACTGAAATGTGCATTACTCAGGACTGCCCATCCCATGGACTATCTGCCACTGGGCACACACAAGAAAACACCGGCACTTCCACATACAAGTTGCTTCTCAAGCTCTTGGCTTCAGCATTAAGTTAGCAGACGGGGATTTTCTGGTTTCCTCCACCAGCTCAGCTGAATGCAAAGTAGCTCGGGATAATCACAGCTATCAGAACTGAAGGGCTGGTGAGGAGGGGAATGGCCTGTGTGTTCAAGGGCTCCCAGGGCTTTGCCAGGAAACTGCTCAGTCTGCCCCACTGCACCAGTGTTTGCCCCGACACTGCATTCTGCTAAGGCCCAAAGGACACCCAGCCTCGCCTTAGGAGGTGAAGCCAGCCCTTGGTACAAGGCACAAGTCAGTGCACATGCTTTTGTATTTTCACACAGCAAAACCAAGAGAAAACCAGTAATTACTATTGGTATTACACAGCGAGGTCACACAGCTAACACCATTGTGATGGACTGGCGTAATATGCATTAAAAAAAGGGAAGGGAAGGGAAGGGAAGGGAAGGGAAGGGAAGGGAAGGGAAGGGAAGGGAAGGGAAGGGAAGGGAAGGGAAGGGAAGGGAAGGGAAGGGAAGGGAAGGGAAGGGAAGGGAAGGGAAGGGAAGGGAAGGGAAGGGAAGGGAAGGGAAGGGAAGGGAAGGGAAGGGAAGGGAAGGGAAGGGAAGGGAAGGGAAGGGAAGGGAAGGGAAGGGAAGGGAAGGGAAGGGAAGGGAAGGGAAGGGAAGGGAAGGGAAGGGAAGGGAAGGGAAGGGAAGGGAAGGGAAGGGAAGGGAAGGGAAGGGAAGGGAAGGGAAGGGAAGGGAAGGGAAGGGAAGGGAAGGGAAGGGAAGGGAAGGGAAGGGAAGGGAAGGGAAGGGAAGGGAAGGGAAGGGAAGGGAAGGGAAGGGAAGGGAAGGGAAGGGAAGGGAAGGGAAGGGAAGGGAAGGGAAGGGAAGGGAAGGGAAGGGAAGGGAAGGGAAGGGAAGGGAAGGGAAGGGAAGGGGTGAGAATGGTAATGCACGAAAGAAGGAAAGTGGGATTGAGGTGAAGGTGAGTACCCTGCTGCCTGCTCCAAACCTGCTGGCACAGGGCCCATTCACAGCGGGTGCCAAGTGACAGCAGCATGGCACAACACCCTCATGCAAGGGCAGTGAACAGGGCTGCACCAGGGCCTTCAAGCTCACACAGGGCCCGCTTCACACACTGTGCAAATCCCTTCTCTTGGCTGCAGTTCCATCCCTGGAGCAAACCCAGGCCTCCATTAACACCTCAGCACCTTCACCCCCGGGGGTGCCGCTGGGAGCAGGAGCTGTCAGCCAGTCCATGCGTCTGTAATGGCAACACAAAACGGAGGAGACTGGGAAGGTTTTCTGAGAACTCTTTAGCACTCCCCCTTCGCTCCTGATGACACACATTCATAGGGAACTGCTTCGTAGAGCTGCTGCCCAGCAAGGAAACGTCTCTGGGATGCCAAGCCTGGGCCACAACTGGGCATAATCCCCTGCCAAGAGACAGCACAGTCCTGGGGCTGTTCCCTCCACCCACCCTTCCACAGCAGTGCCTAAACACAGGTTTCCTTCACAATTAAGCAAAATTAAAGTTGCTGCTCAGACCTGATAAGGCCTCTGCTTTCAAAAACAACCTCCAAGGAGGCTGAAACTCCCCACAGCACTAGTGAAGGCAACACAATTACCGGCAAAGGCCAGGCAATATTAACTATATCACCTGAGGAATAGCAGTTATTGATTGATCTTGCCAAACTAAACCTGTGCACATCCTGGGAGAGCCTGGTTGTTCCTCTCCCACTCCCCACTGCTGGCTCAGCAGCTGAAAAACTGTACTGGAAAATCCTTGAGGATGGCAGCGAGAGGAGCAGCAGATAAAAGCACAGGGAGAGCTGGAGCAGCCAGCAGCAGCTGTGTGCCCCTCTCTGTCACAGGGACTGACTGCAACAGGGTGGGACTGCACAGACAGTGCTTTAGGGCACCGCTGGAGTCTGCAGCAAAAGCCAGTGCAGCCATAGACCATCTCCCAGGGATTTCAGCTGGCTTTGGGTCAGTTTAAGATGCATTTGGAGGAATGTCTTTGAGACATGAACACAGTCCTACAGCCCAGAAGCACTGGGTCTGGCTGAGGAAAAGCCAGGCTCCTTATGAGCAGGTCCAGCTAGTTGCAGATGTGGCGTCAGGCCTGCCTGAAGTGATCACAACCCCTGCATCACCAGTGCCGCCATGGGGCTACAGCAAAGCTGCTAAACAAGCACTGGGGCCTGGGAAAGCCCAGGGTCCTTTCTGCTGTCCTAACAAAGCTGGTTTTGGGCTAGGGCAGCTAATACTCCTTCCTCCGCAGAGTCAAGGTTAGTCTGCACCATCAGTGCCAGCTCCAGCCTATAACCTGGGGGCACAGCCCTGCATGGAGCACCTGAAGCCAGAGAGTCTGCTGATGGAGATGTACCTTCCCTGGAGAAGGAAGTCTGTTTACTGGAGCAGCATCAGTGAAACCTTCCTGGAACAGCAGAAGCAGCCTAAGCACTTTGTGGACATGTGCTGTGTCAGCACGTCTGGACCTGGCCAAGCCCCCCCTGGATCTGCAGAGGGCTTGGGCCACATCCTCAGCAGTGAGGTGCCCCCATGGCCAAGCCCTGGGCTGCCACCCTCTGGGAGGGTCACGAGGCCCTCCCTCAGCTGTAGGACAGTGATGCTGCTGCAGCTCACAGGAAATCCTGAACCTCCACACGCTGCAGCTCGGGCTCAGCCATGGGGCTGCCCTGGCACGGAGTGAGGTCTGGCAGCACCCCCTCCGATTAGCACCATGGGGACAGAGCAGCTGCCCGGGGCAGGGAGGGAGGGTGTGCTAAACCACCACAGCAATTCGCTGCAGGCACATCTCAGCCCTGGCTGTGCCTGCAGGACACAAAGAGACTCCCAAAGTGAGGCAAAGACAGCAATCCACTTTTATGCCATGTTTTTAAAGCTGTTTTCTTCCCTCTGTTACCAGCATCACTGTGCTTTGGGTTTGACAATTTGTATACACAGTGAATCTAATTTGATTTTTATCCTTTTTGTCTCCCTTTATTTTAAACACTACATTAGGCTTTTGTTTCAAGACGGTTAAAGCAGATTTGCTGTGTGCTTCGAGCTGCCTTGCAGTGCTGGCAGAGCCTCGGAGCACAGACGAGTGTCACGTAACAGATATGCTATCGATAAGGGGGAGGCTTGCACAACGGGGAGGCCCAGAGAACTAGAATTCTCAACAACAGCAGTAAAACCAATTGTGTGTGAGCAGGTCCCTCCAGCTGGAAATCTGCACCCTGCAATGACAGCATTGTGGTCGCTGGAGCTGCAGCCACTGGGGGAGAATTGCCAGGGAGGCTCCAAGAGTTTCACCAGAAATAGCAGCCCTGCTGTTGTTCAGCTACACCCTGATGTTTGGTTTCTTCTTCCCCTCTTTCTAAATTCATGCTGTGTTGACAGTGCTGCTCTCACAGCCCTGTGAAATGTGGAGGTGGCAGAGCAGCAGCTGTTTGTGGCCCAAGGTCTGTCCCTGCAGCCCCCGAAGGCACCTTGGGTCTGCCTGGCAGAGCTGTGCATCCCACCTCCACTGCCAGGATGGACTGGCTCCTCCTGTGATGCCCCTCGATGAGCTGCATGTGAATCCTTCCTTTTAGACAGGATCAAGAATGTCCTAGCATGTTCTAAATACAGCCATGATTGCTTTCCAGAAAAAAAAAGCTGCACTAATTTGTGTTGGAACTGATTTGGCACTGGTTTCTCATGTGTCAATCATAATGATACATTTTCTTTTCCTGTCCTTCCCTAATCACTGCAGTAAGAAAAATCTAGTTTACAGTGATAGTGGCATATCCATTAGCTATTATTTAAATACACACATATCCATAGATACTTAAATGTACTTAGATTCAAATGCCTTGAGGAGGAAATGAGGACAAAAGATATTTTGTCAAGACAATAAAAAGTACATGGCATGAGACAAGCTACTGGTTTAACAATACAAGAAAATATTTTTAAAATTACTGTGGACTTTTAATACCCATGAGTTTCAGTCTGAAGGAAAAAGCCCACCCTCCTAATATAAGAACAGCCATGCTGCACAGAAAGGAAACCTGAGGTAGGACTGTGGTGATCAGACAGCCAGGGAGAGGAGCAGAGCTGAGGCACAGCTTGAGACGCACCTGAGCAAACCCTAAGCTGGGCTGAGCTGCTGAGCCACTAGACGGTCACTGTGGCTTCATGCTGGGCTTCAGCAACTTATGGTCACACCCCTGCTGTGAGGATTATGCTGCCCTGCTGCCTCCCACCCCTCCTCTCCATCCTCTTCCTCCCGCTGGCACCATGGGCAGCACAGCACTCGGCTCTCCATGCTGCTCTGGCTGTCACTGAACCTGCCAAAATGGGCTGCATCTTGTAACTCACCCAAGGTAAAGGACTTCTGACACGGGAGGTACCAGGGTATGTGCCCAGCGTGGGTTCCCGAGTCACAGACCTCTCAGGAGTACACTGCTCCAGAAGGGAAAACTTCATATTCTGAGGGGTCTCCAAAAACACAGCGCAGGAATGAAGGCGCTCACCTGAAAATACCAAGCAAAAGCTTGAGTCAGTCATCTCCACAGGCAAAGCAGAAGCACAGTCCACATGTTTGGGGTTTCACCTTCTCAAAGAGCCAGATGGGCCTTTTTAGGCATTTCACTGCCAGAAGACAAGGCAGTGACCTTGACTCCCTGCAATGGGACTGCAGAGGCTCCCTGTTGTGTGGCACTGGGCAGTGCAGCTCTGCAGAGCTGTGATAGCTCTCACAGCTTCTCTCCAGCGAGGACATGACCTGCGTTGTGGGGCATTGCAGGGATGCAGTTGGATCCAGCAGCTCCCAGATCTGAGGAGCGGAGTGAAACACATGTGTAAAACAGGAACTCAGCAGAACTGTGCCAGCTGTCTGCATGCCCAGAATCAGTGAAAAACACTGTCAGATCTAACTGGCAACCTCAACTGTAATACAAACAACACAGCCTGCTTGCTCCCAGGAACTCGCAGCCAGTACTTGTGTGAGAGGCAACACGTTGTGGGGATTTTAATTTGAAATAAAGGCTGGAGTGACCTTTCATTTCAGGTTTTAATTAAGCTCCCCTGCCTCAAAACTGCACAGAAAAATCCTGAAAAATATAATCCAAGAGCATGGTAAAGTCTCAAATGTCAAAGGTGAGCAAAATGCTGAACTGCTGTTGTTTTCATCGTAATTTTGTTAGTCCAAAGGACACAGCATACTTTCAGAGGAAGATCGTGCTTCCCCAATGCTCACAATCCAACTTTCTGTAGGCCAAATCAAATGCCAGCCAAGCTGTAGATATAAGCCCGCATTTCATCTTATCACAAGATGCTGATTTACCTGCACTCAGGGTATTATTTTTCTATCCTTTCACTCTCTCAACTCAAAACAAGCTACTTGCAGAGTTTAGGCTTTAGTTGAAAGCCTCAATCCCCCATTCTTCACAAGCCAGTCCCAAGCCTGCGCTCCCCAGGCAGCATGACCTGGCTCTGTGGATCTCCCAGCATGTTCTGGACCAGCCCCTTGCCGGTGCAGTACCACCGACCTGCTCATGTTTGCTCATCTTCTCTTTCCCTCTGGGATTTGGCTTGTCTTCCCACAGGCAGATGTGCAAATAGCCCAGAAATGTTTACAGCAAAAGGCTAATAGTGGTCTCCAGCATTAACATCCTTCCCTTCTGCTGGACTGAGGGAACCAGTGCTGGAGGCTGCAGTCCTGCCCCAGCACCATCCAGGCAGTTACTGTCTCCTGTTTCTGTAGCCCTGGCATCCCTCCCGTGTCCTCTTGCACTCCTGCTCTAGGTTCTTCCAAGAGCTGTTTCATTGCCAGTGTTTGGCATCTAGCCCTTGGCATGTGCTCAGGAGGAGGAAATTGAGCTGACACCAGCACCAGGGCCTGCTGCAGCCTCACGGGGAAGCTGCAGCACGCGCAGGGAGCTGGGCCAGCGCAGAGGGAGCCCCATTTCCTGAACAAACCACCCGCAAGGTCACTGTTTCATAATCAGATTGAGCAAGATCATGGGTAAGCAACATGAAACACTCCTGCAAATGCTTAGAAACTGCTACAAAAACTCAGCACCAACACCGCAAGGTCTTTGCTCTGACATATTTCGCACTAAACTGAATCCCACTACTCCACAAATGGCTTGCTGTGTGCATGTGGTTCAGGTTGGAACAGGGGGACAAGATGCTGCTCCCTGTTCCCTGAACTGTCACTTCTCATCCAAAACAGCTCCACTTCACAGCGCATCCAGGTCAAAAAAGAAGAACCAGGTCAGCAGAGACAGTGACTGACACCTCCACACTCTCCTGTGATGTGAAAGCACTGTGAAATTGCTGGGTAAGGAAAGCCAAGAATTTGGGACAACTGGCACGTCCCTAAAGCTCACTTCCACCTACTGATTTACCCCACAAAATAACACACAACTGATTGAGCTGATTGAATACTGTCATTGCTATGCAGGAGCCACATACTCTTGGTCCTCTGGAAGCTATCACAGCCCTTAAACACAACATACCTGACACATCACAAGCAGAGATGACTGCCAAGGCCCACCATAGGAGCAATGAACACACACAGGTAATGGGTTCAATGTTGTGGAGGGAGTCCCACACCTTCCAACCCAATATCTTACAGATAGTAATTTGGGTGAGTGATCTGTATCAGGGCTAAGTTGGATTCATTCCTACAAAGGGTTATCTTTGCTCCCTGATGAAATGAGTTTGAAGATCTTCATGTTTCAGAATTCCAAAATTACAAGCCTTGGTTCTCTGACTTCACTGTTTTGCAGCTCAGTCAAAGCCCTGTCCCTGCTGAAGAGATTTCCTCCAGCCCAGGGTGAGGCACACTGGAGGGGCAGCTCTAGAGAGCAGGATCACCTAGCCAGAGGATTGGGATCCACAGCCCAGGAGACTGACAATCCTTGAATTATTGCCATGGCTGCAAGTATTTTGAATGAGCCACATTTGATGGAAAAAGTCTGCTCCTAGCAGCCATGTAGTCATGGATATAGAACAAACAAATCACTAAATTGCAGAAAAACAGTGAGAAAATTTAAACGTGGAGTTTGTTCTGGACTCTGCTGTCTGCAGAGTTGCACAGCATTCCCTGTTTCACTTTAAAATACCTCCGTGATTTAATGCCAAAGAGCTGGGCTTCAAGTGAAGCCTGGATTCCCCATAGCTGACTTCACAGATTGAGTTCAACACTGTCTAACTCAGAAGGCATCTCCCCTTAGCCTCTGAAAAACCCAGTGCTACAGAATTGTTAAGTAACCAGTCAGATATCTGCTTAGACAGAACATTCATCACAGCACAGTAATACCCAGAAATTCACATGTGAACCAGAAGGTGCACGGGGTTGTTTCTGGTCCAGAAGAGCATGTAACCACATAAAGAATTAATACAGATCCGTGGTGCTCCATGAGACTGTGCTGGGGACAGCGGGTTTGGAATGGAAACTTAATTATCAAACCTAAGTTTTCATCTTACTGACATCATCCTTTTAAAATTATTTAGGAGGAAGGTGTAGCAGTAAGCAGACGCGTTATCCAGTGTTACTCCTTTTCCTAGCAGAGCAAGGCCTGTCCACTGGCAGCAGTATGAAGCATATACAATTCTCTCTGAGTCCCCGTGTGAGCCATGCAAGCCCTGAGGCCTGAAGGAGGTGCTGGGTGTGGCAGGACAGGTGGCAGGAAATGCAGTGGTAGCACATTGTTGCTCCTCACCTCGATGCTCCCTGCACAGCACTTCCAGGAGAGAAGGACCTGCAAGCAGGCACCTTCCCCATGCCAGCACTGATCTCAGACCTGCCTGATAAAAGGCCCCTCAGCCTGCAGGGCTGGAGGGCAGGGAGAGAAGGGTTTGTAGCAAGACATGTGTGACAAGTCAAGCCACAGATTTGAGCCCAACTGGCAGCACACAGTATAAATACAGCAGAGGGTGCATGGGAGAGGATGGGAAAAAAGTTCCAGATTTTCTTCCCTGCTCCAGCAGTTTTCCAGCTGGGCCTGTAGGCAGGTCCCATCTGGTGGGCAGCTCCTGATCAGAGGGGCCACGTCCTCCTGCCCACCCCACAGAGCTCCAGCAGCACCTGTCCCGGGTGCCGCTGTCAGACACACTGTCTGTCCTGGCTCCCATCAAGTGCTCAAGAGGAGACAACCAAGGTCTGAACCCTTCCTTTAGGTCTGCAGTTGGTTTAAGCCAGCAGTAACCCAAAGGCGTTACCCCAGAGCACAAGCAGAGCACAGCTGCAGAATCCTTGTGCTGTCGCTGCAGCAGCCATGGGAGGGAACACACGTCCCTCTGCCACAGACACATTCAAACTCGCAGCACGAGAGATTCCAAAACCACTCACATGTGAGAGGGGTGATGTTGTTTATAAAAGCAAGGAAGATATTACCTTTTTTTATTACTTAAATTATCATTTCCCCTGCTCTCTCTATCTTTAAAATGGGGGTGAAGATATTGAACCTTTTTAAGAATGTATTCAGAACTTTTCAGGAGTCTGGCAGCAGTCCCAAAGCCAGCTAAAGCTCTGCTCAGGTCCTTTTGTCACGGTGTCTAGATACAAAACAGAAAATCCTTGCAGCATCACCATTTTGACTTCTCAAATCCTCAATTTCTTCTTCCTCCTCACGTTCCCAAGCAGGGGGAAGCATAGAAACCATTTTCCACTTCTTACTCTTCCCACTGTTCTTCCATGTGCAGTAGTCAAGTACTCTCTCCACATAATCCTTTACCTCTCACAAGACTGCAGCACTCAGACCTCTCACTGTCCAGGTGATACTTTCTTTTGAAATGCACCTTTTAAATGAGATTTCAGATTTGCACATGCTTATGCTTCTAGAGGTGAAAACAACCCTGAAAGCCATGAATGTGGCTCACTGGACTGAGTTAAGATCTTGCCACATCCCAGTAAGAGGCACAGATGGATGTAGATAGATCTTGCACTGTACATGCTGGAGCTTGTGTGTGTGTGTGTGTGTGTGTGTGTGTATTATTACACAGCTTCACAGCAGATACGTAAAATTCCATCATTTCATTCAGGGAAACCCACTTCCAGAGTGACTCACATCGAGACAGATTCTGTCCACACACTCCCCCACTCCCTCGACAGGCACTCTGGGCAGCTCTCCCGCTTTGAAATCCCAAGCACAGGGACAGGATTCCAAAGGTGCATTTTTGTGCAGAATAGGCTCTAAGGAGGCGATCAAACTGTTTGTTTGTTTCATGTGGTAAAAGACAGTGCAGACTTCTCACTTAAAAGCATGTTTAAAACAGAAATTAACTTTCACTAGTAGATCAGACTTTCTAAAATAAAACCCAAACACCCAGGCTCCCCAAAAATGTCTTTTTTCAAATATTCTCAACAGAAGGATTTCCATCCAGTGACATAATTTAAATCTTCTCTGTAGGACATATTTGAAGAAATCAGCTGACACTTCAGCTGAGCTGCTCCCAGCCATGTCCAGCTGCAACACCCATACAGGTTACATGAAGGCTAAGAAAGTTCCCAACAGAGTCATTGGCACAAAGGTCACTCCAATTTCTGACACGCTTCTGCTGTTTAAGGAGTCACAATTTCCCAGTAAATCCAGCAGAGCCTGCACCGCACACAGTGCTGTGTGCAGGACACAGTGACGTTCATGCCCAGACACACAGCACCTCACATGGCACTGTGGCCTACTAAGCACTACAATAATTCTGCTTTTTCTCTCACAAAAATTGCTAAGGATTAGCTGCAAATAACTGACTAGCCAGGAGCAAAGGTGTGAACAGCAGCGCTTGTGTGCAGGCAGTCTCGCTGACAGGTGCTGTTTACGCTGACTCAGAAGGAAAGAGGTCACAGCACTCGTGTGCCACTGCTTGGAACACAGAACCCTGGTTCTAGAGAAAAGAGCCTGAAACTGATTTCTTCTCAGCTCAAAATTTCGGCAATAGCAGGAGTGCAGAGCAGTTAATGCATCCTCTGAATGTGTGGTTTAACACAACAGATGTTGGGCCAACAGCAAGAGGAGTGATAGATCCCCATGTCCCCAGAGCAGGGTGACACAGAGGTTAACAGAGGTAAATTAAATGAACTCTTTTGATATTGCAGTACACTACGCATCTTGTACATTCCATCCTAGAGAATAATTAAATAGACTTTATAAGAGGGGGAGTTTTTTGGGTGTGGAGGAGAGACTTTATAATTCCATTACTCTCTGTTCTGGCCCCTAAGTGGTACTTGGCAAGTCTGTTAATATGCAAAAGCCTCAATTTGCTCACTAATAAATTAGCTGTTAGGAAAACAAAGCTTCAGATCAAAGGCACTAGTAAAACACAGCTGCAGACTCTGAAGATGCTCAGCAGTGTCTGTAGTAGCTTCCCAAAGCTGTATATTGTATAGCATCAGTGGCCTTTTGGAGCTTTTTGGATAGGAGCTAAGCAGGTGTAACAGAAAATACAACAATGCACATTGCAGGGCCACAATGAGATTATATATTCCCTTCCCCTTCTAGATTGTCTTTCTAATTCTGTAGGGTTTATTAGTTTTCCATTCCTTAAAGCACAGGCTAGCTCCACCAGCACTGTGAGCAATCCCAGTTTCCTGGCTGCCAAAGCAGATTCAACGCCATAAAGGTGTATCCCTGGCTGAAAGAGGGAGAAATCCTGAGCTGTGCAACCTCTTCCCTTCCCCACACAGGCTGCTGATGCAGCACAAAGGACTGGACCCCATTAGCCCTGTCTGACTGAACTGCTGTTCACACCACAGGCTGTCTACCCACACTTCATTCAGACCTTGCCAGCAGCAGTTGAGTTTAAAATCCCATGAAAAATTCTGAATTGTAAACTACTTAATCTTTGCCTGCTTTTTTATTTGTTTATATGTGTAGGAATCTTCTCTTCACTAAGTTGTCTAAAAGTAAACTTGAGTGTGAGGTCAGAAGCAAACACTGTAGGTTAAAAGGTGACCTGAACAAATCCCCATGCTAACCCTCACTCCTGTAGTAAATCCCTGGCAACCTTCTGAGTAGCAGTGAGGTACTGCA
Source organism: Acanthiza pusilla (assembly GCA_036630365.1). Classification (NCBI taxonomy): domain Eukaryota; kingdom Metazoa; phylum Chordata; class Aves; order Passeriformes; family Acanthizidae; genus Acanthiza; species Acanthiza pusilla. The sequence goes on along the minus strand of JAXCHO010000001.1, from coordinate 518,818 downwards.
CAAGAGGGAGTAAATCCAGTATCAGAGAACATGCAGCTGGAATACCACTGAGGAGGAAGTGGCAAAGCCACTGCCCGCAGTCCCCTGAAAGCAGAACTTTCTTCAAGAGGTCACAGGAGGGAAGAGCCTGGCACCCTCACATGCATCTTTCCCTGAAAAGCTTTCTATACTGCTCACAGCATTTTTACTTTGTAAGGGCAATGTTTGATTTCACTTCTCTGAGCATGTATTGCAATACAAAACTATATTTTTAAAAGCACCCTCTGGAGCCAGGAAGCAGCCCCTCAAGACATCAAACATGGCTTCAACACAACATGCTTGAAGTCACAAACACTGCTCTGTATTTCTGAAAATTTCCTCTCTGAGGCCAGTGGTTACAAGTTGTCTGAGATGGATTTGGCACTGATGGAAATCAAACCCACCTTCTCCAAATTCTTCTTAATTCTTGTGCTTGTGGAGGATTTAGCTCATAAACCAATAGCTAGAGCAAATTCGTTCATACCCTACCAAATTAATTACATCAGTCCAAGAAGTTAATTTCAGTTATCCTGGTAAAAATTAAGCAAGGCCTTGGAACATCTCTCACTGCTTTCATGAAACTTAGGGTTGTAAGGTTATGTGTGTGCACTGAGTTTCTTGCTGATGAGGCTCCCTCAGCAGTTTCCATTTCACAGATGTCACAGGAGACAAAGCTCAGTCCCTGGGCACAGGTGTACAACCAGTACAGTAGGGTTGGGCGGTCTGACATTTTCAGCACACCTCTGACATTCTGTAGAATGAGCTGCTCATCCTCTGTGGCCTTATCACCACTCTGACCTCCCAGAGCAGCTCTGCAGCCACCCACGCTGCCCCAGCACAAGTTGCTAATGTGGCTCATTTGTTCCTGTGCAAACTCTGCTGGGGACAGGAAAGGCAGGACAGTCCCCTGTTAACCAAACACCTCCAGCAACAAGGGTTTGACACACAATTCCTCACTTAGAGTTGTGAACTCTTTGTCATGTCTTATCACCCACCGGCCTCAGTTCACAACTCTGTGACTAAGGCACTGGGCTCACCAGAGCTGCCACAAACACTGCATAATTCTTTCTCATCCAGTAAACATTAAGCAGCTAATTCATTCCTCTCCTAATCTCTGGGTGTCAAAATAACATTCCTTTATCCTTCAGCTGTAGATTCCCAAACACCATACTATATTATTTTTCTCTCACACACGTGAAAATAGTAAAGCTTGAGAAAAATTAGGCAACTAGATTAGACATTGGGAAGAAATTCTTTCCTGTAAGGTTGCCCAGAGAAACTGTGGCTGCTGCACCCCTGGAAGTGTTCAAGGCCAGGTTGGATGGGGCTTGGAGAAACCTGGTCTGATCCTAATTACAGTCTAAGTTACTGGTTTTAATAAGTTAAGTGTATGGCAAATGCTCTGCAGTTGTGTGCCAGAATTGTGAGGCAAATAATGATGATTCCAGGATAATATCAGGACCACTTGGTTAGCTGGACCATTGCTAACTTCCATCATTCCAATAACAACCCTGAGGAGCGAGAGTGCAGGAACACTCAGCATCCTCTGGGATCCAGCCTGCTATTGACACATGCCTTCCAAATGCACAGACCTAGAGCACAAACCCTTCCAGACTAGTGGACATCAATGCTCCTCCTCAGGTGTGCACTAAGCCAGCCATGAAATCGATGCTGCCAGCTCATCAGGAACCACCATTCCCTGTAAACGGGGCTCCCGGACATGCCCGAAAGGCACCTGCTCACTTTAACTGAACGCTGCTGATCCTGGGAGCCCGTTCGGTTCCTTGGCTCTGGGAAGGGGTTTGTAATGCACACAAAACACAGCTCTGCTTTGGTCTGGAAGACAGTTTGTCATATTTTCTCTCCTCCCAAAACACAAGTGGGAGAGCTGCTCCAGGACCTGGCCAGCAACCACAAACTGTTCTGCAAGTCATGCCTTGGCAGATCCCAAGAGCTGTAGCAGACTGGGCTAATCCCTGCTTCTCACCTTCCAGTGTGAGGCCAGCTGGGAAGGTCAGAGCTGCTGGTGCTAGGGCAGACACATGGAAATCATTTAAGTGTCTGGCAAACAACTTCACCAAAAGATGCTGAAAATTCTGCTATTGAAAGTAGCTCAGCAATCTGAGCTCATTGTCCCGTTTGAACCACAAAATTCTGCCTTGCTGTAGACCTTGCTGCAAGATAAAGCTGAGCAAAAGCTGTGACTACCTCTGCTTTAGCTTATTTTTAAATTCTCATTGAAGCCCTTTCACGAACTTTCTCCAGCATGTTTATGACCCAAATTCCACAGGTTTCATCCTATATTTTCAGACTTGAATCACAAGTCAACCCACACCTTTCCTCATCCTTCTCATGTGAAAGCAAAGCAATGCTTCAGAAGGCTCAGTGGCAGCACCAGTGCCTCAGGCCTCCTGTTGGACATTAAACGTGACAACAGAACCAGAAAACACACGGGGAAATGAACATGAACAGTGCTGACAGTACATGCTGCAACTACAGAGGTAGAAGCTGCAGGGACAAGTTGTGTTTACATTTATCAATCCAATGCTAGGAAAATGTCAAGACTGTGGGACCTGAAGTGAGAAAGGAAAATAGTGCCATTCAGCTTCATGCAGCTCACACTTGGTATAGTGACAGGTACGGCAGATAAAGTGGCCTCTCCTAAAAACATTTAGCCACTAGATATTTCTTAAAAACAATTCTAGCTCTGGAAACACGCTAAAGGAAACAGCCCAACCATAGAGAAAACTGAGCGACAAGGAACGAAAAGAGAAATGACCCCCCTTGGTTTGCCACCCACGGCACAAGGGCTGTGGCAGCAGCAGCGGCTGTGTGGGCGCTCGGGGGCCAGAAGCCCCAGCCCAGCTCGGGAGCTCAGCGCCGGGACCGGGGAGCTGCGGGGGCCGAGGGGCGCGGGGTGACCCACACTGCCGGGGTGCCGGGCTTGGGCCCGGGGGCTGACCGCGGGCCCATCGGCGCTACTCGAGGAGAACGAAGGGCCGCCTCAGAGGACGGAACACGCACCACACACCCGCGCCCCGCAGCGCCGCCTGCCGCCCGCGCCCCTCACCGACCTGCGGCCAGCGGAACCGGAAGGGGCGGGCGGCGGCGCGCGGGGCGGCGGGGTCGGCGGGGTCGGCGGCCCGCGGTGCGCGGGTGGTCGCTCCGAGGCTGTCGGTGGGATCGGCGGCCCGGGTTGCTCGGTGGTCGCTCCGAGGCTGTCGGCGGTCGCCCGCCGTGCCCCAGCAGCCCGGCATGGCGGAGGCGGAGGCGGCCAGCGGCGCGGGGCTGGCTCCGGGTTCGGGTCCAGCCCCAGCCCAGGAGGACGTGGAGCTCGCAGCCATTATCGGCGCCACCGTGCCCACGGGGTTCGAGCAGACGGCGGCCGAGGAGGTGCAGGAGAAGCTGGGCTCGGCCTCCAGGATCAGCAGGGATCGGGGCAAGATCTACTTCGAGGTCCCGGCGCGAAGCCTGTCGCAGGTCCGTGCAGGCTGCCCGCCCGTCCCGCTCCGCCGGCCGCTGGCCCCGCTGTGGCCGGGGCCGGTTCGGTGCCGGTTCGGTGGCTCGCAGCCCCTCCGAGCGGAGCGCCTCGCTGTCGGAGGCCGCCGCTGCGGACATCGTTGCGCACGCAGCCGCGGCCGGCCTGGCTGCAGCAGCTCTGTCCGCTTTTACCGGGGTGTGAAGGGGAGATGAAGTGATAGGTGGGAACGTTAAATCAGTGCAAAGACGGTAACTCCCGTGGGGACTAAGGGTGGAAAACCGTGGTTTCTGAAACCTCGACATATGATGGCAAAATTCTAAGGACAGTAAACACCGTCTCCACGGCACACGGTTAGTAATGTGTCGCTGTGCCTTCTCATCTCTTCCAGGTCCACCGTCTGAGGTCAGTGGATAATTTATTTGTTGTTGTTCAGGAGTTCAAAGACTATCAATTTAAAGAAAATAAGGTGAGTTACTCCCCATTTTTCAGTCAGTTCTGGTGTTGTGTGGGGTTTTTAATTTAACTTTGAACCACAACTTCTTTTGTCTGTTAAAGGAAGATGCTCTAAAGGATTTGGAAGATTTGGTTAAAAAGCTGCATTGGACCAATCCATTGAAGGTTTGGGAGTTGAACAACAGCTTGAAAAAGAAAAAGACAAAACGCAAAAAACACAGTCTGCAGAGTCCTGCAAGCAGAGAGAAGGTGAATGATGGTGGAGAAGAGGGAGGAGCAGACCAAAACAACACTAATGACCAGGAGGACTGTGCCCAAAACCCTGTGGCTGTGGAACCCACTGGTGGCCAGGATACAGAGAAGCCCCAAGGAGTGGCGTCCAGAAATGGGGTGGAGGAGGAGGAAGATAACGAGCAATCCGATGTGAAAGTTGAAGTGCAGGAGAGTTCCGAGGGTGGGACCAAGGCTGGTGACGGTCAGACAGCTGAAGGAGAGGTGAAGGTGCTGAGGTTCCGAGTGACGTGCAACAGAGCTGGAGACAAGCACAGCTTCACATCAAATGAGGCTGCGAGAGACTTCGGCGGAGCTGTGCAAGAGCACTTCCAGTGGAAAGCTGACATGACTAATTTTGATGTGGAGGTATAATGGTGTGCGTTGGAAATTTTTAGTTCTTAATTCTCATGCTTAGAGATCCCCAATCTGCCTTCCAGAGACTCTGGAACTAAAAACTGGTAATACTGAAATTGGCCTCCTCTGAAGCGTTCATGTCCCTAGCACATTATATGTGTCCTCCAATCCAAGCACCTGCCTTGCTGTCACCTTCAGTAAATCTTTCTCTAATGCATTGTTTAGTACCAGTCTAAGTTACCAGAAGATGCTCCATATGGAAGCTGGTTTTGGGGTGAAGGAGGCAGAGTTAACACTAACTGTTCAGTGTTTGTTTCCTGTCGGGGGAGCAGAGGCTGGGAAAATAAAACGAGCACCCCTGGCCTGTCCATGGTGTGGGACCACCATTTTTGAGGGGCAGAAAGACAAGTTTTTCTTGCAGGTTTACTAAGGGCTGGCCACTGCCCTGGAGTGAGATGTCACCTTCCTAGTTAATGTAGTCCCCACCACAAATATGATTTTTGTTGCTGCTTTGCAGATGCTTCACTGTGTCTTGCAGGACTTATCTGGCTTCTCCCCCAAACTTACAAACGAAACCTTTTAAGAAGCCAGAGCAATGGTTATAGCACTTTTGAGAAGTCTTGTGCAACAGATTCAATGTGAATGAGAGAGTGTGTGAATACTCTCCCGAATTCTGTCCTATTAAAATGGTGCTTTGCTTTAATCCCAAGAAGAAAAGCTTTTTTTGTATGCCATTCCTGGATTTTAAATTATCATCAAAGATTCCCATAAATATTTACCAGGCATTCTATGGAAAATATCTGTTACTTCTGAAATTCACTTCAAGTTTTTTCTTTAGGTTCTTCTGAATATTCACAACAATGAAGTCGTGGTGGGGATTGCATTAACTGAAGAGAGTCTCCACAGACGGAATATCACACACTTTGGACCCACAACACTGCGTTCAACTCTGGCTTACGGCATGCTCAGGTCAGGGCAGTTACGTTGTGTTATGCTCAATTAACAAGTCATTTTGTTTCAGAAATTAGACCTTTTGTCTCCCCCACTGCTTCCTCAGAAGACATTTCTGTTAATTCTTAAAGAAAATTAAATAAAAAAACCCCAGAGTTACTGACACTGTCTGCCTTGTAATAGCAGTGGGTGTTTCCCAGCCACGGAAAGTAGATTTGCTGTATCAGACAAGTTTCAAAATAGTGTATCACATTCTTGAAAGAATTTCACTGTATTGCTGGTTATGAAATAGTAATTAACAAACGGGAAACATAGTCACATAAGGTTTTTTGCTAGAAGGATAGAATCAGGGTGATTAAAATGGTTCACTTTCCCTTCTTTACAGAAATTCAGGTTTTAAGACATTTCTCACCATATTTTTTCTTCTGTTCCTCAGACTCTGTGATCCCCAGCCCACAGATATCATAGTTGATCCCATGTGTGGTACAGGTGCGATACCAATAGAGGTGATTCTTCCTTGATTTTTTAAACTTAATTAAACTTGTCTGTATCTGCAGCTGAATAATATGTGCGTCTTCTTGGTAATGACTGAATAGTAAGCTCCAGTCTCATGAACTTTTGAATAGATACAAATACACTTTTTGTAAATGACCTCATTTTCCATCCTTAGTACATAGCAGGAAGAAACTAAATCCAAAAGTATTTTGAGCTTTAAAGGTGCATAATACAGCTATCTGTTACAGAATTCTAAATACCCTGCCATCCACTTGCAGTTGCTTTGTTGTATTCTGCCATGTTTGAGAAATTATTCTGGGGTTTTTTTCAGTCAAGCAGTGTTGTTGCTAATGTTGCTTATTATCATTTCCCCCCCAGGGAGCTGCAGAATGGCCGTTCTGCTACCACATTGCAGGGGATAACAGCCCTCAGGCAGTGAAGAGAGCAGCGAACAACATCTGCTCCTTGCTGAGGAAAAATGAGAGTAAGGACAGGTGAGAGGAGCATGAGGGATTTACCTTTCCCGCTGTGTTGTATCCACAGAAATCCACTTTGCATTGATGCATTTGAGTGTCTGGTTCATACTTTCCTGTTTATTTTGTGGCCAGTGTTCTAGACCTCCCCATGGTAAAAACGTTCTGAGTGCTCATGTCTGAGGTAGCTGCCTTTGCTCTTGCAGCAGCACTGCCCTGGGCGTTCCCTTGGACATCATCCAGTGGGACATCTGCAACCTGCCTCTGCGGACTGGCTCCGTGGACATCGTAGTGACAGACATGCCCTTTGGGAAGAGGTGAGGTGTGCAGGAAAGGTGCTGCGCCTCACTGATGTGGCTGCGTGCACTCTCCTGGTGCAGGGCAGAGCTTCTCCCCAGTTAGGTACTTAACTGGGCCTGGTTGGATAGGAGTGAGGGACCCTATGTTAAAAACGAAGCTTGAAATTAAGAGTGGCTGTGGTCCTGAGCCACCTGATCAGTGTCTGGGAGCAGCGAGCCGGTGTCAGTAGTCACAACGGAGATCTGAATGTATCTTGCAGGATAGGGTCGAAGAAGAAGAACTGGGATCTCTACCCAGCTTGCCTGATGGAGATCGGCCGGATCTGCACCCCGGGGACAGGCAGGGCTGTGCTGCTTACCCAGGACAAGAAATGCTTTGCCAAGGTTTGTTCTGTGAGAGAAAATCAAATCTATTTATACTTGAAAATACATTGAGGGAAAAATTGCAAGCTGTCATCATTACAAAAGATACTCTGTATATTAAGCAATAGTTAGTAACACTTAAATGCAGATTTGGACTTTGAAAGTCCCTTGGTGTTGCCATCAGATATGATATAGAATAATAAAAGGTAGTGTTACTGTCTTAAGTCCATTCTTTGTCTGTTTTTGGCTTGCAGGCCTTGTCACGCATGGGACACATCTGGCGCAGAGCTCAGACGGTGTGGGTGAACGTGGGGGGACTCCACGCTGCAGTGTATCTGCTGAGGCGCACGTGGGAGAAAGCAGAAGAGAGAAGGTCCTTCTGGTAAACTGTGTGGAAGAAGACGAGAAACCTCCAGACTTCGTTGAGTAGCCATCTGGTAAAGCAGACACCTGAGAGCATGGATAGGTCTGTTGGTTCCAACACCAAACAGCCTGTGCGGAGATTGTCCCATATTAAACCAGGGATCAACTTGAGAGCTGCCAGTTATCAACTTGAGAGCTGCCAGTTCTACTGTGTGTTCTGAAACCTTGTTATTTAAATCAGTTCTGCTCCATGCCACCCAAACTTAAATTCAGTAGTGGAATTAGTAATTCTTTCCTTGACCTGAGCCTTCTCTTGTACTTTCAGTTACATGTTTATTTCTTCTGCTTGCAGTAGAAAAGACATTGAGGCAGCTCTGGGTGTAACAATTTATTTACCAAGCTGTATCTTAAAATGACTAACAGGACTACTAAGACTGTCACCTTAAAGGGTTCTGAGGTAGTATCTCTACTGTAATTTTCTAATTTATACCATTGCTCAAATATTAACGAATAATAAACCAGTATCTGGTTTTTGTGGTTTGATAAGCGAATTCAAGTTGGCAAACAGTATGCTGTGCTACTGATTCTCTTGCCTGTTACCTCACCTTAGTGCTAATTACCAGTAAATATCTAACCATATTTTAGTGTTCCACTGCCATGGATGAGGGAGTAACTCAGAGAACCTTAGAAAACAGTCTGTAGTTACTATTTGAGGACGGAGATTCTCTTAGCAGTTACATTTAAAAGTTCATGTTTTCGGTGTTTACCATAGATGCATCAAGGTGGCAGTTTGAATTTCTTGGGTGTTTTAACTACCATAGTTACGCTGCCACAGTATTCACAAAAATACTGTTGCAAATATTTTTTCTTCTGTGACCATACTATGGTTTCTCAAGCCTATTACTCTGCTCACCAGAGGTTGAAAACACATTGCCAGTTTGCCATTTTCATTACAGTATGTTTATGCCAAGTATGTGTAACTGTTCAGAGTTGAATTAACAAGTATTAAAGTTTGAGAAGTTTTGCATAAAGAGGTGAGTCTTAATTGTGTTCTTTTTCTGGTTCATGTCCAGATTGAAGAATGCAGGAAGGAGGTGATGTACAGTGATGTCTGTATAGCTCTGCTCTCTTACAAGTGTAAATCTGTGCTCTGAGTTGTACAGTTTGAAGCAGTTGCTGTTAAAGCTTGCACTTCTGTTTCTATGGAAGATTTGCACCAGACACTAAGGAATAGCAGCTTTTTTTCAGTTAAGGCAGTCAGCCTCCCTGTTTATATATGCCATGTGATCCCACAGTGCTGCTCACACCTTCTTTCCGATATCAGGATCTGAACTACGTTCTATGATGAGAATTTACTATTTTCTTCTCATAGAAGGAGCACGGGGGAAGTGACTCCTTTTGCAAAAGGGCCGGTGAACAAGTGTGCCCAGCAGTTCTTACACATCTAGCTGTATTGGGAAGAATGTAAGGTGATGGTTTCTCTTGCATCATTCTCTACCAAGTTATATACTTCTCTCTCACAGGCTGCTAGAGGGGCAGAAATTAGGAAAGGATCTCTCCTCTAAGTATTTTTGGAAAATGCTGAGTATTCTAAAAGAAAAAGCTGATAAAAGGTGTTGGGACATACAAGGAAAATGTATTGTTGTTATGCTTTTAGCACTGTAATTTGCAGTCACTGTGGAGAAAAATAAACTGCCTTCACACACTTCACCACTGTCCAGGGTGGAGGAGTTGGAAAGACATTATATTTAAGGTCCTTTCCAACCCAACCTATTACGTGATTCTGTAAAATGCTCTGTTTGGAGAGGTATCTGTTATCACACTTGAAAACGCAAAATGAATAGTTCTTGTTGGAACAGATCTTGTAGATAATGCCGTTCCACCTCCTGCCGTAGGCAGGGACACGTTCCACCATCCCAGGTTGCTCCAAGCCCTGTCCAGCCTGGCCTGGACACTTCAGGGATGAGGCAGCCACAGCTTCTCTGGGCACCTGTGCCGGGGCCTGCCCACCCTCACAGAATTTCTTCCCAGTATCTAGTTAATTTTTCTCAAATTTTGCTGGTTTCATGTGTGTGAGAAAGATTTTACGTTTGGGAATCTACAGCTGAAGGATAGAGGAACGTTGTTTTGGCACTCAGAGATGGCGAGAGGAGGGGATTGGCAGCTCAACTGTTGCTGGCTGAGGAAGAATTAGTGTTTGTGGCCGCTCTGGTGAGCCCAGTGCCTTAGTCCCAGGAGCTGCGACCTGAGGCTGGCAGGCGATAACACTTGACAACTCTAAGTGACGACTTTCATGCCAAACGCCTGCTGCTGTTACCCGTCCATTTGTTAAAAAGGTTCGGCGCGTCTCTCTGAGGGCCAGCGCCCTTCCCGCCACCCCGGGCTCCCCTCACGGCAGGCCCCGCCCCGTACAAGCTCCGCCCCCTGTGAGCCCCGCCCCGTGTAGGCCCCACCCCGTGTTAACCACGCCCCCTGCAAGCTCCGCCCCGCGCGGGCCCCGCCCCGTGTAAGCTCCGCCCCGTGCGAGCCCCGCCCCGTGCAAGCTCCGCCCCCTGCAGGCTCCGCCCCGCGCGAGCCCCGCCCCTGTAAGCTCCCGGGCCGCGCGCAGGCGCGCAGGTGCGGCGGAGCGGTCGGAGGCGGTGCCGCCCCCTGGCGCCTGCGCGTGGCCCGGCGGGGCCGGGGCGGTCGCGGCGCTGCGATGTCGCCGCCGGGCCCGGGAGCTCCGGGCGGGGCTGAGCCTGTCCTGCGCTCTATCAACACGCAGGAGCTCTCGGAGGTCGTCTTCAACAACCACAGCCCCCGCTGCGTGCTGCCCGTCTGGCTGGACTTCGAGGGCCGGCCGCGCTGCTACCCCGTGCTGCAGCCGCGCACCGGGCGCGTCATGCGCAGCTACCGCGGTGGGTGCGGCGGGGCCGGACGGACGGGACGGGGCGGGCTGGGGCGTCGCGGGGCCGCGGCGGTGAATTGCTGGCGGTGGAATTCACCCTTTTGCCTTTTTCCCTTCCCCATTTTTCCTTTCTCTTCCCTTTTTCCTTCGACTTTTTATCTTTCCCTTCCTTTTCCCCATTTTTCTTTTCATTTCCTTTGCTTTTCCTCTTTCTTTTCCCCTCTTCTTTTCCCATTTCCTTTCCCTTTTTCTTTGTCCTTTCATTTCCTTTTTCCCCCCCTTTTCCCCTTTTTCCTGTCCCCTCTCCGTTGATACCAGTGACCAGCGCCATGGCAGTGGCCTGTGCACAGTGAGCTGAGCTGCAGAGTAGCCCGGTCCCCTGTGAGCAGATGCCCCTCAAAGCCACTCATTGAAAAGTGCCATAATTGATGCATTCCCCCTGTTCCCTTGCAGGGCACCTGTGGCTGTTCCGGGATGCAGGGACCAATGACGGGCTGCTCGTCAACCAGCAAGAGCTGTTCATGGCGGCCCCCAACGTGACCAAAGCTGACATCACGCTGCCAGGTAAGGGACGGAACTGCATGTGCCCTAGGGAATTCTGAACTGGGTGCCTTTCGGACCTGTTAGGAGTAATGAGAAATCAGATCCTCGTGAAAGTAAACCTGCTCAGATACTGGAAGAGAGGGTAGGTTCTAGGTAGAGCTGTTGTGTTGGATAGAGCTAGTGGCAGACCTCTCCTTTCAAGGGGTCTCTGAGGGGTTTTATAGGTGCCTCATGGCAGGAACCGTGTCCCCCTGGTGAGCCCAGCCTGTCATGGGTGACACTGCTGCGGGCTGTGTTCAAATGCTCAGAGCAGCATTGCTGGCATTTGAGCAGCAGCTGAGAGCCCTCATGACAAGGTTGTGTTGTGTTTGTGTTTAACCGCAGTGTTCACCCTGAAGGAGAGATGTCTGCAGGTTGTGCGCAGTTTGGTCAACCCAGTGGACTACAGGAAACTGGACATTGTTCAGTCGTTATATGAAGATCTGGAGGATCATCCTGATATTTGGAAGGATCTTCAACGGCTTTCTCTGGAGCGGAATGAAGCACTGAGGAACAGAATTCTGGAATAACATGACTGTTCACTGCAGACTCCTCAGTAGCAAACCGCTGAGCAGCGAGCATCACCAGGAAACACACCAAGAACTGATGCCTCCATTTGAGATCTTGAAACATAAACTCAGTAACGTTGGTGATTGTAAGTCAAATCCCAAAGACTGAACAGCACCTGGAGGTGTGCCAGGTTCTCATGATTCAGATCATTTCTTCATAGCATGTATTGCAAACCATAGGGATGTAAGACCAGGGCAGTCACATGAAAATATTCATATGAAATAATTTTCATTGTATTAGAAAGCAAATTACACCAAGGATTCATTTAGCCCAGACTAATGGTTGTAAGTGTCATCAGTTTTGTTTGAGTAATTTGTTTTGATGGAATTTCCCTTTCACATGTAGCCACAATGTGCCTGTGGGTCACAGACCATGGGGGGTTTATAGATGAGGGTTTCCAGCACTGCCTGAGCACCTGACAAACATGATGGTGATGGAAAGATGATGTGCAAATGCTTGGGGATTTTTCTGCCTCTTACCTTTCCATGTACAAAGTCATGTCGTATCTGTTCTGGGTCTGACATGTTTTTACTCTCATCATACCTTGAATGCCTTATTTGCCTTTGTGGTGGGATTCTTGACTGGGTGATCCCATCCACACAGACCAGATCCTAGTTTTGGGACACCCTTGTCCTCCACAGCTGCTTCCCCAGCAGCCTGTACAGGGTTCACAGGAGGTAGATGCTTTAAGTCCTGTCTTTTCCCCTTGCAGTGCTGTAGTCCAGGTCGTCGTAGGAGGTCTTTTCAGGGAGCATGGGCCTTTTGAGCTTCCTGTGTCTTCTTGGGACCAATGGGAGGTGTACTGGCTCACACAGCCAGCTCACAAGCTGCGCCATGCTTAGTGGCAGGCTGGAGAAACAGAGATAACTTTTCTTTGCCTGTATTCTGTTCCCCCACATCTCAGTGGAATGTACTCCTGTGTGAATGCACACAGACCTCAAAGCAGCATAGTTTTAGCATTATATGAGTTGTCCACCTAGCAAGATGTGGTGCTGCTCAGGTTAGAAGCAGATTGTTAGGAGATTGATTACAGCAGGTTATTTCTGTGCATATGTTTCCTTCCAGTTGTACATCAGAGAACAGCTGTGTAACCGAGAATCTCAATGTCTTTTGTAAGTATGGAATGTCTCCCTATTTATAAAATTGGTTTTTTTACATATTTGAAGTAAGAAATTGATCTTTGACATAAAAATGGAAATACATGCTAGCTTTCTGACTGTAATTCTGTCAGGTAACTCCCTAGTGCCTGTGTGTTTGTATCCCTGTGATAACTGACAGTTGTTGTGGTTGGTCAGTAAACACTTTGGACTGTATGACCTGCCCAGCCCATTGCTGCAGGGCTGTGTTGTGGCTCTCATGAACTATTAGCACAGCTTCGGTAGTGTCTGGACAGGAACAGGGCTGTGTGGCAAGTTCTGCTCTTACCACCTCTCATGGGTCTCTGAGGGGACAGTGAGCCCTTGCAGGCCTTGGGAGTAGCCACAGGTCAGTGCCCGAGGGAACCTGAGGGTCCGAGGATGCTGTACTCTCTCCTGACCATACCGGAGAGGAAGTTGCCTCCTGGTGTCTATGAGGCTGTGCACTGCAGTTAGCATGGCAGCTCTGCCACACCCTGGCAGAAAGCTGGCCTGCTTGGCTGCAGCTTTTCCTGTAACACGGTTGGTATTAGGTGTTGGGTTCAACAGTCTGTGCACAGCACACGTGTTCTGGGTATTTCTGAGTTGGGTGGGGTCTGTGGTTTCTTGTGTGTCTTGTTAGAGTGTATTTTTCTGTTCTGGAGTGCTCCTTTGGATCAGAATAAAAGACTGGAGAAGCCCTGGCTGGCTCTAGCACATGAACATTGGGAAATGCAGCCTCCTACTAGTTACTCAGATGGTTTAGTAATGAGTGAAAGTCATCATTTACTTGTGGCAGCTGCGTTAGCACTGGGTGGTTTCAGTCAGTCCCACACCACCTCCTTGGCCATCCCAGCAGCAGTGAGAGCAGCAGGTCAGGGCCAGCCCGAGGGAGCGCAGTGTGCTGGGAGCCTTCCTGCTGGGCAGGAAGCAGTGGGGCACTGAATGGGAAAAACCCAGAGAAATAAATGATTCTGACATGGTGTGGTGTCCAAGGGCTTGCGGAGAGCACACAGCAGTGCGGAGTCCTGCCCACACCACATTGTTGGAAGGCTGAACAGCAGAATATACAGGATTGTTTAGTCTCTCTTCAGTGGATTCCAGTTCCCTGGTAAGACCCTGCATTACCTGTAACATTCAGAGCAGGACCGAGGCCATACACGCAGTTGGATGTGTTCTTTCCTGTTGTTTCCCCTGAGGTAAATAGTTCAAATGGTTTCACAAGGTTTTCTAGTACCCAAGGGGAAGAAGTCTTTCCTTCCTACTTTTGTCTAGTTCTTTGCAACACTCTCGATCTCATCTTACATCACTTTCAGAGGTGCTCTGACCATGTTCCCATGAAAGCATTTAGGCGTGTGTCAGAGGGACAGTAAGCAGGGAAAAGGGAGGGAAAACCCCATAAATGCAATTATTGTTGAAATGGTACTACTCATAAAGCAGCTCATCCCAAGGCAGTCCTTGAGTTGTCATATTTTAAATACACTTCTGATATATTTATTTTTTCCTGTCTCGATCTTATAGCTACAACAGTATTTCATTTTTCAGCTTTTCCTTGCCACTGTGGGGCTAAGTTGTTCATTTGAGAGGTTCATGATTTCTGAGGCCAGGAGTATAGAAAACTGCAAGAGTTTGAAAGTTTTATACTGAAAATAAGAGCTGTACTGTAACATATATGCAGAGTAAAAATTAATAGTAAATTAAGAGCTCTCAAAACTTACAGCACTGCTTGCAATTCATACAAATTTAGACCCAGGGCTAAATGTGAATGGCAAGAGCAGAAGAAGGGATGATTACAGTTACGTATTGCTGGCAGTCTCTAGCAGCAGGTATGGCAGGAAGGCTCTCGTTTTTGCCAGAAGTATTTGTAGCATTTACACTGGCAAATTAATTAATTATACATTTTTATCAAAATCAGGTTAAATTTTTAAAAAATTCAGAAAAATTGTTGACTTTAAGAACATACTTTAAACCTAATCCTTGACAAGCAAACCCTGGCCCTGTGACCGCTTCTGACGTTCTTTAGCTCTCGCTCCCTGCACGCCCTGCCGTAGCACCTACTGTAATGAGCGAGCTCCTGCGTGCTGCAGTGATGGGGAGCCCTCGCCGGAGCATCCCTGCGCGGGGTCAATCACACAGCAGCGTTTTCGGTGCCTTCTCTGGCGATGCAGTTCCCTTCCAGCCATTGTGAGACCTGTCTGGCTGCCCTGCGGTACGGCCCCGGCACGGAGCAGTCCGTGGTTGCAACCCCCTCTCCGCGGTCACAGGGATGAGGAGCCGCCGGCTGAGTGCCCGGGGGTCGCGGCTCGGTGGGGCTGCTCCCGACCCGCGCCCATCGCGCTCGGTCTGTGCCAGCTGTGCGCAGCGCCCGGGACAGCATCTCTCGCTTCCGTCACGTGAAACTCGTCATTTGGCAACCGGGCTGGAGCAATAACCACTCTTGGAAAGGAAAATCTGATTTGCATCTGGGCCGGGGCCTGACGTCAGCCGGAGCAGGAAGCAGCGCTTGGGAGCCTGCCGGGGATCTCTTGCGGTGTCGCGGGCCGTGTCCCCCGGCAGCGAGGCCGCCGGCTGGCACAGCTGGTGGGGGCAGCCCTCAGGAGAGAAGCAGCTCTGCGAGAAGAGAGGAGAGGCCGGTGAGCGCCGCTGCGTGTGGCCGCGGTTCCTGCCCGGGCGCTCCCCGTGCGCGGCCGCTGCTGACGGCAGCGCTGGGGACAAAGGGCTGTCGGAGCGGCGCCGCCGAGGCATGGCCCTGCCGCCGCAGCCTCTCGCCCTCAGACGGGGCTCGGGCCCCGCGCTGTACATCCACAGCATGCCCGCCTGGGTGCTGGAGGACTTCTGCCAGAAGATGGACTGCTTGAGCGACTACGACTGGATGCGATTCGGTGAGGGACACGGGGCGGGCGGGCTGGCGCTCCCGGGCGGGGGCACAGGGACACCGCGTTTGGGACATGCGAGGGTGCGAGGTTTGCGCGGCCTCCGCGCTGTGCCCCGCGCTTCCAGCGCGGCCGAGCGCATCCTGTAAGCAGGGAATTCCCGGTCTGGTTTTCTTTCAAACAAAGGTGGAATTCCAGATTTCTGTGATCCCTTGGCTTTCCCCGGGCAGACAGGCTTCTTCCCCTCACTCTCCGCAATCTCTCGTACTTCCCTCTCCAGTCACCCTGTATCTCCTCCCAGTTCTCACTGCCTGTTTTCACAACGTCCCTCACATCTGCTCAGATGTTCTATTTTTTTCTTTCCTCCTTCTCTTCGTTTATATTCCCTCATACTTTCTGCCCCTGTTTTTCTCAGTCCTGGCAGTGTACAGCCAGTAAGTACAGAAAATGTAGTTCCTGAGTTGTTTACTCTTTTTTCTGTATCCCAGTGTAAACAATTCTAACCTAAATATTTTTTTAGTGCCTACCTTCCTTTATTTGACATGATTTCTCTAACTGTGTGCTGAATAAGCTCTTACCCCAGTTAAACTTCCTGATGGAGGGTGGGGATTCATCCTCTACTACCTTCAGATGCAAAAAGCTGTGTTTCTGACATCCTTCCAAAGACAGCCATGGTGAGAACTCAGGAGTCTTTGCCTCCACACAAACACCCCAGACCCCAGCCTTTCTGCTTCAGACACAGCCCCTCTGAGACTTCAGCTCTGGGGCTGTGTCTAGGTGCGTGGGGTGGAGCGGGGGAACATGAGGGGAGGTGGGCTTTGTATGGGTCAGTGAGCTGGGAAGAATACAGCGAGCGTGGTGGCCGGCGTGGTCAGGAGTCGGGACACATTATATAGGGTCAGCTTTGGCACGGGATCTAAAAATAGCTGCATTTCCCTGATAGCTCTGTTGGAGTATAACTAACACCCAGGTGATTCAGTTATTGTTTGGCTCACTGCAGCACAGGGATTTAGAAATGGAAGTGGGAGTGCAACTGCTTCACTGACTGCTTCACCTATTTGGGGAGAATCACCGCAGGAATTTAATCTAAACTTACTTTGGTACAAGGAGTTAAGGAGAAAGATTACAGGGAAAGTGTGCTGAGAGGTGTGACTGGGTCTTCTTCTTTTGGAGCGTCTCTGATATAACAAAATTGTTTCCAGAATAGCTGAAGGAAGAAAAGGAATATCTTACTTTAGGAACAGAATTTTCTTCATGTCCACATAGCTAATTTATTTTGATCCTTCCTTTTAAAGATAAGCAAATGCAAAAGCAAACTGTGTCTCACACCTTAGCCTGCCCTGCTTGCCCTTGCTATTTTTTTCTAATTTTTAAACAGAAATATCCATTCTCTCCCACCAGCCTCCTATGTGATCACTGATCAAACAGAGCTACGGAAAATCAAGTGCATGGAGAAGACGGGGATCAGCATCACAAGGGAGCTCATGTGGTGGTGGGGAGTGAGGCTGGCGACCGTACAGCAGCTCCTGGACCTGTTGCAAGGGCTGCAGCTTTACCGAGCGGCTCAGGTCATCCTGGACTGTGAGTAGCTGCCCCTTCCTCCCATGGGTCTGTGCTGCTCGTCACAGCACCCAGCCCCTCCTAGGACATCTCCCTTGCTAGCTGAAGAAACTTTTTGTTAAGAGTCACATTCTGTGTCAAATTCCAAAATGCCTCCACTGATTGTGATTTTCTGCTCTCTCAACTAAAATTGGTGGTAGGAGGGAAGAGGTGACACAGTCCTTGCAGCTCATCATTCCATCTTTGTAGTGCCCATCTTGGGCCCTTCAAGAAGTGCCAGGAAGACAGGCTGTGGCCAAACCAGAACTGGTGCTTTTATACATCAGACAGAGTTTCAGAACACAGAGGCTGCACAAAGGGCATTACCTGCTTTCCCTTATGCTGCTGCCAGTTACCTTTTTTTTTTCCTTTGAGCTTTCTCAACGTTTCTGAGATTTTTTGGACTTCACCTGCCACAGGCTGCAATAACTGAGGGTTTTCCCCCATTAAAAATAAAACCTAATCAACTTCCTCCAGGCTGGAGGAGTGCACTTTTGAATTCCTAAGGAAAATCTTCGCAAAATTGCACTTGGCTGATGAAACTAAACAGGGGGATTTGTAATGATATCTGTGGGCTGGATAGTGAACAAGGAGAGTAAATATTGAGAGATCATGGCAAGAAGTGGGCATTCTCCATCCAGCTCACTGAACCACTGAACTGCTGTGATAGCAGACCTGTGAGACAGTGGGCAAGCCTGCAGTGGGCAAGCAGCACAGGCTGCTCTGTGGCTGCAGAGGGAACTCCCAGTGACTTTAATTTTGGTTCTGAATTGTGTAAAGCAACTTGAAGGCTTGATAAAGAGGATTTAAAAGAGGATGGAAGAGACAAATCCTGTGAAGTGATCACATTTTAGTTATGCTTCTGCATGATCAATATTAATTTTGTCCCAGATCACTTAAAATGCAACAAATCACAAGATTACAATGAAATTACGTTTTTTAAAATGTTTTCATTCTCTTCTGAATAGCAAAGCTTCATGTTATTGTAAGCAGCAGAAAGTCTGGATTATTTGATGTTTCTGCCATGTGGAAGTAGCTAACTTTTTTTTTTCTGGAATTTACCCAATATGGGCATTCCACTGTGTGCTCACTCATAAGCAGAAGTGATTTCTAGAGGTTTAGACAAATCTTTCAAGTCTTTACCTTCTGTTTCTGCATTTTTCTCTGTATCTGAATATGCTTACTCAGGTGATCCCTCTTGGGCAAATACAGAGGATATGTTGCTTGTTCTGTTGGGCACTTCAGAAAACAAAGTGGTCCTTACATCGCCATAATTCAATTCATTCCTACTTAAAGGAATCAGACACAGCTCACAGGGAGATCTTTTGCTGGCAAATTACTTCCCAAAGAGTTCTACCTCCCTTCAACACTTTCTCACACTCTCTAGTCCCACTTCTGAATGTCCATAATAATGTTTTCCATGTCGGTTCTTTAGCTGCAGTGCTGCCCTGTTTGTCTGATGTGCAGGAAGTTGCAAAAGTCATGAAAAACCCTGAAAAGTAGGTTGAATGGGGGAAGTGATTCTAAGTTCTGAGACTTCTATGTTAAACTGTGTGAGGAAAAAAACACGATACAGGGAGTTGCCTGCAGAATACAGGGACTGTCAGTTTTGACTAAAGACCTGCAGACTGTTTCATAGCTAGTTTTAAAACCCTGTAAAATTAGGGATTTCGTAGCATTCTGACACAGTTACAAAAATACCTGAGTGTTTTGAGTTTTAATTTTCAGACCTGGTTTCATTCAGAGCTGAATTCATAGGTGGCATTGAAGAAGGTGGATAGAAACCGCAGAGAGAACGTGCCCATTTCCCATTATTGCTCTTCATGCACTGCTGCTCCTCAGCCTCAGTGCCTGAATGTGCCAAGGTTTGGCTTCTCTCCTGCAGTTCACTGACTCATGGTTCATACAAATAGCCCAGATTACACGAGAAACACCGGGGTTTCTGCTTGTTCCAGGTACTCTCCAGGCTTTGTTTGTACAAGTAAAAGAACACAAAGCTGTTGTCTGGTTTCAAATGCAAACAGAGGCCTGGCACATTTGATTTTGAGATCACCAGAGAAGATACAAAGCTGATAGAACAGCAGGACAAGAACCACCATGTAATAATATTTGGGCTTATTTTTTTCTGTATAAAAATAAAACATTAATTTTGATTTTGAAGAAAATGTTGAATGTATTGCTGATAAAAGGTGCCAGATAGAAGCAGGAGTTTAGAACTACAGCCGGAAAAATGTTATCAGGGAGTAGAAAGCCCTTACATCACCCCTAGTGCACACTGGGCATTTCCAGGCTTCAACCTCAGTTTTAAATGCATTTATGGATAAGAATTCACCTGCTTCAGAGATTTTGACAGCTTCATATATCACAGTATCTTGACCTTTTGTACTTTATTTTTTCCCATCCTAACTGTAGCTTAATCTCATGTAAATAATTTCTCCTCAGATGTACATAGTTTTAAGTTCCTGTACACTGTGTCTTTGTATTTATTTTAATGAGACTTCAAGTTGCTTTTTCAGGCCTGACTCTGAGGTTTTGCCGAGCTGTGTACAGTACAGGATCTGCTAGAGCTGTCGTGAATCAATAATTCAGCCTTTAAATTTTCCCTATGTATCAATCAGTTTTGAGCTTTGACCATTTTTTTGTTTTCCCTAGATAGTCCTTGGTTTGTTTCTTTCTATTGCTAAGTAAGAGTCTTTCTTGCAAATAGTCCTGTATATGAAAGTGTTTCCTGGGAATGAACATAGTCATGCCTCTAAAATCACACAATTGAAAATAATTCTAAAATGTTTAACTGACTAAAGCCAACACAATTCTGTCTGTCTTCCCCTCAGTCCCACAACAACTGACAGAGAACTCAATGTCTTCCTTTGGCTGGGAGGCATTTGTGGTTTGAGATCATTCCCTGAAGGATGCTATATAGAAAATGATAAATATATTATTGCTAATTTCTTCTTGTAAGAGACTCTGCATCTCTTGGATAGTCATTGCTGGTATTTGTTTGAAGCTATCAGTTCCTGTTAATTTTCAGTAGAAGTTAATGTCATGAATATGGTCTCATTTTAAATACGATCTAAATTGCTTGAATGTTCATTTTAATGTTAATATGAAGCCTGACGTCCTGACTAAGATTACTTTCTGATCACTGATTAAAGTCAGACTCTGTTTTCCCTGGTGAAGGTGATTCTCATCTTCCCTTTGCTCTGTTTTGAAGGGACATCAGCCTCTAACATCACCAGCCCTGAGAAAGAAGAACCAGAGCCTCCCAAACAGATTATGTCTGTACCTCCCACAGAAGGCAAAAGGAGAGAAAAAGAAAATGAGATAAGTTTGTTGCCATCCCCAGACTCCTCACACCTGGGAGCAGCCCCAGCAGGCAGTAAGTACAGTGCTGGACTCCGAATTTGCTCTGACATGAAATGACTGCATAGCCAAAGCTGCTGTGCATTTGTGGTCAGGATAGCACAATCAATACACTGATCGCCCAGATGGGCACTGTGTTTGCATTTTTCCTAGCACTGCTGTCTCCTGTTTATTCCTGACTTTAGCACACAACCTCCTGGTCCTCCTTCCCGTAGATCCCTTGGCCCTGAGAGATGCTGGCTGTATCTATCCTCTGGGGTCTCAGGATGATTCCCAGGTCTCTGAATGCCTTGGTCCCATCTTGGCTCCATGCCGAGACTGCACCAGTTCATGCATTTCCTGCCCCGTGTCCCTCTCTTCATGCACAGTAAATCTAGGCCAGCAGAGAGCCAGATGGGGTCAGCAGCCCCTCTGCTGGGAGAGGGAGGGAGAGAACCCCAGCACATCCTGGGGAGAGCATCTGCAACAGCACAGACACAGGGAACTCCATGTCCCCTGCCAGGGATGGAGAGGGCTGCGCAGTCATCCTGCAAACAAGAACCAGGAAGAACCCTGTCTTCACACAGAATTTCAGTTTGACAGCTTGTCAGATTATCCCTGGTCAGAAAATAAAAAAAAAGAATATCCCAGATCTTCATAATTCGTAGACTGTTATAGTTAGTCACAGGTGGTGGTATTATAAAAATAAGGTGTGTTTTCAATGCTGTTATTTCCGTTTCAGGTGCTGTTTCTGAAGGAGCATTGCATTCCCTCCCTGCTCCACCACCTCCCCCAAGAGACCTTTTGAATTCCCTACAGTCCGATCCTCCTGCTTTTTCAAGTGTGAAGGTAAATCCCCCTTAGTACTCACTGACTATAACAAGGAAAATTGCCTTTATGACATTCTGTCTTTTTTCAGTTAAATTTGATCCATCTACTCGTACAAAACCCATTGATATAGTGAAAACGCACGGCTCGATTATGAAGGGTTTGGACTGAATACAGTATTAATGCTTCAGTTGGATTGCTTATGGTTTATACCACTTCTTTTGCCACTGAAGCACCAGTGAGGGAAAATTTTACAGTATTACATACTGCATAGCTCAGAAGGGATAACATACCCACAAACAGCAGTTGAGTTTGAAGGACTCTCACGTGTGGATTTTACAGAGGAGTTACCATTTCTGGTGTCATCACAGGACAGGACAGTATCACTGATCAGTCAGAACCACATACCTCTTTTAGTTTCATTTTATACTTAAAATGTGGTTTCTGCTCAAAACTGGGCTAGTGTTGAACTTAAGTGTTGCCGTCCAGAGCCTTGCGTAGCTGACAACTGAAAATCTCCCAAGATGAAGGTTCCATCAACTTGTCTGAGCCCCTGTTCCAGTGCTTACCATCTTAATGGGAAAAATTCTCATGTTCCTAATGATTTCAGCAAAACGTCTCCTTTTCCTTCCTCTCCACAGCTCTCTCATTTTTCAGACAGTCTAGCTAGGTCTGTCCTGTCCTGAAAGTGTTTCCCAGATCTGTGGGCACACCCTAGTCCCATCATGGTTGTTCTTGGCCTGTTTTCTTTGGCTTATTTTGTTTGAGGCTTTAAACTCTTCCACAGTAACATGGTCCAGGAGTACCAGCCAGGAGAGAAGATTGACTCAGAGTGCAGTAGTTTCAGAATTTCTTGAGAAAAAGTTAATGCTTTGTTTCCTCAAGTTGGGTGCACATTAAGGTTGTGAAAGCTGCATGATTAGGCTACAGTGGAACTGTAATTATAGTTGGTATTAGGACTTACCACACTGGAAGCAACAAATTATTGTGCAACTGACACCAGATGCTTCAAAACTAGATATAGTAGATATGAAGTTTGTACCAGAGCATAAATACAGTATGAGGGCCCCCACTTTCTCACCCAACTGTTGCTTAATATATAATCCAATCATAAAGATAAATTTTTTTTGTAACTCAGACTAACATCACCTCACACAAATATATGGACTTTTAAACAAAACCAAGTCTGTTTTCTGGGAAAGGTGGAAATACAAATTGGTAATTGATTTCAAGTGGCTTCTACTATGCAAAAGTTTTACATCATCCCAGCACATCAAGATGAGTATTACCTACACCCTAAGGAGTGATTGCACAGTACCTTTCACAGTTTCATTCAGCAATCACAGTGATTGCTTAAATCTTGGAAAATAAAATATGACACTGAAAGGAAAGTCATATGGATTATCATGAGATAAACTTGTTTCTTCTACAAATGTGTAGCCTTGCAGCTCTTCTGCTCCTCAGCAGGAGACGACGGCTGATCTCCCCAGCGGGAGTCTCCTGTGGACCCAGAAGGAAATTACTAATGCCACAAACAGTTTCAGTGACAAGAACAGAATCTGTGAAGGTACTTTCGCAGACATCTACAAAGGTCAGAGGAACAACATGGTGTATGCCATCAAAAGACTGAAAGAGGCAAGTATTTCACCTTTTTCTAGAAGAGGGTGTGTTATTAGCATCTCTTGCCCATTACCAGCTGTTGTTTAATATTGTGTGGGCAAGGAACCAGAGTAGCTACACAAGAGGAGAGGTAAAATTGAAGTTATGTAAATAAGTAAGCCTAGATTAAGAAAACACATGTGATGGATACTTATGTGAGTAGTTCCATTAACTCTATACATAGGAGTAGCCTGCAGTATAGCTGCTTGTTTGATGATTGGATCGGGGGTGTCTTTATGCTGGTTTTTGTTCTAATTCTCAATTAATTTTTGCCTTTGACTTAATGCTGCTATCAGGGGTACTTGCCTGTTTCCTACACTAGCTTGTCATCTAGAGACTACCAGATGTGTATAAATGCAAAATCCTAGTAATTACTAATGACATTCTCTTGCATGTTTTCATTTTTCAGCTGGAATGCACAAGCCCAAATTCCACCCAGAGGTTCTTTCATACAGAAGTGCAGATTTGCTTTCGGTGAGTGGTTGGCTTTCAGAGACATGTCCCACTCGCAGCTTGCTGCTGTGTGTTCCATCAGCACTGGGGTGCCTGCTCCAGGCACTGCTCTGGGCTGGGGACAAGGGGTTGTGCGCTGCCTGTGTGGGAGCCCTGGGCAAGCAGCACGGTGCCCAGGGCTACTGCTGCTCCTGGCCAAGCTGGCACAGCCACTCTGCAGCCTTGGGATGGGGAAGACACAATGCCCACCTTGAACCCCTGCTGTAATGTCGTGGGCTCTTGCTCAGTCAGCCTTCTGCCATCTCCTGCCTGGGACCATGCTGTGCTTCCAGCTGTGCTTCCAGCTGCAGCACACCATTCCAGTTGCCTTGAACTTAGGAACTTATTGCAGCTCAGGAATGTATTTCTGTATTGCTCTTACTTCATTTGCAAATCACTGCTGATCTGTGCCTGCAGGTGTTGTCACATAAACATTCTGCAGCTGCTGGGGTTCTCGGTAGAAACTGGATTGCACTGTCTGATGTATCCGTACCTGCCCAATGGCTCCCTGCAAAACAAACTTCAGTGCCATGTAAGCAATAATCTGCGTCTCTCATCTACCTGTGATTGCAAGTCCTCTCCTGGAATTGCATGAAAAATAATTGCATCTCTTTGATTTCTGAGAAACAGCCAGAAAAAAAGCTGCCCAAGTGCCTTGGCTGCAAGCAACAGAAAGGCAGCAGCTCACCTCCTGGACTTTGATTGGGACTTAGGCTAAGCCTTTGGTTTTCTAAACTACCAATGTCTTACAGTGTTTTATTCTATTAATTACCAATTTTTTCCTCCTTTCCTTGCAGGATGATTCTGCTCCGCTGACCTGGGAGATGCGAATTAGTATTTCTATAGGAGTGGTCAGAGCAGTGGAGTATTTGCATAATTTTGGAATTCTTCATGGGAATATCAAAAGGTGAGGGCTTTGGCATATCAGCTCTTCATTGGTCACCTGGTAATTCAGGGGTTTCTTTAACAATCATGGCTAAAGTTTATGCAATTTGGAAATCCTTTTGCAGTATTTTCTTCTGTCCCTTATTCTGTAGGGCCTTTACCCTTTTTTGTTTAACCTGTCTCTCTTTCCTAAATGATGGAAATATATTCTTTTGATGTAATTTTTGAGTGCTTGTTTTTCCCCTTCTTGCCTTCTAACATTCTTTATCCTTTCAGCCTAATGCAGCAGGCCAAATGCTGGACACTTTCAGTGTTTAGCTTTGAAAACATAAAACTAATTCTTTGCCTTAAGGTAAAGTAATGATTTGACAATATTTTTATTTGTCTGTCATTATCACAGCTCAAATGTCTTGTTGGATGAAAACTTCACACCGAAGCTTGGGCATTCTGGCCTGCGATTGCATTCTTCTGATAAAAAATCAGAATATGCCACGATGAAAACCAAAGTCCTACAAGCATCTCTTACTTACCTGCCAGAAGATTTCATCAGACATGGACAGTTAACAGAGAAAGTGGATATATTTGGCTGTGGTGTGGTACGTTGCCTTTTTTCCATGCTCTGTTGCGTTTTTGGTGCTTCTAGACAAGAAATTGAATGTAAGAGCAAGTGCCTTGTATGGTTGTTTTGCTTGCAATTTCGTATTATAGTTGCTGGCTCTATAATCTGTTGAAATCCTGGTTTTAATTATGTTCACTCTCCAAATATATCTCAGTTTGTGGCCAAATGAGGTGAATTTTTGAACAAGAGAGAAGTGTTTCTTATTGTGAATTAAATATTACTGCTGATGGTTTAAAACAAATTAGATGCTCAGAATTCGTGCTCTACGTGAACTACTACAAACATCACCTTTTCATTTCTAATGTCAGCTAAAATAATTGATAGCCTGTGATGTCACCTGCCTACAGCTGTTTCCATTTAAATAGGAAGTTACTTCTTCAGTGTGATGTCTTCTCTACATTTAGCTTTACTTCCTTTTTATTCTTTGTTTCAGCAATATCTGTTGTACTATAAAATCTGGGCTTCTCTCTGGAGATAGATCTAAAGCACCAGATAAATAAATGCTCTGAGCTGGCATTGTTAAGCTATCTGAAATAAAAATATAATATCAAAATGCATTGAAAATTCAATGTTTCTTTAGTTAAAAACTTATTTTTTGAAATTAGAGTTCATTCTGAGCAAATTGTTTTATCTTTCAAATACACTTTCTAGGTCTTAGCAGAGATTTTGACAGGGATTAAGGCACTGGATGAAGAGAGACACCCGATTTACCTGGTAAGAAAAAGCAGCAGTAACGAACACCAGTATGAATGAACGGGGTTGCTGGCATAAAAATAAATTTAATTTTATTTAAATGCAATTTGATATTTGCTGTCTGCTGTGCACGTCCTGCAGAAGGGATGTTTAGGAGCCATATCCTGGTTCCATTAACATCAGTAGCCTGCCTGCCATTAGAACAGAAACACAACAGATATTCCCACTTCACATACCACACTTGTGGGTGCTGGCCTGAGTGTATTAGGAGAGACTCCAAAATAAATATTTAAGAGATAAGACTTTGCGCTGAAATGCTGCTGCATGTTTACTGTGTGCCAGGAAGAGGTGGTATGAGCCACAGCGAGTGGGGAAACCTGGGGAGGCAGGAGCTGCAGATGCTCATCATCATGTTTATCAGGCGTTTGCCTTGTGCTCATGCCTGGAACTGATATCGTGGCCAGTTTCCCAAGCTGAGGTTAGAGCTACACTAACCACTTTCACACAATCAGAACAGCCAGGCTCACTGAAAGCATTAAAACCATCTGTAGACAGCAGCCTCCACCTGCATTCCTTCTATGGGATGTACTCCTGATGTCTCACCTGGCTGAAGCCTTGGAGGGGAGAGCAACAGTATTCTCACTTACTATTTGCAAGCAATTCAGAAGTGTTCAGAGGGGTTCAGAAAATCAAAGATCCTATGTTCCTGATTTCTTTCATACGTATTATAAAGCCCTGTGTAAGAATGCTGCTCTACACGGTGTTTTTTCATTCCTGTATAAATGAGCACAAGGCAAGAGCCCTGCTTTAGGGAATTTGATATTGGACACATGCAGAGAAAGCCACTGGGCTTTTTCTCTCTTGTGAAAACAAACATTTCAGTTGAATGAACGGAGATTATTAAAGCTTTTCAGTCTGTGAATCAGACATTGAGAAGCACCAATGACAAATACACACAATGCGGATTCTCAGAAATTCAGACAAAAATAAATACTTGTGTTAATTTTGCTTTCACTAAAGCATCTCCTTCCTTTGAACAGAAAGATATGATTGCCGATGAAATTCAAACAGCAAAAGAAAACTCACACTCCAAAGTAAAAAATTTGGAAAAACTGGCTGCCAAGGAAATTTGTGGTAAATACCTAGACAGAAACGCAGGACACTTGGTGGAAGAGGTGGCTATTGATTTTGCATCAGCCATCTGCCTTTGCCTGAGAAGGAAGAATTCTAACATAGCAGAGGTAATATTTTAAATACATGGCCAATATTTTAGTCTCCTTGTCATTGAGGTCTAAAGCTACAACATTCATGTCTTGCTAATTTTTTTGGGTATTGACATGGGAGAATATGTGTAAACAGGGGTACAGGAATTATTTTGCATTCACGAACTTGATTGTTAATAACAGGTACTGGAAATTATGGAAATGGCTGAAAACAAATTAAAAGAGCATTACATCTGTGGGAGCAGCACTTCTGGATTCTCCATGAACACTCCAGAAGAAACTGATGATGAGACAGCCAATCTGAGCATGGATGTGCCTTCTGCAGTGGGGAATAAAGAGGAGAGCACCCAGGCACCAATCCAGACCAGTGCCAGCCCCTGCGCCCCTTCCATGGGAGCTGTGGCACCCGACACTTACGGCATGTACGTGTCACGGGTCCCTTGTGAATCAGATGAGTCCAGTAGTTTCCTATGGAATCCTCCAGAACAATCCACAGAGCAGTTATCTAGCCACAGCTGTACCAACTCGGAAAAAGTGCCAGCCTCTGATTACAGGACCAAGCAGGAAAAGCCCACCAATGGACTGCAGGAGAGAAACGTGGCGTGCCCCAGAGGTGATGGCATCCTGGAGACAGCAGCTGCTGCGCAGGGCACCTGCCCACAGGGAAACACAGACCTGGACTCTTCATGTGCTTCACAAGGTAAAAGTGCCCTGGCCTTATAATAGTAGGAACAAATTACTCTCTCCTCCAGATTTGCTTAGGTTCCTCTTCCTACTTGTTAACACATTTCAGCAAATCTTTTCTCCCTGGTTATGAATTTACTAATAAATCTATAAAATATTTGGTGGTTTTCTATCAGATCTTTTTCGTACGCCAGTTTTCTTATTAGGTTGTTTGGTTGCTTGCTTTTTTTAAATTTAAAATTATCCTTTATTCCTTAGACAATAGATGGATTTTTTTTTTTTCCTCAGTATTTGGGGTTTTTTTGTTTTTCAGCCTTAGCCAGAGAGACATCTTGGAAAATTCAGATAAATGATCAAAAGAAGAAGCTCATGGAAAATATTTTGCTCTATGAAGAAGACAAGTTAAACAGTTCTGAACTTTTTGAATCATAAATTGGATGGATTTATTAGCAATTGCCAGCTCAGAAGAAGAAATAAGGACTGTCTCTTCATTAGAAAAATGGTAATGTGTACTTTCATGTAAGATTAGGTAGCAGATTTGGATCGGGAACACTAGCCCTGACTGAAGGAAACAAAAGCATCACACGGAGAAGCAGCAGAAAATACCTGTTCTATAGCAGATTAAAGTACAGTCCCTCTCTGTACACAGAAATGCTTTCTGCCTTTTCATCTGCAGTGTGAAAAGGAATGGCAAACTCAACTTCCAAAACAATTTATGATCCATTTGCAGTATGTTTCAGGAAGCATCTGTTTGTCTAACTAAACGACAGTCCCAGGAGTTACAGAGCAAACACCGGCCAGTGGCCAGGCAGCAATGGCTTGTGTCATCATCCACTCTGTGCAGCAGACAGGAATGCTCAGTCATTGGGGAGGGAGGTTTTCCAATGACTCTCTCCCATTCCATATAATCTTAATCCACATTCTCAAAAGCACTGCGTTACCAGAGAGGAGGATTTTTACACAAGTTCTCAGATGTGCTGTGTATGGCTTCATCTCAATTTGAATTGCACTGACCACAGGTGTAAGTAAGTAACTTCAGCCACTTTCCTCTACTCTCCGAGCTTCTCTCCCACATACACATGGTACCATTCAAGTCCAGCCTTTCCGTTCACTGTTGGGAGCTCTAAGACCATGTTTAATACTTCATAGGAGTACTTTTGGAAATTACTTTTTTCGAAGTGTCCTTTACATGTTAATGTTTCTCGTTGTGTTTCACATGGTAACTTGTATATTTTGGATTAGGGAAAAGATTTTAATTTAAAATAGCTTTGATTTTTTAATAGGACACTTGAAATATAATTTATATTTATTTTGGCAATGGGTCAAATATAAGCTAGTAAGGGAACTTCTTGATGGTTCCACGCTCAAGTGTTCTCAGAGGAATCCTTTTGGGTATCCCCTGGCCCACCCAGCAGTAGCAGCCTCGGGCTCAGCCTCAGGCATCACATGCAAAAGAAAAAATAGAAACTTGCATGCTGGTGTATTTATGATCAAGTGAATGCCCCCTTAAGAAAATGTCACCTTTGTTTTTATGGTATTTATTATTTGTAGTATTGCTAGTGTATTCCACTCATGTGCAGTCTAGGGAAATACAGGTTTATTATAAACCAAAAGAACTATCAAAATATGTAGCTCAGCTTACAGACAGGTGACCGCGGCCTCCTGAGCACAGGGACCCGGGCCTGATGTGCAGAAATGGCTGCAATTCACAGTGCAGTTCAGGGGAAAAAAATTTTTTAAATTAAATTATATATAATTACTTTCATTGGAATTATGTAATAGTATATTTTCGTAGCTTTACACAAAAGCCTCACACCTTCTAGTTTTGTACAGTTCGTTGTACATATTATTATGAGCAAGTATTTTATAATATAAAAGTATTTTAACTAAAGACCCAAGTCCTGGAATTATCTAAACATTTCTCAAACTATTTCCTACACTAGAAATTGGTAAAAATCCTTAATTATAAGTGCCTTGGATACTGTCTATGTATTCACCAATGTCAGTTTTTTTATTTTACCAGAACCAAACCGATAACATTAGTACTGACATCAGAAGTATTGTATATTCAGATTGCTCAATAACCACTTAATTTTACAGGAGATTTAATTGAGCTACTTTGTGGTGCTGAAAATGTAATAGTCATTGTTTTTCATGGGTATATTCACGGAAACCCACAGTAAAAACTTCATCTTCTCCAGGAAGGAATGTACATGGACACACTGCAGAGCTGAATGGGAAATTCGAGAATTTTAAACTGAGAAATGTAACTTGTACACCCTTCCGTTTCACAAAAGTGCTTTAGAGGTTTTATCCTCCTGTAGTCACCAAGTGGAACTGTTATTCTTTTCCTTGTTCCCTGTTAGTTTTAAAATATTCTGAGGTGATCTAGGTGGTCTTATAGTTACATAAATATTTAAGGTAACATACATAAGACACTGCGTGGTCTTACATGAATACTGTTACATAACATGGCAATTCAGAAGCCAGTTTGTGCATTACCATTTACTAATAGCTTCGTGAATAAAAAATTGAAAAATATCTTTCTTTCTAGCCTGCTTTTTCATGATTTATGGCATAGAAAATGTGTTTCATTCCACCCTATTTGGGCAAATCCGTGTTTGCAAGGAAGAAACTCAAGGTCTCTGCTCTCAGTAGTAATTATTAGTACAAACATGTTTATTCAGTCTTCATTCACTGTTAAATAGTTCATTTTTTTTCCTTTCTGATGTCTCGAGAGAAAAATTTCGCGTTCAAATGAATTGCAAAGATTCCTGAGGTACAGGCGAGCGGGGGCTGAGGGGAGCGGGCGGGGCGGAGCGCGGCGCTTTCCCGCCCTGCGCGGAACAACCAATCACCGCCGCCGCCCGATCGCGCCGCCCAATCAGCGCCAAGGCCCCGCCCCGGGGCGGGGCTGTGTCCTGAGGGGCGCGGCCGCGCTGAGCTGTAAAGCAATGCGCGGCTGTCGCTTTTCCAGCGCTTCTCATGGAACACAGGCTAACGTTGGCTTTAGAAATAACTTCAAAGTGTGCGAACGGGTTCCCGTCCTTCCTTCTTCCGTTATGATGAGTAAAGCTGTAGGAGTAGAAAGGAGAAGCTGGCACTGCTTATGTTCTTCTGGGGAATTGCCAAGACCAAAGGCAGAGCCATGGCTTTGTAAAGCTCAGTCTTGTTGATGCACCATTACAGGAAAAAACCCCACCAAAAAAAGCAAGCTCTTGCAAAGCTAATTCCATGCATGGGAGGACATGACTGTGGCTTGGCTGAAGAAAGACTGTAGGCAGGCCCCTGTGAAAAGATTATTTAATACAGCACACCAGGTTTTAACCAATAGGACTTTATTCTCTTGGTATCTCAACCAAAAAGAAAAAAAAAATCCAAACAACTGAGGTACAGTACAGAAGTGTGACTAAAAAAAGAAAATCTTCAAACCATGGTTTGATTTACTGATACTAGTTAAATAACCAAGTTTGAGATTATTGTAAAGCAGAAGACATATGTATTCCACTACTCCTTTTCATCTTCAAGAAAGCAAAGAGACTTTCATCTGGCCAAGCACTTTATTCTCAGGAAGATGTAAATATGTTGTCACTGTGACCAGCAGGACTAGCTAGCACACTATCAGCTAACCCAAGAACTCCACCAGCCGTTCCCCTCACTTGAAACAAAAGTTCTGGCCTTTGAGGGCACAGAGTATTTGTCCCCTTGCATAAAGGAGTTCACACCTCATCATTTTGACAGCTGCTTCCTGTTCTGCTCAAGTGCTTGAACTCTGACCACAGCACATCTAATCAAATTTGATCCCTAAACCAGAAAAGCAGGGTGTAATTCCTACAGTATCAAGGAGTAGTATCAGGCACAGTACTTGGCTATACTGTTTACCTTCAATTTAAGGGAATGTCAATTAAGGCTGATTATCAACATAGTTTAGTCTCCCGGTAATAGTTTTAGAGTGCTCATAAAATTGGATAATTGTTTCCCGTGTTCATGTCCAGTTCATATAAAATCAGTTCTCATCTGGTTCAAGAAACTTTGCAAGTCAGGGACAGTGATCACCTGTTGCAGCTGGAGTATTCCGTTGTGCATCACTGCTCATTCTGCTGCCCTTCTGTCACAGCAGACACCCCGCCTTGGCCCTTGTTCACGTCACTGATACATGCCCACAGTCCGTCCACCGACTCCTTCCACAGTGTCACCTCAAAAACAGAGCAGGAACAGCTTTCAGCTTTAAACACATCCTGTTTCCCCTTTACTTGTAGCTACCACAGCACTGGTTTGGCGACAGCCTGCAGTCATATGAGAGTATGTCAATTGTCAGTACCCCACCAAATCACGTTCAGCCTGCATTTCTGCCCTCCAGTAAGGACTCAGAATGTAGCACAAGTACTTTTCCAAAGGTTAGGGTCTTCCTGCCCTCTTGATCAATCAGAAGAAAAAATGTCCCCATTTCAGTAAAGGACATTCTACAACAGCCTTGTGTTAATCAAGTGACAACAGCCTGTCTCAGCTCCTCTGGAAACAGAGCACACAGCGGTAAAAGCCAAGGCAGCAGTACTCACTTTGTTGTCTCCTCCAGACACCGCAAGGATATTGGCGGTGATGGACCAGCTCACGTGCCAGACGACATCATTGAACTTGTGCAGCAGCTTTGGCGACCAAGAGTTTCCAGAGGCATCATCACATGTCCAGATAAACACTCGGCCATCCTGCAAAACCACAGAGACCAAGCTGGCTGGGCACAGGAAACATCACCCTGATTTGCCCTTGGAGCTACACTTCCAAATCACAGCTCTGACACCACGCCTTGATGTATCTGCATGGATTTGTGCTCAGCACAGCAAGGGGGCTGTTTCCTTGCTGTATGTAAAGGCAAGGCAGGAGTACAGCTATGATGAGAAAAGCTACCAACAATGACTTGCAAATACCAGAGGAGAGCCCCCAAAATACACATGTATCAGCTGAAATATTTCCCCAGAATGAGACTTTGTCTTCCAGTCATATGGCAAGAGCTCACTAAGTAGTCTTCTTGATATATAAAAAAAGCATTTACAGATTAGCAGCAAGAACACAACAGTCAATGTGAAGGCTAAGGACATTGGAGCTGATTAAGAATGCCAGAAGATAGTATTTTGAGCAGGAAGTTCAGCAAATTTGATCCCGAAATATGACATTAGTTGGAAGGTGTTCCTCCCAGTGAGACCATCCTACTCATGATTTTCAAAATACAAGCCTTTGGTACAGAGCCACATGCACACATAAACCTTTGTCCAGAAATGCTTCTATTGGGCTTCTGAATTTGGGAGGACAGGAATCAAAGGCTCTTATGCAGACACCCAGACACAGCAAAGGATTGCCAAGAGGACCTGTTCCAGCAGGTCTGCTCATACAATTCCTTTACTAGAGAAATGGGGAAGGAAGCACATGGAAGCAGGTGTACCAAATGCCTGGCTCTGTTGCTCCAAAGAAACCTCACCTGTGAGCAGCTAGCAATGGTGCTGGTTGGCAAACCTATGGATGGAGCCCAGGCCACATCTCGCACCCAGTCACTGTGAGCCTCCAGCTTCTGCTCCTCTTTCCACTGACCATCTTCTTCCCTGAAAACACAATTATATAGTCAGAGGGGTAGCAGCAGCATTTCTCATCCCCTGCTCAGGAAGGCTTTAGATTGTAGTTTTCAGACTCCTTGTCCATCCTGACAATACAAAGCACAAGTGTTCCCCACTTCTCCAAAAACCCCTATGGCTTGAACTGACAAAATCCCTTCCTGGGGATAGAAAGCAGCACAGGCAAAGAGGTTCTGACCTTCGGTTACTGTCAGAAATCTGCTACTGCCCAAGTGACAGTGGTAACCATAGACCATTAGAAAGCCACTCTCAGAGACAAGATGACACAGGGCTGGCATAAACTGCAAGAACCATGGGAGATACTGTACATCACTAAGTCTCCATTTTTAAAACACTTCTCTAAAACACTAATTCAAAGATGATACAATAGGGATGCTGAAAATATTACTTGAGATACTAACAGAGACACTCACAACCTAGAGTGTCAGGTTTTATCTCTCAGCAGGGCACTTACTTCCAGATCTTGACCAGGTTGTCACAGCCACCAGATGCAAATCTTTTGATGTAGTTTGGCTTTTGACCAGAGGGTTGTTCTATTAGGCTCCCTGGTACAACAGCAGGAGCCCAGCTAACTGCATTACATCCAATCTAGTTAATAAAAAACATCACAATTAAAAGTTGCTTACTTACATTAAATAAATAGATAAAGGCTGCTGAGGGAATGAAAAACACAGGGCATACTCTCTATTGTGAGTGTATAAGCCCATGTCAGAAAAACTGAAGTCTTGCACAACGCTGGGTGAGTATCAGATGAATAAGAAATCCAGATACAGTCTAGTCTCACGAAGGCCCTTACTCAGAAAGGCTGAGGTAGCTAAGGATATTTGCACATAAAATAGCTCATCTTGGATGCGTAAATAGTGGAGACAGAGACGGAAACTGCAAGGACACAAGGCACACACAGTTGCTAAGATTCAGGAAAACAGGAGTAGAAGAAACCTTTGGTCCTGAACCAAATTTCCTTCTACTGGGGGCCACTGCCATTAGCTTATTAAGTTCAGCTTAAACAACAAACCCCACAATTTTGGGGGAAAGAGGAGTCTTGCTGTTTTTCCAGCTTATTTATTCAGCTGGTGCAGGTATTTTTAGGACTAAGGCCATTTCTCACTAGGTAACTTTCAGCACTGTTTAACAATAATGCCCAATAAACAGGCATTACCAGTGCTGTTTAGCGAACTTCATTTGTCTTATTTCCAATACATTTTAGTGACTACAAAGTATACCTGCCTACTCTGGATGAACTTAAAACAAACTGTTCTTGGTTCTGGATGTTTCACATCATTTCACTGTATTTCAGCATTTATCCAGTCAAGTCTCTGAGGCATCACCTCAGTGTTATCTGTAGCTCTGGGAACTCTGGGCTGCTCCAAAGGACCAGACTCACCGTGTGTGCATTGCTGATCTTTTTGACTTCCCATTGCCCGTCACCTGTGTAGCTCAGCAAGGAAATGGCCCCGTCAGAGCTCCCACAGGCCAGGATCAGTCCGTAGTCGTGTGGTGCCCAGCAGACAGAATTCACTAGGAAGGGCAAGACAGACCAGATTACAGCACAGGGACTGCCTAAAACTGACTGACCAATTCACTGACTGGTATCACTGGCATAGTCACCAAAAGCAAGCGGCTTTGAAAGCTGAGAATGAGTCAGATTTCAGAAAAAGTCAGCCAATTAGCATTGTTTACTGAATGACAGAGAACTGCTTTTATTTTTGGCACCCTATTAGAATGAGAACACCACGCTAGCACTCTTAATGAGGCTAAAAACCCTTGACAACAGCAAGGAGCATTGCTGATTAGAACAAGAGTTGAATGGCAGGCAGAGGATTTAAAGTCTAGATCAGTAACCCAGCAAAGCTGGAGACTTCAGATCTGTGTTGGGAGGGCAAATCACCTGAACACAACAGTTTCCATTTTAAAACAAAACACAGCACGATAAATTCAGTTTTTCTTACTGGAGACAGACAGTGTTTTCCTCAAGAATTCAGTCCCCTGCCATCTTTATTTGAAAGCTGATTTATCTATATAACAACACCTACGGAAATACGGTATGAATCAGGACAGAGGGTTATCCAGCAATATAACCTTAGGTAAATGTCCTGTTAGTGCTGAATAGATTTACTTTCTCTTCAGGTTTTTATCCTTTTCTGCTTGACAGAGGCTTTCTTCCTTAACACCTTTTCATTTCAACGTTGCCCAAATCTCATCTCCCCAGTCTCCCTTCCCAGCTCCACACTCCCATACCTGAGGAATCATGCCCCGTGTACTCATAGGTCTTTTCCCAAGTGCCATTTTCTTCCTTCCAGATAATAACTTTCCTGTCATAGGAACAGGAAGCCAAGATATTCCCATACATAGGATGAGCCCAGGCAACCTGCCACACGGGACCTTCATGCCTGCAAGAAACAACATCATTTGGAAATGCTGAGAGAAAACCCTTCCAGCTGCAGCTGCCTCACAGCATCACTGTTATGAATTGTGGTTCTGGGACAGACTAGAGCCCTCACATGAGGAATTGGTAATGCTAAGATGGCAGTGTTAGTGCCCTGACACAGGGCTCTCACCATATAGAAAAGAATTCCAAACATT
This sequence comes from Acanthiza pusilla, assembly GCA_036630365.1. NCBI lineage: Eukaryota > Metazoa > Chordata > Aves > Passeriformes > Acanthizidae > Acanthiza > Acanthiza pusilla. The sequence continues at coordinate 483,040 of JAXCHO010000001.1, read as the reverse complement.
TATTCTGTATTAGTACATTTTACTTCTTGAAAATCATGGGTGTAAAGTACTAAATGAATGACCAAGCCCCAGTGTGTTTCCCACTGGGGCTCTGTCCCCGCCCCAGCTCTGTGAAGCTGTTCAGCACTATCCTGGAGGAGTTCACCCAGGAACTCAACCTGCACTTTGTGCTGCCCAAGGGCAAAAGGACAAAGCATTAAGAGCTTGCCCTGATTCAACTCTCCTGTTATGACATCTCACCCTCTCAGGTCAGCAATGAGGATCTGCCCTCCATTCCGGACGTCGAAGATCTTCACAGATCGGTCTGAGGAGCAGGTCGCCAGGCGCGTGCCATAGTAATCCATCTGCGCATCGTGCTGCAAGGAGAGCAGGGACAGCTGCATTCAGCATGGCGAGCTCAGCCCGGTCACTGACCCCACTGCAGCACAGCCACTCCAGGACCCACATGGTTGGGTCAAAAGAACAGTTTTAAACAATCCAGATGTGCCACATAAACAATTTGTTTCCCCAGCTGCTGCTTCAACCACTATACAAATGTTACACAGAAGGAATCCAGGGCATTCTGAGCAGCAACATACAGCATTTTCATGAGAGGGAATTCAGGCTGCTGATCACAAAGCAGTGACCAGTTATGCGGTTTTGTTTCTTAAAATGTCAAGTGGGTGTACAAACACTGCTCTTAATTATGTTTGAAACTTCATCATCACAGAATCACAGAACCTTTAAGGTTGGAAAAGACCTCCCAGGTCACTGTGTCCAACCTTTGACCGATTATAATTTGTCATTAGACCAGAGAACTGAGTACAATGTTCAGTCATTTCCTAAACACCTCCAGGGATGGTGACTCCACCACCTCCCTGGGCAGCCCCTTCCAATGCTTGATAACCTTTTCCATGAAAAAATTCTTCCTGAAGAACTAGGCTCACCTAACCGGGCTCCTTTCTTCTACAAATTATTTTGAAGCCTTTCTTCTTACCCACACTAATACATCTGCTCCCAGAAACATCCACATAAAGGAAAACCAGTTTTATCAGCCAAAGTTCTGCACCAGCAAGTATACACATACACCTATTGTTTCACAGAAACAAGCAGAAACAAGCCCGCACATGAAAATTAAGGTTTTTAATAATTTCCCCTTTCCTCTGCTGCCAAGTTTTCCTATCCACCCAGTATAAAATGGAAAGATCAGGATTTCAGACAGCATTCTGCATCCAACACCCCACGAGCGTCCTCTTATACAGGCATATACATCCTATCCTCACTGCTCAGAGAGAGCCCCAGAGCAGCTCTGCCACAGCAGCGCCAAGATCGGGCGGAGCAGCTCCCCGGTACACTTACGATCATGTCCTCGTGGGACGTGTCCACGGTGTTAATGACCGAGACCTGCGGGGAGGAAGAAGAGAACGAGCTCAGCGCACCAACGCGCGGCCGCGGCCCCTGGAGTCCCAGCCCGTGTCCAGCCGCCCAGCCGGGGGCAGCAGCTGGGCCCGGTGTGCCCTGTGCTGTGCCCCGTGCCCCGGGTGCCATGCCCGGTGCCCCGGGTGCCGTGCCCGGTGCCCCGGGTGCCGTGCCCAGGGCTGCCCGGGCCGCGACGGGAGGGTGCAGCCGGCTGCGCTGCGGCCCCGCACCGGGACAGTTCCCCGCGCGGCTCCCTCCTGCCCCGGACCCCCGGCGCTGGTCCCGGGCCTGTCCCCGCTCGCCCCGGCTCACCATGGCGGCGGCGGCCCCGCGGCGCTCCCAGCCCGGCCTCCGCCCGCGCGCTCAGACGTGGCACGGCGGTCCGCGCACAACCGGCCCCGCCGCGCCCCGCCCGCCTGCGACGGCGTTCCGCTCGTGCCGGGTTCCGGGGCCGGCCGGTGCCTCCGCCGGGCAGGGAAAGGGCACTGACCGGTCCTGCCCCGGGCACCCCGAGCCCGGCGAACGGGCAGAAGCACCGGCTGGGCCCGGACAGAACCTTTCGTCGGCAGGGGCCGCCGCCCCGGCCCCCGCAGCCGTCTCGTCCGGCCCCTGCGGCCGCCTCGGGGCCGCCCGGCACAGAACGGAGCGGTAGGCGAGCCCGGTCCCCGCCAAGCCCTCCGCCATGGCCAGCGTCTCCTACCACATCTCCAGCCTGCTGGAGAAGATGACCTCCACCGACAAGGACTTCAGGTGTGGCACGGCGACACGGGACGGGCCCTGCGGGGCAGCAGCCGCGAACGGCGCCCCGGGGCGCTGGGATGAGGGTCTGCCCCGAGAGGGGTGCGTTCCGCCAGGGGTCCCTCCGCGCCGGGAGGGGTGTGCGGGAGGCCTTTGTCAGAGATTTCGATCAGTTTTATTTACAGGGTTTTAAGCCGACTGTGTTCTAGTTGAGGGGGGAAGGTAGAGAAGCCAGCGGTGCTCCCCTCCCTTGCCTAGGTTGCTACTTGATAAAAGGGGAAGGGAGAATAAGTCTTGACAGATGGACTTCAGGTTGTTATTTGTTTTGTGAATGAAGAACATCGTAGCAGAAATGCAGGAATACTTCTAATCTGTTTTTCCGCTGGGAGGTGAGATGGTAGGTCCATTCAAAGGGACCCCTCTGTCCCCGGGTGACGATGCTGCAAATACTGGCTCTGCTCAGCCTGCTTTGAGAAATATTTCTGTGTGATAGGAGAATGTGCCTCCCTAACAGGACTGAGATGCTTTTATTTCTTTGGTTATGTTGGCAGAAAAGTTGACATCTTTTTGGGGTTAAGCAGGTGGCTTGATGTGTAAGGCACTCTATAAAAAGTAATTAAAACTAACATGTATGAAAAATTTCACTCCTGAATAGTGATTTCACTCACTGTTCTCTCAGAACCAACCTGGGAGTTAATGTTTGGGCCAGACTTGGTGTTTTGAGCTCTAAGAGAGGGGTTAGTAATAGGCTAAAAGTAGGTTGATTTTTGTAGAAGCTGCTGATGTTCTCAGATGTTAAAATAGGTACTTTATAAAGAAGTCAGTGATGGACTAGTTGTACAAACAGTGTGTTGAAACAATTTACGGTTAACGCTCCAAATTAGATGTGACCAACACTGAACACATGTCATGTCACAGAGGTATTTGCAGGGCCGTTTCCTCTCAGCACGTGGCCAAACATGTCCTGTTCCAGGACCACGTTTGTCTTGCTCCCCCTTCACAGATGGATCTGTTTGTGAGATCCCGAGATCCTGGAGCAGGCTGGCAGCAGGCAGCAAGTCCAAAGCTGGCTGTGTTGCCACAGAAGGCTCCGTTCAGCCTGTGGCCATAATTGGTCATGCTGGTTTGACGCAGACATTGAACTGCACAGTGCAGCTGAAGAGCTCTCGCAGAATCAGAAATAGATTGCACGTTAACATGGTAGGGCATATTACTGCTGTTTTCTCACTCTGGATTTCAGGCTGGCTATGGAAAACCACAGCAGTCCCTCATTCCAGATGTATCTCATTGCTGCCCAGGAGTGGGCTTGCAGATTGAAGCCTCAAACGTTGACCTGTACATGAGAGCTCTTATGCGCTGAATGAGTGACATCAGAGCCTAATTTAAAAAGGAGCTGTCATTTGGTAACGGGAGAAGGACTTTGTGGTTCCTGTTAGACACCCATTCTGTGCAGGGCTAACATTAGAAAGCAGCTAATGCATGACAGTCACACTGAGGTTTCTTAGAACCTCAGACTCCTATTCCAGCACTTTTGCACTTCCCGCTCCCAGGGAAATACTTTCCAGAATTTCTCAATATCCAATTTGCCATTGTCTGTGTTAGAAAACTGAGTAACTTTCAGTTGGGTCTTTGTTTTTCTTTCTTAGCTGGAGTGATAGATACTTGACTGGTTTTGCTCACAGCAGTCTAATTATAGCCTAGTGCACTTCTGAGGTATAGTTTGCATGGAGTCATGACTTTATTCTTCATTTTTGAGAGTGATAGGCCCTCTCTATATGTGGGGTCATACTATCAGTGCTAAATTAGCCAGAAAGAACAGAGCTAGGTGCATTCTTAGACCCCAAACTACTTTTCCTAGGCCAGGTAATTGGTGAAAAAAACCATTGTGGTTTTTTTTTTGTTTTGTTTTGTTTTTTTTTCTGGCATAGTTAACCATCTTAATTTAGTCACTGAGAAAAAATACACATACTGAGTGCCACTTTCAGAGTTTTTGCTTGCCTGACCCCTGTTAGATAGTTACCTGCTTGTAAGATAGTGGTAATTTTCCTTTTTCTTCAGGACAGTGTTGTAAGTTACTCTTTGGTAGTACGTTTTCATACAGGCACCAGTTGCCAAGTTCTGTTGTCCCAGGTGATGCAAAGGTGACACATTTGTACACCAGCCAATCCACTTTCCCCCTGTGTTCTTTCAGGTTTATGGCCACCAACGACCTGATGATGGAACTGCAGAAAGATTCAATAAAACTAGATGAAGACAGTGAGAAAAAAGTTGTGAAAATGCTTCTGAAATTGCTGGAGGACAAAAATGGGGAGGTACAGAACCTTGCTGTTAAATGGTAAGAGCCTGAACAGTAATAGCCATGTTCTGTAGCACTAATAAAGGTGTCACAGACTGCAGAGAGTGTGTGAGAGTGTAGCCTGACCCTTGACACCTCCGTCAAACCTCCTTTGCAAGGGACTTTGCCCTCTCCTGCCAGGCACGGCACTTCCTCTCTCTGTAGACACTCACAAAGGGTGAGCACACAGATATCTTTGTAGTAGCAAGAGATGATTTTGGAAGTACTTCAATGTTCATATTATGAACCTTACCCCATGGAAAGCACACCCCTAAGATTTTATTTCTTCAGGGAGAAGCCCAATTTAAAATTTTGGTCATCAGGTTTCTGACCTCTCAGGCTTGAATCTAGTGCTGAATTTCTCCATGGTTCTGTCTTTGACAGTGATGGTACTAAACATGTACAACCCTTGTGGCTTTTTAATTTCAGGTCCAAATCCTTCTCTTCAAGGGTATTTTCATTGCACTTTATAATGCACTTGGATTTTTCCCCTGCCTTCACTCTGAGTGCAGCCTATGCCATTGCTTTGCCTTTGACCATTCCTGTATTTTTTAAATCTGAATGAACAAAAGCAGAAGGTCCCTCTATTAGTGAATCCACTGAAGAAGGGATCCTCCTGCTGACTTGTTCTTTCCCATTTTGTTCCCCAGCATGGCTAAGTGGGAGTGTTCAGTCTAGAAAGGCCATTGAATGGCTCAGTTCAGCCCAGGGCTCCAGAAAGGTGGGCCATTTAAAAACAACTTTGGGTTCCTCTATTTTTCCCTGCTCTGGATTCTATTCATATTCCCTTCTTTTGAACGCATGCTGCTTCTATCCCTGTTGCCTTTGGCCCTTTCTTTTTTATTCCCACTGTACTGACTTTTTTGTCCCTGCTCCTGTCTCTGCCTGCTTTGGGTTGGTTTGTTCTGGGTTTTAAAGCATAACAGTTAGGCGCTGAGCAGAGGACCAACTTCTTTGCCTGTTTTTCTCTGGTTGTATCTGCAGTAAGTCCGTACTCATTGCAATCTCTCACCCATCCAGAGTGTGATAATGAGAAGGCCTCAAAGGAACCAGGAATATTTCCTTTCTGTGCTTAAGGAGTTGCTTAGAGCAGAATGTCAGTCATTCCCAGACAGGTGGCCAGGATCTCTAAGGAGAAATGTGATGGTTTGAAGGACATGGGCAGTTGGATTAGGCCCTTTATCCTGACTGGCTTCTCTTCCCACAGCCTGGGCCCGCTGGTTGGCAAAGTGAAGGAGTACCAAGTGGAGACCATCGTGGATACGCTGTGTACAAACATGCTGTCAGACAAGGAGCAGCTGCGGGATATCTCCAGCATCGGCCTCAAAACAGTTATTTCTGAGCTGCCACCAGCTTCCACGGGTACGCTGTCTGTCCTCATTTGTCACGGAGGAAGAGGGAGTCCCAGCTTTTGGCAAACAGGGGAAAACGTGGATTTCAGAGCCTAAAAGTTACCAATTCTTTACTCACCTGCCAGAGAACAATTAATGAAATCAGGAGGAGAGACAGGAGGAGTAGAAGCTGAGGTACCAATGTGATGAAAGATGGAATGAAATGAAAACATGAGCTGTGTTTGGAACTATGTATCCCAAAAGTGCATCAGCTTTTCAGGGGATACCTGAGGCTCCCAGTGATAGGATATTCCTCTGTAGCCATCCCATGAATCTGTCCTGATTAGATCCCCCAGTGGTGATTTCTTTTTTTCAGTGCAGAAGGGATTGAACGGTTCCTAGCAGCAAAAAGACTCCTTGTTAACTGACAGCAGGGAAAAATATCTCTCTTTCAGGTTCCACCATGACAGCGAATGTGTGCAAAAAGATCACAGCCCAGCTGACAGGAGCCATTGGCAAGCAGGAGGATGTGTCCGTGCAGCTGGAAGCTCTTGACATCCTGTCAGATATGCTGAGCAGGTACCAGAGGATTTCCTTCTGGCAGCTGTACATGGCAGGGGGCTGCAGGGATGTGTCTGCTTTTGATTTCTCTATTTCCCTAATCCTATTACTGGGACTTAAAAACACAGGATTTGGTTGGCTGCTCCTAGGAAATATCTGAGTAGAGCAGGTCCCCAGCAGGGGTGAGAGATGACATGCCAAGCAGGTCCCCAACAGGGGTGAGAGATGACATGCCAAGCCTTTCTGTGCTTGGGAATGTCAGTGCCTCTGGTGACAGATCCCACAGAAGCTCAGCTTGCACAAATGTGGAAGGGTGAGGGCAAAGCAGGGAGGTTTATTTTAGCCCAATGAGCCGATCACACATGCTTTTTTTTTTCCCTGGCTGCCTCTTTCTCTTGTTGCATAAGTCAGAGTGACAGCGTCAGATGTCATCTGCATGCAGGAAATTATTAACACACCCTAAGGGTCATCCAGAAGGACACAGTCAAAAACTCCCCTGTGATGGAGAGAAATAATCTCTGCCTGTGTTTTACAGACCAAGTTAGTGTTCAGACCAAAATGACAAACCCACCCTTCTCCCCCTCCCCACAACATGCATGAAAACTCCATAGCTGAAGGATTTTTGTATTTATTGCTGCCAAGAGGGCTTTTTCTCTGAGCCTTTGACTTCCTGTCTTGTTCTTTCAATGCAGGTTGGGAGGAACACTCTACTCATTCCATTCCTCCATCCTGACCTGCCTGTTGCCCCAGCTGACGAGCCCCAGGCTGGCAGTACGTAAGCGGGCTATCATTGCCTTGGGGCACCTGGTCTTGACCTGCAGCGAAAACATCTTTTCAGAGCTTACAGAGCATCTGCTGGCTGAGCTGAAGAAGAACGAGTCTATGTCTACCACCAGGACGTACATTCAGTGTGTGGCTGGCATCAGCAGGCAGGCTGGGCACCGCATAGGTAGGATGAGCAGCTTGAAATGATGCTGGGAAAGGTACATGCATTTTAGAGCAGCTCCTCTTAGTGGTAAGAGTGCTCACTGTTCCTGATGTATTAGTGACTTGTGCTTGTGATCCCCTCTGTGGTCCTGGCCTGGTTCTCTGATCTCCACTTAGAAAGGAGGAGACACCAGAGTATCTCTCTGGCTGCCTTTTGCTAGTGACTTCACCTCAAGATCTTGCAGCACTTCCCTGGTTTGAATTAACACCTCTATGAACTAGATAAGTAGATTCACCCCCTTTTAAATGAAAGGAGAAGTGGAGCGCAGCATATTGTGTTACTTGTGTAAAAGGCCTGCCAGAGTTGAGATTAGGTCATAAGAGATCTCTAATCACAGCTCTTCTCATGACTGAAATGCCAACAAGGGGCTGCAGACAGGGAGCAAGGGATCGGCTGCTGAAAACCAGCACAGCTGGTTTTGGTGGGCTGCTGGCTCCGTGCCCACGAAGTCCAGGGCAGGAATGCTCTACCAAGCACAGGAGGGAAGTGGCAGGTGTCTGAGCTGTCAGGTGAGTGAAGGCTGGAATGTTTTTTCACTGCTCGTGAAAAAATGTTTTTTCCTTGCTTTGTCTTTCCCAGGAGAACACCTGGAAAAGATAATTCCTCTGATTGTTCAGTACTGTAATGTGGATGATGACGAGCTGCGAGAGTACTGCTTCCAGGCCTTTGAGTCCTTTGTGAGAAGGTGTGTGCCCTTGGGGACACCTCTGCACCATCCAGTGCATCTGTGTTCTGTTGTAAAATACCCATATGTTCAGCATCCTCAGAGGGGCTTCTGCATGCATTCCTGTTGGGAAGATGGTTCACATATGAAATCTCTTCTGCACATGCAGAGTTGGACTGGAGTTATGAGCTGCTTTACCTCAGCATGTGAGGGTGTCCTTCTGTATTGGTTTTGCAGGACTGGGAGTTGTCCTTGTCCTTGGACGGTTCCTTAGCCAATGCCAACTGCCTTGCTCCTGGTGCATGGAGGCAGCTGGAGGCAGGAAAGGGTGTTAAGCAGAAGAGCTGCTGAGCTGCAGCTCTCCTGTTGTTTGGTCAAACATTTACTGCTTGGAAAAGGAGTCCTGCAGAGCTGCTGAGGTGTTCTCCCAGGAAGGGAGGATTCAGCCAGGGGGGGTGTGTGAATTGACACATACAGGTAACAGAGGGCTGCAATTACCTCGCTAATAATGCTGGGTGACAGGGACACATGGGGACACAGGCTCTGTTTGGCTTAGCTCATCCTAGCTGAGGGAAGGGCAAGGGGGCTCGCTGCCTGCCTCACTCTAACAAAAGGCTTTGTGCATGTCTGGGAGAGTGTGTTATCTCTTCACAGGAATTTTACTTCTCAAAACATGCAGAGGATGAGCAACATTAGGTATAATAAAAGGAGTTTTCCCACACTGACACCTTTAGCATTGCCAGCTGCAAAGTCACTTTGAGCAAAACTATTTTCTCCTCCTTGCCAAATTTTCTGGTTTTAACTCATTCCTTCCAACAGGGTGAAGGCAATTGATTTATTTATTTGTCCTTATAAAAATAATTGCATCCTTCCCATACAAGAATGTGGCCTTGTTTCATGCACAGCAGGAAAGAGCATCTTTGGTTTAACTGATTTTATAAAAATATTCTGTGAAGCACTTTGGGATCCTTTTGAGATTAATAATATTATTAGGATATTTAAAACAGCTCAGTCTCTGATAAACTCTTACTGTTCATTTGTGATAGGTGCCCGAAGGAAATGGACCCTCACATCTCGAGTGTGATGGGACTGTGTTTGAAATACATCACCTTTGACCCAAACTACAACTATGATAACGAGGAGGAAGAGATGATGGAAACTGAAAATGGGGAGGATGAAGAGCAAGGTGCCTGCTTGTGAGGATGGCTGTGCTCAGCAGAACATGGGGTTAACATTTCTCCCCTTCCTGCTTTCTCCTCTTGGATAGGGCAGCTCTGAGGATCAAGTGATCCTTTAGCTCCAGTTTTCTCATAATGCTGCACCTTGTTTTCCCTTGTGTTGTTTCTAGAAAGTGACGATGAATACAGTGATGATGACGACATCAGCTGGAAGGTCCGAAGAGCTGCAGCCAAGTGCCTGGAGGCCATTGTCAGCAGCAGGCACGATCTCCTGCAGGACTTCTACAGAACTCTCTCCCCAGCCTTGATAAGCAGGTTCAAAGAGAGGGAGGAGAACGTCAAAGCTGACATCTTCAGTGCTTACATCTCCTTGCTGAAGCAAACACTACCCACCCAGAGCTGGCTGCACTCTTCCGATACCTCTGGCAAGGATGACGTTCCGCTGACAATGCTTCAGAACCAGGTGTGTGAGCAGGGGGCGGGTGGGTTAAATCACAGAGCAATGAGAAGTAGGTACCTTGAGAATGTGGCTCGCTGAAGGGGCCCTGGGGCAGGCCTCCAGAGGGCACCAGATCCAAAGGGCTCTCCGGTTACACTCTGTCTCCTGCCATTCCCAGGGAAGAGTGCCGGCACAGCACGGGAACATGGGAGAACAGCCGGCACTGCCCCTCCACCAGCCACTGGCATATATGTGTGCAGGCTGAGACAGGGTGGCTGCTGGGTGAAGTGTCTGGCTGGTGCCTTACTGCAGCTGCTGCTTAGGAAACTCAATGAATAAACTGCGGTAGAAATGTACCGGAGTGAGCCTTTGAGAGCAGCTGGGATGACTGAGTTGTCCCCTTCTCATTTGCTTCTCCAAACTGCAGGTTCCCAGCATCATCAAGGCCTTGCACAAGCAGCTCAAAGAAAAGAGCATCAAGTCAAGACAGGGCTGTTTCAGCCTCCTGACAGAACTGGCCAGTGTTCTTCCTGGCTGCCTGGCAGATCATATCCCTGCCCTTGTCCCTGGTAAGCTTGTCCGTGGTCTGGGAGGGGTTGGGGGGAGCAGGGTTGGCAAAATCCATTCTGAACATGTGCTCCTTGCCTGCATGTTCCAGGTTTTTTCCTGTGAGTTATTCTGCTCAGCAGTAGGACATACACAGGAAGTTCTGCTCTGTGCTGATGTGCTGAACAGCTCCCAGATTAATTCTGGCCTGTGCACTTAAAGCCAGGATAAGAATGTCAAGTTCATTTCCACAGTTCCCTGACAAGATGCTTTTGGGAGGGCCAATTCCAGCCTCCTTTGAAAGCAGCTGGAATTACACTGTTCTCACACTGACATCAGAAATACAAGTGCCATTTCTTTTTGTAAAATACAGCGGCATTTAAAAAAAATCCTTATATTGACTGATTTTTTAATTAGCACCTCAACATTCTTCTCTGAGCTCTCTGACCTGTGGGCTTACAAAGCATCCCACTGCTGGAAGGCTCAGGTCCTGCCTTTGCTTTTGGTGTGATTGTATAGTGAATATGAGAAGAGTCTCCTGTGATTGTCCCTGGCTGGAGAAATATGACATCACTTTCTCTTGTCTCTTCTGCGCAGGCATTGTTTTCTCCTTGGCAGATAAATCCAGCTCCTCCAACATGCGGATTGACACGCTGGCCTTCCTCCATGTACTTCTCTGCAACCACCAGCCAGAGGTATTTCACCCTCATGTCAAAACGCTGTTGCCTTCTGTTGTGACCTGTATTGGAGACCCCTTCTATAAGATCACATCAGAAGCTCTGCTGGTAACTCAGCAGCTTGTGAAAGTTATCAGGCCCTTGGACAAAGCTTACACCTTTGATGCCAAGCCCTATGTGAAGGACCTTTTCCCTGGTACTCTGAAGCGGCTGAAGGCAGCTGACATTGACCAGGAGGTGAAGGAACGTGCCATCTCCTGCATGGGACAAATCATTTACAACTTGGGAGACTATTTAAGCACTGACCTCCACCCAACCTTGAAGATATTCCTGGAGAGGCTCAAAAATGAAATCACCAGACTGACAACAGTCAAAGCATTAACCTTAATTGCTAGTTCTCCACTTAAAATAGATTTGAGACCCATCCTAGGGGAAGGTCTCCCCATTCTAGCTTCCTTCTTGAGAAAGAATCAACGTGCCTTAAAACTGAGCACTCTGAATGCTCTGGACATCCTGGTGAAGAACTATGGTGACAGCCTCAAGCCTGCCATGATTGAGGCTGTGTTAACAGAGCTCCCCATCCTAATTACTGAGAATGACATGCATGTGTCCCAGGTGACCATCACGTTCCTCACGACTTTGGCCAAGGTTTATCCATCCTGCATCTCCAAGATCAGCAGCTCTGTCCTTGCAGAAATCTTTCAGCTTGTCCACTCACCTTTGCTTCAAGGAGGAGCCCTGAATGCCATCATCGACTTCCTCCAGGCACTGGTCCTGACAAAGACGGTTGCCGTGGGTTACCCAGAGCTGGTGAAGCAGCTGACAGCACCTGTTTACTCCTCAGGTTCAGCTGGGGCCTCGCTGACGTTGCACAAGCAGGCATATCACTCCGTCGCAAAGTGCCTGGCAGCCCTGTCCTCGGCCTGCCCAAAGGAAGCCCCTGCGACAGTGAACCAGTTTGTCCAGGATGTGAAAAATCCCAAGTCCAGCCCTGCTGTTCAAGTGCTGGCTTTCCTTTTCCTGGCAGAGGTGGGCCGCACCACGAACCTCAGTGCTCAGAGGGAGCTCAGAACTGTCATCCTGGAAGCATTTGCTTCCCCAAGTGAAGAGGTGAAATCCGCTGCCTCCTACGCGCTGGGGAACGTCAGTGTTGGGAATCTGAAGGAGTATCTGCCCTTCATGCTGAAGGAGATTGGAAGCCAGCCCAAGCGACAATACCTGCTGCTGCACTCCCTGAAGGAAGTCATCAGTTCCTCCCCAGCCGAGAGCCTCATGCCTTACGTGGACGATATCTGGGCTCTGCTCTTCAAGCACTGTGAGTGCACAGAGGAAGGGACACGCAGCGTGGTGGCTGAATGCCTGGGGAAGCTGACCTTGGTGAACCCTTCTGAGCTGCTGCCCCAGCTGAGGAAACAGCTGTCAGCAGGTAAAGGGTACGGCAATGGCCAGAGTGGGGAAATGCTGCCTTTTGCAGAAAATTCCTCTTGTAAAATGCTTGCGGGCACAACAAGCAGCAAAGCCAGTTGAGAGGAGAGCAGGTAACAAGAGGGATCTCTCTGCAAGGGGGATAAGAGTAGCACTTGTCTGCACAAGAGCAGGAGGTGCTGGGAACAGGGACTAGATGAGGAGATTGTGCGGGAGCAGGTTTAAACACAGAGTTGACGAGAAGAATCCCCTACTTGCTTATCTTTATAACACATGTAACAGGACCAAGGGCAGAATGTGTACTACAGAGTTACAAGAGTGATTTTGTGTCTTGGTTTTTCTTTCTTCCTCCTCTTTTTCGCAGGCTCCCCACATGCCCGGAGCACCGTGGTTACTGCCATCAAGTTCACAATTGCAGACCAGCCTCAGCCCATTGATGCTCTCCTGAAAGGCTGCATAGGTAGGCTGGTATGGACAGGGGTGTGAGGTGGGGGCATGAGAGGTTGGGTGTTGTTAGCAGGTCAGGGATTTTCCAGTCCTGTGTGAACCTTATCTAGTGCAGTTAGTTTTTTATGTGTTTCTCAGATTTGGGATTAAAGAGCAACATTATACCGTGAGTCCTTGTTAAATGCACTGATGCCTTGCTCTTGGGCATATTCCATTGCTTTTAAGTTCCTTCTGCATTTAAACTCAGTATTCAAGCACCCCACAAAAAAGATCTTGAAAAGTATAACCTACTTGATAAGTGTTTTATGTCCAGGGAGCCCACACATTGGATCTGCTGTATAGAACTGGGCCTTCTGTTTCAGACAAGTTTGATCAGATGGGATCTGAGCAAGAAAAAACCCCCACAACTTCCATGAATAACAAAGCTTCAGATATGACTTTAGGGTGAGGTAGCTAGAGTCACACCATTTGTTTGTATGCCCAAATGCAGGATAGTCATATTTGTTCATTGTACCTCAAATGGAGGGAGAGAAAGCATCTCAAATGGCACCGATCGACTGGGCCACTAGTTATTTTACCATAAATGCTTTCATAACCAGCTTGCTTGAAATACACCCCCATATACTTTTAAAATTCTACAGAAACATTGCACCCTCTTGGCTGCAGGACTGACTGATGTGTTCTTATCCCACAGGTGACTTCTTACAAACTTTGCAAGATCCAGACCTGAACGTTCGCCGTGTGGCTTTAGCCCTGTTTAATTCTGCTGCTCACAACAAGCCTTCTTTAATCCGGGATTTACTGAATGCAGTCCTACCCAGCCTGTACAGTGAAACAAAAGTCCGAAGGGAACTCATCCGGGAGGTAACTGGACTCAGCCGGGTGCCACACAGTGACTTGTTCCCTGTGAAGCTGAGATGGAGCTGTTGCTCTGTCAGCTCTTTGGTGACAGCTTTACTGTTTGTCTTGGTTCAGGTAGAGATGGGGCCGTTCAAGCACACAGTGGATGATGGCCTTGATGTGAGAAAATCTGCTTTTGAGTGCATGTACACCTTGCTGGAAAGCTGCCTGGACCGGCTGGACATCTATGACTACCTGAACCATGTGGAGGATGGGCTGAAGGATCACTATGACATTCGGGTAGGTGCTGTGCCCTGATGTGATTTTCTCTGTGGGCCTGGGCTGCAATCAAGCTGTGTATCCCACAGCCCCATGCTGAGTGGTGCTGTGTCCCCAGGGCTGTCAGCCCTTTTTACACACCTGCAGCACTGCACACACCTGGGCCCGCTGCAGCTCCAGCCCACTGGCTGCCAGGGGTGCATTTCCAGTACCACCAAAGCTCTTACCAAAGCCCCTTGTACAAGTGCAGAGGAACTCACCGCGGTGTGGGTACAGCCCAGTGTGTCAGCAGAGCAGGCCCAGCTCTGAGCCTGGGGCCACAGAGAACCAACACCAGTGTACTTCCCCTCCTGCCCAGATGCTGACGTTCATCATGCTGGCACGGCTCTCGGCACTCTGCCCCAACGCTGTGCTGCAGAGGCTCGAGCGGCTGATCGAGCCCCTCCGGGCAACCTGCTCCACAAAGGTAAGAGCAGGAACATGAAAGGGCCTGGGGTGGGTTCTGCTGCCTCTCTCTGCTCCTGACCTCCCTCTGTGCTGCTGAGCCACCTGCTCCCCTCACTTTCCTGGCTGGAAAATTCTCTGCTGGTCTCTGCTGCTGTGTTGGTTCTGTGTCTCTACAGGCTTTTCTAAATGCCAACTGAAAATGGGGCTTTGGATTTGCAGGTGAAAGCTGGTTCGGTGAAGCAGGAGTTTGAGAAGCAGGATGAACTGAAGCGTTCAGCCATGCGGGCAGTGGCTGCTCTCCTGACCATCCCTGAGGTGGAGAAAAGCCCAGCAATGGCAGAGTTTTCGTCCCAGATCAGATCCAGTCCTGAAATGGCATCACTTTTTGAGAGCATTCAGAAAGATTCTACTTCCCTCCCCACCTCGGAGTCAATGGACATGAGCTAAGATGTTTTTCCCCCACCACCCTCCTGCCCTCTGGATGCCACAGCTAGACACCAGCTGGGCAGGGAGGAACAAATGCCATGGAGCTGCTCTCCTGACAAAGCAAAGTACAAGTCCCTGGGCAGCCACAGGAGAAACAGGATGATGTGTGAAATTTGACAGCTGGACATGACTGGCTTGATCCAGCTGCACTCGCATTGCACACTTCACAGAATTGGAATGAGACACCTATGATCAGGGGAACACAGCCTCATGTAGGAGAAGGGCTGGAAGATGAGTATTCCCACCTTTAGTATGTTTCAAAGGGCACACAAAGCAATTGCAGTTGTGGTTCCATGAACAATGGAAACTACTTCCTCAAAAACTTCTTACTGCAGTACCAAGAAAAAATAGCTTTAAATGGTTTTAATGACTGCACATGCACTTTCTACCTTAAATTGCCCAAGAATGTATTTAGTGTTTCACTAAATAATATGGCTAAAAACTGGAAGCCATGTCTATTGATGAGTTCATGCCACAGGCCTTTTGGGAAAGATTTGTATCTGCTGAGCTAGAGGCTGCAGGGGCAGAGGAGTTGCCGAACACCTCCACCCTCCTCCTGGGGCTCCATATTTTGGCATTTGGGCAATATGAAGCTTTGTTGGCTTGGCTTCCATATTTATGGTTTTGACTGCAAAATACCTCAGCCATCTTCCCCAAGGGATGATGAGTGACTGTTTCAGTGACAAACCCTGCTTTAAGCTTTGTTTTGCACTAACACTGGCTTCTCTCTCTGGAACGCCTCAGTGGTCCTTGTCACCGATCAGCAGCAGGCACCTGTGCGAGTGCTGGGGGTGTCGTGTCACGGGGGTCAGAGGCGGCAGCCAGGGGTGCAAGCACACAGCTCATGGTGGCTGCTGTGCTCAAATCCTGCTTTGTACAGGAGAAAATGCCTTTAAGAGACAAAGGTTTTAAGAGCCAACTAGAGGGTAAGGCCATCATGACACACTGCTGTAGCCCTGAACTGCTCTGTGCTTTCTTTCTTTCGACAGAGTGGTTGATGTGAATAGTAGTTATAGTGCTGTGTGAAAGGATAGGTGTTGTCTGGGTGGTATAGGAAATAAAATACATTTGTGAAGCTGCATGCCCTGAGTTCACTGACCACCACCAAGACACTGCTGCCTGAGTGCCCCCAACAGCAGAGCCAGGGCTGCTGGAGCCCCAGAGCAAAACACAGGCTGCTGCCCCTCCTCTGCCCATGCAAAACAGCACCCAAGTTGGACTGACGCTTTATTAAATACATCTGGGCTGCAGAGGCAGTTACTCGTTCTCCTCGCTGCGCAGTCTGGCGTTGGGGTTGGTGATCTTGATGGCAAGCTGTGCAGCTCTCTCCACAATCACCTTCCTGTTCTTCGAGGACACGTTATGGGCAATCTCTGCACAATATGACCTGTTTGAGAGAGACTGTGTTGGGCTTGGCTCCAGCACCACAAAGAGCCAAGGCAAAGCCCTCTAGAGCCATCCTACCATGGGAAAGCAGTTGGGAGTGGTCCTGCCAGCAGCACTGAGACACAGCTGAGCACAGAGCATCGCTGCACGAGCACTGAACCATTAATCCCATCCCATACCAAGCCTGACCTGTCTGGCCTGAAGCAGGAGCTCCCCTCCAGAATGGCTTAGCTTTTCTTGTGAATGGCTCAGTCAGAGCTAGTTGTTAATGGTATTCATTATTGTTCTTACTACTTTGTAGTGAAAACAAGCACTGAAGCAGACTTGTGCCCAGGTCTGTCCCGGAGCCCCAGTTTTTACCATGGTTACCAGTGACATAGCACAGCCTTGTTTGCCACCGTTGTGTATTTTTGCCAAGGGGATGGGGCTGCCAGCCCCAAGGCCTCTTTGTGCCCCCACCCTCCAGAGGCGCTGAGGGAACTATAATGGCATCTGTGCTCTTGAGAGGAATGCATTCCCTCACGTCACCCTGACCGTGCCACCTCTCCCAGGTGGGAGTACAGGTCCCACACACTCACTTGTTGCTCATCATCAGCACTTCCAGCTCTTTCACATTGTGTACCAGGAACTTTCTGAAACCCGTGGGCAGCATGTGTTTTGTCTTCTTACTGCTGCCATAGCCGATGTTGGGCATCAGGATCTGCCCCTTGAAGCGCCGGCGCACTCTGTTGTCAATGCCTCTCGGTTTGCGCCAGTTGCGCTGCAGAAATGCAGAGAACAGTTACAAAACGAGATCACTCTGAACACACCTGGCCTTAAGACTGAATACACCAGCCTCCACAGACTCTCCCTGCCCAGCTGCTGCAGCTTGGCAGCCTCTTGCTGGGCTTTCCTTCACCACCACCACCAAAGGTACCCCCAAAATTCCTGTTCTTGGGAACCTGCAGCAACTGCTCACCTTGATTTTGACATAGCGGTCAGACTGGTGCCGGATGAACTTCTTGGTTCTCTTCTTAACGATCTTAGGTTTCACAAGAGGCCTGAGGGCAGGCATGGTGGCTGCGGGACAGAGGGGGGTGAGCGAGGGGCACGGCCGGGGTGCAGTGCAGCTCCCCGAGCCATGCGTGTCGCAGACTCTCTTCCCTCGCGGGTCACGCCGGGCCGGTGAGGGAATGGGTCTTCATCTGCTGTGGCTCTGCCTCCCGCCTCCGAAGCTGGCAGAGCACTGGGAGCTCTCCAGATGCGATCCTGGGAGGTGCCGCGGTGTCACCCCCGCGGCCCTGCGACCCTCACCCCCCGAGCCCGGCGCCGCGCCCCGTGGCCGGGCGGACCGCGGCAATCAACAGCTACCGAGACCCCTGGAGCCAAACGTGCCGCGTCCAGCGCTCGCTCCGACCCCAAAGCTCCGCCCGCCCGCGCTCCGGCGGCCCCGACCCGGCTCGTGCCCGAGCGCTGTCCCGGGAGCGCGGCCGAGGCGGCCCCGCTGCCCGGGAAGCGGCACGGTGAGACCTCAGTGCCGCCCGTGCCGGGGCCGCCCCGGCAGGCAGAGCACAGGCCCCGGCCCGCGGGGATCGCTTCCCGCTCACCGGGGAAAAGACTCCGCGGCGATAAGGGGAAAGGGAGGGAACCGGTCCGTGCCAGAAGCGCCGGGGCCCCGGATGGCCCCGGATGGCCCCGGATGGCCGCGGATGGCGCGGCCGGACTCACCGGTGCCGATGGCGCGTCCGCCGCGGGCCCGCTCGAGAGAGGGAGGGGCGCTGCGCGCAGGCGCTTATGGGATGCGCGGGCGGTCCTGGCAGGTGCGTGCGGGGCCGCGGCCGTGCAGAGAGGGCACCAGGCACCGGCGAGGCCGCGCGGAGGTCAGGCCGCCGCCGCTGTGAGGTGGCACGGGGCAAGTTCCGTCCAGCGAGGGTGACCCGAGAGCGGATCGGTGCTTCCTGCCCACCGCCACGTGCGACGCACTTGCTACGAGGCTGACAGGACCTGCTGGCGTCATTTCCGCCAGGATGTGTCCGCGCGCTGCTTCCGCCAGTAGGGGCGGTCGGGCGGGCGCGGCTCAGCGGCGCGGCGGACTCGGTTGCGGCGGGGCCCGGCCTGCACCGCTCGGTCCCAGCGGCAGCTCCGACCCGGGCCCTCTTCACCGCCGCCAGGCTCAGCAAAGCCAGCGCAACCGGCCCAGCCCCGGGAACAGCGCGGGCGGGGCTGGGAGGACCCTGAGCGCCTGCCGGCACTGCCCGCGGCTCCCCGAGAGCGGCCGCAGCTCGGGGGAGCCAGAACCCACCTCGGCCTCGCTGCTACCGGCGCGACACGGGGCTCGTCCCCGGAGGAGACTGGGAAGGAGCCAGTACCAGCAGCGGCACCGGGGGAAGTACCGGGCCCGGGCAGCGGGCGCTGAGCAGCGTCTGCTCTGTCCCCACTCCCTGCACAGGCTCTCCCTCCAGCTCTCCCCCGCAGCCCGTGTCCGGCAGCACGGAGATGAGATCCCGGCTTCCCCGCCCCTGCTCCGGGCCCTGGGAGAGGCAACCGTGGGCACTGGATAGCTGCGCCCAGCGAGCCCCCAGCCCGGGGAGGAACTGCAGGCACAGACGTGCACCGAAAGAAGGGACGGGCACTACAAAACACGGACACATTTATTTAAAAAATAAAGATAACCTCAGCCAGGACATCACACAAATATTTACACCCAGAACTGTGAGGGCACCCAAGGGGAGGTGGCGGGGCGAGGTCACCCCAGCTCAGATCAGTCGATGCTCAGCCTCTCCCGGTTCTCCCACAGCCACGTGTGGTACACATTCAACTTGTGGTCCTCTGGCTGCACCTGGCACACAGGGAAAATGATGAGCATTTACTAAAACATCTTAAAACACATCTCATTGCTCCAACAGTGTGAGTGTTGGTTTTCTAATGCCAGGTCAGTAGGCACAAGCCCGTGGATGCTGAAGGACCCGAAGGGCACCACCCACCTCCTTCCACTCGTTGACACAGAATATCCTGTAGGAGTCGTTCCCGTACTTGCCGATGCCGTGCAGCTCGATGGGGTATCGCCACGCCTTGCTCAGGTACTCACCTGTAGGGCAGGTCACAGCACTCAGCACTGCACACACAGCTGCTGCCCTCACTGCCTGGACACAAGGAGCAACCAGGCAAGACCCTCTGCCACTGCTACATGTCTTCACTTTGGCACATTTCAAATGAAAAACACAAGTTTCAGGTGCTTCCTGGTGAATGCAGGCCATGAATCCTCATGGGTTAATCTTAAAACACTTTTTCAACAAATTACTGTGGGGGTTTTAATCAACTCTCTCTCCTCAGAACAAAATACTCCTCTACAGGTTCTGAGTATAGAGTATCAGAAAAATCCCAGCTGGAAGGGCCTTTTGCAGGTCATCAGAGCAACCCTGCGCAAAGCCACAAGCAGTGCTGCAAACACAGCAGCAGTGCTGCAGGTGCTTGGGTCTCTTCTACGCCAAGAAGTTTCCTGGTCTCCCACAGAACACACTGTGGCTGGCGTTTCTTTCCCAGTTCAGACTGGGATCAGCAGCTTTGCCTGTGTGACACCAACAGATCCCAAATGCTGCACAAAATAACCCAACACACACAGGAGAAGCCACAGAGCAGCCTTTAGATCAAAGCTGTTTGCCTTTTGCCAGCGTAACCAAGATTGTTCAGATGTCAGGAAAACCCACCGGAGAACTTGATGATGGTTTTGGCTCTGAGTTCGTAGAGGCCAAGAGGTCTGAGCAGCTCTGACATCTCTTTCCAGTCGGCAGCCCTGGCTACCTCAGGAGAAGGATACTTCTTCAGGAACTCCCAGAGCACTGGAATGGCCATTTTCCCTGTGAAAGAATCCCGTGAGCACGAAGGTGCGATGGGAATTCTCCTTCTGCACTATCCATGTGCTTTCACAAGTGAGCTTTTCCAAGGCAAGCTACCCACTAAGGGTTATTGTTTCACAGTGACACAATATACATTGATTCTTTCATTAATGCCATTAAAACTGGCAGCTGTTTCAGCCCTGTAATACTTCCCAACATTTACACACCAACTTGTGCTACTCTACTTACCTGAAGTTTTGTTGAGAAATATGGTAGCAATGAGAAGCTTCCATGGATCATGGAAGAGTGTTTCTTGGACAAGATTGAAAGGAGAACGTGGAGGAGTCCATTTTCTGAGGGCCTTCCTTCTGGGTGGGCTGGGGGCTGTACAGGGGCAACACAGGAACATTTATTAGACATGAAAGGATGGATTTACCTATTTCATTTTAAAAAAGAATTCAAATTAAGACCTCTGAAGCAGATTGATCTTTGTGCAGGCACTGTGTGTGGACGGAGCCATGGCAGTTCCCACACAGCCTTTACAGGGCTGCAGGGGACTGTGTCCCCACTGGCACAGCTGCAGCCAGTGTCAAACTGCAAGGAATTTTCCACATCATCGCTTGATCCTAAGCCATCCTATCCCTCCCCCATAAAAAATGTACTTCCCTAAAGAATACAATACCTTCTTTACTGTATTTTCTGGAAAAATATGGACTCGTTTTCTTTCTTTCCACCTGTGTTCGTGGGACAGACTCTTCTGTAAAGAAATAAAACTTCAGCATTAGGAAGAAGAATCTAGTGTTTTGCTGTCATGTTTCACACACCATTTCCACTTTATGCTCTGATGGAAACAGAAAGAATTCTTCTCATGTACAGAACACAAGTGTGCTTTAAGTCCCCTCCAGATTATTGTCTGACATTGTACAGCTTAAGAGTTTGGTATAGTAAGTTTCAGTTTTGAATAAGTCTGCATTAATTTAAATGCTGATGGATAAAAATGAGACAGATTTGGATGTCAGAGCAGCTTGAGCTGAAGCAGAACACATGGCTTGAATAGTCAGGAGAGGCCCTGGCAGAACGTGAGGATGGAGCACATTCTGCTCTCACACACACGCACCTGGTGACATTCTGACTGCTGTGCAGCTCATCCTGTCCCACGGCTCAGCATCCACCTCAGTGCCAGATTTAACTTCCTGCTTACTCAGATCTCCCGGATCTGGCACCTTCCCTGTCTCCAGTCCATAGGATTTCTCCTCAGACCTTGCAGCAGGTGTGTCACTGGAGCCTGGCCCCGCCTCTGGCAGGTGGCACAGCTCCCTCTGTGAGCCAGCAACCACCAACCTCAGCCGTGCCCTGGACATTCGTGAAAGAGCTTTCCCTGCGTCCACAGGGTCAGCACCTGGATCACCCACACCCTGGCTGTCAGGTCCATGTGTGTCTGTCTGTCTACAGACCCTCTTGTTCTGAACACACTCGGTATCCTGTGTACTAGAGATTCTTCTCTGCCTCTCGCTCTTTGGGTCACCTTGATTCCTCCTTTCTGAGCCCTTCCCAGGTTTCCTACTTTGGACACTTTTCTGAACACACTTGGTCTCCTGTGTGTTAGAGATTCGTCTTTGCCTCTTGCTCTTTGGGTCACCTTGATTCCTCCTTTCTGAGCTCTTCCCAGGCTTCCTACTTTGGCCACTTTTCCCATCTGCCCCCTTTCTTTTCGTTTTCAAACCCTCCTCTGGGTTTGTGCCTTCCATTACTAAATCTGTGCTTTCCAAAGTAGATGTAACATCTTCCAGGTGTCCATTTCCAGCCTGGATGTTCTGAATTCCAACTTCAGCACCATTCTGTGCATGCAGGTCCTGCAGTTTGGGCTGACAATCCTCCTTCTCCAGGTGACATCTTGCAGCTCCTGTGCCATATCCGCTCACCCCTGCGCGCGTGCTCCTTCGAGGAGCTGTGAAATCAAAATCTGCTGCTTTCAGCGTTGTCTCCCCAGTTTTCTGTAAATACTCCACAAGTGCTCGTTTTGACCTTAGCTTCTTCCCTTCAGGGCTGTGGTAGGAAAGGAAAGTAAATTAGCAATGACTTTCTCATTCTCCTGCTCTTTGCTTAAAAAACTTCAATAATACGTAAAAGCAACCCCAAAACAAAGGACAGAAACAGTTGTCAGGGCGATGTCTGGGCAAGTTTCTGTGGCCCTGCCAAGAAAGGCCACAGAGAGCTCACCAACAGTCCCCGGCCTCACCTTATGAAGTACACGTCGATCCTCCCGGCCGTCCTGCCCGCCCGCCTGCGGCTGCTCACCCGCTGCCACCCGCGGAGGACGGCGCTGGGCCTCGCCGGGCCGTGCTCCCCGCCGCGGGGGCTGGGGCCGGGCCGCTCCGCCGCCGCGCCTCGACTGCCGGCCCGGGGGCTGCAGGGGAAGAGCCTGGGTAAGGTCCTGCTGCCGGGGGAGCTCCGGGGCGGCGGGGCGGGCCTGGGCACGGACCCCCAGCCGACCCCGGGACCGGCCCGACCCCGTCCCGGCGCCGCTGGCGAGTCCCGCGCTCCCGCCCCGCTCCGCCCTCACCCGCCCGCCGCCGCCGCCGCCATCTCCCGCGCCCCGGTCACGTGATGCCCGCGGAACCGCCTCGGCGTTCCGTCCCCTGCGGGGCTGCCAGCGCCCCCTGGCGGGCGGCGGACCCGCGGGCCCCAGGCGCAGGCGCGTTGCCCGTGGCACCGGCGGGGTCGGGCAAACAGCGCCCGGAGCCGAGCGGGCCGGGCCGGGCCGGGCCGGGCCAGGCCGTGAGGGCGGTGCCGAGCGGTGCTGAGCGGTGCCGGGCGGTGCCGAGCGGTGCCGGGCGGTGCCGAGCGGTGCCGAGCGGTGCCGGGCGGTGCCGAGCGGTGCCGGGCGGTGCCGAGCGGTGCTGACCGGTGCCGGGCGGTGCCGGGCGGTGCGGGATCCGGGGGATGCGGGCCGCGCTCACCTGGCGCGACAGGGCCGAGCAGTGGTGAGCGGCCCCGGGGACAGCCGGTGTGTCGGCCCGTTCCGCTCCGAGCAGCTCTGCGGGGCGGTGGGGCGGTTCTGCGTCCCGGGGGTTCCTTCTGCTCGGGGAGTTTGTTGGGAATCTTACCCAGACTCGCTGTACCGTTACCAGTCCCGGCCATGTGACACTTGTGACGGGCGACGAGCGTGTTTGCTGTCTCCTGACACGAGGTTCTTGCTTTGTTTGTTTGTTTCCCTCAGTATTTACGACCTCGCGTTCAAGCCGGATGGGACCCAGCTGATAATTGCTGCTGGAAACAGGCTGCTGGTAGGGAAACCTTCCTGTTCTCTCTCCTTTACAGCTGTATGAGCATGATTTCTTTCACGTGAACTTATGAATATAACCTATCGGAAATCCCCTTATCTCTGCCAGTGCAGCCTCACAGCAACATACATATTAATGCAGGCCAATTCTAAAGTGTTCTGAAGCTTTTTAATGTTTCTTACCAAGTTTTAAGCTCTGTTTCCAGAAGTAATGAGATTTAAGTTATTTGCGTCATCTCATCCTCTTGTGCCTTGCCCGAGGTTTGAGAGCCATGAACCTGCCCTCAGGCCTGGCACAGAGCACAGAGTGCAGGGACTGTGCTGGTACAAGTTTCATTAAAATCTCTGTGTCAAGGGGAGAGACTCAAAGCCGTGTCCTGGCATTGTGGGAGCCTTTAGCTCGAGCTGTTTATGGGTCCTCGGGGATGCTGCTAGAGCAGCTCAGGACCAGCTAGCTGCTCATAGATCTTACAGAGCTTTCAGATGGGGCAGGTATAGGAGCTGCAGGAAGGGATGGATGGGCTGGAGGGTTGGTGAATGGATGGATGGATTGTGGAGCTGGAGTTCAGCACTGCAGGACAGCAGGTGTTATTTTCAGGACTTACAGAATGATATATTTAGTGATGCTCCTTTGCAGTAATTTATTATGTTTAAACATCTAATGCAGAGAAAGATGTTTTAACAGCAAGATGTAAAATGTTAAAAGAAATTATAAAAAACCAGTCAGATATAAAACAAGCTGCTGAACAAGCTGTGGAAAATGTCTTTTGTGCGTGTAATTTCCTAGTACTGACTCTTCTATCTTTCTAAGAAGTACCATGTTACAGAGAGCTGTTTCTCTGCTGGAAAACATTTTGTCTTGTATGAGCTATATGCCATCCAAACAGCAGACACAAAAGGAAGTGCATAGTCTGTTGGCCTTCAGTAATTTTATATCCCAGACCTCACTTTGGAGGTGTTTAAGGCCAGGTTGGATAGGGCTTGGAGCAACCTGGTTTAGTGGAAGGTTTCACTATCCATGGCAGGGGTGTGAACTCGGTGAGCTTTAAAGTCCCTTTCCACCCAAATGTGGTTCTGTGATTCACTGAAAGTTTGGGTTTTTGTTTCT
Source organism: Acanthiza pusilla (assembly GCA_036630365.1). Classification (NCBI taxonomy): domain Eukaryota; kingdom Metazoa; phylum Chordata; class Aves; order Passeriformes; family Acanthizidae; genus Acanthiza; species Acanthiza pusilla. Next base: position 458,669 of record JAXCHO010000001.1, on the reverse strand, counting down.
GGGTTTTTTTTTAAGTTCTTTTGTTTATTTTTGTTGGTTTTTTCCTCCCCATTGAAACAGGTGTATGACACTTCTGATGGAACCTTAATTCAGCCTTTGAAAGGACATAAAGACACTGTGTACTGTGTGGCTTACGCCAAAGATGGTAAATATCACTTTGGGGCGTTGTTAGCCTGATTTGTAAAGTGTATGTCTCCCATTTGTTATTACCCATTGAAAATGGAGAAATGGGGGTTGTTTCGATCACAGCGTGTGAGTGCTGGGGTTTGTCCTTTGACAAGTGCTGGGGTTTGTTCTCCAGTGGAGGGTTTGGTCTGCTGTACAGGTGCTACCTGCACAAGTACCTGTAAGGTCACCTGTGAGAGCTGTGGTCCCACTGTCCCTCCTCTTTGACTTCAGTGTTAGATTTAGCACTGGTTAAGTGGATATTCTTGGGTAACGTGAGGAGAAGGCTCACCTCAGAGATTTCTGTTTCTACTACCCATCTGTCTCTGAGTTTTATTCCTATAGTTCCTCTGTCCCAGAGCTTCCTCATCTCCTGATCCTTCACATGTTATCTGCTCACTGCACTGTGCTTTCAGCTCTCTCATGGTCTTCAGCTCTCATTCAGTGGGGCTCACTCTGTGGGCTTGGGCGCCTTCCTGCAGATGCTGCTGTTTGTGTGATGGGAGTTCCTGTGACAGTGTATCAGTTTAACTTTTCACTGTTCCCATCAATCCCCAGCCTGGGGCTGGACAGCACTGGAAGGACTGGTTACTGGCAAAGCTGTGGAAATGGTGCCATACAGCCATTGAAACTCCATGGGGCTGGGGAAGCACCAGCACATCCAGGCACTCAGTGTCAGCCCCGTTATTACTTGAGCCTTGTCAAGTTCAAGAACTTCTGGCTCTTTCTTTGATTATTTGGAGTGAAAGTAATTCTTGTACATGTGGGATTTAAATTATCTCTAATTCCTAGGGAAGCGTTTTGCATCTGGCTCTGCTGATAAAAGTGTGATAATTTGGACTTCAAAGTTAGAAGGAATTCTGAAGTACACGTAAGTGACGCCGTTCAGTTCTGTGCCTCAAAAGCCAATTTTGATTATGCGCTGCTGCAATCAAAGAGCACGAGCCATTAGAGTTGGGAGAAGATTCACTAAGGTCAGAGAAAAGAGGTGATAGGGGAGGGAGGAGGAAAAGAACAGCTGAAGTATCTGAATGAGGCAGGAAAACAATTAAAGGCATAAAAGGAGGTGGGGAATCCAGAGAAATCTGTGAATTTAGAGGGCTGACTGAGAGCTGGGGAAACTCAGAATAGGTCAGAATAAAATGAAACGCAATATGACCAGTCTTCTATAATAAACCATAATTCTGGTTGAAAGGTAAAATTAAAGGTGGTTTTGGTACTTTTGGTGTATTTCAGTCTTCTGGCTCTGTTCTCAGTCAGTTCTCTGAAGCAACAACTGCATGTTCTGTTTCGGACTGAGCATTTATCGCTTGTTGGTTTGCGTCACTGCGCAGAGCCTGCGTGAGCACACTTGGTTTAGAACTTGGATACAACCTTTAGTCATATTTCACAGACCACAATTGCTGTACAGCTTTAGCTAATCTTGATGAAATACCGTGAATCCTGCTACTTGGAGACAATTTTTATAAGGTTTATTACTGATTTACTTTGCAGTAATAGCAGATTAACTTGATGTACTATAAACCAATCCAATTATTTTGGCATCTGTTACAGCTTTCAGCTCACTTGCTGAAAGTCAGAAAAGGGACATTTAAGAACGATTTATTGAAATCTGATTGTAACTTCATTCTAGGCATAATGACTCTATCCAGTGCGTTTCATACAATCCTCTCACTCATCAGTTGGCATCCTGCTCATCCGGGGATTTTGGTATGTCTTCTCCCTCGAGCTTTTCCATTGAACCAGTGAATTCCATTAGAGCTGGATAGCTGAGCTAACCACAGATAACTCCAGCAGAGATGGGACACAAAGCTGCCTGAAGTTCAGTGACATTGGATACTGATTGAAATCATAACTTAAACTCAGTGGGAAAGTACAGTGTTGTGAGGGGTCACAGAGGTGCTGTTCTCTTACTGGGCTTTTTTTCAGAGGCACCCTCTATTACTTAGATGGATTTTTTTTCCCATTGACTAATAAATGGTATGTATTTAAATGTCATTCTAGCAGTGGACAAGACTTTGATGCCTCTAAAATCCCAACTGAGATCTGTGACAGTATTAATTTCCAGTCTAAACACTGGCCCACACTTGTCATTGGCTTTTTGTTTTCTTTCATCAAGGCTTGTGGTCTCCTGAACAGAAGTCAGTCTCTAAACATAAAACAAGCTGCAAGATTACTTGCTGTAGGTAAGTTTTAATGGTTATCTGTGTAATTTAACTTAGTTTCAATGCAAACAATTTCCAGTAAGATGCAAGCCTAAAAAAAGGACTTCCCCCCCCTTCTTTTTCAGTAGCAAACTGTTGGGTTATGCTTGGTCCTGTTTATAACCAAATCCTTCTAAAGGCATCAGAGACATATTCTGGTCTTGAGCAAGTGTCTTAGGTTCTCTCTCTGTCTGTTTATCCATCTTGTGCAATAACAATAAAATTAAGTTGGAGGAAAAATAATTGGAATTTTTGTTTGTAGTTCATTCCCTGTACTGTCAGTGGTTTCAGTTGTGGGGAGCCTGAAGCAAGGGTTCATTAGTTGAAGGCATTCATCTGACTGAAGAAGTGGACCTAGACCCCCTCTGTCCCACACCAGGCAGTTCTCTCTGATCGTGTTCTGAATGTGGCTTTTAAAGCATTTTGGTCTGCTCCCAGACTGCCATCCCCAAAATACATCTTTTACTTAGCACACATATTACAAATATTGCAAGCTTTAATTCATTATTTTACTTCTGTGTATATGGTAAAATGTTCTTGATGTAGTGCGTGCAGTTGCTATAAATGTGGATTTAGGTGCATGAACAAACTGTAGGATTACTAGCTGCTTCCCAGAACTCCCTCATAGAAGAATACTTCAATACATTCTTGTGTGAGTGTGCTGTCCTGCCTTCCTGCTGTTTGTTTTAGTGGTTTACTCTTTGGTCTGTCTGTCTTTTCTCAGCTGGACCAATGATGGCCAGTACCTTGCTTTGGGGATGTTCAACGGCATTGTGAGCATAAGGAACAAAAATGGTGATGAGAAAGTAAAAATAGAGCGGCCAGGGGGCTCTTCCTCTCCAATATGGTCAATTAGCTGGAATCCTTCCAGGTAAATAATTTCATCCTTCCTTTTTTTCATGTTGAATAGATAATCCTTGGCTCATTGATTCCAGAAAGACTTGACTTTTATGCCTGATGGAGGTTAATGCCATGTGTGTTACCTTTTTCAAGTGATTATATATTGGGATTTTGGCTTTGCTAACAGTCTCCAACTGAATGGAGAACCTGGGAACAAGTTCCCTTTAGATCAGAAATGCAGGATGGTTTAGGTTGGAAAAGCCCTCTGAGATCATTGTCCAACCATTCCCACGGCAGTGCCAAGGCCAAGTGTCACCAAGTGCCACAACCACACAGCTTTTAAATCCCTCCAGGGCTGGGGACTCCACCACCTCCCTGGGCAGCCTGTGCTATGGCTGGACCACCCTTTGAGGGAAGAAATTTTCCCAATATTCAACCTCAACCTTCCCCTTCTTGTCCTGTTCTCTGTTCCCTGGGAGCAGAGCCCCAACCCTGCCTGGCTGCCCCCTCCTGTCAGGGAGTTGAGGAGAGCCAGAAGGTCCCCCCCGAGCCTCCTTTTCTCCAGGCTGAGCACCACGCAGCTCCCTCAGCTTCTCCTCATTAGACTTGCGCTCCAGCCCCTTCCCAAGCTCCACTGTCCTTCTCTGGTCGTGTTCTAGCACTTCAATGTCTTTCTAGAAGTGGGGAGCCCAAAACTGACCCCAGGATTTGAGGTTCAGCCTCACCAGATCTCCAGAAACATTTCTTTTTTTGGTTTGTACTCTCTTTGGTTACTCTTTTAAAGGTGTGGGGGTAGATTCTCTTTGGATTGGAGGAGAGAGGGAGGGGAGCTGTCTTTTCAGTTTGGAGGGAGTATTCTCCCAAATACATGAACAAGCAATTGCTATTGCAGTAGGTAGCAGAATTTTTGGAGTAGAATAGATGAAGAAGAGGGGGAATCAGTTCACAGCAACTTAGAGGAGATCCTGGGCAGTAGGCAGGATAGTCAGCCGGAGACAGAAGACTGCAAGGAAAAGGAGGCCTCTTTCAACTTGTGACTGAAACTTCAGAGGAACATACGTACCTATGTTACCTGGAACAGCACTTCACAGGAAAGACTAAGGGCAGAGTATTATGCAGGGTACAACCTCAAATATTCAAAAGATAGGAAATTCTGGATTAATAGTTACCTGCATGGTCTTAGTTTGTTCTGCTGCTGTGTGTCCATCATGACATAGGTGTGTGCTATCCCCCAGGTGTGTGTGCCATGCAGTGACCAAAGGGAGAGTGGCTTGGCTTGTCATTAGTTTTTTTTGGTCTGATTGTTTTATATTCAGTTCCTGGCTAGAGGCATTGTCTGCAGCAGAACATTCAGGTAACAATCTCCTCTTCTAGGCAAGGAGCTGTGATGACTCTCCCGTTTTGCTCCAAGCTGAACAGATCATGTCAGAGTAGTGGTGTTAAATTTGGGACCTGAAGTCTTTCCTCAGCCTGCTGCTGGTCTCGTGTGAACATGTTACTCTGATAATTGCAGCTCACTCTTGCTCAGTTGTGTAGACTTTGACGTGATGGTGGCCTTGTACTCCTGTGGCTAAATCAGAGTGTGGGCCTAGGTGCTTCACCTGTTAAGGAACCGTTTGTTCCACTGTGTCCACTGCTCACACAGCTCCAGGTGAAGTGATGCCTCAAGTTTTGAATTACTCTTCTAGAGGAGATCAGTTTTGATTTTGTGTCCCCAAGCTGTTTTCCACAGGTTTAAATGACGAGGTGTATCTGCTGTCCTTTCAGGCTGTGACTTTTAAAGAGTAACATGAAGTGAATTCTGCTATTGTACTACTTGGTTCTGTTGCTCTAAGAAATTTATTAATGAATTGCCGTAGAATTACTTTTTTTTTTCCTTTTTTTTTTTTTTTTGGCAGAGATGAGCGCAATGACATTTTAGCTGTGGCAGACTGGGGTCAGAAGCTTTCCTTTTACCACCTGAGCGGCAAGCAGGTATGCCTTAAGAGAGTTTATTCAAGAGTCACAGGGTATTTTTGGTTCTGTTTTGTCCTACAGTCGAAGTGTTTGTGTACTGGTGCATTATTAGGTACATTAAATGTCTTCTGTTTTCCCAGCCTTTTATGAGTCTAGGGTTTTTTAACCATTTCTCTTTCAGCTCTTGTTTCTCCCATAGCAGCTCAGCTGCTGTCTTGCAATTCATGCATTAAAGCCCTTACAGCTTCGCAGACTTCTGTGACATGGTTCACTGGTATGTAGAGGACATCTTTGTGGTTTTTTCAGCTGGATAAAGGGGTTTTGTGAGTTGTTGCATTCTGAGCAGAATGGTTTGGGACTGGAGAGATTCTTGGATGTATTTTAGAACTGCCTTTGCAAATCTTAATATAGCCAGTGGTTCTGGATATTGAAAAGCCATGCGTGGAGGAGATGAATGGTATCAGTGATGGCACTTCTTGTTGCCTTCAGAAAAGATTAAATGATTCTTTTGTTAATGTTTTTGATATTTTTTTGTTTTATTTTCCCTTGTAGATTGGGAAGGACAGAGTGCTCAATTTTGACCCATGCTGCATCAGCTACTTTACTAAAGGAGAATATCTCTTGCTGGGAGGTTCAGATAGGCAGGTTTCCCTCTTCACAAGGGATGGGGTGCACCTGGGCACCGTGGGAGAGCAGAGCAGCTGGGTGTGGACCTGCAAAGTTAAACCAGACTCCAACTATGTGGTGAGTAGGGACATTTCTATGACATTTTCACAGGGAATCTGTCACCTAAAGTAAGACCAGACATTTAGTTGCTTAGACATTCCTACTGAGGCAGTAGAACCTAAGCAGTATCTAGGGAGGTCCTAGAACTGCCATTGGAATTACAAATATTCTGCAGAAGTAAAACCTGAGCTGTAAGAAGGATGTAAAGAGCGTAACACCTGCTCTCAAGTGGTAAGGCATTTGCTGCATTTTGATTAAAAAAGAAGAGGGAAAAATAATTAAAAATAACAGCTGATAACTTCTGGAATTGACCAAATCTAATCCCATGATGGGAAGAAAATGTTTACAGGGCAACTGTCAGGCAAAATGCTACACTATGAGTCCTGTACAAGTGGGAAGAGAATTAAAGCAAATTTAAAAATAAGCAAATGAACACAAACCCCCGCAAAAAATCTAGCCAAAACCCCAGCCAAATAAACCCAAGGCCCCCCACCCAGCATGGTGGTCTCCATGGTCTGTGGTGAGATCAGTCCTCATTCTGCATTGCACTTGTACCATGGTTAAGTCTAAGTCAGCTGTAACTGGTATTCGTCTATACATTATGCAGGAGAAGGGACATGATGTTCACATAAACACCACACACTGCCAGTTCTCCCCTACATGTACCAATTAACTAAAATTATTCTCTTCTTATGTTCAGGCGGTAGGGTGTCAGGATGGAACAATCTCCTTCTACCAGCTGATTTTCAGCACTGTCCATGGCCTCTATAAAGATCGCTATGCCTACAGGGACAACATGACTGACGTTATTGTCCAGCACCTCATCACGGAACAAAAAGGTAATTCTACACTTGCAGGCAGGCCAAAACTTCATGTTGTTTGTTCTGGCTGTTAATTAATGTCCATTGGGACACTTGGAATATATGCTGCATGTACTTGACAGGCCATAGTCGCTTTGGCAGTCCAACTGTGGAACACCTTTTGCATGAGGAGTGTGCAAGTTCAGCACTGGCAAACTTAATGAATATTACTGAGATTGGTGAAGATTCTGGGAGGGACAGGGGCTCTTAAAATAAGGTTTTAATCTCTTAAAACTGAGATAAAAATACTGTATGTCATATTTAGCTTTTATTTTCCTTACTTGTAACCTCAAGGGTTTGTGCTTATTTTGTTTCTTCATTTCCGCTGGCTTTTTATGGCAAGGAATTGAAGTACTGCTCCAGAATGTGCTGTTGATAAATCACAGAGAGTGATAAACTGTGACAGGGATAGTAGATTACATACGTGCAGAGCAGCAAACGTATCTAAGCAGGAAGGAGCTTTGAATTTTAGAGGTGCTCTGGAGAGATTCCGTTTTAGTGTATTAGTTTTCTGATTCTGTGTGTTATTTTTGTGTCAGCTTATACTGTATTGTCTTGGTGTTTTTCCTTCTAGTTAGGATAAAAGGCAGAGAGCTCGTGAAGAAAATTGCAATCTACAAAAACAGATTAGCCATACAGATGCCAGAGAAAATCCTGATTTACGAGTTGTACTCGGATGACTCTACAGATATGTACTATCGGGTGAAGGAAAAGATCACAAAAAAATTTGAATGTAACTTGCTGGTGGTGTGTTCAGATCACATTATTTTATGCCAGGTATGTGCCTTAAAAGATAGAGTAGTCCTGGAGTGTGTTCAGTGTTCAAGGTGGCTGTCCCAGGCAGTGGCTGGCGGGACACAGTTGTCCTGGGGGGTCTGTTACAGCTCTTCCCAAGGCAGTCCTGTTGTGCCATACAGTGCTGATGTGCTGCTGGGCGTGTGGCATGGCTCAGGTGACTCTGGTTCAGTACAACAGGCTCTGTAGCCAATTTCATAAATTAGAACAGAATCCCAGGGAACTTTTGGGTGGTAGAGAACTACTAGAGAAAGATTGAGGGTGTTTGTTTTTGGTTGTTCATAGGATTGGAAAACCTTAAAGAATTTACCCATTAAATTGAGTATTTGGCTTTTTGATTTTTAGATGTAAAAGTAGACACACCTGCTAGCATAGGTATAAATGTCGCGTGTCAGATACAGATTTCTGTCTTCACCTTCATGCTGTGTTTTGTATCTTACCATGTCCTTAGGAGAAGAGATTGCAGTGCCTCTCATTTAGTGGTGTTAAAGAACGAGAATGGCTGATGGAATCTCTTATTCGTTACATTAAAGTAATTGGGGGACCTCCAGGAAGAGAAGGCCTCTTAGTTGGTCTCAAGAATGGTCAGGTAACTCATCATGTCTGGTCTGTGTCTTTTCACTGCAAATAAAATGTGTTCTGTGCTCCTAAAGGAAGACCTTAGGAGCAGCAGGCGCTTTTACAACCTAGAATTTTATTTGATAGTCTCATTTTGGGATTAAAAATTAATTACTTCCTTCACATTCTCTGACAGTAAAATTCATACAAATATGTTTAACTTTGTCTAAAAGTCTGTAAGTTGTTAGTATCAACTGACAAAAATTGAGTTCTTGGTGAACTGAGAGCAGGTTTGCCTTTAGTGGGGGTTGGAGGTGTGTACATATCTTGTGATGACCACTTGTGAGGGTGTGGCTGTTCTCCAGGTGTGTGTGCTGTCTGTTTCACACACCAGGTGGCAGCTGGAAACATCAGACTGGAGCCCAGAGGTATTGATAGTGAGGAAGTTGAGGTCCTGTGTGTCTTCTGTATGTTATATATTCCTGGATTAATGAAATTGCGTAACTAGTGGAGCATTAACGATCCAATTACTTGTGTAGGCTTGCGACCTAGAGCATGTTGTAGCAGCCAGTCTGCTCAAGAGACCTGAAACTGGAAACTTTTCCTTAATTTTAAGGAAACACTTTAAACAGCCCTGAAGTTTTTATCTGCTATGCTGTTTCCAGTTCTAGGGGCAAAAATGTCTGGAGTGACTTTGTTTCGAATCTGTCTAGATCCTGAAGATCTTTGTGGATAATGCCTTGGCGATCGTGCTGCTGAAGCAATCGACGGCCGTGCGCTGCCTGGACATGAGCGCGTCCCGCAACAAGCTGGCCGTGGTGGATGAGAATGACACCTGCCTCGTCTATGATATTCATACCAAAGAGTTGTTGTTTCAGGTAGAAATTAAAAGTTGTTAAGCTGTTTTTAAAAGGTGGGGCAGGAGGGGAGGAAGTAATTTGGAGCATGGAACATTCCAAAAGTGTTGCTGTGCAGAAATTCGTGTAACTCATTTAAGCTATTAATCACATCTTGTAGGATTTAACTATGATCTCTTTATCGAAATCACCCTTTCAGAGATGATGGAGTAGAAGTGAGAAAACAGGAGATCTATTTGAGCAACAGCTGAATAAAAAGCACTTAGACATGTGACCTTTTTAGTTTAATTTAGAGCTCTGCCCTGGTTCCCTCTGAAGCATTACAGTTAATGAGCATTTTAGTTTTATCCTTACTATGAACAGAATTAAAGCCTAAACATCTTTGTTCGTCTTGTATTCATAGGCTATAAAAGGAATCACAATAATGCTCTTTTCATTGGCAGTTTAGCAGTCACTTATTAATGTTCATTAAATGTTTTCAGAACACACTGGATAGCAAGGATGGAGTGCTGCAAAGATAGGGTCTGTAACTTCCTTTGTGTAATGGACTGTAAAATGATCAATTAAGTGTACTAACTGAGAGTATATTATTGTGGAATTTGATACTGTATTCTACAGTTTGATAGTAGAGATTGCTAGTAAATACACATAAAAGGCAAGAAAATTATAGCTGTATTAAATTGTAAAATACATTCCTGTGAATCTGTTTAGGAATATGCTCGGCTTTAGGATTTTGCAAATGTGAATAATCAGTGTGTGTGTGTGCACACTGTGGCTGTAATGGGTCAAATATTGTAGCTGAAGGAGGCATATTTCTTAGGTTAAGATGTGATTGCATCACTTGTAATCCTGAGTTGTTTTGCTCATTAGGAACCCAATGCTAATAGCGTGGCCTGGAATACACAGTGTGAGGATATGCTTTGCTTTTCTGGAGGAGGTTACCTCAATATCAAAGCTAGTAACTTCCCTGTCCACCAGCAAAAACTGCAAGGCTTTGTTGTGGGTTACAATGGCTCCAAGATCTTCTGCCTTCATGTTTTCTCTATGTCAGCAGTTGAAGTTCCGCAGGTAATCCTTTAATCTCATTAAGTGTTGCTTTATATCTCATAAACATGAATCTTTAACAAGTGAAGAAGCTTTTCTGAGATTTACTTGTATTTCATTATTAAAATGATTGCGGTTCACACTTTCTTAATTGTTATTTAAGTTATATTGTGTGGTCTATTTTATTTTTGTTTTTTTGGCGTTAATTAAGCTAACTTTCTTCTTACTGTTGGTAATTGTTGTTTCTGATTCTCCCTTTCTGCTTGAAAATGCAAATATAGTGCAGGCAGGCCTTACCTCCTGCAGTATTTTTGCTGTGTTCTCCCTGTGTCTCTCTGCTGTGTTTCTCTGTGTTCTCTCTTCCTCAGTTGTAATTTCATTTTTCTTGAATGCATCAAGTACTGTCTTTTTGTTGCTTCATCTAGATGGGTTTAGGCAATATTTAAACGGTATATTTTAATCTGAATGTGCAGTATATGTGTAGCCTTTACATTCACAATTTAGGGATTGCTTTCCATAAAATGCTGGTTTATGTGTCATGAGAAGCAATGGAAGTCCAAAAAAACAAAGCGAAAAAAGAAAGTAAAAAGATTGTGACTCTGTGCATCCAGGTGTGTGCAGGATTTGCCTCAGAGTCGATGAAGAAGGCAGAATGCCCTGTGCTGAGTAGTGCACACTTGTGTTACAGACCTGCTGTCCCCTGCGGCCCTGGGCAGGTCCTTGTGCGTCTCTGGGTTGTCCTGGGTGGTTGGCAGCCACAGACAAGATCACCAGGCCTTGAACACTCCTGCCTGCCTTTGGCATGCTGCAGGCACCGAGATGCCACAGAATTACTGTGCAGGATCACAGAGGCAGCTTTTCCAAAGCTATAATTTTGGAGAGAGGGAGTACCAAAGAGTGTACAATTTTCAGATAAATTAATAAAAATAATGCAGAAATGGACCTGCATTCTGCTGGCGTTGCAAATGCAGGTTAAGGCGCTGGTGCTGCAGTGCTTCGTGTTCCTTCAGAGGGCTCGAGCTGTGACTGCAGACCCACATCTGTCTGTGTGTGTCACCCTGCAGCAGCTGGCAGGTCCTTGAGAGCCTGAGTCACATAGTCACATTCTTGGTAGAGCAGCTTTGTCCTCGAGGATGGGCCAGAAGGGTTACTTCCCCATGGCACCCCTTTCTGAGTGTCTGGACGTTTCCAGGGACACATCACACCAGGCAGTGCCACTCCTCATACTCTTGGCCTTTGAGAGCACACTGCCCCTCCTTTGCTCTGCTTCCAGAGTATTAAAAAAGTTCAGTGCACATCATATTTAGCATGTTCAATTCCCAGAAGAACTCACATTCTCAGCTACTTTCTAATATTGCAAGGAACCAAAGATTTCAAAATGGATGAGTTTGGAATATAATTAACCCAGCTTGTCTAAAGATATGTTAATGATCACCCCAGAATGTCCTGTCTGTGTACAAAACCCAGATGTTTATTCTCTGGGCAGCTTGTAATGGTTGTGATTAGAATATATCTTTTTTTCCCCAATGTGTGTAGAGAATTTCACTAATATATCTCAGTATTATGCTTTCTGATACGTTTTTTTTCCCTATGGCAATCCTCAGTCTGCACCCATGTATCAGTATCTGGAACGAAAAATGTTTAAAGAAGCCTATCAAATTGCCTGTTTAGGAGTTACTGATGCTGACTGGAAAGAACTGGCCATGGAAGCCTTGGAAGGGCTGGAGTTTGAAACTGCTAAAAGGGTAAAGCATTTATTGACTCATTTAGCAGAAAGCTTGAGTTTTATATTTATATATATGTGTGTGTGTGTATAATGCATGTTTTAAGGCTGGAATGCAAGTGGTGTTCCTGGGTTACTGTCTTGCTTGTCTTTAGTGTGTCTTACTTCACAAACAAAGAAATTGTTTGTTATATACTCAGGATGTTGAGATGAGGTTTTAAACTGAAGTCTAATGTATCTCTCTAAATAAATGGCATGTTCTAAATCAAAGTGTTCGATAGGAAGAAAATTATTTCAGCTGAAAAATGTGTTCATGGATTTAGGGGAGCCGAGCTGGGAGGCTGTTCAGCAGTGCCCACCGGGTGGCAGCAGAGGATGCCCAGCTGGCTTTGGCCCCCACCTTCTCTAATGCTACAAACTTGCCCTTTCCTCCCCCTAAATATTTAATATAACCTCAGTATAAATGTGGAAATTTCCTATTCTTCGTTATGTACCCATTAACGTTCTGTGAAGGCAGTGGTGATGGGATAGTATAATTTCAGTCCTTTTCAGTGTGGTGTGCCTTGCTTTGGGGAGTGGTCTATGAGTGGGCATAGACTGAAGAATTGAGTTTGCTCTGCCGTAAAATACTTCCCTATTTTCTTTCACCACCTCAAATAAGAGAGAGAAAACTGAGTTCAATGTCATGAATATTGTATAAAAGACAAAACATTCTAAAAATACACTGAGAATGGCCTGTAATGATAGGCATCTTTTAATAACTTTTTTTTTAAAAAAAAGGAAATTAAGTGCTTTACTTTTCTTTTTTTTTTCTTTTCTTAAGTGGGGGAATCAGAATAATTCCAGTCTCATGGATGGCTTCATGCAAATAGATACTCTTAAAAAGAAATTTTCAGTGCCTCCTTGGCATTTTAAAGTAGTGCCCTCTTAGAATTAAAGCGGATTAATTCAGACAAAAAGCTGCTTCTTGACATTAAAGGTTCTCATAGTTCCTAGTCCAATCCGATGTAAGCAGAATATTCTGTGCCCTCTTAAATATTAGCTTCGTTGGAAGTCTTGAATGTGCAGCCCAAAGAGTTAAATTTCTGTTTTGTGATGCATGTCAGGAATAAGTGCTGAGCTGCTGCAACCTGCACGTGACTTTGCCACTTGAGACTTTGGGTTGCACATTTATCTCCATTTGCAAAGATATTACACTGTCTTACAGTACTTTTATCGTCTTCTTACTTCCTTTCCTCTCTCTGAGCTCCTTTCATGCCAGATTTTCGGAATGGTTTTAAAACTGGAAGCATATGCAGCAGGCTTTGACAATACCATCAGTTATATGCCCTTCCTTGTAATAGTTTCCTGAAATTTCCTTGTCTGTATCACACCTCCTATCAAAATGGAGAGGCTATAAAATAGCCAGAATGAAAGCATGTAGTGTTTTAATTGACACTCTGTATTTCTTGGGGGACTGATAGACACAGCTCCAGTTCCCTGCTGTGCTGCTCACGTAGGTGCTGAGCTGTTTGGGTTGTACCTTGTCTCGTTTCCTGTAGCAGCTCAGGGGCCACAGTCACAGTCAGAGCCTCAGGACTGCGCAAATCCAAGCTCAGCAGAGTTTGCCTGTCCTTCTTGCATGAAGACGGCTTGATTCATGTAGAACAATATTTGGGTTTTTCTGGGTTTTCAAGTTAATGCCTTTTATTAATTTTTAAATTTTTTTTTCAATAGGCATTTACCAGAGTACGAGACCTTCGATATTTAGAACTGATCAGCAGCATAGAGGTAAGTGAGTGTTCAAGATGGTCTATTTTCTTAAACTTATTACCGTGCCAAAATCAGTACTTTCTGTTTTGGAAGGACTTCAGTTTGGATAGTGTTTCTGACTGTTGGAGATGTGTTTGAAGTGAAAAATCCTGATTAGTAGAGGTGGCTCAAGTTCTGATCATAGGATTGGAACTTCATACACCAAAATATAGGTGTGGGACAAGAACTTCTGAAACTGTCTTTGGGAGAACAGGAAAAATGTTCAGTATTCATTTAATAATTGGTAGAATGCTACTGTACTGACAGAGCTTAGTACAGAATACTTCATAAACATGAGTTCATTAAGCCTTTCCCTACCCCCTGGAGGTAGGTAATTACTATTATCTCCTCCTTGCAGAGACAGAAACAGGCCCAGAGAAATGAAATTACAAACTCAAGGTCTCATGACAAGTCTGTGACAACTGGAAATAGAATTTGGGATTCCATACTTCTATACTGTGCTCTAATCACTCCTTCCTATTCTTTTCACACTTCTTGATAGAATTTCACTCAACAATAACTGTCTGTCATGAGCACTTGAAAATACATGACCCTTGTCCTTCTGCAGGGATGGCAAGATAATGCTTAAAGATCTGCATGGAGATGGCATAAAGGGAATTCCTCTTCCTTGCGTTAATTAGATTTACACCTTCTCTTAAAGGATACACTCCTTGTCTTCATGTCTGCAGAGCTGTTCTGCTGCTGTCAAAATGCCAGCTGGTTGCAGTGAAATTTTCTCTAACACAGGACAAAGGTCTGCATTAAGAGCCCCTTTTTCTGTTGTTGGTTTTCTTTTTTTTTTTCTTTCCAAGGGTATAGGTAGGTGAGAGCTTTCTATCACCAGTAGTGACCTTTCTTTTCTACATATGCTTCTCCAGATCTGCATTTATTGAGGATATTCTGGATTTGTCATGTCATATTCTGTTTAATGAGAAAGATTCCCCCATATAAATAGGCATAAACTTACTTTCACACTTCTTGAAAATGCTCCTTCTGCAGTGAGTTCTACATCCCCACTTACTCTTGCCTGCGGTGGATTGGATTCCTTTTAAGACTTGTAGGGGTGTAACTAAGCACACATATTCCATTAATGTGATGGTTTTCTCTCAGTAATGACACTTTTTTTTTCCTAATTGATGACAGAGAAACATAGTTGCCATCTCTATCTGGCAAGATTCTGTGGAGTCTTCAAAACTCTGATTATTCATTTAACCAAGTTTTTGAGTGGAACTTTGCACACCGGCTCAGTGTCAGTCCAGTCAGTAAGTGTGACCAGGGAGTGATGGCTGAGCCCCTTTGGTAGCAGAGGATTGAATTTGGATGCTTGTGGAATGCTTTTCCCCTTGCATTCAATTTTCTTTAAATTCAGTTCACAGCTCTGTGTTTCCATATGATGTGGGCTAACTGCAGGAATAATTTTATCCAAGCAGGGTACTCTGTGTGTCCAACAGACAGGATGAGGCACACACAGTGAAACACACGTGTGTGCAAACCTCTCTGGGTCCCTCACAATCAGGGTGCTGCTGCAGTTTGATTCATGGCAAGGGTTTCTCCATGGCAGTGCCCACACATGAAGGTTGCTCTGTGGCTCTGCACTCATGCACTCCTCATGGTCCCTGCCCAGGCAGTCAGAGCAAGCAGTTCTCATTACTGGGAGAGCATGTACAGGTGCTCTGGAAGTGACTGGTGCTGACCCAAATCCATGAGCTCTTCCATGTAGGGACAGTGGGGGTGTCACTGGTATGTTAAAGGCAGGCTAGCATACTTTCTGAATCTATTTTCTGCTGGCAGTTATCCTCTTGTTTGTCATCCCACCTGCACGTATTGTTAATATAGCCAAATTATATGCTGGTGAGTTTGTACAGGAGAAAATGAGAAGCCCATCAGATGCCTTTTTTAAAATAGCCTGGCGTAATGATAGCATGTGTTCATTTTCCTGTGTGAAATCAGGAGAAGTGATTTTTTGTCACTTTGGTTTGTATAGTGACATTTAATTTTGCTCTTCCTAATTTTAATTAAGAAGGGATTTAATCCTTTAATTACAAATTCACCAGAAATGTAGGAGAGGCATAATTATGATACCCCGTTACAGTTTGTAATTATTAACAGTTAAAATCTAAGCCTGAAAATCTAATTCCTCAATGGCTATTTCTCACCTAGGTCCTGATCATATAGAGTATTTTCTACATCTCTCTTCAGTTTTTCTATTTTTCCAGGACAGGAAGAAGCATGGAGAAAACAACAATGACCTGTTCCTGGCAGATGTTTATGCCTACCAGGGGAAATTCCATGAGGCAGCGAAGCTGTACAAAAGGAGTGGCCATGAAAATCTGGCTCTCGAGATGTACTCTGATTTACGCATGTTTGACCACGCAAAGGTAGCGCTTGGTGCCTGAACATTTAAATGTAGAAATACTGAGGTACATGTAATTATTTCCTAAGTATGATCCTACCAAAGGTTTGGATGAAATGTGAGCTTTGAATTCCAGTTTTATTTTCTCAGGTAATTGTTTGGAGTTCATTTGGCTTATAAGGGGAAAAGTGTCTCTGGTCTGGGTGTAAGCAGTGGCATTTTCCTTCAGACTGTGCTACTAAGGCAGCAGGTTGTGTTTTGTAGAGTCTCAAATATGGCTGTGGAAATTCAGGGCATTTCAGTGGATTCTTTTGGTGGACACCACCAACAATTACTCTTGTGATTAAAAAGTGTTATCCATAGTAGTTTTCCTTCTTTCACAACTAAAAATTTTGGTTTATGAGTCCTTCCCCATTATCTCACTCAAGAGTCCCTTTTTATTTGTCCTCCATAAATGGTAAGGTAGTACCCACATTATAATAAAAATGTATTTGTGTTGGAGTAAGTCAGTTCTATATCAATGCATTTTAGAAACTGTGTAATATGCTAACCTAGAATATTTTTGTTTACTACAGAATTTTCTTCCAAAGATTCAATGCCTTGACTTCTTTTTAAACTCTGTTTCCATGTGGAATTAAATTGAATATGATTCTAAAAAGTTATGTTTTTATGTGGTGATAAGAAACATTACTTGGCTTTTAAGTCTCTCCTATGGTGTTTTCTTACCAAAATCCCTGAGAATGCCTGCACTGTTTAGTCTCATTCATCACTCATCAGAGCCTTAGTCTGCCCAATCCAGGACAAAGAATTCACCATGCCATGCACGGAAACTCTTTAGCAGAGATTCCCCAAGCCATGCTATAGAGAGATCTTTTTCTTTCAAGAGCCCAACAGAAACATTTGGGAGCTTTGCTGATGTAAGCCCGACTTCCGCTATTTTTGGCTGATTGAGTCTTTGTTAGCTTCAGTGTTTTGGCTCCTCTTGAACATAAACCTAATTCATGCAGGAAAATGCTCCCATAAGTCTTTGTAAGAATCTTTTAATTCTTGGCTATAGTCATGTCTATATTTAACCAGTAGAGAGCAAGCGGTCTCGTGTCTCCTACACTTCTGAGTGACTCCAGGCAGGGAAATTCAAGGTACTTCACAGCACATGAAGGCAGCTTCTTGTGCAGGGAGTGCGCAGGACATGGAAGAACATGTAGACCCCCCTTGTCTGCCAGTTGTTTATCCAAGGAAAGATAGGTGGGGGAGGCATGTGTTTTTGTGGTGTTGTTCTCTGATGCTGCCAGAATTGTTCAAAGGCACCCACAGCAGCCAGTTTCTTGTGCATGACTTTGATGAGATCTGGATAGAGGGGCCAGACTGGAGGCAGAGGTGGGGAGTCCTTTGATATCTGGTCACAGGCTCGTTATCACAGCACAAGATCACTAATTGCTGGCAACGCACAAAAAAACTCTTTATACTGTGAGAAGCTGAGCTTTTGATTTTGAGCTTATTTTGGTGACCTAGGCTGAAAAATAAGTCACGCCAAAGCAGTTGTTTGCCTTCACTCCAGTTTTCCATATTCAAATGCTATCAGGATGCCTGCGTGGCTGTTCCCTGGAGCAGGGCAGTGCTGCAGGAGGTGGGCCTGGAGCTCAGCTAGAGCTGGCACGGGTGGGGTGCAGTTCTGGCTGTAGCGGGCAGCTGCCCAATTGCAGTGGTGAAGCAGATCTGGTGAGTGGGTGCTCCTTGTAGAGGTTTTTTCCCATTTGTTGCTTTGGTTTTAGTTGGGTTTTTTTTTTTAACCTCAATCAGAATTTGCTAGAAACATGGAGGATACAGAGTTTTCCACTCTTTTCCCACCTGTCATTTCTCCTCTGTTGTGATTTTTCATTTGATAGAAGCTGTTTAATGGGCAGTAGCCTGTTCTGTTAACAGACAAAATTGCCTTTAATCGATCCTCTGGTGTTGAAGAGGGGTTTTTATATTTTTTTCTTGGCACTTGATGTCAACAGATGTGAACCATATGGTGCCAGAGCTTTAGTATTGGCAGAAGAAGCTGAACTAACTGTTAGAAATATTTCCAAAATGGTTGTCATCAGTGTCCAGGCTTGGTGTTTTCATTCCTTCCACAAGTCCAAGCAGCACTTCAGAGAACTCTCACTTTTGAGCAGCTATGGCTCTGTCCTTATGAAAGAACTTCATTTATATACTTTAAAAAAAAAAAGTTGTTTTCTGCAAAGACACTTGATAATTATTTGAGCCTTCCCTTGATTTGTGGTGGGCCATCCTGATGCTAGCATATGATTAAGTGGATGTGCTGTTGCTAGCTGAGCATGGGCTGGTGCTGGGTCATCTTTGTGAATGAATCCATATCTGCTTGGCTTGCAAGAAAGAATCTGAAACTTGGAATTGATGTGTTGGAGTTTTTAGATTAGCACCATTTTGTTCTGGGAAGGCCTGTTCCTGACAAGCGTGCAGAAATCGTAACTCGTACCCACCGAACCAGGCTCAGCAGAGAGCACGAGGGGACGTGAGCGATGCCTCTAAGGCACCTGCATTGTCCTTCTCTGGGCCTGGCCAGAATTTTCTGCTTTTTTTTTTTTTAAATTGAAAACTATCTAAATGGGAGACTTGCCATTGTTTCCTCCCAGACACAGGGCCTTGATGATGAACTGCTGAAGGCTGGAGTATTTCTGTCCTTGGGAAGCATCGTGATATTCATTACAAAAGCCTTTATGTATTTTAGAGTTTAGACTGTAATGACATTTGTGATCAGAAGATATTATAGACTTTTGTATTGCCCTGTTGCAGGATTTTCTGGGATCCGGAGATCCCAAAGACACAAAGATGCTAATAAAAAAACAAGCAGACTGGGCCAAGGATATCAATGAACCAAAGGCAGCAGTGGAGATGTACCTCTCTGCTGGCGAGCACATGAAGGCCATCGAAATCAGCGGGGACCACGGCTGGGTGGATATGTAGGTTTTGCTTCACCTCAGAGATAATGTGTAATAAAAGCTTGAATGAGATATTATGAATTCCACGTAACTTTAAAATATGACAAAATGTATTTGGTGTCTGCCTTTATATCACATTGAGTATCTGAAGTACATCTACTTCTAATCTAGTACATCTACTACTAATTAAAAATGTTTTAAAACTTGCGTATGTTTGGAGAGTAGGGCCATAAATATGTTACAAAAACAAATGCATTACAGCAGTGAAGAATTTGCATGGGTTCATCTCCAGTATGAGACTCTGTAAAATAGCTTGAATGGCTCAAGCTTCAGAGTGATCATCACAGCAGGAACTGTACCTGGTAGCCCAATGCTGCTGTTTTCAGCTGTTTAAGATTATCATCTAGAGGCTAGAGAAGTCAACTGGAGCCCAGAGTCTTTAGAAATTCTGTGGCTCCTCCTGTCACTGGTCATTCCTCATCAATGTAGATGATAACTTTGGGTCATTTGCTAAGCTGCCTTAAGGTCTTGGCCAGGCCTGTCCTTGCCTCTGTGTAGCTGTGTGGCACAGGGGGTGATATTTATTCAGGAGTCTGTTGCACAGTCAGGGTTGGGGAAGTGTGTCCTGTGCCACTTAGTCATGGAGGACGTGTTCCCTCCTTCCATCCGCACTGCTCTGTATGGAGTCTGAGATGGGGAGTTGAACGTGTGAGTATAGAGTGAAGGCAGGGGTCTGAATTTGCAAAAGAAAAAAGCTATTTGGAATTTTTACTGAAACTGTTTAAACAGTGTTTCATGGTAGTATTGTTACGATGTTTATTAAATGTTAACTGATTAAAGGTGAAGTTATGACAATAATTAAAAGGCAAAGCACCAAGGCAGAATCTGAAACATCTCATATCTTTTTGCTGAGTCTAGGTTAATTGAAATTGCTCGAAAACTGGATAAAGCTGAGCGTGAGCCTTTGGCCAAATGTGCCTTCTATTTTAAGCAATTTGATAACCCTGGGTATGCTGCAGAAACCTACATGAAGATTGGTGACCTGAAAGCATTGGTCCAGCTCCACGTGGAGACGCATCGCTGGGAAGAAGTGAGTGTGCTCTTGATTTTTGTTTTTAAAACCTCTGCTTCTTACTGTCACTGGTTGCAACAAAAAAGGGAGACAAATGTCTGGCTCCCCCAGCATTGTAGTAAGGGAGAGGCAGGCAGGGAGGGAGGGAGGCTTCTGCAGAAGGATTCAGAATATTTCAGTTAATTGTGTATGCCAGCATGTGTTTGGTGGTGGTGTGGTTTTCTGAAAGTGAATCTAAACTGCTTTTATAATGTTACTTCAATTTCTTTAGAAGATGTATTCAGTAAAAATACAAATATTTTTTGTCTCTTGCCGGGAAATCTACTAATTTCCCAGATAATCACTTTCAAGTCTTCCTGTTTCAATAGTCAGTCTGTTATTATGCTAAGCTTCTTTTCTTTTGTTGTTGTTTGCTTTTTCTTTTAAGAGACTTTAGTTTCATACTGGAGCAGATATGGATTACACTCTCTATTCTGTGTGTATGTTTTATTGTGAATTTTCTTCAAGATGAAGGATTGATCCCGTGGAGTATTCTAAACCCTTGAACTGTTTAAACCATGCAGTATTCTAAGAACGATTTTTTTCATTTACCTCAGGCATTTACTCTGAGTGAAAAGCATCCTGAATTCAAAGATGAGGTCTATGTCCCTTATGCTCAGTGGCTGGCAGAGAAGGATCGATTTGAAGAAGCCCAAAAAGGTGAAAATGCCATTGAGAGGTCACTGCTCACTCCATATTTACTCCATAGTTCTCCACTACAGAATATGCAGATTCTGCCCTGGCAAATTTCTTATCAGTAGTATTCAAAACCAAATATAGCCCATGTTTTCATACTGGTTTTAAAGTAACTGGGAATCTCCTTATTTTGTAGGAAAACGTGATGGATCTCTCAAAAATGATGGCATCTAAATATAGGTCCAGATTTTCTATCTTGTTAAATATCTGAGTGTGGCACATAGCAGTATTTGCCATATAATTGGAACTGTCTTGAAATTTTTATCCCTCAGAAATTCAAAATATGGCAGCCATCTTATAAACCTGAGTGGAAAATACAATTTTTCCTTGTATTTAGGTAATACTGGATTTGCACAAGTCAAGTTTTCCCGTTTCTTTAAGGTTTTCATGTGGTTTGTTTGGCTTATAAGATTAGATTTGAACAGAACTGTCAACTTTCCTTCCTGTGGAAAGGCTTCAAAATTCAGTCCACAAACTGTTCCAGGGACAAGGAGCTGTTGAAGTGAGCTCTGTGTGGAGCCAGGAGAGCTTGGCTGCAGTGCCTTTGCTCAGGTGCAGTTCCCTGTGACAGGTGCACCTGCTCTTCTGAGCCAGCCCAGATCCGAGCCTGGAGCTGCTTGGCTCAGGAGGCCGTGTCGGGAGCGAGCGGGGCCTGCTCTGACTCCGCACAGGATGGGTTTGTGTGTCGTGGCACCAAGCCTTCGAGCACCTGCTTTAGGGCAGTGGTCGTTTGCACTCTCCCAATACAAGTCTCAGGCCCTTTTTGCTCCACGAAGCTCTTTGCTGCTGTGGTGTTATGCCCAGAGCTGGGTGAGCTGGAGGTCCTCATGTGGCTGTTCTGGTCTCACGTGAGGTTTGGTTCAAGCTGAGCTGGCTTCGCCCTGGGGGCTGCAGTGCTGTGGGTTCAGGTTTTCTGGGGCTGGTTCCCCCCACAAACCCATTCCTTTATATGAAGACTGTGTTGGCCAAATGCACGCTTGCCAAGTGAGAATTCAGGCTGTTACTTGGTGCACCAGAAAAGGAGGTGCTGTTAGTAAATGACGGAAGGATGTAGTCTATACTGTACTCTTTTAACGTTCACAGTACTTCAGCACAGTACTTTTAAAGTATTCATACATGCCAGAGCACTTGCTTCAAACAATTTACTGTAGTTTTGAGTGAAGTTGTGATTTGCACTGTTTAGAGATCACTGTGGTTTGTACAGAGATCTAATCATCACAGCATCTTTCCTCTTTTCTATTTAAAAAACCCTCAGCAACCAGTATTGTACACACTCTGTGAGCTTAAGAGTTGCTGTGACAGTGTAAAAATGACAAAATACCTTCAGATACTTCTCATGTTCCATTAGTGTTGCTGTTTTCAAGGAGGAAAATGCCAGTGTATAATCCCTTTTATCCTGCCCTGGACAGAGTATTTGATATGGGCTGAATAGACTGCTCTCAATTCAAAACCATTAATTTCCGTTAATTGATATAATCACACTGTAAACCCCTCTTTCTTTTGGGCTCTGTAGCGTTTCACAAGGCTGGCAGGCAGAGCGAGGCTGTGCGGGTGCTGGAGCAGCTAACTCACAACGCCGTGGTTGAAAGCCGATTTAACGACGCAGCCTATTATTATTGGATGCTTTCCATGCAGTGCTTAGACATAGCCCAAGGTAAGTCACCGAAAGGAAGTTTGTGTTTTGTTACCTTATTGTGCCTGGAGACAAACAAGTCCTGCTTTGTGATAGCATTGTTGCAGCTGCTTCACTGCTGCGTGGTTTGATTTGGGTTTTGTTAATGCTGTGCATAGCTCAGACTTGTGCTATTTTTGTAGTCCCCTGGTTTTCCCATGTGCTAATTTTAAAAAAATAAACAAACCAGTGACATCATAAGGCTCCTTCTGAAGTCTGTCTGGGATGAAAATCATGCCTCCTGGGGCCATGTATCCTCCTGCAACTTCCCACCATTCCCATTGCCTGGAGGGTTAACGTGCTAGTAAATAAAAGATGATGTTGGAGTGTAAGTTACCTCAAGTGTTCCAACACAGGTTAGGGAGGTGTCAAATTATTTCTGCCAACAGGTAAAACTGCTTGCTAGCTGTCATCTTGTCTCCCACACATATTTCACTGGGAGAGAGGTGTTAATAGGTGTACTTTACTGATAATGAATACAAAAGGTTGGGAATACTGCCTTTTGCCTGGTGCTCTGAGTACCTTTGGTTTTCGTTCAACTGATCTGTCATCCCTCAGATACTTGAGATGCATGTTTTTTTAAATGGCTTAGTAGTGTATTTGCTGTTTGTGAAACCAGGTGTTCAAAGCTAATTTTATTTGCAAGTTCTGGCATTCTGGAAGAGGTTTCCAGGGATGCACACCTGCTGCTTTCTACCTGTAGCTCAGCTGTGTCTGGCTGTGTCAAACCATTGCCTCAACTGTTCTGTGTTTTCCGGTGCTTGTTTCAGACCAGAAGTTTGCTCGGAAGAATAGCAACTTTGTGAACACATGATTTGCATGGGTAGATGGGGCACACATGACCTGGGACACACCTCCTCTGGAAGTGCTGGTGCTAAAATTGTAACAGATTGTTTTCTCCTAGCTGAATCTCATAGACTGCTCTTTGAGACTGACACCAATGCCTTTGCCTCCTGCAGAGAATGAACAGCAGCAGACTGAAATGTTGCAGAAGTTTCATCACTTCCAGCATTTGGCAGAAGTTTACCATGTCTATCACTTTATTCAAAGATACACGGTAAGATACTCTAGAATTGCATATTTATGCTTCCTGAGCTTTTTTTTCCTTAGGAAGTCCAGAAATAACTAGGATTAATTAATCAATGATTTTTCAGGCAATTAAACATTGAATGTACATCAGTCATACTGTATAGTAACTTTATTTATTTATTTAACTTTATTTTTTTTATTATACAGTCTTCAGCTGTCTTGTACAAGAACTTGCTCAGGTCCCTACAGCTGCAGTGCAGGTGGAGCAGGGCTGTGCCAATGCCTGCCCTCCCTCCTGCCCATGGCCCTTTTTGCTGGTTGCCTCTGCTCCTGCACAGGCCAGGGTCAGTTTGTCCCTTAGTCATTGGAAGACAGGGTAAGAGAAGAAGGCATGCTAGCTTAGGGGATTCCCACAGGCTGCTACGTGTGTCAGTGATATGCAGTCAAGTGAGGAGCTCCTGCTAATTCCAGCAATTAGAGTCATGTTGCCATCCCTGTTGGTGAAAATATCTGTTCTAAAACGTTTGAGAACCCTTGCTCAGTGCCCTTGCCCAAAATAAGACTCTCTGGAGTCTTTGCTGTCAGACTATTTTAGATCGCACAGCGCTGGAGACTTGGCACTGTGGCTGTGCAGACTGCCCTCATTTTTAAATTGCCTGTTAAAGTTCTGGGTTAGTTATGCTGATCTCTCTCTCTTTTCTGTGTGTATCAGGCATGAACTTTGGTGATAAAGACATGTAAAATCCACTTGCTATATTCCATCAACACTGTTTCTTTCATGCTGTTGAAAAAAGAATAGTACTAGAGATACCTCATGCTGTGATGCTTAGTGTTGTAAGTTGTTGGTTTTCCAGCTTAGAAATGTGTGTCTGTTTTTCATACCACAGGAGGAGCCTTTCAGCTTCCACTTGCCTGAAACTCTCTTCAATATTTCCAGGTTTCTGCTTCACAGCTTAACAAAGGAGACTCCTTTGGGAATCTCAAAAGTGTATCCTTCCGATACAGCACAAAATCTAGAAGTTATCATGTGCTACATTAAAGGACCAGCTGCTGTTGGTCCAAGGCAGGGACCTCCTGCAGGGAATCTTCAGTGTCACTTGTTGGTTATCATTAATGGGAACCGACTTTCGTCCCTAAGGAATAACCAGCATCTTCAAACTATTGTGTGCTGAGCTGCACTGGTTTGTTTTTTGGAATTTTTTGTTTGTTTGTTTGTTTGTTTGTTTGTTTGTTTGTTTTGGGCTTTTTGTTATCATTTTGGGGAGCTGTGCAAATCAACTAACATGTAACTCTGTTAGGCCACCTTGAACAGCTGCCCAGTCTGGTGTGTCACCTGTGTCAGAGGAGCGAGTTCTAGGACAGCAGTCACTGCAAAAAGATGGTGGCTCTGAATCTTGACAGTGTTGTTGCAAAGAGACTGAACTGAGACAGGGGCGGGGAGACCCAGGAGCTTTTGCTTCCCGTGAGGCTGCTGTAGCCATGTGGTCTGTGAGGCCAACATCTGCATGGCTTTGTTAGTGCCTGTTGAATGTTTGGGGAGTGCTTCATGGTTGGGCTGTGTGAGCCTGTGAAATGCACCTTTCCGTAAGAGAGAGCAGGAGGTCACTGGATGCCATGGGGAGGGAGGCCTCATCTTCTTGGTTTCACTTCGTTTCTGGCTTTGGATGGGATGTTAGCTTTCCTTTTCATAACTCCCTCATTTGTAAATGGAGAATCTTCCATAAAGTCTTTGACAACAGGACTTGTGGTTAGTAGGTGGGAACAGCAGTTTCTGTTTCACTCTGCTGAAAGGGAAGCACAACACTTAGTTGCTGACATAGGGCACACTATTTCCAGTCACATCAGGTGTGTTTACTCAGTGTCAGGGGGTTACTTATGCTGTAAAAAATTTTTGGGTTTTTTGTGGCTGGGGAAAAACGCATGCACCCCAAAATTACCGAAATATTGTAAATGGAGTCAGAATATTTAACTATAGCAGTGTTTATGTAGGGTCATTCCTTACCTTGCTAATAATTGCCCACAGATGTTTTGATAGTCCTTTCACACGTGTTTGCAAATGATATTCTGTAAATAGAATTCTTTGGTTAAAGTCTGTTTTAAGTCCCAGTGTTGGATATGCTTCATTGCACTACTTCTATGATTAGACAGAGTATTGCATTTTATCCTAAATGCTGTATGTATTTTTATTCCTTAATTAAATTATAGCAATACATTATTGGCCCTGGCAAAGCAGAGTAAAGCTCTTGGTGCATATAAATTGGCTCGTCATGCCTATGACAAGCTGCAGGGACTGCAGATCCCAGAGAGGTTCCAGAAATCAGTTGAGCTGGGCAGCCTGACAATCCGATCCAAGCCATTCCATGACAGTGAAGTAAGTTGTAATGTGTTTCATGGTAATCATTAATATGTGGCCTAATCCAAGAATATGAGTTCCTGTGTGCACAAAACAATCTGAAATATATTATGCATGGCTCTGTGATATAATTATATTTATGCTGGAAGCACAGTTGTTTTATTGTTATTCTTCAAGTCAGACTTCCTTCTGCTCCTGAGAGCAAATTAAAATCAGCCCTCTCTTTGTGGGCAGCTTCCATCCTCCCTCTCCTCTTGCAGTCACCTTCCTCTCTGCCTGTTAATTCCTTCAAGCCCTTTTCTTCCCAGTTCACATACTATTGCTCCACAGTCTTTGTCTCTCTCCAGCTGGAGGTCACTTTCCTTTGTCCCACTCCTAACACTCCTTCCCTCCTCCCTTCATCCCTTCAGTGACCTTCCTTCCATAAATCTTATTTTAACACCTTTTCTTCTTTCACAGAAGTCTAGCTTTCTGCAGTGTACTATAAAGGCATGTCTCAGGGAGTACTCACTAAAAATATATTGCATTGTACCAGTGAACATGCACCTGGCCTCCTAAAATAATAGAAACACTCTCTTTAAGAACTGCTTAAAATAACTCTGCTCTTGCAAAGAGATTAATTATTTGGAGAACCTAAATTTGACCACATCTTAGAGCAAAAAACTTTGCTTCAGTAACCTTCTTTTCAGCAGCTTTTGTCCCTGTGTATTTGAGGCAGAATTCTGCTTGTTACTGCAAAGGCTAGGTGAAAATTTAATTGTTATTATGGTGAAGACAGCTATTTTTAATGTGAAAACTTGCTGGTTTGTTAAAAAGGGAAAGTATTTTCAGATGTTGAAGGATCTGATTTCAGAGCAGTGCTTCTCCAGACGGGTGCTGGTGTTGTATCAGTGTTGTCAGCCGAAGGGGCCCATATTTAATTGAAAACAAAGATTTGAGGATGTGCTGGTTCTGTGGTTACTGTGCTCTTCATGTGTCTTTTCAGGAGCTGGTGCCCCTGTGTTACAGGTGCTCCACCAACAACCCTTTGCTGAACAACCTGGGGAACGTCTGCATTAACTGCAGACAGCCTTTTGTCTTCTCGGCCTCCTCCTACGGTGCGTTGGGGTGTTGGGTTTGCTCATGCTTTGCAAGCAGGTAAATGTTAACAGAGTAGGTTGGTGCTTCATTTCTTCTCTCTGCAATGTTATTTGGCCAAACAAATGTTCCCTAACTGTTGTTAAATTTGACTAAGTGGCAGCCTCCTGTCCCGGGGGCTGTTGGATCTCACTGCAGGGCAGCAGCAGCAGTACAGCGTTGCTTTATTGCCAGACACTGAAATGCATCTAGTGCTCTCTGAAGGCGAACACAATCCTTCCAGAAGTTCAGGGGACTTGTTTTGCTGTAATTTTATTTTATTTACCTTGTTTCATGAGAGAAGGTGGCCATAAGACCACTGTCATGGATGCCACAGCTGTTGCTGAAGGAGCACAGTATCTGCTATGGGGCTTTTCCTGAGTTCCTGCCTCTCCCACCTTTTAGAGGTGCTGCATCTGGTGGAGTTCTATTTGGAAGATGGCATCTCAGATGAAGAAGCTGTAGCTCTCATTGATCTTGAAGCTCCAAGAGTGAGTAAAAGAGAGAATAAATGGCAAGAGATGAAGAGTGACTGTATCCTTTTGAATAGAATTGGTTTCCAGTCCTTTTCTTAGGGAAAAATTAAACAATTTTTAGTTTCATTTTTTCCCCTTCGGTCTAAACCTTTCTTTTTTGTCATATGACTGATGTAAGTACAATTGCATCTTGTTTCCTTGTTACGTTAGTATGACAACCGAAGTGTGGTTTACCTAAACCTAATATTGTCAAGAAGCTTTTCCATCAGGATAGTTTATTTCTAATCCTGTGCATTGTTTATTTTTAACCATGGAATGCCATGCTTTACCTATTCTGTGTGAACTACTTTCTGAAAAGTATTGGGGGGAATCTGGAGTCTGTTGCTTTCAATAACAGCTTCCTTTAGAGGCTGCCTTCTCTCAGCCAAGGGAAGCAGCACTTCACAACTGTTCCTGTTGGGATCTGGTTTGGAATGCTTTGGCATCCAGAACTCCCAGTTGCTATGAGGGTTATAGAATATGAGATGTAGAGTAAAGCACAAGAACAAACAAACTCTGACTAAGGCTGCCCAAAAATGTATTTTCAATAGGTTGCTTCCTTCTCTGCCATCTGTGGAAGGGTTAAGAGCTGATGCCATGCCTGGCTATGGTCAGTCTTGCTGTTCAACTGCAGCTGCAGTGATAAACTTTCCCAGTCACTGGAAATCCCAGCAAGGCCTTCTTGGTACTTTTTGTAATGACCTGGGCACTGTCACAGTTTGAGATTCTCTGAAGCAGCAAGGGTATTGGTCCTGCGGGGGTGTTCTGGTAATCAGAGCCAAATTTACAGGAATTCTTGTCCTTAAGAATGCATCCAGATGCTCAGAGTTTGAGGCTTGATGAAAGTACAGATATTATTGAGGATGATGATCCCTTTACAGCAAAACTGAGCTTTGAGGTAAGAACTGTACCTGTATCTACCAACAGAAATTAGTAGAAAATTTTACTTTATAAAGCCTTTCTTTTGGTGTGAGTGTGGTACAAAGAGGAGAGCTGCAGAGCAGGGGACTGGGAGAGGGATGGCACTTGAGAGGGAAGTGGACTAACCAGTTAACTCCTCTCTAAAAAAAAACAAATGAAACCACTCAAAAGCAAACAAACAAACCAGCAAAACCCCCACAAAGCCACCCCAAACAAACAAACAAACACAAACCTTACAAAACAACAAAGACTTAAACTAAATGTTCCTGGAATTTTTTTTTTTCACTGTGCCCTGGTACAGCAGCAGCGCATCTATAGAGCAGGCCTTACTGTGAGGGTTTCATAGGGACTGTGAGTATGGGTGTTATTTACAAGGAATTGTGTTAAAGTGATAAGGGAAGCTCACTAGAAACAGATGTGGCTGGATGCTGCTGTTGCTGAAGGTTTTGATAAAACTGACAGGGAATTTGGTGGAACAAGGCTTGGGCCAGTTCTACATTAGCTTCTTCTATTGAATTTTACTTTGCTTCTTAAAGCAACATATGAATCCTCAAAGGGCGCTGCAGTTGGTAACAATTCTTTGCAAACCTGCTCTCGTGCAGCAAGGAGGCTCAGAGTTCATGCCAGTGGTGGTGAACCGTGCTGTGCTCCGCTCGATGAGCCGCAGGGACGTCCTGATCAAGCGCTGGCCGAGGCCGCTGCGGTGGCAGTATTACCGCTCCCTGCTGCCCGACGCCTCCATCACCATGTGTCCATCATGCTTTCAGGTAGGGTTTTCATGGAGAGATTTAAAAAATAAACAAAAAGCCCTATCCAGAACGCGATGCTAATCCAGAAACAATGTGAATCATTGAAACCGTATACTCTAAAATGTACTCGGCAAATTCATGAATGAGGTAGAGAGAGAGCAGTGAAATCCCAACTCCGAGCTGTGTGATGAACAGAGGAACAACTGCTTTTGAAGAGTTGGCAGTAGCTGAGTTTGAAAAGTTGCCCTGACAGCAGTTCAGAGCCTCTCGAGCAAACCTTGGCTGACCAACAGAAGCTGATTGGTGTTTCCTTCCTTCTGCTCTGTCTCTCTCACTTGCAGCCTGGTCCAGCAAGGAAAATCAGTTAGTGACTGTTACCTTGTGGTTCAGTCCCATTCCTGCCTTGCTCAGAAATGACTTTTTGAAATGCTGCAGTTCAGTCATACTTGCTTAGCCTACTGCCTCATTGTCCATTCTTTTGCAAAAGTTTGTACCTCCTCAGCAGCACTGGCAGAGGTCTGTGAAGTGCTTGCTTCTCTGTTCCCCGCTGTAGCAGCTCAGGTGACTGAAACCAAGAGGACCAATTCTCTGTGATGGTGGTTCCAGAAATCTGTGCTATTGAGCAGCTATTGAGCTCAATTGGCATTTTCTTTGAGCAGGGTACAGGCTAACTTGTCTTAAATCTGTTCTTAACAGATGTTTCACACAGAAGACTATGAGCTCCTCATACTCCAGCATAATTGTTGTCCGTTCTGTCGGCGGAGAATAGATGAGTCAAACCAATGAAGAAAACCAGTCTTTTACCTCAACAACAGACTCCCCTGTTGGCTTGGCAAAACAGTTCTTATATCTGTAGAGCTTTCCTAACAACTTAATGATGTAATTTTGTTCCATTTTTTATGTAAGAGTAGAAGCAAGTTGAAGAAATGTAACTATTTTTTAAAATTAAAATGTCTGTTTTTTTGTGAATGTGCTCTGCATTTTCCAGGCAAGCAGCTGAAGTGCCACAGAATTTTACAGAAATGTTTCTAGAGTCAAGTTCAGCCTTTAAGTAATTATTTTTATTCCAGATTGTGCTATGACTTGATTTGCTCCTCAACACACACCAGTTATTGACAGATCTTCAAATAAATGGGACTATTTTTCACTACTTATTGTCTCAGAATTTGCTATTATGCTGATGCTTCTGATCTTGAATTTCTTTTTCCTTTCTATTCCATTTAGGCAAGAACAGCATTTAGAGTTTAGAGCCCCTTAAATATAATCTGAAGAGTTCTGCTACTCATGGCACTGGGGACATCTCACAGCCAGCCTGGGGCAGGCGATGGCTGCTTCCGTGTGGAATCCACCTGGTTACAGTGCAGGATGTCAGGCTGTGCGTACCTGAGCGTGCCTGCGCCCTGTGGTGCTGCCGTGGAGTGGGGCTGAGCAGGGTGTCCCCAGCACCATGTCAGTTGTGAGCCGAGGGCAAGCTGTGTCTGCAGGTGGGAGGAGATGGACCTGCTGCAGCCTCCTGTGGAGGCACGAGAGAGGAGAGGGCGTCAGTCCCAGGCAGCACCTGAGCCCCACACTGGCTCGCTTTTCCTACGGGACTGGGCAGGAAGCAGGAGAGCAAAAGCCAAGCAACTCCTGTGTTGAGATGAGGACAGTTTAATAGCTGAAGCGGAGCTCTGCGTGCAAGCAAAGCAAAGCAAGAAAGAATTTATTCCTTGCTTCCTGGAGAGCAGGGCTCAGCATGAGTAACCGTCACTTGGGAAGGCACACACCACAAGTACGACATCCTCCCTTCTTCCTCCTTTTCTTTAGCGTTTATTTTGGAGCACAGCATCATCTGGAGTGGCACACCCCTTTGGCCAGCTGTCCCAGCTCTGTCCTTCTCTGCTCCCTGCCTGCTCTGGCCTATTGCTGAGGGGGACAGAGCAGGGAGAACGGAGACCCCAGTGCTCAGCCCCAGCTACAGCACCGGTGTATTCCCAGTGCTGGTTTAAACACCGACACAGAACACCCCTGCACTGCTGTGAGGGAAGTGAACTCTGTGCCAGCAACAGCAACGTAGCCCCGGGCAGGGGAATCTCACAAGGATGGTCACAGAGTCATTCCCTGGCAGTGGCAAAATTCATGTACGTAATCTGCTCGGCTGGAGCTGGGATGCAATATGTGTTGCCTTTAATCCAGTATAAACTGTGCCCGTGTTGCCATGAGTTCTGTTGTGATGGCAGCCTGTCGGTTCCAGCCTGCCTCTACCCTGAGTGGGAAAGGTCACGAGCAGCTCGCTGAGGTGGTTGGTGCTGGCAGAGCAGCTCCTACAGGAGCAATATTTTGCACGTGAAACAGAGTATCTGTCTGCTTTTCCTCTGGAAAAGGAGACCCTGCAATTGCACTGCTGGGTTTCCGAGTCCCTCAGTGGTTCCTGACCAAGTTTGCATGATTTACCACTTTAAAAACATTCTGTTCTAATTACAGCTCGCCTGCTTTCTGACTCAGCTGTCACTGTTTGCAGTGAAGACTCCGCTATTGACATGGATAAACAATGCTGTTTGAGATGGGAGCCAGGGTGGAATTCAGCTCCTTCTGGAACTGAGCTGGCTGTGCAGAGCCAGTGGGACTGCAAAATTGTAAAAGTCTAGAGAAAGGGTTTGCTGTGACACAGAGACAAAATGGACAAAGCAAGGAAGCTTCTTTTCTTGCTTTCTTTTTCGTTTCTTCTTTTTTTTTTTTAAGAACTCTGTGAGTACAATCTAGCTTTTTTTTAAAGCTAGAAAAGCTTTAATGTTTCCGTGTTTTGGGCTTTTCTGGGCAGAAACACTCCGCATGTCTCATACGTGATGAAGGTGTTCTTGTCCAGGCTGCTCTATGCCGTGGAGCCTGCCAGCTGCCTTCATGCTGAGGAGTCCCTGAAGGTACAAGGGGTCCCACCACGGCATTTCGGTTGGAAGCCGTTGTGAGCAATTTGTCCTGTTCCTCTATCTCAGTGCTCTCTGCCTGTCCCACTGCTGTGTCCAGTGGTGACGTACGCCAGCCCTAAGCTCTGTCCAGCAGCTGCTACGTCAGCAGTGGCTTATTGCATCAGCTTAAAGTGTTTTAGGAAATAAACCTTTAATCCCTGTGTGCCCAGGTACAAGTGTAAACAGCTGCATTTGCAGTTAGAAGGTGGCACTGCTCTGGCCTTGGCAACAGTGTGAGAAATTAATGGAGAGGGTTAACAGAGTGGGTGTGAGGGTGTGGTGTTTTCGTGTTAAGGTGAAGGAAGATCTTTGGGACTGTCCAGAGATGGTGCCTGCACTGGGCTGCCAGCGAGGTCTGCCCCAGTCTGTGGTGCCAGCACTTCAGCTCCTTCCGCCTTCCCCACTTAGAGGGCAGC
Source organism: Acanthiza pusilla (assembly GCA_036630365.1). Classification (NCBI taxonomy): domain Eukaryota; kingdom Metazoa; phylum Chordata; class Aves; order Passeriformes; family Acanthizidae; genus Acanthiza; species Acanthiza pusilla. The sequence continues at coordinate 426,329 of JAXCHO010000001.1, read as the reverse complement.
TTTCCCAGCTTGGTCTCTGCTCTAAGGAGAGTACAGCACTTTGTGCTCCTTTCCATTTAACTTATTGTTAAACTAACCTACAGGGAACATTGGTGAAAATGAGGCCAGGACTGGAGGAAGTTTATTAAGGCCAAGAGGACATGAACTTCTGCCCCCCTTGCATCCCTGAGTTCCAGGAGCTCAGCTACATCCTCCTGTGCTGGATGAGAACCTCATGTTTACCTGCTCCTGGCTGTGAGGAGCGCTCAGCTCAGCCCCCAGTGCCGCCAAAACAGCAAGGGGAGGTGGGTGCTCAGCTCCCAGTCTGTCACCTACAAAGGAACAGAGCAAACAGTCTCCGTGTGCTCACCTCCTATACGTTTTGTCCCACTGCCTCTGAAAAATTAAGAAATGTGTAACTCAGCTGCTGGTTGGCACAAGGAATGTTTCAAGCACAACTGAGTGCACAGAGTGGTGAGTCAGAGAGATACAGAGGGCATGGAAGACTCTAACAATAGCCTTCACTGTAGAGTTTGATGATTATGCAGGTTTGAGGAGACAGGTTGTCTGTCAACCAGCATATGAAGCTGTGTTGGCTACAGTTCTGAACCTCTCATCAGTGTCCTGGTCCAGCAGCCTTCTCAGCACTAGTGCAGAGAGATTCCAGCCCAGGACAGATGGACTAGGTTATTTATTAGGTGTCACCAATGTGGTTGGCATGACCTGAATCACAAAGAAAGCCACGCACAGAGGAGATGGCACAACTGGTAACCTGCCAGTGGGGCCAGTGTTTCACCGTGGTGGTCAAACCTCCACAGCCAGACCCTGAGTAGAGAGGTGGCTGCACCATGTGGAAGAAGGTTTGGTCATGCTGCCTTCTGCAGCCTTCCACAGCGACTGGCAGTTCTGTGGGGATGGCTCTCCAGTGGGGACTGGCTGCTGTCATAGATCCACATTCCCCTTGTAAGGATGGGGCTGGGACACTCCTCTGTCACGGAGGGGCCATACCACACCCACCCTGCCCAGCCCAGCCATCATTTGCAGCCTCCAAACCCACCGTCCTGGGGTTTGAACCACACGCGTCCCTCCTGTTAGTGGGGAATGGAAAGGAAGAGCGAGGCAGTGCAAGTGGAGCTGCTGCCTGGATTGAGCCTCTCCAAATAAACGGTGTGGTGCAGAGCTACCTCTGCATACATGTGACCGTGAGCCATGGTCTCCAACAGTGACAGCTCTGGCCAGAAACAGGTGTCACCTTAACACCTTCCCAGGAAAGCCAATTACCCTGGGATGATTATGATTAATAATTCTCTAAGCCTGAATTGTGCTGACACCAGTGCCTGGAGCTTACTGTGGGGCACTTTATAAGAGGTGCCCTGCAGAGGAGAGCATAGCTGGTTCTCCTCGGGGTGACAGTGAAGGTTGAGAAGTGGCAGGAGCTCCATTTCAGAGGTGATTTCCCCATTGCACAATAGAACTCTCAGAGTAAGAGCAAAAAACACCTCACAAACTGCAACCATGAACGGGACGGAAGGCCAAGACTTCTACGTGCCCATGTCCAACAAGACAGGGGTGGTGCGGAGCCCCTTTGAGTACCCCCAGTATTACCTGGCTGAGCCCTGGAAGTTCTCGGCGCTGGCTGCCTACATGTTCATGTTGATCCTGCTTGGCTTCCCCATCAACTTTCTCACGCTGTATGTCACCATCCAGCACAAGAAGCTCCGGACACCTCTAAACTACATCCTCCTGAACCTGGCGTTCGCCAACCTCTTCATGGTATTTGGAGGCTTCACGACCACCATGTACACCTCCATGAACGGGTACTTCGTCTTTGGAGTAACAGGGTGCTACATAGAAGGCTTCTTTGCCACACTGGGCGGTAAGTTTTCCAAAAATTCGAAAGTCTTCTCTCAGGAATATCCCCAGATTTTAGGAGTGGGAGGGAAAACACACATGTGGAAAAACCTGGTACCTGGAACGTCCTTGATCTGCTGCTGATGTGGACTGAGGCCATTGCCATGTTTCCAGGTAGGAGGTGAAGAAAGTGACAAGTGATACTTCTTTTAAACTTTATTTTGGGAGCCACCTTAGTATCCTGAGAATCACAGTGCAGCAATGAAAAGCAGCCAATACCAGTTTTTGCAGTTGTTGGATTTGCGTGTCTCCTTGGCTCACTTTCTGACTCGAGAGATGACAATTTTGTTCCTCCCATTTTGCAGGGCAGAATCTGCCATTGGCTCTGTGTGGTGCATGGTGGTACAGGTGAGCAGAGCTGGCTCTCCTCCCCATGCCAGCCTGGCATGGAACCAAACAGATGTGAAACAGAAATTGTGTGTCTAAAAATGCCCTCCTCCATTCAGCTCAGCCTTCACCCACAGCTACTGTTTTACTGGTTTGGTCCTTGTGGCACAAGTTTCCTGGAAAGCTGTGAGTAGCGAGGGGAAATCCTGGGATGATGGGCACTTGCTGCATCTCAGTGTGACCCCAGGCTTGCAGGTACAGGTGCTGCCTGGGATGAATGGTGGGATCTGCCATGGATCTCAAGACAGCAGCAAAGTGGTTCCTGTGGGTCAGCAGTGCAGTGAGAAGGGGTCTTCTCATACTGTCCTACTGCAGCTGCACTTGACCTTTCTTCACGTATTTTTCCAAATCCTTGGTGAAGATTGAGCTGCTGCCAGGGGTCTGAGAAGGTCTCATGCTGCCGTCAGGGAGTTTTTCTTGTTGCTTAAAGTCCCTGTGTCCCTTTCCGTCCTTCTCCCCGGTGCAGGTGAAATTGCTCTCTGGTCACTGGTGGTTCTGGCTATCGAGAGATATGTGGTGGTCTGCAAGCCCATGAGCAACTTCCGCTTTGGGGAGAACCATGCCATCATGGGTGTTGCCTTCACCTGGATCATGGCCTTGGCGTGCGCAGCTCCCCCGCTTTTCGGCTGGTCCAGGTAGGGGGGCCATTGGGCCCAACATCGAGGGGGTGGGAGCCTGGCTGGTGGCTCAGCTGTGGCCTCCAGCCGGTGTCCTCTGCCGGGTGCTGACCTGCTGGGCTCACCTTGCAGGTACATCCCCGAGGGCATGCAATGCTCCTGCGGGATTGACTATTACACTCTGAAGCCAGAGGTCAACAACGAATCTTTTGTCATCTACATGTTTGTGGTTCACTTCATGATCCCGCTGTCCATCATTTTCTTCTGCTATGGGAACCTGGTTTGCACTGTGAAGGAGGTGGGTACCTGCCAGGTGTGGTGGCTGTAGGGCTACCCCCATCCCCAGTGCTGGGCAGGGGCCCACACCAGGCTCCAGAATGGTGACAGGGAGGGCCCTCCAGAAGCCAGCCTGGCCATCCATGAAGAGGGAAATAGCAGACTCCAGATGTGCAGCTTGACTACCGTGAGCCCTGACCCCACGTCCCTACCAGTGCAGCACCCACTGGTTCCATCACATTTCCTTTCCCTTCTGCCCACAGGCTGCCGCCCAGCAGCAGGAGTCTGCCACCACCCAGAAGGCAGAGAAAGAAGTGACTCGCATGGTCATCATCATGGTCGTTGCCTTCCTCATCTGCTGGCTCCCCTACGCCAGCGTCGCGTTCTACATCTTTACCAACCAGGGGTCAGACTTCGGGCCCATCTTCATGACCATCCCAGCGTTCTTTGCCAAGAGCTCCTCCATCTACAACCCCGTGATCTACATCGTAATGAACAAACAGGTAACTGGCAGGGTGCCAGGGAACTCCTCTTTATAACAGCTGGCAGAGTTACAGCACCTCAAGGTGCCAGTGGTCTGCATCAGGGGTTGTTTCCGGGAGATCTAGTCCTGGCACATGGGAAGCTGACTGTGCAGCTCATCCTTGGTGTTGTATAAATCTTACAAATGCAAGGCCAGCCCACCTGTAGGAGCCAGGACTGCAGCAGGCAGGGCCGGCAGCAGATGGGTGGGCAGCAGAGAGGTGGGGCAAGAGACTCCATTGGCATAGTGCCTCCTGGGGGCTTCCGAGCAGCTCTGCTGGGCTTAAAGACAGCTCTGCAGCCAGAGCTGCATGGTGTCTGCCTGCCTCACCGGGGCTTCCCTCTCTCCCAGTTCCGTAACTGCATGATCACAACCCTCTGCTGCGGCAAGAACCCACTGGGTGACGAGGACACGTCTGCCGGCAGGACAGAGACCTCCTCTGTCTCCACCAGCCAGGTGTCTCCTGCATAGGCCCCACCGGAGCAGCCAGGCCCTGGGTGCCGCCCTGGGAGCATGAACTTAGCCCCACGGCCACCACCAGCCCTCGCTCTGCCATGGCCAAGGTCCTGTGGGGCAGGCTCCTTGCTCCTGGCACTAGGAACCCTGGGAACAAGGCTGACAATATGTACACATTTTGTAATTAAAATGCAAAGGCTTAGCTCCTCTGGCATAAATCCATGCATTTCTGTTGACTCGCTGAGAGCTCATGCCCCTTCTCTGAGTGCAGACTCTGGGTCGGAGAGCTCTGCCATGGCCCAGGCCTTGCCTCCCTCAACCCACCCTGACACCCCAGCCAGGGCATGTTCTGCATCTGCGGCTGCTGGGGCCGGAGCTGGGGCCACTTCTGGCTCTGCTGCCAGAGATGGATCCCAGCCAGCGCTGGGACCCCAGCCAGGGGCTCAGCCCCATCCTGCTCTGGCTGCCCAGGGCAGGTTTGGCTGCTGCAAAGTGCCCCAGCTCTGCCACATGCTCCCAGCTCCAGCCCTGTCCCTGTCCCTGTCTCTGTCCCTGTCCCTGTCCCTGTCCCTGTCCCTGTCCCATCTGCCAGAAGGGCTGGGAGGCACTCCGGGGTGGTATCTCCAGGGGGATGGGACAGATAGCGGTGCACAGGTCCTGCCTGGCAGGCAGGTGGCACAGAGGGCCCTGCCAGCACTGCACAGCCGCGTGTGGCCGCAGCGCTCAGGGACAGCTCGGTGCTCAGTCCCCCAGCACTGGCGCGGCGCCACACGGACAGGGTTTGCGCACTCAGCAGCAGCCCTGCTCCATGTCCCCCAGCACCCCTTCCCCACAGTCCCACCTCTCTTCTTAGGCAACTTTGGAGCCCCAGGGCCAAGCCCCCAGCAAGCTCCCCCACGCCCCTCTCCGTTTCGGCTGTGGTCAGTTTGGCCTCGGCCCAACAGGAGGTTCTGGGCAGCTCCTGTGACGCTGAGGCTTGCCCGGGGCAGGGCTGAGCTCCCCCCACGCCGTAGCAGGCAGGACCCAGCAGCATATGGCTCAGCGATGCCAGCATATGCTCAAAGCACTACAAGATGGCATATTGCAATTGTAGCAGTGTTCTTCATTTTTATTTTTAGTTCAGTTATACAAATAAGATGTTTTCCTCACTGTTCACTGTTATCAACATTTGAAACTATTTTTGTACATTATTATCCTCTCTGATTTCTAATCCTATGCAGCTTTGCAAGGACTAATAGGGAACGTATAGAGCCCATGCAAGTTAAACCCTTAATAAAGAGCAATTTGCAAGTACAATTCTCTCATTATTTTTTTTTTTATTGATACTTCTGCATATTCAGTGAAATCTAAAGATTAGAGTTTTATGAATAATTCAGTGTTTAGGCTGATGTCTGATTCATGTACTCCAAATCTGGGAGGTGGTTTTGGTGGGAAGAGGAGGAAGGATTCAGTGTTTGTTTGCTGTCCGTGAGGCTGTGCTCCCCAGCAGTGTGGTGATGCCTGGCACGGTGGCTCTCTTGCCTGCAGAGGACCAGCCCTGGCACAAGGCTTGGCCCCGAGCCCATGGGCTGTCTTCCCACGCTGTGCCACCCAGCTACTGCTGGTGGTGCTAGGGGCAAGCAAGGGTTTGGGACCCCCCTGCCAGCTCAGCCAGGTGCCACAGGCATCACAGAGCTACCAGAGAGGTGAGAGTTGGATCCAGGATGAGGAGATCCACCCAAACCTTCTGTGGTGCCAGTCCCTGCAGCCCTCCAGTGTTCCCATTGTCCCCTTCCTGAAGAATTCAGAAATGGGCTGGAAATGGAGCAAGAAACAGGCTGGTGCTGGTCTGGGGGAAAAGAGAGCACACGGGGCTCCAGGCACCGGGTCTATCTCCCAGCTCCTTGCTACAGACTGGCTCCTGCTGGCACCTCAGCCAGGATCTGGCCCCTGGGCTCAAGACCTTGACGAAGGTCTCCATGGGTAGTGCTTTGCGGGTCCATTGCTGTGGTCTGCTGAGATGGCCATGAGCCAGTCCTACCATCACACAATCCTGCTGTACAGCTTCCTCACGTTTCCAACAGACAATGCACACGAAAGCCCTGTGAGTCCTGTGTGAAGAGGGCAGTCCCCACAGTGGGAACATTTGCACTGTTTCTGCACCAAAGAGCCATTGGTGATTTACTCGGGTCCCCCTCAGAGGCACAGGTGCCTGCATGGAGGGCTCATGGAGGTGACATGGCTGCCCGTGTCCAGGGCTGGGAGAGCTCTCCCCTGAACACCGTGGGATTCAGTGGGCAGGGGCAAATAGTTGTCCTGCTTGTGACACCTGGGGGCACTGGGGGAGAGTTGCTCCTCCTGCCTCATCAAGCAGCTCTTCGTTTTCCTCCTCTCACTTGTGGAACCTTCCCCCGCCCCACCATTATCAGACTGCCATACCAGTGAATCCACACCTGGTGAAGGCAGACAGCACACCCCACCAGCACACTGGCACTGGGTCTGGGTGGGCTCCATGCTCCAGGCTGGCTCCCTGTGCACCCCACAGCAAGTGTTGTCAGCAAGCTGCAACCCCAGCACCCCAACACCCACCCAGCAGCAGGCAGACACCTTTTGTCTGCCTGTTCGGGGTAATCACCCTGCAAACCCCATCTTTTATCTTCAATCCCTCTGCCTAGGTGTGCCCCTTCTCACTACAGCCCCTCACAAAGATTTGGCAAAGGACCCTCAACTTCCCAGCCCCCAGCTCCCACCAGGGCTTTGATCAGAGCAATTAGCAGCTGCCAACCAACACCTGCAGACAGGCTGCCCATCAGATAAATTGGATGGAGGTGGGGTGAGCTGGGCATGGGAGCAGGGCTGGTGGTGCTGTGGGTAGAGCTGCCTGTGCCTGACTGGGACTGTGGGCTGGTGTGTGCTGCCATGGAGCCTCAGCTGGGTAAGGGGTCTGCGAGCGCAGTGGGGTCCCTCAGAGCTGGGGTTTGGCTCAGGCTGTGGTTGGGCTATGGTGGCTGTGGTCCCTGCAGGGCTGCAGGGATGAGCAGGGTTGTGGCTGCTTGGCTTCTGGGGGCACTGCAGCCCCTGGGGGTGTGAATGTGTCCGGACTGGACTCCAGTCCCAAATGTGCCTCTTTCAGCAGCCAAAGCTGCTGGCATAGGCCAGCGCTACCGGACCCAGCACCCTCCAACCCTGCAGATGGTCAAAGAGGCGCTGCGGGCCCACGACGAGAAGAAGGGTGCCTCCGTGGTAGCCATCAAGCGTTTCATCCTGGCCAAGTACCCCACCGTGGACCCCATCCGCCTCAAGTACCTGCTGAAGCAGGCGCTGAGCAAGGGGCTGAGCTGCGGGGACCTGGTGCGGCCCCACAACTCCTCCGCTGTGGGGGCCACTGGCACCTTCAAGGTGAGCCAGGGCTGCGGGGTCACAGGGCCGGGGCCGAGGCGCTGCCTGAGCCTGCTGACAGCTCTCTCTCACCCCAGCTAGCTCTCAAGAAGCCACGGCACAAGCAGCAGCTGGGCCAGGCAGACCCTGAGGGAGGACAGGCCCCCAAGGCAGGACAGAAAGGGACCAGCAAGGGCCCTGTGGCAGGAGCACGACAGCGAGGTGAGGGCTGCTGGCGCTGCGAGCCACCCGCTCGGCCTGGCCCGGCCTGGGCTCATCCTCTGCCCTTCCTCCACAGGCGCCAAGAAGCAGCAGCCCCCAGCCGCGAAGCAGCAGCCGAAGGTGAACGTGACTGGGGCCAGCAGTGCGGTAGGATGGCTCATGGCATGGCAATACCCTGAGGTGCTCTCTTCCCTTTCCTCCAGGTCCAGCCGCGAGCAGCTGAGAAGCCCAGGAGCGACAGAGCAAAGCACCCACAAGCTGCTGACTGGCCCCAGGCTCACGGCTCAGGGTCCTCGGGGCCCTTGAGAGTTGCTGACCTCTCCCAGGCCCCCGAGAAAGGACCTTCGGGGCCCCTGAGAGCTGCCAAGCACCGCCAGGCCCCCCAAAAAGGACGCTCAGGCCCCAGCGCAGCTCTGGCTGCTGAGAATGCAGGAGGGGGCGAAGGTGACAGTTCTGCAAGTGCTGGGGCAAAGGGGCCCCAAAAGGTCCCCAGGGCAAAGAGCAAGGGGAAGGTGTCCAGGGAGGCACAGCAGGATGCCCCCAAGGCACAGGGAGGTCAAGACCAGGCAAGGAAGCCCCGGGTGACCCCAGGAGCTGGGAAGGGGAAGGCCAAACTGAAGAAGGTAGCCCCTGGGGCACTGGACAAAGAGGCTCCATAGGGAGCTTAGCCCTGCTGCAGCTGGCCCCCAGGCTCTTGAGGTCTGGGCTGGTTTCTGTCCCTAGGACAGGTTTTAAATCTGTGTTCGCCTCATCCTAATAAAGCTTCTTGTCTCATGAAATGCCATGACTGTTGCCCTGCTTGTGGGTCCCTGTCTGTGCATTTCCATCTCTCCATGCCAAAATCCCTTAGCTGTGTCCTCAACCTGTATGGCATGGTGCTAGGTTGATGCTGTAGACAGCTGCCTTGCTGCCTGCCCTCATGGAGAGGTGCTCTGTCTGTCCCCATGAGTCCCCTGCTGTGGGCTTTGGGGGCTGTGTGTGTGCAGGCTGGCAGTGACCCCCTCTGCCAGGTGATGGGCAGAGCCCTGAGACCTGTGCGAAACAGCATGGTGACACCCCCAGGAACAGAGAAGCTCAAGCTTGGCCAGCTCTGTTGGGGAATCATGGTGCCCCCAGCCTGTGTGAGGTGTCCAGCCCTCTGTCCTCCTGCTGCCCTTGTGCTAATGCCTGGCTGAGCTGCGATTACAGGAGCACCGGGGGGCAGATCTGGGTGCATGCCATGGGCAAGTGTCTCCCAGCACTGGTGAAGCAGCCTGTGTTTCAGCTATAGTAAGAGGAAGATGAAGGTGTTTTAGGGCTCAAAACCCCAAGTTTGGGGTGTTACTGTAGCTTCCAGCATAGCTTGTGCTCTTATTCCCTCTCTGTGGCTCAGTTCCCACCTACAAACCTGTCTTGGGAACTCCTGGGGGTCAGTGTATCACGCTTTCATTTAATATCTTCAACTGCCTGAATTGCTTCTGCTCTGCCCAGACCAGAGCCCTTCTGAAGGTCATGCTGATTGTGTAAAGGGTTACAGTCCTCCTGGGTGGGAGAATATAAGTGGAAGTAAAACTCTTTCTAAAGAGGATTTTGCTAATCTGCAACTGGCCTTGCCATTGCCCTCCAAGGCTCCTGGCCTTGCTTCAGGGCTTAAGCAAGAGCTGAGCAAACTAACTTCTCTTTAAACTTCAGCCTTGACTGTGCTGATCCATTTTAATGGAGCTGGAACTCGTGTCCCCCAGGGACGGGGTGGGGAACGTGGCAGCAGTAACTCGGCAGAGTGCACTGGATTCTCAGATGGGGGTGGCCTTGCAGACCACCACTCACCTTTGTGGCAATGTCCCCAGCAGTGCCAGGCCGTGGCTGTGTCCTCCCTCTCACTAGCCACCAGGTGTGAAATGCAAAGCTCTCTTGCTTTGAGAGAGGCCAAATAACTTAATGGCTGGATTTAGCTTTGCAAAGGATCAACTTTCTAGTGGAAGAAGAAAATTCCTCTGGTGTCCGGAAAGCACAGCTTTGACTTGGGGAGGTGGAAGATTTAGCAGTGCCATGGTCACTAAGGGCCCTGGGCCACAGCTGGTGTTGGGGTGCTGGAGCCACAGACTCAATTCTGGTGGTACAGGGAGGCACTGGGGGCTGGGAGAGGCACCATCCCATGGGCTGGGCACCTGGCAGGGGTGAGGGTTCCTGGCCTCAGCTGCTTCTGTGGGCTCAGTGGTCTTCATGTGTGTTTGTCAGGTTCAGGGCTGTTGTGTCCTCATACCAATCATCCCCTCCCATGTTGCTCCCTCCTCGGAAGGAACCGCGGCAGTGGCTGTGGGAGCGGCACGTGGCCGCAGCGAGCTCGGCAGCCCCAAGGGGAATAAACCTGCTCTCCCTGGGCTGCCGACCCCACACATGGCGTGCCTTGCACGTGCAAAGCTTGTCTGGGCACGCGTCCTCATGCGTGTCCCCCCCACATGCTCGGCAGGAACTGCACTCCACAGGTTCAGCACCTTGTTTTATTACAAAGATAGGCTTTGCCAGGAGTCTGCCACTTCCACTACACAGCAGGTAAGGGCACTACACCCACAACACGTGCCAAAGTTTAAAAACATGTTACAAAGGGCTTGGAGGTTCAGGCAACACTACAAACCCTTGAGATTTACTCTGTTAAAGTTGTTTCTTTAAATGGTTGTAGCAACTACTTTTTTTTTTTTTTTTCAATTTTCCCTTGTGGGTTTTTTCTTCTTTTTTCTTTTTTTTTTTTTTTTTTTTGGCTTTGGAAAAAAAATTAAATAATAAAGCAATAGCCCCAGTGCATGGCCCAGTCACAGCACCTGGAAGCAAACTTTATTTACTCTTGGCTCACCTGTATTCTTTCCCTGTAACAGACAATATGGGGCTATAGCTCCATGTCCCTTTCCTTGCCTCCAGCCAAGCTCAACATTCTCTGCTACCTTGGTCCTTCTTGCCCTGACCTTTCCTTGTGCTGGGCCTGCCTACATCTCTGGCAGCTATTCACAGTTTCTAAAAGAAAAAAACATCAAGGAATTTTTGTGAAATCACTTTCAAAATAAAATGTAGCCCAGCTACATTCTTAGAGTTTCTATTCTGAAGCCACATCCTCAGCAAAGACATTGAAACCTCCACAGTGTAAGTACTTTTTCTGTAGTTCTCATTAAAAAAACCTCTGTTCTTCCCCTTTCCCTCCCCTCCCTCCCCACCTTTTAACATACTGGATAAAGTCTATTGTTTGTTTAAAATAGATATCTATGTACACATACACAACTCTCATGTTCTGGTTTCTGACAAATGTGGCATTACTGGAGACGATGGAATGAAGACCACCTGTCCATGGCAGTGAATCACCCAGGAGTTTTGGTGGACAAAGTCGGCTAATACCAGGCTGCATCCTAGCCAGCTGGATGACAAATGAAGGCTTCCCTTACACCCTCCTGCAGTGAGGTAGTAACTTGTTTTCTTTTGTATATGGCAGTGACAACCGTGGTGGGTCAGCCGTGCGGGCAGGAGCCTTCACCCTGCAGGAACGCTGGCTCTGAACACGTGGCGTTGGCTGCGTCCAGCCTCTACGGAGCCTGTGTGGCACTGGACAGAGCAGCCACAGCTCCCCAGGCTGTGGAAGGAGAAGGGCCACCAAGCTGGGTTGGGGTTGGTTGCCCCAGTGCGGATGCTGCAGGGTGGCACGAGGGTGTCTAGTCTCGGACAAGCTCCATTTGCCTGCCCGTGGGACCCTCTCACTGACCCCAGCCTGGGCCTGGGACACTCTGTCTCAGTCTGCAGCTCTGGGTGCTGGATATGCTCTGCTGGCCTGTGTCCGTGCTGGGCTGCCAGGGCTTGGGTCCAGTCCCTCTCCCTTTCCAGGCTGAAAAGAGGCTGGCCACGCAGCCAAGCCCCGCTCTCAGCTGCTCTCAGGTAGCAGCCAGGCGGCTGAAGCAAGCAGAATAAGCTGCTTTAGGAGACACTTCTGCAGCACTGACCTCGGGTTTGGTGACGGCCACAGCAGGAGGCAGCTGGAGAGCCAAAGCTATCTGGTGTTTGCCCTGCGTGTGGCTTGAGGCTGCTGCCAGCAGGCGCTGGCCCTGTTGGCCTGAACGGTGTCACAGGGGCTGAGGTGGGGCAGTGCCATGGACACGTGAGGAGCCAGCGTGGTGGGGTCAGGAGAGAGGGACACGGTCCTTCCCTCAGCTGCTGCACCAGTCTAGAGCATGCCTGTGACCAGCTGGCTGGGTGGTGGGATGTTCACCTACCCCTGCACCTCCAGCTCACCACGCACGAGAGACAAGAACCCGGGAAAGACAGAACAGCCCTTCTCATGCTAACACAGACTGCGTTCCCTCCAGCTCCGAAACAGCTGTCTCCATTAGGGATAAAGTGCTTTCACCATGCCTTAGCTGCTCGGGAAGCAACTGCTTTGTCTCAGCCCCAAGTTGCCTGTGTTGCCCAAGTCTCAGATGGAGGAGTGGTTACGTTTACACATACAGTACAAAAATTAAAAGGCACAAAAATACAACAGAATGCAGCAGACAGTGAACAGCTGATAAGAGTCCCTGGTGTTGGAAAAACAAGGATATGGGAGGGATGGAGTGGAAAGGAGCTCAGGCTATGATGGTCTTTTCTGTCTGTGGTCATTACTCCCTGAGGTGACCCTTCTGCTTTGTGTCTGTTGTTCCAGCCTCTGCAGCCCCATCCCTTGTCCTGAGGAACCGCACACAGGGACGCACGGGGTGCTGACTGCTTGGGTGCTGACCAAGGGGAAAGCGATGAACTGAGCTTGCCACAAGTGTCATGCCTCCATTTCTGGCTGGAAACAGCAAATAAATTATGGGTGCCACAGTGCAGACCAGAGGAGTTTCAGCTGCTCAGAAAGGTCTTGTGGCTTCTTTTGAGGTGATGGAAACTTTCAGCCATGGCCAGGCCCACCCCGTCCACAAGGCTGGTTTGAGGATGACCAAGGTATGCCTGCAGCTGAAGGCAGGTTTCCTTGTGGCACTGCGCTGCAAGAAAGGTCAGTTCCAGGGCTGCAGCCGGCCTAGGCTTCACTGCAGCACTCATAGATGTTGTCCTCCATGAGTGCAATCACTTGCTCAAATTTGTGCTGGAGCTGGGTGCGCTTTGTCGTGGGGTTTGCGTCCAGGGCAGCCACGATCTGCGGGAGACACAGGCAGGTGGAGTGCTGAGGCAGGGTGGGGTGCCCATCGGCCAGCCCAGTTCCCCCCACCAGACCTGTGGAGCCCAAATCCCAGCCAGAGCTCCGATGGGGAGAGTCCACCTTGCCCCACAGCCCCTGTGCTCACACCCCCAGCAACCCTGCTGTCCGAGAGTCCCTGGTCAGGGCTGACTGTGGAGGGCTATAGGACAAAAATGCACTGCAATAACAGAGCTGAGGGCACAGCCCAAGTGCTGCAAAACCCACTCACCTGGGAGCGGTATCTCTTGGCGTATTTGTATATCTCAGCCATGGCAACGTTGGTGTTGAACTCATTTCGGTATTTCTTTATAAAGACAGAAGAAAGGGGAGAATATTAGCAGGATGGAGCATGTGAGTTCCAACCCAGTTAGCAAGCACTGACTACAGTAAAAGCAGATTTTGCCTGACTTCAATGTTGTGTTGGTGCAGCTGGATTTTTAAGGAAGGTGCATTTGCTTGCATCAGGATGGGTCTCAGTTTTTTCAAAGCCAGCTGTAAACACCCACACTGGGCAGCACTGCTTATCCCTTATGCCCAAAGCCATTTCACAGGAGGGGGGGAGCACATCAGCTGTGCTGTGGAATATCGACAGAAAAATCCCGCTCAGTGCCCAAGGCTAAAACACCCCAGGGAGAAGGTTTGAGGAACCTGTGGTGCATCACTGGCAGGACTCCGATCTGTAGTGCGGCTGCCAGCTCCTGTGGCTGGTACCAGTGGCTGCCTGGGACTTAGGGCCAGCCCTGGCAGTCACGCCTGGGAGCCAGCTGGCTGGATGGCTGCCGGACTGCAGAGATCCTTGTCCAAACTTCCTGGCTTTTTGGCACTGAGTTTTGCTCTCAACTCCCAGTGGTGCCAGAGCTAGTTAGGCTCAAGCAAACTCATGGGTGTTTACTGCAGCTCTGGCAGTAATTGAAGATGCTTGGAATTAGGTCAGATGAAGTTTGTGTGTGGAAGTTTCAGGCAAAATATCTTTTCTTGTGTGCTCCTTCCAGCATCTAAGTAGTAGCTGATTGCAGCCTCTGTGCATTCCCTGCTGTTGCCAGGCTCCAGCAGGACAATGAGCCTGCAGACTTAACCCCATCGCTTCCAAGCACTCACCCGTGACTCCTCTGCGAGGTGGGCGTTCATCTCCTGCTCACTCAGCGGGGGCATGTCGTGGATTTGCTTGTAGTATCTTTGCACTATCTTCCGGTACTCGGGGATCTCCTTGGCGTACAGCAGTTTGTTGGTCGGCGAGTCCTAGAGCAAGGGTGAAACACCGAAATTGGGCACTGTGTTGTTCCTGGCTGAAAATATTATCCTGTTTGCCTGACCAAAGCACTGACATCCAACAGGGACCTCAGCGACAGCGGAGGGGCTCAGACACGCCAGGGATCTGTGTGTGAGTACCCTGTGCCTGTGGAGCTGCAGCACCGTCCCACTGCCCTTGGTCCTTGCATGAGCTGAACATCATCAGCTAAACGCCAGGGAAGGGGGTGAGGGTGCGTGTTTTAATTTGCAGCAAGCACAGGCTGAAGGCACACCCAGGGTGATGCTCTGCAGGTGAGGGAGCTTGCCTGTGCCAAATCGAACTCTTGTGCTCTGTGGTACTGCATGTGGAAATTGGCAACAAGGCAAGGGGCTTCTGCCTCTATCTGCTGGAGCTTCTTGAGCAGCCACACTGATTTAAACCAAAGAACAAAGCTATCTTACAAGCTGAACTTTGCCAGTTGAAATGTTACTTTTGGATTTTTCATGTAGCTTTGATTTATTTTGCATTGGCTAATCCAGCCTGCCTGGCCTAAATTGAGTGCACAAAAAGTAATTAACAGAGAACACTGAGTTCTCTTGATTAATGTCAGCTTGGACACAGCAGCCTTAACCTCCCAGCCAGACAGCTGGGTTGTACCAGTGGAGGCACAACCCTGCTGCCCTCCTTGCAAACACAGCATGAATAATTTTAACCTCAAGGCAATCCTGTCCTGCTGATATCATTACCCCAGGAATGAACTTGGGTGACTGGCGCAGTGTTGCATCCCCAAGGGGAACTGCCCTGGGCTTGGGGACACCAAATGGAGTGAGATCACCATGTCCTGCTGCCCCGTGTGCAGGAGTGCTTCCCAGAGCTCTGACAGGTGGGGAGGGGAGGGGACCTACGGAGGAGAGGGAGTGGCAGGCTCTGCCCACAGGCAGCATCCTTGGCTGTGTCAGGCAGGAATGGGATTCCGGGGTGACTTCAATCTGCTGCTGCAATCTGTAGCTTGGCTAATGCTGCAGGAGGAACAGGAAACAGGCAACAGATCCCACAGCAGTTTATTTTCAAACCCAGTGACAAGGCATTACGAGAATATGGCCAACTTACAGAGCCTGCTCATAGCAATTTTTTTCCCTTGGAATCACAAAGGAAAATGCTGCCTCTTTTCTAAGCTGTTTTTTAATTTATGTCTGATTTGTCTGTATTATTAAGCGATGGGGCACTGGTTTATTAACTGCTTGTGCACTGCTGGATGTATAGACTGAGTCTGCTCTCACATTTGCAGTATTGAGAGGAATGTGCTGAAACCAAGAGGAGAATCCAGCCTGGAAAATGCTCAGTGACACACTGTGTGTACATGCAGGCTGATTTTTATGCTGAGGATTTATTCTTCCCACACTACTCAACAATTCATTCACTTATGCTATTGTATTCCTGAAAAATGTTTCCATCTGCAGTCTGACTCCGGCTGACCCCTCTTCCCCTCATCCGCCACTTGACAAGGACAAATTGTAGGTGTTTCATAACACATGCAAAAAAAAGACCAAAACCCAAACAAACAAAAAATCAAGCACTCATTAGATCTTCCTCCAGCATTAACCTCTCCCAGCAAAGGCTTCCTGCAGCTCTGGGGTTGAGGGCACAGCGCCCACCCCCTCACCGCAGGGTGTCCCCCAAGTCACACACTGTCACCACTAGCCTCTGGGGTGGGGGGGCAGTGGGAGTGATTTACAACACTTCTTAATAAAACTTATTTATGTCAGGAAGTTTCAAATGTCAACACTGTGTTCAGCCAAGGCAGCGGGAGAAAAGAGAAATATGCGCACGGGATGTCTTAGTGCCGCCAGCCCTGCAGCACCGTGTGGGGCCCGAGGGTGGGAGCTGGGACCTGCCCACGCAGCCTTGTGCTTGCTTGGAGCAGACTCCACACCTCCAGTGGTGTGCCGAGCCCCCTGGGCACCAGCCCCACTCGGGACACGGCCAGCGTGGGATGGAGACACTGCATGGGGGAGACAACCAAGTGCGGAAGTGTTTGCCAAGAGCCTTCTGTGTACTGACGGATGGTGTCAGTGGCATGGCTGTGGACAGCCTCACACCTCTAGGAGAGCCAGGCCTGGCCTCCGACACCTGGACAGGCACAGCCTGTGTTCTCGGAGGATTGGCTCACCTCCTGGGCCTCTCTGCTAGGTGAGACTGTGCAGAAACCACCAAGAGCAATGACTGAAGCTTCACCTGCAGCTACATAATTTTCCATCCTATCACTGGGTATTTACGGTGTCCCTCAGCAGCTTTATGGGATCATTATGCTGATGGTGTCCCCTAAACCAGCCCTGACTGGGGAAGCTGGGCTCCCCTGTGGGGTCTACCCATGCCTCATACTGGTGCCCTGAGCAGAACTGGCCTCCACCTGTGCTCATTGTTCCATGTTATATCCCTGCCTGAAACAACGGCAGAAAATACTTGTCTGCTCCAGCACCAGCTCAGCTGGGTCAGGAAGCATTTCAGATGTGGTGCCGAGTCAGCAGGCACCTTCCCATGGCTGCAGGACAGCTCACGAAGCTGATGAGTAACCCTGAGCACACAGCCCAGTGGTTGCTCTTCCCCACCCTCAGAGCCCCCCAGGCTGGGGGCCCTGCCTTGTGTCCATCCTGCCTGTGACTGTGTCCCTGCTCCCTGACCGCTGTGACAGAGGAAGTGCAAATTTCAAGCTCAAACTTGAACAAAGGGGTGGGGAAGGGAGAGGAAAACGCATCCTGGAGACAGCCAAAACTCAGGTGCAAGAGCCCAAGCAATGGCTCCAGCCAGCCACAGGAGGGAGGCCAGGCTGGGGCGAGGCTGAGCTGGTGACCTCTGCCAGTCCCTGTGCACCCAGAGCGTGTCTGTGACTGCCCGAGTGGGAGCGCGGTGCCCTCGCCAAGTGTACCTTGCCCAGCTGCAGGTCGGAGAGCGAGCAGGCATCGATGAAGGCCTGGGCGATCACAGACAGACAGGCGTCGATGTGGTCTGTCTTGTCAATGTCAAAGACAAACTGGGGGTTTTTCAGGATGTTGACCCAAAACCTCAGTGGTAGGCTGCGAAGGAAGGATCCAGAAACACACACCAGATGAATTTTTGTGTTCCAGAGGGAGATGGGCAGAAATGCAGGAAAGATGATGACAGAAAGTGAGCGGTAAAGAGGAAAGCTGAGATGTGTTCTGCTATTTTATCATCCCTGGTACAGACCCCTGCTTTGATAAAGGGACACACCTTCAGCCTCAAGACTCTTATTCAGGCTGGAGGACGCGGACAGGTGACTGCACACACTGCCTTCTCTAGGCACATGTGGCCCTGCTCCTCGGCAGCTCCCAAGGCAGCTGCAGGCCCAGGGAGGCACCAGCAGCTTTGCCTGTGTGGGTCTGTTGAGTCTTGCTGCTGTTTGGAGCAATGGTGTCACCTCCTTTTCCCTCTTTGCTGACAGTAACTATCGTCTGGCTCTGATAGTGAGCCTGGCCCTGCGAAATGCATTTCATCCGTCTTTTTTTCTGCTTTTTAATAATTTTCTCCTTCAGTTATTTCTCTGCTGATTTGTCCACAACACAGCTTCAGTCTATTGATGACCCTTCCTACCCTCCACAGCAGCTGAGAGGTGAAAGCCACTGTAAGCCTTTGTTCTACAGGACAAAGAAGATAGTAAAGGGTAGGCAGATCTGCTGCCCAATGGTTTAATCTGCATGCCTGCTCTCCCAGTAAAATTTGATTTTAATTTTCACACATTGGGCTGGAAACAGTTCCTGTCTCCACAGTCTCCACAGTGCTGAACCTCTCCTTGATGCTTCCTCCAAGCTCCCTGCTCTCTCCATTTAAATCCTCTGGTTTCTGTCCTGCACAGTTTTCCCTTCACTTTGGCTCCTCCACCCCATTCCTGCTGCTCATGTCCCTCAGCACTGCCCTGTCTGGTCCCACCAGACAGTGTGTGGTGCTCACCAGCATGCCATTGTCACAGCACCCGCTCCCAGAGTCCTGTGAATACCCTGGAGACTCAGCTTGGTTACAGAGATAAGTCAGGAAAAGTGCCCCCAAGGGCTGAAGAGCCAGAAAGCAAATGGAAAGGATCCAAATATGCTGGGTTTAAAATTTCCGTGATGTTTTGAGACCTGACACCATTTTGGACTCTGCCTCAGATCTCCAGTGCTTGCAAATAACACCATTGCTGTCTCCCATCATCCTGTTTCTCCTTTCATTATTTCTGTGTGCCAGTTCTTCCTGCCCTTTGTCTACCCCTGCCTCCTCTTTCCGCTCACTGTTCCCCTGAGCTCCATATTGGCTCAGAGCTCTCCAATCCTGTGTTTGGCTTCATCTTTTGCAGCCCTCTCTGCCATACCACTGTTTTCCAAGTCCCTCTTCTACTTTTAGCAACCTAAAGATTAGTCCAGAACACCAGGGTTTTACAGCTGCTGCTCCTAAGAGATGGAAGAAGAAAAGAAAGATTTCTTTTTCCAAACCTGTTGGTCTTCCAGATGTGCAGAGTGTCAGGGTCTGTGATCCCTCTCTTCTCCGCCTGCTCCTCTAGGAAGTCAAAGAAATACTTCACAGCCACAGGTGGTTTGTCGTCTCGGATGCTGAGAATGGCTTTGAACAAGTCATCCAGGAACTTCTGCAGTGTGCCCTGCAGGACAAGGACACAGTGGACCCTGGGGAGAGCAGCAGCACCCAAGCCTAGGAGAACAGTGGAGGGCTGCACACAAGGGGAAACCCTTTGCTGCCAGTTGGATAAGTCAGAAGAAAAAGGGTATGCCAAAGCAGAGAGGGGACAGTTTGTTTGTGGATAGCCATATAATGAACTTGCATTTGGGGTTAATTTCTTTTGGCATGGAGATTTTCTTTCTTACTGCTGGGATCTCACATCTGTGCTTGCTCTGTACAGCACAGACAAAGAAGGCCAGACACTGCTGGCCATCCTTATGATCTTTGTTTCAGTGAGGCACCATGCTGGGATTAAAGATGGGCCAGATCTGACCTCAGATCGCACAGACATTTCCCTTGCTCCCACAGCTGAGCATCTCCATCTCCTGTCCCAGCAGCATCTCCTTCTGGGGAGGGGAGTTCAGGTCTCAGCTATGCATTGCAAGCCCTGAGGCAGCCAGAATCCCTTTTGTCTGCGCAGACCCCAGTCCATCCGCAGAGATCGTGTGGGGTTTTGCAGCTGCTGCTCCTCATCACACAGCAGCAAGATGAGCTGGGAAGCTGCAGGGACCCTGAGGAGCCTGAGAGCCTCACTAAACACGCTCCAGCCACCTAGGACAGGAGTCCCACTGCCTTCCGGGAGCAACCAGCCCTGCAGCACTCCTTCCCTGGACCCGGTTTCTCCTTACAGACCAGAACAGTCCCACCTGCCAAGAATGGGGGTGGCCTGGCTCCTACCTTGGTGGAGAGTAGCCGTGTCAGGTAGATCTCCGGAAGGACCTTCTTCCTATGGCTCTGTCTGTGGGACTTCTTATGTTCCACTGATTCATCAGTTGGGAGAACCTGGTCCCAGATAAAGCACATGGTCAGAGCACTCTTCTCTGGAAGTGTCATGCTACATTTTCCTTTCAGCACAGAATTTCAACTGCATATAAAATTCCATTAAAAAGCAGTTACTGCTTTATAAACACACCCTTATAGGGCTTTTAAAAAGTGATTCATAATACTGTTTTTCTGACCTTTGTTTCTCTTGTGTTCTTTATTGCCTCTCTCACCCTAGACAAAGGAAATGAACCCATCCATCTCCCTTTGTACCCTGGCCTGCTTGCCCCCTGGGGTCTCACACCCCTGTCTGGCTGCACCTTGGGCTCCCAGCAGCAATGCACATGGCTTCTGCAGAAATCAGCTTTGCCTGGATTTGGAAAAAGCACAGTATGTAAGAATACTGGCTTTTTCGAAACAAAAAATGAATATTTTATATATATATATATATATATATACTGGTCAGGTCAGTAATGCTCTATAATGACAAAGCAAGCAACTGACATCGATCTTGGCATTGTTTCACATGTGAACAGTTGGCTTCCCATCCTTTTTCCCTCCTTGCTCTGTGTGTGTGTGCTTGCTTCTACTTGAGCATGGACACTCTGGCAGAGAAAAAAAAAACCCAAACCAGGCTATAAAATATTGTTGTCCATTACATCTTTTTTCATAACAGCTTTTAGCAGCATTTAGCACTTTGCACTTCCAGCACGGTGCATCAGCAGGAACCCACGGACCTGCTCAGCACGGGAAAAAGGCAGAATGCCAGGAGCTCCCAGCAGGTGACTCAGCCAAAGTGTCACCGGATGCTACCAGGGACACTGTGCCATGCCACACTCTGACCACACCCCTAAGCTCTCTGTGGCTGCCAACAGCTCAGTCAGACATGGTAATTCTTTATCACGTCCCTCAGTTTATCTACAGATAAAGCTTATCTACAGATCACCCTTCTGCGCCTCTTTGAACCGAGCTGAAGAGAACGAACGAGCCCTGATCCAGCCTGTTCATCACACCTGACACCACAGCCCACAGACATAATTTAAATCAGCATCAGCAAGGCTGAGACTTCGTCCACTTTCAGCACATGCTCTGAACAAACAGGACCCACAGACTCCAGTGCAGGAGAGACTAGGGATGCTCTGCACTCCGTCAGTGCCATCATCATCATGACAGCAGGACAGGTCTGGGGACGCAGAGCCCCACACGTCCCAGTGCCACTGCGGAGCAGGTGTCCTGGAGTGATGGCCCTGCTCCCCAGCAGCAGTCCCTGAAGGAGCAGGAAGGGAGGGCAGCCACTGACCCCCACATGCAGCCAGGAGCAGGATACTTACCAAGTGGAAGTACTTCTCAGTGTCCAAATCCTTCACTGTGAAGAAGAGAGACACACTGGCTCAGTTGCAGGGCCCAAACTGAAATCCACCTCTGCCGGTGACCTCCGTGTCAAGAGGCATCTGAACCCCAAGAATCCCAACACCGAGCTGGCATTCTCCCCACAAGTGATCTCAGCTCTTCTCCTTGGTTTGGGGCTGTTTATTGTGTTATGGGGCAGGTGGCAAGCACCCTAGGAGGTACTTTAAGGGGGACCCGAGGTCTCCCAAGGGATGTTTTAAGAGAAACTCGAGAGGGAGGGCATGAGAGTGGGATGAGGACTGGGGCACTCCTGCACTGTGATGCCCTCCTGTGCCTTCCGTGTCCCACGCTCCCAGGATTATCCCCAGAGTCATCATCAGGGCAGCTCAGTCCCAAGCAGCTCCTTGCCACAGTGGACAAAGGACTCCTGCAGAGCCAGGCGCTGCACAGGTGGCCTGGAAACAGGGCTTGAAATTCTTTGTTTGGTGTGGATTTTTGTCTCCCTTGGTCTGGTTTGACTCTGCACAGCCTGAAACCTACAAATGCACTGGCAAGAGACTGAATATATGCAACTGGGAAGGAGAGGACTTTTTCAATCAAGGTTTCAGATTCTTCCTTTCTCTCAAACTGTCAGTGGATTGGATGCCAACCCCCAATGAGGGTGTGAGATGGAAGGTGCAAACACCTTGAGGGCTGGCAGAGTGCCCTGCACCCCACGAGGCAGAGGGAGGAGGAGACTGGATAGCACACGCTTAGAACCACTGCACTGCCAGGAACAGGGGCTGACAGCATCCCAGCATTCCCAGCCAAAGACAGCCCTCTGACAACGCAAGCATTCCTTCCCAGTCACCAGCAGCTGGGGAAGAGGAGTGAGATGTTACCTCTGCTCAGTGTGGTGTCCTTCTTGTCCGTCAAACTCATGGCCAGGGATGCCCCCTCAGGGATCTGTGGAGGAAGGGAAGGACATGTATTGATGCTAGGGGCCGTACCAGTGCCTCCCTGGTCCTGGGGAGATCCCAGGAGCTGGGGATGCCGGTGCAGTCATGTTTCTGACACAAACATCCCCTGAACCCACCCTGCCTTGCCCTGGCCCCCCCAATATGTGGAAAGGGAATTTTCAATACAAGACAGTGAGGTTCTCAAACCCATGGGAATGGGGCAAATACATGTATCTAGGATACATTTTTGGATGCCAACACCAGGTAATTTGAGAAGGAAGGAGAGTTGTGCTGTGCAGGTGCTGTTCTGCCTTTCCCCAAAGGAGAGAAGGAAGCGGCTGCAGTCTGGAGCTGTGGGGCTCGGTGCAGCCTCTCTGCTGCAGGGGCAGCGTGCCAGCAGCTCCGCAGTACGGCTGCTACCCCGATAACCATATTAATGAGCATGCAGCTCCACTTCTGTTTTCCATGCACGGCTACAGACCAGGGAGGATTATGCTTCCAGGCATACCAGGGACTATGAAAATCATTAAGTATTTCTGGTTTCATTTAATTTTAAACAGAAAAACAGTCAAGAAAACAATCCAATTTGCCATGTTTCCTCATATCTTTTGCTTTGGCTCCTCAGTGGTATCCCCAGCCCCTGCTCTCAGAGCAGGCACTGACAATCGTAGCTATGATTTCAGCAGGAGCACGGATCAAGAGCACAGTGATACTAATCAGGCTGGTGGCCTTTGGGAATAAGAGCTTTTTCCCCTCCTCCTTCTGTTGTCAGTAATAAGTTGTTTTGCATGAAGAGTGTTAATTAGTTTCTGTGTGCTGCAATATTAACAAGATGCTCGCCAGGGCAGATGTCTATTCCCTGGAAGCTCCCATGGAGCTATAGCAACCTCCCTGCTTGTTCCTGACGATCCCATTTTTGGAGGGGAACTGCAGCTCGCCCTGGAGGCCAGGCAGGCTCCCAGGAGGTGGAGTTCCCCAGAGGTGTCGGCAGCTTTACCTTGTAATGTGCTAACGTGTTGAGTTTCTTCCTGCCGTCCTCCACCACCGAAGTGTCATCAAGGTCCCGCAGGATGTAGCTGTCAGTGCTGGTGGCAAACCACTCTGAACACAGAGAGGGGAGAAGTGAGACCCCAGCCCGCAGGAGGCAGGGGCCAGGGGGTGTGGGACCGAATGGCTGTGCTGATGTCTGCCCTCCTGCCAGTGCTGCTTTGCCCACTGCTCGGACAGGCACCAGCAGCTGCTCACAACATAAAGTGCTTCATCTGGTTTTATGGACTGGCTGGTACCATGCATCTGGTCCTTACCAAGGTCAACATCTTCTACCCTCGGCCACTGGGAGTAGGGGACGTTCTTGCAGAAGGCCTCCAGAATTTTCTCCTTCACTTGACTGAGCGTGTCCGTGTCCATGGCTCTGACACTCAGGGAATCCATCCCACAGCCTTGGAAGGAGACGTTGAGGTTCTGCAAGCAGAGGCTGCGTTAGGGATGACCTGCCTGGTTCTGCTGGCTCCCAAGAATGCTTGGAGGCTGCAGTGCCTGCACAGCTCTGCTTGATGCACCCTGGGCCCTGTGCTGATGGAAATCAGGCTGAACTAATGTGGCCATCGATGGCACTGATTTACAGCCCCAGGGGCTGAGGGCTCTGTTGACTGAGCTGGGAGAACACAAGGAGCAGCACAGCAGCTCCCTCTCATGCTGTCTTGCTAATGGGGCTTGACCACCACGAGGCAGGAGAAGGTCCAGCCCCCACCACCAGCCACGTCCTCGGTTGCCTGGCTCTGACTGGTGACTAACGGGGCTGCCAAAGCTCATTGCTCAGCCTCTGCTTGATGCAAAGGGCCAAGCTCCACGGCTTAAAGAAGCTCTAAGTCTGCTGCAGGGTGGGTCTGCTGCAGTGATGGAGCCCACGGGCAGCACCAGCAGAAAGCCACTGAACAGTGGGACAGGCAGCTGTGAAGCCCTGCAGGCTGCCACAGACACCTGCTCAGAGTCCAGGGAGGCACAGCTACTGCCTCAGCTGTAGCCAAAAGCTGCAGGACAATGAGAGCAACTCTTCCTATCAGAAACCCTCTCCTCTTTTTGGGAGAAGTCTGGGTGCCTGTTCCTCTCACAAGCTACGCAGACCCAAATGCCACGAGCACGGCACCTCACCTCAGCTCTGGGGAAGCCCCAGCACACCCAGTACCCAGCCCAAGGTACTCACCCTTGGCTTTGCCTCTATGTTCTCCCTCAGCAGCCACTCTTCATTGAGGGTGTACCTGGCCTTCCCTGTAATGGCATCGATGGAACCCTTGTTAATCTGCTGTTTAATGGCACAGATCAGCAGGAAGAAGGGCTCTCCAACTGTCTCCTGGGGAAAGGAAAGCAGACCAAGTCAGCAAACCGGACCTGGTCATGATGGCTCCATCAGCAGCACGGCAGGGACCAGCTCAGTGTGCAGTGAAGGTGCCTCTGCACACCAGGGCGCAGGATTCGTCACCCCAGGTGCTGTAAATGCCTGGCGGGGGCCATTGCCTCCCAACTCCCACAGGCTGCTCAGAAGTTTTCAGACTTGTGGCAACACGACAGCACAGATGGGGAAGAGGACACAACAGCCAACAACAGCCGCAGGCCGTTTTTGGGGATGCTGTAATTGTCAGCATCAACATACCCCATCCAAGTTCTGCAGAAGCACTGGAGCTGTGGAATGCCACCGAAGGGCTGTGCCAGCCTGTGCTGTCTTGCAGACAGAGCTGGGGTGCTGCTCAGAAGGCAGGGGCATATGCATGGCTGTGCTGAGCGGGCATGTGCACATGTGATGCTTGGCAAAATACAAATGTGCATTAATTTACATGCGAATTACACAGAAACTGGGAGAATCTAGCACACTGCGCTTCAGAGATGCTTCCTGCAATCTGACAGGGCGCAGACTGTACGGCATGCTGCACTCAGCAGGACAAGAAAGAGCTGATGTGCACAAAAATCCAAGTGCAGAGATATTTGGGCACCCAGCTTTCTCATGAATGTGTCAGCTGAGCCTCTTTTTGCACTGCCTGGTTTGCCACTGAACTCCATGGGAGTAAGCTCACAGACCGGGCCTGTGGCTCTGGGAACCAGCACTCATACTTCTCATACCACAGCAGAACCCTCATCCCAGCAGAACAGAGATCAGGGTCAACAAGCTGTTCCCATGCGACAGCAAGCAAACACACCATTTAACTCCTTGCATTCATCAAACACAAGCTCACGGGAGAGAGGCAAACTGTGGCACTGCCGTAGGAAGAACCAAAAATACATAACAGGGAGCATCTATTTGTGATGTGATTCAGCTACGCAGTTTAATGTCAAATTTCTGATCCACTTCTGCCTGCTGCACTGTTGTGCAAGGGAAATATAAGCTATTTTCTTAAGGAACTCTTCAGCATTAGAGCACATCCCATTCTCCCCAATGTTCATGTTCAATTTCCTCCCAATGAGGCAAGTGCAAATCCTGCACATTTACGTATTCTGAGCATCTCCCTCCCCCACTGCACACACAGGCCTGCCATCTGAGAGCCTGCTCAAGACAACAGATACCAATGGTTTTGATATTTCTCAGCTAGGAGCTGCTAAATCCTGTTCAATCTGCTTCTTAATTAAAACTTGGTGATTCTTTTATTCTAATTGCCCTATAATTGCTAAAGCAATTAGTCTGATGTCAATTTGGATGTGCTGCATTTGGTGAGGTTGATAGGGGGACACAGCAGGGCTGTCGGTGGGCACACACCGTCTGTGCCAGAAGGGCACTCGCTTCCTTTTCAAGTGTAACTTCATGAGCACAGGGAAGTTCCCTGGCTCTGCTGCAGGGCTTTAATGATTCCTGCAATGCTCCTATCAGCAGGCAGCACAAAATGGGCTCAGAGCAGGGCTGCAGATGCTAGAATGGAGGAAGGCACAGCTTCCAGAATGCAGAGGAAGTTGTGGAGTCAGGGAAGTGGAGAAGCTGAGGATTGCAAAGAGTGGAGAATGTGCAGAAGACACAAAGAGTTCATTTTGGAGAGAGGCAGAAGCAAGATCTGACAAGGGGACACCACCGACACAGAGACCTCCTCAGGCTGCAGCACCACTGCCCCACACTGCACCGCGAGACTCCCCGGGCTGACCCTGCACAGGGCCAGCAGCCTCCAGCAATGGCCACGCTACCAACAGGAGCCCTGTTTGTCACACGTGAGCAGGGACAAACCTAAGGCTAAACTCAGGGCTGGGCTCTGGAGTCTGCCTGTCTCTGCCACGGGCAGCTCCAGCTGCAGGTAGACTGCAGTGCCTCCAAAAACATTAAAAAAGGGCAAGTCCTACTGAGATGAGAACCCTTATGGCTTGAAACGAGCACGGGCTACAGGCTGGGCCAGCTCTGCACCACCCTCCTGCACACACAGAGCTGCCCTGGAGCGCGGAGCACTGCGGGGTCACTGCAGACACCGCAGGGCGAACGGGCACGAGCCACCCCGGCCAGGCCACAGGGGACACAGCGACAGCACTCTGCTGGCGAGAGGCTGTTTCTGTTTGACTTTTTGCTTTTCAGGCTCAGGAACTGTGGAATGTTATGGCAATTTGCAAAAGTGCTAATCAGACAGAGAATTTCAAAGCAGGGAAAGAAGGGCTGGCAGGCAGGGACTAGAGATAAAATGGCAAACTTGTGAAACCTCCAGCATTGTTCAGAAAACTCATCTGGAAAGGAATCAAAACTGTCTTTGGACTTGGCTAGTTAGGAGAAAGGAAGTTTAACCAGAAGAGATCAGTGCTGATTCAGGAGAAAAAAAAAAAAAAAAAAGCGTAAAAAAACACAGTCTGGGGCCTTTTTTTCCTCCTATTGTGAACGTATTTTAATGAGACTTCATTTTCATTTCTGACTGAACAGTTATGGGCTCTTAAAGCTACCCAGGGCACCAAAATAACTGCAGTAATGGAAAGCACAGTTCAGGCTGGCAGGACTTGAACTGTTCCACGCACGAGGAGCGTGGGAGGGCTTCATTTTTATATGCTTGGGAAAATAAAAAGGTTTAGAGCACAGACTGAATTCACATGTTGCTGCCCTATTAACACAACTCTGACAAGTTATTATAGATGTCCTCCCAGGAACATGCTACAGCCATTTCAAAAATGTTTTGGTAAGGCTAGGGTGGGAAAAGCACAGAAAACAGCTGCTTATCCCAAGTGCCTGCTAATTTTGGGACAATTATCTATTTGCATTCTGTGAAGAACCAAGCCTCTATCCCACATGCAAAACTTGGGTAAGCTTGGACCCAGACATAAAAGCTGAATTCCAGAACCCTACTTTTCCTTTAACTCCCGGCCCTGTCAGGAGCCAGGCACAATGGCACCATGGCAGCTCATGGGGAAGCTTTCTTTTTAAGCTTTTCCACCAAAACTGTAGCACAAAGTAGAGATATGGACAACTTCATCTACGTTTCTCACTCAGATCTGCAGAAACAGAGCTCCGCGTCGATTGTGCAAATGCTGCTATGTCCCTGAGGCGCTGTCCCTTGCTGGTAGCCCCTGCCAGCTCATCCCATCCCATCCCTTCACACCCTGAGCCAGCCCCACCAGTGGCAACTCCACTGCCTTCAGGTGCCCTCCACATGTGCAGACCACGAATGCCTGTGGCCGGCAGCTCCCTCCCAGCTGAAGACAGCTCCTTCAAATCATTTTCCCCCAAAACACAAATGGACGGGCTGTTATGCACAGCATTAATGCGAAACAAATGTTTTGAGCATGTAGCGTTGACTTACAAGGGAAAATACAAGCACTTGGAATTTTTCCACTGCACAACGGCAGGGACTTTCACAGCAGCTGTTTCAAATAGACATTGTGATTAATGGGGATAATTCAGGAATGAAAACCAGGCCCATCATCACATGTCTGACAGAGCAGTGCTACAGGCAGGCAGGCAGGCAGGCAAGCCTTCTTTTTAACCAAGAAATGCCTCTCTGAAGGCAGCAGAGTTTGATCCTGAGGAACGCGAGGCACATGGGAGGCGTTTGGCTATCACTACTATTTAAATCAAAGCCCTGAGATGACACCAGCCGTGTGGAAGGAGGTGCTGTCTGCTCCACCACAGGAGCTCTGTCCTCCTTTGCATGGTAAGGAAGATGCCAGCTCTGCTGATCTGGACCAAGCTCCTGTGCCTTTGCACAGCTGGGCTTGTGTCACCTGGGACAGTTCAGGGACCTCTCCAGACACTCCTGTCTGACCAACTCTTTTCCCTCTTCACATTTCAGGAGCAGCTCAGTGCCTGCTCTGATCCCACCCTCACTGTGGAGCACGTGTGATGTCAGAGTCTCTCGGAAATCAAGCTTATTGAGCTTTAGTTTGGAAAGCATTTGCTTTCAGAGATGGGACATAGGCTGTGGTGATGCTCTGCCCTGCCATGGCTTCAGGCCAGGTGTGGGAGGGCTGGAGGGGACTGCAAACCAGGGCAGCCTTAGCCCCTGCCAAGGACCTGCTGCAGGTGGATGGAAATGCACATTGAGCCATGGCCCAAACAGCTCTGCCAAGGACACAGTCACCTCACAGTCCTGCTCCCACCACACCCCACTCCCATCCTCCCTCTGTGGAGGGCAGGGCCACGAGCAGGGGGAAGCTCCCAGCTCCCAGCAGCACCACCCAGCCTGGGGACCCTGCTCCTGGCCCTGAACAGCCTGGGGGAAAGGGCAGCTCGCCCCCAGCGCCCTGTGTGCACCTCCTCGCCGCTAGCGAGCCGTGTCATGTCCTCAAGCCCTCAGGCCCACGTGATAAGGCTCCACTTTCCTCTTTTTCATTTTTCCATGAGAAAGACTTCTTGCACAATGTCCATTTTTAGCACAAGCTGGAGCTGGATCAGATGCCTCACATGTGGTCTCCCCTCCCCAAAAGGAGAGACCAGCACTTTCTTTTCTCCAGTGGTTTAACTACAGGCACAAAATCTGAAGATTAAAAAAATTTTACTCGTTTCCTCTTTTCTGCCCTTACAGGCTGGATAGCTGTGCTACATTGGCACAGCCATCCTCATCCACTCCTGTAACTCTTCTTTTATTCAACTCGCTAATTGTGTCAGCTAAAATGAAAGATTATGAACTACAAAACCACAGGCTTTAGGACAAAAAGTGATCATCTGGGATCAGAAGACATTACAATATGTATGAAGACAATACAGAATCACTTTTGTGATGTTAAAAACACTTTGGGAAAAGAGATTTTTCCATACACTTTTTCAAGGCTCTCCCCATGGGTATAATGGGGTGTCCTCCAATTAACTGCTGTGGAATCAATTAAGTTATTGCTCAGTTCTTCTGGGGAATTCCAAACAGAACTGGCAAATGTTGGAGATAAAGCACTGAGCAGATGGACTGCTGATGGCTCTGAGATGCCAAACATATTCCTGCTCATTACCGTCAGAGGACAGTCAGCCTTCTGGAACAGACTCCCCACCTCTCCTGCTCAGATTTGTGCAGAACCACGAAGATGCCTCTGCACAAGAGGCCCCACACACCGAAGGGCAGCGATACACAGCAGCTCCTGCCCCAGCGCCCTCGGCCCTCCTGAGAGGCTCCTGTGCCCGAGACAGACGCTGCTCGCTGCTCAGGAGGGCTGTGCGAGCTGGTCACACAAACAACACATAACCAGGCGGTTTCCGAAACCTCCTGCTATTCTGGTTATTTTTCAGCTTCCCTATGGTTCTCCTGGAGCACAGTGAAAACGCTGATCCATGCTCCTGCCTGCCATGAAGACTGAGCTCACCAAAGCTCTGGGCAGAAGTGGAGAAGCAACTGAACTTCAGGTTGCTTTCCTACACCTGAATCATTCCATACATCAGTTTGACAACTACTAGTGACCGCCTGAGTGGCACTGCTGGCAAGTGTCAGGTCCTTGACTGTCCCCCACGTCCCTTATCCCTGCTGCACACAGAGGTGACCCTGCACCCACCGCAGCAGCGACTGGCTCTTACTCTGAGATAGCTGTACATGCAGATGGACATCCAGTTGGTGAGCATCTTCTCCACCACAGATTCTGTCCTCCTCAGCATCAGCTTGGGGTTTTTGGAAGCTGAAGCATCTATTAGATCCACCAAGAGGTCCTTCATGATGCTGGTGTAATACTCCAGTTTCCCATGCAATGCAATGGTAAGCAGGGAGGCCAAGTTACACCTGAAACACAGAGCGGTACAGGACTCAAGCCCAATGCAATGAGACTGAACTGCTGACTGGCACTAAAAACCCAACACACAAAGGCAGTCTTTCAGACAATTTTCATGAGCCTTCTTAATGGTGTTAGAAGTTCCAACCCTCTTTCAGAGCTGCAGGACCTCAGGTCAGCTTGCACTCTCTTGCTGGTAAACCAAATGAGTGAGTGCCCTTCAGGGTTTATGGCCATCCATTATAACAGAGAAGTGTAGGCAAGTATAACTCAACTGCTCTCTGAAACACACAGCCCCAGACACTGACTGGATTGCTTGGGGTCAGGAATAAATCAGTCTCCTCCAGCTGCCAAGTCTTTGGCTCTGAAGATCATACCTGTCTCTGACAGCAAAGTCCTTCTGTTGCTCAAGAGCATGGACAAACACGATGAGGAAGTGCTTGTTGTTGAGTAAGGTGGAGAACAGAGAAATTCCTTCTTCCATGTTGGGTCTGCAGTTCTCAGGGATCTGAATAAAAATTTAGAAAGCAGACTGAGAAAACTCTGCTTGTTTTTTCTGCTGCATTTTATGCCTCTTGACTGCAGGGACGTCCCTACTGAGCACAGTGACACTGAGCAAAGAGCCTCTCCTCCCTCGCCTGACAGTCAGCAGTGCTGCTGCCAAGAACACACAGCAGGGCCAGTGGCAGTGGCCATTCCATCCTGGTCAGCACCCCTGAGGACACCTGGAGCACTGTGGCCACTCTGGGGCTCCCCACTGCGAGACAGATGGAGCAAGTGCAGCTGAATAACAGAACAATTAGTGGGTGTACAAGGAGAGGTGAAGAGGGCTGGGTTTGGTCAGCTTTCAGAAGTTCTAAAGAGAGACCTTACTGCAGCCTCAGCTGCCCTGTGGAGGGCAGAGGACAGAGCTGGGCTCTTTAATGGCACAGTGCCAGGAGGCTAGGGACACCAGACAGAGGATGGGACACTGACTGAATAAAAGGAAGGCAGTTTTCACCTTTAAAGGCATCATAGACTGGAACAAGGTCCTAAGAGGCTGTGAGATTTCTGTCTTTGAAGATATTTGGCACAGCTGGACGAGGCCCTCAGAAAACTCATCTAGCTGGGGCTGCTTTTAGCAGATCTCCCTTCCAACCTGAGAAACTCTGACTCTTCAATCCCTACTTCTCGTTCACATGAAACTCAGCTCTGAGGCAACAGCAGCTTTTACCAAGTCTCTCTTGGGAGGAATCCCACTTATGAAGAACTGCAATTGGGGCTGAAGTGATACACAATATATCACACAGGGAAGGTGAGCCCTCAGCAGAGCCAGGAAACATCCCAGGCCAACACTTCTTCGTGCAAGAGCAGATTCAGAGCTCTGCCTTCTTCAGTTAGCCAAAGCTGATCCAGTGCTGGTCTGTGTTAATGGTTAGCAACGCCCAAAAGCATTTGCTCTGTTAGTGGCTTACTTACCTTCCATTCCCCCACCAGGAGTGGATGTGTTTCCTGGACCTGGGAGCCCACCTGCGAGCTGAGCTGCTGGGACGGCAGGATGTAGCACTCCTCATAGAGAGAGGAACACTGGAATCAAGCACAGTGTTAGGGGAGGACACCGTTCCCACCAGGGGACTATCTGTGTGCTGTGCACCTTGGGGGAACAAGGTGGGGAGGCATGTCATTGGCACTAAAGCCACCCATTCCAAAGACGTGCACGGGGCTGGCTTATGGAGCCTTGAAACACTTTGCAAGAGCCTCCTGAATGAGCAAACACCACAAGGATGGGGGGAGGCAGACGTCTGCACAGACACAAGGCTGTTAGGGCAGGGAGACTGCAAATAGAGTAATGTGACAGCTAGAAAACTCTCAGAAGAAAAAGCTTTACAGGAGACTAAATCAAAATAGAGGAGTTCTGGGTGTTTCAACATATGTAACTTCGAAAACAGATGGGAAAAATGTTTAAATCTCTAGCATTCATATAGCATCCTGAATCTTAAAGCCTCTCGTGTGCAGAGATATGGAGACTGGGTAACTGAAAGACCTGAGTAATAGCTACTAATGAAACACTCTGCAGTCACAAATCATCATCTCAGTCCTCAGCACCGACACACAACTGCCTCGGGGGTGAAATACAGCCGCAGTGAAGGGCGCAGAGCCACGCAGCAGAGCAGCCAGTGACAGGAATGACGGCACCAGCACGTCTGGTGCAGCTCTGGGAAAGGACTCTGGGCAGACAGAGCGGGACTGGGTACCCAAGGGACATCTTACTGGGAGCACCACATACGCAGCTTTGGACAGGGAGGAAGAGAGAGACAGAGTCACCCAAAGAGCTCCTGAGGACTGGCCAAGCTGCTGGGAATGCTTGGGGGCACACTCTGCATGGGACAAAAAGCCCCTCTCCCTGATTGCCGGTGGCAGGGTCACCCTTCAGCCACTCCTCAGCCTGTGCTGAATGGCCTGGGGTGACACTGGAGCTCTTGAGGAGAAGTCCCCAGCACGGTTCTCATGTGAATGCTCTTTCAGAAGATGGGGTCCAATGGCCCCAAACGGCAAGCTGGAGCAACTCCTTGGACAGCTGCCGCCAGCTTCTGTCATGTGCAAGCAAGCCCAACCTTGTATGACACCCCAGGAGGTGCGGCTCTAGTTTTGACGATAATTAAGGCTGAAATATGTGACAAGTAAATATGTAACAGTGGAATGATTTTGTGACACTGTAAAAGCCCCTCAGCAGAGCCCTAAACTCGTTGGGAAGTATCTGGGAGCAATGAGGTGCCCGTGACATGCGCCGTGTCCTTACTTTGGGGAAGAATGTCCTGGTGACAAAGTGCTTGTACTCCAGGAAGGGGATCCCCTGGCTGCGGTTTAGCTCCTTGGTCAGGTCTGTCATGTCTGTCTGCAGCTCTGCGAAACCTTCAACAAAGAGACCCGCAGATGGTGAGAGCCCAATCCTCCACCAGGTGAGACAGGCTGGCACCAGAAGGCACAGCATAGCTCATCTCTGCCTCCTCAAGACATTCCCTTGCAGGGGCTGAAGCTGTATTTTCTCTGAGAAGCAGATTCCCATTGGGGTTTAACCGCCGGACTGTGCACCTTGCCCCAAGCACTGACAGGACATTCTCTGCTGCAGCAGCCCAGCCCCAGGGCACGCAGTCCCCTCAGGACAGGACATCAGCCGACTCCACGGCATGGCAGGTGCCAGCACTGGAACACCTCTCCCATTGCTCTGCGAGGAGCGTGCTGCAGTTCCTGTTGCACCCAAGAGTAAGGCACACTGAAGGTTAGCATGGCCTTCAAGGAGCCTCTGGCACAGCCAAGGGCCATTAACCCAGGGCAGAGAAGCTGGTGGCACTAGAGATCAGTGCTTGCCCAAGCCAGGCAGCAGGACAGCGGCAGAGCCACACTTGCAGACACTGAGCCTCATTCCCAAACCCTGCCCACAGGCAATGACAGAAATTCTCTTACAAATAATTCTGTAAACTTCTGCAGAGCAGAAGGCGAATTGCTTCAAGCCTGCTAAGCCGACATCCCCCTCCTAGCCCCAGCTCCTCAGCACCCAGGGACTCACCTTTGCGGATTTCCTCCCGGATCTGAGACTCCATCTCCTCCATCTGGAGCAGGGTTTTCTGCCAGTAGCGTTCGGCTCTGCGGCTCTTTGTGCAGAACACAAAGAGAGCTGGAAAAGAGGAAGGGAACAAGCCTTTTAGACTGGGGTTTAGGAGCAGCTGCAGCTGGGATCAGTTCTGTCTGACACGGGTGCAGAAAGCTAAACCCAGAACTGGTTTCACACCTACCACCAGACTGGTATCTGCTCAGGCAATTGTTGATTATCTGTAAATAAGTAAAACCAGCTGAAATTTAATGATCATGCTGTAACTGTCATCTTCAATTTAGGTCTGGGCTGTCTGTATTCAGCTTAACTGTATATTAATGTGTTCCAGCTGATTACTGAATACAGAATTGAGGACATTTACCACCTGTATTACAGTGTTCATGTCTGACAGTCTTCTCATGCCTCCAGAAATATGTTTCTAATGATGGGTGGGGCATCTAACAAAGAGGGTGCATTACAGCCTTTATTAAAAATAAATGAAATCCATATTATAAACCCCTCATTTGCTGTGAACTGGCAGGTTTCTTGCCGCACAGCCATTCTGGGCATGTGATAAACATGTACCCTAGCCTGAGGACAAAGGTGTGTGGCACAGCTTCCAGCCAGTTACATACACCCATGTGCCTGCTTCAGACTTCAGCTAAGGATGCTGGCTCTGCTCTTCCTACTCAGCCAGGCACCTGTCACTGCTTGTTCTGATGACAGGACCTTGGGCTAGGAGCACCTTTGGGACAGTCACACCCATGATCGCGACCAGTTTCTCACATCCTTCTTTATTTTATATTATAATAACTATCAAGTGTTTTGGGGAAAGAATAAGTTTATAAATATCACAGGTTCAAGTAGCAGAGTTGAGCTGTGGATTCAGCCAGAAAAAGCTCCATGCTGCAGGAAGCTGTGGTCCTGCTGCTAGCCCCGTGCCATACAAAGAGTGGCTACCTGCTGCACCCAAAACAGCTTCAGGTAAACTGCAGCGCTCGGAGTCACCTTCACCCCTCCACACACAATGACAGAAACCTTGGCACAGACTGCGAACACATCATTCTCTGCCTCACCTACGACAGAGAGGACCAGCAGGATGCTGCAGATAACGATGGAGACAATGATCGCGGTCTCTCCTCCGCCAAGGTGCAGCATGGCAATTGTGTAGTTGAACTTTCCAACTTGGATCTGAAAAAGGAGGAGGGGGAAATGCAGGAGCTGAGCAGCATGTTGCCAAGGGGCTGGGAGCAGGGAGGGACACAGGGCAGCGCTGGGCAGGTCTCTGCCCGA
The DNA here is from genome assembly GCA_036630365.1 of Acanthiza pusilla. Classification (NCBI taxonomy): domain Eukaryota; kingdom Metazoa; phylum Chordata; class Aves; order Passeriformes; family Acanthizidae; genus Acanthiza; species Acanthiza pusilla. The sequence continues at coordinate 391,431 of JAXCHO010000001.1, read as the reverse complement.
GGGCTCATCGACCGCCCTGGCGCAGCCTCCCAGGCTCTGTGGGCGGCTGGGCTGTGCCCTTTGCTGCCAGGCCCTGGGGACTCCGCGGGTCTCGAGGGAGCCCAATTCCCCTCCTGTGCCCTGGGGATGCCAAGGCCACACCCAGCAGGCTGTGGTGCCGCAGTCGTGCCCATCCCAGGGCCACCACAGGGCTTTGCTGGCAGAACTGCAGGCCCACTCATGGCCCCACGGTACCTGCCCAGAAGGGACAGCCTTTTCCTAGAGAGCCCATGGCACTGTGCAAGATGGCCCACGCTGCTCTTACTAGAAAACCACTTCCATTAATCACCAGCTTTGTTATGGCTCTGAACAGCCTTTGGACCTCTGCTGCACTCGCCTTTCTCCTCCAAAAGCAGAACTGCTGCACCCAGAAGAAGGAGGGTTAAGAAACTTTAAAGTCCTTGAAATACAAATAAACTAAGGGAATAAAAATAAATGAGACCATAGACGAGTAATGATCTTGTGGCTAAAGCAGTCAAAGGGGTGTCAGAAGGTGCTGGCTCTGTTCCCAGCCCGTTCTTCTTGTGACAACAAGCACAAACCATTTGAGCTCAGTCTTTAGGTCTCCTGATCTCCAGAAGGGAAGAGGCCAGCACACATCACAGACTGGCAAGTTACTGGGTGCCATTTACAAAACAGCTCTTTGGGCCCTTGGGATGAAAGGATTCCACAGCATCATCTGATAAGGAAAACTCATGACCACTCAAGGCTTTCGCTTCTGGAAATGTGAGTTTCACTTCTCCCAAGGAACAAGAAGTGAGAGAAACTCAAGAAAAAAAACTTGAAATGAGGTAGGGAAGAGCTGCAATAATCTTATGATTATACCTGTGCCACTCGTGGAATGGCAGGCAGGTGATGGCCCAAACCATGTCTGCACTTTTAGTAAGCGTGCAGAGGTATGAACATATGCAGGTTATTTAGCTGCACTTTCATTGCTGGTGCACTCTGAACAGCCTTGTGATATTTAGGGCTGGGTATCATTCTCCTGCTTCCTGGGGACCTGCCCTGACTGGTTTATGTCACACCAAGACTAGCAAACTCAAAAATTCCTTTTCTTCCCCAAAGGGATTTCCCTGTTTCTCAGTTCTTACACACACACAAAAAATTACCCTGTTTAAAATTCCCATTAAGATGACTCAAAAAATTCTGTTACTTCTGCATTTCCACGTTTCCAGCTTGCAACAGAATTTCATACACCTCAGATTGTTGCCAGTAAACTGGACAACCCTGTCAGCACATTGGTAGTGCATCCTTGTGCCTTTCTCGTGGGCAGCCCAATTCCACAGCTCCCCAGCTCCCTTCAGCCTTCCCTCTCCTCCCTGCCCCACGCCTCAGGCTCCTGCCAGCACACGGAGCGGAGGGCAGGGTGTCCCACAGAGGTGGAGGCATTTTCTCTCCAGACACAAAGAGCCACAGTCACATCCCTGCACGGCATGGGCTGTGTGTGACACGAGGCAAACCGAGGGCAAGCACAGCGGCTTGGTCAAGCCCTCTGGAAAACAGGACAGCAACAAAGAGTGGTGAATTCTGCAGACACAAAGAGGACAACAGCCCTGAACGCTGAACTCTTTGCAGTGACAAAGCAGCAGCCTTTGGAAGCCCTGAGCACTGCTCTCACCCTCCTGGTGACATGCAGGGACCCAGCTCAGGGAAGGCTGGACTCTCATGGCCACTCACAGCCCTTCTCCTGGTGGGAGCAGAGCCAACGGCTGAAAAATGTAAAGAAATCCCCAAACATATCTCATGAGGAGCAGAAAATCACTGCAAGTGACAAAACCTCACATGCCTGAGACGTCACCATGCCTTACAGAACCTCCCCTGGCACTCAGAGCAGTAACTCAGCAGGCAGCTGCTGGTGTCCCATGACTCAGAGCACCCTCACCACAGCCTGGGGCTGCCTTCATCCCGACCCCTCACCCTGCCCACCAGCTGCCCATGACAGACACCAGCATGGAGCTTTGCCCACCCTCCCAGCTGTGCAGCCTTCTGCAGGGTCACCAGTGACAGAGTGGGGCAGGTCCCTGCCATGCAGGGCTGGCAGCAGGACCTCTCTGCCCCCCATGCTCACAGCGTGGAGCTCCGTGAGCAACTCACCGTCACAGGCAGCTGCCGCTCCGAGGTGCTCAGCGACTCGTTGATGGAGCAGTGGATGACTTTGTCTGAAACAATCTGGATCTCACACGAGATCAGGCCGATTTTCACCTGGTATTCATTGCTCTCCAGGCCCAGGCTGTCAGGCTCTTTCTAAAGACAGAAATAGAATCTGGATGTCAGGCTGCAGCTTAGCAGTTAGAACAGCAATCGATCTTCCTGCTTTACTTTCCATATTCCCTGCAGACCTGGGATGACTCTCCCTCACCAAGGACATTTTTCCAGCACTCCACAGGAAAGCCAAAACCGGGCCATTCCCCATTTTCCTGTTTCGCATTCTTCACTCAGCATGGGGCATAGGATGAACAAGCCCCTCGTGGAACCTGGAAAAATCTGCTTTTGATCAGGCTTTCTGTGCACGGAAGATAAGGATGTAAGCACCCATCTGGGAGTGGGGAAGGATGTAAAACGGAGGGGACAGCCAGGGGATGCGCCTGCAAAGCCTGAGAAAGGGGGAGCACATTTCTGGAGCACGTTGCAAACAATGAGGATATCCTGCAGCAAACAATGGGCTTTGAATTATGACTGCTCATTGTCCAGGCCAACTTCTGCACCCCGACTTCCTTGTGAGCTGGGCTGAATTCAGTAGCCAAAAGAATGCATGACCTGTTTCTGCAGGAATAAACACCTATTGTAAGGCCCTTCTGCAGCACCTGCCTGGTTTCAGTCCAGGGTATTGTCATTCTGTTCCTCATGTCCAGTATTTCATTTAGGCCCTTGCTGCAACACCCTCCCCAGGCAGCTCTCCGGCGTCATGCCTCAGAAGGCATCCCCAGACCAGGCTGCATCTCCTGGGGCAGAGAAATGCCGAAGCTGCAGGCTGAGCCAAAATCACCTGCTCCTGCCACTCCAGTTCCCACCCCTCCGTCTCTCCTGCGCCTGTGGACAGTCACTGTGCTGGTCCTTAGGGCTAAGGAGCTGCCCAGGCTGGAGACGGCAGCACGCAGAGAGGCAGAGCTGTAGCAGCCGCGCTCTTACGTGTATGACCAGAGTCAGGGGCTCGCCAGGATGGTGCTTGATCCACTTCTCCTTCTTGGCTGTGGAGAACTGGGGGTCAGCGTAGTACCCCAGGCTGAACTTGCTGATGTGCAGGGCCTCCTCGGGGTAAATCTCCTCGTCGAGAGCCGAGCGATCGTCGGTGTAGAGGCGCCCATTGAGGTAGAAATCCACGGGGGCTGGCTTGCTCCCCACGGTGACGTTGGACGCAGCTGGAGAGGGGCAGGTGATGGCCGTGTCAGTGTGAACCTTGCAGCGCTGAAAGCAGGAGGGTGTCAGCATGTCAGAGCCCTGCAGCATGGCGCTTCCAGCCCACCCCGGGGCTGGGCCAAGGCCTCCCTCCAGCAGCAGGCACGCAGCCCTGCTCCATCGCCGGGCCGTACCCCAGACACCCACCGTGTGCTCTCTGCCGATGCCACGGACAGCCATGGACACATTCTGCACCAGCCCAAAGCCTCTTCCCTCCAGGGTGATGATCCTGCCCCCGCTTCGAAGAGAAGGGAAGAAAGAGAGGGTGACTGCAGAGGACAGTGCAGCAGTGGGGTGAATGGCTGCATCTCCCTCCTGTCGTTTTCTCAGAGATGTTTCCAAGCTGTCTAAGCAGAAAATGTGACCCAACAGCCAAAGTCTTCTTCCTACTTACAGCAGGGATCCACACAGCTACCACAGTATCAGGGAGGAGGGAGGGAGGGGCCTCTTCCAGCATCAGTGAGCTGCTCCCTTTGGTCCCACTGCCCAGAGGAGCAGCCCCTGCATGCCAGGGTATGCCGCAGGCATCCTGGCCGCTGGCCACCTCAGAGACCTGCAAAGCGATGGCCAGGAGACATCCCCTGCCCTTGCCCCTGCCGCTGCCCCTGCCCCTGTCCCTGTCCCTGTCCCTGTCCCTGTCCCTGTCCCTGCCGCTGCCCCTGCCCCTGTCCCTGCCCCTGCCCCTGCAGCAACCTACAGAGAACCACGCAACTTGCAGAGGGAAAAGTCCCTCATTCTGCATCTTCCAGGAACTTCTGATTTAGACAAAAATGTGAAAGTTGCTGTGTTTTGGAACTGCTTTAGGGGGGAGTGCAACACACAGGCCTCTCACTGTGCAGTCAGCCAACAAGAATAACGAGCAGCCCCGATGTGCACAAGGCAGAGTAATGGCTGGAGAACCATCGCCACTCATCGGCACCACCGATCTGCCTTCCCTTCCCCCCATCACATTTGACTTGTTTGGAGTATTTGCCAGGGAACAGGCGAAATTACAAATCCTATTATCTGAAGAGCACTCCAGGCACTTTGGGTGCGAGGCCCCGGGGCTCTCTGAAGCCTGGGGATATCACCAGGGAGTTATCCAAGTTTCTAACTAGGAGCCTGTCACATCTGCAGATTAGTGTACAACTTTTGTTTTGGTTTATGTTTTGGTTATACAGATTATTTTATCAATGTGGTAAGAGAAATCAGATCCAGCTGAAATTTTACCCAAGTTATTGACTCCTCACGGTCAACAGCCCAGCAATGTGCTGAAGCAGTCAGACTGCACAAGCCACACAGAGGCTGGAGAGAGACTGCAGCTACAGTCCCTGTTCTCTGAAATTTGGGAACTGCTGTGAATACCAAGGAAGCAGGCTAAGGCGAATGAGAAATACCCCAGTGGTTTGTGACTATGGGCACAAATCTTGTCTCTTTTTAGACACCATTCTTGCCACTAAGCAATTGGGAGCCTGCGAGAGGCTGAGTCACGGCTCTGCCTTTCCCCCAACATCCCCACAGCCTGCGGCCTTGGCATTGTGCTTGGGAGCACTGAGAAGCAGCTTTGTTCCGAGGAGATCAGACCACCAGAGCCTGCTCATGCTCGCCCCGGGGCACGCTGCTTTCAGTGATGTCCTGCCGGCACAGCCGCTGGCCTCCCAGACTCCCTAGTCAGCCCTGGGATTTTCAGGCTCCACGGCTGAGGAGGGTGGTATTTCACCACGGTATCCAAAGGAACAGAAGCGTGAGAACTCCACAGAGATGTGAAACTAAAAGCAACACTGTTTAAAAATTAAATACTGTGACCTCGGGAAAGGCTGAAATCCAAAATTATAAATCTCATTTTATCCTCCAGAAGTTTTACCGCCAAGAAAAAACCTCAGGGTCTCATCGAGCCCCCACCAGGGCCTCCCTGAAGCACTCACCAGGTGTGCACAGTATAGTTACCAAGGCCGACATTTTCCCAGTCCTAAATGCATCAAAAGGAGCAGTCGTGGTGTGTGAGGCCTCTTCTACTCCCATGCTGGGGCTTCCCTGGAGCACCCGAAGAGCAAGCTGAGGCACCCTCTGCACTTGCCCAGCCCAGGGCTGAGACGCCCCTTCCTGCCAGCCCCTTCCTCCCTCCACCCTCTCCCGCTGGAACTGACCCTCTCTGTCGCAGGCTGTGCTAGCCAGGGGAGCATCTCACCTGATCTGGCTCTTTTTGGGGTTGATGTCGGATATGACCGGGTTCTTCTCATAACTGAAAGTGATATTGTGGCTGGCACAAGACTTGTTCTCGAACTGCACGCAGACTGGCACGGGCGCGGTGAGCTCGGCGGCGGGCATGGTGCAGGTGATGGTGCTGTCGGTGCGGCTGCGAGGACAGGGAGGGCGAGCTGCGGACACTCTGCGGCAGGGCAGCGGCCGGAGCGTGGCCTGAGAGCCCCTGACTGGCAGGTGGCAGCCACAGGTGACAAGGAGCTCCCAGCCACATAGCAGCCACCTGTACACCAGTCCTGCTCAGGAGCAGCTCTCAGCACACCCCGTCCCAGCTGCCGGGAGGCTCCCGCACAGACCGAGGGAAAGGGCAGGTCGGGGATGCTCTGCCAGCATGCAGGGGTGCCCCAACCAAAACCCTCGCTCTGCCTGACTCCTTGGGCGGCAACACCAACCTTCCTAACGCTTTGGCTCTCACCACTACTCCAGAGCGAGCCCCTAGTCCCACCTGAGGTCAGTGCACTGCTTGGAGGAGTTGATGAGCACGCGGAGCTCCGAGCCGACATCCAGCCTGCTGCCTCTGATGGTCACTCGTGTTCCTCCTCCCTTCGGGCCATTCGCAGGAGCTATGGACTGAACCACGGGAAGCTAAAAACAAAGGGGAAATCTGGTTTCTAGCCTGGTAAATCCACAGCTGGATATTCCACACTGTACATGGGAATTGATTCAGAACATGTCAGTGTCCAGCACTGAGAGGCTCCAACAGCAGCACAGCAAAAGCTTTTGCTGGCAGCGTTTCAGGAGAAGTGGTACAAACACTAAGGAGTGAGATCATATAAAACCTTTGTGACTCTCTGTGGTCCCTAAATACTGGCAACAAATGAGACATGGAGCCAAACAGGAGCCCAGGATCCCACCAGTCCCTTTAGACTTCCAGCAGGAGGTCCAGAGCCAGTGACATCTCAAGGTCCATCACTAAAAGGAAATTTATCACTCCTTTTCCCTTTCACCATCTCAGCCCTTCCAGATCCATGTCCTCCTAAATGCAGGGATAATGTTAAAGCCCCACTAGATGATGGCCTTGAGATCAGTGAAAAAGGCCACCTGGGTTTAGATAATTGAATATCAAACCCCTGCTAAGGAAGCTTCAAATCTGCATCTCTTGAGGCAACAGGAACTGAGCGGGAAGTTACTTTGCCTCTTGCCATTTGCGGCAGAAATTAGCGTGTATGTTATCTGTGTTTGCAGCCCCTGGAAATCTTCCTGAAATTCATGAGCTGGAGGCTTTGGTAACTCACGTGGCGCTGAGCCCTCATGTCTGCTCACAGGCACCCCAGGAGAGGCAGCTGGAACCGTCCCTGCTCCATTTGAGCAGAGCAGCCACGACAGAGCACATAATGACACTGAGACCTTTCCCCAGGGCTGATGATTCCCTCTCAGCCAGCACACACCCCGAGGCAGGACACCCCCGGGGCTGGTCCCGCTCGCCCCGAGCCCATCCCTCGCTCTCGCAGAGCCCATCCCTCACTCACCCCGAGCCCATCCCTCGCTCACCCCGAGCCCATCCCTCGCTCCCCCTGAGCCCATCCCTCGCTCCCCCCAAGCCCATCCCTCGCTCTCGCAGAGCCCATCCCTCACTCACCCCGAGCCCATCCCTCGCTCACCCCGAGCCCATCCTTACTCACCCCGAGCCCATCCCTCGCTCACCCCGAGCCCATCCTTCACTCACCCCGAGCCCATCCCTCGCTCACCCCAAGCCCATCCTTGCTCCCCCCGAGCCCATCCCTCGCTCACCCCGAGCCCATCCCTCGCTCACCCCAAGCCCATCCTTGCTCCCCCCGAGCCCATCCCTCGCTCACCCCGAGCCCATCCCTCACTCACCCTGAGCCCATCCTTGCTCCCCCCGAGCCCATCCTCGCTCACCCCGAGCCCATCCCTCGCTCACCCTGAGCCCATCCCTCGCTCACCCTGAGCCCATCCCTCACTCTCGCAGAGCCCATCCCTCGCTCACCCCGAGCCCATCTTTGCTCACCCCGAGCCCATCCTTGCTCCCCCCGAGCCCATCCCTCACTCTCACAGAGCCCATCCCTCGCTCTTGCGGATGGGCAGTGGAGCACAGGCTGAGCCTGCTGCTAATGCCTCGCCTGGCAGTCTCTGACACACAAACCCATGCATTAACATCTACCCTTGCCCTCGTCCTACACTCAGAAGGCTTCACTCCTCTACGGCAATTTCCTCTGGGTTCTGACGGTCACCCATTTCACAGGATCCATTTTGCTAAGTTGTATTTCTCTGGGTGTCTGCAGGCAGCTGTCTCACGCCCTTGGCCCCTAACCCACATATTCCTAAGTGCAGTTACAACATCAGCAGAGAGGATTATTCCTATTCCCCAAAGCCCTTAGCTCTTCCCCTTAGCCAGAGCCAGTGGCTGCTGCTCTCGATGCACTGACAGCACCAATCACCTCCATTGCAGCTTTGGCAAATCCAGCTCATTCATAGCCTGCTATAATGTCCTGAAGAAGCCTCTCCCTCCTCCTCAGCACAATTACAGCTGAATTCTGTCTCTTCTAGACTTGTATAATGGGGATTTTGAAAGACGTAGCACACAAACAATATTTGGTATTTCATGAAGGACCTTCTTTGGAAGGGCAGTTCTGAATGTCTTTTAAACTCTTCCAGGCAAACTGTATCAGTTCAAGCTCAGGTCTCACCAAGACCAGCCCTGCATGGTGTAGGCTACTCCATCTACACACCATCAGACGGGAGAGGAGAACCAAGAAAACACGAGTGTTGTTTGGTTTGCAAATGGTGGGGAAGCCACTTTCAGTGTGACACACCTGCACAAACGCATCATGTAGTGTCCCTCCCCAAAACACGTGTGCACGGGGCAGGGCACTCCCTCTTATCTGCTATAAGTTTGTCAAGAAAAGACAGACAAACAGAAACAGAGAGACGGCAGCTTTCTACTGTGACACCCAAGCAGGAACAACTCCTCTCCCACTCCTGGGAGGGACCTGCTCCCCACGCTTGCCCAGCAGCTGCCAGCACTGGGCTGCCACGGACCCAGGCTGAGGTCAGGGACTGGCTTTGTTCAGCATTGGTGCTTCCACAGGTGTTTCCTAAGAGGCTTTTCCTCACATGCTAAAAGCTGGTGAGGGAGCTGCCCAGCCCTTTTCCACTCTCCAGGCTCCTCTCCCCTCTGCCAGCCAGACAGCAACCAGCACTGGGGGCTGTGCCAGCTCCGCACACACATCCTGAGACTCCCCAAACCCTGGGACTGTCACTGGGTCACATGCCAGTGGCACCTCAATTCACTCCTGACTGCTGAATCTCAGGGCCGTTGGGATGTGAATCTGGACACCTGAACTATGGAAATAGGATCCGGGAACTCCTGCTGAGACTGGCCTGGCAGTGCCATTGCCTTACCAGTCTCTCCCCATGCACTGGTGGGGATGGGATGACACAGGGGACGTGCCATGCCTGTGCTGCTGTGTGCTGTGTACCCCCGAAGTGATCACCCAGCCTGTCACTGGCCACAGGATGGGCAATCACACTCCATGACCTGCCCCAAATTCCTCACAATGGCTACCAGGAATCAAAGTGTCTCCTCGCAGGCCAGCAGCTTGCAGCATGGGCTGTCCTGCCCCAGCTGAAGCTGGAGTGGAGGCACAAAGGCTCCAAGCACTCCATACGCCCTCAGCACCCACCCACCCCGTGAATACCATCCAGCCAAGAATGAGGCTCATGTAGGGAAGAGAAGAAATGCATGGATTTCTCTCAGATTTATAAAGATGAAAGTTATCTTTGTGAAACAGCACAGCACAAAGCTATAAATGGCTTTTCATTGTACAATGACATGGGGTTAGCTTCAGTCTAATCCCTACACATTATTTCATGCAAAAACTAACACAATCTGCAGCAAAAATATCAGTTCTAAATAATGTGAGTTCATGGAATGTAACTTACATAGCACAAAAGGATTTCACAAGTCTCAAAAAATCTCACGTTATAACAGCACTTCAGCAAAAGAGGTGGAAGAAAACTGAGGTGCAGGGAGCTGCAGACTCTCTTTAAGGGGCGAGGGAATCACCAAAGGAACACTTGAGATGGCCACTCACCACGTAAGAGTATCGCTCCCTGGACCTGCCTTCCCGGCTCACGTTAACTGTGACCACATCCGAAAATGCCTCCTGAGCCTCTCCCGTCTGGCACACGATCCTGTGGAGACATGGGGCAGGTGGCAGCGGTGCCAGCGGCCAAGGGCAGCAGCAGGCGAGGGGACAGGCACGGGCAGGGGACACACAGGGGTCACGGTCCCTCCTCCCCAGCGCCCCCAACTCACGTCTCAGAGACGACATATCTGCCGGGCAGTGGCGCGCAGTGCACGCTGCCCACCTGGACGGCGCTGAGGATGTCGCTGAAGCGGCGGCCCAGATTCCTCCCGTGGATGGTCAGCAGTGTGCCTCCCTCCAGAGGCCCACGCAGCGGCTCGATCTGCAGCACCAAGGGTAGGTCATGAAGTCAGAGCATCACAGAATCCCAAAACGGTTTCGGTTGGAAGAGACCTCAAAGATCATCTAGTCCCAATGCCCACGCCACCGGCAGGGACACCTTCCACTAGACCAGGCCAAGGGAGAACCAGGAGCTTCTGGCCTTCATCCCTGAGCCCATCCCAGTGCCCAAGTACCACCTGAGCCCTGTGAAGCAGACAGAATCACTCCTCACACTCCTGCTCCCCCAGTGCACCACACACTCCTTGCTCTGGTTTGGCAAAGGAGAAACCATCACACCTCTGTGCTGTGGGATTTGGTCAAGGATCACTCCAGCTGCAAACACATCTGGGATGAAACATGCTGTCTTCCACACTCCAGCTTTGAATTCTTCTCCTACACCACTAGTTTCACCTGAGAGCTGCTGCCCACAGCCCTGTCAGGGGACAGGGCACTGGCTGTGACTGTGACAGCACTACGAGGGGCACACTCAGAGTGAGCGAAAACTGTGGTTTCCTTCCATTACTTTCTGGGGAGGTACTGATAAGACTTGCTGAGTGTGGGGAAAGACAGGGTGACAAGAGGGGAGCAGCGGGTGACAGGCATCCTGCAGCTCCTCCACGCAGTGTGACAGCACCTGTATCACTGCATGCCTCCCTAAGAGCAGGAACCCCACACACTTGCCAACATCAGCTGCTCTGCCTCTCCAGCTTCTCCTTTCCTACGGAGGCCATTGTAAGACCTGATCTATGTATTTTCTTTGCCACTTGTCAGGGACAAATTTGTTGGTTCCTACTATACCTCTAAGCAGAGCCCAAAACCCAAAGGCCTCCAATAAACATTCACTTAACTACAATTTAAATAAAACTCATTTCAAAATGCACGATGCCCAAAGGTCCTTCTGCCACTCAATCCCAGCAGAGCTCACATGCCTGGAGACAGGGCTCATGATCACATTTCAGCCATGCTCTATTAAACACTATTCCCGATAAGGATACTTCAATCAACCCTACATATCTTTTTTGCTTTTATCAACTCTGGGGACGTTTGGATTGTGCTGCTGTTGTTTATCCCACGAACATGATGAAGACTGGGTCCTGTCACTAGGAAGGTGTCCTTGGCACCAGGTAGACTCAAAAGCATAGAAAGTTAGTGAAAAATTCAGTGCTGGTCTTGACCCTGTCCTGTGCCAGGGACAATGCACAGATCCTCACCTGCCACAGGCAGGACAGAGCGGCCACTCCTGCCCTCAGCACCACCCGCCATGCCATGCCATGCCATGCCACACCACCCCACACTGTGCACGCCCTCCACGGTGCCTTTGGGCCTTACCTTCTGAATATCAGGAGGCGGGCAGACGTCAGACACCTGCGGCAGCTCGCTGTGCAGCCTGCAGCTGGAGCTGCTCTCGCTCCAGAGGCAGCGGTGCCCCAGGTCCTCCCTCCCCAGGCACTGGGAGCAGTCGGCACTGCCGGTCGCGCAGTTGTACACCTCCACTGAGCCACCAGAGACAGGAGACACCGTCAGCCCCAGGCCTGAGGCTCTCGCAGCTTTGCTTAGCCTCAGGCAAACACTCACCCCCCTGCTCCCACCACCTGCCAGCCACATTAATCCCAGTAAAATCTGAAATCCAGCGGATGAGCAGAGCAGTCTGCACACACAGTGAGATGAGGCAGCACTTGGCTGCCACCCTGCAGATTTTCCAGAAGGCCTGGGTGCTTGTTCTCACTGCACTATAGTTTAGCACTTTCTTTTCCTTATTCTCCCCCTTGAAAAACAAGCAACACCAAACTTGGAACCTTTTGTCAATTTATGCTACATGTTTCCAACTCTCAGCATCCACATGGGAAGCTGCTTGGCAAAGTTGGCTCCATCCTGCCAGAAAAGCAATCACATTGCTTCCACGCTGACAAAAATGGGGTGGTTTGTGCTTTGTACAGTATTTGCAATTTCTTTTCCTCCCCCTGTGACCACAGGCCCCTTTCACTGACTTCTCCCTTCAGATCTGCTCAGCTCAGCTTCCACATGTTTTTCTTACACCGCCTTCACCTCTCCATTAGCTGGTGCCCTGAGTCACATTTCCTCTCCAGCCTGAAGACTTCTGCCACTTGGAGTGTGGCTATCCACAGAGGTAACAGTCAGAAATGCTCAGGAAACATGGCTTTCACACCCTTTTCCCCAAAAGAGACTTTGCAGGAGCACAGAAAACACAGGAACAGTCACATTTGGCACTTCTGCTCAAGGGAGCATCTTAAGGCACTTCATGAGCAGCTGGTGAGTCCCACAGCCTCAATGCTCTGCTGTGCCAAGCTAATGAAACATCCTCAGCACCAACACTCTGCCTGTGCCATGCTAACGAAACATCACCAGTACCAAGGGTCTCTCCTACTCTCCACCAAAAAAAAGCTTATTCCATGTCATCTGCAGTCCCCCCAGGGAGTTACACTGGGAGGTTTTCCAACCAACGGCAGAGCTTGTATTCCTTCACTGGACTATCAAAACAGAGCGTACAGAAAAGCTAATAAATATTGAAATAATAAAGACTAACATAGATTATTTCATTAAAGACATTATAAAAGATGCCCATGTTTGTCTCGTCTGGCAGATCCCTGTCTCTGACACAAGGCAGTCTCTAATGTGACTCACACCAGCCTGAGCAAGGCAAGGAGGAGCTAGAGCAGCCTAACAGTCCTGTGGGAACTCCAAATATTCTGGCCAAACCCAACAGATGCAAACACAGCCTATGAGCTCCTTCTCCATGCAGGAGGAGGGGAATTCCACCATGCTTTTTCTGCTGTAGTTCCTGCTCCCAGTGCCACCCACACAGAGAACTTAGTCTTCTACACAACCAAAACCCAGTGTCCCACCCCCCTCCTCAAGGTTACCGCTGTATCTCAAAATTACAGACCCTCTTCTTTCTGCAGAGAAACCAGCTTTCATGCCTGCCCATGCTGGTATTTCCAGGTATTTTCACTTCCCAAGATAATCCTCCTTCATGGGGATTTATCATGAGGAAACCTTTTTATCCTGGTCACTGGCTGTTGGTGCTCGGGTCTTTCTCCCTTTGGGCTGTCCTCCTCTGCACCTCAGATAAATCAGCCCTTTTGCCACAGCTGCTGACACTGTCGAGAGTGCAAGGAGCTCGGGAATGCTGCCTCCAGCAGAGCCGTGGCGAGGGGCATGGCCAAGCCTCCGGCTAGCACAGAGAGGCTGCTGGGCAAGCCACGGCGCTCGTCCTACCTCCGCACCTTGTCTGACTCTGACTCATTCTGAGTCTGCCTGCCTGCCTTCCTAGGTTTGCTGATGTAGCAAGGGCTTTTTTGGGAATCCAACCATTCTTCCCAGAGACAGAGAAGAGGCCAGGGTGAAATGTGCTTACACATTTCATTCCTTCTCAGCAGAGGAAGCAAAAAAGGACTCAAGTTTCACAGCGTGCAATGTTGATGCCATGCCCCTGTGAGAGCTGAGGGAAGAGCCCTGCCCCATCCCCTCTGTCCCCTGGAGGAATTCCTCTCCAGCCCACTTCCCGGCTGTGACTGAGGGCACCAGTGTCAACTGTGCCACGGCGCTGGCAGGTGAGACTGGAGCTGCCTGCACTTCTGGACGGGGCTTGGCTTTGCCTGCTGTAACAGGGATGGCGTGGGTGCCACTCTGGCCTCTGGGCTAACATCCATGGGGAGCAACTCCGGGTAGATATGCTTTTTGCATGTGCCTGAGAAAAGGAACTGTGCTGTGCCCCGTGCAGCCATGGTCTCTCTCCTGCAGCCATGAACTCTGCCCAGGTTTGAGAGTCATTCAAGCCAACCAGATGAAAGCAGCACAAAAATATTTTCAACTCAGACCTGTCATCATCTCCGGACTGTCGATAAATCTGTCTGGTCTGTCCTTCAGCTGGAGGTTCACCGGGAAGTGATGGCTTTTTTCTGATGTGTGGAGCTGCACACAAAAAACAAATGAAAACTTCTGAAATTTAATGAAATAGGAGGTTCCATACACACACTACACAGATTAACCTTCCTTGTGAGGCTTCTTTGACTGCTGCTCCTCCAGACCATGAGGGTCTTATCTTTAGCAGGAGAAGCAGGATGGCTGCTTCGTCTTAATCACTCTGCTGAAGTCCCAGCGAAGGGCACCAGGACACAGTGCACATCGTGGTGAGCACAGAGCCCTGGCTTGCTGCTATTTTTAGCAGAAACAGACAGGAAAACGAACAGCCTGGCCTGTCTGCACATTCTCAGTGCAGGGCTGCGATACAGGTGACATGATGGGAAATTGCTCTTCTGCAGCTTCCACTTGCATTATTCCTAGTGGTGAAAGCCCAAATATTTGCTGCATTTCTCAGGTGCAGTTTGCCCTCCAACAACCGCACACTCCTTTGCAGTGAGCATCACAGCATTTGCTCAGGCCAGTTCCTTGCTCAAAATAAAAGCTACAGAAATAGCAACACTGAAAGGTGGCCAGATTTTTTGCCTGAACTGAATTCTTCCCATTTAGAAAGGTAAACAAGCAGCTCTTCCCAAGTCCCAGGGGAGCAGGGGCCAAAGCCACTGCAGATCCCCACAGAGCTGGGAACACAGCAGCAGTGACATGTGTGCCCTGCCATCATCAGCACACGCAGAGAGCCTCTTGCCAGAGGCGAATGCAGGAGCGAGGGCTGGAGGGAGAAGTGGTGTCCACTGCCAGGGGGGAGGCTGGGGGTGAGATCCTGCCTGCCCTTGGGCCTGATCCTCAGTCTGGGGGAAGCAGGGCTGGCAGCCTCACCCCTCGACTCACCAGCACATGTACACACTCCACGGCAGAGGAGTTCACCCACTGGGCTTCGAATGTCCTGTCTGTCCCAAAATGGCACTCCAGAGCTGTCTCCTAGGAGAGGGAAGACAAGGGCAGAACAGCTGCAACAACTGTTTTGTGCAGTTCTCTGTCGGTCGATTGGAGGGTCCGTGTCCCACCCTGATCCTGCCATTGGTACCCAAACTCTGTCCAAGTCAAACAGGAGATCAGGACCCGACACCACAGCACACACAGACCAGGAGTGTGCCTGGCTGGGCTCTTGTAACCCCAACAGAGGCTATGACAGCCCCTCTGGGCTGGGGGGTGTGGAACGCGTGCTGCAGTGCAGACTGAGAGCCAGCATTGTCCCAGGCCACCTTGTCCAAACCAGTCTGTGCTGTGGGCTCAGAGTCACCTTCCTCCTCCTCCTCCCAGTGACTACACAGAGTAAATCTCTAATTCAAACGAGGACCCAGCAGAGAACACATTCAAAGACAGATTGCTGTGCTGTTTTCCTGATAACACAAGGATGATATCCTGCCCCAAGTTATTGCGGTGCCCCAATCCTGCAGGAAAATATCCTATCTCCAAGCAGGCTGATGCTGCACCACTACTGAGGTCTAACTGCCCTTTGAACACTGGCAGATCTGATAAAAGACATGAAAGGAAGCACCAGACTCCTGTCAGGCAGCCGCTGGCTCAGCGAACACGCAGGCAGAACCTTGCCGAGGGCAGCACCTGCACCCAGGCAGCTCTGGCTCTGCAGGCTGCCCATGCCCTGGCCTCGAGTCCCTGCCTGTGCAGTGCCCCTGCTGCAGCAAAGGGCTCAGGGCACAGCTCTGAGCCTCCCAGCTTCAGCAGCCCTTGTGAGCTCCTCCAGAGAAGGAAGGGGAAGAAATCCCACCCAGCGTCCTGGGACAGCGAGCAGAAGGTGGCGGAAGGAAGCCAGAGCCTCTCCAGCTGCCGCAGAGCAGCAGCACTGCAGCCCTTTCCTGCTGACCCCATTTCCTATGGGCTCCATGCAGGATTGCTTCCTCCTCAGCCACCTCCAGCATCTAGAGAGGAAAAAGGATTTTTCACTCTGTTTTGCTGATTGCAGAGGGCACAGCCTCCCTCCTGGAGGCTGGAGCTGTGCAGGGAAAGGCCACCCCATCCAGGCAGCAGGGTCTGCTCTGCCCCTGTGCTGAAGACAAGGAGGTGTGATGGGAGTGGTGCCTCCACAGCCCCCAGCAGCATCCCCCAGCACCCGGGCATCCCAGAACAGCTCCACCAGCACTTCCAAAACTCTCCTCTCCTGAAGAACAAGGAGCCACCTGACTGCCCAGCATGCTGGAATCACCCGCAGGGGCAAGGCACACCTGGACCCATGAGCCCTGTTGAACTGAGCCAAAATCACTCAGGACAGCTTTCTACAAACACCAGAGCTTATTCAAGCACTTTCCCAGTGCTCAGCCTCTCTGCCCCAAATTCCTCTGGGTCTTCCTGGCATGCAGCACATCCCCAAAGGCACCATTTGACGTCCACTCCTGTTTTTTACTGTTACAGTTTGCAGGCCAGAAAATTTCACAAAAAGGACTTTTTCACACCAAACAAGCTCTGCAGTGATGACCTGAAGCTAAACAATGCATCCATGCCGTACTCAACGCTGTGGCTTGGACAATTCAGGGCTCCCTGCCTGTCTCAGAGCTGTGTCCTTCCTTCCTCAGCATGCGTGCTGGGGCCACACTGGCATGAGGTGTTGGAAGAGCATGACACCAGTATGCTCTGTGCTGGAGCAAACACCCACAAGCGAACTGGGAATTTTATTTCCCCCAAATACCTGTCCAAACCTTCCCAATCCCTTTAGTAACTCATTTACCTTGGAGAAAGTTGCATTGGCCAGGGCGATCGTGATGTCCCGAGATACACCCGTGGGCATTGGCTCCAAAGGGGCAGGTACTATTCGAGGACAGTCCATTGTCTTCTGCTAGGTACAAAAACAAGGAAAAAGAGAGGTTAGCTGGGTGCATGCTGAGCAACCTCACCAACAAGGGGAGAGGACACATCAGGTTCCTTGGTAAGACTTCACTGGGAAATGGGTACTGCCAGGTGCACAGTGACTCTGTACCTGCGCCTCAGCTGCCACTCTGACAGGGCCGGAATGACTCTGAAAGGAGGCACTGCCACCTCCAATGGCAGATCTACTGGTGTGACCCTCTCCCTGCCCCTGGAAGCCACGTCCCATCCATTGCACTGCACACTCCTGCAGAGGCTGTGCTCCAGGGTCTCCATCCTGCGTGGCAGCCCTGCAGAGCACACGTTCTGCGTGTGCATGGAGAGAGGGTGTGAGGAACCACAGGGGCTCCAGCGAGGGGCCTGCAGGAGGAGGGCAGCTGCAGTGAAAGGCTTAAATGAAGCTGAAAAATGATTTTAAAAGGTCATCTGTCTCCCTACTTTTGTTCTCATTTTAAATTGATGTCTCAGACACTAAAGCTGACTCAGAATTCCAGCCTGTGTGACAAACCCGTCCTGTTCTCTCATGAGATGTAAATCACACTGCGAAACAACAGCAAAAATGAAGCCAGATTCTGCATGGCCCCAGGGTACATCCAGAGTAATGCCTGCGACAGAGGAGCCATTGGGGTAAAAGACAACAAAATACTTGGTCCATTATGCAGAATCATTTGCAGCAGGCAAGATTTCCTCTCGCTTGCATTAAAGGCTATCCTGCTGCAGCTCCACTGATGCCAGTGCTGCTTCTGCTCCAAGGAGAGGCTGAGCCTGCCCTCCCAGCACTAGGATCCTGTCCAGACTGGGACCAGACATGCAGCAAATGGGAGGTTTTTCTCCTGCCTTCCCCAGACCTAGACAGGGGTCAGGGAACTACCTGGAAGTGCCTGTTTGACTGTGGAAAACATGCTTCGCTTTTGTCAGGACACTCATCTAACCAAGCACAGTTGGTGCTGCCTAAACAAAGAGATTAAATAACTGAGATGAACGTGATAAGGGCAGCGAAACAGCAGAGCAAACGACTGGGGAGAGATTTCAGTCCCAAGCCTCTTCCAAGGGAATCAAAAGAGTTAAAATAAAACCAGCAGGGCTACAACTGAAATTTCAGGCAAAACCTCCCATGGCCTGGTGAGTCCTTCCATGTCACCAGAGCTGGCACAGCTTCCCAGAGAAATACACTTTAGAGTACTGATTAACTTGTCATCTTGCAGCCCCTTCTCCTGCTGTTCACCAGCCACCAGAAATACAGCTTCCAGCTGACTATATCCTTCACATCTGGATCGGAGGAAAGGGCAGAATGTTTAAGACGGAGCTGGTATGATGCTGCTTTCCCTGAGGAGCCAGGTGCAGTTGCGCCAGCAATGGTTTGTTTACCGAAAGCTTTGACCACAGACGAAGCACCGAAGCACTGTGTTTCCAGGGCTACAGAGCACCTCTCCTGCAGCTGCTTACGAGATCAGCAGGAGGCACTGAGAAAAGAGTGAGCCCAAGCAGGTCACCACCCAGCCCAACTGCACCTCTGGAGTAGGAGATGTGAGGAGATAAAAGCTAATCCTTTGCTAGTTGAGGACTAGCCCAGGGCAGTCTCCAGGTGACCCCAGAGCCCGGACGTGACCCAGCATCACTGCTGAGACTGACCCAAGCCCCTGGCCCGAGCAGCAGCAGCAGTGCCCAGAAGCACACACAGCATGAGCAGCTACTGCCCCAACAGCCTGGCATGGGCTGGACCCCCGGCAGAGCTCCCCAGGCTGTGGCACAGGATGGACACCCCACAGGAGCAACCATCAGGACAGTTTCCAACCTCCCAGCACTCATCCAGACAGACAGAAAATGCTGGACACTGAAACCTGTAAAGTGGACAAAGCAGAGGCTGCTTCCCCAGAACACCTCGGTCTGCACAGGCAGGCACAGCTGATCCCAGCACACTGCCCCGTGCTGCTGGGAGCTGCCACCCAGCAGGGACTTCTCCACCCCCGTTTTCCAGGGATTTACAGGATCTGCGTGGTGCTGGAATGTGGTGGCTTCGGCTCCACACCCATGCCTTGCACTCAAAGTCACCTACCTCCTCCCCACTGGAGGAGTGCAGATGCCAGGGCTGGCCCTGGGGTTAGCCTGGGAGTGAGGGTGGGACATCTGACACGGGGACAAATCCCTCTCCATGGTGAGCATGGGGCACATTGGGCCCCTGAGCCGAGCAGCGCACTGGTGCAAAAGGGATACTCAATTTACAGTGCAAAAGCTTGGCTTGGATCTAGAGCAGATTGATTGCTAAAAGGCCCATTTTATTTAAATTAACTTCAATTTAAATTTCAGTAGTAGGAACACTCTGAGCCTCTGGGTATTAAAGCTGCGATTTGGAAATGGGTGATTTTCTCCTCTGGATGAGCACCACCAGTGGTGCTCCAGCATGTTACTAACATACAGCAGCCTTGACTCAGAGCTAAGGGGATGGTGGACTGTGGCTGTTTCTTCTTGTACTAAAACCCAGGTGGCCCAGGACGTGGAGAAACAGTGGCATTACTCCAGGTATGAGAAGTAATAGACCAAGAGAGGGAGCGCACCGAAGGCAGCACAAGAGCTGGCAGCCTCGGCACGGTGCCGCTGCAGCTTACCTGCCCACGTGCATGCCCTCAACACCAGCTGAGGAGGCTGCCCTCACTCCAGCAGGGCACAAGCCACAGCCGGCAAGTGCTGGCCACCACTGGCCACTGCTCAGAGCCTGGCAGCACTTTGATGGGCCTCACCTTCATCCGCAGCGAGTCACCGCACTGAGAGCGGTTGGAGACGCAGGTGTAGGAGGAGGGGCACCAGTGACACTTCCATCTGGCTGAGAGGCAGCTGGTGCACCTGAAACGGCAAAGGCACACTGAGAAAAGCAGAGTATAGGTTGCTCAGAGGGACCACACCTCAGCCCTGCAAACCATCTTCACATGGTTCAGCCTCTAATGGTACCTAGAAAAACCCATGGCAGGTGCTGGATTTCCCTCTCCTCCTCTCCCTGGGAACTGGCAGGGGATGCAGCCAGAGCTCATCACCCCCAGGCATCCCTGCCTGGCCTCAGGCCATGGTAGACTGGGAGCCACCCTCCTCTGCCTACCAAAAAATGTTTTTCCTCCCAAAAATGCTCTTTGCCCTCATCTCTCTCTCTGAGGAGCCTGACAAAGACTCTCCCTGCTGTTTGCACAGACGTGGGAGCACCAGTGGGCAGGACAGGGAGGGCCCTGTGCTCAGGTCCTGCTGCCATGCTCCAGAGAGGTGGATGAATTTTGGTGTGTGGCACCAGAGCCTGCCCCAAGCCCATCAGGCTAATGGGGTGTGTGACTGCTCCCACCAGGGCTGGAAGGAGCAGGAGAGCACGACCCTCCCTTCCCCAGTGCCCCACAGACTGCTGGAGAGGCCATCTCTGCAGCTGAAGGGTTAACAGAACAAGCTTTATATAAAAACATTATTCATGTTTAAAAGAAACCCAGCATGTCCAGATGGCGTGAGGACCCTCCTCTGGCACCGCAGCTCCCAGTGCTGCCAAACCCTGCCCAGGCGCGCAGCCACCTCCGGCAGGGGCTGTGCTCGCCATTAAACCCGCACAGGGAGGGGAGGACACTCACCCAGGGTGAGTGTGACACACACCCAGCTGTGTGCTGTGTGCTGTGTGCTGTGTGCTGTGTGCTGTGTGCTGTGTGCTGTGTGCTGTGTGCTGTGTGCTGTGTCCTGTGTGCTGGCACCCACCCAGCCTCAGACCCACCCGCCTTGCCACCCCAGTGCCACCCGCGCCCTGCCAGCCCTGCCCACGGTGGCTCCGATGCCTGCACACCAGGGTCACTTACGCTCTCTTTGGGTAAATGTTTCCAATCCTTTTGCAATCATAGATGGTGAAATTGGCCCGGATAATGTTTTTGTTGTTGACCCGGAGAGAAGTTTCGACAACCACGTGGTCTGAGAAAATCAAGCCAGAGAATATTGGGTTGCAAGAGCCCCTTGCACACACTCACACTCAGTAGACAAGAGAGACCCTTGGGAAAACAAGGGCTAAATCTGGTTTGTTTTCTCTAGGGCTTTCTCTGAGCTGCATTTCAGAGCTTGAACCAGCCATCCTTTGTCCTCTGACCTTCAGCTCTTCCCTCCTAAATCAGCACTTCACAATCCTCTCACAGAAAAGAACATTGTGACTTTCGGCACAAAATTCCAGCGTCTTGTGCAAGTGTTAATTAGCAGATTTAATTATTGTTGTCATGTACAGTTGGTGCTATTTTTTTTTTTTTAATGTGGTAATTAAAACATGTTAGTTATCATGTTTTAAAATCCCGCTCACTTTCCCCATGCCAACAAACCTGCAGAGAGTGGAAATCCCTTTTTTGGCTGCTCCACACACCATACTACCTTCCCTCCTCCCAAAATTGCTTAATTTTTTTTCTTTGCGATTTTGTCATATAAGCACCAGGGAGAAGAAACAATGCCTCTTTCAGAATACGGACAATAAATCAGTGCACTGGATTCCAGAAATTCATTTGGACATTGCCGTAACCAACAAAACAGAGCAGTTAGCGATCTTCCATTCTTTGGATAGTCTGGGAGAAAAGTAATGCAGCTTTAAAAGCAATGGGCCTAGAAAAAGTGCAACTTTCAAAAGGACTAATTAATTCTCCCCCTAGTGCAGTCAGCCATCTTCAACAGCACATTCACTCCAGGCTGGCAGGATGAAAATTTAACAAGCACTCAGGTCTGGAATGAAGCATCAAACTTCTCCACAGGCACCGAGAAGAGCTGACTCCATGGCTACGTGGCCAGCTCAGAGCTGGTCGGCTCAGCCAGCAGCTCGGCTGACTTCACCCTCACCCACAAGCACTCATCTCCCCCGGAGGCAGCTCCACGGAGCCTCGGGACAAGCATCCCCTTTGGTACCATCAGCAAACAGGGGACACTGGACACCTCTGCCTGGCTTTTGGTTGCAAAATGGGGGCTAAGAGACTCTGAGCGCCTTTAGGTACCCACTAGCTCTGCCTCCAGAACTTCTCCTGAAAGGCAGCATGTGCTGGGGAGGGAATTAAACAAAGCAATTGAAAATATCAATATAAAGAACTACATTACTTGCCCAGGGCTAAAACATTTTTGGCTTAGTATATATGAAATCTAAAGCAGAAGCTCGAACAAGATAAAAATAAGTACATGAACTGGCACTTAAATTCTGATGTTTAAAACAAAAACTGATAGATTTGAAATACTATCAATTCATGTAAAGATGGTGGAACTCCTACGTTTCAGAGTCATATGCCCTGTAAAATAGAACCAGCTTTGGGCTTTCCTTCCCTGTATGCATTAACTGCACATACAAATGAAAAAATAAATAAAGCCTATTACAAACTATGTTCACAAAAATGGTTAGAAGGAATGCAGCTTGTTTGTCTCTACATACCTTGGTCATCAGGAAATGCTGGATATTTCTCATGTGGAAGCAAACTGCAATAAATAAATTGGTTTACATAATCCCCAGCAACTCTGGCTACCGTGTGGATGTTGTTTCCATAGTCACATGAAATATTTGTTCCATTCAGGTTCGGGATAGTTCCATTTATTTGTATTATCAGGGCCTATATAAGACAAAAAGTCAGCTATTATCACAGAAAATTTTATTTAGAAATTTTCAATGTTTTAGAAGCTTTTCAGAGGTACACAACTCCAAAACAAGCCCACAGACAGGGTTTGTCCTGAAACAAAAAATATTTTGATGAAAACACTTAAAATATAATTAAAATAGCTAAAAATAGAAACAATAAAAAAGAGGAAATGAGTTGACTCAGCTGTCTGCAGCTGATCATCTCTGTTTGAAATTTTGTGACCCTCCCGTGTGTTTGGTGCAGCAGCTCTAGGTCTTTTTTGCCTATGGGCTCAGCTCGAGCTCGTGTTTGCCTACAGACTTGGTGTCCAGCCAGCTCAGGCTCTGGGTGCAGCAGGTCAGCCCCAGCTCGCCGAGAGCCCTGGCCTGACACAGCAGCAGAGCTCAGCATCCCCCGAGCCATGTCCGAGCCACGGGAGCTGTGCTGCTCCACCGGAGGAGCAGAGTTACCCTCCCTGAGAGCAGGCAGTGGCCCCAGAGATGCTGCAGGTGATTGATTCGGCACTGGCACCAAACGCACCGGGTTCTCCTTGTCAATATTGATCTCAGGCTCCAGGATGGTCATGGAGGGACACTGCTGCACTCCTTCACTCGCGCTCGCCCAGAAGTTGGCCCCTGTGAAGTTGGTGCACTCGTGCTGCAGAGAACACCTGCAATGAACAGAAGAACAGCTCATGGTTGATGAGTTTTGACACAGGGGATAAAAATGTTGAGTTCTTTGTGAGGGAAGATCCTGAGAAAACCTTGTGTCTGTATCCTGCTCCACCCATGCAGCTGAACCTCAATGTTTGTCATCATGTTTGAAGTGTCTGCTTGCCATGATAAAAGCATATACTCCCACAACACCAGCAGAGCACCAGGACTGAAGAAGGCTGAACCTGAACTCAGGAGGAGAGGATGACATTTTGTCAGACACCTTAAGTTTGCAAATGTGAAATCTAATTTTGAGTATCCCTTTCTGAGTGTGATTGTCTTCTACTCATAGGTGAGATCTGCAGGGGAAAAAGCTGGACTTCCATAGGGTGCGGACTCTCCCAGCCCCATGGTTTGACACCTGCAAGAGATTCTCTGCACTGGCAGCTGCCTGTGGCACGACAATCCAGCTACAGTGAAATCTTGGCTCTGAAGAACATCCCAACCCTTTGGGCCAGATGCAATTGTTTTTAACAGCACGTATTGTGTAAGGAATGGAAAAAGACTGTTGGCAGTGTGACTGTGGGGAAATACAAAAGGTGCCAGAAATCCTTGCCCAGGCCTGAGGGCCAAAGGACGTGCTGTGGAAGATAACCAGGACGTGGCTGGTCCTACCTGGTCTCCATGGTGCACCACCCGCAGTAGGCGTCAGCGGCGGCCAGGCACTCTGTGCACGTCGAGTACTGGCTGCAGGCAGCCACCTTCACCCGCGCCATCTGCAGACAACAGCACAACTGCTTCCAAACGTGTCCCAGCCCCGCAGAGCGCCCGCCCCACCGGAGCGCACCAGCACGGCCACGTGCAGCTGAGACGAGACCCCAGCACCGCAGGCTGCGACACCCCGACCCTGGACAGAGCCACCAAGCAGAGCACAGATGCAGACCCTGGCCCTGGAGCTGCGCCAGGACCACCTGGCAAGAGGACAAGCCTGAGCGGTCGCCTGCTGCCCGCTGGGGCCACCAGAGCCTGTCCAAGCTGGGAGCCTCCCAAGATGGGGAGGATGCCCAAGGGTTGGGGTGAGCACAGGGTTTGCAGCCAGCTGGGCTGAGCTGCTCCTTTCAGCTCCATGGCAGGAGCCAAGTGATGAGAGGTCAGAGTGTGGCACTGCACCTTTCAGAGGGGTCAGATGGAGATGGCTTGACATCGTGTCCCTCTCTGTGAAAAGCTCTCACCCACACCTGCAGAAAGCTCCTTTCCAGACAGACCCCAGCTCTCTCTCTCTGGCTATTTACAGGGAAAGCAGCACCACTCTAGGAACCTTGATTTGTAAAAAAATCAAAATACCTCTGGGGACTCACTTGGCAGGAGCAGTTGGAAGGGAAAGCATGTGTTGGTTTCTGCTTTCTCTTCCTTTGATCTCTAAATATTTGGGAAGGAAATCTGAGTGGTGTGGAACAGCGGGGACTGAAAATGTGAGGTGCCAAGAGTCCTGAGCTCCCACCAGGCAAGCACACCCTGGGCTGTGAGCTCCTGGGACAGAGCCCCACTTCACTCACAGTACCTCGGTGTTCCCCAGCCCTGGGGGGCTCAGCAACCCCACCCCAACCCTGTCAAGCTCCTGTGGAGCTTCCTGCGATGCTAACTTCACCAGAGAAAAATTAACTTATCACTTTTATTGGAAAAGAAGCAGTCAGAGGAGGCACTGCAAGCACCACACAGCGTGTTTAACCAGCAGGAGCAGAGGACACAGCCCAGCTAGGGGCTGAGATGAGACAGAGCCACCAGCTATAGAGGTGTCCTGGGAGGGGTCTGTGAAATGATAATGACCAATCTGCAGGGAATTAGAGCTTGGAAAATACAAATGCAACATGTGACATTTGTGGTTGTGCATCTGTTTTGACAGATTAAAATGTAATTCAGGACAAGCCACCAGTGCCTGGAGCACTCAGCTCTCATCTTCCTCCTCTGTTAACTTGACAGAGATGAGACTGTCTGTACCTGCTGCAGCTCTCCAGGTCTCTGCAGAGCCCTTGCAAAGGGCTGAGGAGAAATCTCCCCTGGGACCACTTCTGACAGGCAGACCTTTTGTCTGTAGGATCTCCTCAAAGCCTTCCTAAAGACCATGTACTGTCATTTTGGAGTTTCCATACAGGAATAACCTCTGCTTATTTCTGCGCTCCTGTTAAGTGCAATTCGTCTCAGTATCTTTCACTCTCCTTTGTACCTGACCACCACGAAGACCTGCTAAGCTGTGCAGCATGGTGTGTACCAGCCAGCACAGGAGAACGGACAGGAACCTCCACAGAGAGCCCACTGACAGCCAAAGCTTTGAACTCCTTGGCTCTGATCATTAATCTTAAAGAAAATCTTAGTGCCCCTTCCTGCTCCCAGCTTGGAGCTAAATCAAATATGCGACATGTTCCAAGGACTGTTTTGTTGAGGACTGAAGATCTCACCTGGTAAGAGGTCATCAGGTAGAGGTAGGTGGAATCAGAAGGGTCAAATTGCATGATGGGATGGACAGGCTCTCCGTAAGCCACCGAAATGGATCTCCTGCTAATAATCTTCATTGTACTGTCCAGGTTAATCTGCAGTGAGAAGAAGGCACTCACTGAGATAATTTTTCAAAGACTAAGGGGAGAAGATTATTTCCTCTTGTTTATAAACAAAAACCAGAGTGGTATACAATGGTGCTCCACATTGTCAAGCACTGTGAATTTCTGCACACTTTGCAGGCTGCACACACAGAGCTTTCCTGGAAAGTCAGCTCTGTGTCACTGGGCAGGCTCAGCACAGCCCAGAAAGCCCCAGCCTTCCTCAGTGATGCCGGACCCTCACCATCCCTGGTCTCTCTGTTCGAGGGGCTGCCTGGAAAGCTTCTGATCAGAGGCTCTCTCCCTGCACAGCTGCATCCAGCAGGCATGGAAGTGTCTGTGTGATCCTCATGCAAGTGGCACCAGCCTTCAGCCCCCGTCACATACATATGCACATTCTGTACAGAGAACAGAGCTTCCAAAGTTTAATGAAAAACAGTGAAAATCAGCAGCAGGGCTCTACAGCATGGCATCCCCTGGTCCCTGCATATTTGAAAAATAAGTGTTGTCACTCCCAGCCAGAAGAACCTTCTATCCCTGCTGACTCCAGAAGACCAGGGCAGCTGCCATCAGAGTGCTACGTCCTACCTTGCCTCGTGAATCACCAGCTGAAGTGCTGGCAGTGACGGAGGAGGCTGCACAGCATCAGCCTGCCTTTCAGTTCTCTGAATGTCTTGGCATTTGACTTGAGAACTCAGTAAATCAAATGTGGCATTGCTGAGAGGAAATAACAATGGGGCTACGCAATTTCTTGTGACAGTCACTTTTCAGCTTACAACAGAAAGGGAATGAGGAAAATTCCTGCCTCCTTACTAGAAAGGGAAGGCAATAATTGTAATGACCAAGTGTGCCTCTGCTCTCTAAAGTGTGGATTAATTAATTAACATAGGTTAACTAATTCTTACACGAGAGCAGCACTGACACACCCAGTATGACAGCACAAACTCAAAGCAGAGGCCTCTCTCTGCCAAGAATCATATGCAAGCACTGAGAGCTATGCAGAAAAAACAGGGAGCTATCATTGTGTCCATTTTAAAAGCTGGCTAGCCAGAAGCTAAATGATTTCCCTGGGATCACCCAAGATGTCCATGAACTGAGCCCTGACATTCTCCACTGTCCATCCTCTGTCCCTCGCTGCTGACATGTGCTCCACGCGTGGCTATTTCGAGACATTTGTCCGTGAGTCCCTCTGCCTCCTGGGCACATTCACCCTACACCCTCTTCACATGGGCACTTTCTCTGGGTCTCAGGGGGCTGCAGGCTCTGGGGGAGAGCCCCTGCAGCAGCACAGAGGGGCAGCGAGCACCAGTCCTGGTGCAGCAGGCTGGGTGGGCTGGAGGACACACAGTGCCCTGGTGCTGGTGGAGCAGCGTGGGTGAAGTCCTGGGTAACCCCAGCACAGCACTGAGTCCGCAGCCTTCCAGACCTGGGCACGTGGGACTCAAGAGGACAGACCCCTCCTGCCCACTGCTCCCCAAGGGCACTGCACCCTGGCACGCCTTGCCCTGCTGCTGTCCCTCTTGTGACTGCGAGATGTGGTGCTGGCCCTCACCAAATGCCTGCCTGCAGCCACAGAATTGCATTAATTCCCCATACATGCCCCTGGTAGCCTCAGTTGCTGCTGGCAGGAGCTGGGCAAGCACTGTTTCTGCCCCTCTGCTGTTTTTTCTCAGGCAACAAATCTGAATGATTTGCTCACTCAAAGTATCTTGCGTCCCGTGCCAAAGAGCAAGGAACCCCGAAGGTAAAAGGGCTTCTGGTTACGCAGCTGTGCTGTGGAATTAGATTACAGTTATCTGCGCAAATTATCCCAGCACAGGGTAGCCAGGAGCCTCCCCTAATGGAGGCACTGCAGATAAGGCTGGTCTCTCGGAGATGATAATGGAGTGGAGCTGTTAATGCTGTGTGAACAGGCTGCGCTGCGTGTGGCATGTGCCCCGCAGCCCGCTGTGCCTGGCCGAACGCCAGCTCCCTCCCACCCTCCCAAATTACCTGGCCCTGTGGGCAAGAATCAAAGCAGGGAGTTCCTTTGTGATTGCTCCCACATTTTCTGCCAGGAACACTTAGATGCAAAGGAAGAGACTGGATAAGTTTTCTTCTATCCAAGCATTTTGATCCAATATCCACATTATGCACCAGTCCCCCCAGGCAGAGACAGAGCAGCTATCAGCTGTCTCTGCTCCAGGCCTTTTCCCCTCTCCTCCATGCAGTTTTGATACTGGGAGTTTACCAGACTGCTGTGGCTGCCTGGAATCAAAACTTTCTCTGGCAAACTTCAAGCACTAAGGTTACTGAGAGCTTGGCCTTGCGTCCTGGCTGCAGAGCTGAGGCATTGCAGCACCGTGCATCACCTCTGGCATGTTATTTAGAACAGACAGCACCATGGCTTCACACCTGCTTGGGACTCAGCTGTGAAGAAGCATCTCCTTGTGACTCCCCTGTCTATGTGGAGTCTTCAAAAGCCAGCAGCTCAGAGGGAGAATTTATTAGAAGAGCTTTTAATAATTTAAACATTTCAATAATTAAAATAATAATAAAATATTGTGATTGAAATATAATGTATATAATTATATTATACCAAAATTACATTTGTATAATTAATAAAATAGTTGAATAAATTTAATTAATAATCCAATGCTGCACAATAGCATTTTCATCCAAAACATCGTGCTTGCATGGCAGCCCTAAGCAGGGATTAGCAGCCACCAGCCATCGGGCAGCGTGCATCACTGTCCAGGCTACGGCAGTGCCCAACGACTTGGCGCTCAGACCAAGCAGACAACAGAGCCATGCTCTGGGAGAGCAGAGGGGCTGGAAGGGGGAGCCCTGACACCCACCCTGTCCCCAGATCTGCTGCCCTGCGCTGATGCCGCCAGGCCCCACTTGCCTTCAGGAGTCCTCCACTGGCCGTGCCCAGGAACACGACGGTGTAGTTGTGGACGCTGGCCACTGCCACTGCCGTCAGGCCGCTGTAGGTGAAGATGGGGGTGGCTGTGACAGGGTTCACGATGGCCAGCGGGTGCTGCAGGTGTGCAGCTCCACAGTCCAGCTGCTCCGGCTGCAGCTGTGGAGAGACACAAACATCATCGGGCTGCACAAGCGTCAGTAGGTTCCCTTGCCACCCCCCTTCAGGAGCAGGGGGAGCAGACAGACTTCTCACAGTCCTGCTCTGCCTTCCTAGAGCCTCTCACTGCCGAGTCTCGGACAGGAAAATGCCACTGGCCCCGGACATGACCCACATGGGCTGGTGCAGGGGGCGAGGCCAGTGCTGCCATGTCAGGCGCCAAGGGGCAAAGCACAGGACAGGGGTTAAGGACTTGTCGTTTACCTGTGTTTATGAGCAGGCATTTGACTTGTCTGGCCCAAAGCAAGACAACAGTCTTGACTCTCCTGTGCTAAATTAATTAGTGCATTTGCTGCATGACAGCAGCATTTGCAAGTGGAACTGATGCCTCCTATTCATCCTACCCTGCCAAGAAGCACTGAAGATTTATGACCCCCTCACTCCAAATCCTCTGAGATTCTCATGTAATTTCTGTTCAGACAACTTGGATGGATTCAACAATGCCTGAACATCACAAAAGTCTCACTGCCAACAACTCACCTGCTGCCACTCCTGCAGCAGCTTTTCTGAGCTGCAGAGGGTGACACTGGAGCCATTGGAATGATGGGTACGTTTCAAGGACCATTACCACATCGTCTACAGTGCCATCCCAGGTTCAGCCCACAGAAGGCTGTGACCACGCTGTCACACTCCCCGGCAGGGCTGGCATTCCAGCAGCGGCAGATATCCGCAGGTCACCCGCGCCCAATCCGAGCCCAAATTGTGGGAAGTGCTGGTACACAACTCCAGCAAGAGATGCCTGGAGGGCTGCAGCCCACACCCCAACAACAAAGCACATTTATGCCTCTCTGAATCCAGTCACAACATACACAGCCCTGCCACAGAAGCTGAGAGAAGTCTGAATTCAAGCAGAATAAATGCAGGGGTTTGAGGCTGTATCTGCCAGGGAATGGGCACGTGTTTTCCACCAGGCAAAAGGTGACCACCAGCCTGTCCAGCACAGTCCTCCTTCCCCGGGGCCTGGATGCTAATTGCCCTGTCATCATTTACTTTCATTAACGGAACGAGGTTCAGGTCTCTCCACTCTCCAGATTGTTCAGAAGATTAAGCAAATCTTTCGGCTTTGCAGCAAGAGAGTGAGACCAGGCAGGATCTCTCTGCTCTCACCCCGCTTTGGGGTGCAACTCCTGCCTCATGCCCACCTGCCCCCAGCCACCACCATGTGCCTCGGGTTGGTGCCATCCCACAGCGACACACTCCTGGCGAGAAGTGGGGAAGGAAGGTGCTAAAACCCAAAATGTATGCAAAGCAATGGGACTTTGCATGCAGAACCAAGAGATTGTGGCCCTGCCCCAGCACAAGAAAGGCAGCCCTGGACAGACTCACACAGGGCGTTGGTGACCCTGCCGTGGACATGACTGGTCCAGGGGCGGTTGGCACGGGGACTACAGGCCACGGCACTGCCTACTCCTCTTCTCTGCATGACAGAGGACAGCAGCAGCCCTCAGCAGGAGCTGTGGGTGCCAGCCAGCCCTCGGTGCCTTGCAGCAGCTGCTCAGCAAACAGCACGGACGACTGAGAGCAGCCACACCGCACAGCAGCCTCTGCACGGCAGCATGGACCCCTGACTGAGGAGACTGTGCTGCTGCAGACACAGCCAGGGCTCGTATCGCTGCTGCTGCACTGGCACAGCCGTGGGGCCGCTAGAGACAGGCTGGGTCTTCTCCAAAAAAACACCCTGACCTTGGTCCCCGGTACCCCAGCAGACACCAGACCCTGTGGCCACCACTGCTATGCCAGACACAGAGTGACAGAGACTGATGTGGAAAACTTCCTCTGCTCGGATGAGTGCCAAATGGGACAGCACATTCAAAGCTGTTCACAGGGGACCAAGACAAAAGGATCTAGTTTGTGGATGCAATGCTAAATGCATTTCACAGTTTTACCACATCTTATTCCAGTAAAAAGTAAAATCAAAGCCTAGATTCTTAAGTGTGTATGTTCGCCCTGTAACTGGACCAGACAACTTTTTTACACTATACAAAGGACATGGAAAGCCATTAATGTTTCTGGTTTAATGGTTCCTTCCCTTCACAAACATATTTAGAAATTCGCTTAGGTTTATTTACTTGTCTTAGGGATGATTATCTCTAGCTCTTCTTCATAACTCTTCATGAATATTTGCCACCTGAAGCTTACAAAGCTCCTTCCCGCAGGGAACCTGAGGCACAGAGGCACCTCCGGCCGCCTGGGACCCTGAGGGATGCTCAGCACCTCCCCTCCACAGCAGCTGCACAGGAACTGGGACCAGCATCACTGCCTGCCAACCTGCAAGACACAGCCCTTTCCTCTCACAGGTGGCCAAAATCATGGGAAGTCCCTTATCTGCAGTGCCTGCCTGCTTATAAATCACACATTTAAGAGCTCATATCAGCACGAAGTGTTTTCCAGAGTAAACAGGATGTAACTATTCTAGCCCAGGCCAAGCTTTATTTTGGCTGCACACATCCTTCCTCTGAAACACCTTTCTTCAAATGACATCAGCTCTTCCAACAGACGGATGGGTAGGAGACATATGGTGTTTCCCTCTCCCAGGTCCAAAGAAGGGATGACATGCTGTGCTGCTGCTGCCTGTACCCACAGCACCAAGGGGACAGCTAACTCCATCACATTACAGTAAACAGGATACAGCCAAGTCACGTCCTTCTGCAGGCACCAGGCAGTCACCACAGCTGGGGATAACCGGAATAGAAGGCCATCTCCAACTGAAATGGGTTAAATCTCACTCCATCTTAAATCAAGCTGCCCCTTCCTGAAGTGGGAAAAACACAAATATTAAGTTTTCTTCCAAAACCAATCTCCTTCTATAATCTGCATTTTAAAACATCCCGTGGGTATTTACTGTTTTGCCTCTATTTTTCTTTGACACGCTCTGGATACTCAATAACCCACAGAAATATGGGCTGATCCTAGATCCAAAACCTTCTGCACCCAAAAGGTTTGGTGTGGCCGCTCTGTTGCTGATGACAAGGCTCCTTGGGCACAAGCTGGGGACAGCCACAGCCAGCACCAGCCAAGCAGCACCACTGTCCCCCCCACACTGCCAGGACGGGGGGTCCACCCTGCTGTGCCCCTGCGCACTGCAATATGTGGCATTGCTGCAAAACTTCACAAGTGATGCAAATTAATTCAAATCAAGGGGTCACAGCTAAGAGGATGGTTAGTTAGATTAACCCTGAGTGCGACTGCAGAAACAAAGTGGGACAGAGATAACAGATTTCCAGCCACATCAGAGCTCAAGAGTTCAGCTGTCTTCACAGTGTGAGTTCAGTTCTTTATCTCAGGCCTGTAAGGAGCATAAAAAGCGATTTCCCAGAATTTCCATTACAGCTCCTCAGCCCTGGGCATGCAGGATGTCCCTTCAGGAAGGAAGTCTGCTGGAAACAGAAGGAGGAAGAGGAGTGGTGAGGCAATTCTCAGGAAAACCATGAAATGTGCTGATTTCTGCATCCTGTGTTTGTGACCTTAAAAATAGTTCTCAAGCAAAGCTGGAGCTAATTTGTGACTCAGAAGCTGTGGCGCAGAGGAAAGCCCCAAGCCCCTGCCCTCCACGAGGCCATGCTGGCTCCGCTGCAGCAGCTCCACAGCTCTGGAGCGAGGAGGAGAGCCTGGCCCCTTTCAGACTTCGTATCAGAGAGGATTAAAATGTTGGCTTCCAGCATGCCTGGAGTCCTGGGAAAATGACACAGCCAGCATCCGATAATCCGCTCCAAACTTGTTGATTTGTGGGACTTAGCCATCATCTTCATAGGCTCAAAATTTGGCAGCTGCTCCCACACAACTGACATTTTCAGGCCATTAAAGGCTGTGATAAAAGGGCTCTAGTTTTATCTCTTGCCTTCCTTAACATAAACCATTAGGCTTTTATTAACATTTAGGTATGACTCAGGGAAATTTCTGACTGCAGAGAGAATATTCAGAATAATTTGAATACTGTCTGAAGAGAATAGCAGGATACAGACACACAGTGAACAGTAGGGACAGGCTAAAAACCAGTGGGGAAATAGTGCACAGGAGAAGGAGCCCAGCCAGAGATGCCAAGCAGCCTGGCTGCATTATGCAAATGGAGAGCACAAGCCCTGCTCTGTGTCAAGCAGAGCTCAAACCAACCACACACCCCCAGCACTCCCCCTGGAGCTCCCCTGTCCCCCAGCAGTTTGTACACACCATCACGTGTTTATCTGCTGCAACCAGACCTGCCAAAACCAGGCTTTTTAGGATGCCTGCAGGAAAATGTCGTCCTCAGATGAGGACTACGCTGTTGAGGCACTTGATATGTAAGCAGTCTCCAACTACAGTGCTGCTCAAGGGCAGGCATTAGCACAGAGCTCCTCAGACTTCCCATCACACTTTTTAGGCAACAGGACGCAAATCAATGCGTGCTTGTGGCCAGTCAAGGCACTCAGGCTGAGAATCTCTGACAAAGTGAATCTGGACACATTTTTCTCAAGACTTACCAACAGCACAGGGCCCCCACAGCACAGCAGACATTCTTTAAAAAAAAAAAAGGCTTTAAATGCACTCTGGTTTCACTGTTTGCTTAGACCACAAGTTCCTCAAGTGAGGAGGCGGCGGTTTTGCTGTGTTGTGCCCGTTTGTGCAATGCCACCCCTGGCCTAGGGCACTCTGCAAGCCACTAATGTGACACCAGAAATGGTCTATCCCAACCTCCCTCTGCCTGCTCCCAGCAGCCACCTGGACTGCGTCCCTGCACGGAGCTATCGCTCTTATGAAACTCCTTCTTCCTTCTCTCTACTCTTGATTCCAACCTTTTATTTCCCGTCAGCTCCTAAATTTCACTCTTGGCAGCCTCACACGGCACTGGTGGCCAGGGCAAGGAAGGGCACAGTGCACAGGGGGCTGCTAGAAGGCAGCGCAGGGCAAGCACAGGACTGGTGGCTGGGGAAAGCAGGGCTGGGTCAGCTCACAGCACTGCAGGGCAAGCACAGGACTGGCGGCTGGGGAAAGCAGGGCTGGGTCAGCTCACAGCACTGCAGCTCAGCAGCAGCAGCCGTGCTCACCTCCACCGCAGCCGCAGACCTCAAACCACCAGAGGTGCGAGGGATTGAATGCTGTAAGAGGCTCTCAGTGCTCCAGATCATCTCAGAGGGCGAAAGCCAAGCTCCGTCTGCTGCTCTGGCAGCAGCAGCCCCAAGCAGACAGCACACAGCCCACTCGGCTGCGGATTGCCAGAACTCACCTCAGCAGCAGGACAGGGACGGACAGGATCAGAGAGCTGCAGGCGTAGCCAGCCTGCTGCAGTGAGGCCAAAGCGCGACAACAGCTTGAACAACCACAGGTCCCTACTGCCATCCAACCTGCTGCCGTGTCACCTCAAGTGTGGGAGGAAAGACCGGGGGCATCTGTGGCAGGAGCCTTCCTCAGGGTGCTGGGAGGATGTCCTGGATCTGAGGAGTCCTCAGAGGCTCCAGCTGCAGCTCCAGCAGTGGCACCAACGTTGGACGCCTGCAGCCGGCAGTGTGATTCCCCTCTAAGTCTCCTCTGCCCCCTCCTCCAGCCGCAACTGGCCCAGCTTGTGGCCACCCTCACTCCACCAGCCCCAACCCTGTCATTTCCCAACTGGAAAAGAAAGCTGAAAGCAATGCGGACAGGTGACTGACAGGACCTGCACAGCCCTCCTCCAAAACACCCTGCCCCAGCCCTGGCAGCCCCAGCACGGGTCCCCTTTCCTTGCTCCACACAAGTCAGAGGTCTGGCACCCACCGAAGCAGCAAGTGCAACAGCATGGGGAACGGCTCAAAGCAGAGAAACATGAAAAAAATAGCCGTTTTTAAACTAAAATTGCACATCTTTCATGCTGCCAGGAAGACTGGTCAAGCTTATTATGTTAGCCTTCATCCTGCATTAAATACAATACTTCAGATTATACAATCAAATCCGCCAGGAATGGGCAAGCAGAGGGATTAACAAACAGGCTCCAGAGGGGCTGTCACAGTCAGAACCACGTGTTTGAGCAGCAAGAGCTTGTATGTCCTTTAAATTCACCCCTGTTGAAAATTCGGCTCCTCTTCCCACTCCCTGGGGACAAAGGGCTGAGCAGATCAGCCGAGCATGCTGCATCTCAAGGACAACCACTCCTGCTCAGAAAGCCAACAGACACCTCCCCGTCTGAAACTCTTCGGAGTAAGACACTTGGTTTATTTAGGCTGTACTTTCTTCGCTGTTCTTTCCTTGGGAGACTGCCCCCTCCTCCACCACTCAACCTGTGTTTCTCATTTACATTAAACTTTGGCTTCAGCAGCCAACCTCAGACTATTCAAACTCCCTTCCACAGGGAAGAGTCCCTGGTGAACCGTGAGTTTGGCTCCTTGATCTTTGGTCGTTATTATTTTATTATTGCTAGTACTAACACTTAGCACTTCACATGCTCAAAGTGCTCTGAAGGCATATCTGTGCAAGACAGGGCTGAAAAGAGCATCCATTAAAGTAACAACTTCTTACCTAGCACAACTGGTCTTTTGCATGTGTCAGTTCAAATCTATTTCATTTAGCAATAGTTTATAGTAAATGTTTTCCTGTGTTTTCCTCATTAGTTCTGCTGAATCAATTAAACCCCAAGACAATGAGCAGAACTCTACCCTTCTTTTACGAATCCTAAGTAAAACCTGCATCTGAGCAGCAAAACTGTGCCGCAGTGCCATCTCCCTCTGGGCACCCCTAGAGCATCGCCTGCTCCACAGTCTCAGCACCAGAGTCTAAAAAACAATGCACCACTGCTTGGTCAAGCACCCAGCCTGCTAGAGGAGCTTGGCATGGAAAAGTTAATAAAACCCTTTTTGCTCATTAACTGAGCACTCCAAATGCAGAAGTGACCAAGACATACAGACACGGTCTATAGGAGACACATCGCTTCCCCGGCTCACCTGTGCACCCTTCTTCCACTCTAACCCCTGCCCTCATTCTGGGGACAGAAGAAATTCAAGTAAAGAAATTAATCAGATGGTTATGGAAGTGCAAAGGATGAAGGCTGTGAGTGAGGTTTCCCTGGCCTGTGGCCAGCCCTCACACCCACACCTTGTCTCCTCTCGCAGCACCTGAACAAAGTAAAAGGCATTCTCCAGGTACTGCCCCGAAAGCACTGTGCCTGTTGATATATCTACAGCTTCATCTCTGGAGGTCCTCACTCCCCACCCCACTCCCTTCCCAACTGAATTAGGATCATAATAATTGTATAACTTCAATAACTTCCAAAGTTGTTACAGATCATTGGTCCTACTGGATTCAGCAACTGAGCACTGCTCTGATTTGGTGAAAGCATGGAAGGCTTTCCTTTTCTCTATCAGTTCATATTTTGTCTTCAAGATTTGTAGAAACTGCCATTTCCAAAGCTTTTTGGAACAACCCACTGAGCTTTCCATGATACCAAATCTCAGCAGGAAGTGACACTACAGTTAGGAGATCCCAGGGACATAACATCGCAACCCCAGCTCCTCCCAAAACTTGACATCTTTTTCCAGCAGCTTACAGGACAGTAGCCAAGCTGCAGTTCCACAGTCAGACAGCCCCAGCACAAAGGCAGCCAACATGCTGGCCAGAGCAGCGTCCTGGCTGGGAAATCCCAGAGGGATGCATGGGGAACATCCATCCCAGTCCTTTATCCTTCACCTTGTTCCAGAGACCCATACACATCAAACCAAACAAAAAAGTGCAGTAAAGACATTAACTGTATCTGCTCTCCAGACAGAGATTTCTGTCCCTTCAAGCAGACATTTAGCCCCAGTTTCCTCCCCATTTAACGATGTGCTACACCAGCTGCCAAAAGCCCATCCTGTCCCTGTCCCCTGCCACTCTGTGCCCCCAGGGATATGTGCTGGGGACACTCACACAGAAACACTTGGGACCTCAATTCAAACCCTGACACTGCCACTCTTCTGATCAGAGACATCGATCAGGCGTACCTGAGCACCTTCCTCCCCACCATGAAACAGGGACAGCAGTGCTGCCCCAGCGCAGGAGCTGCCCTGCACCCAGGGCTCACCATGCCAAAGGGACCTCGAGTGCATGGGGTAGCAGCAATGCTGAGGCATAGCCCTGCGGCTCCTCCAGCTGGGGCAGGGCACTGGGGGCAGCACCACCGGGCAACAGCCCCCGGAGCCATTCTTCCTCCAGTCAAGAATGCCAACCCCATCTATGCCATGCCTGGCACAGAGGAGCAGTCACACCCCCCAGCTATCCCATTCCCAGCACAGAGGAGCAGTCACACCCCCCAACTATCCCATTCCCAGCACAGAGGAGCAGTCACACCCCCCAGCTATCCCATTCCCAGCACAGAGGAGCAGTCACAGGCCCCATCCATCCCTGCTCCCTGATGCAGCTGAGAGGCTCGTGCCTGTGCACAGCCCCTGCAGCCAGGAGCTGCTGGCAGCCACGGTCCACCCCGGTGCATGCCGAGCACGAGCCCAGCTGGGAGGCACAGCCACGCTGCTGTAGGTAGTGCATGGTGGCACTGAGGTGGTTATAAATGATTGTTTCCAACCACCGCCAGTTCCAACTTGCCTGGCGCTTGCATTAAATTACCACAGCCAGGGGCTCAGACCTATTAACGTTTCCAACACCTTGCTGGAAGAGGACATCAGAGTGTCACGACAGTGCAGCTGAACAGACACCTCTTGGGATTTACAAGGCATAGTAAGGTGTTTCTACAGCATCCCTAGGCACCCATACACATCTCACAGTGCCTCATTCACTTCTCCAGGTGCCCTCTGCCCCAACAATCTTCTCATTCAATCACTGTAAATGAGACTTTGAAACATCAGAAGAGAGATGGCAAATCCCTTAATTTCCATCCACTGACACCCTGCAGCTGAGCCTGCATCTACTGGGGCTCCTGGGGAGTGGGTTCACATTCACATGTGGGAGTCAAACACTTGCCCTGGAAAACCCTTGGCTTTAGCCAAAATGACCCTTTTCCTGTTTTCCACCTAAACTGTTATTTAGTTACAGAGAATTTGATAAGCTCAACGGACCAAATCTAGTCTGAGCATCTAAGTACCAGGAATGACTACATCTGTACAGTCAGCTGTTGGCAGACCTCTCCAGAAACTGGTGGCATGCCTGGGACCTCCCTACCCTGCTGAGGGACTGGCACACAATTTGCCTGCCCAGCCAGCACCAGCCAGTAGCACTGGGCTCCCAGAGCAGGCAGGCACTGCGCCACAATCAGGAGCTGGCTTCTGTTCCCTAAAGCAGCACAACTTCCCATTTCCAGGCACAGAAACTTTTGCCACTTTGACCGAATTACCCTTTGCAACTTGGGACCTGTTTGAGCTTGAGATGCAAAGCAGGGATGAGCCCTGGCATCCCCAGGAAAACATTCCCACCACCCACTCTCAGCTCGGGGGCACCGACCCACTCCTTGGGAGACTCCCCTGCTTGGCACAGAGCACGAGGGCCATGCCAGCCCTGGCAGTGGGAGAGCCCCCAGGCACCAGCAGCCCACAGAGCTGAGCCTGCCTTCCCAGGAAGGGTGGTGTTCACACAGCTGCCTGTGTGCAGCAGCAGGTCATATTTTCACATGAATTCCCAAGAAAACCTAACCAACAGCTGACCACAACTCACTAGTAGCAGGTGAGAGACAGGGCAGGTAGGCAGTGCTCTGGACTGGGTCCAAAGGCAGGCAAAGCTCAGGCTGTGGCTTAAACCTCCTGTCGGGGGCATTCTGGGTCCCACCGGCCCCTCACCCCAGCCCCTGAGGGGCAGCTGGAAGGACACTGACCTCCCATTGTAACACAACATCCCAGAGCAAAGCAGAAGATGGTGACAATGGCTGTGGTGCAGCTCTGCAGTACCTGGGCAGTGGCACCTTGGGGTGGTGCCAGCAGCTGGAAACAGCCCGCACTGCAAAACACAGAAATTAGGCTTGCTACAAGAACTCCTACCTCATTTTTAATGAAGAAATTAAGTGTAAATTCCCAGTTTCCTTTCTGTGGCTAATCCTCTGGATTTATTTGAGTAGATATAGGGTTACAGCACATTTAGTTTCATGTTTGGAATTTCTAAATTAGTATAAACCAGCACTTCAAAGCAACTCAGCTCCTATAAACCCCAATCCCACGGAGATGCCACAGTATATTTGGACAGTAAGTAGATGCTTTGTCATATTCCCACGTGTACATGGGATTTTTTCTTTGGGAACATTTTCTGACTGGTTTTAAACCACATTTCCATGCCCAGGCACACATATATACAGAGACTGTTTATATAGTCTACCCAAGGAGTTCGTTTTATTTAACAACCCA
The DNA here is from genome assembly GCA_036630365.1 of Acanthiza pusilla. Classification (NCBI taxonomy): domain Eukaryota; kingdom Metazoa; phylum Chordata; class Aves; order Passeriformes; family Acanthizidae; genus Acanthiza; species Acanthiza pusilla. The sequence continues at coordinate 352,348 of JAXCHO010000001.1, read as the reverse complement.
TTATAGCACAGCTCACTGGTGGGTATCTCATCATTACACACCCAAACACTGTGTTCAGTGACCATGCAGGATCTGACACAAAGCCACAAGAGCCAGAAACTTGAGAATTAATGCTGGAACGCATCATTATCCCCTGCCACTATGCCTATGGTTTTCAGCAGAGGAAACAAACTGAATTTTCAGCCTTTTTTGAGTTGCACACCCCAAAACATTTCCCAAGAGAGACGCAGTTCCCTGGCCAGCAAATCTAGGCCTAATGAGTACAAGTCTGCTTTCTGTATCTCTGCAGGAGTTGTTAGGAGACCATGGGGCTAGTGCAGAAACCACAGGGTTTGGAGGAGCCATGAGCACGGGATGCTATTTTGAGTTCAGCTTTTCCTAAAGTGAGCTTGCTCATCTCAGCGAAGTGCACACACAAAGGTGCCTGGCCATGTCCCCTGCCAAAATACCAGTCGAGAGATGAGGCAGCGGCAAGAGGACACTGTGGGGGCTTCACTACATTGGGACGTGGCTGTGACGCAGCGTGACCGAAGGAACAGCCAGGCGGACCTTCGTTCTCAGTGGCACCGAGGGGGACAGTGCTGGGATGCCCCACACGGCCACTGCTCTCGAGCCAGCCAGACGCTGAGGATGGGCTCCTGCCTGCTTTGCGTTCATAACAGCTCCAGCATCCCAGAGCTGGGCCATGCCCCAGCCACGCAGCCTCCATAACCTTCAAAGCCGCTGGGCTATGATCCTCCTGGGGTAGAACAGCCCAGGTATGAGCTATAAACCCATGCAGTGTCCCTGGAATTCGGTACGCTCTGTCAGTGCAGTGCTGCAAATGCTGTTACAGGCAGTTTGCTCCAGAGAGCTCCTACTCCCCTTCTGGGGGCTCAAATCCAAATTCCACACAAGCTTTGAGTGGGTAAAACACTGCAGCAATTCCATGCAAGTATTCCAATTTAGCTGCATTTGACACACAATTCATTATAAAAAACTATTTCTGTTGAGGGGAAGCAATCCTAGAGCTCACCCACTCACTGTCGGTGCAAGAACCCAACCAACCTAAATCCTTCCCTCGCACATCCTCCTTCCCCCGAGCTGCCACTGTGAATTCATCTTTTCGGTATGTGAATTTTCAGCAACACTCATTGAGAAGAACCAACAGCCCCCACTCCTGACCCAGACCATCCTCCTCTGCACATTTTCTCCTTGTCTCACACAAAGCTGTTAAGCATGTGCTTAATTGCAAGTAAGCATTTCCACCAAAGAGAGGGGCCGTTTCCAGGTCAAGCTGGCAGCTCCCCTTGCCCAGCCCGGGGAATGCAGACCAACAGGCAGCTGGCAGACCCACCTGCCTCACCCACCCTCCACAGCCATATGGCCACAATGGGAGCCAAACAAGTGGCTGCCACTACATCAACCTGCACAGGGACAAGGCCCCTCATTCTGTGCCAGCCTCACCTCACAGCACAGCCCCGAGGGGTGAGGAGCCTTGCCCCGTGCATCAGTCAGAGCTGAGCAGTAATGCCGTGGGGGCTGGCAGGGATGGCTGCCGTGTTCAGCGCCCACTCCCAAAGCCCCTCACTGGCAGCTAAGTGCTGGAGCTCCCCAGCTGAGTCACAGCTAGTGGTGCAGGAGAGGAGCATTCAATTAGACTGGAGAGCACACAAGGGGTCAATGATTTTCCTTTCACACCGCATTACACCTAACAGCCCATGGTCTAGACTCGTAACAACGGACTACTTCAGCTGAACACACACTTGGAATGAATCAGGCCAGTATTAGGGGTTTTTTCTTAAAAAAGGAGATTAAAACCCGACTACCTGATCCTCAGGAAGAACTAACGAGCCACGTTTGCTAACACCAGAGCACCTATCAGCGAGCACAGGCAATGGGAAAACTGGAAACCCACTAAAGGGAGGAGAAGTGGAGCTTACAGGGGAAGACAGACAGATACTGATCTGCACTGCCAGACCAGCTGCTACTTTAATACATTTTCCTGCTGCATTTCCAGGGCTGGGACACAAAATGTATCAAGAGTATTTCACTGTCTTGAAGGTGGAAATTGATGTTAGGTTTTTGCAGCACAAAGAAAGATACTATTACAACTCTTCTCTTGACACTGCCACTCTGAGACTTGAAAACAAAAACAGCTTGTTAACTTGGCAATTTTAACGATTAAGTAAGAGACCAAAAGAAAAAAAAGCCCTCCTGATGAGCAGGATGGCTTCCCAGCAGGCTCAGTCAGCGGTTTTAGAGAAATATGCTTCAAATAAGTGAGGAGTATAGAAATATTAAGCATGAACAAATATTAATGTTATGCTTCATTTATATCCTACTATACTTGACATCAAAAGATCCCAAAGCAGCTTTACAAATGCAATCTGACGCTACATGAGTTGGGTTCCTGAACAACAACAAATACAGGTACATGTGGGAAACTGAGGTACCTTGGGTTAAACGACTGGTTCAAGGCCAGTGACACAGCAGGAAGGTCAGCTGCTACCAGAACACAGTCTCCCCATCCACCTTATATCACCACCGGTCATATTGCTCTCTCCACATGAACAAATTTTCTTGCAGCCTGCTCTCGCCACAGTTGCAAACATGGAGGGAACACACATGGAGGGAACACACATTCCCAAACATGGGAATCCCACTGATTCCCAATGGATTGGCAGTGCTCGGTTATTGTAGCTCACGCCCCTGACCCTCACATGCCCTGCTGCCCATCCCTTTGAGAACACAGCACCCTTCTCAGACAGCCTTTGTGGCATCGCTGACAACAGGCTCCTAGCCACCTTCCCTGCCTACCCAGGGAGCTCTTGGAGAGGAAGCTGCTACCAGGAACAGACATTACAGTGGAAAGTGTGACAGGCCAGGACCAAAGATGGAGTGAAATTTCATCTGTGCCAAATCTCCCTTGAGCCACTCATGAATTAGTTGACTAATTACATTTCTGGACACAGCACTTGATCCTTTCGACATCAACAGAGCGGTGTTAGTCGTGATTATTTTCTTTACCGAACAAAAGTTAGAAGAACCAGTATCTCCACAGCAGTCCTGGAGCCCTGGGGAAGCTCAAGGGTGATGGGTGCTTCGGCCCCTGACTTTCAGCTATAACCTGGCTGTTCACTTCCCAAGCACCTCCAGCAGCCTCAGTCCTGATGCTGCTGCTTGACCCACCTGGGTAGAGCCAGTTCAATCCTGCCAGGCGCTGACGGGCTGCTCCGCAAGGATGCTGAGCATCAGCCACAGCCAACAAGAACTGCAGGTGCCTTCACATCCTGTAAATAGGATTCCTGACTCCCAGTGAGTCCTCTGAGAGCCGTGACTATGCCAAGGTGTCAGGACTGAGCTCCCAGTGTTTAATGCACCCAGTCTTTGTGGAATTAGCTCAAACTACTAGATTTCCTGGCTGTCAGGCAGCTTGTACTTTGCCACCAGGGAAAAACTGTTCAACTTTGCTAGAGTAGGTCTATGAACCAGTGCATTAAGACTACATATTTTACCATAGAGTGGAGATGCCACACTAAACACGTTGGTTACCATGGGAAACCTTTCTCTCTTTGCCACTGGCATTGCACAGGGAAGCCCAAGCCCTAATGCTCTATCTCGCCTCTGAAATCAAACAGATGTTTTCACGATCTTTGATGGAGCCGAGCTGTGCACCCGTCCCAGAGGAAGGGAAAAATGCAGCGTTAAAGCAGCACTTTTTTCTCTCCTTTTTCCCAAGCATCGCATATTTTTAGTGAAAACAGGAAGAGGCGACTCTGTCTCGCGCTAATATTTACGGCCACTCACTAACAAATTGTGACAATGGCAAACTTCTGCCACGAACGCGGGGAGCCAAGGCAGCCTGTGTGCGGTCCCCGGCAGGGCTGTGCGCCGCGGGACGGAGCGTGGGGCTGGCCATGCCCACAGACACCGGGCCGTGCAGGGCACCTACGAGAAGCGGAGCACCGGCGACCAGAGCAGGGGAACGATGCTGTCCCCGGGAAGGCGGGAGGGTCTCCGGGGAGAGCAGGGTGGGGAGAGCGGCGCGTAGGGCTCAGCCGCCCGCCCGGGGCAAGCGGGGTATGCGCTCCCGCTCGGAGCGGCGGCAGCGGCCGCGGGACGGGACACGGCCGCGGGACGGGACACGGCCGCCGTCCCCGCCGACCACCGGCTCGCCGCGCCCCTCGCCCCGCAGGTGCCCGCCGCCCGCCGTACCTGTATGTTCCTCTTCTCGCAGGCCGGGCCGGTGCCCTGCACCACGCTGTCCAGCACGGTGACCATGCCGGCGGCCGGGCTGACGAAGCAGGAGTTGCGGGCGGCCCGGATCGTCTCCTCGATTTCAGAGAAGCGGAAGACGCAGAGTGCGGACTGCGGCCGCCCCCGGCCGCCGCCGGCCCCGGCCCGCTCGAAGACGCCGAAGAGCAGCTCCTCGGGGGGCGGTGGGGCCGGGGCCGGGCCGTCAGGAGCCGCGGGGCTGCGCCAAGCTGCCCGCGCCGGGAAGACGGAGACGAGGCGGGTGAAGGCGTCGGCGGCGCCGCCGCAGCGCAGCCCCAGCTGGATGTAGGACTCGGTCAGCTTCTTGGTCTCGCCGCTGCCATTTAGGGTGGCCTCGGCCGGCTCGCCGAGGCAGATGCGGGCCAGCAAGCTGTGCGCCGGGCTCTCCTTGTCGCCCGCGTTGGCCTCACTGTTGAGCGCCAGGTAGGCGTAGGGGCGGCGGGCGGGCGGCGCGGCCCCGCGCTGCAAGAAGGCGCGGACGAAGCTGAGCTTGTGCCGCGCCTTGGCGCCCTGCTTGATCTTGAGGATGTTGTCGTCGGAGGGGTTGATGTCGAAGGTGAAAAGCTTGGCCAGGTCACCGCGGGCGTTGAGGGCGCGGATGGCGATCTCGGGCGTGTTCTCGAACCGGTGGTCCTCCAGGCTGCGGTTGCGGGGGAAGAAGGGGCTGCCGAAGCCGGTGTAGGTGGCGGCCACCAGCAGCCGCGCCCCGCCGCCGCCGCCGCGGCGCAGCACCAGCCCCACGGTGGAGGCGTTGGGGTGGTTGGCCGCCACGTTCAGCATGCTAGGGAAGACAGTGACCGAGTCGCTGCCGCCCGGCGGGAAGCGCACGGCCACTGCCGAGATGTTGGCCATGCTGCGCAGCTGGCAGAGGCCCTGGTAGATGGAGCCGCAGACGACAAGGACGCCCTGCTCCGGGTCGGGCTGCAGGATCTTGTTGTAGTTGTTGGTGAGCACCCTGGGGTGCTCACAGGAGGCCTGCGGCAGCTGCGGTGCATGGCACAGCGGGCTGTCCAGCACCGGCCCCACCGCCGCCTCCGCCTCCAGCGCCAGCTCGCCCCCCGACAGCTGGAACAGCCGATTGACGGCCGCCAGGTAGACGCGGGAGCCGGGGCCGTCCAGCGCGAAGTTGTTGGTGAGGGTGGGCGAGAGGAACTTGCGCTGCACCTCCAGGCCGGCGGCTCGGCCGGGCAGCAGCAGCGGCAGCAGCGGCAGCAGCAACGGCAGCAGCGCGGGGGGCCGCGGCTCAGCGCCTGCCGCCAGGACCGGAGCCGGAGCCGGAGCCGGAGCCGGAGCCGGAGCCATCCCGCCGCCCGCGCCGCCGCGCCGCACAGTGCATGTGCCCGTCGCCGGGCGCGGGAGGGGCGGGCGCGGGGCCGCTTCCTGCGCAGGCAGCGCCCGCCGCCGAGCGACGCCCGCGGGAAGTGGCGGCCGCGGCGGGGGGCGGCGGGGGGCGGTGGGGCGCGCGGCCGCGCCCCCTCCCTGCCCCCGCCCTCCGTCCGCCCCCGCGCCCGCCTCCGCACCGGCACTCGCCGCGTCCCGGTGCGGCGGGCCCGGCATGTGCGAGCGCTGAAGTTACGGCTGTCCCCCGCGCCGCCGACCGGGCGGCACCGGGCGGCCCCGGACAGGGCGTCCCCCCAGCGGGAGGGGCTGCTCCGAGCTCTCCTCCTCCCTCTCGCCTGCCTCCTTCGCGTTTTCGAACAGGACAGGCCGAGGGGAAGGGGCGGGGGAAGAGGCACTTTTGCCAGCTGCGGAACACCACGACGAGCCGGAACAGCCTCCCCCAGCCCGCTCGCAAGCCCCCGCAGCATCCCCCCCGCAATCTCCGCTCTCCCGCTCCCCGGGGACCGGGCGGGGGACAGGGTGCGGCCCCACCCCTGGAGCGGCTCTGCTCCGCACGACTCGTCAAAAGCGGAGCACAGAGCGGTCTGCGTGTCTCCTCTGCCCTCCAACGGGCGCCTCTTTAACTGTGGAGAAAGACCCGAAGAAGTGATTTCCCAAATTACGGACGGGGATGATGTGGAGGACAGCCCCTGAACCACTGCCCCATCCCGTGGCATCGGTCCACCTGCGCGGGTTCATGCCTGCTGCTTGCTGCCCCGTCTGTGGATGTGTGAACTGACTCCTCCTCGTGAAGGGACGCGCCCGAAACTGAGGAGCACTCCTGGGCGAGGCTGTACGGAGAGCCAGGGTCCGTCCCGGGATGGGGCAGACGGGGCCACACATCCTTCAGCAGATGCTTTGTTTGCCCATGTAGCTCACGTTCCTCTAGGCTTCATGAAAGAGCCCTGAGCAATTACCCGGCCCAGTGCTGGCCTCCTGCCATAGCATGACAGAGGGCACGGCCAGAGGTGACCCAGAAGGAGCTCGGCTCCCTGGGCAACACACCCAGGTCCCCATGCAGGAGGGGACACAGGTGTGCTCCAGTGCACGGCAAATACCAGAGCCATGACATGCTCAGCACTTTATGGATGCTTCAAGCTGAAGCACTGGCAGAGGCAAGAGGATTGGTTGTGGCATGTGGGCACAGCATCCTTGTCTCCAGCCTGAGTTTTCACCGAGAGCAGAGACCTGCGTGGAATACCTGTGCCCTGGAGGGAAGGCAGTGCTTGGTCTCAGTGTGCAGCTGCAGCAGTTACATCAGCATAACGGTGAGGGTTGAGCATGGATGCATCTCACCATCCACAAATAGCCAGCAGCATTTAAAACAAGGGAGGGAAATGGAGGCTGGTGTTTGGTCACAGCTGCCTGGAAATGCTGCGCAGGCGAGCCCTGGAGAGCTGTCCTCCCTCTCCCTCACCCCAGGCTGTGCCTTAGTGCCCTGCCCATTCTTGTGGCATTGAACTTCAGTTACACAAAACGTTAGTGAGGCTGATGGGGATTCTGCACAGCTTCTGTTCTGGAGAGAAAAATCCTCTGTTGTTGTCTAATTTCATTTCTACACCTGCCAATTTCCCTCTCCCCTTCCTATACTCCTCACCCTCTTCAGAGCACTAATTAATACACAACTGCCTTGGCCATGCCATGTCCGCTGAAAATCTGCATTGAATTAAATGCTGTGCTTTCTTGCTATCTAACTCATTGTCTCTGCTAATCATATCCTTAATTAATAGAGTTATTAGATGCTTTTAAATGTGGGACTCCCAGTTTTTAGTGACTTTTTTTTAGACTACAAGTTAGCAATTTTTAAATGTGATCGTGTCTTTAATTGCATAGAAATAAACCCCTGTGATCCCAAACCCTTAATCTGCCTATTTTAGGATTTCTTATGGCTGCTTACCCTGATAGCAGAGCATCTTCCATGTGAAATCAGCCTTTTAAGGCATATCAAATTAGGTTCCAGATTACAGTGAATAAAAAAAATAGGCCAAAGAACATTGAAAAATATGTGACTTACCCAAAGGTATCCAGCACTGGCTCTGTCAGAAAAAAATTCTCCAGGAGCTCTGACTCCTATTGCCTATGCCAAACATTTGTCTACACTGATACAATTAAAGACAAAATATTTGTGGTATTGAAGGATTATTTGACAAAGAATTTATTGTTATTGTTGTTGTTAGGAAACAATTTTCTGGTAAGATGCTTTGAGGGGAATATTTTCCAGAAATGATTTCCCACCCCTATTATCTGGGCTGTTATAAGCTCCAGTGAGTATTTCAGGATAATGCTCCTAATGGAGAAGTAGAGGTTTTAAAACCTCTCATATACAGATCTCACCATTATTTTTTGTTCAGAAAGAGAAAAAGGTCAAAATTAAACCACAAGCCTCTTGCCATAGAGCACCACTCCCTGACAAAATCCCTTCCTGTTTGACTCCTGTGCAGGTTTGAGGATACCAACCTCTCAGCTGGGGCGGGGGGAGAGGGGCTGTGTACACGGGAACTCAAAACTGCTTTAATTATTGATAAATATATTTACACAAGAACACTTTCCCTTTAGGGGAAACATGAGTTACTCATGCAATTACTCAGGTTATATTGACTCAACACTGTCAAACCCCTGGATTTCATCACTTTAATACAGAGAGTATAAACATCTATTTGTTTAGCAGGGTTTATGTGTGAGGTACCCATTGGATGCACTTCATGTCTTTGACACGGAGAGCATCGGGAAGGCCTGATCGGGCAGCACGCCCTGAGCAGCTGCCCCTCCTCTGCCCCTGCCCGCAGAGAAAAGGCCCTGCAGAGAAAATCCCCAGAGTCAGTCACCACACAAGGTCTGTAGGGCCCCCCAGCAGAGGAGCAACAACCCCAGAGCTGCTGTGGGAGAGCCCTGCCTGTGCAGTGGGTCCCTCTGCTCTGACTCAGGCAGCCAGTCTTCCTTTCTTTTTTTAATTTCCTTCACTCCCCGCCTCTCAGTGTGCAGTTTGGGTCATTTCTATATGATATAGAGCAGGTTGGCAGCCAGCCACAAAGGTGAATTCACAAACACTTACGGACACATTTTGAATCTCTTTAGCCACTTACTTTCTGTCGTAGAAACCGACACTGATGGAAAACGGCCATTGAATAGCTGTATTGGGGCAAGGGTCCAGTCACTGTCTTCTCCCCATCCTGTCAGAGGCCATGAGTGGTTATCCAACAGAAGGTAAGAGGTAGGAGAAAGTGGAGTGCTCATGCTTGGTCTCCACTGTCCCAGCCCGGAGATGGCCGGAGCAGGACTGTCCCTGAAGCAGCACTTCTGAACAAAGGGAAACACAAGGGGAGACGAGGAGGAGCTGAGAAGCCCTTGGACACAGAGAAATCACTGCCTCAACAAGAGCTGTTCCCTGATCACAACACTTACCAGATTCTCTCCAGCCACGCCTTGGTTACCCTGCCGTGGTGTGGTCAGTTTTTAGCTTCCCATATCATCAGGTTGGACACATTGGCAAGTGCTCACTCAGGCACTTCGGGGCACTCAGAAATAACACTGGGCTTGGAAATAGACTGATTAGCAATCCTCAGTGTATTTTTGAATGAGCATGGACCAAGACCGTTTTACTATTTTATTTTTATTGATCTCTATTTCAGGCACTGCTCATGGAGGAGGCCAGACTGTCATTACTGTTATTACCAATGATTTAGCACACTGGGAGTCTGCTAGGTGCTTAGCAGAAAAACTATGGCAAGGTCATTTCCCCAACATCCTTTAATCTAAACACATGCTCCGCTGTGGTCCCAGGCTCTGCTGTCTGTAACAGGAACCGCAGGGGCACGGCATGCTCTGCTGCCACCACGCTGCTGGCCTCCAGCCGTGTCTGAGCAAGGGCGAGAGGGCTTTATGGGGACCTGAGCCACTTTCTGAGTAAAACCAGCCTTTTTTTTCCTTGAGCTGCTTTGTTTTCAAAGATGAGCCTTTCCCAGTGTAATATAGAGCCTTGCTCTGCTCTGAGTGTGTAATGCAGTCATAACCTTGTCTGCAGCATGCAGCCAGCTGACATGTTCACCATGAGGGATTTGCCTCCAGAGAGGAGCTGTGCAGACAGAGACTGCGAGAACAAAAGGGTTTCTTTCTGGGTTAATGACAGATTCAGTGCTGGTGAAAGTTCACACACACAATAATGACAGGACCTTCTGGACTGGGAGGTTTATCACAAGGCAATAAAGAGCTGTGTCTTTGGTAGCCTGTGCTGGGTTTGACCTAGGCCCTGTAGGTGGAGAGAAGCTCTTTGGCCACCTGGGTCCTCACTGGATGCAAGAGTAGCAGGTTTCCCAGTTTTCCCCAGACATCCTTGGTGACCTGTTGCTTTTATTTCCCTTGAGACTTAGGGAGGGCTCAGCCCTTAGTTGTCTCAGCTTCACACTGGTCAGGGCTGGAGATGCAGCTCGTGAGTTCAAAGGCAGCTCCAGTTCTGATCTGCGGGAAGCTCAGTCTGTGCTGAGGTGGTGGCCAGGTGAAGCACAGTCCCTTCCATCCCAGTTACCCTGACAGTCTCTTGTCCCTCTCCTGTCAGCATGGGCATCACAGGCAGGCACAGAATAGAGCCCTTCCTTGCTGGGTCCAGCCAGCTCCAGCCTCAGCGGGTTTCTGCGGGCAGCAATGGTGTTCACTGTTTTGCCTGGGCTGGCTGAGCAGGGGCTCGGTAAGCCCCCCAGGGGCATTATGGCACAACGTGGGCCATCCACGTCCCACCCGTGCCAGGCCCTGCACGTCCTGACTGCCTGCCAGCCACGTAGGATGCAGGACTTGGCTCCCAGCAAAGGAAGCAAATTCAACAAAAGGCAGAGCATCCTCTTGAGGAATTCCCAACAGGGGCCATGCTGATTGCTCAAAACAAAGCTTGTCTGCCTTGGAAGGGAGCCCAGCTCCTACCCTAGGTCCACACATGGAAGCCCCAGCTGACCCATACAGCAAAGCCCTGCAACAACAACCAGCAAGGCTGATCCTACCAGCTTTGTTCAAACATCCTCCGCCAAAGCCCGAAGGAAGTTTTTCCTTATGAAGTCAGGGAGGATCGTGCTACATGCTCTGCAATATGCTAACTTCCCCGTGAGCAGTTGCTCAATACGTGTTTAAGTAGACAGGCCACCACTACTCGTTAACCAAAACAAATGGGAAAAGGGGAAAGCTTGCAATACAACAATTGCTTTCAATTAGAGGATATATCTATTGCCAAAATATGTCAGTGGGATTTGACAGACTACATTTTTAACTGTGTACTACTGAAGAACAGGCTGCACTAAAATGCAGCCTAAACTAGACAGGGATTAATCCCCTTCCCTTCCTTCCCACAGCATAATAATTAGGCTGTAAATATATTATTACAGCTCACAGTACTCTTGTTAATTCCAACCAATTTGACTTACCTCAGTGGCTTCAATGTTATTCTCTCCCATGTTCACTGAACTTATTGAGCCTTCGGTGTTGATGCTCATTTTGTGCTTTGAAGTGAAAGGGTTAAATGTGGTCAATTGTAAATTTATTGTTTGTTTTGTATGCCTTAATACAATCCTAAGCATTTTGGTTAACATTTCATGTTGCTTTAAAAGATATACCATGTTGCACTGAGCTGGCATTATGTATTTTTGGATATATTGTATGCAAACAGTATGATCTTGTTCTCGACATTTTCCTGGCGACCCCAAAAGTTTTAAAGGCTTCCACATTTGTCAGGTACAAGCAACACATTCATTAATCTTAGAGATAAGTCAAAAGTCACACACAAACACATACGTGTATAAAAAAAGTTATGTGCACACACACACACATTTAAAATGTCAGTGAGCCCTGTGCTGGACTAGTTGCATTTTGAATTTTGTAGCATAAAAGGAGAGTTCTCAGGTGGTTCCAGTTCAGCTTGCAAAGGTACTGTCCATGCACAATCCATATGTTTCTGTGCACAGATATGTATTTGTGTTTGAATTCATCACAAATTCAAGAATGTAAAATATGCAATGTTACCAATGTGCTGATGGAAACAGTCACATGAATCCTTATACCCTTGAAACCAGTTTTTGATCCAGATAATCCAGTGGAATGGGCACTCAAAGTACTTTACCAACCACCTGAAACTGAGCAGAAGTAGTGGTAAAGCAAAGGGAGATGAAGCAACTTCAGCTGATATGCCTGAGGAAAGTGGAAAAGATAATCAAATGACCTAAATAGTAAAAATGATCTTTTGACACTCTGTTTTAAAGAATAAACTCCACACAGTTAGAGACTGGGGTACTTTTATCACTTAAATGCCAGCTCAGCTGTTCCATCTTTCTATCTAAGAAATCTTTGTGCTATTTCACATCTATGTATCACACTGTACACAGCTATGCAGTGTATTTTAGGAGATGTGGGTGTCCCTGGTGCCCCTTTCCTCAGCCTCCTCTGCTCCACAAGGGGTAGAAGGACTCATACAGATCACTCTGCAATCTTACCTAGCTACATGCAAGTGATGTTGCCCACAGAGGGTGCAGAGTGGTATCTCCAGTGAATTAAACGGGCCATTAACCCTGCAAAGGCTGGGGAACTGCAGGAACCTTTGCTTCGTGGTGTTTGTCTGGGAAGCAGTAAAGAGCTCTGATAGGCAACAAGGACTGATGAGCTGCAGGTGACAGTCTGGGTGCTGAGCCCCTCTGCCTCTCGAGCTCAGGTGTGGATTGGCACAATTTGTTCACCCAAGGCTGGAAGGAGGCAAGTCCTGTGACATGCACCATCAGATCAGATTCAGGCTCTGTCAGATTTTGTGTCCACCGAGACCCAAACGTGGGATTCCCACCTCCTGCAATCACCAGCATGACCTCCATCCAGGGCACAGCTTGGGTCAGTTCCCCTCCCACTCTGTGGGGCCAACCGGCCCAGGGCTGTTTCACTCCTCCCTGGTGAATGTTGGACAGGAGAGGTGACCAGGGGTCTGGCAGGGGTCACAATGGGAAAACACGCATTTCACTAGGTGCCTTTAGGATGTGCCATGAAATATGGAACCTTTCTCCTCCCTCACAGCAAGTCCTTTCAGGCCAGGCAGCTAAATACCCAAGATTTGTTCCTACACGGAGAGCCACTGGCACACAGGAATTAGCTGAAAGGCTTGGGTCAGCTCCTGAAGAAGAGCTATGAGCAGCACCAAAGCCATCACAGCCAGCACTCATTAGGCTCTTGCCTGCAACCCACACAGAGCTCCCAAGATGGACAGAGCTGCTGAGGTTTCTGTACCTGGAATCTGACCTCCTCATCTTATCTCCCTCTTGGTGCTCGCTGTGCTCTGGCACAGAGAACAGCTTTTCATACAAGGACAGGCTTCTTTAACCTACTTAATGTTGCTTTCCATCTTCAGGGTCCTCACATGCACTGGGTTTATCTTTTGATTGATGTTCCTCTTCTAAGTGATGTCTATTTAAGCCTAGGTGTAAAAAAAACCACAAACAGCAAAACTTATATCCAGTTTAAATCAAAACTGTTAATCAGTCACCTTGCTCATTGTAGCCTTGCTTAGCAGACTTCTTTGTGCAGCGCTCACAAAGGAGTCTGGGGGCCAGTGTCCAAGCTTCTGGCACACATGGAAAGATTTCCTAGGTCACAAAAGTCTCCACTGATTTTATCAGGCTCTTTGCTAAGCAGGTCTGTAACCACCACTGGCAGGGACACAGAGCATGGCCCATGGCAAACAGTATCTTTGTTTGAGCTTGCTCCTGGGACTGAAAATGGATGTGCATGTAGTTCCTGACAGCTCTGACTGTTCTGGGGCCCTCAGTCAGACGCCTACATGGGACAGGCACCAATTCTGCTTTGCAAAACTTGAACCACAGTGGCAGGCCTTGGCCTTGCTCCTCTCTCACTTGCAGGAAACCTGCAGAGTAAACACAGCAGCTAGAGTGCAGAATCTGGCCCTGGTGCTCTTCAGATGCAGAAGGTTGAATAAATATTAATGGTTAAACTAGCAGTTAACCCACCAGTTGAAATAACCAATAAGTCCTGTATTTTTCTCACAGTTGATGCAAGAGTTGACTGTAAACATCTCATGCCTAAATTATGCCTTAGAGAATCCAAGTGACACAGTTGGCCTTGTCTGAATTATTTCAATGAGAACAAAGCAGACAAATGAGTGTAATTGTCCAACTACTTTGACTTGCTGGCTTTCGCCCTGCTTGGAAACTCTTGCAGCTGGACATTAATGCAAGGTTTGGAACGTAAATGCACCTCTGCTCCAGATCTGGCACTATTAGCAAACCTGTTCTCCTCTCATTCTTTTTAAGATAGAAAGGGGTGGGGTTGTTTAAAAATGGGAAGAGCCTGTTTGTGGTCTTTATTTCAAAGGAACATTACAATCCAGCTACAGAATGACGATTAAAAAACTGGTATCCAACATCTTTGTTACTGTGCTGGGTCTCACACTTAATCAGCTTCAGATCGAACAGCTCTGATCCCATGCAAGAGCTGGGGAACAACAGCGTGCTAAAATATATCAGTTTCCATGTGCCACTTACTTGCCACATGAAACTTTGCATCTGTTTCACACTATTCACCCAAGCTCCTGGCTGGAGCTCTTTTGTTCCAGAATTGGACAAAAAAAAAAGAAGAAAAAGCCAATGTCTACTTCCTCCCTAAGGGGGCAACTCTTCCTTCCTTTCATGTGCGCATCCTCCACAGACACAGTCTTTGGAGGAAGGGGGGAGGGAAGCATCAGAAAAAGCATCAGAAGAATGAGCGGATTTAGGAAATACCAAGTAACCAAGGAAGTTGGTCCCAGCACAGCTTTGGACAGCAGCTCATCTGTACGGCATGTGGCCGAGCGCTGCACACAGGCAGGCAGCACAGAGCCTGCACACGATGTGCACAGCATCATGGGCACAGCATCATGGGCACAGCATCATGGGCACAGCCAGGCACAGCATCCTGTGCACAGCCAGGCACAGCATCATGGGCACAGCCAGGCACTGCATCCTGTGCACAGCCAGGCACAGCATCATGGGCACAGCCAGGCACAGCATCCTGTGCACAGCCAGGCACTGCATCATGGGCACAGCCAGGCACAGCATCATGGGCACAGCCAGGCACTGCATCCTGTGCACAGCCAGGCACAGCATCATGGGCACAGCCAGGCACTGCATCATGGGCACAGCCAGGCACAGCATCCTGTGCACAGCCAGGCACAGCATCATGGGCACAGCCAGGCACAGCATCCTGTGCACAGCCAGGCACAGCATCCTGTGCACAGCCAGGCACAGCATCATGGGCACAGCCAGGCACTGCATCATGGGCACAGCCAGGCACAGCATCATGGGCACAGCATCATGGGCACAGCCAGGCACAGCATCATGGGCACAGCATCATGGGCACAGCATCCTGTGCACAGCCAGGCACTGCATCCTGTGCACAGCCAGGCACAGCATCATGGGCACAGCCAGGCACAGCATCATGGGCACAGCATCATGGGCACAGCATCATGGGCACAGCCAGGCACTGCATCCTGTGCACAGCCAGGCACAGCATCATGGGCACAGCCAGGCACTGCATCCTGTGCACAGCCAGGCACTGCATCATGGGCACAGCCAGGCACTGCATCATGGGCACAGCCAGGCACTGCATCATGGGCACAGCCAGGCACAGCATCCTGGGCACAGCCAGGCACAGCATCATGGGCACAGCCAGGCACAGCATCCTGTGCACAGCCAGGCACTGCATCATGGGCACAGCCAGGCACTGCATCATGGGCACAGCCAGGCACTGCATCATGGGCACAGCCAGGCACAGCATCCTGTGCACAGCCAGGTGTGCTGTGCTGCCGCAGGACCTGCCCTGCCCTGCCTGGAGGGGCTCAGCCGTGCTCACACGCACCTCACACGCAGCACAGACGCTGCATTGCATCCTCCCTGTTCACACTGCCAACAGGTGGGCTCTGCTTGCTCAAACAGCAGGTCTGTGCGCGGTGTGGGAGCCAGAATTTGGTTTATGGCAGCTCCACCAGCTCTTCCTCACATATGTTGTTTACCAGGATTGCAGCATGCTGCTGTGAGGAGCTGCTTTTTGCAAGGCCAGATTAACAATTTGTTGGGCAGAGCTGAGGGCTTGGCTGGCTGGCCCAGGCAAGGAGGAGAGGGATTTCAATGGCACATTTCTCCGCCCTGCTATTGCCAGAGCCACAACCAGACAGGCTCTGTGGTGGCCACACAGGTGCTGGCTCTGGGCATACCTGGACAGGAGTGGCAGCACTGGAAAAAGGCGTTTGGATTGTACCTTTGCCCTTGTTGTCCCTCTCTAGGGAGCAGCTGTCTCCAAAGGTGTCTAATGATACAACTCTATTGAAGAAAACAAATAATTCTTTAATTTCAGGAGGTCTTGTTGTGAGCTTAAAGCTAAAACAGACAACCAAACCCACTTCTGATTTGAGAAAGGAAGAGACCAGGCCATTCATTTTCCAGCATCACAATATGGGACCCTTTCTACTTAGGAAAAACGAATCTTTGTCTCCTTATCTTTTCCTTTGCTGCAGATTCATTGAGTAATGAATTCTTACCAGCTGTAACATTCATCTGCACACTTAAAAATCAACCTTGTAAATGTCTACTTGCCCACAGTGAGTAATTCTTCTGATGGCTGAATAATTTGTCTCCATGGAGGGGCTTATGTTTGGTTTATGCTTTTGCTGCTTAGGATAACATGCAGTGGGAATCTGCCTATTTTGTATAATTGTGTACTTTACCTAAGCATTGAGGGAACTCAGTCAGGAGTGAGTAATTTCATTTTTATTATCCTTAACAGCAACTGAATAAGTAAACACAAAATCAAGGAAAAATCAAATTATTATCTGGATCCTTGATTTTTCTCAAGATTACCCCAATGAAGGATGCAGGAGACAATATGATGGCCAGGCTGGGAAATTTCTATGGCAGTTTTTCAGGTGCTTCCTAAAATGTTTTCCATTAAGTGTCCCTAGAGGTCCAGTATTTGTGAGATTATCTGAAGAAAGAGGTCTTGGCTTTTCTTTCCTTCTTTGGCTTCCTTCATCTAATGGCTCCTTAAGGCTCTGCAACCCACATTTTTCTTTACAGAACACAAGAAACAGCATCCCTTGTTTTCACACTTCGGAGAAGAGACAAAAGAGACCTTTTGGCAAAATGTCAGATTGTGTGACTGATAACACCCCCCATGATTACAGACTATGACTTGTGGCCATGTTAGACTCAGATGTGAAAACAAAACACATACATTTTAGATTGGCCACTTTGCTCCATTCTATTAAATTAGGACTAGTCATTAGCTGGTGGAGAGGGAGAATCATTTCCATCAAGAGCCCAGGGCACGGCAGGGTGGGGTGGGGGGGCAGCATCTGATATTCTCTCTCCTCCCTCCCCCAGTTTTCCAGCATTTTCCCTCCAGAGATGTTGGTGTGAAACTAGCTCACATGACAAATTAAAGTGATTCATAACCCAGCTGCAGTCCCTGCTGACAAGCCCCATTGCAGAGCAATCATGCAGATTTTATGCACCCAGAGCCCAGGGAAGGGCCTGGGTCAGGGCACATACCACACTTCAGAGCAGTCTGACACAACTTGGCTGAATTCATCCACGGCACGTGAAAGCCAAATGGCTGTCACTTGACAGCAGTTAATAATGTGGTTTTAGAAGGGATATTTTCTCTGCTAAATTAAATTTTCAGGACACCACCCTGCATCTTCAGCCCTTATCTTTTTGTCTGGATTTTTTTTTTTTTTTTTTTTTTTTTTTTGGCTCTCCTGTAAGTCTTTAAACACACAAACAGGGATTACACAGATAAGCTTGCAGTATGGTTCATTCTGGCAGTGGCTTATCCATCACAATTAATTAACCTGGGGATCCATAAACTGGACAATTCAGCTGTGATTCTCTTGTCACCACGATGAAGTCAGTGCCCATTTCGGAGGTGCAGCTGCAGGTAGGCACCATGGCAAGAGGGAGGGTGCTGGTGGCTCAGAAGAGCAAGTCCCTCCCCATAGTGAGCATGGGGAGCAGCACAGGACCCTGCACTGGCACAGCCCTCACCAGCCAGGGAGGCCAACCTGCCAGGTCCAGGGCCCATCCAGGGGATCCCGTCAGGACCAAAAGGTCTTTTAACCACATGCTGCTGAGTAATGGAGACCTGGCCCTCCCACATGGTGAATGGCAGCCACGGGAACCACAGGACAGAAAGTGCTGTGTGCCCCAACCCTTAGGGAATGGCTGTGTAAAGACTGAAGCGTGGTCCAGACCTGCTAGTTTAAGTTTTATGCCACATGGGATACCTGCGCTTCTCCTCAGACCATGGGAAGGTCTAAAATGTGGGGAACACCTCTTGTCTGGATCTCAGTCATCCATGTCATGCCGACTGCATGCTGGTTGCTCTGAGAAGACCCCTCAGAAAGAGATATTGAGAGGCGTTTCCACTGGTGCCTCTGATGAGGGAGAAAAGTTGCAGCAAAAATGCAGAGCAGGAAAATGAGGGATTTCAAAATAATGACCTAGGCTGATTTCAACTCTGAAGTAGATGGAAGGAATGGAGCTGGGATCCACTCCCATCAGATGGAAATAAATTGGACTATTTCCCGGACAGATTGGCTCCAGCTGGGAAAGAGAAAGAAGGCAAGGAGGGAAGATGGTTCAAGTAGGAAAACAGAAGCTCTGATATACTGGGCATTTTCAAGGAAGTCAGATTAGCTATATTATCAAATCAACAGCATTAGATACAGCTGGCAGTATCCTGGGAGACAAGAGACAAAGCTTGTCAAAGCTGGAAGGTGGAAAAGCAACTAGGCTTCATGATTTTTTTTTCTGACCATGACAAAAACTGATTTGCCCTTCACAGGACAGGCGATGCACTAGAGGATGGCAGGCGCTTTAACATCTCTTCCACCTCTCCAAGAGACCTTAGGCAATGCCATCAATGACCTTGTCATTACACCTCCCTTTGCCTGGCTGGAGGAGAGCTGCCCTTCCAGGCTACTTGGCAGGAGCCCTGAATATTAATTAACACATTCTTAGCCAGAACCCCAGGCATGTGTTAGAAACTTGCTTGGTGGAAATGTCAGTCCTCCACAGACCCTCCCCTGAAATGGCATAGATGGGTTGTCACAACCTGTGTGTTGTGACAACTACCTGCACAGTCTGAAATTCCCAGGGGTTCTGGATGCTCCAGACAAAAACCCCCAAACCTGTGTGAGAGCCCACAAGCTGAAAGCCAACAATAAACAAAACAAATACAATTGCTGGTTAGTGTTGGCTCGCTCCTCCTCAGGAGGCTGTGGGGGGAACAGTGATTAGGGGAGCACTGGCATATCCTGAACCTCAGCCTGTGTCAGTGACCTGATGAGTTACTGAGCCTGCTCGTGCTGAAAGAAACAGCAAAGTACAGCAGTCCCTGTTTTGCCAGCCTCCAGGATGGGAGCGCACAGAAGGACATCCTGCAGCATTCCCAGGGGCACAGCGGTGGGAAAGGAAGTGAGTCAGGGCTGGAGCAGGCTAGCAGAGAAACAAAACCAGCACCCTTAAAAACCATGGTCTGGTCTCAGACAGGAGGAATGGCCACAGGCGGCAGAAACAGGAAGCATGGCAAGAAAAGCCAGCCAGTTTCTGCTCTGTTCTACCCCCTCGCCCTGCCCAAAGCCTGCACCAGACCTCCCACCTCAGGGAGCAAACAGGGACTCGTCCAGAGGGGCAGACAGTGAGTCCTAGGGCCCCCCATTGGCCACCAGAACTTTCCCAGTGCTCAGCCTATGCCTGCAGCCTGGGTGTTGCCTGGTGTCACTGGGGGAGGCACTTGGGGCACCAGGACTGTCCCCTCACTCCTGCACTAGGTCCATGAGCTGCTGGTAGCTGACACAGCACTGGGCTCAGCAGGGCTGCTGGTTTCCTAACTATGAGGGGTACCCTGGACTGACCTTGTCCCACCCTGTCCCTGGTCTCAGTGGGGGGAGCTGCCCCAGCAAGGGAAAACCCCAGCATGATGCCTCTGGTCTGAGTGGTGCAGCCAGGAGGATCATCATAGTCCAGGCTGGCCTTGGCTGTCTCTGGGTCTGTGACCTTCCTCAATGCCTTAATCTCAGAGGGAGGGAGTGATCTACCACTAGCTGAGCCTCACCATCACCCTGACAAGATCCACAGGGACAGCAGATACCCCATGCACATACTCCAAGTGGAATCTTGGAAACAGAAGGCAGCAGAGTGTGGACCAGCTCTGCCAGGTGCCACAGCCACAATAAAATCAGCATGAGGCCTGAGCCAAGCCAGCTGGGAGGGGCTTCACCCACCCACAGCCCCGGGAAGCTGGTTAGCACGTGAGAGGTCCTTTGGCACTGCTGTACTGAGCTTGGGCTTGATGCCTGCGTGACTGTTCTGACCACCCCAGGGTGCCATCTGGGCAGGTCTAGGAGTGCGGGCGCCCACTGCCTTGCTGCTTGCTGCTGCTTTGGGGCAGTGGGCACTGACAAGCCCTGCACCAGTGCAGGAATTCAGCGTCAGGGAAAGAAAATTGAACATAATTAAATTAAAACCCTTTATAACCCAGATAGTAGCAATCTGTCTACTCCACTGCCATTATCACTCCTGTTCACTGGTACATCTGTGTGTAAAGCTCAATTAGGTAAGCCTAGCAAGGGTAATTATATTGACCTACAAACTATGCCTTGCCTGTGTTCCTGTATCAGGCCTGGAGAACAGTCAAGGCCAGCTTCACTGCTCCTTGGCACACACTTGGCGTTTATCAGTCGGCAAAGAGAAAAAGCCGAGGCTGTCCCCATGTGTCAGCACTCCACAGCAGCTGGCTCCAGGCTCTTGCGAACGCCTGCGGCAGGAACGGCTCCACTGCTGTCAAACTTTGCAGGAGCTGTCTGTGCCCACAGCACGCCCTGCCTGTGCCCTCGCACAGCATCACCAGAGCCAGGGAGTCCAGCCCAGGCTCAAGCCTCTGCTATGAGGGCGACCTGCTGTGGGGCTGAGCTTTCCCTGCAGAAGGATCTGAGCTGTTTGGGGTCAGATGGGACATACCCACCCACCTGTCTTTTACGTTCCTTAAATTCCTGTGTGGGGTTCCACAAGCAGCTCCCACAACTGTCCATACACCAGAGCAAAACAAAAGATATCTGGAAGAGCAGACCCCCCAGTTTCCTTCTGTTGATGGTTAGAGGGAGAAGAACTTCAGAAGCTCAGTTAAAAGTCCTATCCCAGATAGCTCCCTGTATTTCCCAGCTCACAGCAGTGCCCTGTCCCTCTGCAGCCTCCCCATTTTCAGCTGGGGCCACACTTTGCCCCCAGTAATTAACCACATAGGTAACACCTGGCAAAAGGTACAGTTCTTGGCAGCTCTTTGGAGGAGATGTGGCACATGGACAATAGGCATTTTGATAATAGGAGAGAACATCTTCAGGTCGAACCTTCCCAGTCTTATCTTGCCCTAGGGGCACAGACAGGTTGTCCTTGCCAGCTCTGTCTGCACTACCATGTGCCTGCAAGCCTGTGGGCTGTCTCCCCATTGAGCTGGCACATTTGCCACCTCCAGTCCCTGTCACTTTGCAGTGCTGACACTGCAGAGGTCTCTCTTTCCCTGGCCCGTGTCAGGAAATGGGAAGTTTATCAGTGTAGCATTGTTCTTATGCTCTCCCTGTGCTGTTCTCAAAGAATCTCAAAATCTCAAATGATTTTTCAATTTTTTTTCCTCTTAGGAAGCTATCCTGCATCCAGGAAAAGGTTCCTTTGTGTGTGAGCTCTGTAGCTGGGGACACCACTCCACTAGAGCAGGGCTTGGTCCTTGGGGAGCCTTGATCAGCATGGCTTCCCATTTGTTGCTGGGACAAGCCAGCAAACAGGACAGCATGTTGTCTGGGAGCCAGAGAAGACACCAAGCCTCTAGAGCCAGAACTTCCAGCAAAGACACCATGATGGGAATGGGAAAAGGAGAGGCAGCAGCAGGAGATCAGGCCTGGCTGCCCAGCAGAGCTGCAGTGGATAACACAGAAAGGAGCTTATCAGCAAATCCTTGTAGGCTCCGGTCCTACTTTGAGGAGAGGAGAGGAAAGGTCCAGATCAGACAAATGACTAATTTTCACCGTAATCACAAACCCAGCCATGCTTAACAACAGAGGCAGAGCATTCAGCCTTATGTGTCTGCTGGTTTGAGAGCCATCAAGCATGTCCCATGAACAATTACCCCTTGGAATGGCTCCCTCCAGAGCAGAGGCAATGAGGCATTACAGAGCTGCAGCCTGTGTCTGCATATTCCCTTTCCACGTGGGCAACAGAGCTGAGCGCAGGCCTGGATGCTCTGTGCTGGATCGGGAGAGGAACTGCAGAGCCTGAGCAGGGAGAGGCTCCTCCTCATCTGAGCCAACTCTCGATCCAGGACTGGATCCTAGCAGTGATAACCACCGGGTTACTGCTACAGTGATGCTGAACCATGGGGAGAGGGGCCCTGTGCAAACGAACCGGCAGCCAGGCACTTCGGTGTGCTGCTGCAGCGCGGCCCGGGGATGGAGCGGCGTTGGCATGGCCAGGCTGTCCGTGCGTCCGGGATGTTTGTGTGACCGAGCAGCTCCGGGTCTCCGCGTCCCCTTCCGCTCCACAACGCTGCTCCGGGAGACAGCAGCACTGACCGAACACGGCCCGTGGCAGAGCTGGGAACGCACCGGCAGCGCCTACGGGCGGGCGGGCTGAGCTGTGCTCCCGGGACCCGTCCCCAGAGCCTCTACGCAACTTCGCGCCGCTGCCAGGTGCAGCCCAGCGCCGCGGCGGTGCAGGGGCACAGCTGTCAGACCGCAGCCCCTGCGGAAACACAGCCCGGGGGTCCCGGGGGCTCTGCCCGCGGCGCTGCGGAGCCGCTCCGGCCCGGGCGCTGCCGGAAATCACCGCCAGAGGGCGCCAGAGACCGCGGGCGGCGCGCGTGCAGTCGCCGGTAGCGCCCCCACGCGGGGCAGAGCCGAGCGGTCGCGAGTGCCCTCAGGCCGCGGCCGTGAGGGGCGACCTGCTCGGGTCACTTGGATCGGAGCCGTCAAAGCTGCCAGGGCCTCTCCGTTAACCCCGAGATAAAACGGTTCCCATCAGCCGGTCCGGATCCCATCCCTCCAGCTCCGCAGCGGCAGAACCTCTGCGCCGGGCGGGCGGTCCCGCTCCCTCCCGGCCGCCCCAGCCCTGGCTCCCGCGGAGAACACAACGCGGGCCTTTCCCGCAGTTGGAAAGGGCAGGGTGTGTCTGCATCCACCGCGCAGGCCGGGAGCCGCCGGCCCAGGTACCCCCGGGCCCGGCAAGGTGCGCTCGGGGCAGCGAAGGCTCGGCCCTGCCTGGGCCAGCCTGGCCACTGCTAGCAGCAGTCAGCCTGCCAGCTGGGAAAGCAATGGATGGGACAGATGGAGTGCCAGCTGAAATCCACCAGACAGTCTGTTTCCAAGGATGGAGGGAAATGCCGATGTGCCCAATGGAGGAGGAGAGCTGATCTGAAATAAGCAAAAGATCTTTCAAAGAAACACTTTTGGAGGAACATACCCCAAGTTCCTGAGCAGTGTGGGACAGGGTGATTCTACCTGTGCCAAGGATTGTAACTGCCTCAAGATGTGTGAGAACGATCAGGACGGTCGGGAGATGCTGCTTCCTTGAAGATGTTTTCTGCTGAGGAGTGCTCCATCAGTGAAATGTGACCTGTTCCTCATACAATTCCTGTTTCCTTCACAGGATCCTTTGCCCAGGTAAGCAGGATGTTGATTTATAACACATCCAATTTAGCTCTCAGGGTGTGCCTGAGATGAGGATGAGCCATGCTTTTCAGTCACAGTTCCTTCCCAGAGCAAACGAAGCAGCTGCCTCCCCCTCAGTCTACTCATCTATGTCAGTACCATCCCCTCTAGGGACATGTTCAGCAGAGCTGAGGAGGAACAGGAGTTTGCTTGGCCCAGAGCTCCTGTTCACACTTAGGGACTGCGGAAGTACGTGGGTGGTGTGCAGATGTGTCAGCAGTGCCAGAATCAGGTGGAACTGAGGAGCAGGCTGACAAGATAGAGCAATGTGGTGTCATGCTTGGCTGCTTCTCTGTGCTGGCCACAGGCTCTCAGGGGTCCTCCTCCCTACAGATCACAGCTAGAGTTAGGCATAAAGGTGTTCTTCAAACAATGAACTGGAGCCAGGGGTGTCCTCAGGCTGTCACAACAGAGATCTGATAGGTTATCCCAATCAGAGAATGCTGCTCTGTGTGTAGTGGAGGAACTTTTGAATCCCTTCAGATCTCTTGATTGCAAGCCAAGGAGAGTATCAGGAGTGAACAGGCAGGGCTACAGGCACAGCTGCACTGGGGACGAGGGCTGAAAATACACACTGCATCTTCCCATCCTGCTTCTGCCAGGGCTGGCACAAGACCTGCACAAAGGCAGAGAACACATATCAGGTGACTCTTATTCCTGATTTCAGAGGGGATCGGGCTATGGTACGAGCCACTCGGCAGAGCTGGTTTGCCCTGGGATGTTCTATTTCATGCTAACTCAGGCAGCAAAGAACCATCCTCCCATTTCTGCTAACTCCAGTCAGCGAGGGAGGATCCACTGAGGCTGACAAACTACTCACCAACACTTTTAAAGGAGAAAGTGGATTTGGTGTTTAAGGAAAATCTTGAAGACAGGTATTTGGTGGTAGGGACCTGGCCGTTTGCCCAAATTTCCACTATTAGCACATCAAGCTCTTGTTATTTGGCCGGGGAGAATGACTGCTCCAGTGAGAAACATCAGCCAATTCCTCAACTCCACTGCTGCAACCCAACATGGCTGTACCCTTGCCCCTGTTTGTCCCCCAGGGCCTGGGTGGAGCTATCAAACCACTTCCCACCGACTAACCACAAAACTGAGTAACACCACCTAATCCCCTAAATTATCAGATTAAATCCATTGACATGGGAGTAGGAGGACAGTGCTTTCACCTTTGGTCATAATGCCCCCCTCTTGAACCTGAGCCACAGCCAGCACCTCTCACCCCAAAAGAATGCAGAACTACTTACCCTCACAGCCATGTCCCATCCTGAGCCAGACAGCTCTAGCAAAAGCAGCACCATGCACTTGCTTCATCTGTAAACTGCTGGAATTTGCTTTCTGGTTGTGGAAAGATTATAGGGGGAAAAAATCATGCAAACAGCTGGTTTTGCTTTTTGATCTCTTGCTGGTTTTACAGCACTTGCATCTTTGTGAAAACAGAGAGAAGGACTCTACCTTTCTCCTTAAAAAGTTGTTTCCATTCCCTTCTTGGTACTTTATTCCTGAGGCCACATGACCAAAACCCAAGAGGAACAAGTATCTTCTCCACACCAGTGTGGAATCTTCTCACTTCCAATTTCTACAAATACTAAAGGATTCAAAAATTCTTCTATGAAACCTGGTGGACAAAATACTTCTGTTTAGAGTGGTGGCTCAACCAACATTCTTCCGTCTCTTCCTCTCCTCAGGGAGAGGGATTCAGCTTTACACTAGTGAGGTGCTGTCCTGCCAGCTGCAGCCTTCCTCATCGAAGCTGAGCCAGGCCTGGAACTACTCCATCACAAGCTCCCTGAGACACATGGGTGTGGCTACAATGACACCTAGCTCTAAATATGCAGCTCACAGAGGGGGCCCTGCAATCCCTTAAGGACAAAGCCTGCAGGAGGAAGGGCCCTTCTCATCTGGGGCAGGGAAGGTCACAGACCAGAGATGGAAAAATATAGGACCAACTTCTGGTCCTTCCAAGACAGACACTTCTTGGGTAAGGTCATCTCACCTGACTGCATCCACCTGCACACCAAGTCACAGTGTGGCAGGGAGGGAGGCAGAGACACCATGAGGCACACTCTGTGTGCCTGCAGGGACCCTGCCAGTGGCTGTCCCAGGCACAAGGGGTGCTGGAAAGGATCAATAAGGACAAATGCAATGCTGCTGCTCCTCTCCTCCACCTGCAGAGACCAGACACTGATGCCAGTCTATTCTCCTTGTGCCCAGGTGGTGCATGGCTGAGTGTAGGATAAAGTCTGACAATCAGAGCTGTGGAAAACTTGCTCACATTTTGAGCTCTTAGGGCTCAGGAGTTTTAACACACCCCTCTTTTTCTCCCTAACACAGCCTCCCTCCCCCTGCCCCCGTCCCTTGGGAAACATCCAAACTAGACTGGTGTTAATAGCTGAGGTCTTTATTTAAAGTTTTTTATATACAGTAAAAGTGTCACAGATAAATCTGTGACAATCAGACAAGACAAATGTAAATCTCTCTCAACAATTAGCAGCTTAAGATCTATAAACTACAGTGTTACGTTCACAAGTGTCATTTCTGTACTTTTCAACCCGTGCAAGTGAGTTTTTCTGTTTATTTTTTACACTTTAAAAACACACTTACAGCTAAGTCAATTGCCTACAACTATACCACCTGGCATACACAACACAGACACACAGGGTTTGTAACTCTTTAGCCACTTTCAGAATTCACTTAAAAACTGGCAAAACTACTCAGTCTTGAACCCTTTGTAGCTTGGCTTCTTTTGTTATAATTTTTTTTTTATTAAAAAAATGCATATTTTCAAAGCTGACAGACAGTGCTTTCCTGTCCCAGTGTAACATGTACACAAGTCAACAGTTCATCTGATCACACCAAAGCACGCATGGGATTGAAATAAACCAATAGAGTAACTGCTCGGAGCATGCTGGGTATCATTAAACTAATGAGGCTGAGAGAAAAAAAGAACTTCATAAATTTTTTAAAGGTAAATTTTTTGCATCAAGATTTTCTTTCTTCTTTATATTGAAGGAACTGCATTTGAACCCTCGAATGGTAATGAGTTGCTGCTCTTGGAACTTACACAGTCCATTATATTTTTCCCTTTTTATGTGCCATGGCAGTATGTGCTAAACACATCTAAGCAATTTCTGAATCACTTCAACTCCGAATACGAAATGTTTTGGGAAACATTCTGCAACTCAGAGATGATCACTAAAAAGTTTTTATCTACAAAGGAGGCTGTTTAAAGGTACTCACACACGCACTCACATCCACAGCAGAAATTGTCCTCTACACATCATCCAGAAACACTCCATCAGGAAAGCAAACACAACCATGTACAAGGAAAGGGAGCTTTAAAGCTAGAATCACATTTCCAACAATATCATCATTAAACTATCAGAAATCACCACAGATCTTCAAATTGAAGAGGGAGAAAACCCCCAAAACGTTCTGCTAGTGCAAAAGGCAAAACACACGGCAGTTGTATTAGGATATGAAAAGTGGATGCAGCATCATATGTGACATTACTGCAGACAACTTTCTGGAATGGAAGAAACTGTCGAGAGAGAAAGAGACAGACACTTTGTCCAGACCCATATGTACATGGTCTTCACCAAAGAGTTCTGAGACGTCAGTTTCTATTAAGCCTGCACCCTCTGGCAAACTAGTAAATGGTATTTACTGAATATGACAGAGTTGAGACAATATATGAAATTTGGATATAAAGAAGAGGGACAAACACTTCTTTAAATACTACAGACAAATGGCACTGAGTGTCCAGATCCACTGGCTTTCAACTCCGTCCTGCTTTGACCACATAAAAACCTACCATAAACAAGTCTAGTGTGAACAAACTTCAGAAAAAGAGGTACAAAGGCCAGGTTTCAGAAATAAAGGCAACAAAGCATTTCAGTTATATGCCAAATCAGTTCTTACTGCTATTCACACATTTGTTTCTGACAAAACCTGCATAATGGGAAGCTGATAGTTATCCAAGGAATGTAAGTCACTAGAGAAGAGCCTCACTGGAGCCAGGAGCACAGCCAAGTGAGGGAATGGCCACGCACCTTTGCTCTGGCAGTGGCGCTGCAGAAAGCACAAGCAGTTTTGGCTTGAGTCAGCTGCAAATGGCAATTTGCATTTTAATTAGGACAGGAGAAGATTAGTACACATGGTGACAGAGCGGTGTGCTGGGATCCCTGGGGAAGGGGCACCTGAGTTTCCTGTGACTATGGGGAAAAGGAACCTTTGGAGGAACAAAAATGGTTGGATGGTGGAGGGCTTGCCTCTGCTGGCAATCAGAAAACACTCAAGGTGTTAAACTTGTTTGAGGGAATATCTCACAACCTGGAATCTGCATCACAGCACAATGCCTGTGTGTGTGTGTATACATGATGTACATGTCTCATACATGCCTATGTACGATTTCAACTGGTTTAGGTCACTTGGACAGCATCTGGTTCCTAGAGGGAAGATGATCCTGGAAGGAAAGAAAACAGTAAGACCTAACTAAACACCATAAATGGTTTTGAGAGAATCCTGGAGTCTTTTTAGATTTCATGAAGACAGAAGATGAATCTTGGCACTGTTATGGTGAAAGGGACAGCAGTTAAAAACCAGCACAGAGTGAACGCAGATTCCTTGGACTTAAAGGCTGCCTGCCTGTATGAACAGGTCACCAGCAATGGCACATTGCGAGGACTTGGGGTTA
The DNA here is from genome assembly GCA_036630365.1 of Acanthiza pusilla. Classification (NCBI taxonomy): domain Eukaryota; kingdom Metazoa; phylum Chordata; class Aves; order Passeriformes; family Acanthizidae; genus Acanthiza; species Acanthiza pusilla. Next base: position 324,257 of record JAXCHO010000001.1, on the reverse strand, counting down.
CATTTGAAGCTGACATTTCCTTTAGAGATTTGCAAAGGTGTCTGCACCAAGTGCTGGCCCCTGTGGCTGAAAAAGAGGATGCTCTCTATGGCACACCACAGACACAGACACACAAATGATCTTACCAGAGCCTGACAGGAGGAAAACTTTGGTTTCACTTTTCAGGGATTTTTTTTAATTTTTAAATTAGAGCTATTTTTGAGATAACCATTCTTCTAAGTCAACTGTTGAGTCAGTATTTTTTCCCTTAAAAGAACCTATATTTTCCCTAGGAAGAGATGAACAGAAATTCCTTGTTCTTATCCTGAGGCCAGGAATGAGAGATGACATGCAAACAAAAAATATAAACATACTATCCTTCACATCTGGGAAAAAATAAAAGCCCTGCAAGACAAAAAGGCATGGAGAAGACAGATGTTTTCCATGATGCTGCATCTGTATGCTCAGGAGGACAGACAAATGGCATATGGACAGTGCTGCGTTCAACAGGCTGACACTAGAAACTACTCTCTGCCCTCCTCAGAACTGCTTCAGGACAAGACGGCTCACAATTATTCACGCATTTCTTCATTTAAAAACATCACTTCTTTATTTGAAAGAAAAAAAAGTAACGACCCTCCCAACCCCTTCCAAAAAAACCCCCGATAATAATAATAATAATTATAATAATAATAATAAAAAATCCTATTAGAAACAATAAGGAAGCACTGAGAGTTTGAGTATTACACTCTTCAAGTATGCTGTTCGGATTTTTTTAAAATCTGTGAATATACATATATTAAAAAAAACCTTAAAAGTGCGACCAAGGGCTTCTGCTTAAGGATAAGTATTTCAAGGACTACTTCAAAATACTGTAGCACAACTGTGCAGTTACTGTGTATGGCATGAGGCTTCCACTCCATACACTCAGCCAAGTTAGCCAGCCTTACAGAAAGTTACTGAAGTCAGGTTAGCACAAACGGCGAACCCAGATGCTGAGCTGGGAGAGGGATCCACACGTTGTTGTTTTTCTCTTGTTAAGGAAAGAAACCACTCTGAACGCATACATTTGGACATGGAATGTGAGCAGACTTCACAGTAAAAGTTTAGTGTTACAGGTTTGCTGTGGTACCATCATTCAAGGCTGTGCACTAGATTGAGCTTTGCTCATCTTAAGCTAACCATGTTCTCTTCTTCCTGACAGGTTTAGTACAGTAGTTCAAGCCACAATTTAAACTGCCCATTGGTATGCTCCAAATTTCTGTATTTTTTTCATTTCTTTTGTACACTTTAAAGAATCTTAAGATTTGCATCGAAAGAGAACCATGCTACATAAAAATTATCCAGGATTCTCGCCAAAAGAGTTCTTGAATAAAATCTAAAAAATACTATTGCAATGCATCTTGCAGAGAAAAAACGTTATTCTAAATGTAAACAAATTCACTCGGACACTTTAAAACTTCAGCGGAGTAGTTGCTGACTAATCTTTGCCAAACTTGCTCACCAAGAGCACCAGGAGGGAGCGGCGCAGCCCATTCCTGCCGCCATCATCTTGGGGGAGACAAGAACCGTTCCAAGTAGCCGGTGATGGCATCCCAGTGCTTCCACAAAAAGGCAATGAAAACCACTATAAATAAAGTGCTGAACGTCCTATTGCGAGTCTTCATCAGGGGCACGACGCAGTTGGCCACAGTGGAGACAAAGACAAGGAGGACAGCCATGACAGCCAGCAAGATGTTGATGAACTTGCCCAGTAGGTTCCTGGCTGTGGCATTCTCCAGCCCCTCCAACTGCACCACTTGCTGCTGCTGCTGCTGCAGCTCCATCTTGGAGATGCGCGTCTGGCACGCTTCCAGTGCCTCCTGTGGGCAAGAACACATACGGGGTCACTCTAGTCCACAGCTGTTACCTCACCACTTGGGCCAGGCCAGGACCACCATCCCCACACCTCACACCCTGAGCTTCTGCCCTGCAGCAGAGGCAGAGGAAGCGGTGCCATGTCCCAAGGTGAGAAGCCCCTCACTGACTGGGCACTGCAGCCTGTAATATACCATGGCACCTCATCTGCACCCAGAAGGCTTGACATGGAGATGCCAGGCTGGGCAACCCCACAGCCTCTGCCCGGAAGCAGGAGCCACCCAGCGAGCTGGTCAGTTCAGCTTTGGTTCCGAGAGGCCTCTGAGAGGACAAAGGGGCTGTGCCTAGCCAGAAATCTTGATCCTCTTCCTCTTCTGGGATGTGCATTCCCAGAACTTCAATTTCCAATACCTTCCTTGAGGTGGTTTGTGCTTATCTGACCCCTCTGCAGAAAACTAGGCAACCTCGCAGAAAACTACATCAACAAAAATAACTACCAAAGGCTCAGCTGCGTTCTGCTTGCTTAGCAAGCTGCGAGCTCAGGGAAAGCTCTGAGGGGCACTAGGGCTGGGACTGTACAGCTGCCATTGCAGGAGGATGATCTGCTCCAGACTGCAGCAAACTGTGGCACTGGCACAGCTACAACTGACACTGAGGGCTGGGGAAAGATGTCTAGAAGGGTAAGAAGCATGGGATTTATGGAACTGCTTACAGGAAGAGGCAAAACAAAAAGAGGTGGAAGGAGAAGACTACCCTGCACAAATCCACCTCTCTAAAGCCCCACTGACTCAGGGGATTTTGTCAGACCTTTTCAACCGGCCTAACTCCAACTGGACCAACCCAACCCACACTAAAACTATGGTGGCACGCAATGTAGGGGGCCAGTGAGAAGGAGAGAGGTTTTCAGGCAATTAACACAAGGAGAGACTTCTGCCCTTGAAGATACAAAGTTATAATGCTTCCACTGATTTTCTCTCAGTCACCTTTCTCAGAGGGGCCAACTGCAAACATGATCTGCAAGTCTGCAGCGCTCTTTCCCAGACTGCTGACCAAAAAAGGAACCAGGACTGTTCCTCTGCAGCATCAGTCCATGCTCTTAAATAGTTTTTCATGCAACAAAACTTAACATTTCCCTTTTCCCCAGTGGTGCTGAGGAATAGGCTGTCCCAATTTCTAAGTTTACACTAAAAGCACTGAATCGTAAAATGAAGATTAAAAAAAGCTGTTGAGAAATCCCCACTTCAATCTTCCTGCCATCTGAATTTGGAGAGGAGAACAAAACCTGACTGTTGTAACACTCCCCCAAGGGAGAGCCTCCTGTTTACACTGCCAGAGGCCATTGTACCACTGTCCACACACACTGATTATATTTAACTTAAAGGTCATTGCCACCTGTTACATTTCTCATTGCATCATGTCTGTGGAGGTCAGTGAAACATGAGGGCTTCTCCTTGCTTAAGACCCCCAAAAGCATGGGGCAGAATTGCTCAGCTGCCCCAAAGAGCAGCTACCAGGAAGGACTATTGATGCAACAGGATTTACAGCTGGATCCATAGGTGTGTGAAGAGCACAGCCTGCTTGGCCTCCAGAGGAAATCACCTGGCTGAAGCACCTCAGGGGAGGAAAGAGGGAGAACTCTTAACCTACAATTCTCTGCTCACACTATGAATATCTCCAGTCAACGATCAGAATTGAGATGTCTGTTAAAACCAGCATAGCAAGTACTTAAAATGGACAAGAGACTTGTTTCTGAATAGGCCTTTCTCTGTAAGGGTCAGCAGCTGCTTTGCTTTGTAGAAGGGCCTCCAACTTCAAGACCTCTGTTTCATAGCTTTTTTTACATACTGAAGGAAACTTTTCTTTTAAAAACACCGTATTTCTTCAAAGCCAACAGAAAGAATTGTTTCCTGTTTTCAATGCAATGCACACACAAACTGCTACACAAAGCCATTTTTCCTTAGATGTATGTGACCATTCTGTAAAATCAGTGATACAGAATCACACCCCAGGGCCTGTGTACTGGGAACACTACTGTAAAAAAAGTGTTTGGGTCATGGCCCACTGAGCGTCTAACACAAAGGCCTGCGCAAACAGTGGGCTCTGGCTCCTGCTCTGCTACAACTGATTTACAGACTCTGCTCTGGCGGAGCGGCAGGTTCCCTCCGCGTGGGGCACAGCCCTGCTTTACAGAAGACGTTACCTGGAGAGGTACCCAAGGGTCAGAGATGGAAAAAGAACCTTTTGGAACACAACAGTTTAGCAATAAAGCTACAAGGATTAAAACCAAATATTGAAGTGCCGGAGTACTTCAAAAGTGAATGAGTTCCTGAAAGAGCAGGCAGAGGGCAGGACTTGGGTCCTTGCTTGTGTCACCCACCTGGATGTCCCGGGCTCGCTCGTAAGACTGATAGGCAATCTTTTCCTCCATGCTGGCCAGCTCCTGTTTTAAATTGAGGATCTCGTTCTGGTGGAGTTCAGTCAGGTCATTTAACTGCTCTTCAAGTCTTTCACATCTAGAAATGACAACACATGGTACAATGGCTTTAATGTGAAGAGGATAGGAAAATGACACCAGAGACAACCAAGCAACAAACACTGTGGCCTGTATACTGAAACCAGCATGGCTGCCTCAGTCAGCACACAGCACTCTCCAGCACCAATGCTCTCTTGCTGGGAATTAGTCCTTTCTACCACACACACTCTGTGATACTGTTCCTGTCCTGGAGAAAAATACACAGTTACATGATAGCTGTTGAGTGATGCAAGAAATCAAGGACAGAATGAGAACAGTATTCTATTCTCATATGAAATAGTATTCTATTCCCCAAACTTCTGTGTAAACCTAACAGTTCCCTTCTAATGCCATAAGCTCTTAAGCATTTTCATCTACACTTGGAACAGTAACTGCCATAAAAATGACAAGGAAGTGACATGTCACTGATGCCTCAGAGAAACATGATGTTGCTGTCTGATCTCTGCATGAGTTCACATGGATCTTTGACTTGTTTTTCTTTATCTCCCATGAATGATGCAACTTAACAAGCAAATACCATCATAGTATTTGTAAGAAGGACACATGAATCACTAATCTGCAGGCTTATTTTTCATTTTGCTCCTGGTGAATGGACCTGGAGCAGTCCTGAGGAAAAAGGTTGCTCAAAAAAACCAAGTTATAACAATTCTGAGAGACAGAGTTTTGCTTTTCACCGAGGGAGTTCTAAATTAATTTAAATTATAGCTCTGATGGTAACAAAGGTATGGACACAGCCTGTGATGGCCATTGGGTTTTTACCACTCTGATTTCCTTTCTCTGCTCATTGTAACAGATGGAAAAAGCTTACCACACAGCCCTTATCATCTGAATCTTGATACTAAGAACCAAGAAATTTCTAAGGAATTAACCACAGAGAGAATTCCTTGTTTGAATTTTGTTTTCCTTCTGACTCCACCTGAATTTAATTCATACACAAACACACAAGATGAATAAACAATATTTACCTAGAATGAAGAATTTAATTGCAAGTTCTGAAACTAAGACACAAATCCTGCTTCTCATTTTTTTCAAGGTTTTTTTTTTTTTGGTGCTTCAGAACCTGCAGTTAAAAGCTAGCCTTTAAAAACAGTCTTGGGGTTTTGTTTTTCATAGACAAGTACGAAGAGAATTTTCATTCACGTTCCCAATGCAATATTACTTTAAACTAAGGAGGAGTCAGACACAGCATGACAATTTGCAGTAGTAAAACACATGTGGTCAACCAGCAGTGAGACCAAGACAACTGCCAGCTGACATGGCTCAGCCCAGAAAGGTGCCAGAAGAGCTGTGCAACCACACTGGGACACATCAGAGAACTGGTTTCCCAGGACTGACAAGGCAATGGCCATGTGAAGACTGGCTAATGAAAAAGGAGCCCAGATAATTAATAATGCCATTTGTTCCCACACTACTTAAAACAGTCAACAACTTGCCAACAACCAAAAAATCACAACTTAAACCCACTCTAAGTCCCAAAGGCAGCATCAATTACTTGAAATACATTCAGTTTGTTAACATACTTCAACATTCTCCAGTGGGTTTTATTACACCAAAAGAAACTTAAGCATTTCTGAAAATAGCATGATTGTGTTTTTAACCTCCTCTCACATAAACGCCTTCCATAAAGCAGCTGTTGCCAAGCAGCTTAAATCCTGTTCTCTAACAAAAATCTATTGTATTTTAATAACTTCAAAACTACCTCAATCTACAGGAAACATAAGGACACCCTGCAAATCTGTATAGTTAACAGTTTAAACAGAACATGATTAGCAGAAGGGTTGGCTCCAATCTTCCTGGCCTGAAAATTGCAGAATAACCAGCTTGTTCCCAACCCACACTTCACTCCCTGCTCAACCCCAGAACTTCTGCAGTTTGCATCCAAGAATCACCTGCACTTCAGAACTCACTGTGTCAGGCAACTGCTAGAACTGGGTTATTTAAAAAAACAGACCCCTGCCCCCACTAACCTATCCTGACTTATTTTTGAGATGACACATCCTCCATTCAGCTTCTTTTCACTTCTTGTCCCATTATCTACAATTTAGAAAAATAATGTTTTCCTGCTGCTTTCTATTGATGTTCAAATTTAAAAAGCAAGGAAGGGTTTATATGACTTACGGGGCCCAAAGCCAGGGTTTCCCTGTTGAAAGCTGGTTCACGCTCAAGTGGGAGTATTACATTAATAAAAGGGATAGGCCACCTGTCAAGAGAGTTAAGATGAAATACACTCCTCTAACTCATGAGTGCCAGGGTCTATTAAACAGACCAAACTTGTCTGTGAATACAGCAGTGCCATGAATAATCAAATCCCACTTCACTTCATGTATGGAAAACTCCTCTTTGGAGTTCAAGAATTATTTTTTTACTAGTTAAAATGTGAAATTTCTGCTTAAAAGAACAAGCTCCTGCCCAGAAACTTCTCTGTGCAGCAGACCAGTGCTGCCTGTCACAAGTATCACAGAGATCATCAGAGCTGTTCCTATGGATACAGTACATCACTGGGGTGGTGCTTGGCTCAAGTGTGGGATATGGAAACACTTAATTTCAAACACCTATGTTGGATTTCCACACATTTTCTGAGGCTCACTGTGTAGGAATTGGGAAAGTGGTCTGAAAAAGGCTCAGAAACACAATTATGACCATCTCATTTTTCAAAAAAGCTTCAAAGGCATTTTAAAGTAGTAGCTGCAAAATACACAACTAATACAGCATATGGAAGGGACAGACGTGAAAAAAAAAGACATTTGATCTGTACTCAGTGCTATGGTGAGTAAAGAAACTCTGACCAAACTAATGCTACAACAACCTCTGCAGTAGACAGTAGTAGTGCCTGTCTTCAGATGCCTCTCAAGGTGGACCTTTTTTTATAGCTATGTCATACAAACATTCATGTGACCTTTATTTGTAACTAAATACATCTTTATGCTACTGAACATACTGCTTCCAATAGTGGAGTAAACAGCTAAAACCAGTAGCTATTTGTAATATGCTCCAAGTCTTCTACCTAGATACACAAACAACAGAACTTGCTCCCAGCAGAGTATGAGCTGCTCTCAGCATCTGCACACATCCCTGTACTTCCAGCTCTGAGCCTCCGTGGGAGGAGGATGGGCAGCTTTTCAGGGATGTTTTGGTGCTGTCCTGGCCAGGTGAGCACCCATTTGGCCCAACACACTGCCTCCACTGCCCGGCCACACTCCAGAACAGTCTTGCTAACCCTCCCAGACCTCAGAGGTTTAGCTCCTTTGATCTGTTTTATAACACATCATGAAGAAAAACTGAAGTGTGACAAATAGACTACATCAAAACCCAGAGAAATGGAAGCACCAGTGACTAGCCTTCTGGCTGAAGGGTTTCTTCTGACAGGAGTACGGGAGACCTAAATGCCCTTTCCAAGGCTGTCAGGCTTGGGAAGAAACCCAAACCCTTAGACTGGCCATACTCCAAATATGTGAACTTATTTCACCATGTACAAACAGGTTCCTAAAGGGACATGCAAAATGAAAATACTCAGCAGGAACTTTATTTCAGTCTCAATAGCACAGAAAGTACCTGCTTATATCAGTAAACAACTGCCACCTTCCAATAATGACATAAGCAACAAGCCATTTCAGTGCCTGCTCCGGGTGCAGAAGAACACAATGACAGCCAAGTTGCCGTCAGACTCTTCCTTCCGCAGTGGCTCAGCCCCAGTGGAGCAGAGCGGTGCTCCAGGGACAGCACGTGCTGGGCAGCACAGCCCACCCTGGCCTTGCCATGATGCTGCCAGGCTTGCACCAGGGTGGCAGAACTGGAGCAACTGGACCAGTGAGTCCCTGCCTCAGAGACGGTTAGCAAACCAGCAGCCACGTGGAGTGATAGGCAAGATTTGGAAGCAGGGAGAGGGGAGGGAGGAGATGGAGGAAGTCACAGAAAACCTGTGAGGCAAGCCATGGCTGATAAACTGAAACTGCACAAACACACAGGGAAAAAAAATCAGAACCTGCAAAACAGTAGATGATCTAAGAAAGAGGAAATGGACAAAGACCAGGTGAGATAATATCATGGCATGTGCTTTGTTCCAGCTTCCAGGTACAATGCAAACACTCAGTGACACCTGACAAGCCAAAGGCTTCTCCAAAAACTTCTTTTTTTTTAAGTTCTAACTCAACTTCGTGTTTGTTTCTGAAGGCTTCCCATGAACAGAGCAGAGTAAGGAGGTATTTACAGCTTTTAAAGCCAGTTATGATAACTTGAATCCCCAGCCACCCAGCATCAAATCACAACCTCCTTTCCCTTCTAGTATTTTTCTGAAGAGAGCTGAGGAACAAGAGGGGTTCCAGCTGGAGGAACAAGTGCCACCCCTCCCTGCCAAGGCAGCAGCACCCTCTGCCCCTGGACATATCACGTCACCTTCTAGGGTGATGTTGGCTTTTATCATGATGATGGTTCAAAATACAGAAGCTATAAAAACAAGAATCTACATTTGTACAGTCACGTAGTTGTCTCACTGTGATTAACCCATAAACTCTTGCTGATCATGCAGTTACCTGCACAGACAAGGGCACTGAGTGTGGTTTAGCTGGTCCTCTTTAAAGGTCACACCTTTAATTAATTTGCATCAACATTCCACATGACAGGTCTAAATTACTGTCTTAAGCTTTTACAAGCCAAATGCAGATTCTCCCTGCTTTTCACTCCAGACTGCCTTGGTTAGTGCTTGGGCTCTGGGCTGACCTCAGGGGAGCGCTCTGAAAAGGTTAATAGAACATGACAGGTATGACTTCACGGTGTGCTGGTATGGGACCTACGTGAACCTTGCTCAGAGGTGCTGTGCAGTAACCAGCAAGTTTAGCTGACAACACGGATCAGTCCCCAAGGTCTGCTATTGTACTTTCAGGCCACTCCTTCAGCTGTGCTGTGCTTGCATATAGCATTCCACCATGAATGGCTGCTGCTGTATGTGTGAAACAACAACCTACACAGCAACAGACAACAGCACCTCTCTGCTGTGGAGCAGAAGATCCAGCTCCACATCACTTTGCAATGTGACTTGATGACACTGAGGCACTAGGAACCCAAGCTGCCGTGCTGGTTTCAGTCAAACTGCTGATTGTTGCAAAGCGGGATTAGAACATGGTGCTGGTCTGGCTCTGCAAAGCACACAGAAAGCCTGCTGTCTCTACCAGATCCTAGCAGGCTAAACCTTTTCCAGAGGTTTTCCAATTATATGGCATCAGCATGTCTAAAGAGCTGTAGGGCAACTCCATGTCATGCTGCACAAACCAATGCAGCAAGTAGCACAGGGCACTTCAGCAAGCCTGTTCCCACCTCTGGCAGCTCTGCTGTGCCTTCCAGGTTGTGTTTCACATTCTGGCAAAGTCATGAAGGTCATAAGGAACCTCATGATAACAGCCCACTGTCCTTCACCAGAACAAGGGCTTGGGCCTTGCATTTGTTATTTAAAGTTTAAGAATCCTATTGACTTAGACTGTACTGTCTTGGATGCCTGCAGAAGGGCAGCTAGTAACTCTTCCCTTCAGAGCCTGGGGTCAAGCCCCTGCTCTCAGTGTGTGAGGGGAGGATGTCAGATGTTCTGCTGGACAGCTGCCAAGAGCCTCTCCCACCCAACAGTGGAAGGGAAGTATTCCGTCAGCAACTCTCCATGGGCAGCTTTCCTCAGCAGGGAGGTGGGGGCAGCCTACCAGGCTGCCTCCCTGAAGCCACTGTCACCTCTGCCCTCTGACTTCATCAGGGATCAGCAGTCTCGCAGTAACTGCTCCACCTTTCCATTCCTTCCAGTTAGAGGAAAGCTGATGGAAACATGGATTATCTGCTTCCAGAGGCCTATAATCTCCGTGACAAGAGCACTGTCAGTATCTGACATTTAATTCAACTTCATTTCCTTAAGTGCTGCCACTGTGGGCTGAGCAGCGAAGGGAAGGGATATCTTAGTTTTGGCACATGGGCAAGATCATGTCTTTTTAGAGAACCTGAAGAAAGCTGGAATGTTTCTTTCTCCAGTAGACACGGATCTGAGTGTTGGCGAAGGCAGGGTCAAGTCAATGTCCACATTAGTTCCCTGTCATTTGCCTTGACCCAAACCTTTGCAGGATTTATGCAGGGCAAAGCACCGTCTGATAACAGTAATTGCATCAATGTACTCTGGGTTTTGGGGCACCTTATTACACCTCTTTGGCTTGACTTTTATCTTGAAAATGCTTTGAAATAACCTTTTTCCTTACTCTCTCTTTCTTGTAGAGAGAGGGAGATGAGTAGAAAGATAGCAATATTTATAAAAGGCAAAACTGGGAGGGAAAAGTCCTGAGAAGACCACAGAACTTTCCATTTGAATCAGGCTGTTGGGAACAGCCTGCTGAGCAGTACCATCCCCAAATCTGGTGCTTTGCAACCACAAATGTTTGATGAAGTACCACAGGACATACCTGTACCGCTCCTCCTGCAGGGTCTGCATTATCAACGTGTAATCCCTCTGGTAGCGAACCTTAAGGTCCTCAAATGAGTCTTCCAGTCTTCCCTGTGTCTCTCGAATTTCTTGAATCTCATGCAGTATTGCATCAAACCCTGAGCTCTGCATATCCAGAGTGTTTGTTTTGGAGCTGGAAGCTCCCACAGGGCCCCCTGTTGTGCTGTTGGCTCCCACTGAGCCTGATGTGGCACTGGAGCAATCCTCTTCACTCCCATATTTTGGGCTTGACTGAAAGTTCTGAATAACGCCTAGAGCCTTGCCTCCTGTCCCATCGTCCTGGCCTTCTTCTAAGGAGTCTTTCAGATTAGCAATGTTGTCTGCACTCCCGAACTTGTTCCTTATGAGGGAGGCAATCTCCCGGGGTTTGGAAACCACAGCTCCTGCTGCTGAATGCGTGGCCTGAGAGAAACTGGAAAGCCCACCTTTTACACTGTCTACGACTCCCTCACTGAAGCCAGTGACTTTTGCTCCAACATCTTTCAAACCCTGATGCATATCCCTGAAGACATCCTTCGGCTGCCGAGGGATCCCATTCTGTTCAATCTCTCGCAGCTTTCGATGGTAATGTTCCAGTTTCTTCTGCAGCTGCAAGATGGTTTGGGCCGACTTCTGATTTTTCTTCTCAAACACTTGTTTAATGCGGGCACTCTGCTGCTTGTCTGCATTATTGGCCAATTTCAGGTACTCTGCCACGTTGTCATCACGGGCTGTTTGCTCAATTTTTATCTGCTCCGTCAGCTTCAGTATCTTCTGCTGTAGGTGCGTGATGGCCACTTTTGTCCGCTGCGGATCTGGGGTGCCATCAACAGAGTCCGCGTTGATGCTGCCATCAGTGCTGGAGGCCACGGCACTGGAGGTCTGCGCCAAGCTGCTGACTTCCAATCGCTCAATCTAAGCAAGGAGAGAGAGAGGATCATGAGTGCTAATCAGCAGCTTCACCAACAGAAAACCTTTCCTTCTTTATGCCAACCAACTTGGCAAATGGATGTAATTCTGAAAGGATGCATCTCTTTTTCAGCTGCCTGGGGGACAGTATCAATCAGATACTTCAGATACTTCATGTGTTTTTCAGACTTCTAGTAAAAGTTGAGAAGAAAAGCAAAACCCCTCATATTTGACTCCACTTAATGGCCTCAAGCAACTCAAAACTAAAGCACAAATGTGCAACAAGGCACCTGAGCTTGGCAGACCAAGCACACCAAGATATCAGTACAAGGGCAGGGGCTCTACTAGCTAAAGTGAAGAGACTGAGAAGGTAACTGAGAGCAGAAGCCACACAGTTCAAATGTACAGTACAGCACACCCGAGTCATTCCTAGTGCTTCACCTGTTTGAACAGCAGCAACAAGGAAACCTACCACAAAACAACCGATCTACTACGGTCAGTGCTTTTAACAGAAAAATGGAGCCTGAGAGGCACCCGAATGCATGCCCCACCGCGTCCAACCCTGCAAATAGGTGTCTCCAAGCGAGAGGAAAATAGCGAATTTCAAAGGAGAAACCCTACTTTTGGCTAAAAAAAAAAAAAAAAAGTTAAACGCTGTTTCAGAGCAATCGAACCCGCCAAGTGGCCGCCGCGAACACGGGAAGGACCGGTCAGGCAGGTGCGGCCGCACCGGCCGCTCCTGACCCGGGCATTCCTCCCTGGCGCTGGCCGCGCTCCGAACCCGGCCAGTCCCGGGTCGGGGAGATGGAGGGTCCCTCGGCGGAGGAGAGCTCGCGGGGCCCCTCGCCAGCCCGGGCCCCCCGCCCTACCTTGTCCCGGCGGGGCAGAAGCGCCCGCTCCCCGTGCATGGCTCCCGCCGGCCGCCCGCCGCCCGTGCATGGCTCCCGCCCGCCGCACCTGCCCGCCCAGCGCAGCCCCAGCCCCAGCCCCAGCCCCAGCCCGGCCCCGCCCGCCCCCTCGCGGCACGGAGGCCTCTCCGGGCCGCGGAGCCGCGGGCACACACACGCGTCCCGCAGGAGCCTCCGTTAATGGCTGTTGAACCGAACGCGTCCTGCGGACCCGCGGCCCTGTCCCGGCGCGCAGCTGCCGCACGCTCCGCTCCCGCGGCTCGGCGGGCCAGCCGGCAGCTCCCCGGCTCGTTCCGCTGCGAGAGCTGCAGCTGACCCACAGCTACTGCCCAGACACAGAACCATGCCCGTGCTTGTGAATATGCGCTTCACAAAACAAAAAATGCTGTTCTACTTAACTTGCACTCTCTAGATTCAACATTTCATATTTAATTTAAAAAAACCCGCAGGCAGCAAGACTGGTTGGTGCCGGGGGTCAGCTAGGCTCCTTCCCATAACCCTGAGGTTCTCTGTTTGCTACCCCATCAACAGGAAAACCAGACACCTGGGAAAGCAACTGATTCATTTTTTAGAGGAGTCGAGCTGCTGGAAACCATAGAACATAATTTCTTCATCTGTGGTGACTCCTGAAATACCGACTTCTCTCTTAGAGTTTCGTTGTAGAAACCCCGGAGCTCTGGATAGATCAATGGAAAACTGGTGCTAAGAATTAATCAGCAGGACCAATGCTATGAATGGTATCACTACTGCACAGAGAACATGCTGTCTCTGAGCTGTAGTGACATACATTTTGAAGTCATACACATTTGTTGAGATACCTCTTCTTGGAATCTGTAATTTCATTAAGATTTTTCCAGAGCTGTCAGTGATCAGATTTCTCCCTATGGCCTACATGAACACAAAGACACTGCCTGTGCAGGGCATGCCTGGCCTGGGAGCATCACCCAGCACCCATGGCACAGCTGGTCCATGCCTCACTCACAGAGCAGCTCTGCCAATCTGCCACCACCCCAAGAGTAGCACAGCACAGAGCATCTGTGCAGCACACCAAGACGATTTTATTACTGTTAACTGCCTATAAACCAAGGGCTTCTCAAAAGAGCACTGTCAATCCATTCGTAACAATCTCTACCTCCTCCAGAGCAAGGCCATTTTAGTATTAATGGCAGATGAAGAAAAACAGAAATATTCACAGTTTTGATGCAAAACTTTCACCAATTAATTTGATATAACTTTTTTTTCTTTTCTTTCATAATTTTTTTTCTGGGCAGTGGTAAGGGTGAGTGAGCATGGGACTGACCTGGCGTCCAGAAACAAACAACTGCTGATCATCAGTTCTTCTGCAGCCCACACACTCTGAGCTGAGATCCGCACAGATCAGTGTCACAGAACTACTGGGGCTTCAACATTACTTTGCAGTAAAGAGTTTATATCAACTTAATTTACTCCAGTTTGGTCTAATTAGTGTATGTGTATGGATAATTACTATAAATTACACTAACAGTACACTCTTCCTCTCATGACACAAGTTTTGTGAGAGAAAAACTTGGTAGAAACTCTCTCTTCCCCCGCCCCCCCCCCCCCCCCAAAAAGACAGTTGACCAGTAAATCTGCCCAGGTTATCTCCCTACACCTGTGGTAGAAAATGAACTACAACAGCAGCAATAGAATAAACATGTTGGGATAACTGCTTTATAATTACCAGCTGTGTGGATATTATTCTGGAATAACAGAAAGGGTTCTTTCCAATTCAAAAGGAAAAGGCTGTGCAAAGTGCAGATCTGGAACAGAATGGAGATAATTTAAGTACTTTGTCCATATTGACAAGGCTTTGTAAAGGGAAGACTCAGCACAAACTGGGTGCCTGGGAAACACTGGTTACGTATTATTGAATTTGAGATGACAGTCAATCTGTCCTGAAAAGATGCCGGTAAATTAAATACTATAATGGCCAATGCTTGTATAAGAATAGGGATTACAATTCAATAGTTAATCTCCCTTGCAATACAATTTTCCATTATATGGACAGTCCAGATTGAGAGGAACTGTGCACCCTCCCACCAGGAGGTACTCTGAGAACTGCTCTGGCATTATGACATAAACCAGATGAAATCATGTGAGGGCCTTATGCTTTCTCTCTCTGAAGATCTTACCAAATTCTCAGCACTGTTCATGCTCTCAGGCTTTTCCTCCTGTACAAGTTTTCCAACATCTCTCTTCTGCAGCACACAGCCCAAAAAAAATCCCACCTCATGATTCTGCCTTTTGGTGCTGCTGAAGATTAAACACAGCAGCCCTTTAAAGGTATTTTGCCCTTTTAAAACTCCTTCTGTAAAAGCATATACTGATCATTCCCCAAGAAGATGGATTTTAAACACTTAAGGCAGCTGGCATAAGCAAACAGTAGCTTTCAGAGCAAGCCTGCTTCAAGGAGCAACTCCTGCTTCCTCCTCTCTCACTCTGGAGCTTCACAAGTGTGACTGAAAAGTGTCCCATTACTCAGAATAAAAACATACAGGCCAAAGTGAGACAGGGGAGCTCAGAGTGATACTGTGCAGCCCTGGAAGGGAGCTAACAGCACCTAAGGTGCCTGGATTAATCACCTTCCCAAGTGACTGCACACCTGACTGGCAGCTGAAAATATTCAGCAGTTGTTTTGCTTCCTTTTCCCACTGTGCTGAAGGCAATACAGTCATACAGGCAGAAAATCTGTGAGACTCATAGAAAGTCATATGTTTTAGACTTCCTGTTTGGAAACACTCCTCATTAACAGCATCGTTAGCGCATGGCAGGTGCAGGGATGGGCACAGGGACTTGGCCAACCCCTCCACACTGGGTGGACAGATGGTCTCCAGCCTCAGGCAGGCACAGGAGCAGACACTCAAAGTCACTGATGACAGTTACAAGAGAGTTCGTTTGTTAGTAAGATCTCTAATTAATACCTTACAGGAAATAAAAATCACAGGGGAGAAAAAAAAAAAGGAACATCCTTTGTGCCTGACCATGTCTGCAGAGTACCAGCCCTCCGAGGCCCCACTTCGTTGGATCTGCATTAAAACGCCTAAGCACATATTTGAATAAACACACACAGAATCCCAGGCACGAACAATGAAGAGGTATTTAAACATCGCAAATTACTATGAGATGCCTTCAACATATTAGATTAAATGCCATCAACAGCCAGAAGTCACCTCCCTGCATCCTGCATGCCACCTGCAGCACATGTCTCTTGAAACACATGGGTCAAGGTGGCACCAGCCCCACCGTCCCACGTGCTGTCAGTGCCCTTTTCCTCTAGTTCCAACACAGTTATTGTATATGGCACAACTTTCCGCAGGTCCCAAAAGAAACAAGTGACACAAACTTCCCTGCCTCACCCACTTGGGTGATGCAATAAGTTATTTATGACCTACAGCTGACTGAGAGTTAGAGAGTCTGTTTTCCTAATGCTTTGCTTTTTAAAGGTTGTTACTGAATCACAGATCAGTTGGGGGTGGAAGAGACCTCTGGAGTTCACCTGATCCAACCCCCTGGATCCACATCCTACCTTTGTGGATCTGTCTGTAGTAGAAACTTGGATCTGTAGAAGTATGCTGCAACAATGCCACACATCCGATACCACCGACTCTATGGATCACTATTTATTTCCAATTGCATATTTATATGATTACAAATCCTGTGTAACAGCATATGTAAGGGAGAATATTTCTGTTTATTCACTTCTCAGTTAAATACAGACAGAAGATCTAAATACTGAACCATCCTAGAGACAACTGCCCACTCACATGTGGATTCATTTATGAATCCACCTTCTACCTTCCCTCAGCAAGTGCTCAGGGTGCATACATGCTCCTGCTCTACAAAACATCTGCCTTGGCTTTACTGTCAAGGAAAAAGAAAAGATAAAGAACAGGTCCACTCCGATTCCTTGTGACACAGTGCAGTTATCCTGCAAAACTACTGACTGATGAAATCTTCAGAAGCTGCAGCAGCTTTGCTTTTTAACAGGCTCCAGCTATGCACCCACAGAAACCTCTGGTCATCCTTGACAAGCAACTGTTCTGAGCTGTCTCTAGCATGCTCCTAAATCCAAATCCAAACTAAACCTGGCTACGGAAAGCACACAAACAGATGGACAGTTCAAGGAAGTCTTGCTGTGTGTTTTTCACAGCACAGCTCATTGTTTAGATTATAACTGGGGTTTCTAAAAGTTATACAGCCATTGCCTATGGACAATTAAACCTCAAAATAGTGGGAAGATCACCCTGGTTATGGGGGAAAAAACCCAGTGAGAAAAAAAAAAAGAAAATGAAAAATTACTCTGAAAAATATCCAAGAAAAAATTCCAGTACAATGCCTTTGCCTGCCTCAGACAACAGCTTGAGCAGGGAACCAACACTGTAACACCAAGAGGAAATGGTTTTACACCTTACTTACAGTAGTTAAACAGTCATGGGTGATGACTACTGTGACACGATGTGCACTGAAGGTCCATCTGCCAACCCAGAGCCCCAAAGGCCCTGCTCTGCAGAGGGTGGAGAAGGCAGGTTCCTGCCTCGGACAGAAGGGCTGTGGGCAACTGCTAAGGAGCAACATTTCACACATGCTGGAGTGGCATGCATGGAACTGGGCACTCCCGTTTAGGGGGGTCCAAGCCAAGCAGCTCCCTGCCTAGCCCTGGACTGGCACAGCCTGGGAACAGACAGGATAGCAGTTCTCTGCAGAGCCAAGGTGCAAGCTCACTGGGAACCAAGCGATAAGGTGCTTGGGGATGTTGTTACTACTTTCCCAAATGTGGCTCCCCATCAGGCCCAAGCCACTCTGTACCAGCCAGACCTCAGAAACACCATCGCAGGGAAAGGTGACCTGGGACTGCTTCACTTGGCACTGGCGCCAAGAGCAGCATCCACCAAGCAATGGCCCGAGGCACACAAACAAACCCTCAAGCACAACTTGGAATTCGGTAAAGCCAGCTGCAAGGTGACTTGCCAATGGCCTTGTACCCAATTCAATATGAAATGGAGATGTGACTTCACGTGCCACATCAAGTGCCAAAACCCAAGTTTTGCTGTAAAGCAGCCATCTGTCTTTTCCTCAGAGCTGTCAGCAGCAGAAATTCCTCCCAAAGCAGACTAGTGTTCACCTGCAGCCCTCACTGCTGTCGGGGGCAATGATGGAAGATATTGCTGCCACATGGATTCCCACTTGTGGTACCAAAGGCAGCTTCTGTAACAACCAACACAGCACATTCCACAGGGGAGCTCCTGTGAACCCCTGGCAGTGCAGGACAATTGCTGGTCACAGATGCTTCCCCCACAACACCTTGCTGTCAGTGCAGGGGAGCTCAGTGGGCTCCGCCTGTCCCCCCTACAGGACTCCACCTGCCCAGAGCACCCTGCCTCTGGGGAAGCACATGTTTCACTTACTAACTAAGAGGTAGCTGAAGCTACAAAGCTGACCTTCACCTTTTCCATCTGTGGTTGAGGCATGTGCATCCCTGACACCTGCCAGCCAGTGTGGTGGGCTGAGGCAAGAACACTGCACAAGCTGTTCCCTCAAGCAGGACTGGGACATGCAGGACCAGGCACCAGCTTGGACCACAAGTACTTATTGACATCCTGGAGATAGAAGGGACTGACACGATGCCGTATAATGTCTCCCTTAAGAGGCTGTCTATGGCCCCTTTAATTCCTTTCAAAAACAGAATTGCTGCCAAAGACATCACCTTCTGGACCTCAAACTTCTAAAATCTTGAGAAAAGGTATTTCTGAGCAAAAAATAGTAAGGCTTGATGGCCCAATTCAGTAGTGGTTTCCGAAAGCTGTTACAGAAGAAAATCATCAGTGTTGATTGAATAAACAGGGCAACACTGAGGATGAGGCAAGCCCAAGGGAATGGATACAACAATCTGATTGGAAACATAGGAAAGAACTGAATTATACATCAGAGTTGGTAGGCGGTG
This sequence comes from Acanthiza pusilla, assembly GCA_036630365.1. Classification (NCBI taxonomy): domain Eukaryota; kingdom Metazoa; phylum Chordata; class Aves; order Passeriformes; family Acanthizidae; genus Acanthiza; species Acanthiza pusilla. Next base: position 305,664 of record JAXCHO010000001.1, on the reverse strand, counting down.
AAAAGGGATGACACAGCAAAAGATATGGCCAAAATAAAATCCATGGATGTTTATTTTAGCAACTCCTGATTTCTAATCAAGGGGGGAGTACCATTCAGGCCAGAAGTTACAACAATAAGGATAGGAAATGAGGTAAAGCTGAGCAAAAGTTAAGTATACAAACCAGTAGAAGAGGGTGGATTAGGAAACAAGTTTATACAAGCTTTTATCAGAAAGTGACTATGTAAAATGGTGGGTTTTTGTTTGGTTCTGTTTCTTCTTTTTAACTCATCCTGTTTTCCCCAGTGTTTCTGAGTCACATCTCATTACCTGAGACACAAAATTTTTGTTAACACTTCTCAGAGAGTAGAGCAGTTTTGGTTTGACTTTTTTACGCTCCAAGCTGCTTTCTGATAATTACAGATTATTATTGCATGTTATATACTAACTTGTAAAGAAAAGAGTTAAATTTTACAGTTGCAAATTAACTTTGACTTGCAAAGCTGTGGAGCAAATTGGGTATGAAGTCTGGAAAGACCAATGCCTCTGCATGATCCTTCTGCACAGAACAGCCATCTGTGAGAGCCAGGATTCCCCCTTTTTCAGAGGATGCTTCTCTGTTGAGGTTTAACACGCACATCCCCTCCAAGTGTTAAGTCTAAAAGGCTCCAGCAACTGTACTTCTGCACTTACTTAATTTCTTTTTATTCAATTTAGCTGTAATATTTTCTGCAGATACTACAGAGTGTGACCATAACCAAAATTCATCCTTGAAGTTGATCCAATCAACAGTTCATACAAGATTAAATATTTCAAAGCAACAGAATTCATGTTTTCTGTGAATATACTGCTTTGTCATTCCCATAGAGCATTTCTGGATATATTGTTTCCTTTTTTAAAGCCTTTCTAGTGCAACATACACACAGTACCAGCTAAGATCACGCTTGTCGCAGCTATGCAGCATAGCTGCTTCAGACTCCTGCTTTGTTCCAAAGCAGCTTGTTTGCCCCAAGTGCTGCAGCTGCTCCCGCACTAGCACCAACTAACTCTCTAAGATTGCTGCAAGCTGCAAGGACAAGCAGCACTGTGAGCAAGGGCAGTCCCTTCAGCCCATGAACATGCCCCCCTCAGGGCTGCTGGCACATGGCATGGGTGCCTTTGGAAACCTGAGCAGAACTCCGAGCAATGAGACACCAGAGAAGAAGACACATTCAAGGGATGATGAACACCGAGCAGAGTCGGGCAACAGGGCACCTGCCCAGAAATCCACAAGGAACACTGAATTAGGTAAATACCGAGATCACGCGCTGCTTTAGTATTCTTGCAAAAACCAAGAATCCTCACTGAGAACTTCATTCAGAGACAGCCCTCAGTGCAGCATCTCCACAACACATGGTGGAAAGCTGCTCAGGCTACCCTGACCTGACCTAGAGCACAGAACATGGTATTCTGTGCTCACTACTCCTCTCTCCAGCTCTCAAGAGGCGATGCAGTAGCCTGATGTTATGTGTGCCAAGACGCCAAGCATGCGGATCTGTCAACCTGGGATGTGGAACATCTGTAACCCCTTGGCTTTCCTCCTGCCCTGTACCACCACAGCCTGTACCTCTGCAACTCGGCACTTCCAGCAGGGCTGTTCCTGAGAGCCACCTATGCGTCACTTTTGTTATGAACACTGATGAATGCAGTGAGACGAAGCACACATATAGAAGATACTATTTTCCTTTGGGAAAATCTCTGAGTCAATTAAATAAATGCATTAAACATACGTGTTTCAAATGCAACAGGAACACTATGCAACCTCTCAATCATGTCTTCTGCAGACTGTAACAGACCCCAGGTAAACCTTCGGCTATGGCAAAGACAAACAGCAAAAAACCAGTTTGGATCCCAGATTTCTTTCTTCTTCAAACACTGGACCACAGTGCATGGGAGTGCTAACTGCAACAATTCAATGAGAAATTGCTTCTATTTTGCGTTGCAGATCAGAGCATCAAAGACCTTACTGTCTCTCCAGTATTTAATAAAAGGGGGAGGAGGGGAAGATACCATTTACTGTTAACTCAGACTAAAAAAGGGCAATGTTGAGCTACACAGCTCAATGAAACCGAAGAAAAATACTTAATCATTTCTGAAGGTCACTGGCTCTATGGGAAGCAGCACAGTTACTCTTTTTTTTTACCTGGAGAAGAACATGGTTCTGCAGTTTGTTTACTACTTCCTGAAAATACATTTTGCACTGTGAAAAACAGCAAAGCAAGAGGTCACATTAAAAAAGCTACCAATGCAAATACTTCTCTCTGACACTGGGCTGCATCTGCTCCCACCTTCTTCATCATTCACTGTATCATACAAATCAAACCCCAAAACAACAAAACCAGAAAATCCCAAAAAGCAGCACCATGTTTGATCTTGTTTATGAATTGCAACACTCACTCAGACAGGAGCCTTTTCATACTTCCCAGCTTCAAAAGCAAAAAAAAGCTATATAAAAAAACCAACCACTGAAATTCAACAGCAGAGCCCAGAGGAAAAATGCATGGCTTCCAAGGCTGATGCAAAAAACGAGGCCAAGTTCTACTGGAGATTTAAATAAAACAGCCAAACACGGCAGCTACACAACTGTTCCTGCGATGCCCCACAACCTCCTCACCTTTGTGGGCTCACAGAAGTCCCTTTCACGGCACACGCAGGTACAGTAGCACCACATAAACATCAGCACGCGGCCATGGGCAGCCCCAGCCCCTGCGCTGGGCACTGCCCAGGCAGAGCCGCGGCCATCGGCCGGACCGAGCGCTGGCCGAGTCGCCGGAGCGCCGCTGCCGGACAAGCATGGCTGAGCGCCGGGCCAGGCTGAGCACTGCTCCTTGGTGGGGAGCTCTGCTCCAGGCTCGGAGCAGCACCAGCACACGGCATTTAAAGCTACAGGCCTTCCCAGGCGCTGCGCAATGCCTGACACTATTTTTAAAACCATACGCTTGAGCCAGAAAAATAGCTCAGGATAACAGACAACCAAATCAGGAGCAGATCGATAGAGTCAAAGTGACACAGTCATTCCTCAGTGACACAACATAACAGACCTGGGAGGAAAGGTCAAGCAGAACTGACACTGGAGATTCAGAGTTGCACAGCAGGACATAAATCCGCCTATAAATTATAAGCTCTAATTACAGCAGTACTGAAACACTGCTATTTAGTGATCACTAAACAAAATTTTCAGAATATTAGCATGATCTCCTGGCAAGCTGAAGCTATAATTAGAAAGTAATTGTCACAGAAGGACTCCAGTACCCAACAGTTCACTTCTAAGTTTTTTCCAGATATAGAAATTGGTTATAATTAACTCTGAATTCATAACTTCACTACACTTCCACAGAACTCCCAGAAAGGGAAACATTTAGTAACAAGATTCATATCCTCCAAACTTACCAGTCCATGCCAACAAGATGTAAGAGTACCTACGCAGTTCATCAGTTTACAAAATTTTGCTTAAGTAAACAAGTGGAAAAGTTAGATGACCTGCCACCATAAAGCCTTAAAATGAACATAGATTACTGAAAATTCAAAGCCAGAAGATTTGCCTTTATTGACAAGAACTTTATATAGCCAGTGAAGACTTAATATCCCAATGGCACTTCTGGATCAATTACAAGGCCTCTTGCACAAGGCTTCCTGCTTAATTCTGTGGTGATTAGTAAATTCCTGCACAGCTGCAAGACCCAATCACAGACCCCTGGTCTTGATCCATGCTAATCCCAAAACTGAAACCCACCAGACTGCTCCCACACTTACTGCCCACGACAAGGCATGAAGCCACCTGAACATTCTGCTGCCATATACAAATTATGAACCTGTGTGTGATTATAAATGCTGCAATAGCCTAATTGTATGAGGTACCATTTGGGCCAGAAGCACTTTAAGCTAATGCATCATTTAACATTTACCTTCTAATTTAAACTCCTAGGTTTCAAAGTCACTGCATGGTGCTGGAGTTCCCCTCCTCTGTACATACCCATTGGAATAAAGCCAGTTTTGACTGTATTTATCTTTTGCAGATTTCCCTCAGAGGATGTTCTGCACAGGACTTGCTTTCTTTTTACTAGTCACAGTTTCTTGCCCCAGTTTTAATCATCAGAAGAAAAACAGCCCTCCCTTTCCCCACACCTATTTCCAGAAGTCTCAAAATGTTACCAGGAGCAATTAAAGGGGATGGGGAGGGGGGTGGGGGGAGGAGAGGGGGTGGGGAGAGAGAGAGAGGTTCATAAATCCCGTATCCCACAGCACTGATGTGAAGTGTGGCCATTATGATAAGACTTTTTATAACCAGTTCAGCACAAACCCACCACTGTGAGTCTGAAGGATAGACCACGGCAGGCTGAGACAATGCAGCTCAGGACTGGGGTACCAACAAGGGCAGACCACAGCCAGACCAGCTGTCATCCAGCAGATGTCCCCAGGGACCGTGCTGGAGAGGGAATGGCTGCATGGATGGGCAGGTCACCCTTCAGGAGGTATCAACACCAAAAACATTTTTCAGGGGCATTCTCGTGATCACTGCTGCATCAAGTCAACTCTCCCACAGTAACAATGAGAGAAATCCAGCTGCTGCCTGCCAAATTGCTACTAGATCAGATTCGCATACATGGTTAAATGATGTCCAGTTAGAAAACAACTTATCAGTATTTATAACCTAGTCTCTCTAGGAGAGACTAAACAGTTTGTCTATTCCAGCTATTCATATGATGATCCGAAGCCCCACTTCAATCTGTTAGTACTGGTTCAGCTCCACTTCCTAACATAAAGTGGAACTTTAAAGAATCACATCCAAAGGACATGCAAAACTGCACTAAATCCCTGTCATTCCTACCTCCTTTCCTTTCCATTTTTCCAGGTACAGGAAAAATGGACAAATCCAAGATGACTGCCTGCACCTCAGCACAGCATGAGCAGCCAAGGGCTCACCGACAGCTGCTGCTTCATGGTCACTGGGATCTGCTTCCAGCCACAAGGGAAAGCAAGGGGAAAACAAAGTCAAACTTCAGCAGGCCTGCGACTGCAGCAAAGGCTTTAAATACTTTTAGTCTTGTTTTTCTAATAAGCAATGAACCAGTTAGTCTGTTAGAAATCTGCATATAAAACATGACCTTCCTCCTTCATGACACGGTAAAATAAAAAATAAAGACACTTAGCACACTATCCAACATGACTCTGGCTCAGCAAAAACCACAACCAGGGCAAAATGTCCAGTCTGCATAAAGCATTAAGTTTATCAATAAAGCAACCTAAAAACTGCAGAGTGATGAAATTGAACGTTTCCAAGCAGGCTTGGTTTGTCATTTCTCCATTTTGCTGGCACAAACATCACCACAATGTCTGATATGTAAGTCTAACTGATACACAATACACGCAGTCACCCAAAACCACATTTCTTTTAGTCTTAATGCTCTGTTTTCCACAATGACAGCTTGGGAAGGTACATGGCTTTGGTTGAAATTGCTATAATTTTCTTCAAACAAAACTTCAATTGCTAGTTGCTGCACATCTGTATATCAAATTGATTACTTCTGGTTATCATGCAAAGCTTTTGGAGCTACCAAACTTTACCTTCTCATATTTTCATCTTATTAAAATATTAGAAAAAAAAACCAACACAAAAATCAACCAAAGTTCAAACCCACAAAAAGCATCTTCTCATTCTTCAGCAACTGGCTGGGTGGTTGAGTTTTGCCATTCAGTGACTGAACATCAGTAAAGTGTCTGCACAGACCCACACTGACACACGGAGCTGCTGTGTGTCAATCACAGTACCTGCAGACGTGAGTTGACCTGGACACCGCATATGTAAGGCAGGACGTAAGATTTAAGGTTCTGTGCCTACCTTGCAATGAGCCCAAAACGTGCAGCAAGAACAGGACACGATGGGTTACTACAGCTTAGCTGACACAGGCTCATCTGTCAGCTCAATAATATACCTGGGGCCTTACACTCACTAAGGTGGCTTGGATACGTTGTATTTTACAGCTCTCCTCTCAGAGTAAAAGTGAAAGATAATCTTAGAACACGCTTCTTGATTTCTGAAGGAGCTCCATGTCCACAGTCACTTCTGGCTATACTTTCTCTGGAAAGCTGTATGCTTTGCTTGCTTTCTGTTTGCTTCTCAATGTTGTTATGCCATGAAAGTAACAGAAGTCACAGTACAATTGAAAATTTGAGGCTTCATTTGGAACTTGCAGAATCTACAAAAATCCTAAAACTAGAAAAGCCGATGAAACCCACTGACAGCAGTACCTGAAATTCAGCAAGCCCATCTATCCGATTTGCATAACATGATTAATGAAGTAAATTCTTACATTACATTGCTACAACTGATAATGCCACAACAGCCTGGCTGCAGAGGAAAGCAGATTCCCCACAAGCCATAACTAAGATGTAAAGGCATTCTAGAGAAGGCACCTTTATTCCAGAACACCAAACCAAGACGTGAATGGCAAGTTATGAAGGGGGGCAGTGACAACAAAGATAAATTCAGGCAAAAGAAAACTGTTGGTCTTGCAAGTTTCAGAGCAAATTTTGAACAAATTTTGAACAAATACACAGAGTTTTGTTTCTGTGTATACTCTAGGTTCATGATGTGCAAGAGGCTGGCAATCAGTGCCTGGTAGATATCTACTCACATTTATTTCTTTAAGAACAAAATATTAATTTGAGTGACTTCACTGACTGATTATCCCAGAAGTCACAAGTTCTGACAAATCTTTGCTCAGGGTGATCCTACCCAGAGTCTTATAAAATTACCAGACACCAGACCATCACATGTGGGCAGAGTGCTGTGTATTGATCAAATGCTCCCAAGGCATGCTCAAGCTCAACACACTGCCAGAAAGCAGTAAACTGTTCCTTCCCATAAACGATAGAGGCAGTTGACTACCACAGAAACTAGCACTTGTGTTTGAGTATTTTCAGGTTATTTTGTCTTCTCCATCAATTCTCCCCAAATTAGCATCCCCTTCCTTTCCAAATAAGTATCGTTTAAATAACTGATGAACCCAAACTGATTGATGGTAAAGAAATAGCTAAACTAATGCTGTCTTTGGAATCGAGTTCTTGATAAAGCAGGAAGCACACTGGCTCTTGCATTTCTATTTGACTAAAAATCTTTTGACACTATAGACTGCTCAGGAAGATGCCACTGTCTAACTTGCTCTCTGTCGGTTGGTCTCCCGTATTACACCCACTGCCAGTGCCATTTTCTGGATTTGGACGTGGATGTGTCGTTCCCACCTCTGTCCTTATAGCTCTTCCCCAAAATACTCTTCTTACCTAGCGTTAGCCTTGAGAGCACCTCTGCCTTCACTCTTACAGTCAAAAACCATGGGAAATGTCCCCTGGTTATCCCTCCTGTATTGTATCCTCATTGAGAGGCTTCAGCCTCAACTCAGTTTTTTTAAGACTCTGGGGTTTTAAGACTCTGGTTACGTTTTATCTGGGTTACGACCATCTCTTATGATGTTTCACAATACAGGGAAATCTGATGAGCAATTAAATTGTTCAGCGTATAACACTTGTTCCAAGAAAACAGACCGTTGTTTGCCCAGGAAATTTTAAGGCCTCTTGCTCTAGGTTAATGAAGATTCCAAATGATAATATCCTGGTAATTTAATAGCTTGGTTAATGTGAAAATCCTGAACATAAATAATTGTCTTGAGTTGATCCTTGGTGGCCTTGTTGAAAGTGGAATGTCAAAACAATATTAAAAAAACAAACAAACAAAAAACCCACAAAAAAACCCCACAAGAAAACAAATGACCCAGAAAAACCCAAGCACCCACTATACTGTCTTACAAAAAGAAAAAAAACAAAACACCCCACAATTCAAAGTTGTTTTCAACAACAAATACATAATTCTTCCTTGCAGATGACCTACAAAAGTTTTTAAAATATGTTACACTGTTCTACTTTTTCATTGACAGCTTATAAAAGAACAAACATAACATGTCCTTTTTGCTATAAAACTCCTTCCCTTTAACCCATATTTCCTTCAACTGTTGGTATATGATAGCAAAAAATCTGATCCTTTCTGGCTTTGTTGGAGAGGTGCTGAAGACCTAGATACTTGCAACTAAAAGCTGACAGCATAAGAAAGCTGAATTTTTAAAACCAAAGTATTAGCCATTGAAATAGAGTATGCACCATAAACCACCCGAAACCAGATTTACTAAAAATGTTTTCGCCTTTTAAATCATCAGTCAACACGTATCAAGGCATCTTAAGCCTGACACTGATAATGTCCCCTACAAAAAAATAAAAACTCTTCCTTGCAAGCAGCAAAAAAGCCAAAAAGCATATGGTTTTCCTCCTACTCCCAGCTCACCTTTAAATACTGCAAGTGGCTCTACACACTGGGTTGGTTGCTTTGCAGAGCTACACAAAAGGCTCCCAAATAAAAAGAAAATAGTTTGAATGCTTTTAGTATTTTCACATTTCTTCGTCCCAACAATGCAGCTCTGTCCTCTGGGAAGGAGTGTGCTCAGGCTGAACACAGAGTGTTATTTTCCCCATCCCATCCCCACGGAATGGCCCCGACGCACAGCACTGCCCCGGCTTTGCAGGGACACCCAGCCCACACCCTGCTGCACCCCCGGCAGGGGTCCCTGTCCCAGCACCGCCGGACCCCAGAGGAGGCAGAACCGGCACCCAGCAGAGCCACGTGCACAGGTGACAGGAGGGGGAAAAGAGAGAGATCAAACGGTACCGAACAGCAGCAATGCCAGCAGGGACTGGAACAACTCTGCACCGAAGAGAGGGAGCTGCTGGAGGGTTCACCACTGTTTTCTCCAACACCTAATTTTCAGGTTGACCAAAATATTTCCATTGAAATATGCAGCCAGACTTTCAAAGACCAACACATTTCTCTCCTGAAGAACAGGGAATCTCCTAGAACTGTCTCACTGTCCTGATAAAATGCAACCTTTAAATGCTGAAGAGGTCTTAAACACTAGTGAAACTTGATCTCAGCCATGTTTCTTCTGCTGTTTGTATTCCCTGTTGTTCACTGAAGCCGTACACAACACTTTCTGACAAATTCTCTGCATTCTGTGCTGTTTGGGACAAATTCTAGGAGACTTTGCAGAGGACTCCCATGAGGAAGCCAGACCTCAAAGCTCCCTGGAAGAAATCACTGTAACTGGAGAAGCGTTAATCTTACTCCTGAAAGACACAGACTTCGGGTATTACAAACCTTTTCTAAGCACTAAATGGTTCAAACCACAGATTCTTTGTATTCACAGGGAGTCTCCCAATGTGCAATTTTTACCCCCACAGCCAGAACAGATCAAGCACTTAAAACAAAACCAGCACCTCAGCAGTGCAAGTGGGTTTCCTTATTTTAATGTTGAGCACAAGCTGGGCCACAAGCATTGCTTGCTGCAGAGCAACAGCAGCAGAAAAAACCTAAATCACTCTGATGCAAGGATGGACAGGAGACACTTGATTTCATTCCCTCTGTGTCACAACACACAGCAGCTCGCTGACCGATTTTTTAAAAGCAAACTCCAGCAGCATCAGCAACATCAGATGTGCAGAGCCTGAGTGTACAGTGGTGACCCAGGGCTCTGCCCAGCAAACCAGCTGCATCCACAACCCCAATACGGCTGACATTCAAGAAAGGCGAAAGCCCCAGGACGTACGGTTCCAGAGGCAGGCAGCGAGTCCTCCATCCTGAGCGTGGGGCAAGGGCAGCATGCAGTGTGAACCCCAACACCCCTCCACTGACCGACCACGCTGTACACCACAGAACTATGCTGGCAGAGCCCAGACCCAGCCCTGCTGGGCTGAGCTCTGCTCACACAAAGCAGGACCTTGTAACATGACGCTGTAGTGCCCTGGGTGTCTTGGCAGGAGCCCCAAATGTGTGTTTGAAAAAGCAACTGCAACCCTGAACAAGCGAGGCATGAACACGCTGCAGCAGAGCCACCGAAGCTGCTAAAAATACTTCATCCCTGACCCTGTCAGGAACATATCTCAAGTGAGAGGCTAATTTTCTGGAGAATAATAAAACAAAAAAAGCAAAACAGCTCTGCTGGCAATGGTCTTGGAAGTTTATTTTAAAAAACAAACAAGCAAAACCCCAACACAGTCTTTAACAGAAAAACACCTCATGTTTTATTCCAAGGGGAATACTGCTGAGTTGAAGGACATGCTTTACACCTCTTCTACATCTCTGGGCCAAGGTGCAAGCTCAAGATCTCCATCTCTGCAACCTGTCACAGGAGATTGCTGAGGCTCCTGTTACAGGTTAAGGACTCAACTGCAGACAAATCTACCCCCTGCCCTGCTGAAGGCAACACACACACCCTGTGCATTGCGCAGTCCCATGTGAGACAGATGAAACACCTGTCACCTGGCCGGTATCCTGCAGTAGGTGCCCTGTACCCATTAGGAACCAGAGAAAAACAGAAGAAGCTGTCAGACTGGAAACGCTAAAAAACACGCTGCACCTGCTCCATCCCTCCGGCAGGACAGACACAAAGCTCTCCTAGGGAGCAAGAGGGAACCACATGCAGAGCCTCAAAGCACGAGCTGCTGAACCGATCCCAGGTGAGAACCAGAGAAAACACATTAAGATGAGGCTTCTATTTTATGCCTGGAGTAAGCACAGCAAACAGACCGTAAGGTTTGGGAAACTGTTGGGTGGTGAGACAATGCATTCTTCTGGAGAAGTGAGAGAATATCCTCACAGGGTACTGCCCTAAAGGTAGACAACTGTGTTCACCATCTATTCACAACAGATCTAGCCTTAAAAAGAAAGTTAAAGATCTGTGAATTTATTCACTGAGCATGTTTTCACACAGATTATGCTCTGTTAATTGCTAATCAGCCTGGCTGGCTCTACCATGGTCGTTCAAGGAAAGCAGAGGTGAACACTAAGTCTAAGAGACACTGCACCATATTTCCCCTACAGTTCGTAGGCCACAAGCATGGATAAGCTACATGAGTATGCTCTCTGGATCTGTAATAACTATCTGCTTATTAGCAATCTGACCCGATTATGATGATGCTGTTTCAGGGGAGGTCTACTCTGCCATGTAGTGTCCCAAGGGTGGCCCACCAGGATGCACCCCCCAACACCAATCTGAGTCCTACATTTACCCAGAGGCCCTGCTCAACATCAGCAAACACCTCCTTTAAAGCCAGGACAATGAAAAAGGTACAAGAACTGCAGAAATACTTCAAAAAACTGGTAACAACACGAGATGAACTAAAAAAGGACAAATCTCGTACTCCTTTTGCCATCCCCCAATGTCAAAAGACAAGCTTGGTTTTGGCTATGTCACCTGGGCTTACAGTTTTGGGGAAATAAATGCATTTCCAGTTTAGGCAGTGAGCACACCTTTTGTTTTGACAGCAGTCTCTACCAGCTGATCAGTAACTGTTATCAGTTTTTAAAGGGAACTTTGTCCCATCTTCTTGCTCATTAGAGTTCATATGCTCCAATTCCATACTGAATTTTTGCAGAAGTCACTATAGTGGATAGCTTGCTGATAACCCTACAATGCATCAGAATTATCACATTATTCCTTTCCTCCACACTTGTTTAAGCTTTCATTCTGCTGAATATTTGGAAGGCAAGTCCTTTCTTGTGACCACCTCCTTTTTTTTTTCTTCTTTAAAATTTAAAATTTTCACCTGTCTCAGTCTAGGTTAACTCAAAGCATGTTCTAAAAAAATTGGTAAAAATTAATTAGGGAAGCTCTGGTCTAACTCAGGTTGGTATATTTCTAGGGTTTACTGTAATAATGCATTGATCCCAAGACACGTTCATTTCAATTCACATTTTTAGTTCCAATTCACTACATAGGCTTTGCCTAATACTTGGTCTCCATGACCACTCAGATGGACAGCAAGGTCCCACCTGGGTCACAGTAAGGCTACACAGATTAGTTCACCTCCCCAAACCACTGTTAAACAGCATTCACAGCTGCAAAGTCCTGCCAGAGCACCACCAGCCTGGCTGGACCACCAGTCACTAACTGCTCCCCAGGACAGCATGCTTCCAAAATCCCACCGGCACCCGTGACAGCTCCCTGGGCACACAAACACTCTGCACATGCTGCTCCAAAAGGAAGCTTTGGGGCTGTCTGGCAGTGCCATGGACATAACCCAAACTAACAAACATACAAATGCCATTCTGGGGCTAAAGTGAAATTTGTTGCTATGACAATTAGCTCATAGAGAAAATTAGCTCACAGTACTTCCATTACTTCGAATCATTGTCTTAGAAACCAAATGGCAAAGGCAGGGTCTTCCTTGGCCAATGGCTGCTCCTTGCCCCCAGGCAGCACCTGTTCACGCTGTCCCAGCTCTGTAACACTGTCCTGCTCACAGCTGCTGCCAGAGCTGCTCCCTGACCCTTCAGTAACATCACCCAAGATAACTGAAGAGTTCTAGTAGAGCATGTTTCACTAACCCAGCTTACTGGAACTAGTGTCTGGCAACTAAAGAGTACAGTTGGAGTTACATAGCAAATCCCAGCAAAAGCACCACCTCTCTTTTCCAGCTGTGGAATCTTTGGCATTGCTCTCACAGAGAGAATCATGCACAAACGCAGCAGTAACTACTGACAGGCAGCACTTGCTGTCCTGCCTTCTCCTGTACTAACTGCCCTACGACTCTCCCCATACCAAAACCTGACCTCAAAGTAGGCAATAAAACTTTTCTGAAAAGTACCTAGTTGTTTTCTGCTTCCTGCCTGGAGTTTCCCTCCACATTTTTAATGACAACTGTCAATGATTAGCTGAAAACAGCTGTTGAAAGACAGCAAAGAGTACCCATAGAGGACCACATAAACCTCACCCAGAAGACAGTCAAGAGCAGTGCATGAAAACACCCCTCATAAGCAACTCAGCCAAATAATTGCTGCAGAGTGTCTCACGTTGTTAAAAATAGCACTAATTTCTGCATTGGCAGATGGAGTTTCAGTCAAAATATCCACTGAACCACTTGAATAATTAAGTGTTCCTCTCCATGGCATAACAAAATAGCTAATGCAATTTACTGCCCTTTCTAACAAATGGGATAGAAATACTGTTTGCTAATTTTTCAGCAAAGAAATAAACAACAATAAGGTTTATAACACTGAGCAACAAGCCTCTAGCTGAAATGCTGCCAAGTCATCAACACCATTCTCTACATAGAGGCTATTTAATCTCTCAGGTAATTACCTCCTGGAACAGAAAAGTAATTTAATCTAGAAATCAGGTTTACTCAGAAGGAAGCAGAAGGAACTCGAGACCAGCAATCCTCAGTGACCAGAAAGATGGAGTTAGACAGAGGGACAGAGAGCAGCTGATGCACAGTGACATTTTTATAAAGTGTATGTACAGTTTTTAAACAGCTACATGTAAAATGCAGTTGTCATGGTAATACAAACCCTGCATTACTGCCCAAACTGCCTGTATTTCACAGAGTCAAGTTTTCCTTTTCAAATCTTAGCATTTCATAAAATCACAGAATGGTTTGGGTTGAATTGGATCTTAAATACCATCTAGTCACAAATGCCTGCAAGGGGCAGCTTCTCTGGGCAACACGTGCCAGGTCCTCACCACCCTCACAGTCAAGAATTTCTTCTCAATCTCCCATCTAACCCTGTCCTCTAACAGTGTGAAGTCATTTCCCCTTGTCCTTTCACTTCATGCCTGTGTCTAAAGTCTCTCTCCAGCTCTCTTGGAGCCCCTTTAGTCACTGGAATGATGCCCTTCAACAAATCTTAATATCCTTAAACACTTTTTCTCCCTAAATTTTGAAGTTAAATAATGTCAAATTCCCCTTTACCTTCTATAAGCTTAAAAAAATACAAGGTCATATTCCAGATGGATGAATTAACAAAAACATTTTGTAACAAACACTGTAAATGGAACCTGGCCATGCTGGGCCAGGACATGAGCAGCTAAGAGGAGGATGATCACTGAGACATGTCCAAGTGTACTAAAACTTGTCCATTAGATGAACTGTGACATGAATTCAGGCATGACATCTAGAAACTACAGAACAGCCTGAGCAATCAGGCTGAGTGCACTGCAGCACGTGTGCATTTGCTAACGCTATAAAGCCCTGGCACTGCAAAGCTCACAAATTCCACCAAGTGCTCGTTACGTGCCACATCAGTCAGAGCCTCTCAATTTCTGCATGGGGCAGCAGGCAAGCAGCTGAGCTGGGACTCTGGTCCCTCTTCTCCCCAGTTTCCCCCAGGCTCACTAAGCACCCTCACCAAGCAGGAGAGACACATCTACCTCCTCAATCCAAGCAGCTAGGGCCCACGGGAATGAGCCTGGTACCAACAGCGAAAAAGCCAAGCTCCTTGGCCTCTGCCAGAGCACACAGTCCCTGGCAACATAACCTTGTGCAGCTGTCAGCACAAACCCGACCACAGCCCCCTGGGCACTTTCGCCAGGTAATGGGCACCCCAAAAAACCGCACAGACACAGGGCAACAGCAGCAAAGCAGCACACACAAACTGCACAGTACTCAGTGCAGGAGCTTCCTCAGTTAGATGCAAAACAGCATTAAAAATTATCCTCTCCATTACCCTGTTTTCACCACTGTATACATTTAACCCAGACTCCGAAAGAATACAATTTCAATATTTAACAACAGTTAAACGACAAACATCAGGCTGACTAAATTCCAGCGGCTCTCCAGTGACACCTGCAGCAAGGTCCACTCTCTGCATTTCCGAGCAGTAGTACCAAGTTCCATATTTCCCAAATTTTATCAATATTAGGATAACACGAAACATAGCACAGCACTGAATTTTAAATACCTAACAAAATAATTAGGTCTAGACTCATGTAAAAGGATCCTCTTTGAATCTTCATGGTTTTCCTGCCTCCATCAATACAGAGGGATGATAAACCCACTGGCACAGGCTGTCAGTGAAATGCTAAAGGTGACCTACTATCCCTCACAGTTCACCACAGTTTTTCCCACACAATGAATGAAGGCATTTTCATGGTATTTTACATAAGAAAACTCTGAAAGATTATGTAGAAATCAATCAGTTAAGTGACGAACTAGAAAAGATCAACATATCTCAGTGGTTTTGAGAACACCTGTAAAGGAAGAATGAATGCCCCTCCAAACCTGATCTCACCGACAACCACACTCTACATGGGAAGGATTTATCTTTAAAGCAGATGTTTATATCATGTTCAGTGCGAAAAACAGTTGAATTATAGCTTATGATTTCTGAAACCAAAACCATGCAGCAACCTGCAGCTTTCTGGTTTGCTGGCCAACCACACCACAGGCATTTGCTCAGAGAATCTTGTAGCATTGAGGCCACACAGCTCTGTGGTGCCCAAGTCCTGCCAGCATTCCATGCTGCATTGTAGGGGAACACCTATCCAGGGACTCCTCCTCTAAGTCTGGAAAAGCAGGAGACTCAGCCACACTATGTGCGCTGCGACTGAATTGCAGCAGCCAAGGAAAACTCCCTGCCTGGCTGTTTGCGACCCCATTATTTTAAATCTACAACAGCACAATGACTTCTCCATTATTTTAAATCTACAACAGCACAATGACTTCTTTGCATAGTCTTTTGCCTTTTCACTCTCTCTGCTGGCGTGAAAAGCAGTATTTTCTTCTTCCTCTTTTCACACAAACTAATAAAATCCTGTATTGGTTTTGGTGGGCAGAAAAGAAACTTTAGTCCCACTCCAATACAGCAGTCCCAAACACTGATGCCCTTTGGGCACCAGTTCTGCACCAATATTGCACACGCTTCGCAGTTCAGGCTCCAGTGAAACACCTCCTCCACATCAACCTGAAACTCGTCATTTCCTCTGCTCCTGCTGCCAGTGTGAGCACGCTGAAACAATTCAGTCTTGATGACAGAAATACTTCTTTCCCTGTAAGTTTTTGTTCACCACCAACAGGACCCTGGGACCTTTCACACCACAGTGTAGGCAGTGGGTCTCAACGCACTTCCAATGCAGACATGCTTCAGCAAGCACAAACTGCCTGCACAATGGCCATCCTCTGCTCATTTAAGCACTCCTTCAAATTTCCTTTTCTTTGGGAGAAGTTAGTCATTCTAGAATTGAGACTTTTACTAGTTACAGATTTTCTGAACATGATTTCGGTTTTCACAGGCTTCCAAGAGTTAAGTAAGACCACAAGATGTGCAGATAACAGAGAGAAAATGTTTTTCTGCAGTTGAATGTTTACCAACAGCACTCCAGGAAAAAACCTCAACGAAACCCCTCTTGCAGCAAAACTCCAGTTTGCATTCTGGTGATCTTGGATTCCATTATTGCTATGTCTGTGCCCTTTGAATTCCCTATCACAGAACTCAAACAACAGCACTTACAATATGCTGCTGAAACATTTTATTACTCCTAGCTCATATCTAAATACAATTTTCTATTTCATGCATATTAAAATCTTCATAGCAAATCTCTGAAGGACAAGAACATTGCTTCATTTCCTTAGCAATTCTTCCTGCCTATTTTAAATTGTCTCAAAGTTGACAACTCAAGAAGGGAATGTTTTCTATGCTGCCCTATTCAAATACCAGTTGATCTCAGAGAGATCCAAACTGTGCCTCAAGTTAGGAAAACCCAAACCAAACAAATAAAAAAACACAACAAAAACCAACCCCCCCCCCCAAACAAACAAAAGAAAACAAACCACCAAAACAAAAAACCATCTTGCTCCTTTACTTTCACTGTCCACAGGAAAAGGCTGCTGTAAGGTGAGCAAGTCAGCTCCCTCCACTTTGAGAACACTGAGCAGATATGACTGAAAGAACAGGCAAATCCCATCTTTGATCAGCCAAAATCCTTTGAATGAAACCTCAGCCATGCTCTTCGCTGCTCAAACACAACTGTTTACAATTAATCTTTGACAGGAATTATTTTGGAGGCCATTGTTGCATTGTCACAAGAGGGAGTCCCAAACTGGATATCATGTAAATGTTGAGGACTAACTCCTCTTGCTCCCATTATTTCATTTCCCCTGAACTTCCAAGGCCTTCCTCCAGAATAAGCACTTTTCTGTCCCTTCTGGGAAGGACCTAGTTTACATGTGCATCTTTGAGTGTCATATCCAGAACAGAAAGACTGGCAAAACAAAAGCAAACTCTTCTCTGCCCCTGAAGAAATACTGGCTGAGGAAAAAGCCAGCTGGTTTGTCACAAGGAATTGATGGGAGAGGGGCAAATTCTACACAAGCCAAAATCACTACAAAGGACCCCTAAAGTAACTAATTCAGAGTAAAGATGCCAACACTTGTAATGGTTCTTTTGATCCCTGATGGGAGGAAATTCTAATCGTTATTGCCATCCAGCCATGTGTAAGCACCTATTGTAAAGTATGATGATTCTCTATAAACTGCCATAAGCTATGGAATTTCATTATTACATGGAAAGATGCATTTAGGTATGCTGCATTCCCCAACAGTCCGTGTTTACAGCCTTCTACATCAGAAGTCTGTTTGGCAATGAGCCATTACATGCAATTTGCCAGACCCCCAGCTGGCATGGATAGGGCTGATCTCTGGATTATTAGTAACGTTTTCTCCACGAAGAGAAGTCCCAAATCCTATCTCTAACATCTCTCCAGGTGTAGTTTTACAGACCCTGTTAATGACCAATGTGAAAGATGCTTCAAGTCTCTTTTACTTCCTCACTTGTCATGGCATTCATGGAGCTGTTCCACTGGCACAGGACAAACTCCTCAAGAAACTGGATACTCCAACTTATTTAATCAGAGCACCAGAAGCTCATTTTCCTTTCATAAGATGAAGGTAATATCTCTGTACATTTTTCCACACGTTCCCCTGAGCAAGATGATGCAGTGGAAGCTTCTTGAAGACCCATTATACCTAGAAAAGTTCACAGCATTTCTAGTCACTCATTCCACACCAGCATGGCCAACAACGCTTAGAGACCTGTTTGCATCTTGCCACCTCTCTGCTTTGGCAAACAAGCCTTTTGCCCTGTACACCATACAAAATATCTCCAGGAACATCTTCAAACCCAAGTAACGTGAGGACCAATACACCAAGATGCTCCAGCTGGCTTGTCTATAGCAGGGCACTCAAATGACCAACACAAGCAAATCTAATGCTACCTTTCCCTTAGATGCATCAGGAAATTTCTGAATAACTGCCCATGCACTGAAAGTGAGAAGTTAATCCCCTGCATGAGCCAAGGGAGGGCACACACCTGAGTTATGGTGAGGTGTGCCTGGGACAGAATTGCAGCACACCACCAAGGCTGCTGTGAAAGTGAGCAACCTTCTATCAGGTGTCCCCAGCAGTACGTTGCATCCCATCAACAATGAGAAAGAGGTTAATTTAAAGGTAATCCACCACTGAGCTACCAATGCAGGAGCAAATATGTCCTCGTACCTCAGAAGGTCCCATTGGATCCAACCACCCCACTAGCCTTGCTCAGCCATGGGTACAATGCCACTCCGGGTCCACAAGGAGGGCAAATTCGAAGAGCCACAGGGAAACTGCCTGCCTGCTGTTCTGTAACACATGAGAAAGCGGTTGAAATGCATCAAATTTGCAGATCTTCCTTACTTCTGACTTTTCCCGACTATTAACTGTAGCTAAGCTACACTGTATATCTGCTCTAAGGACAGTTTTACTGAGAATTCTGTGAGAGCTATTACTTTATAGCGAACAGACAAACTCTATCCTGTTGCATCTGCCTGAGACTAAATGCAACTCAAGAGGTAAGAGATCCTGAGGAAGCTGGGGCAACACTGCAGGAAGAAGTTTTACCTGTAACAGTGACAAAGAGAAATGCAGCCTATGCTGGCAAGCACAGTCACCCCCTGTCACCTTCACACAGGCAACCAGCAATTTCTTTTAGCTCAGCTATTCCCAGGCTATTTTGGCATAACGCACTGAAGTTCCTCTCCCATAAATAAGCTCCATGTACACCAGTGGAAGCACAGAGACAGTTCAGATGCTGATAAATCCAGATGGTACTTCAGAGCAAAAGAGTTTGGCCAGAAATTATTAATATTTCAACGTGCTGGTTAAATGAATGGATAACTTAGAGAAACATGCTCAAACAGAGTTCCATTTGTCTTCATTATTTTCCTTTCATAAACCCAGCTAAAACATCTGAACAAATTCAAGTTGAGTAACAGCTGGATAGAGTTTTGTACTATCACCCCAAGAGTGAGGGATTTCTCCAAATGCAACACATCAGCAACAGCACTTCTTGAACAGTGCAGCAACTGCAGGACCTCCAAAGATTTCCAAACTGTACAAGATAGAAAGCAGTTTGAACCAAAATACTTAGAAAACACTTTGGATACTTAAGGAGGAAGGGAAAAGAAACAGGGAAAAAAATGGCATGGAGACCTCCCACATAACCAGAGGATGACAAAGTGAACAGCCCAAATTTGGCCTGGGGAAGACATTTGTCAAACCACTCAGAAAAGGCCACCAGGTATTTTGCCTTTAAGTCTCAACAGTAAAGGTGCAATAAATGCTGACTCAAATTTTTAACAGTTACAGACATTTAAATTGAGAAACTAACACAAAACTTAAGCAGTAACCCACAAATAATAAACAGTGATTTGGTATATGTGAAATAAGAAGTTATACTTGATAGGTCTGTGTGAAACTTTCTGAAATTCCTGATACAAATTGGTTATCAAATGCAAACATTTCATTAATTAAGATGCAGTTAAGCGCTTATACAGCTCTTTCCAGAGCAGTATTTCTAAACTGGACAGCCATTATGTAAATAAGAGAAAGGTATTAACCTCATTCATAGATGGAAGATGGGGACTGGGAAAGCTGAAATGATTTGATGGAAGCCATGCAGTGCAAATAGCCCCATGGAAAGGGAAACCAGCTCTTGGAGATTAAAGCCTGGATCATGAGGGCCATACTTCTCCTTCCTGCATGAAGTCCTGCTTTTTCTTTGCTCAAATTTTATAAGCACTGGCGGCAGCATTTTTCAGTTTGTAGCTCTCAAATCTGCACATTCCCATTCTATTTGAAGCCTCCACCACGAAATGTGGTTAGAAACGGCAATTTTGACCTTGCAGCTGCATAACGCAGACACAAAATTTAATGATGTCCAATTTCACACAAGACGTGGACACACCCTGGGAGCAGGTACTCCAGGTCCTACACAAGGATTTGCCAACTCAGAAGTCTACGTCAGCGTCCATAAAAGAACCAAGGCTTTCACACAAGAAATACTAATAAAGTGCTGTTTTATTTTATACAGTCTGGCAGTCATTGCATTTCAGCTGACAAAGGTATCAGCAAAATTATACATATTTTCTATCCTTTCCTTCCAGCATATGAAAGGTGCTTTGTAGCACCATGTGCCCCTGTTCCCCCAAGGACTCCAACACACAGGGACTTCCCAGTCGAATCTAAAGCACAGTGAGGAGAGATGGAGATGGAGTTCTCATCCTCCATCCAAACTGAGATAAATATAATCCCTTCCAAATGTTCACACAAATACACTTTTTATTTTGGTAAACACAGACCAAGCTCTCATTTTTTCCTTCAGTTCACCATACTGTAGGAGTTGTTCAACTTTTACAATTAAAACACAGACGTTAAGAACATGTCAGGGCCAGACAATTGTTTAAAGTAGGTTTGACACAATCAGAGCTAATGCAGTGCAAGACGCAATTGTGTCAGACAACACAAAAATGAAGAGAGCCAGAAAAACAAACTGAAAATGGTTCTCCTATAGTAAATAATCAGTGCAAACATTTTTCCAAATCACCATGCCCACCTAGACAAACAAGGATTAACATGGAGCTATCCAAATGAGTTCATTTTAAACTATTTTGGCTGCCCTACATAAAGCTTAGATACAAAGTTCATTCCTAACTAGATCAAGTCTCTTTTGAGGGGAAGATTGCACTCCAGAGGGTTTGTGGAGACTTCCACTGCTTGCAGACACAGCTTGACACATAACAAGGCAAACTCTTAAAAGATGCAACTTTCACTTTTCCCTGAAAATGGCCACATCAGTTTCTTTAAGATGAAGAGATACTAAAACAAACAAACAAAAAAATTAGAAAGATGATACCACATCATTGCAAAGCTGTAGCTTTTCCCAAGACAGTTTGCAGGATGTGAATTCTGACCTATTTTAAATGCTGACAACAGCATTTTAGAATTCTGATGACTGCATTTTAAAACCTTTACAAATACACACACGGGAGTGCAGGGGACAGAGAAGAAGAGCTTAAATGTAAAGAGAAAATTCAGCTTGCTTTTTAAGAGTCCAATAGTGTAACTCCTACATCCAGAGTCCAGTCTGTTCACTGGGAATGGTGAGATATACAAACAGGGCTGTGCTGGCAGCTCTAGAACTGTTCGTACCTGCAGCGTCCTATACAGCCTCGTTTTTATTCATGGATGGATTTTTCCAAGTGTTTTTCCAGCTACATGCACTGGACTGATTCAATGACAAACTGCAAGACTATACGGATTAACTCTTCTCTCCTTTAAGGTAGCTTCCCGAAACAAATTTGAACACTTTCAATTATTGAACAACAAAACGTGTACACGGCAACTCCTTTGTTCTGAAGCCCCCGGTTCCCAGGACGGGCGGCTGAACCCGCACAGGGCAGGGCGTGCTCCCCGTCCCCGCAGGTGTGTCGCTGGGACGGTGCACACCGCTAAGGACCTTCTGCCCAGGACAAAGCACGCGTGTGAGTGTTCCCACAGGCACCTCTCGGGCACACCCATTAGCTCCGCTGCCCCTTCCAACATATCCCTGGCCTAGCACCGAGGCTGGGCTGATCCCCATAGCGGCATCGCTGAGGTACCAGCGGCCCCGGGCGGACAGCCCCCCGCCCCGCGGCCGAGCCTTTGTGTCTGTGCCGGCGCGAACAAAGGCAGAGGCGCTCCGCGCCCGGGCGCGGCTCTGCCGGGACCCGCGGCTCGCACCCACCTTGGAGAGCTGCCTGCGCAGGCTGAAGCGCTGCACCATGGTCCGCCGCGGGCACGGACGGCGCGGGGCGCGGCGGGCGGCAGCCGGCGGCGCTCAGCGGGGGCTGCGCATCCTCGGGCGCCGGGGCCGGCACGCCGTCCTGGCCCAGCGCTGCCCCGAGGAGCGGAGCGCCGCGCCGGGCCGGGCCGGGCCGGGCCGGACAAGACACGGCACGGCACGGCACGGCACGGCAGAGCAAGGCAGGGCGGGGCGGGGCGCGGTGCTCCCGGCCGCCGCTGCGGGGGCGGGCACATGCACAGCCGCCCCACCCCGGCGCCGCCCGCCCGGGCAGACCCGGCCCTGCGGGCTCTGGCGAGCGCTGCCCCGCCCCGGGCTCCCGGTGAAGAGCAGCCCCCGGCCCAGCGCCCCCGCTGAGCCCCACCGGCCGCGGGCCCCGCGGAGCTCCCGCTCCCTTCGCACACTGTGGCACGGGACTGCCAACTCTTCCCCGGGGAACAGCACAGAAGACCTCGTTGCAACCACTAGAAAATAACTCAAGAAAGTATTTCTCTCTCCCCGCCAGAAATATGCAATAAAGATGTGTGGTAAAACAGTTACACTCGCAGTTCTTCAAATGCCACGACAAGAGAGGCTTTGGGATCCTGAAAGTGCTCTCCCTCCCTCCACAGCACCGGTGAGTGATGGACACAGCACGATCTTGCAGAGCAGAGGATTGCAGGGCTCTAACCTCGGTTTGCAGAAACGCTCCGAGGGGCTGCAGGAGTCCAGCAGCCAGGACACACACAGTGCCAGCCCTGCTGTGCAGATGGGGCCAGCTCTCAAGGTATGGGCTCAGGTAGCTGCCAGGATATTCATAAACAGAGGAGGTAAACCGAAAACCTTAAACACAATACGGAGTGCAAAATCTCTGGAAACAAGTCCATTTCTCAAGTAGTTCTATCTCAGCCTTTTAGTTTTGGACTTCTTAGGATTTTATTTCTAGCTCCTATTGTAATTGCCTCCTAAATGCAAAAGGAAGCGTTTCCTTTTTGCACTACACTGAAATGGCCATGGCATTGATCCTTCCAGTACACGGTCTTACCTACACAGGAAAATAGTTTCTCAATAACTATCAGCAAAACTACTGAATCAAGAATAGCTTCCATGCCAGAGCATGTCCCTGATGAGTCTTGACTCAGTGCTGGATTATCCAGGACTGTGCTGTTCACCAAGCACTCCCCTATGGCCTTAGCTTCACTGTGTAGCAAGTACGGGCACAGTGGCTAAAAGGGATCCCATAGCACGCTCCAGCAATGACCAGTCGGGGCCCCAGATGGCATGGTATGTGTGGTTATGGTGTGTACCTGGCTGTTAGGAGCCAGCTGTACACTGACTCCATACAAAATCCCTCCCAATGGCATGTACAGGTCACCTCCATGCATGATTGCAGAGTCTTGTAGAAAAATTAAGCTGCCTTAGGCCAGAATATTTGCCTTGTTAAGGAAAATGTTTCTAGCCTAAATTTAAACTCATCAGGTGATCTGGAGGCTAGAGATAGAGGAGGCATTTGCAGTTGGGCCATGGAAGGTTATGAGAAGGGTCAGTGTGGTTCTCTAAATAGACCTTGAAGGGAAAGTTACAAGAAGATTAAACAGAGGTGTTTATTTCACAACTGTCATCCAAAAGTAACATCAATAGATGCAGCCTTCAGCACTGAAACCCTAGCTGTGAAATGAGAGCAGGATTTGGTAGCATTCTGCCCAGTCAGGGGTAACTCAGAGGTTCTGAACACAGACATGCTCTGTACAGGGGAAGTATTCCCTGCCAGAACTTGGACTCCTTTTCAAAATGCTCCCCGTTTTTTGAAATACATAGAAAGTACATGACCCAGCTATCAGGCCTCAGTTTTGTAATGATCACAAGGAGCTGACAGCACAGAAAACTAAAGGGACTGGGACATTAGAAACACCACCTTGTACCAGCAGAGCAGACACCAAGATGCTCAGGGGATCCTGCATTGAGCAGCTGCATCCTCCTCCTCCTCCCTGAACTGGGTCAGTACTTCTTGTTCTGCAGTTTGGTTATATTCAGAAGCCTCACACACACCGTTCAATTCCTACTGCAAAAAATCCATACCACCACCTTGAACAGCCTGTGTGCCAGGAAAGATCACGTGCCTAGTGCTGCAGAGACCAACAGGACAAGTATGTTGAGATGAGAATGAGTGAGTGTAAGAGTGTGAGAGCTTGAGTGTGAGAGATTGAGTGGGAGTGAGACTGTGTGTGCACACATGTAGTCAGTCAGTGATGCAGTGTGGGAGTCCACTACAGCACTGGAGTAAAATGCTGGAGCATGGGCAGCTAGGGCAGGCAGTTGGCCCTGCCACCTTATCTGCTGCATCCCAGACTCCCTGCTTCCACGCTGCCTGACAGCAGATACCAATGCCTCTGGGTAATCACCCTCTCACCTGCTGGGCTTGGTGCCCAGGGTCCCAAGGACTACCTGGTACCTCCACTGTCCTGCACCTGGGACACAGGGTGTCTCATTTCCTCCACAGACACTCAGCTCTCCTTTCCCCACCAGGCTCCTGTGGCTCAGAGTCTGGGTCAGGCAGACACAGATAAAGAATGGAGCCAGCTTGGCTGGGATATAATCCACATCACACTGAGATGGGACTGCCAGATTAGCAAAACTGATGATAGCAACATTCTCCTTTGTCTCTGGAGTCAAGGCCTCACACTCAGCATTTCCAAACTGATGCTTATGATCTTCACAGTTAATGAATGGCTCCTGCTCTGAATAGAGACACATGCAGCTCTTTGCCTTAGTCTCCTGTTGCTGGGCTATTGCCACTTTTTTTCCCCCTAATATTACCTTCCTACAGCAATCCATTCCTGTATAATAGCTTAACTGGTGAATTCTTCTGTCTTTATTCAGGAACATGATGGAGAAAATCAAGATTTCAGTAAAAGGCACCAAATTTTATTTTCAAATTTAAAATGAACTTGATGTAACTAACTAGTGCCTCTGCCTGATATCCCTTCATGAGAACACAAATCACAATTAGAATTAATCTTTAGTACAAAATGTCTTGTTATTAATTTTCTTTTTTAAAATGCTCAGTAAGAACAGAACTGTTTGTTGCAATATCCCTCTCATGGAGATCTTCTACAGCTTCTTACTTGTATATCAAATTCAGTTTTTAGCAGCTTAAAAAATAATCTTTTAGTACTATATAAAGCTAGCATAAATATGTATGTATGAACGTTACATCAATGCTTGACACATGTAAATGAACAGGAAGGCATCTTTCTGATAACCTCTTACAGAAGGACCTTTTGAAATAACCAACAGGAGAGACATTTTCTTACTGCAGAGGGTCTGAAGATAAAAATTTCATCTCTTGAAACCTAAACATTCCCAGGATCAACTCTTTCAGCTTATTTTATATATATTTCCATAAAACCCACTTAAAGACGCCTCAGTGTTCTGGATTCATTACAGCGAGCCCCCAGGTCTCCGCACACAGCAGGCTCCGGGCTGCCGTGGGAGGCAGTGCTGGAGTCAAGCCGCGCTTGGTACTTTCCCCTGGCAATTAAATCACCCCGCGCTCCCTGCACCCCGCGCGCTCCTGCAGCGCCCCCTGCGGGCCGAGCGCCCCCCGCGGGAAGCGCCCCGCGGCACGGGCGGAAAGCGCCGCACCTGCGCTGCCGCACCTGCGCTGCCGCACCTGCGCTGCCGCACCTGCGCTGCCGCCCCTGCGCTGCCGCACCTGCGCTGCCGCCCCGCGACTGCCGCACCTGCGCTGCCGCCCCGCGACTGCCGCACCTGCGCTGCCGCACCTGCGCTGCCGCACCTGCGCTGCCGCACCTGCGCTGCCGCCCCGCGACTGCCGCACCTGCGCTGCCGCACCTGCGCTGCCGCACCTGCGCTGCCCCACCTGCGCTGCCGCACCTGCGCTGCCGCCCCGCGACTGCCGCACCGCCACCACGACAGCCCAGCAGCTTTTCCTGCCACTGACCGGGATGGCATTTCACAGATCATCTCATTCCACTCCTTGGCCATGGGCAGGGACACCTTCCGCTAGACCAGGTTGCTCCAAGCCCCATCCAACCTGACCTTGAACTCCTCCATGTTTGGGGTACCCACAGATACTCTATCAAAGCTGTTCACATTTAAGGACCACCAGAAACTCCCATATTGAAAAGATGCCATCTCCACCTAAGAAAATTCTCATCAAGTTCACAAATGAAGTTGACTGAGAGCAAAAGAGAAGCCCATGTCCGTCACCGCAGCACTATGGCTGCAGCCGCCACGAGCACATCTTCGTGTCCCTCAGCTCCCAACACCACTAAGGGCTCCGTGTCCACTTTAGTTCAAGCAGTCTTACTTTGAGCAAGACTCACCTGTCCTGCACACATTCAGTGCTGGCAGAAAGTAGGACATGGATATAGCACTGCTTAGAGTAAAACTTATTTTAGTTTTCCAGGGACCATATTTCTGTTCCTCGCCAGCACCAGTTTGCTGCTTGAGTACAGCAGATTTCCACTTCTCATGAGGAAAGTCACAGCCTTCCCATTGTTGTAAAATATTTGAACATGCCCCAGTAAAATATCCTTCCTTCCTGCACACCATTTGGAACTGAGATTAGATTAGCTCTTTTATTCAGGACTTCCACCTGCAAACTGCACAAGGCAGATAAACACACCCAGCAGTGCCACAACCCTGCCTGATCCTAGCACCCTGACAGAGTGTCATGGCACCACTCATGCCTTTCCTCCCTGCCACCTACTTCCCTTTTATTAAAAAAAAATAGCAAAGGAGCTATATGGGCTACTGCAAAGGAAAAGTACAAGTTTTATTACTTTAACATTCATTTCCAACTAAATTACACTTAGAATTTCTATGTAACTGTTTCAGAAAGCACTCGTAACAACTTAGCAAAAATTATGACAAATAAGATATATATTACAGTCAAACCTACAATTAGAAATTACTTTAAATGTTTTTGAGTTGCCATGGAATTTGATATTAGCACAGTAACTATCATAGTGTTGGTACAGTGAACAGGCAAACAAAGCATTATCTTTAACTTTGGTGACATCTCTGGAGTTAAAGACAATATGGATAAAAACGGTTTCTTTAAAGCCTTTTCCCAATGGCTCAAAATAATAATTTTATTGAAATCAACCCCACTCCTAAGAGAGACTGGGGATGATCTTGGATGGTATTCTACTGTGGAAGATGCGGACCAGTCAAAAACACTGGTGACAGAGCTGCAGTGGCTCTGCTAGCTGTTACAGCACGCACATATCTCCAGAGCTCGCTCTATCATGGCTGATCCATGCCAGCAGAAGATGAAGGGCTGAGTTTTAACAGCACTGCCTACAGATGATTAAATTTTTAGCCTTGTAATTGAGCAACCAAGTAACCTCCCAGTGAAGGATTCCGGTTGTTGACAACTTGAGGTAGTAACACCTCCACCCTGCCCAGAACATCATCACCAACCATAGGACCTGCAGAGCACTGGAAGGGTAAGTGTAACCTGAGGGACGGCATTGTAAAATAAGAAGTATGTCTATAACGTTTTAACACCAATTATACTTGTTCTTCTGTAAAACTTAGATCTGGACTTATAATGATGAGACCCTTCAGACTTCAGTTATACTGAAATTAAATTCTTGGCTCTCCTCATAGAGAGTGTGTGTGTATCCTTTGCCCACAAACAAGACTCTGAGACTAATGCCTCTCTCTGCTGCACAAAGGTCACTGTTCCCAGAGAGGGAAAGTAGTGCCTGGTGCAGAACTGGCTTCTGGGGCTATTAAGCAACTAAAGACTAATTTCTGAGCTTGTGAAATAACCCTCAGCCTACTCCTGACCTATCTTAACCTGCAGCTAAGCCACCTCAGTGGTCTGCCAGTATCTTATCTTGCTGCAAGACACAAACAGCGCAACCCTATCGCCCCGCACAGCACGAATGCCAGGCTGACTTTTCCACCAGGAAGAGAGCGGCACAGGCATGTGAGAGCCAGAGCTGTCCCAGCCACAATGACGCAACTCCCTTCGGGTATGCTTGGAGCCCAGATCTGCAGCTCCAGGGGTGTACAGCAATGCTTTTAAGAAAGAGATAAATTCCTGTTGTCCTGAAATACTCCTTGTGCACTGTCCATCAACGTTCTTGTACCTGGCTGTCAAAGTACAGGTAATTCCTGCTTCACCCTCCCAAGTGAACAGAAGTTCTCCCTTCACAGAAACTGTGCACATTGATGTTGTTTGAACACGACTCAGCCGCAGATGCTTAAAGTGAAATAATTTCCAGCATTTCCAGTCTCTTACAGACAAAACTACAAAATGTTTTACTTCAATCAGCTCTGAAAAGAAACAACCAAATGCTTACCACCTATGTATGCTGAACGTGAGAGCCAACACTAGAGTATGGTACTAAGATTGTTTTTTGGGGAAATGGGTTGTTAACGCCGCCTTTTACTTCTATAGATCCAGGATATACTGTTCATAGCCACAGTAGACTTTCCACGTGTTTTAATGTTATAAAAAACTGTATCTTTTGTCTTTCCACAGGTGGTTGTCCCAGGTGTGTTGCATGGTGTTTAGGACAAAAGAACTTGTAAAAAAAGTTTCTGGCAAGTAAGTTATCACTTTAAAAGACTATTTACAACTCTGCTACATATACTGAAAGGGTGGCACCTTGCTATCTTGTTTATGTTATCATGCAATGTGCAGACCAGCATGAGCACTTGGAAAGAGTCACTACAAGCAATTAAGAAAAGCAAGTTTATTGCTGGTACATTTTTGATACTCATGGGGTCGACATTATGTGGAAAATATTGATGCAGCCGCAACTGTAAACTTATGCCAAAAGCATATACAGTCATTTTCTAAAATGTGGACAGTAACAGAATATAGATATAAGTTGATAACCAAAATCCAAAGAAATTTGACATATTTATGAAAACTTATTGTCAAAACTGACAAGTGGATGAAGACATGTGAAGTTCTGTCAAGATACAGGAGGACTGGAGTGGAGCCTTGAAACGCTGCTCTATGAGAATCCCACCGCAGGACAGCAAATCCTTTCTCTCATCATTCCTGTAGCCCTAAAACAAGCAAATGGCAACCTGGAGATGTCTGGACCTATGGAGGCAAACAGCTGCAAATCCACCCAACAATTTTATACTAAATTAATCCAAGTTGGTCTGTCTTCTCAGTGATGCCAGAAGGTGTCAGCCAAGGGCTTTGACCAAACATTCCAAACCAATTCCCTGCCCAGAACCCAGACTGAATAACCTGACCTCACCACAGCCATGCTCCAACACCAACACTGGTGTCATGCCCAGATTACAGCAAACTGTAGAGGGACCTCAGTTGTATAAATGAATGAGGTTCCCCAAGGCCAAGTGCCAGGTCCCACATGTGGGTCACAGGCATGGATAAAAGTTCATGTGGACACAACTGCTCCCCAAAGTACCAGTAATATCGTACCTCTCAAATAACAATATTGTTCTGTTTGCCATGTCTTGACACATAACTGATTACCCCACAAAAAGCTCTGTAACTATGTGAGACCCAAATGAGACCTGTGCAGGCTCAACCATTTTCGAACAACCACAACCCTGATTTTCTCAGCTCAGTGAGTTGCCTCTACAAGAAAAGATCTATGCAAAAATATTTAAATCTAGACTGTCTGAAATAAAAGACCAAGTGAAGTATGTCAGTAAGATTTTAATTATTACATTTTCAATGCTATGACAATCTCATTTCTCAGCTTCTATACAAAGCCTAACAACATGCAGCAGGATTATTACACATGAAAATATGTGTAAATGAGGTATTCAGAAAAATCCAATCTGTTGTTTTGGGATAACATTTTGCCCTTCTATTTCAACAACAAATTGAGAAAACAGAGAATGCAACAATACTGTGAGCTAAAAACATTTTGTGTGCAGAGGATTATTAAGAATTTATTCTCCCTTATGCCACAAAGTACTCAATGTCCTTAATTCCCACTAGGAGTGGAGGATCTCAGCACCACAGAATCAGGCTCATCCAGAATTCATTATTCTGCAGAACCATACAAACATGAGTTAACACTTACAAAGTCAACCAATTTACAAGCAAAATTACAATAGCACCTGAGTTTTCCACCTTTACCTGAAAGGGACTACCCCAGCCCTTGCTAAATTCTGACAGTTGCTCCAGACTTAACCCTGGTTTTCACATAAACCAGTGCTTAAAGCAGAGATTGTATTACGCTTTTGTTATATGGTAAGAGAACCTCTAAATTCTCTGAACAGCCTGAGCGGGCAGCCCTGTTGCCTCTGCAAGCCCCAGTGCCAATGCAGTAACACTTCAGCCTGGCCCCTGCTCCCAGGGTCCAACCTTGGTCCAGGAGCTTTGCAGAACAAACAAGAAATAAAGACTCTTGTCTCCAAAACTTTTAGGCATCCACACATAAAACACGGGGAGGGAAAAAACAGTACCAACACCTAACCAACCCAAACTCTCCCTACAGTTAATACCACATTTTGAGATTACCCTCCTAAGCTTTCTGGCAGTGTGTTTAGTGGGTGAGGTTGTGTGTGTGTAATGGGGTTACAGATATGAAAAGGAAAGGGTAAGTGTATCTAATCAGGAGACAGCTGAAAACTGACCCTGCCAGGCAAAACAAGCAGGCTGGAGAAAGAGGAGACTCCTGAAAAAGGAAGAATGAGGCCTAGTAACACATCTGACATGCCAGAAACTCTGGATCAGGAGTGAAAGACGGACGCTGGCTATAGCTGTTTTTAAAAATGCAACATAAATGACAGAACTGTGCCCAGCACATGAAGAAAGATGACTTCCATCTGGTTCGTATAGCTGGAACAAAAACACCAGGAAAAAAAGAAGAGGGGTGAAAAAATGGTGATAGGATAGATGCTTTCAGAAGTTTAAACAGTCCAAGACAGAATAGAGGCAAGACAAAAAAATATCAGTACCATATTTGTTTAGCATCTTTTCCTTGCACACAGTACTCTGCATGTGAGGCAGGCAGGAGACTCCAAGGAGCAGGCTGGAGAACCCAGCTCCCAGAGCTTCCCCTGCTCTGAGCCCTGCCCTTCCACAGCTGCCCCATGGGGTGGCCTGAGTTTCTCAGTATTCCAGGGAATCTAATTACAAAATTTCCTTTTGCATTTTTGCAATTTACCTCGTGGTCATGGCCATGTTGATACCAATTTAAGGGTATTTTTCCTTTTCCAAATTGTTCAGACACAGCACCTACTGTTGAAAAGCAAATGCAACAGCATCCAGCAGCACCAATTGAACGAACAAGTAAATCACAAGCTTTAACCAAGCTAAACAGTGCATTTATGTAGGCACTGTCAAGCATAAACTCAAATCACTGTGCAGCCTCAAACAGAAGGATGAAGCTCAGAGCTTGACTCCACAAAACACAGAAGATATGGAAATAGTCTGGATGTGTTTAACAGGTCTTAGGCTTCAGTAGGTAAGCTGGACTGAAGCACGTGGGCTCCTGCTCATCTATGCCTGACAAACAAATCTGCAACAGGTGACATTCCTGCCATCCCAATACAAAGGACAGACAATTTCACAGCAGCCGACACAGCAGACAGAAGCATATAGAATAATGCTGATAAAATAAGCCTCTAATAAAATATAACTGAAAGCTAGTGTCTCAGCAATCCAAGTCTGCTGACTTCCTACATCTACCGATAGCAAAACCTTCTGCAGTCACAGTCAAATCTTACAAGCAGTGCTGCTGCACAAGGTTGCAGTGCTTGTAACTCCCTGACTCAGCCCATCGCTTCAACGTCCCAGTGCGCAGGTACAGAGCACGTGAAGCGAACAAAGTGCTCATTACTCTTCCTAAATGTCACAAACCTGAACACTGAGAGGAAAATAAAGAAAAAGGAAAGCAGAGCAGGAATTTCTGCCACAAGAGTAGTGCCAGCATGGCCACAGAGGTGACATCAGGGCACAGGCACAGCACTGTGCAGTTCAACACCTGTTACCTGACTGGGCAGAGGAGGCCCAGAGCTGCTGGCATACCCCCAATACCAACAGGAACAGGCTGTGTCATGACATGGGTAAGTATCAGCAGAGCAAACAATGACAGAAGACAGGAATCAGAAAACAGAGTTATACCGCTTGACTACAAATCCTATGTTATGTAGTTTTTGTCATTATTAAATCACAACTTCTCCATTCTGTGCATTGTTTCTTTGTTCCTTGTAGCTTGTATAGCCCATATGTTCACAACAGATGGATCAATGATGTAGCTCAGTGACATTTTTCTAATTATAAATGGATTTATGAAATTCTTAAATAATTTCAAAGGAAATACTCCCTGCTGAGGCAAGGTGAGTCAGTGTAGCTTCACTGTCAGCAGCAAACACAAAACCAAGAAAATGAAATTGGTATGGTTTTATTAAAAGGCAAAGGTCAAAAACTTACTTAAAAGATAAGATTACAAAAAGCTGAAGGAGACAAATACACAAAGTCATGAGAAAGTGGGCATGAAACAACAAAAAAAAATTAAGTGGAAGTTAGATGCAGAGATGATCCATACAGACTCAGATGGGGTCCAGAGGACTCTCAATCCTGATGACTGAGCATTACCTGCCAGATACTTTAAACAAATTCTTTCTATTTCTTAAGCTTCACTATGTAATCTAGTCTCAGTGAAATTAAAAAAAAAAATAGGAGAATTTAGGGTTAAAGTAACACTGTGTGAAACAACTTCAGCTATCTCATAACTTAAAGACAGTACTCAAAGTTTGAATTTACCGCAAACTTTAAGTTTGCTCTAATGATTTGAGATTTTTCCTGGCTCTTTACTGATTCTCATTTGAAGTGTGTTGTAACTAATTTTTCAATACAAATTGCTGAATGAAGAGTTAGTTTTTGGAATTTAACAATTCATTAGTTTAGTCATAAATTCCAGAAGTGTGGCAGCCTGAATGCTAAGCTGGCTTCTCCAATGCAAACACTGACATCTGTTATAAGGGTGATTTACCAAATGACTGCACTATGCTTTACTGATTTCACCAAATCACAAACCAAGAAGCTCTGCTAATAATCATATCAGAGATTTAAAATTTATGTGTAGCTGATTTACAAACACATTACATCTCTGTACTGAAAATTCAGTAAAAGCTGCTATACATTATTTAAAGCTGTACTATCATCTGCATTTAACCTGCAAGTTGTCTCCCATTAATTTGTGACTTCGGGTAGCATTAAACATCCTTTAAACCTCGTATATACAGACACATGCCATAGCCAAGACAGTACATCTCAGACTGAAATAACAGCAAGATGCTATGTTAATATGGCAAACACACATGGTGCTTTTCATGGAATATCAGACAACATTCTGTCCTTTTCCATGAAAAAAACCCCAATATTTGTGTTGTCTAATATTTACTTTGTGTTTCCTATGCAAATTAAGTCAAGGGTAGTTCATGTGATTTTTACAGCTCCCAACATTATGAAGATTGCATAGCAATATTGCAGCAGTCTCAGTCTTTCTGGCTCTTGGAGGAGAGAGAGGATAGAGATCCCCACTTCTGGAAAGTGGCACTAAGCTACTGAACAACTCTTCCAATCCTTGTGCCACACTGTGAGGTAGTGCTGTTACCTGCCCTTGGGAGAGAAAATGAGGTACACCACTCAGATTTGGCAAAATTTTCCAGGAAAAGAAAGAATCCAACTCTCCTGTCCATCTCCTATCCCTCTCCTACGGACTGCCTGGTAAAAGACAAAAGGCAGTAACAGACAACAACCATATGCAACACGATTTCTGCACCAGGGATTGAGACTCGCATCCCCCTCTCACGTTAGGTCTCACTCCCCATAGCTGTATTTCCTTGGCCATGTCACTTTAGACCTACAGTAGACATCGTTATTGTCTGCCTCAAGATGGTGCAAATATTAAAAAGCAGCTGGAAATTCACTAAGCTCTACCAAGAGACAACTGGTCACAGAGGTCTCTGATGATTTAGTCCCCAAAGGCGGCCTTTCCTCTCTTAATTTTGTTTTCTTCTTTGAGACTCCGGTCCCCCTCTCTCCTTGTCTCCCAAGACAGAGGTGAAAAAGCTCACACAGCCACCTTCCCTCAGGCCACCGAGGGCACAGCCAACAGCACTGAAGGTTCCCCCTGCTGGGGTGACTGCCTGACGAGGCCGGAGACCCCTGCTCCCAGCCACTACTCCGTTCAGCTTGCTGCTCCAGAGGAATGGCAGCTACAGAGCTGAAGTGGCTCCTTCACATAATCACAGGCCCTTATATACCAAAAACTGACTCCTAAATTTGTTACCACACCTGCAAGATGTTGTAGCAGAATGCTATCAGATTAACAGTCCTCATTTTTCCTGTCACTCCTGCCAAGTGATCCCTGTGGTTTCCAAACTTTGACTGCACACTGAATCAGTACAAAGTCTTTGAGCATAGACTGCCTATACACACATATTTATTTATAAACTATATAAATATATATGTACTACTCAACTAATACAATATGCTTATTTTAAAACATACACAGAAACACAAATTAAAAAGGAAAAGAAAGATAAAACAAACCAAAAAGTATTTCCTTCCTACACTCCAATGGACTGTCTTGCCCACACTCCACTTTGGAAACCACTAATCCAGGCAAACATTTCATCAGACTAGCTGCGTAGTTGGGAGAAAAGACACCTCACTACAGGTCTTTTCCCATATGCCCACATATTTACCTAATATGCTCAGGTCTGTCCAATCTCCCTGCTCACACACCAAGGAAAGGGACTACAGTTTTAAAACCAACAAACTAGACCTTGCTTTATAAACTTCAGTTGCTGGATTTGGGTACAAACTCAAAAAACTAACAACTTTCCCGAAAATTCTCCTGAAACAGAGATCATGAGTTCACTCACAATGAAGAGTGAGACAACACACAAATAAACCTGAAGCTATTATGAGGTCTCTTTCTGAGGTCTCTCAATGGCTCGACAAACTGCAAAGTTAACCAGCCCAGGAGAGTGCATGCTTTTCACAACTACTTTATTACTATCTCTGTTGTTTAAAACAAACAAGAAGCGAAAGCTTCAGATACAGCTCCAGGCAGACTCCTTCAATTTATCTTGCAAGAGGAAACAACAAACTCCTAAAAGCATGCCCAGCCTTTGCAGACTCCTTTCTCTGTTTTCCAGGGGACTCTCTGAACCAGTGTCCTGAACAAGCTAAAGTTAGCTAATCAGAAAGCACGTCTTTCAAAAGGCAAACAAAAAAAGCCCACCAAACCCCAAGAATACTGCAACTAAAATGATCTGGGAAAGGGGAGAAATGGTAAGACAAATGCTGCTTCTTGATATCATCAATAAGCTGATACGCACAGCTTTGCAAGAACACGTCACAGAACAGAGACTGTCATATCAGTGAATGCTTTTTCCAAACAGAAGAGACAAACTGAAGGAGAGAGCAGCGATCTCTCATCAGCAGAGCAGCCAGGCTGATCTAAATCACATACAGGCAACCCAGCACTGAGGGGTTAGACAGTTGCACAGCTGCCCGCCATGTGCCCAGAGCTTCTCACAGCCTAAAAGACCAACAGCACCATCCACTCAAACTGGAATTCTTTGCTTTTATAACATGCACAAGAAAATCTCTGAGAGAGGAATTAGAAAAGCCATCTAGGTAAACGGAAGGTTTTGTTGCAGGAACTAGCTAACAGTTGCTAAGGAGGACTACTCCGGCTGCTCCTCAGCCCATCACTCCTTGTTTGACTGTGGTGTGCCATCCAAACAACCTAATGTGTTTCAAAAGTAGCTCTCATTTCACTGATCAAATACATATAAAATCAGCCACCTGCCATGTGAGAAAATGACTAATGCTTGCATCTTTTAAGCTCTTTGCTTCACCACTGAAGAAGCTTTTGAACACACAGTACCATTTGATTTTGCCGAGAGAAACCTGCTTTTCAAAACAAGATTTCAAAGGGCTTAAGAAAACATACAAAGAGATGATAAAGATCAAAGGTAAATCTGAGTAACTTACTGCTGCTGCTGCGGCCTCGTCTCCACCTACATAGATAGAAGAAGCAATCTCCATCACAGACAAGTTTGTGGGAGCATCTGTAGTGGATGATGATCTGGGCCGACCCGATTGAATATCCTGAGCAGACCTTCTGTTGATCTGCGGGCTTCCTTTTGGGGCATCTGCCTTGCCCCACCTGCTGTGCAGGCTGGTCCCTCTCTTCATTTTAGGTGGCACTCTGATCTGCTGAAGCACCCGGTTCAGAGCTGTGGGGTGGGTGGAGACACCATCAATTTCAGCACAGACGTTTTGGCTTTCCAAATCCAGGTCAGGCTCCAGCTCAGCCTGAGCTTGCTGGACATCGTGTGGAGAAACAGATGATCTCCTGCGCTGATGCTGGAACAGGTGCTTCAAGCCTTGACCAATGACATTAATGTTCTCCAAAGCATTATGCGTTATTTTGGATAATTTTTGCTCTGATTCATGTTGTTTTTTTGTCTCTTGATCTTGGGATTTGCCTCCAGGATCAGGGTCATCACACAACTGTTCAGTGCCAGACGGCTCCATTGATGACACCCAACAGGTTTATTTGACTATTCATACATAAATGCGTCCCCTCTCTTTAAAAGGCTTGTGTTTATTTTGAAAATGCCAAGATTGTCAGCCAATTAGGTGTGCAATTGCTTCAAGAGTGACTACACATGCAGCTGTGCCACGGTGATCTCATGCTTATCTAATGTTAAACAAAAGAGTAGTCATTGTTACACATCCATGCAGCAAGTAGTGGGTTAAAAATCCAATGTGCAAAACATGCCCTTAACAAAATAAAATGTATCAGTCCTCGGAGCATCCCTCCAGGTGGCATTAGTTACATCTAGGCTGGTAGGCAGAAGCTGAAGCTTGTGTGAGACAAGTCACTCATTGCCTGGGGGGAGAAGCCCAGCACAGAGGGTGCAGGAAAGCAAGAAAGGTAAAAAAGCTGTTCAAAAGGGGGAGAAGCAAGGAGAAACCATAACAACTTCTAACAGAACATTAAGTTAAACTTCTGAAGAGCATGTTAGTCACTTTGGCAGAATTAATTTTGCTCTTTGACAAAGGTCTGATACTAAGACCCTAACTTAACAGTATTTAATATATGCAAAAAGCCAGAACAGTTATTCATTTCCAAAGAGTGAGAAATGGCTTATTACAGCCAGCATCCACTGATGGCACTGGAAACTAGATGTGAAAATCTCTCTTCAAGCAACAACAGGCAAGTGAAATGCTTTCAGTTGGCATACTCTTGTCCATAGCTCTCAGAGAAAACAAGAATGCCTTTTTAAAAGTAGAGTAAGCAACCAATGTGCAAAGGATCAGCATCAGGTATGTGCAGTTCAGCCTCTGGCACAGGAACTGCGCAGCTGTTTTTTGAGAGCTCAGCCCGAGCCATTCCCTGTGCTCAGGCAAAGCTAGGATATACAACAGTGCAGCTCAGCACTTGTATAGCAACAACTACGGGAGAGGTCAGCAAAGATAAGGGGAAGGAGGGGAGGGAGAAAGGAAGGAAGGACACAGTAACTGAAAGAGTTTCACATCAGCACCATGAGATCACATGCTCAGAAGCTGACCACTGTTTTCTGCAGGAGAAAACTTTGATTAGGCTTCTATAAATACAGAAACCCGCTCACAGAGGTCTACCTCAATCTTGGCAGAAATCAGTTTGTGCTTTAGAAAAGAATTATTTGAAATGCAGCATATTTGGGATCTGAGAGTGTTCATTTCTACGCTAAAACAGTTGCAGAAACATAATGCATTGAGGTTACAATTGGAGCACTCTTGACTTTGTGCATCTGAAACCTGACACAATGGGTTAAATAGATATTCCAAAATGCTTTCCAAATTGCCATCCAAAAATATCAGAAGAGCTGCCTCTCTCTTTTTTTCAAGTGTCAGTGCTATCAGCTGGAGGCAAAAAGAAACTCAGTACTTACAGAAAGCAGAACACTGGAATCATGCAGATTCTATCTCAGTCAGTACTTTGAAGATGCTATAAGCATTGAGTCTAAATATACTGCCCAGCTTAATCAGTAACACATTAAATGCAAAGTAATAAACTACATTCAAGAAAAATGTATTTACACATATTCATGTACCAATTGTATAGCAGAAGAAGATGTGCAAACAACAGCTTTACATACTTAACACTTTCTTAAATGAATTCAAGTGCCTTTATATCTAGTAGTATGCTTTCAATTTTGAGCTTGCTTTTTCTTAAACTTTTTTTCCCCCTCAGGTAACAGGTTTTTCAGAAAGTTGGACCACAGGTCTCCACTCAATTTATGTTTTGGGGCAAAAAATTGCAAAACTAGATGCTGATTTTTAACCAATACACCAAATGGTTCAGTGAACAAAACCCACCATATAAAAAGGCAAGAATCCCAAAATTATTTGTTGTATAAAATACAAACCTGACAGTGGACCTGTAACTGCGTTTTTCATTTTAGCTAATTCACTCAGCATTTATTTTTCAGTCAGGACTCACTGAAGAACTGCAGGTCGTATCTAAAATGACCAGCAGACTCTCCAGACAGGATGTCTTTGATCTCCTGCATGCTCTCTATCCAGATTACCACTGGTAAAGCTATTGGTCTTAAAGAACACTAGTTCAGTCTAACTGGAGTTCCATGCATTATCTGCTAGAAAAAATTAACCTGCTTAAATTAACCCTATGGCAATTTACAAATCAACCTGAAACAAATCAGGCCACAGTCAGCTCCCAATCAAGACACAGCCACCCTGTGTATTCTGGGACAGATTTCTGAAATTATATGGCCTCTGAGAGGCTCCTAATGGGAGCTTTGTAGTAATCTCCTATTTTTATTACCGTAAGATGAGTCTGTTGTGAACCTGAAATGAGCTTTGCAAATTACACATCTGGTATGAAGATCCTTACAACTACTTATTTGTTCTACTATCTCTACTTTTGGGGAAAAAAAACCAACTTGTAAGTGTGAAGGATAGTGAACCTTCAGAATTAAGTAGCACACTTATTTACATTACGATTTAGCTTTTGTGCTCACTTTTGTTTTCTCCACTTAAAACAACCTTTATATTCTGTTTGTGGGAGGAAACAATACTTTATAGCATGAAGTTCAAAAACATACATTTCTTATTTGTACAAGAATCTACCACATCAGGAACGAAATTCACAATTCCATATACAGCCACACTGAGCAGATGTTATAACAATATTACATCCCAGAACATTCTAATATAGTCCTTCATTTCTGCAATTATTTCTCAGGAGCCTTGGGAAACAAAACAGTTCAAAAGGAAAAATTGGCAAAACCAGCATAAGATAACGGTGAAAGGATAAACTTTTACTTGCCTCCATCACTTGACCTTTAGCATGGCTGACCCACAGCTGTTCCTCCACTGAACAGAACTGCAAAAGAAACTGGGTATGAGATAAAATTCTGGAAATGGGAGGAAAGATATACATAAACAACAAAGGGAGCATGATTCCAACTTCTAAAATTTTATTTTTAATAATTTTTTTCCCACTGAAATGCAAGTGCCCCTGGAAGCTGTGCTATTTTAAACTCTTTCAAATAACTGAAGGGAAACAAATATAACTGAAGTTAAAACTGAATCTTACAGAGTTAATCAAGAAGTTCTTGTGAAAGGCATTTTCTCTTGGGGTTTCACCACCATATGCTGAAAGCACAGGAAGATGCCAGGGCTCCAGCCTGCAAGGTCAGTCTGCACCATACAGATTTATTTTCTTCTCCTATTTAGTCATTCAATGCTCCTGGCACAGGTCAAATAGTTGGCTCTTGTTCACCTGGCATTCACCACACAGGAGGTAAAAGCTGCAGCACCTGGACACACCTGTACCTGCCTCAGCTCATTTCACCAGGCAGCTGCTGCCCCGGTGACTCCCGCCCCGGTCCCTGTCCCACTGCAGGACACCCCCACACTGCAGCATTCCCAGCCACAGCCGTGGCACAGAGCAAGGGCAAGCAGCTCAGAGTGTGAATCCCACCTGGGCACACCCCCCACGCCAGAGGACACCCCCTGCTCTGCTCTCCTCGAGAAGTGAATGGAGCATTCCAGACTGTTCGGATGCTCTGTGCAACATTTCCGCACACAACCCAAGGCAAGGCCAGCTGCGTGCTAGGAGATGACAAGAGGATAGCTGAGCAGACATGGTGACCACATTTCTCTAGTCAGACTCACGGACTATTCTGAAACACAGCCAGACCACCCAGATTTTCTGAAGAGGACGATTAAGTATTCAACCAGTTCTTGAAAACAGGGAGTATACTACGTATCAGAAGAACACAAGAACTCTGCACATCTGGGGTATTTTGATATTATTACACACCAGATTCCCACCTCCAAGACAGCAGGAGAGGAGGAAAGGGCTGCTCAGATCCACTGAAGTGGGATGCTAGAATATGAAGAAAATGATGACAGCAAATATCAAGAACTTAGAAAAAATGAACACATTTTTGAAAAATATCTTGACATAGAAGAAATTCCATTTCTATACTAGCATAATTGGAGAACTAAGCACAATGTGTGAAATAATTGGTCACACGTGAGGTGCCACTAACAGAACTTCAGAGCCACTTTATTTGTCCTCTTAATTTTTTTTTAAGGGTTTTTTTTTTTGTTTTGTTTTAATGTTATCTTTTATTTAAAATAACTGTAAGAGCTTTTGTCAACAAGGTCTTCAGACATACAACCTACAGCACTACAGGACCTGCAGATCAACAGTTGCTTTTGGCACAACTTGGTTCACAGCTGCCATAGTTCAGAGTTCAAGTCCCAGAGTGCCCACAGGTGGGCACCGAGAGGCATTAGCACCAAAACTACCTGTCCCGTCCCCCCTGTGAATCACAGCCCTCTCTGACACACCATTTTCTGTCAGAAGCTCCATTTTCTTCTGAACTTTGAAAAACTATTGCACTGATCTAATCAAACTTCCTTCACTTCCTGGTATTTACAAAGCATAGACGTGACCTTGGCTTTAATTTTTTATGTCAGTTTTTCCCACTCCCACTTTTCTTCACCAAATACTTTGTAACATGAATACTTTTTAAAAATTGACAAGTATCAATCTGAAAAGACTTCGGCCCATTAGATTTTAGTTAGACTTTATTCAAGTGAAAGTTTAAATTAATCAATTTAATGAATCCCTTCAAAACCACAGTTCTTTGTAAGCAACGTGAAGTCTGAAGCTGCCATTGAAACCCAATTAAGAGATGACTTATCTGCAGCAGAAGTAATTGTTACAAACATTACAGGACCGAAGAAATGGGGAAGAAAAATTATTTTCAAGGAAAGGAAAGAGAAAAAAATCCACCTTTCCACAGAATATTTCAAATACCTTTTATTTATGCTGTATTTGAACACCTTGAACCCTTAATAATGTTGAAGTACAACTACGTAAGGAATCCTCACATTTCTTTTATTCCATAAACAGGTCAATTTAACAGCTCATTATAGAGTTGTCATCACAATCACTAGGGATCTTAGGTAAAAGATGCTTCCTGCTCCTCCTATTTGGCAAAAGACAAGCATTTTTCAGTTGTTTCAGAATAGGAATGATTTTCACTAAGAAATAGCCCAGCTTAGTTTGAGAAATCCCAGATTGTTTTCAGAAACCTAGCCCAAAATGGATTCTGTATCCAGGCAAACAGTTTAGCAAGAAATACCTAAAGAAGCAACAGTCACACACTGGGAAACCACCTATTAGGGGAATTGGAAACCCTAGGATGTAATTTATATCCAAAGGAGGATTAAGACATTTTAAAACCATCATTGGTCAGCAGCACCAAGCAGCAGAGCAAATAAGGAAAGAAAGCTTTGGGTGTTAACAGCTAATCCTATCAGAAAAACGAACTCATGAGAAACCAGAATGGGCATGAAATTCAAGGGGGCTGTCATCTGGAAAACATTTAAAGAGGAAGACGCCAGTAACAGAGTAAGTAATTTCACCCAAGGAATCAATTGGATAGTAACATGACTATCCAATAGCTGGAGAAATGTGTATATTTGGCTATTATAGTAGAAAAATTTTGAAAAAGTCTGAGTGGAAAAACTGGGGCCAGAACGGAAGAAGACAACATACAAGAAATAATTAAATACAAAGACCACAGGTAAATGGCAGAATACAGGTGGAAACAAAACAGAAAACGATACTATTTTTAATGGAAAAGATACCTACAGTTTTACACACATAATTTTTCCTCATCCTCCTCCTCCTCCAAAATTCACCCAAGAAAATATTTTTTTGAATTCTACTGAAGTCCCAAAGAAAAACCAGAACACAGGATATGTAGATACACAAAGACCCTCCCCAGGCCAAGAACAGAAAGGGAGTATGGCTGAAAGAATTGTTAAAGGAAAAGGTTGGAGTGTGTTTAGGTATGAATTACATGATTTTTAATATATTCAGGGACAAAAAAGGCACCTATGTCTGAGCCCATACAAAACATGAGGATTCTAGGAGAAACATTTCATAAGCCTAAAATAGCTCTACACAGTCCAGACACTGGCTTGTTAGAGGTGAGTATGTTACAAGGAAAAAGGAGTGGGAGTAGATCCCTGAGGCCACTCAAAAGACATTAAGAAGTCCTCCACCTCTCTGGAGTAGAGGTGGGAGGGAGAGAGAGTCACTTTTTCCCATGCCATCAGAATCAAGCACCTTCAATACCACCTGTGGGCAACCTCTGCATTACAGATGCCCTGTAGGAAGTATTGCTCAGTCATTGCTGTCAAGGTAGAATAAAGACCAATGGTTCTTCTGCAAAGTTAGAAGTTCACATTTAACAACCATAGACAACATCAAAGATTAGGCAATTTTCTGTGTTTATTTGAGTAATAATAACTCAGTGTGGCTTAAAGTTGAGTGACTGGTTTTCAGAAATGGTTCTGCTGCTTTGCAGTACAACCTATTGCTGCTGACATCTTTTCCACCCCTCTCTGAACATTCAGGAACTCAGTGGTTTACACTGCTGTCTGAATCAAAGCTATGAAGTAAAGATCAAGTCTTCTCCAAAATTAATAACCATGCAGAGGTACAAATACATAAGCATTCTGGGTTTGCTATATGTTAAAACCTCACATGAAAACCAAAGCAAAATGTTTCAGCTGTATTTCTATAGCTCATGACCTGTCCATTTATCAGTCATGGAGTCTGACTGTAGGGCAATGCTGCCAGTTCCACAGCTTAGCAGAGCTTCATCCTTGATGCGTTTCTTGGCTACACAAAGTATTTCTAGCTTTATATTACCATATGAGCAGTCTGTGAATTCGCCCTTGGAATGCTCCTACATTATAATGAATTACTATTATTTCATTAGTTTCCAGGTGAAAAAAACCCCCACAGAAACATCAAGAAGCTGCCTAAAGATTACGTGAGACTTTTACAGCAGAGAACCAAACTTAAAATTTACTCTTATAAGGTTAATGTTGTACTTCCATTATTTCTCCTGTTGCTACCTCCAGATTCATTTATGAACAGCATACAGCATTGTAACTGGAACCTACCCAAGCCACTTAAAACAGTCTTTCCTGGAAAAGGCTACATATAGGCTATTTTCCATCAAATTAATAAAATCAGTGCTTCAAGAAAGCTAAATGAATGTTAAAAAAAGATTTAACTAGTCTTCTGATTCATTGACATTCACAATTACATACATCATACACATTTTCTTGAAATTTTTTGTGAACATACTTAGAAGTTGGGAGACAACACTAAAAATGCAGCCTGCAGGAATTTTTGAAGAAAAACAAACCGGACAAAGAATTATTATAAAGACAATCTGCTTTACTAGGCTCAAGAAGAAACCTGCAATTCAAAACTACATGGTCTGCCAAGGAAGGGCCA
The DNA here is from genome assembly GCA_036630365.1 of Acanthiza pusilla. Lineage (NCBI taxonomy): Eukaryota > Metazoa > Chordata > Aves > Passeriformes > Acanthizidae > Acanthiza > Acanthiza pusilla. Next base: position 261,843 of record JAXCHO010000001.1, on the reverse strand, counting down.
ACAGTTGACACTTCCACTTCATTGAGTGGCCAGTTTCAGAAAAGCTACATCCTCATCCACTCTTCTTCAAAAAATCAAATTGAAGCTAAGCCAAACAGCAGCATGTCCTCAAAAATATCTCTGCTTTTTGTGTAAAGCAAAAAAGTTGCACCCATATTTACATGTTCTACAAACCAATCAAGTGCATGCTCTGAACTTGGGGCTCCACTGAAAAATACTGAAAGGACATCTCCAGCCACGGCCCAAGTAGGGTCTGAAGCTGTCCCTTCACAGTACAAGAAGCACAACAGAAATAGCAATTTAAGGAATTTCCAACCTCTTTTGTCCCCTGGGACTCATTTTCAGAACCACAGCATGGCATCCCATTTTAGCTTTTGTAGGCACAGATATTTCCAGGGCTGTGATACGAACCAATACAAAAAAAATTAACTCCTCTTTGAAGGAAGACAGAGCTGAGGGAAGAATCTGACCATAGACCTGGTTTTAACAACTTTGGGACAAGGTTAAAGGGAGGAAGTAGACAGACAGGGCTGTCCAAAATGGTGTTATCAAAAACCTCCTATCTGATGCTATGGCCACAACTGCTGCAGAAACAGGAACTCATTTGAGCTTCAGCAAGGACTCATCAGAATACAAGTGATTCCACTTCCACAGTTCAAATACTGTATTTGCATTTTGCAAACAGAAACTACTTTCCCCTAAAGAATAAAGAAGTATTAAGCAAATATTCAAAACAATGAGTCTTCCACAAAGAAAAGAATGGACTTCATTCCTTGAAGCATCTCAAATATTTTTCTGGTCAGTTGCACTCCTACTACTGACATTTCCTATTAATATTTGCATTATCTGGATCTGATTGTTTAGTCTCTGGAAAAAATGCAACAATACTAGGCTATGGCAAACATTTTGGTAGGATCTTTTCAGGAGAGGAAGGGGTGGAGGGGAGAGATCAAAGCCGCTCTTATCTCCTCATTGCCGGAGACACTGCCACTTTCTGTGTGTCAAAGCTGACTCACATGTCAGGAACAAGGGAACCACAAAGTAGAAATAAAGGTATTTTCATTCCTGTTCCAAGGGAAGACAAAAGGTTATACTACAGCTATTTCTGGCATTAAAGAGAGACTTCTAAGCATGCTAATAATAAAATTAAAAAAAAAAAAAAAAAAGAAGAGATGGCCTCTCATTTTAACTCCTAGCAGAATTATCTGTGACAATGCCAGCAAAGAAGCTCCCAAGATTTAGCAACTCCAGTTCTAAAAGAAAGGTTTATTCCAGGCTTGGAGTTGTAAGGAGGTTAAAACAAGTTAAATCAGCAGGCTTGTAAAGAAAGATGTCATCTACCACCAACCCACACCCCACACTATGTGTGATTTTAACATGTGCTTTTAGCTCTGAGTTTTGGAAAGTATCATATTTACAATGACTTGTGAAAGAAGAAAGTAGAACTAACCTTGCACAGAGTGGTAAAATACTCCCCTGATGACTCAAAAACAGTATTAATTCTCTGGTCTTTCAGAAGCGTTGAATCAATTCAACAAAGGCAGATCATATCAAGCTTTCATTTGGCTCAGCAAAATCACAATGCCTTTCCCACTGATTCAGTACTCTGGGTACTGGGCATATGACAGCTTTCCATCAATACTTGGCATCAGATGAGTTACAGTTTTCAAAATCTAACTCAAACCATACTCAGTCCCAAAATGGGGAGAAGTCTACTAAAATCCAAAACACTGATAACCATGCCCATACTGCAACCCAGATCATTAACAGGTCTGCCCCACAAGGTGCACACAACCACTGTATGCTGACATAAATCTTAGACTCAAAGGAAGGACCACGTTTCCCATGTCATGATTCCCTCCATGCTGTTGAGAAGGACACCTGGAAAGCTCCATGGTCTAAAGACCACTGCCATTGCAAAAGTCCACCTGCAGGGTGCAAAACCTGACAGCTCTTTCTGCCAGTATTGATGAAATGTGACACAAATCTGGCAAGCCAGAAATTCTGACCAGAAGTCAACAGTCATCACTAATGCATGGACAGTTTATGCTGCTCAACCACTGACAACTTCATCCCGCTCTTCAGAAGAAAACTCTCCTTCCTGATCCTTCTTCAAGACTGCTAGTCCAGGGAGCTTTTAATTAAGTGCAACTCTTAAAAAATTATACTATTATAACAGTAATGGCCTTAATCTGGGACTGGTTTGTTTAGATGGCTTTTTCTAATCAAGCAGTTCAAGTGTATTTAAGTGTATAATCAAGTGTATTTCTCCCTGCACAACTACAAACAAAATGTTTGGGTTGCCCATCAAACACTGCTTGCAGTCCTTCAGCCAGCACTTGCAGAAGGCTTGGGAGGACCTATCAGTAAAAGCCTACCCCATCCACACCTCCTTACGTGCTCTGTGTTAAAAACCAGCTATCGGCTGTCAACAGAAAGAGAAGACATGCATAAGGTGCTTTTAATTTGACTCATTTACGGCCACTTCTCTCAGTCCCAGGTAGGCTCAAGCAGAGCTTGGGACAAGGAACAATATGACTACATCTGTACATACCCTAACAGGTAGGAACAGCATCAGCCTGGCCTGCATACCTCAGGGACACAGTGTGAGAAGAGCCGCGGGCACCTCCCCTGCGGCACATGGACATGCTGCTGGGCTTCTTTTCACGTGCAAGGGAACCAGCTCTGCACAGCCACAACTCCCTATCCCCTCAGAGCAACACCATTTGGAACAGTATCCATGGTAGCTGTCCATCAACAGCTACCAGACAGACTTGTGAATTCCCTGCTTTGCTCACTTTTTGGACTTCTGCAGTAAAAATACTGATGCACATACACGGTCCTTCTATTAGATCTTATTATGCATTTTAGAGTCACACACACAAAACTGCACAAACACAGCACAGCTAAGCAGCCACACTCACAAATATGCTGCTCTTCAATATCCACCTCCACACTGAGCTTCGCAGAGACAGTAATTTGGTAGAAAGAAATTGGGCTTATCTACTTGCTTGCCAATGGGAATTAAGTAGTCATGCATTTAAAACCTCAGCCAAAATCAGAATGTTTCCTCCCACATTCATGGCAGAGTCCACATAAAAAATCCATAAATCTTTACCCAAAGCAACACAAAAAGGGAGCAGTCTTACTTGAAATAAGACTGAATTTCAGCTACCACTGAGAAGGTGCAGGCTTATCACCAAAAACCAAGACCCAAGTTAATGGCGCCTTACAGAGCCATTGTTCAACACATTGTGTTTCGCACAGAACATCCCATTTACTTGCTGCAGAGCTCACAGTGCAGGTACATGGGTGGTTATATAACACCAGCTACAAGGGGTGGGTCCTCCCCAGGTGCAGAGCTTCATGAGGTTCCTGCCTGCCTATTCCTCAAGCCTATCCAGGTGCCTCTGAACGGAAACACAATCATCAGGTCTATCAACTTCACATCATGTATCACCTACAAAATTCTTCACCTGGCCCAATCAATATGTTATCAGTAAAAAGATTGTACAGCACTGGATCAGTGCTTCTCCCACAGACTGGAATTGCATCTGAAGCATTTAAAGGACTTTGGTAAACCAGAACCAAAACTTTCAGCACAACAAACTGGCTCAAAACTAATTCCCACAGCAAAAGCATGACCAGCATGGGAACTGCTCTACAGAGCAGCAAGCAGCCACCGATACAGCCTCCCACACCCTTCCACTCGACAAGTCCCCACTCCTCTTACCATAGGATGCTCTGCAGCCCAAGCAGTCAAACTTCTCACAGGTATTCAATGCGAACTAACCAAGCTCTTCTGTTATGGAAAGGCTCACATATCCAGAACATCTCCCTCCACAAAGTATTTAATGTAAATCAGTAGCCACCAGAGCTAGACACTACCCTACCTGGAAGCCAACACAGGAAAGGACCAGAGCACCACACACCTTGGAGGGATGGGCTTTCACCAACAGCGCTTCTGCTTTACTTGTCAGTCAGCCATCACTAGCCTGAATGGGCTAAGTTCAGTCTTAACAGATTCTGACCCAAAGTCACTCTGTGTTCATTTCTCCCATTTTAACTGCTATTCAACATCAGGATCACGGCAAGGACACTCACTGCTTCTCACAGACAGGTGACACTACCCCTTATGACTGTGACCCACTAAAGCATGAGACGCTTGTTCAGTGGGCAGCGATTTACAAACATGGAGTGCTACAGGTGCAGCACTTCCAGTGATCCCAGAAAAGGCCACAGTCCTTTTGCTCCAAACTAGTATAACTGATAATCATGAAAAACACATTTATTTGCTAGCAGGATAATCACCATAGCAACTGGCTTCCAGGAAAATAACAGCCAACAGCTTCAGTACAAAGGCCACTATGGGACTTGTTAAGGACATCATCAGCTCATACAAATCCTGAAAATACTGAAATTTGCCAAATTTATGCCTAAAGAAATTGTAAGTAGACATCCGCAAACTTTCTGTCATAACCCATCACACCAGCTGAATCAATGGCAGTACCATTCATCTTAACATTGCAGTGTCCTTCAACATTCTTTGAACTTTTAGACACCCCATAGGACAGTTTTAATGCAACATTCTCTAATGTACACTGTTTCACCTGTCAGACCACTTCTTTACATTCAAAGAGAACTTCATCTTATACTCAATCTCCTTGTCACTCCACTCTTTAGTACTGACTTTTAGTTATATGAGTTTGAATAATTAAACTGCAACACTTGTTTGTAATGAAACAATGTTTTACAAAAGTAGACCAACCTCATTTTACAGTTAAGGAAATAAAGACTAATACTCTGCTTAGGGATATACACTCAGGGAGACATGGAATCTACGTATTCTTAAATATTTTCACAAAACGACTGCTTTTTTTGGAAAACGTGCACCAATTTTAATTGATAGGATTACAGAGATCATAACTTATTTATACACAACTAAAAAAATGCACCAAGTTGGGTTACAGAATCCAAGTCCCTGGTACACTGCATAAAGCACCACTAAGGTGGCAATGGGCAGCTCAGCAAACCACTTCTCTTCTCGTGCGTTCCTACAGTTTTCATGAAAGCAGCCTACAGGAAACAAAACCACTTTTCTTCCTAATGCGACAATGCCACTGCCACAGCCAAATAACACTGACCAGGCAGACTGACAAACACATTTAAAAGTGTGCTGCATCAACTTCTGCCCACTGGTAACAGAGAATCTCACCAAGATGCCAGTCCTAGGCCCCAGCTCTGCTTGCAGGCCAACGATGGAGGAATTCCTTCAGCACAGGTAAGGGATCCCCTTCCCAACCACAGCACTACGCTGCCCGTGACAGTTCACACCAGCACTGCCAACATGGCCCATTCTGCCTCCCTGCTAACAGTAACACCATCATCAGGCTGTTTTAAGCCAGACAGGGAGGTAGGTCAGATCTGTGTCCCTCCAGTATCATCTCAGCCTGAATCACTGGAACTTATTGATAAAATCTTCTGTGTTGTCTGCTAAATACATCCTGTACAGCAATGTGGCATGATGAATGATTCAGCCAGGTAGCTACTTTCAGCACAATTAGTACTCCTTTTTAAACAAAACCCACTAATGAATGTCTCTAATGGAAGCCAGAGAGGTGTGTGTTTGGCTGCCTTTCACTGTAATCCACCATTAACTGGCAGACTACCACTGCCCTGGAACATTGGCATCTACCATCACAGAAGGGATAACTGTGTCCAAGTAGTTTACAGAAGGAACAGATGTTATCAGTGCACACTGGCCTCTTCTAAACCCACACAGAGGCAGTTAGCCAGCTTCCTCATTCCAGATTTAGAGTATGTATGGACAGCTAAAAGCCTCCAGGAAAATACAGCTGTGCACACTGGTGACTTTCTGTGCTGCCTGAACAGCCAACCTTGTCCATCTCCTGTTACCGGGTGGGACAAAACTACACAGTGACAAGCCCACCCAGCTCTGCTACTCTTGTACAGGCATATTCTTTTCATCAGACATATTCTCTTATGAGACTGCTTCCTTCTATGAGCAGAGACCACTGTGCCAGCACCTGTGCACACGAAGGCAAGCAAAATGTCCTTCTTTCCTATCCTTCATTCCAGACGCCTCCCATTTCAAGGCAGGTACACTGTAACTTCATGTGAGCACTTTACCTAGCCAAACAGAGCAACCACCATGGCCTCCCAGGTGCATTTCAATGACTACTAAATGTTTGTCATATACTTTGAAGAGGAAAATTTCTGCAGACCATGCTGGCATTTAGGAACTGAATGGGTGAACAGTGAATACAACCAAGCTTTTCTCAAGAGAATCTTTTGAGTACTCCCACAGCAGGTTCAACCAAGGTCACAATACATACAAAGCCAGCTGGGTATTCTGGTGCTCCTACAGCCTCACTGTGGACATGTATATTCTACTGATAAAACCATGCAAATTGCTGCACATCAGCCTGAATCTAGAAAATGGACACCTAGAACTTTCTTTGCCCTAATCAGATGGCTTTTCCTTTCCATGTGTTCTAAGTCGTAGCAGGCATACATACCTCAAAAGTGCTCAGGGTAGCTCGTCTCTTTGCATAGATATGCTCACAGTTGTAATCCAAATGTCATCAACAGAGGTCTAACTTAAAAAAATTAGAAGTATAAATTCCACAGGAAACAGGAAAGTCAGGGGAGGGAAGAAGATATGATTTATCAGCTTCTACATTTGCAGACATCTGCAGTCAGTACTGTAGGTCATTTTCAGAGTAAATCTTGGCGACAAAGCTCCTTTGCAGAGGAGAAAGACCTGCCAAAATTAACAAGCATAATAAGAAACACTATTAATACCTGATAAACAATAAAACAGTACACATATTCAGAGTCCACTTCAGAGAAAAGAATTAACTCATTTGAAATACTGGGTTTCTGCTAGCTTTGATGTGTTTAAAATCAGAAGCAGCCTCTGAAGTTACCTCATATTCTGACTACTCTAACCTAATAAATTATCTCACGGAGGAAAATTCTCTAAGCATTCAAATAACATTTGATCATATCAGAGCATGCAACACTATACCATGTCACAGATAGCCCTGATTCAGACAAACCTTCCCAGCTCACCAAATGCCTTGATGTTCACAGGGCATTTTCACACAGGAGTGCTTGTGCAACCAGTGCCAGACTAAAGAATTAAGCTGCTGTCCAAACAAGGACCAACACAGAGCCTGATGGAAGCCCCAACACAGCATGCACATAGGGTACGTACTTGGGGGGTTCCTGCATGGCCTTAACATTCAGGAGTGCTGGTGAACTTCTGAACCTCTCTGGTTTGGATTTAAGTTAATAAAACGTAAATTTTTGGCGGGCAGAGACTTTCTGTCCTGTATTCCCATTTCACATGGTATGTCAGAGCTAGCTTCCAAATCAAAGTTCTCAATGTTATTTTGATAGAGGTGTTTTGTACTTTTGATACATGAGTAGGATTCTTCTCTACAAATAAAAAGGGTCAACTAGATCTGCATTATTATAAAATGCTTCAGAAAGTACGAAGACATTATATTTTACAAAAAATCCATTTAACTCCACACAATTGCTTGTTTCCTTCTTTCCTTTTTCCTTAACATGCTTGGCTCGAGGAACAATTTTGAGGATTTAGAGCTTAAATTCAAGCCTAAAGAGTCAGCTCATTGTGCTGTGACAATATCCACGGCCTCAACTTTATGGGGAGTTAAGAATTTTAAGTATTTCGTCATAGTAGAATACTCAGTTACTAGAAGTAGAGACAATGCACATCTAGCCTGTCACCATCACATTCCATTTCATTCAGCCATCTTCACTCTTCCCAAAGATGCCAGTTTACCCTCTAGGAAACATTAGGCTGAGTTCACAGACTTGCTGAGGTTGGAAGGGACCACTGGAAGTCAGCTGGGTCACTGCCAACAAACCACTTTAACAAGTCTCACTATTGAGATAGAGCCCTGCTCCTGGCCCCAGTGAGGTAACACAAGTCCCCATGAGCTCCAGCCGTCATGGAGAGCACATGAGCTCTGTGCTGAGCAATGTCCAGCGCATCACAGCAACCAGCCTTCACCACACCTTAGGGGACAGGCAGAGGGAAAACCACTCCCTGTACTTTATGGTGAGGAGACTCCAGTCTACCAAGAGGCAGTCAATTGGCCAGCTCACCTGAGATACACCTTGCACTCGGTGAATCCAGGTCCCAAAGCCCAGCTCTCACTGGCAGACAGCTACAGAATCACCTGAGGAGAACACACCACACCGGTAAATGTGCTGGGGAAGCCAGCCAGTAGGGAATTCTCCTCCCCCAGAGCTCTAAGCAAAGATTCCTAGAAACCAAGCTCAAGATATTATCACACGAAGTATTTCTGAATGGCTCAAAACCAATTCTCTGAAAGGCCAGAGGAGACACTAACACAAAGTTTGCCTGACTCCAAGGCAGCCACAGTCACTGGCTCACAGTCAGGCACAGGCCATTCACCCAGGCAGAGGAGGAGTTGATTTGCTAGATATAGCCCATTTCCAACAGAACACACCTCTCTAAACACATGGAAACAAAACCTGTAGATTTCCCATTATTTCTATTTTGTATCAGGTTTTAATTACTGGAATTATTTGATACATATTTTAATTACTGGAACTTTACCTATGATGAAATAAGAGGTGAGACAGCCCAAACTATGACAGAGAACTGCTTTAGAAAATTAAGTTCAGCAACTTTTATGTGGTAAATGGAGGGGGGAACTCTCAAACTTTATAGAACCTGAAGTTCCAATTTCTTTCTAAAGTAAATTCCACACAAAGTATATCCTTCTCCATTTTCAGTTTGCTTCCACATTTTGGATGGCTTCCAAACCAGCTGGGTGGGTTTGTCAGGCAGCTGAACTGGATACAGTGGATACAAAGCTCCAGTAAACTTGTTCATTTGGCACCAGAACCCTGTGTAGCTGCCATTGCTGAGTAGCGCAAGTCCCGCAAGCTGGGGAGCCCCACTGTCCCCAGACAAGAGAGGGAAGAGTCCCTGCAGCACCAAGACAAAAACAGCCCTCACCATGAGTACACCTACTCATTGGGCTTTCCTTGCCTCTAGACACTTTGAGATGGATAAAGAACTTATCCTAAGAGAAGGATCGTCCTGTGACCAAACATGGAGTCACCTGCCACATGTTAATCTTGTGTAAGACAGAGTCAGCGGTGAGCAGTGGTGACAGCAGCACTCGCTCCCCGGGCTGAGGGGAACCCAGTGGCACTGGCTCAGGTCGAGGCATCACTACTTCATTGACCACACTGGTAGCCTGGACTGTTACTAAGGTCTTCCATCTTGCAGAAACATCTGATTTTAAGGTTTGTGGATGATGGACACTGTTACTGATACAATACATTGCCCCACTCTTCCTCCTCCTCCCCTAGGCTTCTATTCAGATCTTCGTACCTTCAGTTCAGACCTTTAGACCTCCGACCCACCAAAAAGCCTCATTATATTTCATTATTGATAGAGTTTTGTAGTGAAAGTGATGCCTCCACCCACCATACGAGCTTTGCTGGCTACAGCATTCGTCAGTAATGCACACCAGGTACTTCTGTATCGCCAGTGACAGAAGCTGCCCCCAAGTCACACACAGTGTCAGCTCCAAGTCTCGTGACGTTTGGCACCTGTAAAGCTCCGAAGCTGCTGCTTTACACCTTAAGTTCTTTAAAGGCCTGTTACCACTGACAACCTGCTTTTAAACCGGCAAAATCTGAGCTCACCATTAAATAATTCGTGTCTTAACGATCTCATCAAAGACAGCCAGGGCGGGCAGGAATCGGTGAAGCGAACACACGCCTCAGCCAACCCTAAACCAGCGCGGGGGCCGCGGCGGTGCCTCCCGAATCCCCAGCCCCGGCCACACGTGCATGGGGCCGCTCTCGGAAGGAGCCAGGGGGCTGTGGGGGTCGCGCGGGCCAGGGCGATCGCGGGGGCCACGGCAGGGACCGGGGGCCACTCGCCAAGGCGGGCCGGACATCGCCCGGCGCAGCCCGGGCCCTGCGCCTCGGACCAGGGGCCGGAGCGGGGCGAGCGGGCCGGCGGGACCGCGGCTCCGCCAGAGGGTCCTAAAGCGGCTGCAGGAGCCGGGGTGGCGGTGGGAGAGCGCGGCCGAGCGACGGGTCTGGGGGCGGGTGAGCCGCCCGCGATGGGCGCACCCGGGGCCCGTCCGGCGGGGTCCCCTCGCCCCGTCCCGCGGTCCTGGCTGTTCCCCCGCCCCATTCCCGCTCCCGATCCCGATCCCGTTCCCTCTCCACTCCCGACCCCGCAGTCCGTCGGTCACTCACCGGCCGAGCGGCGGCCGCTCCATCCCCGCGCGCCGCCACCGCCCGGCCCGGCCGCGTGACGTCACGCGAGGGCCAGGGCCGGGCGCGCGGGGTGGCGTCACCTGCGGGGGAGGGCCCTGCGGGGGGCACGCCCTCCCCACGGCGCCTGCGCGCCGAGGCCCCGCCCCAGCAGCGCTGCCCGCGGTACGTGCGGCCTGGCCCGGCCCGGCCCGGCCCGGCTCGGCTCGGCTCGGCTCGGCTCGGCTCGGCTCGGCTCGGAGCTGCTCCCGCTCCGGTTCCTGCTGCGGGCCTAGCTCCTGGCCCGTTCCGCCGGCTCTCTGCCCTGCCCGGCCAGGTCCTGTCCGCGGGGGCGCTCGGGGTGGCTCTCAGGGGGCTCCTAGGTTTTTCTCTACCCACCTGTTCCGTCTCCAGTAGCCCCTTCCAGCCGGGCTCGGCCCCGCGGGCGCAGCCACGGGTGAACGCCCTCGTGTGGCTCCTCGCCTTGACACCCCCGCACAGGCGTGACCCCCGCACAGGTGTGACCCCCGCACAGGTGTGTCACGGCCCTCTCAGCCTTGACAAAGGCTGTCCGTGCTGCCACCACGGAGAGCCACTGAGGGGCTTTATGCAACAAGATGCTCTAGGAAGGATTCAGTGATTTGGCACCAGGTTACAAACTGGTTTTTGCCTTCCGGTTTTCCGGATGGAATTCGCACTGGAGTTGTGGAGACCATATGGGAACTTCTGGAACAGTCGGACTGCGCGTTTCAGGAGAGCTCCCTGATCAGCTCCCACCCACGGTTCCATGGAGCAGTGTCAGGTGTGTGCTCTGCAGAGACACGGCTCACCTCCATCGCAGAGGCAGTGTGGACCATCGCTCTATCACAGCACTGTCATCTGGCGTGACTCACTTGAGTATTTTTAGAAGGCTGCACCCTTTCTGGAAGCTGATTTGATGAGAAATTTGCCTTAATCTGTATTTGTCTGATGCAATTAACACATCTGACTGCAAAAAAGTTGGAATTTACACAACTTGACTTTTATTTCAAACCAGTGTTCATTACTTCTTGTATTTTTTCACATAAAGCTCAAGAATTAAAACCAGCCAGTGCCTTTCCCACTCAAACCCCTCCCTCAGCAACCCTAGCTCTGCTCTCTTCCCCCTGGCCCTGCCCAATGTTTCATTCCAGCAGAACTGGCTGGCACACCTCCCTGGTGTGCAGGGAGGCATGAGCTGTGTGCTGGATACAAGCATTGCCACTGGCAGTCACAGCACACGTGTGTGGGGAGAATGTGGTTCCTGACAGGCCAAGAACACCGAAAGGCAGGACATGGTGGGTCTTTGCCTACTGAAGCGAGTCCATACTACACACAGAGCTCCACTGAAGAGAGGGACTGTGATGGATGTATCACCTGTTCAGGACCTCTTCCTCCTGAGCACCTTCCTGCTCCAGTGCTTCAGCAGTCAAATATCCGTATGCCTTTCCATTAGCAACTGGTCATCTAAGGCCTGGCTGGGCATTCCACAATTCCCAGTTTCTAGGAAATGAGGACAGTTTATTTAAACCTGATGGGAACTTTGTTACTGCCCTGATCTCCTAAATCAACAACTTGCAGAACTAGTAAGTGATCTTCTAAAATTTCAAACCATTTTTCACTTCTTTCCAAAGCTGAGTAATCAAGCACTGGGATCTTGGGTCAGCACATGGGACCTGAATGTGGGACAGACCAAAAGCAGTAGGGGAACCGGCCCAGCCCAAGCTCCCTAGCTGCCTACAGAGCATAAACAAACAACACATAGGGTGCCTTCTATATTCAGATTTATTAATTCAATTTTTTCTTATTAATAAAAAAATCCAAGTAATTAACAGACTGTTAGTCTTAAATCTCCAGTTGACATTAAATTTGGCTTTACACATATAAGTCTAATAACTACAACATGATGTAGAATATCAGATTCAGAAGTTAACAGGAATCTGTGATTCTAGACAACACACAGAAGTGATGAACCAGGTAGCCAAGAAAGTAATTACAGTACAATTATCTCTCTCCCCAGGTTCTGGTGGTGATGTTTTGGCTCGATTATACACTTTCTAATAGGACTTACTGCAATATATTTCTACATGTTTGTGTAACTCATTTTCAAAAAGTATTTTATATTCACTCATTCAAGGAGGGGAACATTGCAAAGCTGCGCATAGATATTCAGGGAATAGCTTTTATATCACGGCTTTGTAGCATCTTCCCTGTTTTTCCAGACCAACTGAAGCCAAAGGAGCTCAGTAGCGCTGAAGGCCAGACAGCACAATGTTTTGTGCACGCAAAGTCTGAATCTAGAGACCCCCATGTATCTATGGACAGGAGCCAATACCTACTACAGAGATTTCCGCTCTTATTGTAACAGAGCTCTGGAGTTTGATGTGGTCATATGCCAACTTAAAATCAGTTCACTCCTCACAAAGGAGAAAAAATTTCGGGCCTCACTGGTCTCTGTCCAACATGGTGGCTTGTGCCAGTGCCAAACAAGCACAGCAGTTATTTCTTGAAATGTGTGGCACTCAGCACAGCTCGTAATACTTACAGAAGACAGACCTCACAGAAAGACTGGGGGGGTCTCAACAGAACATAGGATGATAAAAGCTGGGCTAAAGAACCAGAGCAAATAGCTCACATAGAATGAACCTGGTGAGGGGCTCTGTGTGCTTCTATTAATTGATTTTGATTCCTGCAGGAAAAAAACCACAGCTTGTGGCCTGATGAGATTTACCTTCTTCTGCCTTCCTCAAGACATTACTTACACTGGTCAGTTCTTGTGGTGCCACCTGTGGCTTGTGAGCCAGACCCTTCAGCAAGAGAGCCCCCAGCCTAGTGAATATGAACCACTGTGCATCCAGATTTTGGTTTTGGGGTTTTTTTTGTTGTTTGTTTGGGGTTTTTTTTTGTTTGTTTGTTTTGGGTTTTTTTTGTTTGTTTGTTTTTTTGTTGTTTTTTTTTTGGGGGGGGTTTTGTTTGTTTGTTTGTTCTGGCTTGTATAATTTATGCTCTTTCAATAGGGAATTGCTGGGAAGGAACCATATAGCAGACTGAAGATGGACATGAAATAACCAGGTGAATTCAATGTAATGGACTGATAAATTAGATTCAGATCAAAGCTTAGTTCTTTGATCTGCAATCAAAATAACTCCAACAGACTGCCGGGGTTCCATTCCGGAAGCACTAGCAGGCATTGGTGATACTGCCAGGAATGGTGAATAAAGGACAGGAGCTACCCTGGGCGTTTGTTAGAAAGAAACACAAGTGCAGGTGGGCAGTGCTGGTTAGAATGGTAAAACATCTGTCCTGATCTGACCTGGGAACACAGTACCTTCTAATTCAACATCAGCTCTCAGGGAGACCTTATAGCAACAACTACAAATTTGTTTTGTGTGCTCCCAACATGTGATTCACTTTACATTCACATGGGAGTTTCATCCTTCTTGCATAGTGTCAGAAGACATGGCTACATTTCAGATGTTTCCCAACATCCATGGGATACAGTTCTGTTCTGCAGTGCTCTCACAGTGAGGGAATAATTACATTGGCATGTACCAACAGATATCTGGGGATAGGATTTGGAATGATCCTGGGCAAAGAGGAGAGAAAAAGGATTTTTTTATGGGTCACAAAGACTTTCGATGTTTTACATGGTGTTACTTTACAGTGTTTGGATGCCAGGCAGTTTTGTGTAAGGTGACTGTAAGCCTGTTTGGCACCACTTGCAGTGAGCCCTCTGGCTTCAGTGTGAGACAATGAAGTTTTCAAGCTGTTTAACTCCCAGATTTGTAGAGGAACTCTCCCCAGCATCTCTAAGCTCTAGACCACATCCTCTCAGTGTGGCTGAGCTCAGCAGAGCATGCCCCACTTAGTCTGCTACCATGCGTCCTTGCTGCCTCCAGTGACCCAACAGACAAGCTGGAGCAGAGCCTAGAGCATAGCCTAGAGCAGCACCCTGTGGGTGCTGGGAGCTGTAAGACAGCTTCCCTCCAGCTGCCTCAGCCTTGTGCAGATGCACCCAAACTTCCAGCATCTTTCTCCTGGCAGCGTTGCTTGCAGGCCAGGTGCCAGAGCTTCTCTTCTCATATGCAGTCACCAGAAAATAGGACTGGATTTAAATGCTGGTCACACTTCCTGTGCTATGCAGACCAAAAGCTCCATGCTTCAGTCTGTCCCCTGAAGGGCCACCCTGCTAACAGAGAGGTGACTAATATGGAGAGTCAACTCTGCGGGGAAGAGTCAACTTTTCTCTAGTAAGGGTAAAAGAAATTTATTACTGTGCGGCTGGTGAGGACCTGGCACAGGTTGCTCAGAGCAGCTGTGGTTGCTCCATCCCTGGAAGTGTTCAAAGCCAGGTTGGACTGGGCTTGGAGCAACCTGGTCTCGAGAAAAGTGTCCCTCCCCATGGCTGGGTATGGGACTGGATGATCTTTCAGGTCCCTTCCAACCCAAACCATTCTGTGGTTCCATTAAATCTGATTGTAGAAACACAGAATTTGCTGTAATGCTCTGCTGAAGTATGAACATTTTGCCATCCTTGTGGACTTAGATCTAAAGTCTGGAAGATGTTCTCTCACTGTCACCCTCTCATTTTACATGCTTGTTATACATCAGTGCCACAGCAGATACGCAACGAGGTAACACATACTGAAAGACAGGAGAATAATTTTAAAGGTGTTCAGGTTCAGTAAGTTATCACTCTCTGACAAATCCTAGTCACATCAGCAGTAGTCAAAGAGCAGGAAGAAATTATCAGTTCTTTGAAAATAAGAAATAAAGCAGAACATTAAACCTCCTTAAGAACAGTGAGAACAATGACAGTTGCTTTGGCCTATCTTTGGCACAGTTTGGCCAAAATGTCAGCAAGCAGAACAACAGTGCTTTTGCTGTCACAGCAGGAATAACGCATGCTGAACTGCAATGCACGCCATTAAAAAAAGGGGGAAGGGGAAAAAGGAGTCAACCTGCAGGGCTTTGCTGAAAACAGGCCATCACCTGGGAGGTACAGAGAGCAGCACAGGAGTCAGGAGTTTGCTAAGAAGATTTACACAAATACACATGTGATGTCAGTGCTTTTATGGCAAAATGACACCTGTTAATCAGGTAAATCTGGAAATACTTCCTTTGGTCTCCTATGTACTTACAGGAGCCCTTCTTGTTGTCTTTGACATCCCTGTCCAGACTGAATTCCATTTGAGCTTTAGCTTTCCTAACTGCATCCCTGTATGTGCAGATATTTCTATATTCCTCCCAGGCTACCTGTCCTTGCTTCCAACCTCTCTCAGAGCTCTTTGTTCATCCACACGGGTCTCCTGGCATTTTTGCTTGACTTCATATTCATTCGGATGGAATACTCTTGAGCCTGAGGAAGTCATCCTTGAATATTAACCAGCTTTCTTGGGCCCCCCCTTCCCTCCAGGACCAACAAAATGGAGTAATTTTATTTAATCTTCCAAACCACAAAAGGCTAGAATGAGTTTAGGGCCAAGAATCAGCAGGAACTAAAGTGCTTCAATGAGAATCCATTCAGGCTATACCCAAAAGTTCAAGAATAGTAACAATGCTTTGCTTTTGAATTCTCCAGGTACATATACAAACAACTGACAAAACCCCAGACCAGGGGTTGTTCTGATGCTTCAGGCAGATAGAGCCAGGCCATGTGGCTGTACCAGAGCACTGGCCACTATGTTTCAGCAGAGTTCTAACCAAGCTCCTGGCAGCAACACATTTCTGTGTTTCCAACTGAGCTGAGCACTGCATCCCACATACATCAGGGACACAGCTCAGCCACACACTACCAGGAGAGTGACGTGTGCCCAACTCCAACACTAAGCTGAGAAAAGAGCTGCAAATTGTTCAGTGTTCAGTGCAGAGCAATGAGGTCCTTTCACTGTGCTGTGAGCAGGCTTCCTACAAACTGCCATCCAGTGCTTGGCTTTCAGAGGTCCTGAAGGCAGCTGATACCTTCAGCTGCACCAAACATTTTCTCACAGGACTTTGTTACTTTTGTCCCCCATGGCTCACGAGGTAGAGCACAGCCTTCCAAAGAGCAGGGAAAACCCACCTCCCACTGCCAAACACCTTTGGCTCTGACCTTTGTGGCAAAGGAGCACGAAAGGACTGTGATGCCAGGGTTGGCTCTGAATAGTTACTATGGCTTGAAATGCCCTTAAAAGATAAAATCCATCCAGTTCCAGCCTAGCAGAAACACTCCAGCCTGAGGTATCTCCGAGCAATAGTATATCCCCAGCTGAGTATTAAATGGGGTATAATTTGATTTCCTGGCTCCTGTGACTAAATTGCTGAAGCTTTGCTCTCATGGTCCAGAAATCCTACGAAGCCTTCAATGAAATTACAGCTTGTTATAACTTGAAGGATTCACTTTACTCTCTAGATAATGGTGTAATGCAATAATATAATGAAAAATACACTTCCATTTGCAAAATGCTCTATCTCTTGTAATTGGTCCAATGCAGCCAAAGAAGTTAATAAAAGCAATTAATGCAAATAGTAGTAAAAATTTAGTCTTCTTCATATGGCATTTTCAAGAAAGTCAGCCTCATATCAATGCTCTTGAACTAGGTGAATATGATCAACCCCCACTGCAGACAGAGGCTCAGAGGGCATGGGTCCAGCCCAATATAATGCTCAACATCAGCAAGGAACACCTGGGCCACACAGCTGATCTGCACAATACTTCTCTGTGTACACCAGCGCATGTCCTTGTTCTGTGACTGGACTGCCGTGGATTCCCAGTGCTGTGCAGAGCACTGGAATGAAACCGTGGACAGCTTTCCCCCTCCGTAAAGCACAGCTGCTGCACGGAGCGTGAGCATAAACCAACTGTATAAAATCTTCTTCTACCCAGCACTGTCGGCGCCTCATAGCACCTGGGCTCACTGGGTCCCTCCTCAGCGGCCCGTGCACCCCACAACTGCCGACTGGCACCCGCAGCAGTGGGTGGGCGCACCCACACCTTGCACTGCCTAACCCCAGCAGGTGGCCAGCAGTCAGACCCCAGGGAAGACGTGTCACACACGTGTGGGGCTCCGCTCGCGCAGGTTGAACACACGGCAGGGGACACCGGCGACACCGCGGGCCGAGCCCGGGACCCCGCGGTTGCAGCTCTGTCCGGCAGGGGGCAGCAACGCCCCAGCCAGGTGAGCTGAGCTGGGCCTCACTGCGGCAGAGCGGCCCCGGCGTGTGGGCAGCGGCCGGCTGGGGACTGGGGCTGGGGCTGGGATTGAGCTGGGACCGAGCTGGGACTGGGACTGGAACTGGAACTGGGACTGGGATTGAGCTAGGGCTGGAACTGAGCTGGGCCTCACTGCGGCAGAGCGGCCCCGGCGTGTGGGCAGCGACCGGCTGGGGACAGGGGCTGGGGCTGGGATTGAGCTAGGGCTGGGACTGAGCTAGGGCTGGGACTGAGCGGCACCGGCAGTGCGTGTTACGGGCACACACACACACAGGCAGACTGCACATACCAATAGCGTCCAGCGTGCACTCACATTATGGTTGAAACACCTGTTTCATATCCAGGGTCCGGGCTAGACTTTCATACTGGCCCTTTACTGTGTACTACTGACCCGTAACCTGCACTTTAACTTGATGCAAGTATTATTTTCTGTAAAAACCCCTCAAAACTCAAAATTTGTTGATCTCCTGTCTGAGAATCAAGAGAGAAATGCTTTAATCCTTTTGTTGTACAAAATGGGAAGAACGCCTGAACTGAGGAAAACCTTTGGTAGCAGGTCACTGTTGGACAAGTGGGGCAGGCACACGGCACAGCTGCATCATAGCAAAGGTTTGCCAGGTGGGCTGGATCTGCAGGTGAAATAAATCACAGCATGTGTCTCAGACTGGGTAGCCAAGTGGTGTCCCTCTGTCATGGAAAGGAGTTGGCAGACACTGCTTCTGCTGCTGCTCCTGGAGTTCATACTGCCCCTTTAATGCAGTACTTGGCTACATCGTGACCAGTGACAATTAACCAAATGTTAACACACCACTTCTTATTCTGAACCCCTGTAAAAGTACCCAACAGCACTACATCACTCACAGTGACTGCGTTCATCCTTGGAGGGACCACAAAAGCTTCACTGCCTATTTTCACTCTCTTGTCAGTAGCTGTTCTTGCTATCTGCATGTCTGTCCTGCCTCACACTTCATGTCCACATAGAGGTTATACAAGGAGCTAAGCTTGTAACACTGAGTTACAGAAAAAGATGAGTGCGGGTAGTAAAAGTGGGGTTTTATTCAAACCAATTTAGTGCTAAGATGGATTTGGGAAACACAGATTCAGGTCAGTTAGAAATCAATAATCAAACCTGACTATTACAAATTCACAAATACATTTCTGCATAATTTTTCCTTACAAAGTCCTTTGTGAACTGCAGTTAAAACACTTAAGAACTTTTTATCCACTAAAATGCTGGGATACGGTTGAAATGTGGAAACTGCAGGCCTCTGAGTTTTTCAGGCCACGTGAGCTAGGTCAGGGAACAGACTGTGAAGGACAGACTTGTACTGAGCATGTTCTCTTAGTCTTCCACAGACTGCTGGGGGTATCCTTGGCTTTGGCCGTACTGTGGGAACTGAATATTCACAGTCTGCCTAGAAGCACTAATCAGGCTGGGAAAAAAAGAAATTCAAGAATGCAGGAAGTCCTTGTTTTCCACTCCTTCTTTATCTTCCATTTTAACTGTGTATATGAGAGAGAGCAAGGGAGTAAGACTGGCATGAGAGCTGCATTACACGCTGTGTGCCTTGAAGTGCAGAGTATCAGGGAACCGAGGGATGGCCTGAGGTGAACAACTGATGCTGGACTTTGTGATGAATTCAGGTCTTTGACTTCAAATCTGGATGACAACATCTGAATGTGGGATATTTAAATCCAGGATTAAAATTATGTTCCACAGATTTTAAAATATGTCCATTCCATTTTGCACCTTGGTGAGTTTACAGCACCTAGGGATGCACCATGTTTTAGAGCACTTAACCATCTTCTGTTCAGACTGCTGCAAAAAGGCTACACAATATTATGTAGTTCAAACCCAGTCCATTAACCTAAAATTACCTTTGACATACTCCAGTTCATTAACCAGTGTGGAATTAAGCTTGGAATAAAATCACATCATAAGAACAGAGTATGGGAATGTGTTAGGCCAATATCAGTTCTTGACTTGCATGTAAGTAATATATTAGAAATTCACTTGCAATTGTTTTAAAGCACACCTTAAAATTTTTGCTCTGTGTTCATAAGAAGTTCTTTATAAGCATAGGAAGAGGAAGACTGTTCACTTATAATATAGCCAAGAGAACAAATTCCCATCTGACATCCTTCCCTCAGAACAGAGTCTTATTGTGGCCTATTTCTTGCAGGTTCCCAGCTATGATCTAAGAATGCAGCTTTGCTTTCAAGTGAAGAAGACTAAGAGAGTATGGGGCAAGATGCATTTTAACATTTTAGTTATACTTCGTATAAAGATTTTTACTGCAGTACCATTAGATATTTATGTGTTTACACTTCTAAGGCAAATCCAAATATTTCTTACTCTCCAGGTGTGTAACTGTGCTAAAACCATTGAAGTTGGTGGGAGGCATCAGCAGTTACAAGTTTTCAAGCATACAGTTATACTAGATCTTACAGAAATTTATAGAAAATATAGTTGAACTCACATCTGAGCAAGATGGGATTTGTATCACCAAAGTAGTATAAAAAGAAGAAACCATATCCTTAGGAAACCTAAGAAGCCCCACAGAAAACCCACACCCTTGTCTGGCAATTTTTGAATGACCAAGGTTTGTGTATAACAAACATGCAACCGTCCTTTTCTATCAGAAAGATTCAGAAATGATTTAAGATTAGCGGATATTTAACTTTGGGGAAGCAGACGACAGAGCACTGTTCTGTTTGGCAACTCCATCTTGTAAAATTGTCTGACTGCTCAGATTTCTTCCCATCCCTAAGCTGCATGTTTTACAATGGGAGAAGGAGAGAAAGGCTAAGAAAAAGGCACAGCAAGAGCTGGCTACTCACTAAAGTATGAAGAGCCAGGAGCTGAACACCATAGCACAGCTGCCAGGGGAGGCCAGAAGGCCAGCACCTCCCCTAGCACCAGAGCAGGACCAACAGGGGAGGCCCAGAGGCTGTGGCCAGGTCCACCAAGCCACAGATCACCTGTATTGACTCTATGGACCTGCCTGGCATTCACTTGACTGTGTAACCCTGGTTTACTGTCACTAGACCTGTGGACTGATGTCCTGGCTGGACCATGTCACCACAAACTGCCCTGATGCTCTGGTTGACCCTGGCTGCCATCCTCAGCGCTGCCCTGTGCCCTGCACACAGGTGTGCCCTCAGGTGCTGCACTGGGAGGTCCTGCTTACCTTGTGGCCGCACACGTCCTGGTCCTCCATCCCTCAGTGAGCCCCTGGACTCATTGCTCCCCGACAGGTTTACTCTGAACCTCTGGATGAAAAGCGGAACTTGGATACTTATCTGTGTTTCTGCTCAAAGGTAGGTTCATGACAATCATCCTGTAGACATTAGACCTGACTACTGTGACATGGGGGGAAAATCTCCCAGCCTCAGTGTGAGGGAAAATGTAAAGCTCACATGGACACTTATTACAAACACTCTCATCCAAGGCCTCATACCATCCTCCTGGCTGAGCCCTAAGTGGGTGGGAAGGGGCTGACAGAATTCTCACCACTACAGCAGGTTATTGCACTGGGATCTTGAAGAACAGCAGGTGACACAGAGGTCCCGAGGCATGACAGGAAAACACTGCAGGAGCCCATCAAAGACATTATTGATCCAGGCAATGGAATGAGACGTCTCAGAATAATTACAATTAACTGCAGGGTTTACTTAAGAACAAAGGATCAATACTCAGACAGACAGCTTGGGATGAATGATTTTGTGGCATAAGGAGTTTCTTTCTTTGTGACACTGAATACTAAACTCCCAGTTCTCATACACTGGGAGAGAAAAAACATGTTTTCATGTTTTCCTGTATGTAAAACCTGCCAGGTTTGCCATCTTTCTGAGGAAGCAAATGAAGGCTGTGGAGGAGACAAAATGGATTCAAACAGTGAGTAGTGCACTCAGTTGCATTTCTCAGACTCAGTGCTTTCAGGATTCACAGAGGAAGTACAAAGCCCGTGTATATTCCCCCAGCTCAATTTACTGGTAAGAACCTTTGAGAGAACAAAATTGGAGGTTCTTACAAAAAGGAGGCCAGCATAGAGAGAGCACTTCAGCAGAAATGCTGGAAGGAAGGACAACAATAATGATGAGGTTGAAAAATTTAAAGACTAAATTGAGTAGGGTAAAGGGACATCCTGAGAAATTTATCAGACCTTTTGTTGTTTCATCCACGTATGAAATAAGAAAAGAAGATGCAAACACAGATACAAGCCAAAAGCAGCAAGAAAATCTGTAATTTCAATTTGTGCTGGGGGAAATTAATTATTAAATACAGTAACTTTTCCTCAATTTAATTGTTTCTTTCTCTCAGCTGAGTATTTAAGTAGCAAAGAGGGATTCTGACTGAAGCGGACTGCTGTTTAACACTACTTTGAGCTCCAGTGAGCTCCTGTAAGATCTTGAGCAGGGCTTGGAAGACATTGGTACATGCCAGCCTACACTGCAGAGCACCTTCAAGGGCTGATCAAGTTGCATATGTGCAGGGGTGCTTCAGGTGACTAGTTAGGAATTAGCACACATTTGGAACAGACAGAACTGCTACTCACTCCTCCAAAATCAGTTCCAACCAGAGCTCATTCTGAGTAGCCATATGTCCCAGTGGCCAGATGCTGATCTCCACCATACCAGTGCAGGCTCTGAGAAATACCTTATTTGGCAAGGTGTGATGTTCAGTCTTGAAGTTCATCTAACTGAAGAGACCTAATAAGAACAGTCAAGTCAATAGAACCAGCTCCAACTATCCCATGGCGAGAGATGGAACAAGGAACAGGAGGGGCAACATCTGAGTGACAAAGGAATGCTCATATTCCATAGCAGGTTCTGGGGGGGGGGCAGGGGCTTAGTGAAATAGAAATAGTGTGCTGGCCAATACTGAAACTATTCCCTCGCCTATGGAACTACACTGCAGTTAGAGTTGGGCAAAAATCAGGATTACTTTTGAAAAGGACAAGGATGCTTTTTTCATTTAGGCAAGGGTCTGGAGACCACAGCTGTAATGCACCTAGAAAGTGCTGAATGATGGTAGCATGACAGCTGTGAATTTATAAAATGGTTCTGCATTTGAAAAAGCTATTTCTTTTGTTGCAGTTTACAACTATTAAAAAAAAAATAATTAGAGAGACAATTTGTGGGAGCAATCAGAATCCAACCCTGCCCTTACTCCTCAGCCTATACTTGTAGTCATGAACGCTCACAGCAGACATAAAAATGTTTCAATCACGGATACATCATTTCACCAGCTTTCTTCAAGCCCTTCCACTTCCACAAGAAAAAAAAGAAGTAAATACCCCTTGAGCTTCATGATGCTGCAGCTTTGCTGAGCAAACATCTCATTTTCTGTAATGAAGTGAGTATATACCTACTTGGAGTACAAGATTAAAAGGATCATTTATTCTAAGTGCTAGGTAATGCAGACATAGTTGAAGATGCTTTATGAAATGAAAGCAGAAAGTACACAAAGAAATAGTGAACACAGAACATGAATTATCTGTATAGCCCAAACCATACAGACATTTGGTTTATTGCTTTGTTTTATAAAAATCACAAAAATTTGTCATGCTCCATACAAGAAGCTTTTCCTCTCACTGACTTGGTCAGATGTTAAGAATGCAACATAAAAGATTTTTCTGGTTCATAAACATGACTTGTCAATGAAGAAGGTTGTTCTGCATGAGGTACTACTAGATCAATAGGTAAAAGGCTGAAAGGAATTGTAACTTACCAAAGAATAGACACATTTTGCTGGAACAAAGTGTTGTCATTAGGTATAATTGGGCAAATGGTGGTGTGATCTCCAAAGCCTTAGTTGATCATGTTCCCTTGAGAGCATTATCCAGTTAGGGGAAAAGTGCATTAACTATGCCTTGCGTTGCTGTACTGCTGAAGTGGAGAGCAGGTGTGAGAAAACAAACAGGTTTGTAATCTTTGCTTGCTTTGCAAATCAATTCTTAATCACTCTGTCTCTCATTTCCATACAAGATCTAACTTTTTGGTAATTATGAGAGCAACTTGGCAACTCCCTTTTTGTGGCTCAGATAAGTAGCAGGTCCAAGAGGCTTTTAATTCCTAATACTAATACATATTAGGTCTGTCTAAATAGACAGATAACACCAGCCCCTGCCCTTGACAAAACAAGTAAAGATCAACAATACAATCTGTTGCAACCCTAGAACTACTGAGAAGCAGGTCTTATTACATCAGGATGAAAGCAGAGTATCATTTCAGTCTTTGTCATGGGAATGTCTAGCCCTGTGCCAAACTCTGACCCTTCTTGATCCATCTGATCAGTATGCTGAATTAAATCAATGGGGGCTGAGCAACTGTTGCAAGCAAGAATATGGAGCAGTGTGGATAGGAAGAAAGAGGAATGAGACTGTCTTTTCAGTGATTACATGCAATTAGATTTGATTATGGTTAACAGTGACACAGATGATGCTGGTGTAAAACCAGCTGCCCCAATTCTACTCTCAGTACCTCCAGCTGCGTGACTGTGCTCTAACCATTGCACTAGCAATCCATTCTAAAACTAGTGAGTTCTTCCAACCAAGAAAAAAAATCTGAAATTTATCACCAGCTGCTGCTTAATTACAAGGTCACCAATTGAGTATTTTAGTTTTCTCCCAGGCTTTCTGCCCCCCTAAAGGCAGTTTGTTCACTGTGACAGATGCCCAAAGGAAAAATGCTCCCCTGCTGAAGAACTCTGGTGGAAGCATACATATCACCTGGTCAAACAACTCAATCAGACTTCCTTCTCTATTCTTTAGTGGCTAAATTAATAAGTCAGGGTGTTCTTGTTTTCAAGTCTCATAAAAGATATGAGACTTAATTTAAAGACATCTAGTTCAGTCAGAAGCATCTAAATGGTCATTGATTGTTTTTCCTTAGATGGATATGTAAGTCTCTTTAAAACCACAAACTGTTATTTGTGCTCTATCCCCTGTTGCTAGACAGGCAACAGGGTTTGTGTTAACATTACTGGAATAAGAAAAATATGAGTTTGAACAAGTCAAGCCAAAACTCTTACACTCCTGAGCACCAGGAGAATTGCCACTGAATTGAGATGAAGTAGTTCAGACAGTCACTTTAATTAGAAGTATCTGCAAGGACCCTGGAGAAAGCACATCTGGTTGAAAAATTGCCATCATCATGTGGATGCTGAAAATTCAGTAACATAAGGACAATATTACTTTATATCAGTTAAAGATAATAGGATGGCTATAGCTCTCCCTTGGTTCATTGGGCTCTGAACAACCGAGCAGCACCTGCAGGTACAACCTGCTGATCAGTGTTAAGGAAACTTCCCTTTCTGACCATCCAGGAGCCACTCTGGCATTCACACTTGCACAACTTGAGCTGGGACTGAGGCTTCTACACAGCTGCTCCGCCCACACTCACACAGTCAGACATTTCCTTACTGGCTCAACCCCAGATTTCCCATGGCAGAGTCTCAGACATCTTGATCCTTAAAATAATTTCATCTTAGTGCAATAACTAAATAACAGCTCAAGCTGCTGCCTCAGAGGAAGGACAAAAGAACCGCTGGGCTTTTATACCCTCAGCAAGGGAAAGTCTCTGTGTTCTTCACCTGGCTGGGCCACAGGTCCCCGGGCCCTTTGCTGTGCAAAGGGTCAGCAGTTCATGGCTTCTTGCCTGGGGCTCTCACCCCCAAGCTCAACCTGCAGCTCCACTGCAGCTGCCCCACCCCGAGCTACCGGCACAGAATGGATTCCTCAACAGAAATAGTTCCTTAGCTCTGTAACCCGCCACAGCCACCATGGTCCAAATCCAGAGAAGAAATGCTACTGAGCAAAGGAGTTGCTGTTGCCTACCAGATAAAAAAATTTACTCCAGACTGAACCAGAAACAATTAATAGACTATTTCCTATTCATAAGCAAGAAAACAAACAAACAAAACCACCCCCCCATACTTTTAGCCTCATGCTATTTAACCTTTATCTTAATTTCTTTGAAAAAGTAAATTCATCAACAATATAACTCCACTGAATTACTGCCTCAACCTCAATTGTGATTCAGTCTCGAATCTGAAATCAAGGGAGATTTCACAGGGAAAAATTTGATTCTGCTGGGCTACAAAACATTGCTGGTACCAATTTAAAATACAGGATTTACCAACTGCTGTAGCATCCACTGAAGATGCTTAAAATACATTCCTTTGGGAAGAGACATCTTCCAGGGTCTTCTAAGCTTCATAAAAGTTATTTTTAGCACCACTATAATGAAAGTTTCTTTTGAGACGAAACATCATCTTCATTTGATCCTTTCCCTTCCTCTCCCCCAAATACTCCCACAAAAATAACTTCCTGAGTCATTTGTTTATCTCAATGTCTTTGAAGCATGAATGTAATCAAGGACATTAATATGTTTTCTGAAGCAAATAAACGTTAAAAAAGCAAAGACCTTGCAGCAACCTCTGGCAATATCAAGTAAGATGACACAATTTCACTCATTTACCTTAATATTTTCACTTGAGTTTCCAGGAGACAGCACCTAAATTCTGCTACAATCACGGGCTTATTCTACATTGATAAAATTTCAAGGGTTGATATTGATTCACACGCTATAGTAGGGCTCTGCTTCTGCTCTCACAGCCAGAAAAAGAGGACAGTACCTAGTACGCAGGGTTGCCACTGTCACATATGTTGTCAGATCTTCAAAGGATAGAAGTAACCAAGACAACAACTACTTGAGCAAACCTGGCTACTTCCTTTGTTTCTAAATGGGAAAGACAATCCTTTGAAAATGTAATCACTTAACTGTAAACTCATGGTCATTATATTGATTTTAATTTTTTGTGTTGTCAATTTGTCAGGCAGCTGAGAACTCTGAACAGCAGAATTCAGTGGTAACAAAACTTGTAGTCTGCAGAACTTGTAGTCTGCTTAATTATTAAGTAGGAAGGTCAAGACTGTAACACCATGTAGTCCATATTCTGAAGCAGAAGTCCAAATAAATAATGATCTACTGTGTAATCACATACTGTTTTACCTCATAAGGCCCCCAAACTCTCTACTACTGTAGGTCACTAACCTTGTAATTAAATGGTCTGTAGCCACCTGAGGCTGAAAAGGATATAATAACCTTGCAATTTAAGTTTGCTACAGAGTGTGCACATTGCACCTGGCTTGACTGGCAAAACTGGCTTCTTTATTCAAACCATGAAAAGAGCACACTGACTCAGAGTCCTCTTTACATATAGGTCAGAGCTCCTCTGTAACCACTGCTGTACTGGCGCTGACTGGGACAGAGTTAATGCTAGCCCCAGGCAGCCTGCGTGTCAGAAAGTGCCACCTGCAAGACTCTGCTTTCTGGATTTGATGCCATTTTACAACTATGCTGTATGGAATGCGCTATTTAACACCAAGGTAAAGCCTACTCTTGAGGGTGTGGCAACTGACAGGTTCTAGCCCCTGTAAGATGAATGCTAAGTTTTATTTCTGAAAGGCAAAATCCACATGACCTGTCATCAACAGGGGGTTCTAGCACTTAAGGCAGAGAATTTCACTTTCTCTTGGGACTCCTGCACACAGTTTTTTTCTAAGTTAGGCACCCATCTTGCACTACAGACAAGAAACAGAAATGCATAATGTAAACACTTTTAAATGGCTCTCTGCAAGATTATCTCTGTTCTTCAATTTACACAAGGTCTTACACCAGTCTTCATGCAAGAGCCTTAAAAATCATTTTTACTGTTGGAAAACGTGGCAGACCCTGAACCTGAGGTGATGCGCTCATATGCAGAAATTGTAAGGGATGTACAGAACTTTTCATTTTGCAGAATTCTGTGAAGATCTTGTGCTTAAATAGATCAGAGCTACCCCTGTCCATCAGAGAGGTGACAAAAGCATTCAGAACAAAAGACAGGGCAATGTGCTGGGCTGAAGTCTCCAGATTCATTTCATTGCACCATGCTAAAGAGCAGCTGGACCATCAACAATAGAAGAAAGTTTCAGCTAGACATGTGAATCACTTAATATAGTGCAGTTCCAGCTGAAAAATGTAACAGACTGTGTCACAGATGTAGGCCTCCTTAACTTAGCATTCATCTAGTAGTGATTTCCAGTTCCTTATTACAGACTGTATTGACCCATGTTATGTACCTTCAAGTAAAGAAAACTGCTACATGCCTTCTTCCATCCCATGCAATTACTTTGTTCAGTACCTGGCCCCAAGCAGAACTGAAAGTGATTCCAGTGAAGATGGAGTTACCATTTTTCAGTAAAAGCATTAAGTACTTGTAAAAGGTCAATCAGATTACCCTAGTGTTGTCATAGAGATAATTTGTTATTCAAATTACAATGGTAATGCGTTTATAAGTACAGCTAGTGATCAAAGGCACTACCTACTTATCAAGCAATCTGTGGCATTTTCATAATTTGTCCATGCAATAAGACCTAAGCTTCACCAACTCAATGTGAACAGCAGAAGCTCAGAAATAATCACAGATTATTGCTGAGATTGTCTAGAAAGTATTTTAAAAACACTGTCACCTTCTTTGTCTTGATAAGCTATTTTAAATGTCAAAACACTGGGTCATATTTTTGAATAAAGGTATAAAATATAATGTTATGAAAGTTTTAACTTTGCATCTTCCATGATGGACTGAATCAGTCATGGAAATACAGGTCTGAAAGCAACTCCTAAGAGGGTTTTTAAAAGTTATTCTAGCTGGTTTACTTTTTTTACAATTTCTAGATCTGTAAACATTTTCTAGGTGACCTATAGATCACCACAGAGGAAATTTAACAAAAGGATTGCTTTTATTAATGTCCTTTTCTCATTCATTTGAAGTAATTCCAAACCCTACATTCTCTTGTACCAAAGTTGAAAATCACTGATGCATTACAGCTATCTCTACCTTCAAAGAAATCCATTACCAGCCATTCCATCACACCATTTAGTTGTCAACATAGAATATTTCAAATCTGATAGCAGCGTTGACAATGAAAGAAAAGAAATCTGGAGGAGAAAACTGTTTATTAAGGTCATCAGCAGTTTGCAGAAAGAATCACGTGAAATTGCTGATATTTAATATATATGAGATATACAATTGTCACCATGCTATTAAACACAGGTTTTCTATTCACCATTTTCTTGACTTAAATATGCACACCAGGCCCACTGGACTTGGTGAATTCTACTTGCTCCCTAGGAAAAACCCCAACCAACTATAAATAATAATTTTTACTTGTCTTGTCATGATTTGAGGCTTTTAAAGTAAGTCACAAGCATCAAAACTCAATGTAGCTGTTGTATCACCATAGCATATTTGTGGACAGGAATCACAAAACTCAGGCATTTAAGGGTCTACCGAATTCCAGTTACCATCTATGTAAAGTCTGACTCTGATTTTAACTACAGTTGGATTTCTGCCTCAATAAGCAGTCACAGAGCAATTCAATGGAAGAGACAGAAATAGAATCAGCTGTCTCAGTATTCAGACTCTATTCTAACCAAATAACCATGTGGCCTTCCAGCTTGGTGCTTATAAAAATACAACATACACGCTGTAGTTTACATCTGCACGTCATTCTCCAGCTACTTTTAAATGTATCTTTGTTCATGTTCAGGCTCAGCTGAAAACACCCAAGGGGAACGGAATGACACAAAACTTGAGAGGCATATAGACTTTGTGCCTCACAGTCTTCTCAGCAGAAGCAGGTGTTAAATGACTCAACTTTTACTCCAGTGCTACACATTCATTCACTCAGCTTCCCTTGGGACACACAGAGTATGCCAGCTGGACTGATGTGAAGAGGAATTCATGAGAAGATCACAGAAGCCATTTCTAAAAATCAATGCTACTCCTGGTCTCAGCAGATACCTCACTGACCACATACGTGTCTTTATTGTCCCATAAAGAACAAGGTCTAGTATTCGTCCAATAATTATAATCCCCGCCCTCCAAATGGTAGCTGAATACCTACTGATTCTCACTTTATGCTGTTTGCTTATAAACAAACCCATTAGGTAAAAGTAGAAAAGTCTATTGTTATTACAATGGCTATGAAAGTTATAAAGATGCAAATTACATAAAGGTCGTTGTTGTTATGTAGCTCATAGTACAATATGAAAATTGTCTTACTTGAACAACTGGTTGTGGAGATCTTCCTCCTCCCCCCTCCAAGTCTCTCAGTTGCGCATCAAGCCTCACCTAAATGCCTGTGCATGATGGGCAGGGGGGCAGTTCTATACTGAGCACTCTGAAGAACTTCCTTCATATTCACCAGGTAATTCACTCAACCCACTGAAGAAAGGACTTCCCAACCTACGGTGCTCTGCACAATGCACACATGGCAGCATATCAGATCTCTGGTGGCTTCTGTGCTTAGTCAAGCACAGGCAGTAGCACTTCCCAGTTGACTTCTAGCCACACCTCTGATGCCACTAATCCACACCTTCTCTACAGTGAAGGCTTGGATTTTAAGTAAGACCTTTCAGTTTCACTGGTGTCATTAGAGACAGCTGCAAGTGATAGGAATAAAAAGCAACTATTCTTGTTGCCACATGCTCTGCAAACACAGTGGAACTAATGGACAGTACCAGAAACTGTAAACTTTATCACTACTGCTCGAGAAGACCTTCCTATAAATGGCCCATGCTGGAATCAGAAAGCAAAACACGCAGATGTCTTCATTCTGCTGATAATGGCAAGTGACCACCTTTCTTATAAGCCTTTTCTTACAAGAGGGAAGAAATCTTTGCCCGGATAAAATTACTGTCTTCTTTCTTTCACATTCTTTTGCAAGACTGCAGCAACGCACACAAATCAACTGTAACCTGGCCTGATTAGCTCGATGCTGATTTACAGCTACCCAAACTCTTGAAATATCATATCTTGGCCAACACAACTGACATGATTACTCCACCCTCTCGCTTGTTTAATCACTTTATACACCTCCACGTGCACATGCAGACATATGACAGGTGTAGGTGCACACGTAGGTGTATGTATATATACACCTAGATTTCATTCTAACTTTCTCAGGAAAACAGTTTCAGGTTTACTTCAGTATAGTACTTACCGTAACAGGATTCTGATCTTCACTGTTGCTGTGCTACAGGACTCTTAAACAGTAGCTGAAAAGATAAAATGTCTGATCTTACCACAGGAACATGGTTAGCAAATTTAAGCATGTCACTTCTTTAATTGCTATGGGAGTAGTGACCTTCTGTCTACAAACATACAACTGACTTTGCAATTTAGCTGCCAGTGGGAATCAGACTTGTTTCTGAAAAGTAAGCTGGATGTTTTCTATCATCCCAAATAAAATTTCCCCAAATCCATTCTTGATGAAACTTGCTCCAGCTCAAAACCAGTATTTTGGCAAGGTGAACTGAGCTGTAAATCTGCTTTGTCCAGTGACTAATTCCCTGCTGGAAGTGAACAAGAATCTCTTGAGTGCTGTCAATAGCAGCTGTGAAAACACAACAGGCTGGGCAGCTGGAGTTTTTTTGGTGCTTGGAGGCATAGAGTCTTGCTTGTTTCATTAAGTGACATTATTTGGTTTGAAAGATCCTGAACTATGCCTGAAACAAAACACAGAGCACATTGATACTCTTTCTGAAGACGGCCAGTTTCTTCCCAAATCACAGGGTTCTCTTGACTAGAAAACTATAGAAATGACCCTGCATAAACATCGCAGAGATAATTACAAAATAAAGAACCACTACAATGAATCTATTGAGATCTTTAATTCCAAACTGCCACCATCCCAGAAGGAACAAACTGTGAGTTAGTCTGACTCTAAAGTATACAATTAAGCCTGTCAAGTTTTGGCTCCATAATATGCTGTTTAATATTGAAAAATCTGTTAGTAAACCAGTATCTGGCATTAATGTCATAATGCTTTGGTTTTGCTTCCTTATGGAACAATAAAACAATTTAGCCGAGACAAGCAACACGTTATTTATACACCTTTTGGCAACAGTTTTAATGCTATGTGAGATACTGCCCCTTTCTTCTAATATAATAGTTCCTTTTTTGGATTGATATTGGTAAGGGGAGCTGTATATGTGTTCCATGTGGAATTTACTCAGTAATTCTATTAAGAACTTCCTCACAAAGAAATAAATGTTCTCATCGCATTCAATACTCATCCTACTCATTATTTAATACAGAAGGCCTAATCCCTCCTTATATTAAGTTTCCTCAAAGGGTTTTCTATTCGTTTCAATTAATTTAAAAGATTAAGCATCCACATTTCTATGTTTGCAGAAGTATAAAACTCTGGGGCTTACAGTCAGAGCAGAAGGTTTTGCCATTTCTGGAATTTTGGAGAAGGAGGGTGTCAATTGAAGGTTGCACAGCCTTCAGAAGGGATCCTTTACATGTCCTTATATGTTCAGGTCATACTTCAAGTGTCATTCAGCATCAGCCAGCAGAGCTGCTAATAATTTCACCAGATTCTCCAGGCCAATTCTTTCACCTGGCTCTAAATAAAGCTGTCCCCAAAATGCTTCAGAGCTCACATCACAAGTAAGTGTTTACCACTACAGACACTTGCACTACACAACAGCAGAGGTACCATGGTGGGGGGCTCAGTGCTGAAAGAAATGGAACATGGTAGACGAGTTACTTTTGTTTCTCTTCCTAGATTTTATATTCACAGCTAATGAAAATGAATGGGAAAGCTGTCCTTATTATTCCTCAAGGGTTTTGGTTTTGTGATGATTTGCAGCAAAACCAGCTGGGCCGTGATATGCTGTGCTGCTGCTCACAGTGAAGGCCCCTGGATGGGTATGTCTGCACAAAGGGATCACTTTTGCTAATGCTGGCTGTGACCACGGTAGGCTGCATTTCAAAAACCACCTTCACATGTCATTACATGCACTCAGTACTGTCTAGGTCCATTTACTTAGCAAATGAATTTTGGGGACTCATAGATAGAAGTTGCTTGGAATCCTGCCTCCAGTAATAATTAATATTTAATACAAGGTTTGTAGATTAGGTATCTTTTCTTGTAGTGACATCTATGCCATGTAAAGCTGACCGTTGTGGGGGATCATAAGTCCATTTTTAGTCCCAAGAGGAGAGACAAACTTTCAGACATGAATGCACTTCCTCAGGTCTAAGAAAGGTTTGTACTCCTGAAAGCTTGCCTCCCTTGTAAAACGGTACTATGCATCTAATAATAAACCATCTTAAGATCATTGTGGCTGTACACACTCTGGCACTCTGATGTCATTAAAATCAAAATGAAGAAAAGTTGGAATTATAGCTCTCGCAAAAATACAAGCCATCCTCCTGCAGAGCAAACTGTTCTTATGGCAGAAGGATCATGTTAGGAAGATCACATGGAAAGAGAGAGTTGTCCACCTATGATATCCATCTCCCTAATTTTCTGCCTGAGTAGTTCAATCAAGGAATAAACTGGGAGGAGTTGTACATTTTCCAGAAAAAATAAAAGAGCTGATTTGCCTCTCATTTCTGTTAGAAAGCAAGTCATTCCTAATTCACAGCACTGATAACAAGAGGAAGTTCAGACAGAACAGCTTAGATTTGCAGTCATTGCAAGAAATGCAATTCAGGAAACATCCAAAAGGATAAAGTTATTTAAAGAAAATGGAAACTACAGTCCTAGTGACAGTGTACACTTAATAAAAGTTAATGGGATGCTTTAAGTAGCCAGTGGAGGTATTTCTCTCAGTCTTGCACACATAAGTAATGTCATGTAGGTAACCATTTAAATGAGAAAGATATGTGTCTTGTGAGGTACTACCAAAAACCAAACCTGTTTTCAATAAAGGAATGCTAAGTGAATAGATTCTGGTCTCACTT
Source organism: Acanthiza pusilla (assembly GCA_036630365.1). Taxonomy (NCBI): domain Eukaryota; kingdom Metazoa; phylum Chordata; class Aves; order Passeriformes; family Acanthizidae; genus Acanthiza; species Acanthiza pusilla. The sequence goes on along the minus strand of JAXCHO010000001.1, from coordinate 228,520 downwards.
CCTGACTCTAAAACTACAGATCTCTGACAAAGGGCAAGCCACTTAAAAAATAAGCTTCTCCTAGTGAAACTGCTAACAAATTCAATGACCCATTATTTCCAAACAAGAATATTTTTTATTCCTATAGTTCAAGAAAAGCAGTTCCCATAACAACTTCTACATTTCAAGATTCCTAGAGGGATGGCCATACTAAAAATGAGAGATGTGCTTCCATTACGTATCTGCAACAGTGACAAGAGCAAGGCAATCAAAGTAAGATGTAAAAATGCAAAAATCTGGTAAGAGGAACTTTCTGCCTGACTCCAGGATGTCATAGCTGACAAACTGCACAAAACATGAGTGTCTACATTCTTTAAAACAGAGATCAGACTTGGGTTAGCAGCAGATTTTCTCATTATTCACCTTGCAGACCTTTTTAGGGACCAACTGTGTGCCCAGTGACATGACCAATGCTAAGGCCCCATTGGTATGACACTAACACTGAGCTGGGCAAGTGCTCTGTACAAGTGGAGGCACCAAGCTCCTGTTGACGCGTGGCTAGTGAATGGAGTCAGCAATACAAGCAACATGTTAATTGAAGAGGGGAGGAACACAAACTTCAATCCTCACAGCTCACATGTAAGGGTCTGACGTGGATATTGGAGGAGTTGTCTGCTTCCCAGTTTCTTCACCAAGAAGCCCTTTGAGAAGCTGGTGTGCTCCTGAGAATGTTTAGAAGAAAAACAGGGAACGTTCTCAACAGAGCTGATACAAAAGCTCGAGGGACTTGATGCACCTGTGATAAAATACAGCAGCTGGACAAAGGGGTTGAGGATCACGAAATATGCTGTATTTAGGTGTGAAATGTGGTTGTTCAACATCTCTGTGCGATTCTAGAACCTACCAGAGACTTACATGCAGGCTGGGAGGCAAACGCTATGCTGACACAAGCTCTGGGCAAGTCTGGGGTGTCAAAGCATTTGTGACAAGACAAAGTATAGCCTGGAAGACTCTGGAGTTTGAGAAAACAAACTCTCCCTCCTACCCGTGAATTCATCTCAGTGTCATGAGTAATTGTGCAGTGAGGAGGAGGAAAGAACATTTACGCTTATAAAATAAACCTCCAGTAATATTTTAAATAGAAAAATCACCTGCAGGGAAAATGAAACTGAAAAAAATGTTGCTGGAAAAAAGCAAAACAGAACTCTAAAAGGAAGGGTATCATATAAAAAAGACACACTTTTCCAGCTGTGAAATATAAAAAGAACATTTCTCACTAAAAAAATTTGACTCTTTGAGGTGCTTGATTTTAATTTTCTTCCATTAAACAATGCATTAAACCTCTACTAAATGAGTCCAAAGTAAGATAAAAATAAGTCTGAGCAAAGAGGCAAAGCTGGCCAGGCTGGAAGTCTCAGGCATTACACTATGAATACAATTTTGCACCTGTGAATATAAACTGGCTGAGGAGCTTTGCACGGGGATGTAATTGTAACACAGGATTTCATCCCTGTTCTCAAATGGTAAGCTCAAAAGTGTAAAGAAGCGGATTTTAATGAGCATGGAACCAGGCAGCTTCCCATTTCATCAACACCCACTTTCATCTGTAGGGCAATACAGTAATTGTTTAAATTCAGGTGTCCTTCCTGAGAGACCTTAAAGAGTTACTACACCTAGGAAATGCTAAGCAGCTGCACCCCCTGTATGAGCAGTACTGTGTGGAGCAATATCTTAAATAGATAGGTTAAACACAGGGAGTCTTATTTCTAGTATAATGCTTTTTTGAAACACATAGCAGCAACATAAACATGTTTTAATATTTAATGCTGTGCACCCCATATTCTAAAATACTCTTTGCAGAAGCCTATGCAAAAAAAAAAGGAATTGTGAGCCAGAAACTGTATAGTGCCATTCAGAATAAGAACCCATGCTATACACTTATTTAAATAAAATCCATTACATTTTTGCCATTATCTTTCTTCCTTAGCCTAATTAATTACCTACTTCTCTGTATTTACACCAAAACTCTTGCCTAAAAGAGGACAGACAAGCTTGGCTTTGTTAAGCAGAAAAAACCTCCTTTTCTTTATGCTGAATTACATAAAATTCAATATAATCTCTTTAGAGAATGGGAAAATAACAATTTCTGGGAGTCGAGAATGGATATACGGAGGCCAGCCGTTAACTAACAGGGTGAATCTTAAACTGCATTCAAAATGCAGCTCTCTGAGAGCAGTAAAAAAAACCACCAAAAGCCCCACATCATATCCCCTACATTACCTCAGAGCTATTTGCATAAAGGGTCCAGAGGCAGTACAGTATAAGTACAGAGATGCGAGCCATCCAAAGAGCACACAGCAACGCTTCTGTTGGATACTCTGCGTGCCTGTGGCAGCAAAAGGGCATCTTTAAAGCTCAGATGTGCAAACAGCTTTAAAGGACTTGGCAGATGCATCAAGCAAAAATCTGAAACTACGAATCAGGTAATTTACTAAATAATTTCCTTTTTAGCAGATTCTACCTTTCTGTCTAAGGATTGCTCTGAGTCAAATAGCCTAGGTGATGTTCTTAAGGCTGTTACCCAAGGATTTAATCAGAACTGATAAAACCCTGCCAATAAGAAAGGTAATAAACTCATTCTCTATTAAAAAATTTTGTAGGACTTCATAAAATTGTGCATTTCTTTTATGTTCTGAAGATACAATTAAGCTAAATGACTGCTATAGTTGTATTAAAGATGTATTCCATTCTACTGAAGGAACTCTGTTTACTGTAAAATAAATCCCTAAGTGTGTTAGGGAGCTAGAAGAAATAGAAAAACACTTGTTATCTGGGCAAGAGGTAATAGAGGATATAATTATTATTATGTTTCTGAAAAATATATGAGGTACTTCCCTCATTTCTTGCCATACAGGAAATCTCCCTGCCCCATAGAGCACAGCTGTCTTCTTATCCTGATAAATACCCAGGCACATGGCTATCTTAAATGTATAGAAAAAGACAGTAAAAAACTAGTGGATTATTAAAGTTTGGCTTTAACTAAAGGTGGAATGTAAATGCTGCTAATCCCAGTATCATTTTAAAATGAATCCTTAGCAAAGGGAGTTGCCTGGTGGAGATAGCAGGTATCGGTGTCTGTAGCTTGTGGGTATAGAGTTTAAGGGGGAGATTAGGTTTACCTCTTGGCAGAAGGCAAAGCAAAATCACTGTTTTTCAGAATCGCCTGTGCCTCACGAATTTCATATCATATTTATTCTGCCAGAAAAATGAACAACTGCCTGATTTTAATTATGGAGAATTTAGACTCTTTGGAGGATAAAAAACCAGAGAGGTTAGTAACAGAAATAAGGAAAGACTCTAAGAGACTTCAATCCCTGCAGCAGTGCTGTATTTGTTTTTCAATGTCTGGAAATATTGCTGTTATTGCTAGGTTTGATTGTTCCATCCTCCTCCCCTGTTGTTCTCTGTCCAATGGAAATTGCAGGAACCCCTGTCCCACAATGCCATCTATCCAGCTGCCACTGCTACTCCTCTGCTTGACCTTGTGTGGTGTTTGCTTCAACGGGGGACATCTCCTTCCAGAGGAGAGAGAAAACATGGGAAGAAATCCCCTGGATGACAACCTTCAGAGATCTGAAAGCCTCATTCTTCAGTCTGTCCTCAAGAAAGCTGAAAAGAAAGAAGAGATTAATAAAGGTATCTATCCCACTGGGGACACCCATTTGGTGATGACATAGCACTTGGCTGAGATCATTAGATCCAAGGTATGATTTTCAAGTTCTAATGTTTATACTTAGCACTGGAACTAAGGGGAGGAGAAGGATAAGAGGGCTGCTGCAATACACTGACACAGAGTTCTTAAAAAATGCTGTCTCCTCTAGGATCGCTTTGCTCAGGAAAGACTGTACTATCACTAAGCAGCTGCTGCATAATAAAAAAATAGAAGCCTGTCACACAAAACCTGCTTGCCTGGCAGGTACTTCCCTAGGGAAGCTCTAGGAGGACACATGAAGGACATTCCGCAGCTGTGGGCCCAGTACCTAACGTAAATTCGAAGGGGGGGTGCTGCCATTCACCTACTACCTCAATCCACTGGTTCCTACTCCCCAAGAGAGGTGGGCTTTTTCCACGGCTGGGAACGCTAGAGGCTGCTCCAGTGTCTGTGCCTCCCAGCTTGTAGATGCTCTGCTATCACTAGTCACAGCAGTGGAAGATCAGACTCAGGGATTGCAAGAAACAGCACATAGGTACCTGCCAGCAACAAGTGGCACGGCCCTTCCAGAGTGGAAGACAAGCTGGCCCCAAGTGTCCACAGAAAAAACCATCCTCCCTCTTCACATGAATGCTCAGAATTGGTTGTGTTGATCCATGACCTGAAATATTAAAAAGAGTTTAAGAATGAGTAAGAGATACCAACAGTGTGATGACTGGCAGCTGGAAATACTGAGTTGGCTTTCAAAGAGCAACAGATTATGAACCTGCTCCAAAAATTCCTATTTCAACTTCCTTAGTGAGGATTATGGATTCTCATTAACATTATTCTTTTCCTTGGACAGAATCAAATGCCCCTCTGCTAGCATGGCTTTCCAAAAGACAACACCCTGGGAAGAAGTACCTAAGTAACCTGGAGAAGAGACAACATCCTGGAAAAAGAGATGTTGAGAAAGACACATCTTATGGAGACATTCAGAAGAGGCAGCATCCAGGAAAAAGAGAGATAGAAGATGACCTTGGTGTCTATCTGAAGCTGAAAAGGCAACAGCCTCCTGGCAGAAAGTCACTGTTGGATCAGTTTGCTGACAGCCCTAGGGCACAGCTAACCTACGTGAATGAGTTATCCAAAAGAGAACATCCGGACAGAAGATATCTGATGTACAAGCACCAGCATCCTAGCAAAAGAGGCTGGAATTATGAGATAGACCTATATGGTGAGAAACGTCAGCATCCTGGAAAAAGGCACTGGAAACCTGACAGCTCAGATGACACAGTCCCCTGCAAATTTCAGGAGTCATTCACCTGTCTCAAAGGCAGCTTGTTGCTTGATTTAGTGGAAGATGTTAGCAGAGACAGGGTAGAAGAAAAACGTCAGCACCCAGGAAAGAGATCAGCATGGGAGAGTGAAACAGAGGAATGAGAAAATAATTGTGTAGCATTTGCATTTGGTGAAGTAAACTGCCAGATCACTAAAACATTCTGTTCACTCCCTTTTGGCTTCCTGTTGCTGACCTCTGCACCTACCTTTCAGTGTGTTAATGCTCCCATTCAAGTTAATGGCTTTGTCATGTGCTTAAAGCAAAGGAACTAGAGGACCCATATGAATGGAACAGGCAAATACTGAGAATCTTCAACTCCCCCACTTTAGGAAGAGTGCTTATTTCCTTAGGAGCCCAAACCCCAGAATAATCCAACTACATGTGTTCCTAAATGACTAAAACAGGCTCTTAAACTTCTGTTCTGATGCTACTGAAGTAGAATAATTGCATGGTTTGCCCTCACATCAGTGAAATCAATAAATAAATAGTCCGAAAGAAAAAAGAACAACATATGCCAATTGTTGCAAAATGAAATAGAGCAGGCTTTCACTTCTAAATTATAACATTCTGGAGACCTGTGTCCTTGTACACTACAATCTGTCCAGACAGTAAGCACAATAGAGAGACAGGAACAATTTCAATTGAAACAAAATAGATGAGTAACTTCATAGTTTGACTTGGAACTGGCACAGGAAAACCCTTTTCACCTAAAAGGTTACACAGTACAAAGGGTTAATGCATCCCTGAGCATCTCAACCACAAGTTGTGACTCCTCTGACTGTGTACAGCCCACACTAGAACTCCCACCTTGGCATGTCCACACTTCAGTCATGCCACTTAAAATCATGCCTGCTCCTCAGACATTTAATAATGAAGCAAGAAGAGATCCTTTCCTTCCAGTGAGAATGTCTGATGTCTCTCCTCTCAAATGAATGCTTTTACTTTCTGTGGTCAGACTCCCAAAAGTGTTTATTTGATGTGAATTATTCAATAAACATGAATACTCAACTCTGGTGTCTTTATTGGTTGTGCAAACATACTGCAATAGTGTGAAAAACATAAAACCGACTCAAGCTAAATAAATTAACATCAAAGGGTATTTTTCTATGTACAATCTTCTTGCATGTTGGTGGTCAGCACATGCTTATACTTAAAAATGTTTTGCTACTGAAGTAGAAGGATGACAGACTCCCTTTTTAAATCTTCTACCTGTATGACACAAAATTATGCATCTGGGCTAAACTCACAGCAATCTTGCCACCCACTTCACAGGGAACTTGATGAGAAGCTGATTTCCTGTTTGTGGGGCTACACAATAGATTTACTGATTTTTGCAATTGATAAGCACTTATGGAGTGCACTGAGTTATTTATATCACTTCTTGTACATTTAAAGAGGTTACAGCACATCAACATTTTGCTAGAATGTTATTTTTATGAACAAATGAGTATATTTTCCATCATCATTCATCCTAAATACCATAAAGACACATTAGCTGACTTGGAGCTCCTCCTCAGGTGCAGAGGTCAGCTTTGCCATATGGTTTAGCTACCCTAAAGAAAAATAATAATCTCAAAAGTTTCACTGAAATTAGATGCTCCCAGGCGGATCAACATTTAACATGGTCTATCAAACAACTTCTAACTTTGAAGTTCTGTTCAGCATGTGACAATGAACAGACCTCTCTGTTGACAAGGGGTTTCTGATAAACAAGTGCTGAAGAAATCCTTAGAGAAGACAGCTGGGGACATTCCATATACTTCAACTTCCTTCAGCACACTTTCTGTATATGATGCCTTTTAAAATGTTTCATTTGCATTTTATCAGGGAAAAAACAATTTCTCAAAGAATAGCATTTCATATACCATTTTTGGCAATGAATGAATCCTTCTTAAACCTTGGGGAACACTACTTACTATAAAATGTTCAAAATAAGGGAAAAACACAAAAGAAAAAGTTATCAGCTGGGTAAACATGGGCAACAGCAAGTAGGTCTTTATTTCAGAAGTTCTTTTTTTAAGTCACTCAATCCAGTATTTCAAATTGTCCAGATTTTTATTTTGATCAAAAGGACATTTTCTTCCAGTATCTGTATGAAAATTTAATCTCTATTTATTAATTTCTTCATGTTATCTGCAATGTTGCAGACATACTAACAGTCAAGTACACTCTTTTTCCTACAGACATTATTCTCAGAGCACTGACTGCCACTGGGGATTTGACAATTTTGTGACTATGAAGCACACGCAAGCACAAGTTTGAAGTTAAGTATTTGTCAGATTTATCTACACCCTAAAAGCTTTCTGGCTCTGGCATTTGGCTAAGGGACTAACCAGAAAATAGCCAGCTTTTATACTATAATGCTATGTTTCTCTGAATAGTAAATATAGTGCAGTATCTTAGCAATATGAATAACATAGATACATACTGTTTAGTTAGAAGGTAAGGATTTGTTAATTGCACATCTTTCATTATCTTATTTTTATCGTATACCTTCCCCTCACTGTCATTTTTTTTAGAATTTAAGAGAATTTAACATCCACGCAAACATCCACATGTAACTAGCTTTGCTCTGTCACTCACACTGTGACAACTGCAGAACCAGGCCTTGCTACTGCTCAGCTCCCTGAGAAAGTGCACTATCTGTCTGTCAGACAGGCTGGGCTTTTCAGGAATGAGAATAAACCAACAGCAGACTTGGTCCAAAGGTCATGGAAGTCAGTAGAAAAATCTCCTCTGCACAATCCAAATTAATTCCACAGAACAAAGCTATGCAGTGTCCCTAATAGCAGCACAGTCATGTAAAATCTTATTTCCAGCTCTAATTGAGACTAAAATAACGTTGCACAGATGAGTTCTTTGTTGATTCCACTGCAGTTTTATATTTCTGGGTATTACCAGTTACTGGGACATAAGGGAGTTTGATTCCTAAAGCACAGATTTTACAAGTGTCTTCAAAATGAGCTTTGTTTTTAATGGAGAAAGTTGATGTGAACCAGCTGATTAATTAACATTTCCTGCAACTATTTTCAACACCTCTCACCATTACTGTTCTATGCCCACTCCCACACACTTATGAGCCTTGACCTCTTTGCTGACCCACTGTAATTAGCATGAGCTGAGTGTTTCCAAGGGATATGTGGCCCCAACAAACACCTTTATTACTACTTGTAACGACTCATTAGTTGAAGAAAGTTTGAAAACAACATCATCACCACAGCTGAAGTAGAGTCACTGTTTCCGTGGTAAGTCAGTTAACATTAAAGGGTCAACTGCTACTTTAAAGCATCAGTCAGGACATTGCTATGAATAAAAAATATGACTGAAAGAAGTCAAGTGGAGAAGCACTGCAGGAAGGATGAGGCTGGGTGAGGTCTAGACTGTACAGAGACATGACACAAAAAACAAAGACATGAATTTAGCAAATGGGTATGTGGACTATCAGCATTAGAGTGCAGAAGCCTCTCTTCCCTCCCAATAAGAACAGCATGAACTCCCCACTCCTGCAGGGCAATGAGGAAGGATTGGACACATAGACCATCAATAAAAACATGGGAAACTCCTTCAGAAAACTGAGTTAATCTACCTGCCTTAAGATTACTTTTAGACCTGTGTGAAGACATTTGTGCTTTGTTTTCTTGATTGAACCAATGCAACTTGAAAGTGCTAAGAAGGAAACCAAAAAAAGGACATTTGTCACGTATCAGCCAATTCACTTTGTCTGCGTCCGTGAGATGGAAAGAGCAGTGGCTGAAGGAGTGTTATTAGATCATAAATTGTATTGGTATGCTAGAGCAGGATACCAGTTTCTGATAGAGATGGAGCATGTCAGATAACAATATAATGGAATGATCCCAGCCAAAAGGTGAAAACAGATCTTGAATTTATTTCAGCCACTTTGGTTTGAACTTACAGTGATCCAGACAAGACAGCAGTATGTCACAGAAGGGCTGAGTGACTGAAGGAACACCTTCCTCACTTACAACTAACATTCCCTCACCTTCTTCCTGCTCATATACATTGGAAAGAGGGGGAATCTGTACTTAATAAATTGCACAAATACTCCAGCAAAATGGAATGGAGGTAAATGAGGATTCAACATGCCATAGTTAGTTCATTGCCATCTTCTCTCTATAATGGATGTAATGAGTATGATGGAGTGCAGACAATTTAAGAGCTGATTGGTATAGGGAAAATGTTAGATTACGACTGGGAAAACTAGGCAAAGTGATCTGAAGAGTGTGCCCGAAATATGATTGCTGATTTAAAGAAATTTTCACAGAGAAGCATATGTTTCCACCATAAATTCCCTCTTGATTTTGAAGCTGGTACTGTGTGAGGTGTCTGAAGAAGCTTTGTGAAAAAAGAAGAGGAAGAGAAGACAAATGAAAAATACAGTAAGAATTTATGAAAGGTTCTCTGAGCCAAAACAGTTAAGACAAAAAGTAAGCTCTTGGAACAAGCAAGTGGTGTTGAACAAGAGAGCAACAACAACCCCGAAAAAAAATCATAAGCCATTCCCTGTCAAATACCAACTGGTGGGGGTATTCTGCTCATTGCTTTTAGACATGCTGTCTTCAAGAAGGGTATTGGTTGCTGCACAGGTTTGTAGACAAAAGAGAAGACAAGACAGGCTAGAAGAGACAGCACTCAAACGTGGTGTATGTGACATCTGAAATAACCCCAGAACGGAATCCAGGCATTGTGGTGCACAGCTCCTACTGTTAAACCATTAAATGTAAATGCAAAGGAATTCTGAATCTTCCTGTCTCTCCTCTTTATAACTTCCCTACTTCATGTAAGTGCTGCCATTCCATGGCACTCAGGTCCAATATGACAGATTATTCATCAGTGTTAAGGGACCAAACAAACTTGAGATGATGACTCGCTTGCAGGTACAGAAGCAGTTAATCGACAAATCAGATAAAAGGGGCTCAACAAGTAGTCAGCTGTCACTCTTACAAATCACCAGGCTGTCAGACTGGATTGATGAGACTGCAAACATGGTAAAAATCATGGGTTTGGCATGGAAATGTAGCTGCTATCCTGTCCACACAGACTAATTAAACAAATTTGTTACATATCAAAATGTTTAGTGTAAAGCAACTGGAGTATATTGAATATATGAGCTTTGGTAACAGCAATATGCAAATATTTTAGTTCTCTGAACCAAATGAAAAATACAGGAAATTTTGGTTTAGATCCACCTAAACAAACTAACAAAAACCTTTTCTCAGATAATTTAAAATCAAAGATCATTAATGTTGTAGGATGAGCTTTGTGCTACCCATTTCAATGTTAGGAGATTAAAAATGAATTTAGGCCAATTCAAAAAACCAGCATTAAGTTAAATTAACTGACCATTTAGTTTAGGAAATATTTACAAACAACATCCTGATTTTCCCAAGAACAGTCTGATTTTTCACTGTGCTTACACTCTGCTCAGAAAGCCTATACTGAACTCAACACTGTTAAATTTCAAATATTTTAAATCTTTTTTTCAGTAAGTCATGTTTGTGAAAACATTCCACGTAAATGCCTTGAGAAGTACACAGGCATCATCAAGAATTACTTCTAGTTTGCATTTACCTCTCCTGTGCTAAGATCAGATTCCATTATTATACATTTCAAATGGCACCAAAGGTATTACAAGAAGTCAAAGAACACAGGTGACCCCAACTGGAACACATTTCTGATAGGTTTGTGGCATGGCTACGGGGCCAACTGTATCCTCCTTCTCAGCTGTATTCCCACTGAAGGTCCTCCTCTTGGACATCAGTAGCAATAACCAACAGAGCAACAGACCGGCTCCTAAAATTCACAGTTGAGAATTATTGCAATTCACAAACATATTTTACAACTTATCTACTCACCGTTTGCAAAGGATGTTGAATGCAGCAGAGGAGGAGTTACCTAACAGATGTGGGGTTTTGTCAGCTGAGCTTTTACATCTAGCCTCAGGATGGGCAATACAGGCTTGACTTGGCTGCTGGACTTGGTCCTCCTGTGCTATTGCTTGTTTGCAGTCATTCACTGTGAGCCATTACTGATACGAATGCAGTCCCCAGGAGCACCCACAGAATTGCAGTCAGGTTTAATTTGTCCCCAAATACCTCTTCCTATTGCAACTAGCCGGATGAAGACAAATTAATTTTTGAGGAACTGTAAACTCAATTGCTTTAGACTTACCTGGATGTTTTCACTTTGTGAACACTCTTTGCGTGGGGCAGTGTGATGAGCCTGACCAAATTACAGCAGCCAAAGTCCTGTTTACACCAGCACAAACCTAGATTATGCTTCTGTTAAGAAACACAGAAGCTCAAATTTCCTTTGGAAAATTTGGGAGCAAACTGATACCATTCCACACATGGTGTGGTAATTTTGTAATATCAGTTCTCTAATTGTCTCTGAGATATTCCCAGCAAGTCAAATACTCCCATAAAGACCCAAATCATATTGAGAAGGTGCAGTCATTCATGGGGAATGAGTTCCTCAGGAAGGGCTAAAAATCATTTATATTCAGAAGCAGGCAAACAAGTGGAATTTTCCTTTAAAAACGCTGAATGAATTTCCCTTTTCAAGACTGATTGACACTACATGGTGTTTTATCAGTACTTGAAAAAGATTCATTTGGCGAGATGTGTTCTCATACCTGTGGTCAAATGTAGAACAGGCAAAGGAGCACAATTAACTGAAGATTCAGTGAAATGTCTAATTTCTCATGCACACCCCAGCATGCAATCATCTTCCTCACAACTCACTGCAGGCAGTTCTCACTGCATGGTCTGTGTCCCAACAGGAGGCTACCAGACTTCAGTCGTTGTATTTACTACTTTAATTAGTCTTTAAGACTTTATTTTTGAAAAGGAAAAGTTACTGAAAGTGTAGAGAGACAGGGTTAAGGAAAGAGCTTGCTGTTCTATACAACCTCGCTTTTCCTTACACCTGGTTCTTACCACTTGGGAACGGTAAGAGAGGATGAGCTGCCCGGGTCAACAGGGCTCACAGCACACAGGTAGGAGAAAAACCCTTACAGCGAACGCCAGTGAAATTCATGGCCGAGCCCCCCACAGGTCCTCGGCTGCTCTCAAATGTGCTTGTTGTGCCATCTAGTGACTGGCACGTCTCCCCTCCTTCGTCCACCCCTTTTTCTGCCCCTTCCCTGCACACTCGTGACAAATCGCACACTTAAAACAGGAACCAGGAAACTGAAATGCCGACACAAACCTCCCCACGAGCTCTGCACCTACATGGATCTTGAAGTTCTTCTACAGACACGCGTATTGCTGTAGAGTTCTTTCACGATTCAGTGAGTTATAACTCACTGGACTCAACAGAGCACAAAAGGGGCAAGGAACAAGAAAGGAAGAGGTTGCTGATGCCACCTGGTGGCACCGGTATGGCTCACTGCCAGGAAACAGCCCAGCTCCAGGAAATCCGGGAGGATGACATCACAGCAGGCGAATCCTTTAAGGCACTGAGCCTCAGGCTGGTTCCTGCTCTCTTTCTCCCAATCTGTGACGAAAATGTTTTAAAGGACTTAACCTGGAGAGTAGAGAAGCAGGGCATGATCAGTGAAAATCCACCTTTAATGGACAGGACTCAAGTGAAAATAGCATTGCCACGTAAAAAAATCTCTGCCTCCAAGAGGTTGTAATTCTAACACATGAAGCCGAAGTGTGGTTACACACTCCTATTGTTTCCATTTGATTGGGACTGCGTGAGAGAAGGGACTGCTGCCAGTTGAAACTAAACAAAAGCTGGCATCAGAAACGGGATACTGAAAAGCCCCTGCCGCTGATTTACATAGCTCTTTGTCAGGGGCAAGTACTGGGATTCCTGGGCTCCGTCTGCGGCTAAGCACTTCACCTCCTGCTCTGGTTTTCAGTTTTGGGACATTTCCTTTACGAAGCCTCTTTAGGAGGCTTCCTAAAGGCTGGGAAAGGCAACGTTGGGCACATTGATATTGGCAACGGTGGTCCTCTTGAGCGTGCTCAGCAATTAGGATACAAAGCACAGACCCCCACCAGTGTTACGTGAATGGTCCCAGGGCAGCGGGGCGGGAAGGGGCTGGAGCACGACTTGTGTCCCCCGCGCGACAGCGCCGCCCCGTCCCGGAGAGGACTCTGTCACCGCACCTCTGCCACCGCTCCCCGCACACCCCCGGGCCCGTTACCGGGGCCTACTCTGAGGCGGCTGGACACGGCGAACGGTCCTCGCCTGAGAGAAGCCTACGGCCCCATCCCCAGCCCTCCACTTCCGCTCCCAACCTCCATCGACAGCTCTGCGCTCGGCAGCCACCAACCCCGCAGTCGGACGAGCCCTCCTTGTCCCCGCCCTTTCCTCTCATCGATGTCTCAGCGCTCGCCCCGCTCTCTGCCGCTCCCGGCGGCCGGGACGCGCTGCGGCCGCCCTGCTTTGGAGGCACTCACCGGTCGCCCGGGCGCTGAGGTGAGGCCGGCGCGGCCCCGAGCTTTTCCCGTTCCTAGGTTGTCGCTGGGCCACGGCCCCTCGGGCGGGCGGGGCAGCCCTCAGCAGCGTCTCCCCCGGCGGGCGGTGCACCGTAAGCCCCGCCCCTCTCCCTGCCGCGCGCAGCCGCGGGCCCCGCCCCGGTAGAGGCGCGCGGCCGCTCACCTGCCCCGGGCGGGGCCTGCGCGGGGGCGCGCTGGGGTCGCGGAGGGTCCGGGCGGGGAGCCGGGAGGGGTCGCGCGCAGCCCGGGCCATTCCCGCCGCTGTCCTGCGCCGCCGGGCGCACGGCGTTGTCCCGGTTTGTTCCAGGCAGTGCCGAAGGACGATGCAGCCCCCGCACCCCAGCAGCCGGTGAGAGCAGCGCGCGCGGCCGCGATGGCGTCGGGCTGCCCGGCGGCCTTCGGGGACCCGGCCGAGGTGCGCGAGGGCTTCCTGTGCCCGCTGTGCCTGAAGGATCTGCAGGCGTTCCGGCAGCTCCAGGCGCACTACGAGGAGCAGCACTCGGGCGAAGATCGGGACGTCAGGGCGCAGCTCCGAAGTAAGGGCGGCCGCGGTAAAGGGTTCGGCTTGGCCGTGGGAGATCCCTGCTCGTACTTCGAGTGCTCCCAAATGTCTACAATAATAAAATATGAATTGAAGGGACTTACAGGCGGGGCAGTCAGTTCCATACTTCCGTAAATCTCCTTTGGCCAAGCATAGTATTTACCTTCTCCCTATACTTTTCATAAATTAATTCTAATATAGGCGCTAAAGAACAAATGAATGCTTTCCAAATGTCTGATTTTATGCACGATTTTTATTACTGACCTTTTGAGGTTTTTTGTTTGTTTTTATCTGAAAACTGAGAATTATACTGTAATCCAGTGAACACTCATGCATTACTTGAAGATTGTAGAGAATATTGAGAATCTCCAGTTCATTAATTTCTTGTTTTGACAGTCGATAAAACTGTGGGTGCAGTTAAAATGTAAAGTTAAAAAAAGTTGTTGTTGGGAAAACATGGAAGAGAATGTGGGTGGTGAAGGTGGCAGGAGATGCTGGGACCGTCCCATGGCTGTTACGGATTTCCACCTTTCAGTAGCGTTTTGCAAATCCCTTTGAATTCTGTTTTACTAAGATATTTCCCTTTTTAACCTCCTTGCATACACAATGTCATTTTATATTGCAAGAACAATGTTTAAAATCTGGTGATGATTCTGTGTGTTTCTTGCAAAAATCTCTCTGTTTTTGTTTTAGTGTGCTAGTAATAGTGGTCTGGCAGTCTTGACTTTTTTTTTCTCCTGAGATAGACTTTTGAAGTATTAATCATTTTTCTTGTTGAAACCCTAACACTGGGCTGTTGAGTACTTTAAAAATTATTTATGTGTACAAGCACACTGAAATTCTTAGTTTGTGCAACAAGACACGGAAAATTTTGAACATCCTTGAATCTGAAGAAAATAATTGGGAATTAGAATTAAGATATAACTATATGATGTCCCATGCTGTGAGACAGGTCCCATAGTTTAAGACACATTACTGTTTTAGTGGAGTGTTCTAAACTACTGTTTTGTCCTTAGGGCTTCATGCTGCTTTATGACAGACAACAAAGAGCATTTTGTGTCGTTTTTGGTGCTGTGAACTGCATTTTGGTTCTAAAAATGTTTTGAGGATAAACTCATCCCAGAAAAAGATTTCTGCTAAAAGAAGAGGAATGTTCTATACTGGCTTCACATGACAAATATTTGGTGACTACCTGACATGTTAGATAACTTGGGTTTATCTTTCTCAGATCTAGTCCAGAAGGCCAAAAGAGCAAAGAAGAAATTGCTGAAGCAAGAAGAAGATGACAGAACTGATTCTGGATCTCAGGAACGATATGAGTCGTTCAGCTATGGTGGAGTAGATCCATACATGTGGGAACCCCAGGAAGTAGGTAGGAGAGCTAGGATAACTTTTAATCTGAATTGGGAAAGTGCCACAGTATTGATGAAGTGGCTTGGTATTGTGTCTGTGCTGCACTGGATTTGCTAGCAGGGGGTTATGGTTTGCATATTGACTTTGTGCAGGCTGTCTGCATTAGGTGGGGTGTGGGGAAAATGCAGTTAATGGGGAGAAGAAAATATACATGTATAGAATCAGTACCCAAACTACCCTTCAGGTATCTGTTTGTCATGTCATTGTGCCTGTGCTGCTGAGGTATGCTGAATCTGTGTTTACCTCTGTGCACCTAGCTTCATCTTGTGACTATATAAAACAGATAATCCACTCACTAATAGCTAAGTTGTAGGTATATAAAGTCTCCAGCTTTTGGGCTGCACTTAAAGTAGCTGTTAGTTTGCATGTTTGACAGAAAGATTATCCATTGATTTAAACTTTCAGCTTTTTCCATGGATTTGAGGTGCAGATCACCTCTTATTAACGGGGGGCTTACTTTAAAAAAACCCCACAAATTTTTAAAAAACCCTAACAAACCCCACTCCTCTGAATATAATCCACATTTGTAGAGTTTCAAGGATAAGCTGACTGAGCCCGTAATTACAAGTACTGCTCCTGGCAATTACCTGTTACTATAACTGAAATGCTATGGTTAATTTTGGAGGAGGAAACAGCACCATCTCTGGTGGATCCTGGGAAAGTGGTGCTGACATACTAGGACTGAGTCCTTTGGGTCTGCAGGGTCTGAGTTCACTATATTACTTTGCTTTTGACTTTGTAACTATTTGAGCAAAAATCAGAGTGTAAATATTAGCTAAGATTAAATTTAGACAGAAGGTTTATAGAGAAGTGAGAACTGCTTTCTGGCGAGAGCTGAGAGTATGAACCTTAGGGATTTTAGTATGGGAATTGATGGATCAGTGAAAGGGATCCAAAGCAGTGGCTTAAAACAGTTACGCAGAGGGACTCTTTCACACCTGTGAACGCATCTTTGAGATTTTTTGGTTATTTCAGTAGCATGAGGAAGTGAGATTCTTAATAGGTAGCATCAAAAAGCAACATCTGATATTTAGTTCTACCAATTGCAAGAAAGATTTCGTTGGCTGGTTGATTGGTTTGGGGATTTTTTGTTTGTTCTTTATAACTTTGATTTTTAATACCTCACTCACCTTACTTGGAAAAGGAGTAATCTTAAACCAACATTATTGACTATGAATTGTACATCTCTTGAAGAGATGCTGAATTGTTCTTTTCAATATTTAGTGATCAGTTTTCTAGAAATCTGAACTGTCATCGAGGATTTGATTCTGACCCCTAAAGGTGTAGAGATGATCAGAAATCTGAAACAAAATTTCTGTTGCATAGACCTCCAGTAATCCTTGGGCTTGCATCTTCCCTTTGTTCAACATGTAGCCAGAAAACGAAAGGGAGTTGGTTTTGAGAACACTGCTAGTAGGTAACAGCTTCCCAAATGTAACTGACAAATGAAGATGGAGAAAAAAAATGGTTGCAGTGTATTCTCTTTAACGTAGTGCTGCTTGTTTTCTGTAGTAGAAATAAAACACTGTTTATGGCTACCATGAAGATTAGGCTTTAACGTGCATGTTTTATTTGCAGCAACACTGTGAAAATGTAGAATTCTAATGTGTCTTTAAGATTGAATTTGAACATGAGAAATAAATGGTGAAGAGACAGCTGTCTTTCAAGAGGCATTTAAATCCATACAGAGTACTTGGGTGACGAGGACAACTTTCTGTTATCCCTGCAGGTGCTATGAGAAGCCATCTGTCTGAATTCAAGAAACACCGAGCAGCCAGGATTGATCACTATGTAGTTGAAGTCAATAAGTTAATAATCAGGCTAGAAAAGGTAAATTTGGTGCTTTTTGATATTCCAGCCTTTTAAATGTTTCCTAGATTTTAAAAAAGTATATTTCAGTATGAAGTGTACCCATTTATCTGGCAGTACACTTTATAAAGTATATTTAACTATGACTCTCTTTACACATTGAATGCTGTGCATGGTTTGACCCTTGCTGTGGATGTGATTTCTGTTTCTATGCACCATTTGCAAGCTGAAGATGCTAATTCCACATGCTTCGAGAACTGTCTGTTCTCCTGTTTTATTTTCTCCATCTTTTACTTTACTAAATTGCTCCCCAGTGTTTTTATCATGACTCTTCCCGCTTCTCATTCTTCAAAATCTGCCAATGATAACACTTGCATTTTGGCTCAGATGCAGTTATGTTGGCTGCAATAAGGATTACATCCAAAATGTGCTGATTTGTACAGGTTTGACGAGTCATTGTATGAATATGGAATTAGAAAAAAAGACAAAAGTTGCATGAGCCTGGTGTAAAACCGACTGAGACTCCTCTCTCTTAAAAATGCCAGGTTTCTTTCTCTTGTTGGGCTGAGTTATGTTGGGTTTTTTCTTTGCAAAAGTATAATTTTCTTGAATATATTGTTTATCTTCTACCAGCTTACATCGTTTGACAGAGCAAACACTGAGTCAGCTAAAATAAGAGGTTGGTATGAGTTTATCTAAGACTATTTTCCCCTGTAGTTTAACCAGCAGAGGAATTAATTGAATCCTTATGTGGTGTGTATTCCTGCTCACAGCTATAGAGAAGTCTGTTGTGCCTTGGGTCAGTGATCAGGATGTTCCATTTTGCCCAGACTGTGGCAGTAAGTTCAGTATCCGAAATCGACGTCACCACTGCCGCCTTTGTGGGTCTATTATGTGCAAGAAGTGCATGGAACTTGTCAGTCTTCCTTTGGCAAGTAAGTACTGTGGAGTTAATTTCTTGTTTTCTTAGCTGACTTTGGGTGCATCTTGGCTTTTTGCCATTAGAAAAACATGCTGGTAATAGTCTGGCTCTGCAGGAAACGTCCATTCAATTTCATGCAAACGCTTGTCTGAAACAGAATACAAAGGATGATTTCTCCATTCTTCGTCTCTGTTCCTTCAGGTTTGGAAGTGTTGCATAACACTGAAAAAATTAATAGAAGTAATAGTAGTATGTACTTCTGGTAAATATAGCTACTGTTTATTCTATTTAGTACCATAACTATGGAGCTATTAACTTTAGGAACTGCCAAGGTTCTCGACATTTAAAAATATTGTGGATATTTCCAGTCTTGTCTGTGTTGTCCAAATGTTGGACTTTGGAGCAGCACCTTAAGGAAATTTATGCATAGGTCTTTAAAAATCACTTTAAAGTTTTATTTTCCTCATCTGGTGCACTAGAGAGGAGATGGTATTTTTTGTGGGGATAAATGACATTAACTGTGCCGTTTGGGGTGTTCAAGCACAATGCCTGGACACTATTATCATATCTGTTGTACACATTGTTTTGTGACTGTGCAGGCTCAAACATAAGAATGCTTCTAGGCATAAGCAAAGTGGGTGATGCTCAGCATTCTGTCCTCTAGCTAGTTTTAAATACAGCAGGATTTATGGTGAAGATCCAAATTCTGACTTGCAGTCATGGTTGTCATGCAATCCTTGCATGTCTTTCGGCAGACTCTTTCAGCTTGTTTTTCTAATACCACCTGAATGTAAAATTCCTGTTAAAAGGCAGTTTGTTTGTATTGGTAAATCCGTTGGCTTCTCCAGTTACTGTAAAATTGCCTGTGTATGATTTTTAGGCAAACTCACTAGTGCCAGCAAAGAGGCCTTGGGTTCTCATAGCAGCCCGAACTCCTCACCTAACAGTGTCCACGGCTCCCGCCGCGGCAGCATTAGCAGCATAAGCAGTGTGAGCTCTGTTCTGGATGAGAAGGATGATGACCGAATCCGTTGTTGTCAGCATTGCAAAGACACCCTGTTGAAAAGAGAGCAACAGATTGATGAGAAAGAATACACACCAGAAATTGTGAAACTCTATGAGGTAAGTCAAGCTCCGTGCTACAGTGTATATGTCTACAGTGGTCACTACTTGACTTTTGGCCTGTTACCTCACATCTAAGCTCTTACCTTATGGCTTAATACTGACTTGTGTTAGAAGAGATTGTTGAGTGTTTATGCCACATAACAGACATATCTGAAATGTTGGAATCACTTGCAGTATAGTATTTATATCCCACATTAACTTCAAACATCTCTTTAAAATACATCTTTATTCTCATCGTCTGGAACTAGTAGTTCAGAGATGCCTCTCTCTTAAAATTGTGAACTTGTTTAAACCAGTGATATGTTGTGGATTTGATTGGTGGGCTGCACTGGAACTGTGGGACTTGTTGTTGTCAGCACTGTTTGTCCTCACACTGATGGCAAATACTTTTTTTGAACCATCTCTATCAACATTATGTTCAAATGTGCTTCACAGCAGGTACTGATAAACACCAAGTATCTTTTCTGTAGAGTCCACAAACTCCCCACATTAGTATTAATGGGAGTTTCTGTTGATGCTCTTGTTGGTGAAGAGATTTAAGGCTAGAAGTTGTTCAAGTCATCCATTCAAAAAGCCTCTGGGTTCTAAGTCCACGTTGCAGGCGTACAATGAGTCTTTCTCTGTTCCTGGCAATGCCATCTGTGTTCTGAAGATAACTGGAGGGTCTTGTCTTCCCGAATAGTTGAAATGGCTTTCATCATGGCTAACTTTAAATCTGCACAAGCAGCGTGAAAAGATTTATGTCAGCATGTTCATGCATTAGTGTTTTAATGTAAGTTCTTTTTTTATACATTTTGTTTTAAACAAGAAACTCCGACTCTGCATGGAGAAGGTTGACCAGAAGGCACCAGAATACATAAGGATGGCAGAATCGCTAAAGTAAGCCCTATTGCTGATTATGTTTATGAATATATGTATTTTTCCTCTAAGTGTGGGAAGTAGGAAGAAAGTGGTGTACTAAGACTGCAAGAGTGTGTGTATTATAACTCAATATTTCATTATCTGTTGTCTTCTGGATGCTCTTCAAACAAAGTAGTAGTGAATTAATTATTAATGGTAACATACAGAGAAGTTCTTTGATTTGTTAATTTTTTTAAAGCCATTTTCCTGTGAGGCACTACTGCTATATTTTGATGTATCTTTGCAAAAAAGTACAAGGCTACAATTCTCATGTAAATAAGCCTCTTCAAAACAGCTGCAGTAAGCTGTTACTGTCCTCAGCTAGAAGTTCTGGCTTCCAAGGAGTGCTAGGAGCAGCAGATCATTAGAACGCTTCCCACCTGTTCTCTGTAAAGCACCTTCACCTGGCAGTTGTTCCGAGTGTACCTGGCCTACCCTGTGCTGCAGTGGATAAGCAGCATTCTCATATCTCAGTTTTGTGTATAATTTCTTGCAGTAATAGTCTCTCCCTGGGGTAACTTAAGTCTCTCCAACTCTTATCTGCAAGAGGTTGCCACGTTATACTTTTGGCTTGTATAGTGAGAGAAATTGAGACACACATTGATCTTTGACTACGAAGCGTGTCCTTTTGAAAAGTTAAAGTTAACAAATATTGCTGTACCAGTCCTTTAGATATAATGGTTGTAGAAAAATTAGTAACAAAACTGCTTTTGTAAAAACGCTCCTTGCAATAGGAAGAAAGTACAGAAGGTGAAAAACATGCTAAGCTGTTACTGCTTTTTGTCATGACTTTGTGGAAGATTGGGTTATGTGGCTTGGCAGCTGGAGAAAAGTAAAAATACAAATGTCCTGGGTAATGAAAGTAAACATCAGAAAACAGCAGGCTTGTTATTGGTGAAATTCAAGATTTATGACTAGTACTGTGTCCTGGAAATTGGAATCCTATGGATAGTGATTCTTATTATTTATATTTGTGATACAAAAGGGAAGCTAAAAACTGCTGAGGAATTTTCCCCATTTAATCCTTATTTGCTTCATCAATACAGGGGAGACTCTAATAAAGTGCCTATAATTGATTCTGTCCCCATGTGGACAGTCAGTTACTGGCATCTACTACACCCTGTCGAGTATAAGCTTTTGCTTTCTGACAGATGCTAATGGTGGTAACTATTGTGCTTTAATGGTATAGTTAGTTACTCAGAGTTTTTTTCCCCACCAAGTTGCCTGGAAAAAAATCCCTGCAAAATAGATATATTTTCTAAGCATGTGTATATTTTAGGTATTATTCGTAGAGTGGCATTCGTAGAGTGTTAGAATACCGTTTCTCCTAGAATAGTAAGTAATAATGCAGTCATAAATAAAATTATCTTCTATGAAGTGTTCATGCTTACAAAATGATTATAATTTTCCACTTCTGTTACACAAAAGGTTCTTAAACATGAGCTTGAAATAAAATCATTCAGCCCTTTAGTGTTAGCTGTTCTTACCACTGTTGAATCTTGGGATAACTTGTAGTGTTGTATGTGTTGTTAACTGGATGCATGACTTTACAGTAAAGTTCTTTTTATTTTGTAGTTCTGGGGAGACAGCCTACAACCTTGATCATGCTAATGACTTGAGGGTGGAGATTCAAAAAATGTATGAATTTATAGATGCTTTAAGGTAAAAGATCATCCCTTTTCCCTTTTCCCCTCAGCATGTGTGTATCTCTGTTATGACTGTACTGATTATATGGGTCATCAATTTGTCTTCTCAGTTGTAAAGAGCATTCGAAAAGGTAGATGCTATTCTGTACACTACCAATTTTCTACTTTCCTCTCCAGCCTTAAAATTAATGCATTCCTCTGCAGTAGGAATAACTAAGCATAGAGGAAACAAGTAGCAGCACCATTTAGGGGGAGGGAATTGTTTGTTTGGGGTTTCTTTATTTTTTTTCTAAGGCTGGGAGTGGAAAGTGTTACAAATTGTAATATCCAAAACTGTTCATCTAAAAGAACATCAGAAGTTTTTTGATCCAGTATTGTCTCTCCGCTTTTGTTGCATTTTTCCTGATTTTGTTGTTGAACTGATGAGGCTGTATGTTTGCTTTGATTCAGTAAGAAAATTTTGAGTCTAGGCTTGCACGAAGATCCTCAACCTCATCCTAAAACACTACAACTTCAGCGAATGATAAGATACTCAGCTACACTTTTTGTTCAGGTAAATAGAGCATATGCTTTGAGGTGAATGTAGATTTTAGATAGTGTTCTCTTCTTTGCCAGGCAGCCATGGCAAAGTGGTTTGAAACTATTTTGACAGGAGCTTTTAGTTCTATACATTTTCTGCATTTTCTGTAGCTCCCCTAATGACTCATGATAAGTAAATAAATAAGTTGTCTTGAACACAGATCTTGCACTCAGATCAGCATTGGGTCTGGGGAACCCAAGAGGTGTGTGAGCCTTGGCTCCTCCTCTTCTTGAGGTGTGAGCCCACCCAACAGTGAAGCTGCAGCAGCAAAGCTGTGCACAGACCTGCAGCAGGGACTGCAGTGTAGAAGCATCTTTGATATATTTTTGGGGTTTCTGCTCGTCGTACCTCTCTTCTCAAGGACTTGAGAAATGGGCTGAATACCCGCAAACAATACTGTATATATTTCAATTTTTGCCAGGAAAAACTGCTTGGCCTAATGTCCCTGCCAACCAAGGATCAGTATGAAGAACTGAAGAAGAGAAGACTGCATATGGTAAGACAGGTTAGGATCTGTTATATCTTGTATCAGGCCTTCTCAGAGATACATGCCTGGGAGCTGTGTGGGTATGAGTAGTTGCCTTCAACACTGGATTTTAGTTTGTCATTTCTTCATCCATGTTGTCCCATCTCCTCTTCCAGGGATTCCTGGAAGATTCCTAGCTCCTGCTGTGTTCTGCCCAGAACAGAAGTAGGTGGGCACAGAGCAACTGGACACTTCCAGAAAGCACTTGGTTGCACTGGCTGTTTCTGCTGCAGTGCATGCAGAGCAAGCCCTGAAGTGAGTGTGTTAGTTTACACTGACTTCAAAATTGTGTTCAGGAATTCACTCGCATAAGTAGAACTTGGAAACTTCTTTAGTTGGTGGAAAAGCACATATTAGAATAGGGATGCCGCTTCAGGGAGAGAAGATTTTTTTCTTTTAGGAGGGAGGACGTCATTGGTTATAAACTGAAGCCAACTTCATCTTGAGGTATAAGTTGAGAAATGAGAATCATCCTACTCCAAAAGCCAGGGATATCAGAGACCTTAAACACTGATATTCTACTACATGTGTCTGCTGTAGTCGTATGTGATATGATTAATGTCCAAATCAGTCTAGACGACTCTTTGCATAGCTGCATTGGGCATTTTTTTTTCTCTATAAAGAGAACTGTTGTTGCTCCTACTTGCCCTCAAGTTTGTAGAGGCAGATGTCACGGGATTTTGATCAGTATTAACACAAACTCATGGGAAGCATTTAAGGAATAGTATGAAAATAAGAATTTTTTGCAAAGTAAGGAAAACTGCAGCTGATCCCTTTTAGCAACAGCCAGCAATATCTTAAGATCAGCTAACTTGTACCTATGGGTATTTAGAATGAAATTTTTCAAGCTCACTGTGTTTTCTTACTACATGTTTTTTTGTTTAGGTCACTCTTGAAACACAGGGAAAACAAGAGGAAAAGCAGGAGTTTATTTCCATATCTGCATCTGCAGTTAATGGTGATGAAACTCACATAAAAAAAGGAACTGTCAGAAAATCTGAAGGCTGGTTACCCACATCTAGCATTTCAAGAGAGAGTGAAAGAGCAGACCCACTTCTTCAGCAGATCGACAATATCACGTCCTTTATTAAGCAAGCAAAGGCAGCTAATAGGATAGATGAGGTCCATATGTTGCAGGAGAACTTGATGCAGCTTCAGGACGAATATGATCAACAACAAACTCTGAAAGCTATTGAGCTTTCTAAAAAACAGGCAGAAGAGGAGGAGATACAGAGGGAGGAACTTCAGGTCCTTCGTGAAAAAGAGTGGGAAAGAGAGCACCATAAATTCATGTCTCAGCATTCAAGGACACGCTCCTTAGACTTCAGAGAAGTCAAACAGCATTTGGATATTACTTGGATCAAAGGGGACACAAGTTTTGAAACTCCTGCTGTTGGGCAGCTGCCAGCTAAAGGGCACATGACCTTCACACTCAAACCCCAGAATGTCCCACAGTATGACAAGGACCAGGATCAGCCAGCCTCTCTAAACCCCTTTGAGGATGAAGCGGATACCCCTCAGGTAGAGGAAGATCCTGCTAACCCATTTGCCAAAGACACCTCTCCAATGGTTTCTTTCTCTAACACAGCTCAACAAAGCAATAGAAAAGAATATAATCCATTTGAAAGTGAGGAGGAAGATGAACAAAGTAATGGAGCACCTGGCAGTAGTTCAAACCCTTTTGAAGAGGATGAAAATCCATTTCAAAAGCCTGCAGGCAGTTGGAATTCAGGGAATCCATTTGAAGAGGGATCATCCATCAATCCCTTTGAAGTGGAGGATGGCAATGAGATCTCTGGAGAGGAGGCTATAGAGGAAGAGTTGCTTCTCCAACAGATAGATAATATTAAAGCTTACATATTTGATGCCAAACATAGTGGACGACTGGATGAGGTGGAGGTACTGACAGAGAACTTAAAGGAACTGAAGCACACATTAGCAAAGCAGAAGGAGAAATCTAACTACTGAAGCAGCAATAGGGCTGCATAATAACTCAGTCTGCTGTTAAATATGGGAAGGTAAAGCATGTACTTGTAGACAGATCACAAGAGAGAATTGGGAGAATCCTGACTTTAAAGCACTTTCATTTAGGCATTGCCACTACTACGCAGTCTTGAAGAAAGAATTACTGAGGAATGCTGCTGGTCTCAAAAGCTTATAGTAAGACATTTTGAAATAACTTTTTACAACACTTTTAATGCTAACTGGTCTTACTGAGTGCTTATTTTGGTCAAAGGGGGGCTAAGTGCTAATAGGGAACTATGATTTGGAAGTGGTCACAATGTTGGTTTGCCCTCTTTCCTGCATTCTGCTGTAGCGTTGGCCTGTCAAGTGTGGCTTTGACTAGAGAGATGAAAACTTTTCTAAAACTCCTTCATCCTCTCCTGACCCAGGGCAGCTGAATTGCTTATGGTGTTCTGGCAACATGCTGTTAAAAAGCTCCTGTGATTCTCCGGGGTGCTGAATGTACAGGCTCTCAGATCAAGTTTGTGTAATGCTAATAAATACATAAAAGGGATTTTAAGACTGAGAAGAACTTTCTAACTCATCTTAGTATGAGTAACTTTTTAATGCGTGTATAAAGATTCCCAAGTAAGATTTGGATGCTTTTCATCACTTCTTGTTTCCCATTTGCTCAGAGCACAAATGGTGTCATAGCATCACGCTGGCTTCAGACTTGCTTGTGAGGGAGCAAGTGTTTGCTCATATCCAGGGGAAGGAGCGTCAGGCCAGCACCACTTCTAACTAGAATATAAAGGGTGACCCTCCAGTTGCTAATTACATTATGGAAACTGCACATTCCTTTAAATCCTCTGGGTGACAGAATGATCATGTTTGTTGTATTTGTGAGACTGGAACACTTTTGTAGCACTCAAGCAAGAAAACATTTTGTTTATAATGGAAAGCTGAGATGCCACTGAACTGGAATTTTGTGAAAGCTGGGAGACGAAGTCTGTGGCTGCAATAGTGCCAAATGGCAATTCTCTCTCATGCTAGGTTCCCCTCAGTTTTTATGAGAATCAGGCATATCTGTTTTAAATAAGGAACTTCAGAGTGAAGATTTCTTGTAATCCTGTGGCCTGGGGGATGACCAGGTGACAGCCAGTACCTGTGAGGCAGGAGGGCCTACAGCTGGGCAAATGCAGGATTTTTGAGAAAGATGGAGTCTGAACTGCTTTATTATCTTTGAGAGGCACAGGCCCATCATCAGGAATCAGTGTTCGCAGAAGCAGTGGTGGTGAATTAGTCTTAAAGGGTTTCTTTATTTAAAGCTGAAATAGAGGAAAATCAGGCAGGTAACACTGCATGGCAGTAACAGTAGTGGGCTTACTCAGAAGTGTGAAGTTCAGTGGAATGGGACACGTCTTTATGTCTCTGATACTGGCAAAGTAACCCCAGCACTGCATAAAAGTTTAGAGACAAGTAACTGCTATCTAAAGAGCAGGAACTGTAGTTCCTAGCTGTAAATAAGTGGAGGTAGGGACTTGTGGAACTGTTGTTTTAAAAGCCCAAACCTCAGCTTACTAGCACTAGTTAAGGGATTGAAATAACTCAGACCAGCCAGTCAAGGATACCTGATGTTCTGTCTGTTGTAGCCTGAATCTGGATTTGAAAGGTGTGCAGAAGAGGCTGGCTTAAGACCATGAAGTTCTTATGTTTTATTTGGGCGGATTGAGTCCCTCAGTGTTATTTTGCACCAAGTAGAATAGAGAGGATTCTGAAAGGTCTCGAACAGAACAGAATCTGGGTCTTGGCACTAGTTTCATGAAGGCAGCAAAAACTGTTGATAGTTAAACAATCCCTGGAATTATTTAACAGACATAGTATAAGGCAGTTATTTAGGACAGACTTGATTGGTAGTCAAAAGGATTGCATCCTGCAGTCTAACCCAATGCTATTTTTTGGTATCAACATGACAACATGTTTCAGTGGCTTCAGCTTTCACATTAAAAAGTGTCTTTTTCCTTGTTGCAACTATCCTGCCTTGTTTATATTTTCTGGCTAAATACACTAATAACTCAAGTATTCTTATTGTATATGTAATACATTATTTTTACAAGCAGGTAACAGACTAGCATACCTCATGATCTTTGTCAGTGTTAAATGTGATAGTCTAGACAGCTAATACTAAAGTCATCTCCAAAGTGAAAACCTTTGCTGGTACAGGGACTGCTGAGGCTTGCAAGGCACAAGGGAATGAAGATGTCTTAAGCATAAAGCTCAGTAACTAGCATTGACTTTTGTTACAACTGCATGCACTACTCTGTATGGAAACTTTGTAAACAGAGATGAAATAAAACAACATGTTTATTTTGTGTTGGGTTTGTCCTTGACAATTTGTACTGGATACTTGCATCAGTGTGAAATTTTGTATTCAACCATGAGTTCAGAAATGCTGCAATGCAGTTCTAGTGACTTGCAGAGAGATAAGCCTGACATAAAGGTCTGTACAATAGTGTGCGATCTGTCATGTTACAGGTATAGGGTAATTGATGAAGCAGAAGCCATGATGATTTAGAAAGGCTTTTTTTGATATTTGTAAAACTTACCTTTCATATACCAACTTGCCCCTTCTCCTTTCCAGCTGAGATTCCTGACATACCAGTGCTTTTCAGAGCTGCAATATCAACTGCAAAAGTTGTATCTTGCTAGAAATGAGACTCTGAACTGTTTCTGATTGTTAACTACATAAATTAAGAAAATTCCACACTTGATTTGAGACTGGAGTTACATTATCATTTGGCTGTCTTCAGTTAGTACAAGATGGGAATCAGCAGCAATATTTTTGGACCACTTTTTAAAATTAACCGAGATCTGTGCTGCTTCTAACATTTAACATTTTAGTCTAGCCTCTCTATCCCAAAGAAAACTTGTTCTTGGTTTTGCCATAATTGTTTACCTGCAGGCATGAGTAGGAAATAAGACTAGTAAATTTTGTTTTCCAGTGTTGATTGCAATACTTTGTAGAACCACAGCTTTTTTGGTGCCAGTTTTAACTTTTATTTATTTTTCACTTAATTACTCTAGTTGCAGCTGTAAGAAGGCTTATGAGGCAGGGTTGTCTGTACTGAATGGACTTGCTTGTTCCTATTCCCAGGAACTGTTAGCTCTTGTCTCTCACTGAAGCACCTTCATTGTCCAGCCCTGAGGAAAACCAGCTGCATGACCTGAGATGTTGAGATGTCAAGCTGATGCTTCATTTTTCATAGCAGCTTTGTATTTTCCCCTCATCTCTTTGGGCAATGGTACAAAAGCAGGGCAGGGAACTTGGCCTTCAACCTCACACATGCATGCTCGCAGATGGTACTTCTTGGGCCCAAAAGTTGCTGGATGTGATAGTTTTTTCCTTTCTCTTTCTTCTTTTTCAAGCATTTCTCTAGAAAAGAAATCTCTCTGTTACTATCAGAAGCCTGAATTGCAATAGTCCCTCTCCCTTCCCTGGACCCAGCTTATCAGAAAGAAGCAGTCACAGTTCCTAGCTTGTGTCCATTTTGGCTGGGAAAAGTGGCATTTCCTTTTGTATTCCACAAAAGTCTGTATTATGTATGCTAGATGGTATGTTACATGTTACTTACTTGCTTTTCCCCAGGATTTTCTTAACGTGCTCTGTTATCTCTTTATTTGTTTTATCTTCCACATCAACCAAAACTTGTTCTCCGTTGTCTGTCAAGAAAAAGTCATAATGGCATATCAAATTATACCACTTCCCTCCTGCATGCTGGTTAGAGAGGCTTTAAATGCACATGAATGATCTGCTTCCCTGCTGCAGTTAGTGTACAATGCAACGTTTAACTGGAAAAGCAAAATCTCCATGAGGGTGAGTCTAGGGGAGCTGCCAATAGCTAAAGCCGCTTTACCTATCAAGCAGCCCCATTCCCCGCTGCAGCCGAAGCAGGGCCGAGTGAGAACAACACAAACGAGACTAAACGATGCTGCCGGAGCGACCCAGCCACTGCCCTGCGGCCCCCGCGGCCCGGGGCTGGCGGAACTTACCCAGGTAGAACCGGAGGAAGGGGGAGGGAGTCATGTTCCTGAACAGCATGATCTGCACCCAAGGGTTCTTGTACTGGATCTGGGGAATGTTGAAAAACACGAACTTTCTGGAAAGAAACAGCACACAACGGCTAGCGCGCTGTCTCTGCGGAGGGCGCGGCCCGTGCAAGCCCTGGTGTCTTTGCAGGGGCAGCCCGCGCTCCCGCCGCGCCTCGCCCTCACCTCGCGCCTTCGCTCAGCTCTCCCGCCGTGTTGTAGTTCACAGTCATCACCTTCACAGAGCTCTTGAACACGACGTCGCCCTGGCTGAGGTACTGCAGGGTCCGCCGGACCGGGAACCGACCCTTCATCGGCATCGCGGACACGGCCGGAAGGGGCGGGAGCGCTCCCGCGCGCCCCCTGGCGGAGGCTCTGCCGCCGCGCGCCCCCAGCAACGCATGCGCCGTGTCCGGGCCCGTGCCGGCGTGAGGGGCCCTGCGCACATCGGCGCCAGCCCTGCGGCTGCTGAAAGCTTGTCTGCTCAAGGTAAGTTAAAACCTTAGCAAAAGCTCCCTCTCTTCATAGACCAGTTCCTTGGAATCAGTAAAGTTCATGGGATTTCCCCTCTGCACCAGACCCGGTTAAATCTCGCATAAAAGAATCACTGTAGTGAAGGCAAAATGCTGTTTCTCGCTAAAAGATTGTAATTTATGTATTTGGCTTAGACAACCCTTGCTCAAGAGGAAATTAAATGAACTTCAAAATAAAACTCAAGAATGCAGTTATATTTGTAATTCACTTTAATAGTAGAAACCTAATTTAGCTACTAGTATTAACCACAACAATATAATGACACGGCAGCATTTAATAAAATGCATAGGCTAAATCATGCACTGCAATACCCTATATACAAACATAACAATGCAAATTCCTCTTTGTGACTGAAGACATTAATTGGATATAAAATTTAGTTTAAAAAAAGAACATGCTATTATTTTTAAATGTTATCACACACAATAATACTGATTTCACAAAAGCAGCTGTGAGAAATTAACAATTCTTGCAAAGTTTTTAAAACAAACATAAACAATAGTTTTCTAAATTATAATGAAGAGACTTCCAGAAAATATCCCAAGGAATTAAAAGCAGATGCTTCCTTTTATAAAAATTCCTTCTTTCTGTAGGAGCTCAGCACTCCCTAGTATGCCAGTACAGATACAGATACAACAATGTGCAGTCTTCAGTTAGGAAACTATGAACACTGGCTTCCAGTGTATTGCAAAGTACATATTAATTATTAAAAATATTCCAACATTTTATATTGATTCCATATATGAAAAAATTAACATATACATTCTGTAAGTAAAATGTTTTCTTCTTAAAGACAATACTTTTTGTTTGAAATTTATTCAGTCCTACTTTAACCCACAATCATGAAAATATCTTAAAATGGACCTGTGTTTTATTATCGCAGAGCCTTTATTGCCACTAAATTTGAGCACATTTTGTTCTTCAGAATACAAACAATTCAAATGTGGGTATAAAAGAACTTAGTTTGCTTTTTTTTCCCCCTGAATTCACACTTGAATTTTTAAACAGATTCAATTTTGATTAATACCCCAATTGGCTTCCTAAACTTTAAAACTGTTCCTGCGGTACAATGACTTTAACAGACTTTCAGGCTTCTGTTCACCTTTAAAGAGAAAAACAAGCATTCGAACAGCGCCAATTGTCCAGACACCAATGAAGGACCATCTGTCATAGGAATTCCTGACATTAATTTAAATATTTTTCCTGCTGAAAATCGAAAAAATAAGGTTGTGAAATGCTACAAGTTTATTCCTATATTTGAAATAAAAGCTTACAAATGATCACTAACCAATACACCAAGAAAGAAAGAAAGAAAACGTTCTCAGCATTTTCCATAGCAAACTTCCAAACTTTCCTCAGACTTGTGGTCCACTTTATTTTGATTGGTGTCTGATTAAATATACACAAGTCTTTGCCACATGGGGTACAAAAGGTGGAAATAAATGCCCTGCTTCACCTTTTTAATGACAGAAACAAGAACTACTGCCCTGCATGGTCTGTGAAATATGTTTTTAAAAAACCACAGCTAACAGATTTACTTTATGGAAGGCTTCCTTTACAACTTCATCAAAAGGGAAAAAGAACAAGACCTATTTATACTTTGATAATGTAAATGCTTGAGTCCTCATTATGCATAAGAAATTGTCTTACTCCACATCTCCTTTTGCAACTGTTTGCCCAGGTCCCACATGGACAGTGGGAATGTCACAGGCAGTGCAGGAGCTGCACAGATTCCAGGCCCAGGAAAGGACAGAATGTGGAAGGGGACACTACTCTGACAACTAAATCAAGCAATCAGCTGTGTTCAGTTTAGGCTGGAAAATAAAGAGAATACCTTTGGAAAGTGAATATACAATTGAAATGCATTGTGAAAATCCTGAAGAAGCCTTGATGCTTGCTAAGAAATAAACTACCTGCAATGTCCCTGTTATTTAATTACCATTGTACGAGAGCTGCTGTTTGACTGACCAGAGTGCACAATCTGTATTTAACTCACAGGTTGGTTTTAGGTGATCACTATGGCAATATGAATATTGATTTATTAAAGAGCATCCATTGCCTCCTATTCTGTGTGCTACAGTTCAGTGATAAATGGTAACTTGGTTTACTTTCAATTCACCACTGCTGAAGACTTTAAAAAAATCAATCTCTTATCAAGCTTCACGAAAAATACAGCTTTACAAAAAAGTATCTCAGAAGGCTGGAAGAGAATGAGTATATAATGAGCAGGTAAGTATTTTCTGTTACTGTAGTTATTTATTCACTATTTTTAACAGGCATTATAGGCTCAATTAACTATTCTCTGGCAGACTTCTACAGGTCAAATGAGAAAAGGTAAAGAGAGTAATGTAAAAGCCAGAAAATTAATGGAATATATTTGGCAGTTCTGCACAGAAAATACTGAGCTCAGACTGATTTAGAAAAAAGGTGCAAAGCTCTGAAATTTGTGAGGATTCACCAAATTAGGAAGCTGTGGATTAGCAAATGAATAAAAAACTTCAGCACATAGAATGGATGAATAATGGCTCCGTATCTGTACATATATACACACACTACGCATTTTCTATACACTGTACAGAATATATTTAGACAGAGAAGTATAAACATATACATTCATACACACATACATACAGCTATGTACATATGCATCAGCTGCTCGAGTGAGTTTTAGAACTGAACATGCAGAAATGCACAATGGTGGGAGGCACAAAATAGACGTTTACAACTCTATCAAACCCTTTAAAAATAAAGAAGACAGGCATGAATTTAACAATAATAAGCCATTTTCAAAGCATTCGTGTAACTCATGGGCTCCCACTCAAAGGCTGGGGGAATTAGGAAACATTACAACAGTGTTACCTGTGATGAATTTAGCATGACTTCGCAATAAAAAGCTCAGTAATAAGGTAATTCTGGGCTATGATGTTTTCCGAGCCTAATATACTCAGACTTAGAGCATCTAAACTTTACAAAGAATTTAACTTGTAAACCTGGTATAAATAATATTTTTTTTCCCCAAATAATTTCTCATATTTTGGTATCATTGATTGCAGCTGAAGTAGGGTTGTAGCATTATCTAACAAGAAGGGTTAATGGCATCAAACAATAAGCCTGAAATTAATTCAGGAGTATTTACTGTTAAAATGACTCAGCAACTTTAGGATTAAAAGGTGCAAAAAGTAAATGTTTTCATTGTCTCTCCTTTGCCATCTCATCTTGGTAATTTTTCATATAAAGCTGTTCTCTAAACTAATTTTCTGTCATTCAAGATCCAGCAGATGCTGGCAATTTGTCCTTCCTCTGCCTCTCACTCTCCTCTCTAGGAGAGGCCTCATTTAGCTGATCCCTCCTGGATGTTTGGAGGTGTTAGGACTGCAGCTGTTGTGTGCTGCTGTCAC
Source organism: Acanthiza pusilla (assembly GCA_036630365.1). Classification (NCBI taxonomy): domain Eukaryota; kingdom Metazoa; phylum Chordata; class Aves; order Passeriformes; family Acanthizidae; genus Acanthiza; species Acanthiza pusilla. The sequence goes on along the minus strand of JAXCHO010000001.1, from coordinate 195,613 downwards.
AGCTGGCCTATGCTTATCACCAGAGCCAACTACTGCAAGAGCTCTTCTGTTGCTGTATGGCCAGTGTGGCAAACCTCTGGGACAGGGGGGAACCCACCTGTGTTTGCTGGCGTTTCTGCTTTTCCTCTTATGGAGAAGAGTAGGTGAAAAACCTCCCCAACTTCTCCTGGTTTTGCACTACTAAGAGTAACTGGAAAGGAAGAGAGGGATCTCAAATAGAAAATCAACATTATTTTTTCTTTTCATGATGGTATCCATCCAGTAGATATGTGCTGGTACAGCTGTGTGTCTGACCTGCCAGTTCTACTGCTCACTCCATCCCATTCAAACAGGGCCTCGACTGCTGCTGTTAGTGCAGAAAGCTGCTTTGTTACTGCTTGGACAGTACCATCAGCCCATTAATTTCCAGTTCTGTCTTCCTGGTTAAACTGTATTACTGATACCCTTTGCTAGTCATGCTATTTGGTGCCTTTTTTTTTTTTTTTTTTTAAATTGTCTTTTACTAATTAAACAGCAAGTGATCAGAGAAGAATCCTAACTACTGTCTGACCTTTAATGGGCAGGAAAATCTACTGACACCTGCAGTATCATGAATGAAATAATTCAGGAATCTGTGTCCTGTGTACTATACACAACAACAAAAAAACCACACTGAAGTGTTTTACAGTCTCTGCCAAAGGAGAAACAAGAGTCAGGAAACTGATTTCACCTGGAAGCTTCAGCCCTGACCTGGTTTCTCTATCGCAGCCTCAGAATGTGCCCTTTGCCAAAGGGAACTGTAACGGCAACGCAGAACCAGCTGGATTCTGCACACAGACCTGGAGCCAGAGCTCTTCATCAGAGGCATTGCAGCTGCCTGGGTGGGCAAGGGCTTCAGAAGAGGGTAAAAGAAGACTTGGTAAATGACATCAAGTAATCAGTGGAGACCAACAATAGTTTCTTGCCCCAGAGTGCTCTGAAAACTAAGACTTCTTAATAATCTAACATTTTAAGGCAGCTAAAATAAAGGCTTGTATGACCTTGTATGATCTCTTCTTGGAGATAATTTTTTCCTCTTCTACCAGTTTTGTGCCAGAGTAACTCCTCAGACACCAAAAGCATTGCAGCTAATTTATAAGCAATGTAAATAGACAGAGAAGGATTAATTTTGCACATGGTATTAGTTCTGACTCTTTAGTCCTATGTAAGTAAATAAAGGGAAGAAAAGTAGTATACCTTCTTCCTTTTGTCACAAATGCAATTAAAGTCATGACAAAGCTAGCCCCAAATGCTTTTGATCTACAAGATTCAAATCCAGTTCCTTCGCAAAGCACATGGACAATGGACATTATTGCCTCATTATCGTTCCCTGCATGCCCCAGTTTCAGTCAGCATAGAATTCTAACATTTGTCTGACTGAATTATGACTAGTATACACATTTGCTCAGGTTCAGATAAATCTAATCAGATAGTTTTTTACTTTATTTCTGCCAAGTTAAAATATTTTCGTTTCAAGAGCTGCAGGAAAAGGACCTAAAAAATTCTATAGGGAATGAATTTTGGGCACTAAGTAGAGCTTCAGTGAGATGAACTTTTCTTAGAATCACTTTGTGACTGTGATCCTTTGACTCCAAGTTTGTGAACACCAGTTTGGCATTTAAATTTCATCTTTATGAAAACAAAGCTATTTTTAAAATATAAAAATACTCAAGAATAGTTTTTCAATAATTGTTACAATAATAAAAAACTCCTTCCCATATTCATACGGAAAAGTCTGCACTTTCAAAGGAGAAAAAAAGCCAACTCATTTAACAGTAAAGCTACTAAGATTAGCCTGTTACCATCTTCCAGTCACTGCAGGAGGGATGGAACAAACCTCAGAAATTGTAAGAACTATGCCACTGTTGTAGTATTTTCTGCAGAGACAGTGCAAAACTTGCCCGATTCTGCAGCTGTGTGCACCACAAGGTCCTACTGCTTCTGAGAGGGATTGTGACAGGCTGGAGAAATGGGCCAACAGGAATCTCATGAAGTTCAGAGCGGAAGCACAAAGTCCTGCCCCGGGGAGGAAATAGCTCAGCCACCCATATATGTTCAAATTTCTACAATCCAAAATGTTAGTCTTTTTCTAACTGAAAATAGTGTTCAGTTAGAAAGAGTACTTTTTGTTAATGGCATCAGGACTAAGTAGCTTGGTTTTGACCTCCGCAAGCCAGCAAATCATGCTAATGATGCTATACAAAGAGGGACTTTATAGCTTTTAGGTTGTAATATCCAAATCTTAAGGATGGAACTACTTAATTTCATCTATTAAATGCATGCACAATAAATAAAACCTACTTATGGATTACATGGTTTTTATTCAATTTACACGAATTAGTATTTTATCCCTAGTAAGCTATTTAATAACTATTTGCAGAGTGACTACCAGGGTTTGATCAAGGATACCATTATCTGGCCTTTCGTTTGTGAGGAGTGTCTTTAATTTGTAAACTGCGCTGCATGATATTTACCGTTTTGATTTAAAAATGTAATGCAAGGCATACATTTTACATTTTATTTCATGTGATCCCTTTGTTCCCAAAAAACTATAATGCCTTTAGCTGCTTTCCTGAATTGTTATAATCGCAAGTAATAAAAATTTCAACAAATTTTCACACAGAAAATGGGGCCCTTTTACTTGAAAAACTGGAAGTTGAAATTATGTTTGTCAAGAAAAAGCTAGCTGGTGTGTATTGAGATTTAAAACCAAATATTCCAATGGCTAGTTTTTGTGCTACCGAATATTTCATTTGCCATTAAGCACTTACTTTGTCTGCTTAAATGATTTTTATAAAACACTGAAAGCAAATTAAGCTCCATAATCCTTTTTCCAATAAAAAGCCCCGTAATAGTTCAATGCATTCAATGCCTGTAGAACAAGGACATAACCCAATAAAATTTTAAACAGAAGCAGCCACAACTCTTTCCAAGGTAGCTACTGCTTCTGATGTTAATATCACCATTAATTTTTAAGTTGTATACTGTTAACATAGGGACTGTGCAGCAGAAGTGCTGGCACAATCCCACAGCAGTTACACTACAATCAAATGGTTGGTACTAAATTCTGCAGTCCAACTGATTTCACATGTAGAGAGCAGACTTTCCATCATATGAACAATATGAAAATTTCATTTGCTATAGCAAAAGCTGAGAGAGATAAAAGTGCAATATTACAAATCTCTGCATGTATACTGGACTCTTTGTAATATCCTTCTGAGAAAAGAAGATTCTGGATGTGCTAAAAATGGTAACTGTAGAAGACTTTAATGCATCCAGAAGCTAAAATTGAATAGTCTTTTGTCTCCCAGTAAGTGCTACAAATGTCAGCCTCCTGATGAGCATGAAGTATACAAGGTCAGGACTTTTTGTTACTTCAGAAGCCTCATCTAGAGCTGCTTAAGGTCTTTTGGCTACAATTCAGACTCTGGAAAGTCACAAGCACCAACCTAGTTGATGTTTCTAAATAAATACCAATAACAGAAGAAAAAAAAAAGGTGCTGAACTTATCATTAGATTTTTGTCACATGAAATTACAAAAGTAAGAATGCTCCTAACACACAAATAACTAAAATAATGCATCTAATGAGTCAGGATCAGATGAAGATATTAATTGCTATGACTTTTTTAAAAAAGCTTTGATTTAAAAATACTTAACAGCCATAATAATAAATATACTAAAATGAAACATATGCTAGCAGCTAATGGCCAGTACTAGCAAACACAGTGATGGCTCATCACTCGAGACAATTAAAAAGTAATTCATTTTTTATCTCCATGGTGTATCAATCATCAACTGCAATTGTACATGACTGAGAGTAAATCTTAACTATATTTTGGTTTCAAACTGAGTCACAGGAAAGTTGAGAACACTGCAAGACTAGGAGTGCTCAAGTGAGGGAGGGAGAAATAAAGTGAGAGAGATTTGTAATAAACTCTTGTTGACAGCCAGAGGTTCTACACATTTCAGGTCTTAAATTGTACCTGTGGCTAGATTATGAGGGTGTTCAGAGTATAGAGAGGAGGAGTAAATTTGGAGTATACAAAGAGCATATTCGAAGAGCATCACACAGCTCTATATGAAAATTACTGCTCTTCCAGTTAATGACTCATTTTCCCCAAAGTCAAAAGGCTTTTTCTTAGAATAACATGTGTCATGATTGTGTTTGTCTGAATAGACACATTGAAGAACCCAAATATTTAATCATTACTGTGACAAACACTTTCTTTTCTCTAGTGTGGGGAGTTCCTGTAGCACATAACAGTCACTATGACTGCACTATACTGTGTATTACAACTGCACTAATTTAACAGATATAGTTTCATATAATGTGGATATCTGGTTTAAGAATCCACATTAATATTTCATGCATAACGTAACAGCAAGTGACTTTCTTTAGATTAAATGATTGTCTCCTTTAGCATTCTACATTTTCACAAAAATCACTAGCATTTTGACTAAGGACATATGCATTTTTTTCATTTTCCATACTCATAAGCAGGATGTTGAAGATACTGTTGCTTTGACCAGAAGTGATTACAAAGTGCTAGTATTATACCCTGACATTTGCTAGACGTTAATTCCAAGGATATTTTTAAATATATACATACTGTTCTTTTTACTTTTAAAGTAATTTTATTACTAATCTGATATTATAAAACTCTTTTTAACCACTGATAATTTCTAAATACAAAGCATGTGAAAAGTATGTTCAGTAATCTATAGCCTTTTAAATGAAAGGCATCAAAAATATTCCTTGTGGCAGAAAAGGTCCTATAGCAGGTCTTTTAATACCTGCTTTAAATTTTGTCAATATCAGAAAAAGACAAGGAGAAAACTGTCAGGAAACTGATAAGAAGTTGTAATATCTGCACATACCAAAACACTGTTTTAACTTCATAATTATATGTTTTTTGTGAAAATGACTTCAATTCGTCAACTTGTGTTGTTCCCGCTATGCAGATGTGCCAGTTATTTGACCATTATATTCTGCTGTTTCCATTTTGAGAATGTAGGGGATTATGCTGTCAATGGGAACGTTTCCAATGAGACCAGTGAAAAACAGTTCCTCCGTAATGCTAGAGCTCATCAGCCTAAGTGCTGGCAGGCGAACTAGGATCCGGGCTAGCCTGAAAAAGAAGTTCAGTGGATTATAAATACATATAAGACCAGTTTAAGATACTTTATGGCTAAAGAGCTGGAGCTGCTTTTATTACCATAATTCATGAATAGGAGTAAAAAGGCAATTAAAGCTAATTGGCTACCACAAAAAGAATGGTTACTCTTCTATCCTGCAAGTGAAATGAAAAGCCAAGTCGCTTTGTAGTTTTCCAATTAAAGGGACATTTTAATGCCCTTTGTAGACAGACACAAACACGCAATTCTCTTGGCCTGCTTTTGAAATTCCCAGCTCTGGATGAACAACACTGAGACTAGTAATATTCATACTGATCAGTGCGAGCATTTGCACATTTTAAGAGCACAAGGCTTAAGTAAAATTTCAGCCATAGAGAGCATCGTCCTCAGTTGCCTAGCAACTTCATGCAAAATGAGATAGCAGGAAGGGGGCTGGATATATATAAACAGAAAAAAGAATCTATTTCTAATGACAGAAGGAATTTGGGGTAGTGTACTGTTAAGCATAAATACTGCCAAATGCTTTGGTGTTTTATTTACCAGGATGTTAAGAGATATCCAATATAACGAAGTGATTGTATTGAAATGCTAGACATCCCATGCATATGAAATTTAGGACAGTGATGAAAGTCATTCATATGGCACTTTCAAAATCATTCAGATATGAGTCACAAATGCCAAACCAAGTAAATTTTCTGAACCAGGACCGTGTAATAGCAAACCTCAGGTAGCACTGACCACAGGTGCTCTGGAAAATGCTTGAATATCTATGGAGAAAATATCTAAGATCCATTCTGCTAATATACTGTATCTTGTCAACTTCAGGGCACAATTGCAGAGATTCAAGCTATGCTGTTGTGTTTGTGAAAATTATAACACTTGTCTCCTATCTCAATTTGCACCAGCATGCAGTTGCTCAGAAATAATCAGATTTGTTCTCTAAACTTATCTGTGGGTGAGCATGGAGATAGAGACACTATCAGTTAAAATACAGGACACTGCTTGGGGAATATAACTCTGATTTTCTTTCCCGAGACACTGTTATGAGAAGTAAGTATATGGAACAAATTTTATATTTAGGTTTATGGCAGATAATCAGCTCTCACGAATCAAACCAGAAGGACTCAATTGTATATAGAAGAATGTGTGATTTGAGGAACTTTCTGAGGCAGAGAATCCTATTTTCACTGCACCACAGTGTCAACTCTGTAAGATCAGTGCAGAAACCAGAGATGGGAGAAGCTCTCCTTTTCAGACAGTTTTTTTTCTTCTTTTATTTTTAGTTACACCACCCTCAAACAGTTCTTAAGTGTATTGGTTTGCTTCTTTAACTGAGGATACCTTTTGCAGTAAAAAAGAACATGTTCTAGTATGTCTTGCTAGACAGAGGTTAGAATTTCCCTGATAGTGCAGAGAATCATTGTGTTGATTAATTTTGAGTTTTGATGGAGATTGTTAGAAAATAGGGTAATTGTTTCTAGCACATAATAAACAGAATAGTTGAGAGGTGAAAAAAACAAGCTAGATGATGTCAGAGAAATCCTTGGAAATTAAAAAAAAAAGCCACAGGAGAAAATTAGTAGGATGTGGGAATTTCTTATAAACAAAAGTTTGTGAGATGGTTACTGTTCCCTGTTACATGTAATCCTTGTTTTTCTAAGGGCTATAAACTAACAGTTTTAACATTTTTTTGCATATGTAACTTGAAAAACATTTGAAGGATGATAATCACCTTTTAGTTGTCAAAGAGGCTTTGAAATAATAACTTGAAAAAAGAGGCAGTATGAATTAGAGTAAGTTGAAGCAGTTACTCCCAATATTTGTAAACAAGTAAGTCTGTTTACTTTTCTGAACATGACTAGGAGAGTCTAAAAATACCCATGAAAAACCATGAAAGTACTAATAAATTTAATTTACATGGAGGAAGCTAGACAGCTATTCTTGTTTCTACGTATCTTTAAACAAACCTGCTTGCTTTTATGAATTAGGTTCTAGTTCTTTCTCACCAACAGTCAAAAAAAAAAAAAAACCCAAAGCAAACCCAGATGTCAAAAACATCAATGATGTTATTTTGTACTTTGTTAGCTACAGCCCACAACATTACTTTGGGTACTATAGACAATAAATACCTATAAGTATCTTCTGGATAGGTTTTTTGTACATAGTCCTGCAATTCCATCTGTGCCTTCTCCTGGAATTTTTCTATTTGGGTTGAACTGGTCAGACCAGGGTGATCTAAAGAAACAAAACATTTCTGTATGTCGATTGTTTCCCTATACATTGCGAAATAAATGAATTTATAAGAGTCTCACATTTAATTTCAATGGAATATTTCTCTGGTGTTGTAATGTTTAACATGCTTGCTGTATAAAGGAAACCACTCAGTTGAACATTTACTTTTTGGCTTCAGAATTAGCTTGTTCACTTTTCTCTCTATAGCTGTGTGTATCCATAAGAAAGTGGACAAAGATTAAGCCTGCACATATGTACCAGGCAATGACACTGAATTTGTTTTTAACATTGCTTGTTTAAATTCAAATATGTTCGCTTCAGTGATTTGTTCTAACTATGCTGATTGAGCAGTATCTAGGGTTATTTTCTTGGTAGATCAATGGCTTAATCTTCCCATGTCTGTCTCATGTTTTAATTCCAGCTGGCTCAGCTCCTCAGTCAGCCACCCTCACAGAGAGGAAAAAAAAAGCAAACCCAGAAAAATCACCTATCTTACTATGCCAAAATATCTTCCCTGTTGTGTCCAAACTGCTTGTCCCTTGAAATAGGACAGGGCTACCTTGAGTTTGGATAGTTTCTTGTTTTCCAACTTGAACAAAAACCCTAATAAACCTAACTCTAATAGCGCAATCTCCAAAGCAAATTCAAAAGAACATTTCAGGACACCAGTATCTTCTAATTAAGTTTTATTACAAAGAGAAAAATAATATCAATGCAAAAAACCCCCAAGCAAACACACTAATAACAACATACCCCTTTACTTTGTATTCTGTTAAATTCAAAGTGGTAAATACCTTTGAATTAAAATAAATAATATGCATTTCTGAGCAAAACTTTCCCTTTTACTCAGCCTTTTATTCAGTCAGCAGTTTTAGATTAACCTCTGGGTGTCCTAGAGACATCTGCCACCTTTGCTGAAAAGACTGCCACTTCCAATATTTTTAATGTCCTTACCTTATCATTCCAGAAAATCTCAAGTGTTTTCTTTCAGTAAATTCTCATATTTCAGAAACACTTGATTATGCTTTTAGTTGTCTGCTGTCGTATTTTGGTAACAAATGGAAGACAGCCTATTTACATTTAGTTTTTGAGATTTTGTGGAAGTTTCATATAAAATAGGTATTTCTGCACACATATTTCAGCTATTCCTCTTATCAGTATATTAAAAATACTAAAATTGAAGCAAATTTCTTTTTGTCACTCTGAGACTGTATTTCTTCTAATCCTTCTCACCATTTACTTCACTAATACGGCCAGTACACATTCCACATAGTTTATTACTCATAGATACTCAGGTGAAGGTAACTTGAGAATCTAATCTTCTAAGGTGGATGTACAGGAAACACCTGATATATTTGAACTGAAATAACACGGATATATTCTCTGAAGTTATTTTAAAACATACATTGTTTGCGATAATCATTATGAAACAATCATTTTATCTGAAACTTAACAAGTGAGTCTCATTTCAAGACATTAGTCTTATTTTAAAAAATGCTAAAAAAATTGACATATTAATGCTTATTATTTAAAAAGACACGGTTACTAAATTCCTTACCAGGGCTAAAAAGGACTATAGCTTTAAGGTATGCATATTCATATCCATCAATATCAAGCTTGGCCATGCTGTTACAGAACTCCTGAAGTTTCCAGATGTGTTCCATGACTTGCTTTATTCTGTCTCCAGAAAGTTTATCTACAAAAAGATATTGCTTACTATTTCATCTCAGCTCAAGCATTTCTAATATATTAACAAATAAAGTTTTATAAATAAAGACAAGTGATATTTTCAAGTCTTTTGCTGTCTTAAAACCACTTAACACATAAGGATGCCCTGAATTATTATGTAAGTGAAGATTTATAATGCTGAGTCAGACACAGGGCTAGCAAACAGAATATTAACTCTTCTGTGTAATATTGCCAGGACAGCATCTGCCACACCAATCTTTTTCCAGTCATGTGCTGTTCTGAGCAGAGACTCTTAAATTATGGTGAATTATTCTACAAATGGCTAGAGTGATCCTGGGAATGAGCAGAAGCACAAAGCAAATGCTAACATGCAATCCTAATTTTAAATTCAAACAGTATTGAATTAGCTTCTCCAAAAGTGAATGCAAAAACAGCAATGACAGTGCTATCTTCTCCTCTTACCATACTTTTAAGAGTGAACTTTTCATTAGCCATGGTAAATAGTATTTTTCCCGCCTGTGGGGTAAATTCACTGAAATAAACGTACACAGATTCTTCTATCACTTGAAAGATCACATTCCTTATATATTGGGTTCATATTCTATCTTAAAATTTCGATTTTTAAAATATACTTTATTTATAGATATGTTACAAGTGCGTGGTATTAGCTGCTAAGCTAGGAAGGGAGAGATTTATATTTTGGTAGATAGAAATCCTTGTATTGGACTGCATATCTACAGACTAGTCAAGGAACAAAAACATTAAGAGAAAACATTAAGACAAATCTTTCAATATATAATTATTATTATCAAACTTCAGAAGTAAGTCAGTTCGCAAGGGATATAACCTTTCCTTGAAAAACACATTAGAATAAGTTTATTCTAGTCATAATTTCCAGTGATAGTATTTAATATAATTTTAACTTAAATATTTTATTTTTGTCTGTACAGCTAATAGTGTATAGGATTGCTTAGACCCCATGTACCTTAAACTGAATCTTTAACATCGTTAAAGATTAATTAATTAATCGTTAAAGATTAGTTAATTTTCTAATTTTTGCTGTGTGCACAATAATGATACCACAGAAAAATTATAAAAATGTTTGTACCAAATAGTATTCTGTAATCGCTTTTAATCCACATTTAAGTTTAAAGTAGTTTTCATGTAATATGCTGTCTTTGCAGAGTGTAAAGCTGCTAGCATTGGTTTTTTCCCTCCTTTTAAAAATTAGTATTATTTTCATGCTAATCAATCCTATTGACTGGAAGTATCCTTACAGAACGGAAAAAAAAAAAAGCAAACATAACAGATTATCATGTATTCTAGATATAATCATCACTATCAACAGAGCAATATTGAATTAGAAAATAAAATTACATACATCTTGTTAAGAATGTCAAGAGAACAGGTTGCTTAATGCTTCAAGGGGCACTTCAGAATACATTAATCATTATCGCATTACGCCAGTATCCAAAACCATTGTACTTGCAAGAACATGCTTGTTGTGATAATTGGCAAATGATGTGCTTTTGCACTGCAAAGAGGAGAAGGAAAGTTCTGGAAGGAAAAGGTTTGGTGTGGTTTGGAGGAGGACATCATTATTCTAAGAGGAAAAAACATACATCTGGATGTGACGAAAACTCTCTGAGCACATCTAAAGAGTACTTTAGTATGTACTGTCTTTCTTGATAACGTCAGTCGGGCATAGAAGATCCCATTTCTTCTACGGACACTTGTATCCCACAGATATCTCTGTGAGGTCAGTGCAACAAAATTGTAGATCACCAGGGGAAAGATAATTATGCAAGAGAAAGCTTCACCTTCCCCTGGACCCTGGTGAACAATTCTGCCACTGATGGGGAAACACCTCGTGAGAAATGCTACACAAACATCACTGTATTGTTACTAGGACCGGCCACATACCTTCTTGTATGCTGTTCTGGAGATGGTTGACAATAGCACCCAGGATAGTAGACAGACTCATCACCTGGGCACACTGTGCCAGGCCTAAGGTAAACAGCTCATTCCAGCAGGCACGCACAAGGCTTGTATTACAGTCTTGCCTATAAACAGCAGAAAATCAACAGCTCTAGGTAGTTTGCAGATCAGGTTGATATTACCTTACGTATAATTATGTTATTTATCACAATAAAAAGGATTAATGTATTGCAAAACATTTTAGTGAAAGGGCATATATTAACATATCACAAGTATTTAAAGAAGCAAAATGAAATTATAGACAAACTACAGGAAACCGTTTCAGGTTATCTGTGAAACGGTGCTCATCTGTTCTTCAGTAAGATAAATGACTTAATTTCTACAAATTAATGCTTGCTTTTGACTTGGCTTTAGCTTCTGTAATCATAGTAACATCAGATATTGTAGTAATCCTCCCCTCTGTCATCTTCTGTTTTATTCTTTAAAACAGGGAATATTGCATAGTGTTCACATGTTTTAAAGAATTGATTAAAAATTAAACAATATCATAACTAAAAAATTCAAATAGCTGGGAAGGGTTCAGATCAGTGCTTAAATTCATTTGAAAGCAAACCGTTCAAACCGAGTATGTCCATTTACCCAAGAGCTTGAAATGCAGGTATGGACCTAGCCCAGTGCATGGAGAGGAAAAGGAGTCGTGATGCTGACTCACAGATGTAGTGTACGTTAAGGTACTCTGGCATCGGACTGGGCATTGTCAGCTGCAAAAAATAAAAGTACAGTACAACACATATAGTTCAGATATAAACCAGTTTTTATCATTGATGCAATAACAGGCAAAAGCATTCAAACTACTCTCATAGTCCATCAAAATCAACAGCGTGACAAGAAGTTGTTGAAGGAAAACTGTACTAAATAACGCATTACTACTGACAAGGAATGCAGATTGGGAATACGAGACAAGAAATTATGTAGGAAAGAGCTCATACATCTTAAGCATTAGTTTAGTAAGACATTGAACGAAGCACATACCTTAAATGTGACATGTGTATCTGTAAGTAGGGGTCCTTCCACTTCAATAATTGGTGTTGACTGATCTCTACTGATTACATGAATATTCCCTCCTCCTGTAGGATCCATCCCGTCTGCCAAGTTATGAGCTGTTGTACCATCTGTGGTATTAAGCGCTTTGGCCAAAGTATCAAATGCCCTAAAAATATTAAATCAGTAAACAATGAAAAAGCGCTTCCTTATACTTTAAAAAATTGAGAGTAGTGCTCAAATTAAATGCTATAGAACATTTCCACTTCAAGGCAACATACACAAGAACTCCTTAGGCTGACACAAGGTCAGACTTTTCATTACAATTTGGTCCCTCTGCACTCTTTGGGCATTAATAAAAGGAACTGATCTCCCCTGTAAGGGTAGGATTTACTACTGTAAATCCTGCTCTGATAGTTTTATCTTAGTATTTGTGCTAGTAAAGGGCACTTGTGCTATGCTAGTTTTAGCTGGGAGAGTTAGTTTTCTTCACTGTAGCTAGTATGGGGATGTATTTTGGATCTGTACTGAAAATAATGTTGATAATATAGAGATGTTTTTGTTACGCAGAGCAGTGCCTGCACAGTGTAAAGGCCTTTTCTGCTTCTTGTCCCCCCTGCAGTGAGGAAGCTGGGGGTGCATCCTAAGTTGGGAGGTGACACATCCAGGACAGCTGACCCCAACTGATCCAAGGGATATTCCATATACTCTGTGAAGTCACATTCAGTATATAAAGAAGGGGGAAGAAAGAGGAAGTGGGGGGATGTTTGGAGTGATGGCATTTGTCTTCCGAAGTAACTGTTAAAAGTGCTGGAGCCCTGCTGTCCCGGAGGTGGCTGAATACCTGTCTGCCCATGGAAAGTAGTGAATGAATTCCTTTGCTCTTCTTGTGTGCATGGCTTTTGTTTCACCTATTAAACTGTCTTTATCTCAACACATTTTCTCACTTTTACTCTTCTGATTCTATCCCCAGTCCCACTACTGGGGGAGTGAGTGAGCGGCTGTGTGAGACATAGTTGTCAGCTGAGCTCAAACCACAACAGTTCTCTTGCACTTACCATTCACTATTCCCCATTTATCATAGATTAGGTGAGGATTACAGACCAGATGTACTCTGAAGAACGAAGTCCCTGTCCTTGTCCCCATCCTTGATCTCCAATTTTTTGGAACAGTGCAGAAACAGTGTGGGTTCTTCCTAGACAATATGCCTGAATTTCCTTTCCCTTAAGACAAAATATGGCAGGCACTCCTGATCTCACAGGATAGACAGAGCCTTAGAAGCCTTATGACAGTAACACAAGAGAGACTGGTCCCTGGCCTCCTTTGTACTCAAACTGTTGCTGGATCATTACCCAAATAAATCACTGTAAATTCTCTTAGGATAACACAGCTTAGATGTAAAGATGAATTTTGTGTTCCAATTTCATACCAGTGGACAGTATTATGGTGTAGTGCTGCTTTGCCACATTTTTGTCAAGATGGCTTTTTGGGGAGGATTTTTTGGATTTTTTTTTTCTGCTTTAAAGAAAGAGTATGAGGTTGACATAAGCTGACATTGCAATGTCAAGTATTTTTAAGTATTAATTCACTCACTTGAAGAGTTTAAATGAAAGACTTAAGACACCTAATTAATGTCCCTTTTCCAGCCAAGACAGTGTTATTCTTTTGCAGTAGCTGTTGTTTATTGTCAGGGGCTTTTCTGTGTAAACCGTTTCTTTGTCTTGCACCTTTTGTTATTAATATTGTTGTTATTACCATTTCATTTTGCTGTAACTGTGTGCTTGCTAGTCTCACTGCTGTTTCCAGTAAATTATTCTTATTTCAACCCGTGATCTTTGCCTTTCATGCCTCCAACTGGAGACGGAGTGGGGAGCAAGTGGCAGCACAGTTTAAGTGGGATCGTTAAATTGGAGGATAGCATTCCTACACCACGACAGTTAAGCTCCTCCTAAGAATCTTCTTTTTGAGAAACAGTGAACAGTTTTGAGTCCAAGTATTTTATCTTATTAACCTATACTGCTAAATTCAACCTACCTGCCTCCACCACAAAAAACGCAAGCAAAACATCCAACAAAAAAACCCCCCGGCATTGCAAATCTCAAGCTCTGCCGGAAATTTTAATATTCCATGTTCCTTTTTCATGTGTTTTTCATTAATGAAGAAAAGAAAGGCTTCAAACTCTTTCTAAAACTACATTAGCAGGAGATTTTATGGCAGCACAATCTCAAAAATAAATCTGCAGTAATACAGACTCCTAAAGTGCAGGGCTAAGGGCACAGGCATTGCACAGGAGAAGCTTATATAAAACATACCTATGAAATAAAATAGCACTGAAGTGCTCCTATACCCAGAGTTTCAAGGTCACAAACTAGTAATTTACTATTTTTCTGAGAATCAAATCTGGTCTGGCTTCAGAACACTACATTTGTAACACAGGACACAGTTCTTCACAGGAGGGTAAGAGCCAAACCTGATTTCTAAAGAACTGCTCTTGGGTTTCAAAGCAGGGGCAATCTGTACTGTGTCTGGTGTTACAATACCAAATTCCTTCAACGAATGAGTGTAAGGATACGCCACATAGAACACAAATTGCTAAATAAGGTGTAAATATAAATGCATACCGTGTAATCTCACTTGCAGATTGCTCTTCTTGTTGAACTTCCGAAGTATCTCCATTATTTAGTGACTCACTCAGATTAGCAAGAGATGTGACAACATTGGCTAGTGTTCCTAAGGCACCCTGGCTTGTTTCAGCCTTAAAAGGAAAAACTGTATTAGTAAATCAAAATTAAAATTAATGTATCATATATAATTTCCCCCCATTTTTAATATCTTTGTTCTTTTTCCCTTACACACCTATTCCTTCCACCTGAATGCCTACAGGAGGAACAATGATCTCAATTATCTTTAAATTCTATTCTAACTATCAATCCTAGTCCCAGATGAGATATCACATGGGGAACTACCTGTGGCTGATCTTTTGCAGAAATATGCTTGCCAAAAGAAACCATGATCCTGTCGATCAATTTATTACCTCTGTTGGTACAGCTGTTCACACTTATCACAACCTTATCTTCTCAAGAGCAACAACTATTTGAGTCTATGTACAGTAGATAAAGTAATCTGAACAAATTAATATATATGCTCAGAACTGAAGTGAGACAGTAATACCTTGGATTCAGCAGCTAGGAGGACTGTACCATCATCCCTGATCAAAGGCTGCTGAATATTCACAAGCATTCCTGGATCAAGAAGACCAGCTGACCTGTTCAAAAGCGTAAGGCATCTGATGGTCAATAGTATTTTACATTAATCAGAAGAATGTGTAACAACCTATGATAGCTTAGAAGTAATTACCAGTTTTTAAATTAACAATTTAGTGAAGCTTACAGTTTATTCATCAGAACTTAAGTCTTTCTGAAACAGTTTCCAAAAAGTAGCCTGACAGATAGGAAGACAGGAATATCTTTTAATTCCCTGTGCAAAACAACAACAACTTCCCAAATACACATCCTCTCATTGGCTTTTTGTTCTGGTTTAATCTGCTTTAAGGAAAGTTGTTGTCTTCTCATGCTCTCAGAAGTCACCTAGTAGCTCTAGTTTTACACTGGACTTTGGAGGAAGGCATAACGGTGGAGGAAGGCATTCCAAGCTAGAAAATGGACAGCACTGAAAAGTCACAGAAGTATTTTTTACATTCCAAAATATAGTCAGAAACAGTAATGTAATCAAGGCCTGCATAAAATCTCTGCTGCCTTTACTACTTCTGCTTTTTGACCAAACATCTTTGCCCTTTGCTGTATCTAATTTAGAGAGACAGTGGAAAGTCTTTGCAGTCAGCAAGAAGTTTATTTGCTATTTATGTGATGCTCCAAGTCTCCATGATACAATACCAAGGCATGTTTATACATGTTTAGGCTGCAGGATGTTATAGTATAAGGGGTCTGACACTAATTATGAACAAGCACAGGCAGCAAATTATCATTCATTATGCAAATCTGAATTCAACATAAGTAACAGAGTTGTACTTAATGACTTTATTGTTTAAAGGTCTGTAATGGATCTGTAGCTCAAGGAAATTTCCAAGAAGGGAATGCATCTGTGAGTACTTTTGAACAATATGACTTTCAAATGAGAACACTGAAAAACAATCCTCCAAGAAATCTGCAGCCCAGACTACCTAACTGCAGTGTAATTTGTTCAACAAAGAATATACATATAAAAAATTAAACACACACACATATATATGTATCTGAAAACTGAATAATGAGATCCAATTTTTTAGGTGGCTCTCAACCATTCACAAACTACAGTTTTAAAAATGTCCTATTTATCCCGGACTTCTTTTTTATTCTATTCAGAAAAAAACAAATCTTGCCTGTGTTTGTAATGATGTGCATTTCCACACCCACTGCCTATGGAGACATCTGAGAGTGCAGGAACCATCTTGGAGTATCTTCCATACAGTAAAAGGAAGCTGCTGTTGTTTTGCTGTTGAAACCAGTCTCTCGGGATCTGAATCAGCAGCCACTGAGTCTCTTTAACTACTGTCTTTAGGAGAGGGAAGACTGAGTCTGCCATTTGTAGATTTGATTTCAGAGAAGTGCTAACCTAAATGCATCACAGCATTAGTCTACATGTTTTTTGCTTGAATATCATTTACTTGCTCTGCCTTTGCTCTGACCTGGCTGGACAACAGCCAGCTCTGAACTGAAAGCCACATACCTGTACTCAGACATAAAAACTTTCATGAGAAGCAGAACCTACATTGGTCTTGGTAATGGGAACAGACGAGGTGTGCATTAGAGTTCTTTTCTGTTCCCTCTGAGAGTAGAGGGGAGAAAGAATATAGCTGTGACTACAAAGTAATATGCACAAATAACCTGAAAGAAGATGCATGGAACTGAGGTACTCACCGTGCCCCATCTTTATCTGCCACAAATGTTGGAGTTGCTATTAGAGGGCTTCGAAGATCTTTTCTTATATAGATTTTTTCAGTAGAAGCTGCACAGTTGGTTGGTTTTTCACGTTGCACATCGAAAGGCTTTCTTTCACTTTGAACCGCTACATAAAGATAGAAACATTCAAATTTGAAAGGAAGTAATTAAAACAAAAAACAGAAAATGAAAGTAAAATTCTTCCAGTTATGATGGTGTATCAGCTCAGTGCTAAACTGAAAACTTAATACCAAGAGTGAAGAAACACAGGCTCCAATGTTACTGTATCTGTGAGTATGTATATATTTATATATACTTTTAATGAAGAAAGTCACGGCTTGATGTTTTGCTTTAAGTTTTGCTGAACTGGAATCAAATATTGCTCCTTTTTTGGCATTTATAATTCTACAGGTTGTGTTTTCAATTTGTTTGGGGGTTTTTTTGTGGGTTTTTTTTTTACAGGCACAACTATATCTAAATGTTAGGCACATTCCTCTTCTGGATGACACAAAACAATGCAAACCCAGAAGGAAACCTGGAAAAGTCAAGACAGGCAAGTTACCCAAGAGTTGCAAGCTAATTCCTTGAGAGGATACTCTCTACATGACATACACTTCACTCATACCCATTAATTCCACCCAGTTAGAGAAGAGTGTTGCAAAACTAACCCTTTCATAATCTACAATATTTCTACTTGAGAACTGAAACAAACTAAGTTCTGAAGTGCCAAATAAATGTAGCAAATTTTTAAATAGAAATAGCAAGAAGCAGTAACTTTGTAACTTTTAAGGAAAGTGAAAAGTGAATCTTTATAATATTAAAATGCTATTAATAAACATATTACAGAAAGTTAACCTCATAACCAGCAAGAGTCACTTAGTTCCTGGTTTTATTTTTGCTAATATTGTTATTATAAGCAAAATTTAGGGGCTTTAAAGTATGTATATAAAATTTGTTGGCTTGGTGGATACATAATTATTGATCAGCGGCCTAATCCAAAGCCAGTAAAGCCAGTAAATATATATCCCAATGATATTGGAATAAGAAAGATTTACTTTCTGGAACTGCAGCAGTTTTACTTGTACAAATGTCTCCTCTTATATTCAGCACATTGTGTGCAAAGCACCAGAATCATCACGACAGGTCTAGAGTTTCAGAGTGCAAATACAAAAATTATCTCCCTGTTTACAGCTTGAAGTTCTGCCTCCCTTGAACTCAGTGGTTGGAACTTACCCTGCCCAGATCAAATCACAAAACAACCTTGTATTAGTTTCACAAAGTGCTAAATTACAGAAGAATAGGTGATCTGAACTGAAAATAAAAATATATTGAAACAAGTGTTTGGCTGCTAGCACTGGAAACGCATGAAGTACTGCATACAAACATGAAAGCGTATTTTAAAAAATATGACAGTTCACACAATGCCTCAAAACACTGCTCACAAGTGACCAAATGAACATAAAAATTCTAAAAGAGATATAAAAAAAAGGACTAACTACTTTCTATCACTGGTTGAAAAAGCAGCAAAAAAAAACTAGAAGGAAAGCAGATTCTCGAAACGCAATATTAGACTCAGATTCACGTCAATCCATGTCAAAATATTTTGTATTATAAACATACACTGTGTTTGTAACATGCATTCTAAATGAGGCTCTAACGGGGCTCCTCAAGTACAACAGTACTTGGAGACATAGTTCAAAACAAGCCACTACAGCACCTCAGACATAAAATGGTGGTGAAAGAAAGGTGCAGCAGATGCTGCCAAGAGTTCAGTTTCCTTCAAGCAACATATACCAAAAAAAAGAGAACACACTAAAAAGTGGTAGTCCGCATATTTGTTATTCGGTAGGCACAGTTGAGTACTTAACACATTGAATACTTAACACTCACATTCCATTTTCATGCCCATCTCTAGACATTTCTTAAGCCTACAAAACTGGCATCGATTCCGATGGTGTTTATTGATGATACAGTCCTGGTTGCTACGACAACTGTAGGTCAAATTCTTCCTTACACTCCTTTTAAAGAAACCTTTGCATCCCTCACAACTGACAGCACCATAGTGACGACCTAGGAAATATATATATTGTTAACAGATGGAAATTACTTACGTTTTAGCATAGAAGTATTTATTTTAAGCAAGTAAAACACTGTAAGTCACCCTTTAAATTTGTTCTTGTCCAACATTTTGGATCATGAAAGCACTCCTACAGTCTCACAAGATATTTCTGGTTTACCTGTTGTCAGGGTTTTTGATGAGAGAGTGGAGAGAAGAGAAGAAAGCTAAGCCTATTTCTGACTGTGCAGTCTATGAAGGTGTAGTCCCATTCTGCATACGTACAGATACAATTCTATTTGCTGTTATATGGACTATAGGATACATTTAGAGAACATACAGGCTAAGTGCCCAAGTAATTTCAGAATATAAGTAATTTTACAACAAAATTTGAAATGCAATCTTAATTTACATTTCCTGTCCATATCAATTCTGGTATTGTTTTAATTACATGAACACTTTAAGAAGCAAAAGAAAGCGAGAAAAAGAGTCAGAGGGGTGTCCTCTCTCTAGCATGAAAGCACAGTACACTCCCCTGACTAATACAGAAATTTTATCTTGAGAGTCCTTGTTACTGCATGGATCTGAAACACTGAGGATTCATGTGATCTCTACTTGCCTTTTTCCGTGAATGCAGAAGAACAAAATCTAGCAGGAAGTGCTAAGTTTGTTAGAGACCACTAAGAAGCATTTTCTTGGAGGAGTTAGACTTTTTCAAGTGACATGTTAACTTCATGGTTGCCCATCACTGTGGGGAACTTCACTACATGCTTCAAGCAGTCTTTTTCCTTTACCAGGAGCTATTCAATCATTATTTCATCTTTCAGCCAATTTATCATATGCTTCAGTTCAAGGAAAAAACCTAATATTCTTCTAAGCAGAGTTTAGCTATCTTTTGTGTAAACATACACAGTAAGTTATATTTTTCCATTTAAAAACTCAACTGCTTTTGCAATCAGCATAGCTAAAATCAATTGAAGCACATGAAAAATCATCTCTTCATCCCAGTCATCCTTTCAAGCAAATTCCTTCAATACCACTTTGTATGCTTCCTTACCTGATGCTTTATCACCACAGACTACACAATATTCTACTACCTGGGGCCGCTGAACATCAGTTTTTCCCAGCAGACGTTCCACTGAAGCAGAGTCTGTCACTATCTAAAGCAAAGATGTAATTAGTCAGACATGAAGGTAAGGAGCTTTGCCTACAGAACAGAATAGGTGTATCAGCTGAGAAGAGGGGACTGAATTTATGAATAAGTATGACGTGGAATAAAATTTAGTAGTATAACATGCAATTTACTGAGAGTTCTTACTGGCACTACTGAGACTTTTGAAACAATCATATCAAAACAAATTACAAATAAAACTGCTAGCTTTGTTCAGTACAAATGTTTCCTCACTTGTGCAATCAACCGTATTTTTCCCTTCTTGCAAATACTCTCGAACAGCTGCTCTATTTTAGCCAAAGACAGTTGGCTTTCAGGTGCTGTTCCCATCTATCCCTTCTCTAGCTATTAGGGATATGTGCTTCAGAGGGGGTAGCCTGAAACCGAGGTCTACCATAGAAACCATTTAGCCTCCAAAGGCCTTGGATTCCAAAACTTCTGTTCTGAACATTCCATTTAACCAAGAAATATTTAAAAACCCCACCCCCTCTGTAATGTCAGATATCCTATTTAGCATAGAAGAAGACATTTTAAAAGACTGTTAATACAATTTTTAAAATATTTATGTAAAAGTGATTCTTCCTTCTGTGAAATATTCTCTATTGTAACAGTAGCAATAGGGACCAGGCACTTTTTCTTTTTTTTAATCTTTTTTTTTAAAGACTGCTAGGAAGAAATCTCAAATTTCACTAGAGGTAGTGTTTACATCACTGGCTTTGCAAAGCTCCTGTTGGTGTAGATTATGCTCAAAACCACAAAAAACATAGCAGAGGACAGCTTCTGCTCTAAATAGCTGTTACTGCAATGTCTTGATACTGAATGGAAAGTATGAACTCATGTAAATTTGCTCAGGTGAGTTGTATCTCTGTATATCTGTGAATCTTGAGCAGACTGAGAAATCCTGGCACTTCTCACAAGCACTATCTTAAGTATTCGCTTATGTCTTTGGAACTTGAATGGGAACACACAACCAGGGATAATGAGTGCAATGGAATGCATGAGGAACGTGAAGACTGAAGGATTTATGATTGAACAATGAAGCCTAAAATTAGTATATCTGATCCATGCCATGAGAAAACTACTTCAATTAATCTTTAAGCGATTTAGACTTAATTTAGAAACAACAAAAAAAAATTTAAAACCAAAATTCGATGGTTTATCTAAATTACTGCATTTACCTGAATTCTGCCGGGCACAATGTTGTCTGTGGTGGTAAAGATAAGCTGTTTAGCATTAGATGTCTCAGGTGCTGCCAAGATCACCTTTCCTGCACCAGTTCCATCTGGACTAGCTAAAATGAACTGTTGCTTTGGAGACACAGCTGAATCCACTGCTGTCACTATTTGAATTTTCTGACCTGTTTGCTGATCTGTCACAATCTGTAAAACATTGAAGAAATTCATGACCACAGTAAATTTTATGTTTTAAAACCTTTCATTCCGTCTCAGAATTATATCTGTGAAAATTTACAAAGAAGCTTTCTCCAATTTTTCTTTATAGATGGCACTAAGGAGATGTTCTCCAGTTAATATTTACCTACGCATTTTTTTTACCTATGCATTTTATTTAGGGAGTAAGATGTTACTCCCTAAAATTATCAACAAAAGGTGGAATCAGGCAGCCTTATTGTTTCACATGCTGATTCCCAAGATTCTCTTATGATGGAAGGTTTCTGTTTCTGATACAGTTGTCTGGTAGCATGATCTCTATTCTGCCTGGCAGAGTAACCACATCAATGCGTGCCAGTATTTCATTTAAACTTAGTAAGTTCTATATAATTTGCCACTGCATACATTCTGATACATTAATGACAGCTTTTTATTATCTACCAGTAACAAAAGACCCACTGTGCAGCATTCCCAAAGGCCAACTTGACACAAAATAGATTAATCTCCTACTGGCTCCTAAGTGGGAAGAGGAATGCACTCAGAGATGAGCTCATATGTTCTGTTGACAATGTCTGACCCTTTGCTGTGGCCAGGGCTCAGGAGATTTGCTTGTGTAGGCGAAGTTTAACCTCTGTAAATACTCCTCACTGGCTACATCGTCTACGTAACTATTATACACAGCCATCTAGTCAGCACCAAATAAATGCTGAGGGAGAAAGATTTTTAGTTTTCACTAAAAATGATCCATTCTCACAAAACTTAGAGGAAGTATTTCACAGGCTTTAGCATGCTTTCATATAAATCTAAGTGGAAGAAGGAGAAAAAAAGAGAATATGTAATAGTTGGTTAATTAATGGAATTTTACCTGAATGCGTTGTGGTGAAGCTACAGAGGAGTCTGTGGAAATTATCTGGATACGCTGGGAAGGGCTGGTCATCACTGGAGATTCAGATGGCGAAGTCTGAACAGTTGGCACCTGTAAATAACATACAGAATTTTAATTCACTGTTAAGGTATTGAACACTTTTAGAAATACCTGTATTTATAAAAGATCAGATGGCCCTATAATAAAGAACCTAAATTCATTGGGAAGGTTACAGACATTAAACCAACTTGGATTTGCTTTCAATGAATTATCAGAATATCTTCTTTTTCCCGAAATGGAGTGAACCTGATGAAATCAAGCCACCACCACCACCACTCCGCTCAAATAAATCATTGGGTAATTACTATATGATCCTTTAGCTTACTGAAATGCAGAAAAATTTATTTCAACTTTCGATTATACACTTGTCTCATTTTTTGCTTCTGTAAAAATAAAATACATCATATATAAATAATGTAAAATGTTAAATATTTCCCATTTTAATAATTTTGAAGTACTTTAGTATGACAGAGATTAAGTCTGGCACTACTTCTGAATACTATTGCTTCTTGTTCTGTTCCGTATCTAGTTTCTAGAGTACCAAACTATAATGTATATCTAGTTCTGAATACCTAGAAAAAGCTTGAAAACCCCCTCGCAAAGCTGTTTTCAGAGCAAAAATGTTAAATGTTTAATCAAACATGCAAGATAAGATTTAGATTGGATACTGGGAAGAAATTCTTCCCTGTGAGGGTGGTGAGGCCCTGGCACAGGTTGCCCAGAGAAGCTGTGGCTGCCTCATCCCTGGAAGTGTCCCAGGCCAAGTTGGACAGGGCTTGGAGCAACCTGGGATAGTGGGAGGTGTCCCTGCCCACGGCAGGGATTTGGACTAGATGATCTTGAAGGTCTCATCCAACCCAAACCATTCTATGAATCTGTTACCTGCAGTAAAGTGTCCAAAACCAGAATGCTCACAAGCTGTTTCTATCAAATCCTCTTTTAAACAACCTTGGAATTAGCTGCTTACCAAAACTTGTACAGCTGGACAACAGTGTAGTGTCAATTTTAGCTTGCTTTGCAAAAATCTTTGTTTAATATACAGAAAAGTTAATTTATGACATAAAGAAAGAAAAAACAGTTTGGATAGCAAGGAACATGGACTGCAGTCTCTTTGGGGAAGCAGAATGACAAGACTTCGCGAAGCCATACTATTCTATTCCCCTATTGCCTGTACCATAAACAGTCCCACATAGTTTAGAAGTATAATCTAAATTGAACATAGGATCTCTAATTATCTTTAATACACAGGTCACAAAAGTTGCATGTTAAATGAGGAAAATACACAGAAGAGATGTAGAAATAGTGGAGTCTTCTAATTATCGGATGATTCAAAGCTTTCAGCTGCAGAAAACAAGATACCTAGGTGAGAAAAAAGACTCAAAAAAATCCAGAGACTTAGAGGGCACACGCAATCGATGATCTTCTTGACTTCCAAGCCAAATTATTAACTAAGCTATGCACCTTTTAAAAGGTCTAAATTAGACCAAGAAGGTCTTTTAAAACTGTTTTACAGTTGTTCAGTTGTAGAATCCTTAGCCTTTCATTGATGCATCTTCAAACCTTACACCACAATGTACCGCAGGCAGTTTGGAAATTGAGTGGTCTATTCTTCCATGTTGTTTAAGAATTTGGAGAGAAAGAGGGGGGAGGAAAAAGTGGGGGAGAGAAAGGTGGGGAGAGAAGGTACCTGCAGGGAAATTCTTTAAACATTTTGGAACTAAACAATGTCTTTTTCTGGGTTTGCAAAGTACCTGCTGCAAAGGGGCCCTAGTGTACAAAAGTGGTTCCAGATACTAAATCAAAATGAAAATTAGTGCTTCATGCTTTAAAACACTTTCTCAGTTTTTATAGAATGGATCATGTCCTCAGATAAAGGTTATTTTTACTGATTAATTCCAATCTCCTTTAATATGAGTAATTTCTCACCCTCAGCACAGGAGTAGATGGTTAATTCTTACAGTAAGTTCTCTATAAAGTTGGGTAAGTCTGAGACAAGATGCCATTTTATGCTGATAAGTCATTTTCATTATTAAATATTAAAGAACACACATTTCTTAAACTGAAAACAGACATTATTTTAGTCTTCTCTTCACTGAGGAGATATGGTGCAGCAATGGACAACAATTTGTATAATACAAATAAATGCTTCAGTGTGCAGATGTAATTTGTTTCTAAACTCTCATTAACATGTATAAATACTCTGGATGGTGTTGGACTCTGAAATGCAGAATTTTACCTTTTCAGGCTTGCCTACTTAATACTCCGTGGAGTAAGGACACCTTTAAATTTCTGACTGCTACTAAAATCTCAAGTTTATTTTCCAGACTGAATACAGATGCCATTGGTTGATAACAGAACACCAACCATGCTAAATAATCCAAGGGCAAATATGGGAAAGTATTATTTTTAAATGCACAATTTACAAGAGTGAGGGTGAAAAAGAAATCTGTCATTTTGTTTGACAGCTAAATTTCTACCTTGAGCATTTTCACACAACTACAAAAGATCAAAATGGATAAATATATGATACTGTCTTATAGTCCTACCCAGTCAATTGTATCAAATTTGACTTAAGTGAACATATAAAAAAAAGAAAAAAAAAAAAGAATAGTAGTCCAAGAATATGCTCTAAACCAAAGTTCCATCAGAGATTTACAAGCTTACCTTCAGACAGCTTATATATTAAAAAAGAGGAAGGAAAATATGAAGCTATTGTTAACTGGACACCTAAATAAATTGAATAAAACTATTCTGAAAGCAAATGGCTTTTAAGTACTGGTATCAGGAAGACACTATAGTTTAGCATTATATTAGGTTCACTTACAGGAATAAACATAGAATTTACTATTCTGTTGTTCAAAAGAAACACGACACCATGTTAGAGCAACTGCTTTGGAAGCTGTTTAGGCAAAAGCCTTGTCCTCCAAAGTCAATGACGGTAAGTATATGTAATTCTGAAATATATTTTCAAATACACTTTTATTTCTGTAAGACTCAGATGAGACTTCATCTTCAAGAGATGAAGAAAGAAACTAAGTAGGCTGATTGTCCTAGAAAACTTCAGTGTGCTACATTTTACTGAGTGTTAATCAACTATCTTTTAAAAGCAACCACTAACACTGGGACTTAAGACACAGTCAGGAAACAACACATATAACATAAAATACAGCTCAAACCCCCAAATTTCCCTACTGATACCAAAATCAGCTAGAAAACAAACTTTCTAACATGATTTGAAGGATTATAAAGCAGGCATTCTTTATTCTAAGCATGCTGAGCACGCCCAGAGGATATCTCCTCTAATCAGGTCTGTCATTAAACTCTACAGCAAGGCATTTATTTCCATCATGATCATACATATTCATCACAGTGTACTTCTTAGCTAATACAGAAATATCACTTTTCCTAGACTTAATTTGCATGCCTTCACCTCTTACTGGAAGTCCTTTTAAGGTCGGTCCTAGAGGGTCATCTAAAGGGGTCTCTGGTGGTGATACTCACTGAGTGCCCCAAATGTTACAGATGACCGTGCCTTGAACTTCTCTTTAGGCATGCACTGTTGCTTCTTGTTACATGGCTTTGCCACAAAAGCCACTGTGTTCCTCGTTATCTGTTTATCCAGTGGTTCCAGCTACATTTAGCATCCTGTACACCTGCAGCTATATTCTTTTATCTATTTTGCTGGTTAGTCTCTAAGCTCCATTTAGCAATTTCAAGGGGAACTAAAAATTTCTATTCTCTGTGTTGCCTGTCACTACAAAAAACCACATCAAATGCACTTACTTTAAGGAGACAGGGGACAGAGTAGTCTGCTTTAATACACTTGGTACTGTTTTCTTCTTGGAGTTCACTAGTTGTGCACTGTACAGGCTCTAATACTTACAGTGTCAAATTCTTCCTGCAGTTTTTTCTCATTTTTTTTTAGACAACCTCTGAGGGCATAACAATCAGAGAAATTGTGAGGTCACCTTTTAGTCATTTAGTTTTTAGTCAGATCAGATATTTTTCATTACGAAGGATTCCAAACACAGAAATCAGCTAGCAGTGTTTTGAAATGCTTTCTCTGTGACACTGTTCATCTAAAGATCACGTGCACTATCATTTCCTGTAACCCAGGAAGATGAATCAACAAGTTCCTGCTGTTTTGCTAGCTGGTGAAGGACTTAGTCTAATAGTAAATCTAATTTAATCTGGGAATCATAGTCCCATGTTACCAAAATTTCTTCTCTCCTTGTTCCTCTGTATTTAAATCTGCTCACTCCTTGTTCAGAGCAAAATGAAATCATAAAATCGTAGAATTATGTGAGTTGGAAGGGACCTTAAAGCTCATCTCGTTCCAACCGCCCTGCAATGAGAAGGGACACCTTCCACTGTCCCAGGCTGCTCCAAGCCCCATCCAGCCTGGCCTTGGACACATCCAGGGATCCAGGGGCAGACACAGCTTCTCTGGGCAACCTATGCCAGGGCCTCATCAACCTCACATGGAAGAATTTCTTCCCAGTACTAATTTAACCCTGCCCTCTGTCAGTGGGAAGCCATTTCCCCTCATCCTATCTTAGAAAAGAGTTTGTCAGTATTTTAAATTAGAATCACAGAATCCTTTAGGTTGGAAAAGATCTCCAAGATCATTAAGTCCAACCTTTGACCAATCACCACTTTGCCACCCAGCCCAGAGCACTGTGTGCCATGTACAGCTGCTTCTTGAATACGTCCAGGGATGGTGACTCCACCACCTCCATGGGCAGCCCCTCCTAATGCCGGACACTCCTGCCATGAAAAAACTCTTCCATATGTTCAACCTGAACCTCCAGTGGCACAATTTGAGGCCACTTCCTTTTGTCCCTCACCTGGCTCCACCCTTCTGTCAGGGAGATGTAGAGAGTGAGAAGGTCCCTCCAAGCCTCCTTTTCTCCAGGCCAAACAAATCCAGCTCACTCCAGCCCCTCAATATCTTCCTTGCAGTGAGGGGCCCAGAACTGACCCCAAGATTTGAGATGGGGCCTCACCAGTGGCCAGTACTGAGTGACAATCACTACCCTGGTCCTGCTGTTCTTGATCCAAGCCAGGATGCCATTGGCCTTCTTGTGTGACCTGGGCACACCCAGTTCACATTCAGCCACCGTCGACCAGCACCCGCAGGTCCTTTCCTGCTGAGCGGCTTTCCAGCCACCCTGCCCAAAGCCTGGAGTGCTGTGGACCCAACAGCAGGGCCCAGCCCTTGGCCTAGTTGAACCTGACACTGTTGGCCTTGACCCATTGTTTCAGCCTGTCCAGATCTGTCTGCAGAGTTTTCCTATCCTACAGCCAATCAACACCCCTGCTCAGCTTGGTGCCATCCACAAAATTATTGAGGGTGCCCTCAATCCCCTCATCCAGGTCATCCATAAAGATATTAAACAGAACTGAGCCCAAAACTGAGCCCTGAGGAACCCCATTAATGACTGGCTGAATACTGGATGTGGCACCATTCCCTGCCACTCTCCATGCCCAGTCATCCAGCCAGTTTTTAGCCCAATGAAGATGCATCTGTTGAAGCCATGAGCTGCAGCCTCTCCAGGAGAATGCTGGGAGACAGTATCAAAGACTGAAATGCAGGTAGGCACATCCACAGCCTTTCCTTCATCCACTAGGTACTCACCTCATCATAAAATGAGATCAGGGTGGTCAGGCAGGACCTGCCTTTCCTAAACCCATGCTGGCTAGGCCTGATCCCCTGGTCCTGTGCGTGCCATTCACACTTGAGATAATTAATTTCAAAATAGCAAAGTTGAAAGGAAAATCCAATAGATTCCTTGTAGAGCATCTTTAGCCTTAAAAGTTCATTCCACAACAGAACATTCCTACTAAAAACAAATTCATCATTAAACTAAAACAAGTATTTGGCAATTTACGGATTTGCCCATCATGTACATACACACCTATGTGTGTGTTTGTACGAGCAGATGTACATATATAATAAATATCTGCACTGACTAACCAAATTTTCAATACTTTCTGTAGCTTATTTCCCCACCACCACACTGATTACAAAAGCAGTAGTTGAGCAATAAATTGAAGGAATAATCCACTGGCCACATAGAAGGTGAAATTTTAAAGCTTCTAATCTTCTCTAACTTAAGTAGAAAAACATTTTCTATATACATGCTATTCTATATAAAGCCAAAGTAATTGTATTGCTTGAATACACTATGTGTAAACCAATTTCAGAGACAAAAATTTCTATTCTCTTTTCTATAATATTAAGGCATAGTTAAGCAATCACAGACTATTTTTTTTAATTGTACCCGTAAAACAACTGAAGAATTTAAATGAAAAATATGGTACCAAGTTTTACACCTGTAACTCAAATCAAAACAGAAAGACTTCTTTTTCTATAGATATTTTTCCTAATGAGTATCTTTAGCTATTAAATTAATAATAGGCTTTTACAAAAAATGTACATACAAATATATTTCTTTCACAGGTCTAAGACATATCTAAAAAAAGTTTCAATGATTCTCTTTGGATTTAGGTCTCCTAACCACTTGGGTCCTTTGCAGAATGGCAGAGAAAATTCGAATTCACCACAAAAGAACTCTAGTTTAACTGCCCTAACAGGATGCCAGTGCAAGATCTTGTATAGCACATACAAAGGCAACATACAAAAAAGCTGCAACTGGCATATCTGCATGCAAAAGAAAATCTCAGACCAGGTCTTACGTAACACCCCACACTCTTATTACACCTGCAGCTATGCCACATCTGGTAAAAGCCTTCAGTTCAGAGGCTGCCAAACTGCCTAAACCAGACAGGATCTCCTTACTCCCATATGCACTTTCTGTGAAATACCTCTCAGGCTCACGGTATGTCTAGATCTTTTACCATTAACAGTAACTTGAGAAAAGCTATATTTGAACCAAAAACTGTTTGAGAAGACTTTGCATCAAAACTCCACCTTGAAAAATCATCAGAAATGAGCAAATGGCAAACGACAGCAATAAAATATTAAAAGTTCTTATGTCATACTTCATCAATTCTTAAAACAAAGTAAAAACTTATTCTATTAAACCAACAGTGTTTCCACTCTCCTTTTCCAAGATGCTGTCTTCATCCGGACCAAAATCTGAATTACTGAACTGCTTATGATGTAACGTCAGAGATGTCTGAAGAAGGTCAAGAAAATATTTCATGTGACAAAGATATCCAGTATTTTTTGAGCTCCATGGCAAACCATGCTTTTGATAGTTTCCTGTGAGGACACTGGGGGAAGTGAAAATTCTCCAGAAACGCAGCTGTCATAAACAAGACTCAGGAAGCACAGGGCTCAATAGTCACCTCATGTGACTCTCTCCCTATAGTCTCTGACAGGAAAAAGGATGCACTGGAAATAGTTTGTGGCTGTCAGAGAGCTGACAAATGACAGTTTTAGCAACTACTAAAAATTATTCCTGGTTACATCAGAGCTGCTGTTGGAAAGATGAAATAGCCCTTATTGCCACACCATCCCCCCCCCCACGACAGCTCTTTTTAAAAATTTTTAAAATTTTGCATTAAAATGGAAGGTACTACACAGGGAATGCATCTCCAAAACCAAACACATTTTTCTTAAATAGTATTCAAGTCAAATCTAAGTTGGTGCTGGGACTGAACCTAGGCCACTTGTATATTGCACAGTGACAGTACTAAATAAATAGTTGAGAAAAGCAGCATTACTTATTTTTGCATTAAGGCTGAAGTATTTTTCCTGCTTTTCAAAGCTGCTTAGGATGAGGAGAAACTGCTGAAATTCCCTCCAAATCCCCTAGCTGCTCTTTAGTTTCAAGAACTCTAAATAATAGCAACTGCAGACACTAAACATGGGGCTCTCATCCAGTCTGTTCAGAAATGCACAACTGGAAAAAATTAAACAAGAAACAGTATATAAACCAGAAGCAAGCAAGGGCAGTAAAACCATTTTAAACCGTTACAAGAACAATTTTAAAAAGTCCTAAAAATAGAATAAGTACAAAAATAAATGCAATATTGGAGCACACTCAGCAACTTCTGTGATACATTTAGTTTCATGAAAAAGCTGATGAACTATTGTTCAAGAAAGAGAAACAACATGTAGCCTACTTGCTTGACAGTTTGATTTGGTGCTTGGCATCACAGTTCTCAATAAACCCACGCACTATGTATGTGGCAATTATGTTGAAAAAACGATACAAATATAGCTAAAGCTACTAATATTTGCATTACGTTATCCTGTTTGCAACTAGTCTCTCACAATTCATAACCTTAAATTCAGTGCATGATCAATGACCCTCTTCTTCCATTTAATTTTCATTGAGAAAAAACACGATATTCTGAAAATCTCTCATTTTTTAAAGCTAGTATCTAGTTTGATTTGACATTTTCTCTAAGAAACGATGAGCACAAATATAGAATTCTAGCATATTTCAAAGGAACTAGCAATATATTTACCTGTATTAAAAACTATGAGACAGAAGACACAAATGGCAAGCAGTAAGCCATTCATAAAGAAATGATTCAATATTAACATGGTCATAATATTAATGAATTCTTAATGAGATAATGCTGCTTACAGCTGTTTTTCCATGAACAAAATTTTCATGGTTTTATGCAGTGGACAGGCATATAATTCAAGCAGCAGCTGAATACTATAAAGAGATGAAGCCCTCTATTTACCCACCGGCCAGGAAGAAATCACAGAGCTTCATACACTCTTGAGATGGACCGATCTCTCCAGTGGCAAGATACAACCATCACACTATGTTACCACGGTGCATTTCCTGCACGAGGAATTACAAATGTCACATATTTTATGTGCTTTAGATGTTATTATAGCACCCAAATTCTACCAAAAGAGTATAAAGTTTGCCAGTATTTCCATTACAGGTTTTTATTTCCAAGTATAGCTGGAAATGTTTTTTAAAAACGCAGCTTGCCAAATTCATACCTGGTACAGAAAACTAGAGTGAAAAATCTCTTGTTGGTTTTCACTGTGAAACTTAGGGAGTTTTTTGAAACTATTCCATAGATGTTACTTCCAGGACACTCACTAGACTATTTTCCACACTAAAAAGAATGAAATTTCTTTTTAAAATAAGTACCTCTAAGTAGGGAATCTCAAATCCACTCCTAAGAACGGAATTAAACTTGTATGTTTTTCTTCTGTAGGGCTTCTTCTTGAAATAAAAATATTTTTTAATGTACAGGTGTAATTTTAGCTCAATAGGTGAAAGAAAATGCCAAACTAATGTCTGAAAAGTGGCCTTATCTACAGAGGTCTCTCAGCCCACTTGTCCTTTATTATTTATTAAATCCCTTAATTATGTAATCATATGATAAATCACAGTAAATTTGAAGGATATTAAAACAAACAATTTTAATCAGACAAAAGATTTAGTTTATTTTTTGACAGAAGTTTGCATAGTGAAGGAGATAAATAAATAATTTTCTATGGCCATGAAAACTTTTAGTTTACAAGTTGATTTAAACTTTTCAGCTGTTGAGCATCCAAGCTTCAGAGAATATACATCAAGACTACTTGATATCATTTTAAATATGTTTTGTGCTTTTTTTCTTTTAAGTGTAGGCAGAAAACATAAAACCTGATTTAAATTAACCACCTTACCACAAATTCAATCTAGTGCATAAGTAAAACTTCAGACACTGTGGTGGATCTAGATTACAATTCAAATTAACAGACGCTTTCCATGTCCAAAATGGTCAATCTAACGATCAAATAACAAGAAATTTGGTTGTATTAATTTTTTAAACGATTCATAATACAGCCAAGTTTCTCTATAGCTCATGCTGATCTTCCTACTTGCACTCCTAATATGGGGGCCGCCACAACAAAGTAGGGTGAACAAAACATGTCCCAGTTGCACTGGTTTCATGTTTGTCCCCAGGTGTAATGCAACACTTTTCTACAAAGATTTTCTGTTCCATTTATGCTTAACTGTAAACAGCGGGGACTCCCTAATATGTTTTTAATTTTGAAATCTCATACACCAACTGTTGTGATATCATCTGTCACTCACCTCAGCCACCTGCTGAGTCTCCACTACCTGCTGAGCCAGCAGCTCCATATTGGTTGCCATGGTGAAACAAGATCATTAGAGAACCTGTTCGGAAAGATGCCAGCAACTTCCATCAGGCACGAAAGTTTGGGTTTTTTCTTATTATTAAAGAAAGCTCTTCTATGACTTTTTGAAGATTTACAATTCTGCTTGATATGTCTGGCAAGTAAGAGAAGATGCCATTGATGTGTGTGCGCGTGCACACATACATAAACACACATACATACATACATGGGACATGCATACTGAAACCATGCTGTTCAAACTGCTGAGGCACAATTATTCTTTTACTTTTTTAAGCCTCTAATATATTATTTCCATTCTATTATTTAAGCTGTAAAGAAGACATTAATTTCATAAATGGGAAGAGACCAATTTCAAAGTTGAGTACTAATGCCGTTTGCGGAATTCATAGATCTTAAAGGCACTTTCCTCAGCTCAAGGAGGAGAAGTCTTACAGTTAAACTGCTTCTATACAACATGCTGAACTAGGGAGCATCAAGCTAAGAATGCTGTTTTGCACAAAATTTTATCGAGTAATTCCATCAAATGGCCATGTTCATCCATATACTTAAGAGTAATCTTACACAGTAAGGGAAATAAACTGTTACATGTAAAATGTATTTTCCATTATAAAAACTATTTTTATTATAATGTGATAGTATTATGACATTGAGAAGAAAATAGTGCGGAATAATTTTATCCTATTCCGAGTGACTACACCTTCAAGGGTTAAAAAAAAATACAAAGTAATCAAAGACAAAGAAATAAGAAAAAAACACTTACAATGCATTTTTAATTATCATTGTTAGGGGCGTGTTTCTTCCAAGGTCAATTAAATTACGATTTCCAATTAATGCATTCAGTTTTTAATTGTGACTTTCTAATCAGAGGGCCAGACTTCAGATTCTGACCCAGCTGTAGGCAATCAAAAGGCATTCCTGAATGCTGACCCCTTTGACGTTTCATTGGAAACCACTTCTTGTAATTGCAAAGCAACCGTTTAATATAAAATTTAAAGATACAGCAAGTAATAGCAACACATGTAACAGAAAAACATTTGCATGTCTCAAGCACCAGTATGTCCCCCATTCAAATGCAACCTCTACAAAACTAACGTTGTTAAATATGTCAAAAATCATTAAGTTAAAAGGATTCAATTATATTGTGGCAAATGCAAAAACAATTTTGCCTATGTCAAATAAAGATTATCTGTAAAAATGCATAATCAAAGTTGAGACAACCCCGTGGAAATTTTATTTACGCTAGTTTCTCCTACAGTTTGTCATTATTTTATTCAAGTGTTGCACTTGCACATCAAGATTATGAACCACTTCCACCATACCCAGCTTGTGGATGGTTTCTCAGTTGTTCAGTGATTCCTTTTCAGTGCTTTCTCTCATCTTAAATTATTTTTATATATTCAGCAAGAAGCATAACCATACGCTCACAACATGCTGTTTTCTCAGCGCTTTATGATGACAGAAGCGCTGCAGATGAGATACTTTGTTCATAACAGTACCTTTCCGAAACACAAGTGTTTGCTGTCCAAAGGCTCTGACAGATTTGCTGTTGTTGGTTTTTTGTACTTCCAACCTTCACAAAAGAGCCTTAAACTGAGGCTATCTGATCAAATCCAACTGAAGCCCAGAGACCACACACAGCCATGCCAAGCTTCTTAATGGTGTAAACTCCCAGAAGGCAAAAACCCTGAGCAACAGTTTGTAAGGCAACAAAAACAAAACCCCCCACCAACACAACAGGTGGAACTTAAAAACTGCAAGGAGGCACCTGGAGCACCAGGGAATTATTCTCAATGTAATAGAGTGGCAGCCAGCTCAGTATATGGTGTCCAAAACACAGTGTAAAATCATTAATCCTTCCGTAAGATGCAGTGACACGTCAGAAGCAAGTCATGAATTCCATTTGAGATATTCTAAGGGTATGGCCCTACTGACAAGACATGGCAAAAGGCCGAATTCAAACTTATTGACATTTGTTCCTTTGTCTTAATGAAACGAGGTTCTTCCCACTGTGAGCTCGACTCGGCTATACCGAGCGGCCTCCAACAGGCTGCCATCGGCGGGACGGGGAGGGAGCGGGTCCGGCCCTGCCGGCAGTCTCCGGTACGTTGTCCCGGCGGCAGGAACACGGCCGCCAGCCCGACGCCACCGACCGGGCCGGAACACGGCGAAAAGGACAAGCAGCGACCCCAACGCCTGAGGCCGGGCCGGGCCTGCCGCATCCCCCATTGGCTGCACCGCGCGCGCCGCCCGCCCCCATTGGCTGCACCCCGCCCCACCCGTTGCTGAAGAGCCTTCGGCAGTTCCCGCCCGGCGCACCGCCGAGCCACGCCCCCGGCCCGCCCAATGACCTCATGACAGACGCCGCGCTCCCGCAGAGCGCCCATTGGCCGTGCGATCCGCTTGTAATGGTGGCGGCACCGCCCCTCGAGCGGCGGTAGAACCCCCCGGGGATTCACTTAGCACAAGATGGCGGCGCTGGCCGCCCGCCAGGGCCCAGGCGGGGCGGCTGCCGCCGCCGCCATTAGGCTCCTTCCCCTCCCCTCCGGTATAGCATTGTGTCAGCCTACAGGAGGCCCAGGCATGGCAGTGAGGAAGCGGTCGGTAAGATGGCGGCGGTCTCAGCCCCGTATGCAAAGTACCCGCCGCCGCCCCCTCCCCTCCGCCCTCCCGGTGGCAAAGGTAAAAGGGTCGGGTTCAAGCCGCCGCCTCCGCCCGCTCAGACTCCATCTTCTGTTTCTCTCTGTCCCGCGCTCGTCATCGCCGCGACCATCGCCCTACACCCCCCGGACAGCAGGCTTTGCTCACCGCGACCGGACCGGCTCCGACCTCAGCCGGCCCCCACTGCAGCCAGCGGCTCCGGCACAGGACTACCCCGCCGATCGACCCAGCGCACCACAATGGTCGTTTCCTCTCCTCTCTCTCCAGGAGCTGTAGACCAGGCCAGATCACGGCCGGTGCTCGCTTACCAGCCAAATACCGGAGCCGTGCAATCCCCCTCCCCTAAACCCACCGTCACCCCACCCCTCCCCTCGCGGGGGTGTCCAGAGTAGGGCTCGCTGCCGCCTCCCTGCGCCCCCTCCCTCATCCTGGCCCCCACGAAACAAACCCAACCGGGCCGCTTCAATTTTAAAAAATGTTTTTTTACCTCAGAAATGGGCGCCAATGGTGCAGTGGCGGTGACCCGACCGGGCCCGGGCAGGCCGGTGCCCAACAGCGGCCCTCCCTCCCCCCGCGGGGGCGGCAAGGGGCTGTGGGGCCCGCGGAGGGGAGGGGGCCAGGGCTGTGTTGGGGCCGGGGGTGTTTTGTTGTGTGTGCGCCGCGCCCTGTGACAGGTCAGAGTTCGTGACCCCACCGCCGCCGCCCGGGAACGCGTCCCCGCTTCCTCTTCCAGCACCCGCCCGGCCGCGGCCCCTCCATCCCCCGCGGGGCGGGGCCGGCGGCGGGGAGGGGCTACCGGGCTACCTGGGCCTCCCGAGCTCCGCACCGCTCCGGACGGGCCGGGAAAATGCCGGGAGGAGCTTGGCCTCTGGGGTAGTGAGGGGAAGGTGCGTTCACTGCCTTTGGCCCTCTCGCTCGGGAGGCTCCTCAGGAGCCGGAAGCCTGAGGTCATGGGTTGCCGTGGCTGTTCTATGTGCCAGTGGCGTTGATGTTCCAGGTGTACCTTCGTTCTCGCTGAAGATGCAGTCAAAGGTGGGCTCACAGTTGAGCAGGCTCTCAAAAACGCCACCGCCAGACTGTTCCGAGTTTTTATTTTTGTAAATAATAATATTGTAAAGGCAGTGTCATCGATTAGGGCTCTTAACGGCAAAGCTGGCTGTGAGGCAAGTTCTGCTTCCAAATAAAAAACGGTAGGCATGAACCAGGGTTGGGTGCAGCTGAGGTGGTGTAAGAGTTTACCACCTTTCAGTGCTTGTCTTCTCACAGGCTATCAGATGTTCACTCCCTGTCATAACTGTAGCTGTTTCTTAACCTACCCTTATCAAAATGTTCTTAATATTTCTAGTAACCTTCCCTTGAGTCTGATGATTTTGACAGAAGGTAATTTAAGGAGCAGTTAGATGAACAATACAACTGAAAGAGGTGGTAACTCCTGAAAAAAAAAAAGTATGGAAGAGATAGTAGTTCAATGCAATAATCACATAAACAAGAGGTGCTGTTGACTGAATAGTTACACAGTCTGTGTGC
Organism: Acanthiza pusilla; assembly: GCA_036630365.1. Lineage (NCBI taxonomy): Eukaryota > Metazoa > Chordata > Aves > Passeriformes > Acanthizidae > Acanthiza > Acanthiza pusilla. The sequence continues at coordinate 158,803 of JAXCHO010000001.1, read as the reverse complement.
TGATTTTTGGTGTTGGATTTTTGTTTGGAGGGTTGTTTGTTGTTTTTTCTTAGAACTGGCTCTTTGGGGCAAGGATATGAGAAATGAAGAACTACACATATGAATTACAGTCTTATTTTCACAGAATGGAAATGAGTAAAGCACTTGATGTACAGATGTGTTTGCAATACATAAATAAAGGAAAATGTTTCAAAAATGTCTTGGGTGTTCACTACTGTAATGTTAAATACATGAAGAATTTTCAAATTCTCAAAATATGGACATATAAATACCTTTAGAAGCAGACTTCTTTTTTTAAAACTTCATGAAATATATTATAAAAGTGTGACTGAATGAAAGGAAAAATGGAAAATGCTAAAGCCCAATATGAATGGCTGCTTTCTCCCCTCAATGTTTCCTGATGGGCAAGTTGAGGAAAGGTTTAGAAGGCAGGAGGGCTTATCTCATCATTCTTCCTTGCTTCTGCCACCAGGAGAAGGCCTTGTAGGAGTTTTATTCTGAGCTCTGGTGGAGAGCAATCATGATTGCTGTACACCTCCGCTATGCACACTATGGTTGAGGAAGGCCACATTAAGATTGTGACAAATTTTGTTGCGGTTTTTGCAATAATTTCAGTGAAATGTAGAACTACAGTATATGCCCTGGACTTACTTAATAAGCAGGATTGTATTAGGTAATGGTGAAATTTGCTAAATTTATATACACAGACTTAAAAAAAGCATGGGTAAAAAGTGCTTTTTGGCCTTAGCTATGACTAGAGAGAAATTAATAGAAGATGCCAGAGGTGCAAAAGATCAAAGAGAACAGAGATTACAAGTAAAGGTTAATAACTAGACTGGTGGTGAAGAAAATAATTATATCTATCTACCACACTGTGATGAGCTGACCATGGATTGCAACCGGATGATAACCCAGTCACTCACCCCTCGTCCGCCATAGCAGGATGGGGAGAAAATTATATGAAAAAGCTCATAAATCAAGATAAGGACAGAGAGATCACTTAACAATTACTGTCGTGGGCAAAACAGACTGGAGAAAATTTATCTACCTGCTAGTTAAAATAGTTGTGGATAGTGAGAAAGCCAAAAATTAAAATAGCACCTTCCCTAGCCATCGCTTTCTGCCAGGTGTAGCTTCAATCTCTCTCCCATCCAGCCCTCGGGGGATGCGGGATTTCAGCCGGTACACATCAGCTCTTGCTTGCTCCTCATGCCTGTGCCCTGGTCACAGAGGTCTCCTCATCCCGCAGTTCTGCGGGACCTCGAGCTGCACCGAGGGCTCCTCTCCTCTCTTCGTGGAGCGCGGCCTGCTCTGCTCAGGGTTGCTCTCCTCGGGACTGCAGCTCCTCGGAGCTGCTCTCCCCGGGGAGCGCGGGCTGCTCTCCTCAGGCTGCTCTCCTCAGGGAGCGCGAGTTGCCCCGACGGTGCCTCTCCTCAGGGCTGCAGTTCCTGCCCCGAAAGATTGACTGCTCCCAGCCTTCGCTGAGAAAGGATTTTAGTGGTGATCATTTTCAAACGCACCTGCTGATAACAAGGACGTTTTAGTTCGTCCCATTTAGCGGGATAGTAGCCTCAGAAGAAAAAATGTGCTACAAAGCTGCCCTGCAAGAAGAGAAGAGACCCTGTGGAAATTGTTCCCAGCCCAGGAGAATAGATTGAATTCCCTACAGAACAGAGGTGAGATGTGCATACTTGCGGGGGGGAAGGAGGCTTTAGATGTGGAAGGAGAGAACCTCTACAATGCACGTGTGGGCTGCAAGAGGCCAAAGCTCCCTCTCTGGCTATGGCGGTGGTAGTAACAGTACATAATGGACTAAGAGGGGGTTAAAACTCAGGGCATGTCAAGTAGCATAAAATACAAATAGGACTTGAGGTTATTCATGTGATTTGAATGTTTGGGATAGATAGTATTGTAGAGTTTGGTGGTTCTGGGGTTTTTAAGTTCTCATTGCAGTTGCTTAAAATTTTCTGGAAACTTTCAAAGTATGTTTTCAGAGTAAAGCTGATGCCTAGCATGGAAGAAATCAACAATTACAAGAGACTGACAAGGTTTGGTCTTGCTAATGCCACATTAAATTTAAATCTCTCTTTTAAGTGTTAGTAGATGATTTTTAAAGTATGAGTCCTCATGCCTTTCATTTGGGTTTGTACGTGGCTTAGCGGTGCTGATGGAAGCTGGTGACCTCCATCAAGTGGGAGTTTTGCCCCCATTTCTCCATGTTTGTCTCTCAGTAAAAGTGAGTTAGCTGTCTGCTACAGAATTTGTTGACTGCAAAAAAGTATCACTATATAAAATCATTAAAGGTTGGGAAAGACCTCCAAGATCATAAAGTTCAACCTTTGACCTCATACCACAATGCTCTAGAGTCTAGAAACTTTCTTGTCAAAAACTGATCAAAAGTGGTGTCACAGTGTTACCCAGGCTGACGAATCACACTGCTATTAATAATTAGAAGTTTGCATGTTATATTCCTATGTAACTTGTGGAGTTAGACAAGTGTTTTTTCCCTTAGTCTTTAAAGGAATACCTTTCCACCTCACTGAATATTGTCTCTTTTACCTTCACAAACAGTGATATTCACTAAATATGGTTACAAGCCAACATAGTTGTTACTGCTTCTGTATCAAAGTAGCATGCAAACTGGAAAGCCTGGTTGGTATTCATAGCTGTGTGGTAAAGGCAGCAGAAAATTAGCTCAGAAGAATAGCAGTCCCAGGGCTTGACCAGCAGTGCTTGTGTAAGTGGCATAGGATCTTGCCGTGTTGGTATTCTTCATCTCCAAATGACTTGTACTTTGATTTGGAAGAAAAAATTAGTAACTCTTTAAAAAACACATTTAAAGTAGGCATATGCCATAAAATAGGTGAAAATATTATTTGCAGATAATAACTAATAACCTTAATGCTTTTAAATACGTAAGTAAACAGAAAGACTGAAACAACAAATAGGAACAACTTGAATCTCAGGTATTGGCTGAGTAGCTAGTACATTGTGAATTATTACTAAATTTTTTATAATATTTGTAAAGATGTGGAACAACATTTTTGTTTTGAAGGAGTAATACTAGCTAAAAATTAGAAAAAGCTGTGTAAATAAGTGTCAGGTCGTAAACTGATTGTATACCTCTATTTTAAGATGTTAGCATTTTCTAAAAGGTGATTACTGGGGGAACTCTGAAATGAAAATTTCTGTCTCTGATGCTTAGCTTTGCTCACACTTAGTTAACAGTAGGACTGAAATTGTGAGGACATTTTCATTTTTTGCTCTTTCTTTATGCTGCATTGAGACCATTTGTATCTGTAACTGAAGTCAAGATGAAGTAATGTAGGTGGGCTTTACAGAAGATAAATGCTATGTGGACTGAAACATGTCATCATACCAATTAGGTCTAAATCTTGTTTCTATCAGAAGGCCTCCAGTACGATCTTCTGATTTGATGGTCTTCCTTAGTTTGTCAGAGAACTGTTTAATTGGCAAGTGTCCAGATTGGCAGTCTGGAACTGCAAAGCTGGAATTAAAGAAGGTAAAACTCGTGTAAAGGAAAAGCCTGTAGAACTGCATTTATGTTTTGCTCTTTTATTTTTCTACATTACTTAAACCAATGTTTAATAGCACTGTATCTTATTTTTTACAACAAAATATTTTTGTGTATTCATTTCCTGCTTTTACTGAAAGCTTCATACAACAGTCGCTAAATGTCAGCACCTAAATCTTCATAGTATTGTCATTCTGTAGTGCAGTTTTGTTTTGTTTCAGACCATGGTTAGAGATCTTGCTTTGTATTCAATGTTGTCTTTTTTTTTTTTTTTTTTTTTTTTTGTCAGCACAGAATGTTTTTAAGGGGGAATAAACATTTACAGTGTATTGGTAGCAAGGCCATGGTTCTTACATAAAACAGTTAACATTACTGTTCATCCATTAACTAAAGAATATAAAAGTTTTACTTTTCTCATTATTGGTTTCTGTTTGCACATCCTAATATATGCTTTCTGGAATGGTCAGACTTCGATGTATCAAAAAACACCCAAAGAATGACTTTTTTTTTAGTGGTAGGTGTATATTTGTTTCCTTAAGCTTGTTTATCCAGGTTATAAACTGATCTACCTTATCAATTGGATATATATTATAGACCTTTAAAAATACGGACAATTCTAAAAAAATTTGTTAGGGTCAAAATTTCAAATATCCATTAAGCTTCTTGAAGGAAGGGGAAAATGGAAGTAATAAAAATCCCAACCAATATAATTTAATGTAAGTAAATTCTTGAACATATTATTTTTATAAAAAGATACATTTTAATAATAGATGTTGTTCTATTCCTCAGTTATATTATGACTGAGGAAAAACATGATGACTGAGGACAAAACCATTGTATTGCAATGATTAGAACACCACTTCTGAACCTCCTTTATAAAAAGCCCTATGCAAAACACTAAAAAACCCCACCCCAACAAAAAACAATCCCCCAAACCAAACAAGAAACCCCACCCCCCAAACTCCAGAGATCTATATCCTCAGCTGGTATAAAGCACCACAGCATCTTTGAAATCATACAGACACAGCTGGGTGCTGAGAATCCACCCCTGGAGATGTAGTGCATGGCAGCAGTCTGACACAAGACAGGGGTAGCCACAGGAGTTCCAAAGGACTCCAGCAGAGCAGGTTCAGACAAGTGCATTTCAGCCCACCCAGCATATTTCAAATGCTGTGCTGATTATGTGGATTAAACTTTTGATGACATTTTTCATAACAAGAACAGCAGAAACAACAGGAATTTTGAAAATAAAGATACACTATTTAAATAGATTATAAAAATCTTAACACTAGTAGGTAGACATGTTAAATAAAAACTGTCTGTAGGTTTATAATAAATTAAAAATAACCTTTGGGTTTGAGTCTGCAGTATCTGCAGAGTCTGCAGGAGAAGTGATATAATTAGGCATCTGGATCTGTAGAGCTACTGGTGTGCATTTCAAAGTACTGCAGTGATATGAAACTAAACCTTTAACATAAATTATGCAGTGATTTGTGTAAAATTATAAATTGATAGTAAGCAATTATGTTGGATCATAGTCAGTGAAGTGTCAGTAGACCAGGTAAATTGAATGTGCTGTTTGTTCATTTTTTGTGGAAGCAATTTAGGATACACAGGGCAGAATTTCATGCTGGCACTTGTTAACGGATGAGTAATAAATCAAGCCACAGAACTCCTTAGAAACATGAAGAAGCTGTAATTCAATAAAAATGATAAAGTGCTTTAAATGATCATTTGTTGTTTACTATGTTGTTTCTCATGTCATGGTAGACATCAAAATAAACCCAATGAAATATGATAGTGCTCTAGAGTAAGTAAAACTGAGCCTGTTACTTACTGTAGTCAATATTTCCATGTATTTTCTGGTCTTGATGTTAGATTTAGTTTACTGTGGGATCAGAAGAGAAGCTTATAGTACAGGCTGAACTTGCAGAAGCATAAGGATCACCATAAATTATCTCTATCTTGCAATTTTCATTTGCAACAATGTGGATGTAAGAAGAAGGTAGAAAAAGAGCAAACTGGAAACAGTTCAAATCCAGTGTGTGTGGCCAGGGGGCCTGAAATACACTGTTCAGTGTTGTAAGTCAGAAAAGAGTTGCTGGAAATGTATAGAAATCTGAGAATTTATTCCAAGTTCCATGAGTGATAGCTGCTATAATATGGATGCTTCTTCCATGGCTTCAATCCACCTAAAAAGTAGAGGGGGAAAAAACGGTACATATAGAATTTTTTGCATTTTAAGAATAATAAGTATTTTAAGAACATAAAGCATGAAGAAGAACGTGTTTTCCATCCCAGCTCTAATGAGGAACTATACTTCTGTGATTAAAGTAGGGACCTGAGTACTGGGATTCTTGCTTTCTAGTACAATCTCAACCAATAATTTATTGTAAAATCTCAAACACAGCACAAGTGCTGTCCTAGAATAGGAAAGATGAAACTGGTGAAATATGATTAAAAACAAGAAAACCTCCTATAAACACTCATTTCCTTTTCTATGTGTCTTGGGGTGCTGGCATTTTTATTACAAATTTTGTGACTATCTTATTATGTGGAAGTAGTAACATTAGAATGGGAAATCCAAACAATTATTTGTTGATGGGAAAACTAAGAAATGGACAAATTGAACATAGAAATTAGAAGTTTCTGTACAGTAGTCACCTTTTTGCTATAACTCTTGAGGCTCAGTCTCCTCTTTACCTACAGAAGGGAGCAAATTCTCCTTCCTGAAGGAACGAAAAGCACGAGGTAGATTTTTAATGTCAATCATGCCAGTCACATGCAATTTGGCTTAATCAAAACTCTGAAAGCTGTTTGTTTTCTCTGTTAGGAAGGCATTCTGAAGTGAAGGACAGGAAAATCCCTACATAAGCACACTGGCTAATGTGGAAGTCTATTCCCATACCTGTGTGCTGAATTGTTATCCTCTGCTCGGAAGCTATAAAAGAGAGTCTGCTTGTGGTAGAGATGAAAAACTGTATCCATACTTCCTTCATCCTTTTCTGGGGCAATGGTGAAACCCAACAAAGGCAGACTTTCTGTAGCAACTTTGTCCTGAAAGCAAAGAAGTGAACCAAAATTTAGAGAGAAGGCTTGTAACAGTTCGAGGATCCTTTCTGAAAAGGAAATGATTCAACACCTCTGTGACAGGGCAGCAAAAGCAGTAGTGTGAATGTTCTGCTGGACTCATGGCTCTTAACCTAAACAGGAGCAGTGCCTGTGTACTGCATATTTTTTGTCTAGTCTGAGTCCTGAACACCACCTCTCAAAGTCCAGTTCTTTATGATCATCCACATGGCCACGAAGGTCAAATTAGCCATTACTTTGATGGCTGTCCTTGACATAATGGTGCAGCAGGCAAACCCAAGATTACTGAGAGTAGAGCAATAGCTCTAAAAGCCTGAGACTCACTTCCAGTTATGTTCCTTTCAATCATTTTTATTTCCTGGCTGCAAGTAGTAGTCCTTTTGGTACCTTGTCATTTCCTTTCACAGCACTAGTGACATTTTTAGAAATATGGTCTTTCTCAAGCAGCGCACATGCTTTCCAAAAGGCTGCTTGGAAATTTCCTAGTTAGTAATGCAATTAATCCTTAATTTACTCCCAAGAAACTGGAATTTTGCTTTCCAGACACAGCTTTGTACAAGTTTAAAGAAAACAATAAGCCTTAATCAAATTTCAGTTTAGCTATTACTGATAGCTGCAGTATTGGTCACTGTATTTAGGTAGTGATTATATGTGTATGTTGCCTTTGCCTCTGCTCTTAGAAGGTAAATTGCAGACTGGGAATGTAAAGTAAACCCTTGTTGCTTTTTCCCAATTGTTGAGCCAGAAATGATCACTTTTAAGGTTAGCTGAGATAAGGTATATGTGTTAGATACAGAATTTGATGCTAGTGGCCTGAACTGCTGGCCAAATTATGAATCCTTTTGCAACTCAATCTCCTCATCTGTTTAAATGGGGTGACATTGTTTCATGTAACCATCACAGGGGTGATGATGAAGCAAGTTTAAATAACTGACGTTTGCAAAATATTCTAAGGACTTAAAGTACGAAGTATTGCTTTTACAGGTTTTTGCATTCTCTATCCCTTATTTGAGTAAAATTAATTTTTATGTTTTTGCTTATGAAATCTATCCATTATTACCAAACTTTATATCACACTTCAAGTTTATTTGTGTTGCAGCTATTATAAAATAAGAAAAGGGACCTCGAAAAGACAAAATACATAAAAATAATCTAGTTGACACCCAGCCTCTTTGGCTGTAAGGAGGAGCTTACAGGCCAACACAGCAGGCATTATTCTCACTTCTGCAGACTGCCTCCTGTCTTTCCCTGTTGGTGCTAATTGGACAAGTATGTCCTATTTATACTTGCAAAACTACAAGGTTCTCCTCCCCACCAGAAATGGATCATAGTACTATCTATCTACAAAAGTACCCAGCAGTTACTAAGTGCAGCAGAGAACACAAAAGGATCTTGAAGTCTTTAGGTATAAATATGTATTTTAAGGTTCACAGAGGATGACAATTTATAATAGCATGAATATTAAGAAATCAAATAAAGAAGGGCAGTGTGTGAGGGCTGCCAAGGTCCAGCTAGGACTGTGGCTGAGCCAGTCTGTTAGGATCAGGTCTCAGAAGCAGGTAGTTTTAAGAACTACTGTTTATACCTTTCCCATTTACTGGTCTCCTGTCTGTAGGGAGTAAAGAAGTGGTCTCAGATAGGAAACTGTTTCAAGTCAGATTGCACAGTACCTCGTTTGCAATGTAGGTGTAGAGGACTTTGCCTTTGATAACAAACCAGCGTTTCTTCCAGTGTCTTTTGCCTCCCTTACATCTGCTGAGGTAACCACTGATGGTAGCTCCCTCTCCTGAGGCTGCCACCTGGAGCAGGGTAGGAGAAATCAGGATATGTAACAGTAAAGGCTTTCCCCCTCCTGATTATGCATGTTTGCATCACACCAACCAACCAAGTGAAACCATAAGTGGACCATTAAAAGTATTGATACAGAAGAAATATAAGCATGATATTATGGTTCTTTTTAACTGTTCAAATATTTATAGTTAAACTTAGTTCTTGGTAACTCTGATGGAAAATATGCAATTGAGTTATTATTGAGGACAGTAAGTTTACAGTTATGTTCTGAAAAGCCAGACTTGTCCCTTTTCCCACATCTGGTGTTTTTTGGTGTTTTTTTGTATTTTAAAAGTACATACTTCCAGAAGTGAATTACAGTCTTGTGGCCAAACACTTTTAAGATGTGGGTATATTTACTGCCTTGCTATGGTTTTATATTAATTTAAGTTAATCACTTGATGATGACTTGGTTTCATTCTTGACATAATATTTCTCCTCTCATAGAAGGAGAGGAGAAATTTTGAGAGAATATTGCTCCTCTCATAGAAATATTTTGAGGTCCAAGTATTTAGTGTTCTTAAAAATCCAGATTTTAAGTAGATGGAACTATACACATGCACACACAGAGTGCAGTGTACATCATTAGTTACAGTAGGAAACTGTAGAACTTTAGAAACAAAGGGCAGAGATTCGAAACCAGCTTTTGTAACACTGATAGAAGAGACAACTGAGAATTAATATAGCAGTGTTTTGCAGCAGAACAGAAATGTTCCAGGACCTGGTGTAATGCTATTGTGAGATAGTTCATGTTAATAAACATGTTCTTCCTCCCTGTGGATAGAAAGGTGATGTTTTTTTCCTCATGGGGTTGAAATTCTGCCTGCAGGCTCTTTTAATACTCAATTTGTGTTTGTACTACATGCTTATATCTTTGGCACAGTTTCACAAACAAACAAACAAACAAACAAACCTCAAGAGATTCCAGTGTCTCGACTGTACAATTAGTTCAGCAGATGTTTGCATCTAGTCTCTTTAATGAAATAATAAATGCCTGCAGGAAATGGGAGTACCTTACTATGCTCAAGTTCAATGGGCAGCTTAGCTACCTAGAATACGTAAACATGATTGGCACCTTGTTCCTGGGAAGAAAACGAATATAATTGGAAAAATCACTTTGAAATCAGTGGGAATTTTGTTTACATTGGTGGAATCAAGATTTTACCCATTTGATTTGAGATAGTTTTGTTTGAGCTGGAGGGAAAGTACCTGATTAAACACGTACGCTCTTAAATTGATTGCCAAGGACTTCACTAAGTCTATTCTCTAAGTAAGTGTTATTTTATTTCTCTTGAAATTAAAGTAAGATTTCAGAAGTAAGAGTCTTTTCAAGAAAGGTAACTGATGAACTGTATGTCATGCTCTGTTCATCAGCCTTCTCGTTCTATCTAGTACCTTGAAGGCATTTTAGTTTTTTCAAGACTTCATAGGCTGATGAGCAAATTAAAGTACCATACTCTAACTGGGTTTCTCAGTGGGCTGAAGACACTTCTGTGGTATCTTTAGAGCTTGGAGTATTTTTCTATTTTAAACACTACTGTGAAAAACACAAAAGAAATAATGGCATGATGAAAGTAATCTAAGGCATGTGCTGAGCCCATTGCACACAGTATAAATTAAAAACATAGCTGCTGAAATACGAGTGCACAGTTTTCTATTGTTCCTTGCCTTTCTCAGGCAGCTTGGTCCTACCTCCATGAGAGCTGAAGGGATTCTCTTCTGCTTCTTAAAAGATGAATAATGAATATTGTGGAAAACAGAGGAGAAGGCACTGCTTGAACACCTAGGTGAAGTTGGAGGGAAGCTCACACTTAGTGGCCGCTCTGCAAGATTAAGAAAATTCAGAAAGGGAAGGTGGAAATGGATAAGTTAGTACACATCAGGCTAGGGGTAAGAGACACGTGACACACTAATGCAAGTGACTAATGAAAATGCAACACCTCCTCTATAACCAGTTTTTATTTTAGCCTTTCTTTCAAATCACGTCTTTAAGTCTGATGAGTAGATTCTATGGCACCCTCAGCTAATGGTAGTAACCTACAGTTTCTTGAAAAAGGCCTCCAAGAAAGCTGACAAAGCACAAAACACAGCTTGTTTCTTCTAATTTAGAATGAGCATTAAGCAAATGGCTTTGACATCTTTCTCCTCTATGTTCTGTAAAACCTTGCAGGATAGATTCACTAATGCAACATTCTTTCTGTATGAACCATTCTCTTTGAATTCTTCATGGGAGACAGTTATTTGTCTCTGAAAATTTCCATTAAGCCCACTTGTCTGAGTTCATATCTTCATGATTTCACTTCTGGCGACACACATTATTTGAAAGCTCTTAGGAAACACAGCATTAGTTTAGCCCAAATATGAGTTACTGCTTCTGCTTCCGGACACACAGTGGTTTGGGGATGCTTTCCTGGCTGTTGTGACAGCATCTATTTATGTGTTTTCTTGGCTAGTGTGAATTTCTTTAATCCAGATGGAAAAACTAAACTTCATCTGTCCATACCTTTTTATTCTTGGCAATATAATAAGCTTACTTCTAGAGATTATCTACATGAGCAATTGTGCCAGAAAATTATTTCCTGCTCACACTCTGCTCATACATTTGCAACCCCTCTCCCCCTTTTGTCTTTGATTTGGATGTGTACTTAAATCAGAAAAGAGACTTATACGGTAGGATAATAATACAGAGTTCTAGATAGGTAGTAGCTCTTCTGCTTTGAATTCATGCTTTCATCTGTAACTAGATTAACTTGCCCTGTAGAAAAGCTCTTAGTGACTCTGCACTCTGACTAAGCATTTCTTTTTGTAAAAGCTACTACATGGATGAGGACAGTGAAGAACGATAATGACATGGTTTTACTTTAATGGAGAATTAATTAGAAATGACAGGGAAGAGTTATCACCTATAACTACATCACAGAATAAAATAGTTCAGTTAGAAACAACCTACAACAATCTAGTCCAACTGCCTGACCAATTTAGGGTTGCGCAAACATTACAACATGTTATTAAAGGGCATTGTTTGAATGTCTCTTAAACACTTAGAGGTATGGGGTATAGCCCCACCTCTCTAGAAAGCCTGTTCCAATGTCTGGCCAGCCTCCGGGAAAAGAAACGTTTCCTCACGTCAGGTCAGAACCTGCCCTGCTGAAGTGCTGAACCATGCTCACGTGTCTTGTCACTGGATCAGAGGGAGAAGAGATCAGCATCACTCTTTCCATGTCCCCTCCTCAGGAAGATACAGAGAGCAATGAGGTCACCTCTCAGTCTCCTTATCTTCAAAGGAGACAAACTCAGAGTCCTCAGCTGCTCCTCTTAGGACATAGTTTTTATCATTATTCTGGTTTCAGAAGGCCAGGGGAGCTCTCAGAGAACCTGGCTTATAATCATAGAATTCCACAATGGATTGAGTGGGAATGAACCTTAAACCTCATCTCCCTGCCATGGACAGGGACACCTTCCACTAGAACAGGTTGCTCCAAGCCCCATCCAACCTGGCCTTGGACACTTCCAGGGATGGGCTAGTTGCAGCTTCTCTGGGCAACCTCTGCCAGGGTCTCATCACCCTCTGAGCAAAGAATTTCTTCTGTATATCTAACCTAGTTTCCCTTCGTTCAGTTTGAAAAAACAGTTTGCTAAACTTGATTTTATGGCTTACTAATCAGTTTTAGCTGCCATAAGCCTGGCCGTCCTAGAACCCCAATACACATTCCTCAAGCTTGAAATGAGGAATACTATTTAACAAAATACAATATAGTAGGCAGGTCCTAAAGCCTCCCCATTATACAAGCGGGAAATTGATTTGTCAGTTTTGCCAAGAATGAAGAAATCTTACCTCTTTTCTTAAGTTCCGTGTAGCAGCTATCACAGACTTTTGCTGCTTGATCTTTGAGGTACTTCATGGGGTATTTGTTTCTTGAACAATTTCGACATACAATCTGTTCCGGCAAGAATAGATGCACATAAATATAATTTAAATTTATAGATACGCATATACAAAACGAATCCCCTGAGCTGGCTGGGAGAGGAAGTTGGATAGTGGACCAGACAAGAAGCTCTCCCAAACCTGTAGCAGTCAGGAAAAGTCTGCTGATTGAAATGTGATCGCTGTAGGTTTACACTGTTGTAAGCCAAGCAGAACTGGTCTCTGTGTCTGGTTGCACACCATTGTTGTGTCCTTTTTCCCATGAATTTATACCTTCCCTACCACTGAAAAAGAGAAAGACCACTTTAATACTACTTCTGTTTTCATAGCTTTGTCTTAAGCAAGCTTGCATGTTCTTCCAAACCCTGTGTAGGTACAATCTGATTTTCTCTGTGGAATTAGAAAAAAAGATTAAGTTAAGTGCTTTTTTACACTATCAAAAATTGCTGGTAGTTTTACTAAAGAGAAAAAAAAATCAGGTTAAAAGACAGCCATGTTTTAAAGCAGGACTGCAGGTTTATATATACAAGCAAATCTCTAGAGTCAGGGGTTAAGGGACGAAAGCAAGAAAGCTTACAGATCCCCTTAGCTTTAGAGCAAATGGCAACAGCTCTTCAATGGAGCACAAAGGAAACTTTCCCTTTAGTCTCTGATCAAACCATGCTCTACTGCTGAGTTTCTTCACTCTTCTTGGAAGGTAGTTTAACCAGCTGTTATTAGGGACACAACATGGAGTAGTTGTGCTACTGCTCTGGTCCAGAACAGAGCCTGCGTTTTTAGTGTATTGTTTCATTGTCTCTAGAGCTAGCTGTGTATCAGGTATAATGGTTGCACTCAACAACAATTATCCTGTCAGCCTTTAACTACTAGCCTTTGGGAGTTAATTTGACCTTAAGGCAAGGTTACTATTATTTCTTCTATCAGCAGTAGAAGCCTAACTACCTAATTTAGCAAAGCACTCTCTAGTTCTGTGAGAAGTCAAATTCTGGTCTTGATGTTGCTACAAATTTTCAGGTTACAGCAGCAGCAGCCAGTGTTCTAGAGGTGTGAATATACTCCCCCCACCCCGAGAACCTTGCACAGCTCTTACCTTTCCGCAGGCATGGCAATGATGTCGCCTCAAAGTGAGGGTAAAGTCACAGCCACAGTTCATGCACATCATAACATGAGACACGGGCACCAAAGTAGGAGGCCTCTCACCCAAGGGTATTCCAAGCTTTTCCCTTAGCTTAAAATCAAAGAAGAATAAGTGAAGAAGCATCCACACTTCCAAAGTCCACTCAGTCAGCCCTTTTCCATCACATACAATTCTCTCATTTTCAGTCTACCTTCATCTGCTAAGATTCCCAAATTTTCTCATTCCTAATGCACTTATGTAAGTGATACACAGTTGCTCCAGCATTGCAAGATAAGTACATGCTGCTGTTCAAGCCAGAGTCACAAGTAAAAATTCATGTAAATCTATTTTTTGTCAGGCCCTGACACTCTTCCACATCAGACAAGTATCTGACTAACTGCATATGAAAATTGCAGGTAGGAACAAGAGTTAAAGCCATCTTTTCATTAGCAGCTTTTGAAATAGTATTCATGAAAAGCTCTACAACCTTCAATCAAAAAAGCACCCGAGCTCTTTGTCATTACACCTTGGGACAGTTATAGGATAAGGGAAGAGAGAGTAAAAAAAACAGTAAAACTAAAGATGAATTTACCCCACTCCAAATCTCTCCATGCTTTCTGGTTGACCTCAATATATGTAAGCAGCTTTAGAAAATATATTTGCTGTTCCTAGTTCTTGGAATGCACCACATGCCAGTGATATTCAGGTGCCTTTGCTCCAAGCCCAGGGAGACACAATCAATGTGGAACTGAACCCAATCTAATAAGCTGTGCTGAGAAGCTGTGCTACTTCAGGTTCAGCACCAAAGTATTGTGGGTACCCCATTGTCAGTTCACAACAGCTCAGCATCTGGCACTAGTAGGACAAATTTTTGTGCCTTTGAAGGATTGTTTCCTCTGTGGAAATTAGACTTCTGCAGACAAATAGGATCTAAACATAGACAAATCAAATTCCTCCAAGTTTCTCCATGTACACATTCACGCTTACACCAGAAGCATAGCTGCAAAAGATATTATTTTTTCATTTGTTGAAAAGGATCTGGTTTAGATCGCTAAACTGACTAATTTCTAATTTTTTTCCTGTTAAATATTTAAAAGTAGAATAGATGCAGGCCAGAAAAAAAAGCCTGTTTTGTTTTTGAAATCATTTTTTACTTTCTGAGATGTTCAAAAATATTCATAGAATGGCTGAGTTTGGAAAGGAACTCTGAAGGTCACCTGGTCCAACCACTCTGCTCAGGCAGAGCCACATAGCACTAGTTGACAAGAGCTTTGTCCATGTGTCTTCTGAACATCCCCAAGGATGGAGACCCCACAACCTCCTTGGGCAACCCTGAGGGGCCAGTGCTTAGTCATCCTCAGAGTGAAAAAGTGTTTGCTCCTGTTGGAAGAGGTCTCCTGTGTTTCAGTTTGTGGCCATAGCCTCTAGTCCTATCACTGGACACCAGTTCTTCTGGAGGGTTCTTCTTTGAACCCTCCAGGTGTTTGTACAATAGAACCTGAACCTTTTCTTCTCTTGGTTGAACAGTCCCTTCAGGGACCTTCTCAGCCTTTCCTCCCATCTGAGGTGTTCCAGTCTGTTTGTTGGACTCTTTCCAAATGTCATATTGAGGAGCTCAGCATTGGACACAGCACTCCAGAAGTGGCCTCACCAGCACTCATTCTTATTTAGTGAAACTGGGGTTCTACATAACCCCAGTTACGTGTTACTTTTTACGAGATGCATTTTTTGCCTTCTTAACTGGGAGTAATACAACTAAAAATAATGAGATAATAATACGCATAATTGTGCTGGTACAATTATAATATTGCTGGTAGTGACTTTATTGTGTATATGATATTAGTATAACTAATGGGTAGCTTGCTTTTTTTTTAATCTATGAAGTTTGCAGCTATTTTTAATTAATCCAAAATAGCTACTACTTTGTAGTAGTGACTAGCTTTAGGACAAAATAATCTTCCTCCAGAAGAATTAAGCAAAGACCACAGACTAGGGAGTGTGATTAACATTTCAGAGGTGGCCCCTGAGCTGTGTTGGGTTTCATTGTTCAAGCTTGGCATACTGGTTTAAATGAAAATAGAATGTCTGGCTACTAGGAACTCTGCATTTTATAACCCTCCTCCTTTCCTTTCTCTCTCTTTCTCTCCCTTCCCTTTTCAAACACTGAAAAATTTGGCCTCCTTTTACCTCCACACTGCTGTGGAAAGTCGAAGTCTTGTGAGCTTTGAAGTCATCTGGGATGTGTTTGCTGATGCAGCTGTACCAGTCATCCCTTTCTGAGCAAGAGCTGGGGAATGAAATACAGCAGAGCAGTCAATGCCATGCACAGAAGGGACTGAAACAAGTTGATCAGTGGAGGAAAGCTTCACTTTATGAATGTTTGCTTTTCCCCACTACCGCACTGACAATTTTCTGACCAGGAACAAAACTGACTGTTGGACATATTCAGAGGGATAATTAGTGTAGCTCCATGCTTAGGACTGTGGCTGAGAAGGAATGCCCAGAAAAATTTTCAAAGTAGTCTCTGGCTTTGCTAAAAGCTGCCCAATCTTACATCACACAGGACAATATGAAGTGTCTCTTTTTCTTCTGTCTGCCCTATCTTTTAGGCACTCTAGTGCATAGAGCGTTG
Organism: Acanthiza pusilla; assembly: GCA_036630365.1. Lineage (NCBI taxonomy): Eukaryota > Metazoa > Chordata > Aves > Passeriformes > Acanthizidae > Acanthiza > Acanthiza pusilla. The sequence continues at coordinate 142,674 of JAXCHO010000001.1, read as the reverse complement.
GCATATATGGGCTGCTCAAAGTAAGCGTGTTTATGCTCATCTCCTCAGTGGGATGCTTAGATGAATTGCATGTTGGAAAATGCAGAAGTGTATCACCCACGGTAGAGATGTGAATGATTCAATTTTCATTTAGCTTCTTCACAGACAACCTCCAGTCTCCTGGAACAGAAGAAACCAGGACAGCAATTTGTGAAGGAAATTGGGCGCTCCTTGGAGTTGCGGTTACGCATGGAGGCCAGTAATTCTCCAGACTGGCCCCTAGATGCCCCCTGTGCACAAAGCAAGCACTTCGCGTTTCCCTGCCAGTCCAGCTATCCCCAAAAAGCAGCAGGGCTCTTAATGCCGTTATTTCACGGATGCATTTTGCTCTGTTACAACCATGAGGTATCTTGCCTGTTTTAGCTGGTTTTTCTGCTGTGACTTCAAACTGTGCGCTTCCTGTTCATCTGAAACTCTGCACAACTCTAGTGGTTTCTAGCCTCAGTCACAGGAGGGAATGCAACTCAGTGTGGTCTCCCCTCTCCAAGTCATATTATGCCAGCCACTCACATTAAAGCTACCCATGAGACTTTGTTGTAAAAACTTGCAGTAGCATCATTGCCAGCTGTTGCTCAGCTGTGATTTCCTCACACTGTCCTCATGAAGACCACCAAACAAGACATCTGAGAACAATTTGTGTTTTGTGGTCTTAAAAAAAGAGTACAAAAAGAGAGGAAATGCCAGATTTTCTTGATCTTTGGCTTGCCATCCCTCTGCACTATGAGCATAAGCCTTTGCCTGAAAAACAGAAGTCTGTGCAAAATTCAACTAGCCTGGAACAGAAACTCTGAACTAGTGTATGTACTACAAATTGGCTAACCTCTGGAAGCCAAGGCGCTATGTTACAGGAGATGATCTCTATTGAGAGTCACACTACTAGTCATAGAGTCTCAGAATGGTTTGGGCTGGAAGGGACCTTAAAGATAATTTCATTCCACCCCCCTGCCATGGGGCAGGGACACCTATCACTAGACCAAGTTGCTCTGAGTTCTATTCAGCCTAGTCACTCCTTATTACTACCAAAGTTACCACCTGTCAAATTACACTTTCTTGTTGTAATCAAATAAAAAAGAAGACGAGCGACAAGACGAAGGGCTTGCAGGAGGGGGTTGTCCTCCCTTGCTCTCCTTTATTAAGGTATCAGGGGTCGAGGTGGTCGGGAGGGAGAGACAAAGGTATCCTATCCCATGAGGGACAGGGTCCGAGGAATCTCGTCCCTGCCCCGGCAGGGGTGAGTGCTTCTCTGACCCTGCCTCTGGGACAGGATGCAAGAGAATCCCACCCCAGCCCCTGTGACAGCTGCTTAAGAGGGGACAGGGGTAACCAATCAGGGGAAAGACGGTAGGTGGGGATAACATACATAAACCAATGGTAACATAGGAGGGAGCGGTACAGTTTAAACTAACCAATGACATAACTAACGGTAGAGAAGGTTCAGGAAAGGTGGGCAGGTCCTGAGCCCTGGGCACGCCTTTCCCCAGGACGGGGGCGGACCCAGAAGCTCCAACCCCCAAGGTCCTCCCAGGGCAGGCGGGGCCGGCCCAGGAGGCTAAGACAGCATAGAGGGTGGATCCACTTCACTTTCTAGGAAATTTGAAGATACTTATATCTTCCAGACACATCATGTTCACAGCCTAGAAAACACTAGAAGAAGTCCTGACTTTCCTGACTTACACCTTTCTTTTGCTAGTTATTTCATGGAAATTCTCTTCACCTGAGAATTAAGATATGAATTTAAAAAACCCCAAAAACCACAAAGGAAATCATGGCCCATATAGTGATGGAAATTAAAGGCACTTTAGGAAAGACAGGTAAGAAGGATGACATGCTATCAAAAGTCTGATATCTAACTGGCCCCTTTAGCCTCTTCTACACTCAATTAAAAATCTCTAGGAAGTAATCGCAGGTTATTAGTCACCAAATGTGAGAATAACACCTGTCTGTGGATGAGTAGGATCAATTATGTTAATTTGCATAGGCCTGTTCTTAATTACCTATTTGACTGGTTGTGTAAAGGCTCAGAGGAATTTTTGCTGAACCTCTGAGACTCAGAGAAGCTCAGCCCTTGATTCGCCATTGCTGTATTTGGTCCTGGTGGGATTTTTGGGATGCATCTTCTGTGCTGAGCTATCAGTTATCCATGTTGGCTCATATATTCCTCATTAAGCAAATAGAAAGAGGGAGTCAAGTTGTCACTGCATTCCAGTGGACAGCAGGGGACATCCGCAGAACACAGAAATTGGACGGGGATGGGGTTTTGTCATAGCTCTACCACTATTGCTCTAAATTAGCCTTTTAGGAGGTAATATTGTCTGCATTCTTCTAGTATTTTCTCTGGTATTTTATATAAGCACCACAGGATTGTCTCTGTGTCCAAGAGTAATACTTTTGAAATGCAAATAAAGATATAAGAGCATATAAGCCTTCTCCATAAAGGTGATGTGCTCAGACCTGTTAGCAGCTCCCTGCTAAACCAATAACATGGCTCTTCAGGTGAATGAGACATTTTCAGCAGGAAATGGAAAGACTTTACAGTGCCATCTGCTCAGATAGCCATGCTGGCTTCTGAGCTTTGGTCATCTTTAGTCTACTGCCTTTAGTCCTTTCACTCATGCTGTATTTCCTCAGTTCATTTGCCTTGTCTCATGTAAGTATAAAGGCTTTGAGGTTTGCATTGTGGTTGTAAACAACCGGCCTTTAGTGCAGGCTTGCAGCACCTCAGTGTGACCAGTAAAAACTACAGCCTTTAGGGACACTTGAAGCCTTCTGCACTTTTCTGCCTTTAGTGCTTCTTTTGGTGAGTATAGCAGGCCAAGGATGTTGTGCAATGGAGTTAGGAGAGCATTCTGGCTGTTGACTCGCTGGTGTCTCATCAGCTCTGCCAACTAGTACAAAAACGAAGAGGAAGAACTGCTCTTGGGCGACACAGAATGAGCTGCAGAAAGAAAGGGAAGAGGCTCTATCCTAGTCTCTGTCTGTCTGTTATCAGAAGGGTAACCTTAGTCTCAGGTCCTGGTTCTATCTACTGCCTAATAAATACAGCTCACAGTGGTCTCACGTACTTTAATTAAGCATGGACTTGATATGAGTACAAAAGGCAAAAAACATCCTAATGCAAGCAGTGCGTCCCAAGCTGCTCACTAGGAATGACAACTTCAGCTGCCCTGGGGAAAGGGGACATACAGCAGAATTTCCCCTCTACAATACAGAAGGACTGTACAAATCCTGGTTCTATATCTGGCAGGTAATTCAGAATTACTGTGAGTATATTTTGAGGATTGTGATGAGTGTGCAGGTCTAAGAAAATCTCAGATATGGTTATGGTTATAAAAGGAAATGGACCAAAAGGCTTTGATGGGTAGCTGAGCACTTTCCACAGATGCTGAGTGCTCTGGGAAGGACGAGAGCCCCAAATTCTGACTAAGAAAGTGCCCTCCCCACCCTTCCCGGTCTTTCTCTTGCAATGTGTAATTTAGGAAGTCAGCTGTATTTCTAGGCAATCTGTTGCACTCTGTAGGTGTAGACTGATGGTGATACAGTCAGTACTTAAAAGCATTGAAGACCTTGTTATTTGGAAGACTTAATTTTAATACCACTGCTAGTATGCTATGTCTTTTGTAATAAACTACATGTGGAAAAGAAGTCCGCTACCTTTCTGCTATAGCTGTAGGTGAATTAGCAGGATAGATTTGGTCTAGAAGCATGAAAAATACAGTACACTGCTATCTTCTGATCAGAAACTGACCTACAATCTCTTTTTAGCACTGGCTTGGGATCCTAGGAAAGAGATCTTGAGTCCCAGTTGCAATCAATACTAGCAGTACATAAACTCATTAATTCCTTCTATTAGAAAAACCCATGAGGTTGCCAGGAAGGCAATATGCTTAAGCATATTAATATGCTTAAGCAATATTAAATGCTTTTGTATCTGTTGCATGGTTACCTAATTACTATTTTCTCCAGCAGTTCTACAGCCTAGGCGTATGAGGTAAGAAGGGAACTTATGAAAGGGAGATATAACAGATTCCTAGTGTCACAGGGAAAGAATGTGAAAGATAATGGAAAGTACTCAGGCTTCTTCTTTCCTTCTCTTTAAGATGCTATCAAGAGCCAACTACTAATCTTTATGGATTACATTAATTGAATTAGTTACAGTTCATGAGCATTTGTAATGAATGTTGATTGTGTAATCAAGTACTCAGCCATTGTCTGTCATAACAGCAGACTGAAACTGAGTTAAAAAAGAATGAGACACCGTTTCTGTCTTGGGTATTGGTTGGACTAATCTAGAGATACAGCTCTAGAATGTAACACCATCTTCTCTTGGCTTTGCTTGGCCCAGTTTTTGGTAGTGGGGGGCCACAAAGATGGCTCCTGTGAAAAGCTTCTGGAAGCTTCCACCATGTCCAGCAGAGCCAATCCCTGATGGCTCTGAAGATAATGGACATGCTGCTGACCAAGCCTGGGCCAACTGGAGAGGTTGGTTATGCCTCTGTGAAGACATATTTAAGAATAAATCGAAACAAAGAGTGCCCGCATTCTCCACCAAAGATGTCCTAGGTGCCTTGCATTTGGTCAGGGTCAAACCATGACACCTCTGCCATGTGCATTTGGGAACAGTACCTGGCTGACAGGGTCAGGCAATGTTCATCATATTCAATCTTCAGGACGTTTTGGACTTTCTCTATCACTGGGCGACTGACCTAGAAACAAATGCCGTGAACACGAATGTGGACATGAGTCAAATTGTTTATAACCAGTACACCATACAAGTCCCAGTGCATATCTTCTCTGATATCCCAACCATCTGTTTCATATTTCAATGCAAAGAGATGGGCATTAGGGTTTTTTGTATTGCTGTTGTAGTGAGGAAAGATCTCTAGATCAGTACGATGGTGGTGCTGAAGGAAAAAAATCACGTAATCCAGCCTATAAGGATAAAGTATCTATGAGTGTTCAGGTTTAATATGACAAGCTTAGAATATATTTCGTTTGACAAGAGTCAGAGCATTTTGGTCTATGCTTGTAATGAATAGAAATCACTTTTTTCTGACATGCAGGCAGTATATAGTGAAGCACTTCAGTGAATGCCTGTCTGTAGCAAGGCCATTTAAGAGCAAAAAACCCCCAAAAACTTAAAAGCTACAGCTCAGCTAAAATGTTTTCCCTACCATGGAATGTATTAATAGCCCACTAATAGCAGCCTGTGAGAAAAACATAGCTTCATGGTTTCATATGGTTTTATTAACAAGCAACATTATGCTAGTGACTCAGTGTTTCAAATGTACCTCGGTAAGTACATGCTCAGCAACTTTTTTTCACTTAACAGTAGAATATTTCATTAATTCCTAGGAATTGCTGGGATCCCTGAGTTAGTTTTAAACTCTTGGGGGGTCCCTGGGGTGATGAGCCTCCCATATTTTCACAACACACCTTAACCTTGCCATGTCATTCCACTGGAATTAATGATTAGTTATTCTCATCTTGTGTCTTTTCTAGATTGTCAGACTCCTGACTTGTCACTTCAAATCCTCTTTCACATAAATACAACTTGTAATATTAGCTATAGAACAGTTATGAAAGTTCTTGGCAGAAGGTATGTCATGGATGGCTCGGTAAGAAGCAAAGACCCCTTTGGTCTGGTATCTCCTGTTGCACAGGTACTGGTGCCAATGAATACTTAGGGAAAGAGTGTAAAGACAGATTAATTGTGTCCAGTAAGGACAGATCAATTGTGTCTCAAATTTATAAACTTATTGAAGAGGAAACTGGTTTTGTATCACTGCATGAAATTGCTCCCAATACACCTTTTTCCCATAAAGTTGGCTAATTGCTTTTTGAACCCATTAATGCTTTTGATGAAAACAGTTTAAAGGCATATGAAAACCAGGCTTGTTTAAATTTTGAGTAGCAGGAGTTTAAAACCAAGCAGACTAAGCTCTAGTGAATACATTGAAAGGAACAACCAATTGGCTAGAGACAAAATAGGATAATAATTTTTTTCTGTTTCCTGTTTCATGATCAGAGGGGAACTCTGATTTTGGCTTGTATTATTTATGCAGGCTGAATAAGGCTGTCATACTAAGTTATTGACTTTGAGATAATCTTTTTATGTTTGTTTTATACCATTTTTCCTTCTGTCTCCTGTGAGAGACATGGGAATGCCCTGCTAACAGGTCCATCCCCTCCTTCCCCTGCTGGATATGAGACAGAAACCAGCAAAGCACTAACAGCTCACTATAAAACTTTAATTCGAGCTTATAATACAGATGAAGCATTACCTTCATGCCTGAGAGAGCCAAGGTGTTTTTCAGTCGGTATTTGCCATCTTTCTGGGGATATGTGTACAGCAGAACATCATTCATCTATATGAAAAGAAAGACAAAATCAATAATTTGCAATATGGCTTGCAGGCCTGCCTGCGTATTACTCCTGGGAGGGATACCCAGAACAAGCAGTAACTTGATTAATTGCTGGGATTGTTACTGAAGACAGGCCCAAGCAACACAGCTTAGATCAAAACATGCATGTCCACAAAATTCCAGGGAGTCTGCATCCAAAACTTTATTTCTTACCATTTTTGACTGTTGCTAATGGCTAAGAAAGCTGAGAATGAGCTCTTTTTTATCCAGTGTGGGTGAAACAGCCATATGGTTTTAAAGGCAATTACATGTTCAAGTCAGGAAGGCAGGTTCTGCATTTACTACCTGGCAATACCAACTAACGGCAGGATGCTGCAGGTCATGGAGGAATGGTTTGCGTATTGGAGAGTAGTAACTGTACTTCACTGCTAGCAAAACTCACCCAGACATCTGACAGCTTTGCTGGGTCCGTGGGCCACAGCAGAGAAGATGGAAGGGCAAATGTGAGAAACTTCTTTTCATTTTATGAGGAAAAGGAATCTGTACCTCAACACCCCAAATATCTCCATGTTCCCACAGCTCCTTGTAGAATGCATGTTTTTCAAACAGCTTCATACTGAATGGGATCAGATCTTCCCCAATGAGTGCTTATATTAATCATAGACATTATCACAGCCTTTTACCTTGATGCCAACAAATACATGAAACAGTAGAACTGGACGTTGTAGGTCTTTCCTGAACTCCCCTTACTACTAGAAGGAGTAGCAGTATTGGTGACTTTAGCATTGCCAAAGTAACGTCTGTCTGCGTGCGTTCCTTGCTTTACTTGAGTGACCAGGTCATGTTCTCTTGCTGTCTTTCCCAGGCTTCTCACATCACTACCTATTCGCATACACTCAGTCAGACCCTCGACTACTGTACTGGGATACTATGAACAGAGATTGCAAGGCAATGTGAAGCCATGAAAACTGAAGCATGATTTGGCACTAAAATATTGTATCCCTCGTGACTTGAATTACTGGGGTCTTGACAGTATTGCCTGACCACCTGAAAGTGCTGGTATAAAAATTTCACTAATTTGATTGCCTGAAAAACAAAACAGAGAGTGTAGCCTTTTGGATGTTTTCTTAAAATGTCATATCTCAGCTTTCTTGCAGAACAGAAGCAATGTTTAAAGAAAAATTACATGGAATCAATACTCATGGGATTAAATCCTTATCACCGGAGACTTAACAGCAAAACAGTTGTTGCCTTTCTTAAGACATGAATTCACTCATGGACACCAGATCATTAAGTAGTTGTCTGAGTCACAGCAAAACAGGCTCATATGCTTTAGCAGGACATCTTTAAAATGCAGATTCCAGTTAAAATGAGGCAAAACATACTGAAAAGTGACTTTTCCCAGAACTTTTGTCTCAAATTTTACCACTTTTAAAGATCAAATTGAGTTTATTGAGTAGGACCAGCCAATATTTTTGTAGAAAATACTGAAACATTTCATTCTAGTATTTTAACAAAAAACTCCTCCCATCCTCTCTTGCACTGGCCACTCCACTGTGTATCTCTTTGTCCTTCTAATAAGTCTTATCTCCTTTAAAGCTCTTTTAAGAGAGTTAAAGGGAGTCTTTTATGTAACAGTTTAAAGCTCTTCTAATATAACTCTTGTCAGCTGAGGATATAGAAGTATACTATCAAGTCAGAATAGTAGTGTTATGTTCTCTTCTCTGTAGTCTAAAGTTGGAGCAACAACACAATAGAATTTCCTTAGAATAAGGTGACAAATTGCTTTTCACAGTTTTTCAGTGATTTACTTACTGTTCCATAAATTACCCTCCACTGACATTAATCTGATCAGCACAGTGACAGCTGCACAGTACTGACCACATGATTATTCCTAGTTTAACCAGAACTATGCATAACCGATAAATTCCTCATAGCCCACTGTGCGCTGACTGTCCTGGAGGCTAAGACAGAAAAAACGGAGAACGTTTTCAGTGAAAAGCAGAGAAGAGCTATTTTCACTTTCTATTACTAGCGTTAACTAGGATTTCAGCAGCCAGGTGGGAAAAGGGAAAAAAGACAGGCAGAGTTTATTGCTAACATCAAGAGAATGTGAAATAAGAGAATACTACTGAAATCTCATATTTGCCTGGTGATCCTGCTATCTCCTGAGTGTTCAAAAGATTGTATGAGAAAACTGGACTTCCTCTGCCACTCATCAGTGCCAGTACTTAAGGCATTTCAAACCACAAGAAAAGGTACTACTTAGAATCATAGAACTGGAATATTCTGAGTTGGAAGGGCCTCACAAGGATCACTGATTCCAACTCCTGGCCCTGCACAGGATACCCCAGCATTCCCACAATGTGCTTCAGAATGTTATCCAAATGCTCCTGGAGCTCTGGCAGCCTTGGGGCTATGACTGCTATCCTGGGGAGCCTGTTCCAGTGCCTAAGCACCCTCTGGGTAAAGAACCCTTTCCTAATATCCAGCCTAACCCACTCCTGACACAGCTTCATGCTGCTCCCTCAGATCAGACAGCAGATTGGTGCTGCTCCTCTACTGCCCCTCGTGAGGAAGCTGCAGACCACTCAGGTCTGACCTCAGTCTCCTCCAGGCTGAACAATTCAAGAGGCCTCAGCCACTCCTTGTGTGGCTTCTCCTTCAGATCCTTCACCATCTCTGTGCTCCTCCTTTGGATGCTCTCTAACAGCTTTAGATCCTTCTTATACTGTGGTGCCCAAAGCTGCACACAGTATTCAAGGTGAGCCTGCCCCAGTGCAGAGCAGAGCAGAGCAGGAAAATCCCCTCCCTCCCCAGCTGGTGATGATGAACTTCATGCCTCCCCGGACACAGCTGGTCCTCCTGGCTGCCGGGGCACAGCTGACTCCTATTCAACTTTTTGCTGACCAGGACCCCCAGGTCCCTTTTCACAGTGCAGCTCTCCAGCCCCTCATTCCCTAGTCTACACACACAGCCAGGGTTTCCCCATCCCAGAACTAGTCCTTGTTAAATTTCGTATGGTTGGTGATTGCTCATCTCTCTAATTCATCGAGGTCTCTCTGGACGGTCTCTCTGCTCTCGAGGGATTTGACAGCTCCTCCCAGTATAGCATGATAAGCAAACTTACTTAGTATCCCTTTGAGTCCTGTGTCCCTGTCATTCATGAAGATGTTGAAGAGCACTGGCCCTAAAATGGAGCCCTGCAGCACTTGGGTGCTAAGCCCAAGGAAGAGAAATCCTGAGAGAGATTTCCAGGATTCTGACGTAATCTGCTATGGGGCTTCTCGAACAGCAAACTCCATTTATTTTACGTATTTTAAAAGTTACATAGTTCTTTTAAAAGCTCCTTATTCTTTTATTACTGTTGGTAAAGGATTACACCATGGTGCGTACCATTATCATGACAACTCTGATTAATAGCCCAAAATTTTACTAAACATGACTTTGCTTTATAATTGCCCATTGGAATTTTTTTCCTTTTTTTTCTCCCTTACAGTATTTAGCAGTAGGCTGTGATTTGGAGATCCCACTATCCACAACTTGACACAGTGAAATTATGACAAACATTTCAAAGCTTGTGAAGCAAGGCACACATGTTCATGAAGAAAGAAAGGGTTTGCACTCACTGCTGCCTTCTTTGCCACATGTGCACAAGAGACCTGAGTGGTGGCCATAAGAATGGTATGGACAGAACTAGCATCAGTACCAGTGGTCTCCTGCATCCTTCCTGCTTCAAATGTACACTGTTTCCTGAAGCAGTGAGGACTGGATGATGATAAAAGCTGATCTTGCAGCCTCTCAGAAATCTCCGGTAGAAGAGATGGAGTGCTAGAACCCTCAGGGAAGTTCCCACAAGTCCTTGGGCTTCAGACACACTTCTTATTTGCCAGAATACTTTGGAATTCCCAGACTGCTCAGAATCTGGTATTGGAGCACATATCCTTATTCTGCACTGCTCCATGCATGGACACGTTCCCCAAAACAACAGCTGACAACACAGAGAAAGAAGGATATATCTCTTCTTTAATTCCCTTTTTTTCTGTTACTACTTTTCTTTCCCCCCTTTCTTTTTGTAATTCCCTCTGTTGTGACAGCTAGCCAGTAACATTAGAATCAGTGCAAGTTTTCTAACCTATAGTGTTCAAATTTATTGATCCAAACAATCTTACACCCTGTTGAACTGCTGGCATCAGTACATGCAATGTAGTCTCTGTCTAAAAGCTTCTGCCATGTGTTTGGTTTTTCTGAATGTTTTAAAGGGTAGTGAATTATAAACCCTGTTTTCTTCTATTCAAGTCTGAATTAAACATCCCCTGAGTCTCAGTGGAGCAGTCTGAATATGTGCTGGAGCTGTGTTTTCCAAGCTGTGACTCCAAAAGTCTCCTATACGCCAAACCAGCCGGATAGAACATTAAACAGTCTCCCATTTGATAGCAGCTTCCTGCAGCACATTTGCAAGACAAGTGGCCCTTGTAGAGAAATTCTTAGAAGGGTAAGATAAGAGACAGGCTCTGAGTTGCAAAGTCTTGCAGCTGGGGGGCAGTTAGGGGATCTGCCAGTGTCAGCAGCCCATACTGTACTGCACAGAGGCCACAACATCCTTGTAAACAGAGACTGGACTCAGGAAACAGACACACAGCAAAACTCACGAAACATCCTGCCAGGAAACACCAGATTCAACAATACCATCAGCCTGCACAAAACAGCTAGCTCAAGTAACATTATGATACACATAACATACACCCCCAGAAACATTTTCCCATCAAAAGCCCTGAAATTTATCTTTACACTGTCATGCCTGTATGGACTGTGCACAGACATACAGTGCTCCTTATGGGCAGACATATATTCAGAGCACAAGCACGCACACTACCCAAAGCGTACCTCGAAAACACAGGCCAAATAGGAGTCTGGCACACACCCAAGTTTTATGGCATATTCTAACTACAACTTTAGTTTGATGGACTCATCTCCTGGGATGTGTAGGGATTAAATTCTCAGGGTTATCCTCCAGTGTGTACTCTTGCTCTGAAACTCTCTCCAGGTCCTGGTCTTGATTTAGCTTCAAATCAAAGTAAATTTGCTACTAAGAACTTCAGAAAATGCTTTTCACATACAAGTCTGTTTTGGGTAGTGATAGTAAATACGCTTATTTCATCAAAGCTAAGCCAAAGTACACCTATGCATGTTAGTTTCTGGTGATCTTTTTGAATTGCTGCTGACATGGGAAGCATTAAAAGTTCTGAAATGTGGGGATTTTTTAAATTAATATATAAACCAGAGTTTTACAAGTGGCCTTAAAGGATTATAATATGGTCCTTAGAAGATAAAGGCTTTAAATAAACGTCAATTTTAAGAGACAGTATTTAGGAAATTATTCTGGTCTTAGGGTTTTGGGATGGGTTTTTCTCCTACAGTGTACCCAGCCATTAGAATCAAGACAGCACTGACAGAGGGAAGGATATTTTCATGCAGGCGTGGCCTGTTAGTGAAAGGTGTTGGCAGTGATGGTTGGTAGGGCCTCAAGACTGATGCAATAAACATGCTATATGCCAAGACGAAAATACGCTGACATAGCTATGTAGTACTGTATAGTAAGACTACAGTCTTACTGTATCCACTGGCTCAATAGTCCTTCAAGCAATGCAGTGGTAGCGGCATGCAGAGTGGTAGTACCACTGAGAATCCAGAGCAATAGTAGGGACAAGTAGATAATGCAAGACCATTCAGGTGTTAATGCAGGACTTATCCACAGTAACTTTCCTGCAATTTCACCATACATGGAATTCCTTTGCAATCTGAGGAGCATTCATAGAGGAGACTGGACAAAAAAAAAAAATCTCTGTACCCAAAGGTAGATATTTACCAGTAAGTTTCAAATAGTTTCAAAGATCTAATCACCCTCTCCCAGCTCCTACAAGAGATATAATACAGGAAGCGTGAAGTGATTGCAACTTCAGTGTGCCAGACCAGGAAAGAAGCCAGGTTTATGTGTCTCTTGGTTCTTGAAAGTGACCATCACGTTTAATATAATTACACCACATTCTTTGCATGACAGCACATTTGGTCACAGTTTGCTTTGCTGACTGACAGGAAGAAAAAAACCACTTTTTCTGTATACGGAGAGCATCTATTAACATGGCATTGGCTGTTCTAATGTCTCCAGCTGTCAAGAGACACTTCCCTCTTTGCAGTTAACACCTGACTTTGAGCATCTGAACTTTCCCCAGTAAATAGTTCCTAAACTGGAAAGTGCCAGAAACTAATTTCTGTGCTTGCTTTTTTCCAGTAATACTTTGGGCTTCTTGTGACCTGTGACCTTTAAGCTGATACAACAATTTTGGATGATTTGAAATTTATATAAGTTTATCCCAAGTTTAAATTACTTTCCTCTCAATATTTATTACCAACCTGATTATCAGTTACAATAGCTAAGTTTGTGACACTTCAGTATTTGCCATAGTAGTGGGTTATGATGGCAGTTGCGAACACACTGGAAGACAAAAGAGTAACAATGTCTTGGAATTTTGTCCCAGCATTAGCAACAATTCCAAAATATTTTTTAATACCAGCAATGGCAAGTGTTTCACGAGAGAGATCAGTAGGAATGTACTTATCATCTGTTATTAACTGGTCATCAGTAGACTTCAGAGTCACTACTGCTTAGAACATTGTTTCTTAAGATCAGCGTGGAGATTCTGGCATAGCCTTTTACCCTTGGCTGCAACAAAGTCATGATTTTGACATTTATTGCAGTTGTTACAGTCCATTGATGCTGACTTGGCAAAACAGAACTGCAGCTATCCCATATTTGAAGATTTGGGTGAAATCCATCATTTTCAGTACATGGAAGTCTGAATTTTCACAGAAACTACTGAAACCATCAAAAAACTGCAGCACCAGAACTTTTTTGTGTCCCATCCCATCTGATCTTTGATTATGACTGCAATATGTGATTGGGGAGGGAAAGAAGCTTGTGCATCCACTCATGCACAAATAGGAGTTAGTAATAAGATGGAGAAATAAAAAGGATTAATGCAAAATATATGGATTCTATGAAAAGCCATCTCCCCTTCTCACAATTATCCCATGGCGAAAAGCTGTCAACACTTAAAGGGCACAGCAAACACATATTCCAGGCATATAAGACATTTATTTAAAAATAAATTCTGCAAGCAATATTTTAATGTCAGTAGCAGCAGTAATGCTCAGTTCTTTATGGCTTTTTCCTGTGAAGGAGCTCTAAAGGATTTTTCAAACATTAACAGGTAAGCAGGTAACAAAGTCCTAAGACACAGGCAAGTATCATATTCCCCTTCATATTGATAAGTGCACAAAAATACCTGTGGTTGCACAATAAGCTACCTGAAAATTTGAGAACAGAGCTCAGGAGCCTGGAGTCTCAGATATTCTCTAACTGCTAAATGGAGTGTGCAATGCAAAACAGAAAGCATGAACATTCATAATATATCTCCCAAACAGTGGGGTTTCTTCTGTTTTGATTTGCAAATACTTGCAAATGTTGCAGTAGGCTTGTGGACCCTTGTAAAGGGTATTCCAGCCAAGCGATGAAAGGTCAATTTTTCTTAACTATCCTAGAAGAATGTTGCAAACTGTCATTGAAAACTGCTGCTCTAATCCACAGGAAGCTGGAGGTGTGCATTTAGCAGACCTACACTGAGGCAATGCACATAGTTATCAGGTAATTTACATATATGTGGACAGCAGGAACTAAAACCCAGTCCTTCAGCTTCAAAGATACAAATCCCTCCCAAGTATGACCAGAAAAAGTTTTCAGCTACTTTAGCAGTAGGGTATTCTCTCTTGCTTCTGATTAAATAGTCTAAGGTCTTAGGACTTTCAGCTGTGAAGCTTAATTCTAGAAGGTATTCAGGAGCTCTCATCTTCCTGATCCCCTTGAAAATTTGCACTTCTTTGCAGAATTATGTCCTGTTGAAGGCTGCATGTAACTGTGGCACAACTGGAGGATTGCACAGCCATGTCTGTATTCCTGTATGTGGGGCCAATGGGACAGGTGTGAAAGGGCGACAGTCCTGTTACCAACAGGAACCAACTCACCACATCACTGCTGATGGTTAAATGACTAGCAACCTGGAATCTGTCAGTGTTCAGGGTTGCATAAATATATGGAAAGATATGAGAGAGACATTAACAATATAAAAGAAATCTTACCAAGAACAAATGCCGAGGATGCCTGTTTTTGCCAGAGACTTTCAACAGCGTTCCCTCCTTAACAAAGATCTGAAGGAGAAAACAGCAGATTGTAATCCTGAGACTTCATTCTGAATCTTACTGAGAAAAGAGAGTACTTCTCCTGGGGAAAGCGCTACTCCAACCCCATTCATCAGCACAAGAAGAGATAGAGAACCTCAACATTTGTTTCTAGCCTTACTCCACATGATCTGGTTTAGTCTTTGCTTGGGATAGCTCTGCTTCCCTTCATGGCTTGCATTTGTATCAGTACAAAATGGGCTGGAAACCCACTTGTCCTCAGCCCACTGTTCCTGCATTGTGGACTGCGCTCAGAGGTGACTGTCACAGATTGCAAAGCTAACGTGTAATGGGCTTTAGAAAAGAATTCTTGTCTTTAAAAGTCCTCTAAAATAGACAGACCAAAGAGAAAAGCTGAAACCTTGGGTTTTAGAATGCTATACCCACTTAACTATACCTGCATATATAATTTGTATAATTTCGCAAGCACAATACTTTTTCAGTCCAATATTACTACGTAGGATGGTGTATGTAAGCAGCTAAACCAGCACACTAGAACTTCATTGCAGTAACATTTGGAAAAGTCTGCCATAACTGGACTACATCAGTGGATTAACAATCATCTACTCTTTTCAGATGGGGAACATAATCTGATGTAGTTTTCCACTCTAGAGCATTTTATAATCAAAGAGACCAATCCCACAAATTCTGTATGCTGGGCTTTGCAGAATTTGTTAAAGCATTACCTGATAAGGGCAAGTGAGAATACTGATGTTAGAGAGAAAAACAAAGGTTGACTGCAGTATTTGGCTGATGAGTATTCTTATGCTACGAGTATGCATGCCTTGAAGATTGATACATGAATTTTGTTAAAGATATTGGTGGACTGAAGGGAAATTCAGAGTTGTAGAACTCAAGAAAGTAATCTTTTGAAGCATAGAGGCAGCATGGAGCTGAGGAAATTGGACAGGTTTGAAAGCCTGAAGAAGAAATTTGCATTTGATGTGGATAGCAAGACAGAGCTGTACACTCTCTCACATTACTGTTGATGTGTTGCTTACAAACAGTGTCTTGTATTAAAAGCACCATGGGGGAATGGTGAAAATATAAATTTGAAAACAAATTAAGTGCCCTGATTTAAGGTTTTTACCCAGTGATATAAAGCGTAGAGCCTTTCCAGGCTGCAAGCAATTCCTGCTACAGTTGCAGCCTTTCAACAGGAGTATGTAAGGAGGAATGCAGTAGCTCCATCAAAATACACTACAGTTGGGGTGGCTGAGGACAGCTGAAGTGAAAAGACAAATGGCTGCTCTGTGTAAAAGCAGAGACAATGCCTGTCTTTCCAGCCTGATCTTCTTTTTGTGCACTGCCAAAGGATGTTTTTTACACAAACTAGTGCTCCAACTCATATCACAGTAACTCCGTAAACAGCATCTGTAGATGTCTGAAACGTGGCCATTCACACAGAGAGATTGCTGGCTGGAAACAATGTCCTTACCAGCATAGGTCTGCCTGCAGCACTCACCCTTCCTGGCTGGAGGAGGCCGGTCTGCCCTCTCACACTGTACTCAATGTGTACTAGCTTCTGCAAGTTTTCCTGGGAGAGAGAAACAGCATTTAGGAGACTGCATGCAGACTCTTTTTATACAGACAGGCAAATCTTCCCTCACCCCTCTTTGCCATTTTATTTCTTTAGAACTGGTATTACAGAATTTGGCTTCAGAGAGAACTGAGACCAAGGATTTTACACCCAGAAAGTCTTCTTCCTGCCTTACAGATTTTACATAACCTCATCACCTGCATTCACATTTGCCATGACCTTCTACAGTTCTTTTACCTGTGATTCTACCTGCTAACTCCATATGGTATTTATACACTGGCTTCTTTGCTGACTTTCTGGCTCTGGGAACTAATAAAATAGGGGCAGAGACAAGGTACAGTATCTGCTCCAAAGGCCTGTGCATTAGTGCCATGACAAAGATAATAAAAAGCAGGCTTTGATACTCTAAGACTGTCGCTAGTATTATCTGAAGATTTATATTCTGTGATAATGGATTAATGCCTTTGCAAAAGGGGATTTAGAAGGTAAACTAGTAAGCAGGCAATGAAGCTGCATTTCTGTTTTGATGCTTTGCAAAAATCACGAAGGTTATGATCAAACTCTGATACTACTAACTGTCTACCTGGTCTTAAAGCACAGTCAGTCAGTGGGCACCGGCATCAGGCATAAACTTAACTGTGAAGATGGTAAACAAGATAAACTTGTGCTCCCATTAAAAAAATAAGGTGAATATAAGAAGGAAGAAGGGATGTCTGCACCCTTGCAATATTGCTAGTCTTTTCAAATCTCCTTCCATTTAGCAGGTAAGTCTGTTAAAACAGAGGCTTGTCGATAGGATTCAGCTGTGGTTTTTATTTGATCAGAACAGTAGAATGGGCTGTCCAGCAGCAGTGAGTCATCACTGGAATATGCCTAAACCTTACGAGTCTCCTATCTAAGTTAGCTATTGTATCCTATATCCTCAGTTATGCACTCAGATAAACTGCAGACTAAGGACCGTATTTGATACAGCTTCATGACCTGACAGCCTTTGAGTACAGTTTCCTGCTACAACAGGCAACGGTCTGTTTTCCTTTGCTGCATTGACTGGTATTAAGATACCCCTGGGATTAGTGAGACTTGATTAGATCATACACTGTATCTGCCTGATACAAGTCAGTGGTGTCTACAGAATCAGCTAATTAAGAAAGCTATCACAGATACCAGAAGGAGTATATCCAAGTCAATACGATGGTCGGCAAAGGTTAATTTACCCTGGATTTCAACTAATAAAAGTAACGTACCTATCTAGGCTTGCTTTTTGAGATAAGCCTGAAATACCTCCATATCTTACTGCCCTAATGAAATATTACACTTTTTTAGCATGATACTAAGTTTAGTTCTTAATCAATAACTGCACATCAAACACATGGAAATACTTGCAAGGCTTGACCAGCACAGGGCTGCACTTCGCCCATACGATGTTATTGACAGTTGACTCATTTTCAGGAATTTGAGCTGTCAAGTATCTCTTTTGCAATGCAGGAAGTAACAAATGGAATTTTTCAGGTCAATTCTAAAACACCATAGGCCAACAAAATGGAAACAACATCTAAAGCAATAGCACAGGAAATATCAGGAATTATGGGACAGCTGACTTTTGCAAAAGGTATTTGCGAAGGACTTTCCCACCACTGAAGAGTATTTTAGCCTGGCAAAATTTGTCCAGTTGACAGCATCCACAATGAAAACCTGTTTTTCATCCACAGAAAAAACAGTGTCCTCCTGTGAGCACACTCATGCCAGTGCTAGTACTACTCATTTGGGTTTCTACAAGAGTGAGAGGAGAAGTTGCAGCAGCCCAGCTTTTCTCAGGACTGCTGGCAGAGGCGCCTGTTGAAATGCTGATGTTTGCAATATGGACACATGTTCACCAGGAAACGGACAGAGAAGTATTGAACTCATTTCCGGAAGGAATTCAAACAGCCATCACATGTGAAGGATAGTGGTTTATCTGGGAAGGTTGACAGCTGAGGAGGAGTATAGTTTCCTTACAGTTCCCCTAAATTCCCTGCTTATATAGCTTTCTTCATTGGTCTTAAAACTATCATAATTTTTCTTTCAAAGATCCTTCACAATCCCGCAATTAAGGAATAAAACAAAGCTCCCCCCAGGTAGTACTGCAGATGTGGGTGTCAGAAATGCTGCTGTGGTCATTTTAGCAGTGAACTGCAGCTTCCATAATTTTATCATGATGTCTATGCAGCAGGAACGCCTCCCCAAGGAATTCACCAGCTATTAATAGCAACAGTGATTTATACCTCTTAGCATCTCAAGGCCGCTAACAGATTGTAGCGATACAAACCCTGCTTAGTTCATCTCCTGGAATTAAAGATAGACATGATACTCTGCGGTGATGGTGTGCCTTGAGCATCTGTTTGTACAACTGTAAACTGAAAGTAATATTTTCCTACCTGGTGAAAATGCTGTGGAGATAGTTATAGTCACTATGTGCTTGAAAATCCTAGTTTAATAGTTCCCAGGAAAAACTGCTAGAGTCTTATTATCATAAAACAAACAAACAAAAGAAGATAATAATGGGTCACTGATATTCTGTTGAAAATGTAGATCATAATTCAGTACTCCTATGAGATCTTTGGAGTGTAGTTTGATGAGCTGGTATGTGGCAAGAGAAATCTTCCTCCTTCCAGGTATATGCCAAGTCTAAATTATTTCTTCCTCTAAATTATTTTTTACCCTAACCAGGTACATGACAATTTATTAACACTCTAAAATGAGTGGCATTGTTCAGTTTCTTCTGTAATGAGAGTAATTATTTGCTTTTATTTTTTCTTCTTTTGTTAAAACCGAGAGAGAGAAAAGAAGTCCTGGTTGTGGCTTTTGTGGCTGGGATGTTAATTCAGGAGGACAGCCTCTGATTTGGCGGAAAACTAAACTTTGTTTCTCATGAACCTGTGCCTTCACAAAACCCCAGACATACACACAGATGGGAAAGAAGGAAATTTTGTTTTATGTCTCCCATGCCGCAGTTTTGAAAAAGAGCAGATGTGCTCTGATGATATGATAAAAAATAAGTGTAAAAATCCATTTGAAATTTGTGATGAAATTATTCCAAACCAGACACTACAGATTACATTTCTTTTTGTGATAAAACTCGAGGCTTGTTACACATCCTCCCTGCAATCTACATCTGTTCTTTCACCTTCGTAACCAAATAGTGTGTTATTCTCTGACAATTCATGTGCATTCATTTTTTCAACCTTAAAATCCTACCTGAAAATAAGCTCTTACTAAGAAGATTGATATTTTGCTCCTTTCCTTCATCTGCATTGATGTGATGATGCTACATGTGATGTTTTTTCTCTTTGTCTCTTGAATTTCATGTTTTGATATCTGAATGATTATTAACAACCCTCTCTCTGCTCAGGAAAAGAAATAATAAAGAAGTGAGTTGAATGCCATCTGTAATTAGCTATGGTGTTTGCAATGCCAAAGAGTTCTTTAATTTAGTAAAGGCACAGCAAAGTTCCAATGCAGGATATTAAATTCAGCAATGTTCAAATGAAAAGTAAAATGTAAAGGTCCCCCAACATATCATATATTCCCAATAACTTGAAAACCCTGTGACCCAGGGTAATGATAAATACTTTGCTTTGGAAAACTATATAACTTATTTAGATACCTAAATCTGAATTCAGGTATCAACTCTAACCTATGAAAAGTTTGGTCTGTCTGGTTGTGTGATCATTTGCAAGATTATATATCATTACCTACTCTACTGAAGTAAAATGGGATTCCACAATTGTGGAAAAATTATGTAAATGAGCTCAGATTCTATCTTTGATAGATTTGAAAGTACATTTGAACATTTTATGTCTAAAAACATCCCAGTCTAGAAGCAGAACCGTGAAAATTCCCACCTCTTCCTTCATTGCTCCACACAGCATTTCAGCAACCCCAAGAGGGAAAAGTCCCATTTGTGCTACTGGCTACAGTGTCTTACATCTCGCACAGCTACACTAAAGGGCATAGACCAACTCCATATCTGCAGTATTGTAAACCAGATCCATATAAACCTTTGAATCTCACCTTGGAGGAGGCTTCAGAATTTAGCAGACATATATATTCACTTGAACAGATGTGTAGAAAACGCCCTAATGATCAGGAGAGCATGTGTCATGGTAGGACTCACCGCTTGGAGCATGCTGTCATTGGCTTGGTCCGTGATTTCAGAAACAATGAATAAGGCAGCTGAGGGATGAAGGAAAATAAACACCATATATCACATAAAAGAGCAGGAAAATAAATCCCTCCTGTTAGCAAGGGCATCCTCTCACTTAGTCACTTTCATAATGCAACTTCCTAGCAACTTTGACACGGCACACAGTGCTGTCCCCCCTTGCTCCCTTCATCAGTCTCTTCTGTGAAACTGCATCATACTTGTGCTGACCCAGAGAGCTTCTGAGGTCCCTTTTAAGCACCTATCATGGCACTAAATCTTTTTGTACTGTTTTCTATTTGCAGATTTTTGTCAATGTCTTGTGGTATAGAGAGATGAATGTAACCCAACTTTAGGCACCAAATAGCATGGCGCAGTCTAAGGTGTACCTCTTACTGCTGAGGGAGAGGTCATGTCATTCCTTTCTGACAGAAATGTGTATGAAGTGGTGACATGAATTAACTCCTGGATTTTCTGCTGGCAAATAACCTGGGCCAGGACTTGTTTGCTGGCGCTGAGAGCAGTGGCATATCATGGCTCAGGTCCCTATTTCACATCCCTTCCCCTGTGGCACAGGGCTTTCTATCAATTTCTGGCCATAACCTGGGAGCACACTAGCCATTGCTGGCCAGAAATGGGACAAGTACCTGCTAACCACAAATACGGTAGGCAATTGTGGTCAGAGGGCTTTAGTGTCTGCCCTGCTATTGTTTAAATTACTGGTATAGCTGTAGTTCTACTGTCAGTGACTAGGGTCCTAAATCTTGCATGAGTCTCTGCTCCTGGTCAGAATAGACTCACCTGCAGTCAACCATTGACTTTATTGCTATGAGTTGGTTTGGATTTACAGTCAGTGTAAGATGGGTGAACTGATTTCTTTGATACAACGTTATTGCTGCTTAGTCCAGCCTGGAAACTACTCCCACGGCCACCACAACTAAACCTTGCTTTGACTTCAGTGGCAATAAGAGACTTCTGCTTTATCTATCTCATATGTTGGAAAGAACGGGGTTAGGAGTGGGTTTGTTCTTGATTTTGCAGAACTGATTTTTATGCAATATCTTTCAACTTTAGGTAGCCTTAAGGAATCCAGAATACAGACACATGATTCAAACCTCCTGGGTTTCTCCCAAATTCACAGAGCACAGCAGGCATATCATGGATAACGGTACACAATCAAGCAGGAGGAGCTATCTGAATTGACTTTACAATGACCAGGTCAAATACGTACAAAGCCAAAGGGGACTAGCATTTCGTCGATGACTGGGGCAGAACTACAGTGTCTGCACTACACCTGTATAGATTATATCTTCTTCTCCCATAAGTTCCATCACGTCAAAACTACAGGAAGCCCATGTGTTTCAATGAAAGAAAAGAAAAAGATAGGATTCTTGTCCTAAATAATTTGTCTAAATTAGTGATCAGTTCCTATAGATTTTACATCTAACCTATTAATGCAAAACCTTGAAAAGAATCAGCTTCCATATACTATCAGTATAGAGATCTTGTACCTCTTTAGAAGCAATGTTAGCAAAGCAGAATTTTTATTCTACCAATTTCATTTTACCTTGTGTTGCTTCATACTCTGTAGAATCAGGACAAAGATTATTCAAGTAATCTGTAGGAAATGATCAAACAAACACAGACATCCAATAATCAGAATACGGATTGACATAATTTGTAGTGTTGTTAGCTAAAACATAAAATCCTAATCACAAAATCCTACATTGGTTGGGGTTGGAAGAGACATTAAGTAACATCTTGTTCCAATCCCTCTGCCATGGGCAGGAACACATTCCAGCAAACTAGGTTACTCAAAGCCCTATCCAACCTGGGCTTGAACACTTCCAGAAATGGGGCACCCACAGTAATGTCCCACAGCACTTTATTCACAAATAACTTCGTGTATAGATAGCCTCTTTCCAAAGCAAAACTCATCTTTGATGGTATTTTACTTTGAGAATCAATGCAAGAGCATTGATACAGATTTGAGCTCTGCAGATAACTTGTCGAGTATAAATAAACAAACAGTGACAAAAATGTTTCTCAGTCCAGAGAATTGCTGAAAAGCACCACTTTACAAATAATTATTCTTCTAATTAATTCTGTTTTCCTATCTGAACGAATGCTGTTGGCTGTATTTATACTTAGAGTAAATGAATCATATGCTTTTTATGAGCACAGGAAGGAGACACTAGTTCTGTACAAGCAGGGCTCAAATATTACTACTGAACACAATCATATTCTGAAAAAAGGTTCTGTAAGATAGATACAATAGTGCTTAGTGTGACAGCAATTATGTTTGCATTACATATAAACCTTTAACCAGTGGGGTTTTTTACTACTTCTCTTGGATCATCTGCTTATTCTGTGTCTGGGTCTTTATGCTTTTAAAGACTGTAGTGTATGAGTGCTACAGTTTTAAGAGCCTAGTCTGGAAATACTTCATTCTTATCTTGCTGATTAGTCCAAACTCTTAAATTCTGAATCTAAGAACTAGACCTCTGTGCTGAGAATGGTGCTGTGCATGGGTGTCTGTTTCCTTGAATGTCTTATCCAGACATATTTCTCTTTTTAGTGCTGTGCCTTCCCCGGCATCTTGAACTCCACCTGACTTTTACCTGCATTCTGGAAAGCACCTGCCTATACTCAGGCAGGAAGGGGTTGTGTGATGTCATCAGGCAACATTTAGTGATCCTTTTCATTGCTGCAAGCTCTGTCCTTAGCTATGGACTGAGTGGACAAATCCTTTTGGTTGTGGTGCAGTGATTGGCAACCAATATCCCCATAAATACCCTTCCTTATCTGGTAGAACCAGCCAGTTATCACACAAGTACACCTGAGAATCTGAAGGACTGCACTGTTCCAGACTCATTCTGTCCTAGCAGGCAAAGAGGGACTTGGTTTCTTGAAGAAGAACTGAAGTAGTAAACCTATTTTATGTAACGTCTTAATCCAGCAGACCTTATCTCACTGCACACAAAAGCTTTCATTTTCCCAGTTAGTGTCAGTACCAGGGACAAGGAGGAACTTAAATTGTTTCAAGCATAGATGGAATCCAATCAATGGAGCTTCACTGAAGCCTTTCCAGCTTTCTCACAAAATACCATGCTGCATGTTTGCAATTTATCTTGTGGACCACAGAAATGGGAAAACACAAGACAGAAGGGGCATTTCTGACAGTGACAGGCCAATTCCTTTTACATAGATGCAGTATTTGTGTGCATGCACAACAAACACTCTAAGGATTGTGTGAGACTGCTAAGTACTGCAAGCCACAAATCTGGGAAGTTGCCCTTAATGCAGACACACCCAGAGAGGGAATAAAGTCAGAAAGAAAGAAAGATCTAGTATTGGCATCCAGCGTTCATTTGCATTGCCTGTACTGAAAAAGCAAACTCAGCTGTGCATAATGAGTTGAATCCTTGATCAAAGTGTCTGGAGCAAGATGAAACTGCTGGTCATCTGTGCTGTTGATAAAGTTTTCATATGGTGACTTTGTTCTGCTGCAATTTAGGAGCCCCTTCTAGTATGCCGTGCTCTTCATCGGCTGTATGGGCAGGGTTTATGGTTACCTTTTTACTGTCCCTACTGCATAACTAATCTTGCATCCCTCTCCACCCACAAATATACGTACTCCCAAAATATTTTTCCATCTTTACACCTATGGATCCTTGCTCTTTTGTGTTCTGACTAAATTAATTGACAGCACCAAGTTTCATTGTTGCATTTCACCATTTCCTTCCCTAGCCAGTTCTAAACTTCCCAATTCTTTCTAGGGGCCACATCCTGCTTCAGAAAGCCTGCTCTCCTCACAGGCTCGGACTTGCTAGATTTTCTGTGGCTTGCAGAGAAGGAACATAACTCCCCTTGGAGAGAATCCAGGTGAGAGTTATACATATGGTCCTGAATGTAAAGGGAAGGTATAAATATAAATGTAAAATCTGTAAGTGTACTGTAAATGTAAATTTATATCTCTGCCTCCTACAATACAGCAAAATTGGACTGGGTTTTTCACTAATTGCTAGCTGTAGGTGTACTGTGCATAGGACTTTTGGTGCAGTTCTGGGTACAACTGCTTTTTTGATAAGGAGATTGCGCTTGCCACTGTCATACAGGATGCAGTGTAGTTTCCTTGCTGAGGTCACCTGTCTTCTACTGTCTCTGATAACTGCTCTTGACATAACAAAAAATCAAACTTGTTTGCTGGCAGTGAGGCTAAACTCTGCTTCTCCTGATGGACAGAAGGAAAAAGCCAAGAAGGAACGGCTAAAATCACCTGCCGGCACTTTTTGGTGACCTTTCAACATGGCTGTCCTGTAGTAGTGTCTGCCCCTTCCCAGGCTGCCTGACAGTTCCAGAATCCTGTACTAAGCATATTGAAGTTCCCAGGAAATCCCATACTGCTTTAGCTCTATTTTAGCTGTTTTGGTGTCTATACGTAGCGCAGTGGAGGCACAGAACATCATGGGAGTGTTTCCTTTGGGTACTTTCGAGAGTGATTTTACTGACCTGTGAGCAGCACATGATACTGGAAGAGACGTTGCACCACTTTCAAAAGCTGGTATTTCACACTGTAAGGGCTGTCACCAGAGCTCTGCTGTCCTCAGCGGAAGGGAAGAAACACAAAGTTTAGGGGAGATGTGAGCTAGCAGCAAACTGTCGTCTTAGTTATAATCTTATTTATTAACTCCAACACATCCTCAAAGAGCTTGATAAATTAATAAATGACCGAGAAACCACTTCACTGTGTTTCAGCAAAATATACTCATGGATCTGTAGATACACCAATACACATTCTGTATGTACACACAGGAGTGTGTGGGCAACAGAGACAGAAACAAAAACACATAATGCACAAGTGAACTTCTCATTTCAGTTTTAGCACCAGGGCTGTGAAGAAGATTATTCTTCCATTCTACCCTAAGTGTGAACACTGTTGCAGAAAAAAAAGTCTTTGAGTAATCCCCATGGCAAAGCCTTTTATTAGTGCATGTAAAAAAAACCATGCGAGCCTTACCTCAAACTCCTGAATCATGGTAGCCAGTTGGGAATATTTAAGGCACGTTTCATCTAGCAAAGCCAAATTCCGGTCAAACTGCATAATGTATGCTGTGTGGTGATTCAGCCTTAATTTTCTGGAGAGAAAAACATCAGCAACTTTCTGGTGTTCCTCCCTAAGGCCACAGAAAGAAAAGAAGCAGCAAATAAACAAATAAATAAAAGTAAAGAAGCAGAGCCATACTTCTTGCTCATTGTATTAGACCCACAATGGCTCAGCACACTGTGCACCTAAAACCTAGGTTAAACAGCAGGAAAGAGGGACTGTTTCAGTGACAGACTGGACAACAACATGGACTGGTGCAGAATGGGCACCATGAGGGGCTGGTCCAACGGCTGTGCCTCTGCTGTAGCAGCACATAGCAGTGTGTCCATAGAGGTTCCTTTCAGGACATGGTTCCCGCTTCTGTAAATAAGCCTTCCAACTGCTGCAGTGCTTTGAGCACTGTTTGTGGGGGAGAATATAACATCTGTTGTAATATCAGATCTTCAGCTCTCCTTCACTGCTTGCTTCTCAGCACTGCCCTACCATCATCTGTCTCAGTATCCAGATGCACAGTATCAAAATGTTTACAAAGCAGGTACAAGGAGAGAACAGAATAAAATCTGAGTTCACAAAAGAGGAATCATACTTAGTAGAGAAACTTAAGTTCCTGGGGATAGCAACAGACTATCTAGGGGAGTGCAGGCACAGGGAAGGGCTTACTGGAAGCTTCAAGTGTGGTGATGACCTGAGAACATGTGTGAGTGCAGGTCTATAGCATATGTAGTTTTGTTGTGTTGGCAGCATTTGCAATACAGTCCTCTTTTATCCCCAGTGTCACAGAGTAGTTCTGCATAGAACTCTTAGGGCATTCATAGTTGTGTTCCTTTTTGTCTTAGGGAACTTGCAGCATGCTGTTAGAGGAGGGCTGTAGCTTCCTTAGAACCCAAGTCATTTTAGATCCCAGCTGGAAACGCCACTTCTGTTTGTGCTCTAAGTGTATAAATCATAAATCATCAATGACACTTTTTAAGTCTTTCTGCCAGTAGTCCCTTGGTGGGCACAAGCCAAACCACAGTAGCCTTTAGTCTCTGTTTTCCTTGTTGCGTGATTTGACTGGGAAGTGCAGGGCTGAAAGGAGACAAATGCCCTGAATTTAGGATTGTTACTGAAAAATTCTCCTCATCTAATTGACTTCCTTAAATGCTCAGCAGCAATGCAAAAAAAGGATCATCCATTCTCAGTGAACACTGCCTCCTGGAGTCTAGGAAGTTGGAGGTGTGGGGTTCCATGCTCCATCATTCAACAGGACCTGGCAGCCTGGCTTAAGTCAGGGGTCTCCTTAACTGAATGCATTTTTGAGCTTTGTCTGTCCCAGTCACAGTCTTATTCTCTTATGGAAATACTTTGCCCTGTAAGGCTTGGTAGAGTCCTTCAACAGGCTGTCAGTGTCTGTTTGGCTTGGAAGCTTAGGTTAGCAGATCTCTGCCATGGTGCTGGGAGGAAGGGGCTGTCCCTTAACGGAGAGCTACCCAGCTGCTGTCTAGATTTCTGTAAGCAGATGATCTTTAGGATCAGTTCTGACGTAAGTTGTTTGTGCTTCCCATAGCAGAGTCTGTGACCTTCAGGCCATGAGTGTGAAGTCACTTGGTGATGACTGAGAACTGGCAGGGGATAATGCATATGAAGCTGGGTGTTCTCACATTGACTGATGGGGCCATTTCAGAGCTGTGGGCTGTTCACTGCACACACATTTCAGTATTTGATTTCTTAGCCTGACAGCCTCTACATTTACTTCCTTCCTGTCTGTATGCAAAATCTGGCAAAGTAGTTTGGGTTCTACTCTTTTCATTTCTGCTGGGATGGTTAAGGGAACACCGATGAGCTCACGCACCTGCTGTGGAGGGTACATTACAGCCATTAAATTATGCCATTCTGTACTTGCCATTTAAGGACTCTCTCTTCCAATTCTTCCAAGATGTCTTGGTGTAATTCATGAATTTCAGGGAGTTCACTTAAACCTTGCTTGAGTTTAACTCCTTCTTGTTCATTTTCATCATCATCTCCAAGCACTTTCAAGATACCTTCATAGAAATCCTGTGAACAACAGCACTGAAATGAGGCACAGACTTAAAATATCTTTTCTGAAATTATTATTACAATTTCTTTGCTCCTAAACTATGCTTTCTAGGAATTAGAAGATATGCTATCAATAGCAATATTGTTCAGTATGGCAAGGACATCATAGCATATGTTTTCTTCCATCCATTAGTTCATATGCAGTTTCAGCTGAATTCCACAATGCTATCAACCTAGAATTGAACATTTCACCAGATCAAGCCATAAGACCCTTCAGCATATAATGAATTTGGTATCTGTTTATTTACCTTGCCTTTCCCCCCTGCTTTTCTTGATGTGGTTTATCTCATTTTATAGCGTTTCTTAACCCAAAACATGATTTTTAAAAATGAAGGGCGAGATTCTCACTTCATTGGGTCCAACAGCTTGACATGAAAAATGCCAACAACTACATGCCTCGTGCTAGAATTTGGACTAGCTACACTTCTGAATACAAATTTAAGCCATGGAACAAATAATTTCCCCTATAAAACCTGAGTCCTTTCTTCCTCATCTTAGAAATGGTTTTCATCCTGAAGTGGTTTATAAATCATGTAGGCATAGGAGTAATTTCCTCTATACAAAAATATAGCCAGCTCTGATACATAATAGGGCACCTATTTAAGAGCGCATAGCAAAATGCTGTCCCAGGTTTAACTTGGAAGTGAAGGCCTTCACCTGAAACTGCAGTGATAATTTATTTTAGATCCCTGGGAATTAGAAAATCATCCCAACAGCAGTGAGCACATATTTTGCATGCAAGACATTGCTTAAAGTCTCCTTCATCCAGAGCTCTCAATGCTGAAATGTTTTCAGGTCAAAGCCCAATTCCTACAGAATCCTTCTCTGATTTAGACTTGTAAAGGAGCTTTTGTCAGGACCTGGACACGCTTCAGAAACTTTGGCCACTGTGCTGCCCTGGCCCTTTCCAGGTGCCTACTAGCTGCTGTTGTTTCCCCTGTCTGCTGTTGCCCTCTTCAACTGGCAGTGGCTAGAGAAGCTCAGGGATTTAAAGCTGCCTGGGTTTTGGGGAGGTCTGAATCAAACTGTAGCTGTGAGTGCAAGGCGATGCACAACACAGGTCAGGGAGGCTGATGCTGCACACAGGTATAGCCAACGCTTTGCTACTGAGCAGCGTGGGGAAGGTTCCTAACCCAGGGGTTCTGGTTGCCTG
Source organism: Acanthiza pusilla (assembly GCA_036630365.1). Taxonomy (NCBI): domain Eukaryota; kingdom Metazoa; phylum Chordata; class Aves; order Passeriformes; family Acanthizidae; genus Acanthiza; species Acanthiza pusilla. The sequence goes on along the minus strand of JAXCHO010000001.1, from coordinate 113,922 downwards.
TGCTAGGAGTGAAGGCACTGTGACTAGATGGTTTATCTTCATAGCAGTACCTGGAATTCAAAAGCATCAGCTTTCATTCAACAAAATTAACTCAATAAAATAAAAAAGTCTGATTTCGGGACTCACTTCTTCAGTATTACTACAAAGTAGAAATGATAGAAGAGCAGTAGTGCGGTATTAAGTGTTTGCCTGAGAATAGTCCGCAGGCAGAAATGTTAAGAGGTTTAATCCCCCTCTGTATTCCCTGTAAGGAGATAAGCCTGTGTGTTCCTCCATCAGGGTCAACTTGGGCTCTTACTGTTGAATTTTCCATTTCTTCTAGTCAGGTCTTCATGGTTAAAGCATCTAAATCTCATTTTTTCTATGAAAACAAGTGAGCAATTAGAAACCTAAATGTGTGTGAGAATCCCGGTTTGTGATGAGAGCAGAAACTTGGCATTCATTTACAATTCCTTAGAAAATAATTCTGTGAGTGCCTTTTCCAATCTTTTTCTGCATCCCAGTTAGTCACAATGGGCTTGGAGATCTTACTGCACAAGATGAGGAAAAAAGTGTGAAAGTGAAAACTAACTCAAAACTAACTACTCAAAACAGGTCAGTAGAGAAGCCACATTAACTGTGGAGCTTGAAACCTCCTGATGACTTGTTTTGTTGCAGCAGCTGCAGACTAGGAGGTTGTGAAGCTTCCTTTCTTATAAAAATACTGTATTTCCTTACCTGACCTTCCTTACAATTTTTTTTGTGTGTGTGAAGGTAAAGCTAGGGCATTGCAGCATTCTCTCTTATTGCTAGGCAGCCTACACAAGCTTTTTTTTCCCCAGTAAGTACCTCAAGTTGGGTATTGTTTTTAAATTCAGCATTAAAATAATTGAACTGAGGCTTTGCAGCTGAATATACTTAGATTCACTGACTTTGAAGCCAGGAGGGGGTCATATTGATACATGATCTAGTATGGGCTAGTCAGTAGTCCAGACCACAAGACTTACTAGAATGTAGCACTACTAGGAAAACAACCAACTTTGATTTGAGACAGTGTCTACCACATGCTATGGATAGGCTAACACTGCATCCTGAGAAAAAAAGGTCCCCACAGGGACTCTTGGTGACCTCATGAAGTGTCAGGTAGCTTATAACCACATGCAAAGCCCAAGTATCTAGTCAAAGCAGAGCTGGTTTTAAAGCCCTGATTGCATCCTGTCCAATTGAGGCCGTCATACCAGGAGCTATTTTCCCATCAGGTTTGCTTCATCCTGGTGTAAAGGAAAGCTCTGGTGTCTGACCAGCCTGGCCAGATCCATGCTGTGAATGTATTTTTTCACATGTGGCTCTGCAAACAGTGATTTATTAGTAAACCAAATGTTTTTTCAAAAATACACTAAAAATATTCTCTGTCTGCTCACAGATTTTTATCCAATCCATTGGATTAAAAAAAAAAAAAAATACAGCTGCTTTCACAATTGCTGAGCAAATTATTTTGCTGAATGAGTTAATAGAAATGGCAGCTGGATTTTTCCAATCAGAGGTCATTTCCTGGCCTCCTACTCCACTACGTGTTGTGGCCAAATGTGCTGTGAAAGAAGGGAATGGGTTGATAAAAAGAAAACCTCTAAGGCTGCACAGCTCATTGAAAAATGCCAAGCTGTTTCTGTCCATCCCTGAACCAGGGTGGAATAGGCTGTATATCTTCCTTTGTCACAGTCTAGCGATGAAGGAACCTATTGTCAAAAAATCAAATTCTGTTCCCTGAACTTTTAGGGACAAAGAACTTTCCAGGGCCATACTGAGATTTACCATAGCATTTTTCATTACTCTGGCTCCTGTCTAGTTAAAATTTTTAAGTAGATTGGGTTATTAAAGAGGAGTCTGATAAGAACTGACTTCCATAAAACTTGCTAATGTCCAGGTATGAGCAACTCATCAGAGTATGTTTCACTGTGAATCTATACTTTCCATTAGATTGCCCACTTTGGATTGATTAAATAAGGTTGTTGTATTGATTTCAGCATGGTGGGATCTGGTTGGTATGACTGCGATCCTGCTGAAAGGCTCTGTAAGGAGCAGGAGAGACACTAGTCAAAGAACACCAAAATTCCTCTCTCACCGGTAGGGACTGACTCTATGCAAGATCAGGTTTTAGTCTCCGCAGATTCATTCCTGGCTTTTCTGTTGTTCCTGTCAACTGCGATGTACACACTGGCTCTCTACGAGCTGGGATGACTGGATTATCTAATGAATACTAGCCAAAAGGAAAGTCACATACATGTGCACACAATGTTGAGTTTTTTTAGCAACAGTGACAATTGAAGCAGTGGCAGAAAAGCCACTAGAACTAGGGAAAAAAAAAGACCATGATGACAATTTGCTTTTGGTGAGCTATATCCTCGATAAAACAATATCATAAAGATTTCTGAAAAAGTATTACTATGTTTCCTAATTATTTGGGTCTGATTTCCACAACATGTTCTGCCTCAGTACCATAAATAATCCCAATGTTGTGCTATTAAATTTCCAATTTTTTCTGATGTGAGTTGGCCTAAGTTCTTATTTCAGCCAGTGTACAATCCAAAGGCTTTTCAACCAACTAAGCCAATCATTCAGTCTTCTGTATGCTTTTACTACCTCAAAGGGTCTGCAACCTCTTAAAATCCTCAGTCATCATAATTAATCCAGACTAGGGATACAGAAAGAATCTAAAGGGTTCTTTCATTTTATTGTGCCTCGATAAGTGAATAGCTGTAGTAAGTTCACTACTGATGTGCTTGAGTAATCTATTATGTTACAAAGATGTTATCTTTTCCAAGTTAATGTCAAATAGCTCTGTATCTGTCCACTTTCCACCACTGTTGAACAACAGGTTAACACTTCTTTCCCACAGCACTTCAGAAGATTTAATTAGTTTTCAGTTGTCTGCCCCCTTGATTATAATGAATTCTCAGACAAATAATTAAATTCCAGTTGCCTGGATAGCCAGCTTTCTAATGATTAATAAAAATCCTGCAGCATAACAGTAATCACTATAAACATCCATTAAAAATAATTATGTCACTGTTGAAAATGCTGAGTGCCTGTGAAGCTATTAATCAAATGCAAAGTGCTTTTGCAGTTTCACTAACTGTAATCAATGATGGCACCTGAAGGTCTCCAAGTCTGTCATCCAAGCCTAATGTCTAAGTACAGGAGGTACTAAACACTGAATCCATATAATTCCCTGATGGATCAAAACTTTTTTAGAGCAGCTTCATGAACTGAAGTCATTCAGTTTGAGGCTCTGCTGTGATAGCTACAAGCTCAATCTCATCCAGGGGTGGATGAGCCTACAGATCTCACTCCAGTCTTATGCCTATACCTGGGTGTGCATGGGAAAGGATAACCCAGGCTGGCCAGGTGACATAGAAGGTTAGCAACTCTGCTATAAAAATATACAAATAAGCCCTTTATAGCCATACAATGGCCATATCCTTACCATCCCTAATATAAACCCTACAAATAATGAAGTAACACAAAGAGCGTCAAACCCCACAGCCACAAAGGTTGCTGGTTTTGGTTTTTTTCTTCCTTTGTTTCTGTGCATCACTAACACACACAAGTTATGTTTTTTTCACTCCACGAATGCCTCTGAAGAATTCTGTTCTCTGCTGTAAATGGGGACTGTAACCTGCAGCTTGTTATAAGAGTATGAGGCAAGGAGGAATGCAAGATTAGTTTCAACAAGATCTTACGGTTTATTTGGAGCTCTGCCTAACTCACATGCTTGGCTCTTGGAAGAGAATCTGACACCCTCTGTGAGGTGATGAGCCTCACTGTAGGATGCTGGGATATGAGATGCTTAACTGATGCTGGGAGTGCCTGCTGATGCTAACAGGAAACAGTGACTACAGGCAAGTTTTGGGGGAAAATAAAATTAGGTATGTGGCTCCAGGCTACAGAAAGGTAGCCCAATTTACCTAGGATCAGCAACCTTGATACTTTTGTAGCAGGTAGTTATCTCCAGGTACTCTTTCAAAGAAGTCAGCAATGCCAGCAACCAGATGTTTTTGGTAGAGCACTTATCAAGAAAGTTCTTTACAGGATTCAACATCTATGTGAAATGTGGTATTCTAATAAAAGAGGACAAGATGTGTAATTAATGGGACAAGAGTTAAATCTGGGTTTTGCTTCCAGGATTTTGTGAACAGATGCAGAAACAGTGAGTTTGTGTACCATATTTCTCCAACAATAGAAGGGAATGTGCTTTGGAGTACAGCTGCAAATATCAATTGCAGCAATCCTCTATAGGTGTCAACTGTATGACATTTTGCAAGATGGATAATCCCATATATACTGTTATCCTTTCTGTGGTTCAGCTCTGCTGCTAATTAGCCTTTGCTAGCTAAATGAGTTAAATGGGAACATTTAACCTTGCAGGACACTTAGGAAAGGAAGGAAAACTAATCTCTTGTCAGCCAAACCACTCTTTCGGGCAAGTAGTTTACCCAGGAGAAAAAACTGCCTCTCTGTACATATATACATACATATATATGTATGTTATGCTGAGTGGTTCCTTTTCTTCAGCATCTACTTGAAAATAACTTGGAGTGCAGTAATTCATTCTGGATTCAGAATGCCTGTTTCCTTTTTCTCTATGTAACAGAATAGGCCAAATTAGATCAGTTCATCCAATGGGGATGACTGAATCCCTGGAAACTGGGGACTGTTGCAACCAGTCTAGTAGGGATAGTCAGGAAATTACAGGACTGAAGTTAGCTTCTACCTGTACTGTAAAAAGCTGATGGTCCCGCAATGGGTTGGAAGCAACTATATAGATTAGAAAGGTGAGTACACTGGAGGAGAGAAAGTTGGGATTTTGACTTATAGGTGTAGCTGAACAGACAGCTCTATTTGAAAGAAAACCTTTTAAAAGTTGTCCAAGAAATGCTGATCAGTTGCTAGATCTCCTTGGGTTAATTTGTCTTCTAAAGCACTAGTGTAGATGATTCTAATCCAGTCATAATGGAAATCCTAGTTCTTGCATATTGACCACAATGACAGAGGAATAGGAGAAGGGAGTACCCCACCGTTAACACTGGCTTTGCCAATAGTAAGTTTTAGTCCTATGATTTGATCAGCAGTTGCTCTGCAGGTGGGAAGTGAGGTTCCTTCTCACTGCCTCACAGCATCGTGTTCCTAGCATCAGGCCTAAATTTGAGGTAGAAGCTGTGACACTCTAGTAGAAGATGGAAATTGTAGACCAAAGCCACTCTTTAATAGGCCAAGAGAAATATCTGAAAAGAATACTGTTTCTGTGAACAAAAAGTGCACATTGTACTAGAAGGATCAGATTGTTAGATTGTGGCTGGATGCCACAATCAAAAGCTCTGAATGCTTACAGACTAAGGAATATGGGTGATCTTGATCCCGAATCTTGAAAACAAAGTCTCGACCTGCTCTTTATTGCACTGTCTCATTGGGAGGAACAAAGCTTCTACAAAGCAGAATAGAGCTGAACTGCTTCCCAGGTTTTGAATTAGCTTCATGTTGTTGTTAATGAGGTAAAGAAATCTTAACTCAAAAGGAGTCGATGCAATGCTTTGAAGAAGTTATTCATCTGCTGTTCTTGCAGACACCTACCAGAGAAAAACTATGTAAATTTATACCAGCCCAAGGTCTGACCTCTATTGCTGTCATGGCTCAATCGGCTTCTCGGCATACATCTCTAGTCTGTATTAAAGAACAGGAAAGGTCAAGTGAATGAATTCCCCTAGGATATTTATACAATTTTTAAAATAAATGTGTGAGTTTCCATTAGGGAACAATGCTGGGGGGAAAAAAAAACAAAAAAGGGAGTGAGTCTACAGAGCAGATACATTAGTGGTAAACCACAGCCATTTTTCTGCCTTAGTCTTCATGTGGGGATACCAGCACTTCAGTTACAGAAATCATGCCTGCATCCAGCATGTTTATCTTGTTCACACCACAACACCCAGCTGGCATCCAGACTTCTATGCTTTTCAGCAAAGCACATACATACATCAGCATACATGCATACAAAACCATTTTACGCATATATCTAGAATTGCAATTGCTTCCCTGGTCAAGCTGGTACTTTAATGGGCTGATACTAATGGGAAGTCATCATATTTGACACTTCGTGAGGAGGCCAGGGAGAGTAAGAGGAAATCTTGTTCCAGCCCAGATTATACAAGTAAAGTCTACAGTAACTGCGTAAAATAAGGCAGGATTTTATAACCACTCTCACTTCCTAAATGAAGGTGGATTCAATAGATTCTGCATATTGCAAAATTGAAAGCTTTTTTGGACATCTAGGCTTTATACCTGAGGGGAGGGTGAAGAGTTCAAAGGGAGTGAAGAGAGCCTCCACATTATACCCAAGTGCAGACATGAGGTGCTGTACAGTATCTTATGAGCCAAGTCTGATTCATGGTGGCTCTTGGAGGTGTCTGCATCGCAGTCAGCAGCCCCTCTCCTAATGATGAAAGTGAAAGTGGCATTCCTGAATTAAAAATGGCACATCTCCTATGGTAGACTGAATGACCCCTGATCTGTACAGAGCAGTGATCTCAATTTTCTCACGACTGAGCTCAGCAGAAACAATGCCAGATGAACAGCAGAAAATGCTCTCGCAGCAGCCACAATTAGCCTCTTATCCTGCCATGCAGGGTACAATCTAGGTCAGGAACCCTGACCTCAGCACACACTCACATGCAGGCAAATACACACATTCACCCAAAACATTGCAAATGAATTTCAGAACCAGCAGACTGTACAGTATGCACTGAGAATACTGTAGCAGTGCAGCTTGTTACCGGGGAATTGTGCTGATGCCAGATGTGCTGATGTGGCTTCCTTCTCCTTTCAAGAGATATACAGATTGTCTGTATAATCTGTATATCAGATACAGATATCTGATACAAAGATTTGTATATCAGATATCTATATGTCTGGCTCAACATTCCCAGTGTGGAAGCTCCCTGGCCAATACACAGTTATTTTCAAACTGCCGATGAACACAACAATGAATAAATAAATGAGAAAAAATTCAGCCTAGTGTAAGTGAGGGCAGGCTATTTTTTTGTAATAGTGTGTCCTTAGGCTTTTGTAAGAGCTTCAGGGGGGCTAACAGCCAGCTAACTCTTCATTTAGCCAGCACATTCCATTCACTAAAACTTTTAATTAGGAAAGTAATGACTTGATTGGCCCAGCAAAACTCTGAACATCATCCAAGAAATTCACAGTAGTAAAAAAGGCTCAGCAAATCATTCACTGGAACTGTAAATAATTAGAAAGATGGAATTCTGTTTTGTCTAACATGTAGGAGTAGTTCCTAAATAAGGTAGTTATTTTTTTGTTCTTGAGAATGTGCTGCCTACAAAAATTCTGAAATTAGAGTTTTTATTCAATGAGGTTTAATCTCAAGTCAGAGACTTAAGCACTAAGATGATTTTATTATTTTTTACTTCCTAAGATTTATTCTGCAGTCATAAGCATTGGGATGTCCAGCGCAGGGTTGAATCCCAAACTGCTCTGAAGGCTGGAAAACCGGCATGTACCTATTCTTATCGTATTCATATCCATATCTCCAAACACTTAGAAAGCATAAGTACGAGTCTTTATGTTTCTAAGAATTGTGGTCCATTGTTATGAAGAAAATGCAAACCAGAATCAACTTTCTTTTTAGAGGGAGATGTTAGGGCTGATGTTTTTTCAGTGCAGAGCTGTCCTTTAATTCAATAAATGCCTTGGAGGGAAGTAATAACTACTTCAAAGGGGTTTATGCACACACAAAGAAGATGATTTTATGTACAAAAGCCAAAGGCAAAATAAATGTGAACATGGTGCAGTATCAAAAATGAAAGGCATAATAAACAGGAACGTGATACATTATCAAGCAAATTTTTGATCTCATACAGGCTGGGATCCTGAAGCAGTCTGAGTCACACTAAGTTTGATTTGTATACATCTTGTAAAGCCATTTGAAATAGACTGTCTGAAAGGAAGCAAATAAACCATCTTGGTGATGTGTGAAATTTTAGGCTGAGAAAGCCACCTTCAGCATTTTGCTCAGGAACAAGCACTAAGAAAAGGATGGCAGGTGCAGCCTGCATTGGTGGGGAAGAAAAATAGGAGACAGAATGAGAAAGCTTAAAGGTTAAATGATCCTGAAGGAAATTCAAAGACTAATCAACTTCCGAAAAACTGTAAATACCAAGAGATCATGGACTTGGACTGAAAGGCCCTGCCAATTCCATCTGCTCAGACCAGAATGAGTTTTTAACTTACTGCTCCAGAGAATTGCATTACCTCTGAGTAGGGCAAGTAACAGCTAACCTTTTAGATTATTATCACTACTACCACACCAACTGATACCAATTTTGTGAGTTAACACAATGTTTCCAGTCTTTCAGTTCAATAGCAGAGTGGGTGTATGGAAATGTCATCATTTTGGCAATCAATCAGTTTATTAAAGTCTCCACTGAAAAGCCAAACAGATTCTGTAATGCTGAATGAACAGCAGCACTAGCCAAGCCTCAAAATGAGATGGGAAATTTCTCTTGCTGCAGGCTTAAAAGCCTTTTTTTCCTTTCTGAAAGCAGCTAGGGTGTGTTGTAGTTCCTTGCTTTTCTTATCAATATGTGGGCTTACATGAGAAGATGAAACTTGAGACTTGATGATGAGGATTCATAAACTGTTTTCTTGAGAGAGTTGGTGATGGGAAACAGAGAGAAATGTATGCCTGGGTTGAGGAATGCCAACAAGGAAGCCTTTGGTCCTAACTGGCCGTGAATGGTGTGTTGTACCTTGAGAGCAATTTGGTGACTGTGGTCACATATGGTTGCTTCTGAAATTCACCAGTGGAACTTGTGTCAACAGCAAGTGCACAGCAAAGCATGATTTTTTGCTGATGTGACTATTCCTAAAACTATTCAAATATGGAAAAGGAGCAATTAGGTTATTTAATTTTTCATGCTATGGCAGTATTGAAAATATTGCCTTGGTTAGGCAATATTACCCCTGTATTCTAAGGGACTTACATGTTGTAAAATTGGTTATGGTTTCTGTAGATATTTTGAACAGCACACTAGGCAACAGGTGAATATAAAGATCCAACAGCAGCTGGGGTGGAAAAAGTGAAAATGTTGTGACTGTAGCTTTCTAGATTGAACATGATTGCAACAGAGAAACCTGCAGATTATTTCTGAATGCCACTGCAGTAGAGAGGTATCATACAGACATCAGCCTATAGCAGTAGAGATGGGGTATGCCAGGGCAACAGGCAATAAATGAAACACAGACACATACCCTCTGATCGTGTTCCCATAGAAATTTTTGGCTTCTTCTAAATTAAGGAGTGCCTGAGCTAGCAGACAAGTGGGAAAACAGGCTGCCTGTTTCTCTCTTCTCCCTCATTCTCTGACCCAGGTTCCATTCATACATCCTCGCTACTTAGAAAGCCAACTCATATAAACAGTTAAATCTTATTTGAAAAACTTGCTTGTTGGCTGTGCTGAAGAAAAGCCTCCTGTACCCCCTTAAGCAGTGTATGGGCTAAAAAGCATAAGCATAAGAACTTTTCTCCTGCATACGAAAATCATTAATCAAAATTGTGATTTTGCCCTTCTCAAACTTCATATGGTTGGTGATCGCTCATCTCTCTGATGGCTCCTCCCAATCCTAAAACTGATGAGATTTTACTAAATTTTCTAACCCAGGACAATGGAAATTGGGACAGCGAAAGTCACAGTGCATGGTTACAGTTTTTTGGACATTTCACAAACTATAAGTGGCTTAACTTTGCATACTAGTGCATTCATTCAAGGGTTTACTTTAGGCCCATTTCTTACTTTCATTTGACATATTAACTTCTCTTACTTTCATTTGACATATTAACTTCTCTTTTGGTGCTTTAACTTTCATAATTAAGGAAATAATGGGAACATGCAAAATATTCATAAGATCCCTTTACTCCAGTGGGATGGGCAGTCAGGGAAACAAAATTCCAGGAAAACAGGATTCAGTGAAATATTCTGTTACAGGACTGAAACATATTAAAAACAAACAAGTGCTTCCAATTAAAATTAATGACTGACAGAAATAGAAAAACTTGATGAACACTTCATCCATTGGAGTGCTATTACTGATAAATGAACCAGCTGACCCAATTTCCCTCATGCCTTAAAAACCTTAATTCCAGGATTGGCAGACCAAGCTTCAGATAACGTAACTTATTTTCTGTAATAAACATTTCTGCTTAGAAAGTGTCCAAGTTCCTGAACAGGAGAAGATGGAGTAGTTACATTTTTGAGTCAAGCCAGGAAAACTCTGTTTTCATGACTATTCTGGAGCACTTCAGCAGACAAAATTAGCAATCAAGCAGAGTTCTTCTCTAACTAATCTATGGGCTGTAATTTTTTTGAGGATTCTTTTAATCACATATTACCAGCAGTTTGGAATCCATCCAGCTGGACAGAAACAGCATGCACTTGCAACCGCAATTGTTTCTAAACTAAAAATATTTAGCAAAGATGTAAACCAGAATCCCTGTTCCATGCTGAAGTTGTTAACATGGCAAAGAGAGCAAAAAGGACGTTTCCTGTTTCTTCCAGAATTTTTCTGCCAGCAGAAAATAGGATTACTATGAAAACACATAAATTACTCATTTACACACATAGCCTTGGAGCCAAATTCACTACACAGGGATTTACCAGAGAAAGCAGAAAAGGGAAGGGACAGGGAAAGTCCTGAAGCATTCCCTTCCTGATCTATTAACACCATAGGCAAGGCAGCCTGACAGTAGCATGATGCTACAGCAGCCATGAGCGTGCAGCCATTCATGCTGTGGATAAAGGCACTGAAGTGCATTGGAAGATTTGGATCCATATATTGAAAAGTTTTCTGGCATTAGAAAGCCACTTTTATTTCCTAGAGGCATATGGAAAATGCCAGGATATAACGCAAATGAGACACCTCTCCTAGACACCTCCACTAAATGCTGTCCCTCCACTGTACGCGCACTCTAGTTCAGGCGTGCTTTTACATGCTATCTATAATGTACCAAAGCACAAATATATTTGAAAATGGAAAATTAAATAGATTAAAAATATTTTAATGAAGGTGCAGAGCAGCTAATAGTTTCTGTGCAAGGTAATTTCCTGTTTGGATATTTCTCTTCTCTGAAGCTGGTAGAGGCTTTTTCTTTTGTTTTTCTTGGTGATGCTTTTGGAAATATTAATTTCAGAAAGGAGTTTCTCGAGTGCTCTCAATGATCAGAAACCCTGTATCCCACAGGTGAAGAAAGCGCCCTGGCTTCCCCAGAGACCAGTGGATAACTAGAGCTGTGTCTCACTGGTGTTGAATAATGTGTTTGGTGGTGCAGAAATCAGAGGAAAGCCAAGACAGAAGAGGAAAATGGCTAGGCAGGTTATCACCAATTTATCAAAATATTAGTAAATTAAATAGCTATGCATCTAAGTCCCTTAAAGCGTCTAGTTCTGCTCCTTCAGTAGCTTGCCTGAGAGGCACAATGAGCAGGCAGCAATATCACAGCATCACAGAATATGCTGAGTTGGAAGGGTCCAATCAGGATTGTCAAGTCCAACTCCTGGCCCTTTATAGGACACCCCAAGAATTCCACACTATGCCTGAGAGCAATGTCCAAATGCTTCCTGAACTCAGACAGGCTCGGTGCTGTGGCCACTTCCCTGGGGAGCTGGTTTCAGTACTCGATCATCCTTTAGGTGAAAACCCTTTTTCTAATATCCAGCCTAAACCTCCACTGATTCTGCTCCAGCTGTTCTCTCAAGCACTGTTGGCCAGTGCTTTTCCCTCGAGATGACAAATGATAGATTTGAATAGTTCACAATAAGCCATTCCTCCTCAAATTCACTTAAATCCCTTCAGTGCTTTTATGTCTTTTAAACTGCAGCTGATGTAAAAAGTTATTTAGGTTTCAGTGATTAAAATTATTTACTTACCATATGTAACAACTGGAGCATCTCCACGTATCTGGGGAGAGAGACAAACTTTTATTAATTGCCTCAAATGAATACTGAAGGATGGACTGCATAGCTTCAATTTTAGAAGAGCAACAGGTTGGTTATAACAACAAACTTACACTTTTTCTGAAGACATCAGCTCCTGGGCAATGAGGTAAGCTCTGGACTGGCCTTCTTTCTGTCAACAGAAACAGCCAGAGGCAATTAAGAGGTGTCTCATTCCATGAAGTAAAGCAGTTTTAGAGAGCACTTTGAATCGACATATTTCTATAGTAAAAATAGTGAACAGACTTTTATTCTTTATTGTTCAATGTCTGGCACCCTGGACTTTCCATGGCAGGCCATTTTCCTGATTCAAATACTAGTACTATAGTACAATATAATAGATGCTATTACAGATGGCAAGTTGGAAAAATGTGTTGTTATTGAAGAAGAACTGAAAATTTCTGTTGATTTTTACAGGTCCAAAATTGGTCAAAGAAGCAGAAAGTGCTTAACTTTGAACAGGCTAGCTTCTCAGCTGTAGAGGCTGTGCCACATGGAAAAGGGAAAATGGTCATGTCAAAATGGTCATATTCCAAACTGTTCTGACTGCTGTGAGTGAGACCTGTGGAAGCAAATGGGGCAAAGGGCTTTATTGTGTGCTAAACAAAATGTCTAAACTAAATGGCCATAAATATATCCAGAAATAGTTCAGTACTTCACCAGACAACATTGTTTGAAATCTCAAAGGCATCTGCTTAACTGGTAGGCATATTGGAAGACACAGATAACTGTGAAAGAAGCAAACTGCATGGCTTTGAGGTGCAAGTGGCTGATAGGGTATTTTGCTCCTACTTCATGACTCATCCTTATGGTAAGCATAGAAATACATACTGAATGGAATGTACTGGGAAAAGTTTGGCTTTTTCAGCAGTGATAAAGTAGGGAGCCAAAACAGTGGTCTAGTAGTAGTAGAGAAAAGCAGCCCTCAGTGACCTAAAGTGGATTCAGGGGAAATGAGTGCAGTATCAGGTCTTTGTGACATTGCTTGCCAGACCAAATATACTGTTAAGAAGAGTCAGTGAAGCAGAGAGTCAAGGGTCCCTACATGGCTGCCATGGCCTCCATCTGCTAAGCAAAGGCTTGGAGTGAGGCCTGGAGGGCAGCTTCTGAAGAGTGACCTGGAAGACAGCTATACCACAGGACTAGATACATGACCGGCTGCAGTGAGTATAGATTTCTAAAAGGCTGGCAGCTTTGCAGTGTTAAAATGATCACTGGGACTTTGTCTCAGAAAGTGAATAGCTGAGGAACCTGTACGCACTCTATCCCCTGTTTGCAGAAGTCTGTCTACAGACACTGTTGTCTATCTCAGAGTTCATTTCCTGGTTAAACAAACAGCAATTAAATAACACAAGACAGACAATGCCTAAACACACTCTCAGACTTGCTCTAGACAGGCCACATGACACTGAGGTCCCTGAATTTTGTCTCTTGGCTAAGACATATTAATCATAAAGACTAATGGCACTTTGGTGCCAGTCACTCCCCTCTGAGCGTAGTGCCAGCTCTCAGTTTTGCTGACCCAGCTGTTTGTATTGATGCCTAAAACAGGGCTTACCTGAAACAAAGGCTAGACAAAAGGAGAATAAAAAGCAGATTAATTTCTTAAAGGCCTTTAGGTGCATTCAGGGCAGACAGAGCCTACTCGAGAGGCTACACCCAGAAAATGGACCACGAGTCATGAGTTCTTCACATTTTATAAGTTCTGTCTACCAATTGGGCCTTAATTCTCCAGTTACACCTTCAAGTGATGATGTCAACCACCCCAAGCTTCCTCCCCCCAGTCACTGTTGTTTACATATTTTGGGGCTCTGAGGAAGCTAAGTGTCCTTGGATTTTCCAACTGAGAGGAATTGTTTTGGCTAAAATGCTGGAAACAGAGGTTTTTAGCACTTTATATGGAGCCTAGAGCTACACACCAAAACTACAAATACATGAAAAATAGAAGCTAAAAATCCTTAAGGCATCAGTATGACCTCGATCAGAACCAGACTAGTCTCCTGATCCAGCTTAAAAAAATTGTGAGGCTGGGGGCAAAGCTACCTCCATAGGGGTGGAATGGAGTTGTTCGGCCTAAGAGCAGCACAAGTACATAACAGAACAATTTCCCAAACCAGAAGCATTAGTATTGTGCAAGTCACTTCTCTGGAGTACTCTTTTGGAGCACCCTCTGCATTTCAAAGCAGGGCAACTAGTGAAGACATGGAAGCAGAAACTCTATCGTTGTGTGCCACTAACTTGCCATGCTAATGTGGACAAATTGCATCTCTCCATGCATTTTACTGTGTGTGTGTCATATTTCACAGATTGCTCAGCGTAGGTGTGTTGTAGCTTGATGGTACCCAGAGAGGAGTACTACTGTCACAACCAGAGGCTTATAGTAGTTTTATAAGCTTCAGTCTCTGCGTGACCTCATAATGCCTCTTTTGTAATTATTATACATGATGTAGCAGTTCACAGTAGTGCCAATGGTAAACTGAGGCATCACAAGGACAATTGACTTTCTCAGGTTAGCTCTGTGAATCAGTGAGAGAGAAGGAGAAGCAGGCCACATCTGTCTTCCAGATCCCATCATTGAAGAGCCAGACTGCAGCTGTCCTGGAAGATCTGTGTAATTATATAAATCAAGAGCTATCCCTTGAAAGGCATCTGAATTAGGTGCTTTCCCAAGGCACACAAATCTGTAGCTCCCAACTCCAGCACATTTCAGTTTTGTGTGTGTGTATGTGAGTGCAAATTTTAATATGTTAAACGTTTGCAAAACAGAATGATTAATGGAGTCTGAAAACCAAGTCCACCCAGTAGAAATGCGTAAGGAGCAGCAAAGGTAGTCTTACATACTGCCGCTGTTGAGTCAGTAGCTGCCCTACTTGTTGTGAGACCTTCGAGACTGCTTAGTGTTCCCTGTTTGTGCAGGTCTTCTCCATCTGCCATATGGGGTGGCTGTCCACTCTCTTTTACTATGATACATGGGAGAAGGGTGGAGCATCTTACTTCCAGTGCTGCCTTTTCATAAGAACAGCATTAGGGATCGTTTCTGTATGAAGTTTCCCTTCATTCCTCCAGCACACCACCAGTCTGGTTAAAATTAGATATATTAAACCAGAAGTCCTAAATTACTAACCAGAATGCCTTGTGTTCTCACTGGCATAAAATTCAGCCACATCTGATCTGAATTCCCTTTCTTTTATACCATTTTGCTCTGGTTACATGCTATTCACCCTGCTATAGCCTTTCACATTTTGCCACCAGGGTAAGATCATATTCCTTGTATGCTGGCTTTATACAGTTCCTTGTATCATATAGCTGCTTTTAGACTAAACAGTATTTGCATACAGATTAGTTTACTTTTAGATTTCCCATACAGTTAACTGGTAAACATATCTGTGTTCCAGATGAAAGAAATGTTTTCATGTTCCAGCTATGACTTTATTACTTGTTCTAGGATTTATAGTAATGTATTTCCTGAATGCTTTAAATGCTATAATTCCTACAGTTATTCACACAGATTAATCACATTCTTTTATTCTTATTATTCTTCTGAGGTTCCCTTCACCTCAAACTCCTTCCTGTGTTTACAGACCAAATTCTTAATTGTTAATAAACATTCTTAATTGTTCCTTTGCCTAGTGGCTTAACGTAGTTTGCTATGTATCTTTCCAAACTATAACAGAGTTCTTAAAATAGCTAATGTTGCTTCAATATTCCTAGCACCCCATTTATCCAATTATGGCTTTTTCCTTCCAAAGGCACCCTGTAAAGGGAGACAGCCTCTTATTGCTGTGGGCAAATGGTGCAATTGATTGCATTCTAAATGCCTTCCACTTATGACTAGGGTTATTTTTTACCCTGTTGCTTTGTTTGAGCAGCCTACATCATGCATCTTTAGCATTTGTGTGACACTGTCGGAATCAAGCAGCATGATGGAAATAGCTCTTAAGCCCAGTACAAGGCATGATGTTTTATAGTGTCATTACAGGACCATGTGTATGGCTCTCTGCAAAATGCTAGGAAAATGAATTCTTAAATTGGCAGGTGAGTTCCTGCCCCTTCCCCATCCCCACTGATTCCCAGACCTGTGCTTCATCTGTGTGTATTTCCTCAGAAATCATTCACATCACCCTGAGGCCTCTGCTGCATCTCTCTGCTGTCATTTGTCCCACATGTGTTTGCCCTTTCCCAAACCTAACCTACTTCCCCAGGTAGAGCCGCTAATGTAGTGGTAGTAGCAATGTAGTAGGAAGGGAGATGCCTTCCCCACACTATCATGTTAGTGAATTCCTTTAAAGACTTGATGTTCCTGTAATGAACCTAAAGACTAGAACCTAGCTTTCTGCCTTACATGCAAGTATTCTGCATAAGATGTTTTTTTGCTCTGCTCTGGATGCAGCATAAAATCACTCCTCCCTGCTGAGTCCTTATCTTGAGTAAGCCAAGGGTTAGAATGGTCTCAGGGATTCTCTAGTTTTATGGCAACTGGGGGTTGTATGAGGCTAGTGAGAAAAGTTACCAACTGCGCAGGAGATCCAGTCCTAAAAAAGTACCTAAAAGAAAGGAACTGTCTGAAGGCTTTTGCTTGAAGATTCTGACACTAAAGTGCGAGGCCCAAGATATGGAGGGGTAGCTGATGATCCAGCATACGCAGCATCTTCCTTGAACTACTAAGGCAATTCATAAACTCAGACCATAACTAGCAATAGGTGAAACCCACCAGTTGATTTTAGTTCATTTCAAAGCATGGAGCTGTGCTTCTCAAAAGTGCACTTCCAAGATTATGTTGTCTCTATTTCTGATCTTCTCTTTTAAACTGGAAATTCTGAGACTGCCACAAAAACTAAGTTCTGACAAAAGGAACTCTGTTTAAAGTCAGTGTCTAGTCAAATCAGAACTATTAATCTCACTTACTCTGTAATTCCTGTAACAGAGATGAAAGCCCCTCTGTTTGCTCCTTCAAATAAAGCTGATAACGTAAAAAATACCTCAGCAGATATTATTGGCTATGTTTCAGGTTGTTTACAGTGCAAGGATTCCAGCAGCCCCTGAAAATTTCTCCACACTTGTGTAAATCTGGTTTCTGTGAATCTAGGAGAGCAGGGACTCAAAGGAGACAAGCCATGGAAACGATACCAGGAAATGAGTGTACAAAGCTAACTTTTGCAATTATATTTACTTGTGAAAATGAGCCTTAAAAAAAAACATCAGAGGGAAAAATCTGCTTCAAACTAGAAGTTTTGCGACTCTCCAGCAAACAAGCTAGGAGAAAGCAGGTGAACAAAACCAAAACATGCTGCTTCTTGCATTTTGGTACAGGAATTAATTCATGTCAGTGAAAGACAGCAGGTAGAATCCAGCTCAATGCAAAATGGAATTCATATGTCTGGACACAGGGAGCAGATTTTATTATCCACGGTGTTTCATGGCTTTGTTTAAACCAAGTTTCTCTGAGGAGGAGAAAAAGTGAAATCAAACCAACAAACCCCAGGTTTTTTTTGGGGTTGTTGGTTCCATTGGTTTTTCTGGGGGGTTTTTTTGTTTGTTTTTGGTTTTGTTTGATGGGGTTTTTGTTTGTTTGTTTTTGTTTTGTTAGTGTTTTTTGGATTTTGTTTTATTTTGTTAGGCTTTTGGGTTTTTTTGGTTTTGTGTTTTGGTTTGGTTTTTGATGGGTTTTTTGTTTGTTTTTGGTTTGTTTTTGGTTTTTTGTTTTTGTGGGGTTTTGTTTGTTCAGTTTTTGTTTTGGTTTTTTGTTTGTTTTTTTGTTTGTTTGTTTGGGGTTTTTTGTTTGTTTGTTTTTGTTTTTTGTGTATGCATATGTGTTTTTCGGAAATCTAAATTCAGGTCTTAGTCAGTCAACCCTAAATGGCTGTTTTGACAAGATTAGCTCATTTCAAAATCCATGGTGCTATTTTTGCATTCAAACCAACATGTCTCTGCCAATTCTCTCCAAGTGACAGTGCATCTGAATTCTTTCATGTTGTATAGCTGCTTCCTGTTGTCCTGAAGATTTTTCTCCAAGGGCTATATCACTTCATGGGGGAGCTGGACGAGATCTTTACGCTTTGTTACTATAGAGACACGGGTTTTTAGGGCAGGTAGTGCTTCCTTGGACACAGAACATTGGTGTGAGAAGATAACAAACAGAGGCAGAAGCAGCAGGGTAGGAAAAACATTCCTCTGTGAGGACACTGGTGCTTTCTGAGACAAGATCACTCACTGGTTCATCAGTCAGCTTGGAAATATGCCTGGCGTCAAATGAAGCTGTTTTAAGACACCTCCCCAAGAGCTTGTGGAAATCTGGCACTGGGTACCATGACCCTTGAAGACAGTTAGCTTGAGGAGCAAAGGCCAACCAAGCAATCAGATCTGTTCTGATGTTCTCTATCAGCCATGTGCAAGCATTTCATTTCTGTTCTCTTCAAGAGCGGAAGGAATACCTCAGTCAGACTCCGAAGCACATGGTTGTTCTCTCTAAATGGTACCTTCTCTGACAGCTACACAATGGGGTTACATCAGCACAGCAAATCAATTAAAATGCATGAGATGCAATAAGGGAGACATTTAGAAAAATGTAATTTCCTAGTGTCGTGAGTAAAACCCTACAAAAAATTGCATAAAATTGGTTTTAGCAGTCTTGAATTTGCTTCCAAGTGCACAATGATTGCACACGTTTCCCTTGTGAATTCAATTCACAATTTTGTTGGCACTTTGCAACTAGCATCACAACTAAGAGATGCTGAGAAATCTAACCATCTTAGAGAAGACACTAGGGTATGCTCTAGAAATTCTAGTGGTTTGTCAGCTAACTAATAGGAAATTAACTGAAAGGAAAAATGTTTTTCACTTAACAAGGAATGTCAGAAATTTAAAGGCTTTTCCCTTTCCAAAACAACATGAAAACAACAACCAAAACCAGATCACAAATCTCAGAGGAAAGAAGATAAAGTTAGTTGTGACTGTTTCACTTGTTTCGTGTCAGACAGAAGAACAAACCACAGTCTTTTCCACTGGTACCACAGGCAGCTCAGCACCCTGCAGGGTAGATGTAAATGTGATGTGGCATGAAGAGAAATCAAAGGAACCAATTCCTGCTCTGGGATTAGAGCAACAGCAATTTCATTTGCCTTTCCACGTCATTCTGCCTTCTACTTGCAGTTTCTCTTTTGTTTCTCAAGAACCGGTGTCCTGGTAAGGTGGAAAATCTGCTCTCCTATCTATACTTGCCCCTAAACAAAGCTTCACATTCTGGAAACACCTGAAGAGATCTGAGCTTCCTAGAATCAATCTACTTATGCTTCTCCTTGACAGAGGTGACCCTTATTTAGCCATCACTTGGATTTGGAGGGACATCTGCACAGACTTTTTCAGGCTCTGACACATGCTCATGACCAAACACAATCAGGAAGCCATATAACTGACACTGAGAGACCAGGTCAAAATGAAAGGGCAGAGAGGTGTAGGAAATCAGGATTTGCTATTTTCCTAGGCAGCCTTAATACTGGGGGCTCAACTTGGAAAACTTTAGAATAACATGCCCATTTGTTGCATGCAAACCTAATGAGCTATGCTCTGGATGCTTGCACAATCTCACCAAGAGCAGATTGTTAGGCTCATATTAGGTTTTAAGAACAGACACACACACACATGTGTGCACGTATGCACACACACACACCCTCCCATGAAAAACGAAGGTAAATTTGTTCCTAAACCTGCTTGATGCCATTTAAAAACTGCACTGTTAGCTTACTGGAGATAAAAACAGATTGGTATGGTGACAAGCTGTGGTCACATTTCCATGGTCTTCTCATAATTTGTTTAAGAGCTGTTTTATTAATCAGAAATCAGTAAAATAAACCCAAACACAATTGCATTTTCCCTTGATGAGAGAATTTTGAGATGGCAGAGACCTGTTAGATAGTTTACTCCCACCAATGCAGAACTAGTTCCAATAATGCATTTCATGTAGTTTTTAATTCTCAAGATTGCAACTAAATGCTTTGGAGTGAGACATTTTTCCTGACATTCAAGCCAGGCCTTTCTTGCTGTTTATGTTGCCTCCACTGTCCATCTTCAGACTACATTCTTTGCCTTTGCCACATACTATGGAGGCAATTTTTTCCTAGCACAGTGGGGGAGTAAAGGACTGATGGCGCTGACATTTCTAAATGAGCACGAGACAAAGAGCAGAGAGAGTTGAGAATCCAAATTCTTCTGCAAATTGCTTTTCCCTCTCCAGGTTTCATGCAGTAACCATTTTTAGGGTTTTTTTACCTTGTTGATGAGGCTGGGATCACCAAGGCTGCTCTCATCATCTTCTGAACTCTTTTGTTCCTCATCTGATGTGACAACTTCCATTGGTGTCACAGAGACTGGGCACACCTTGTAGGGCTCAGTGTATGCACTGCAGAGAAACAGAACAGACTAGCTCAATGGTGTTATTCCCAGATTCGCTGTTGCTTAGACAAATAGAATCCCTGCAGAACTGCAAGGCTTGGAAAGCAAGCTTTATCAAGCAGGGTTTTTTTTCGCTGCTAGTTTCAAAGGCAACCATTTAGGCAAGGAAAAGACTCTGAAAGGAGCGGCACGAAGTTAACTGAACTCATTCAAGCTTCCCCAAAAGATCAATGTTCTGACCCAGTTCAGAGTAAAACTTTGTACTTAGTTGCAACCAGAACTGCTTTGTTCTTCTTTAGTCAAGCCCTCAAAATGGATGCAATAAAATCACATTAACATTTTAGTGCTCATTAAAAATGGAAGTTAGATATTGTGACAATGGGTTTTCTGGGAAAACATTAAAAGGATGAGAAAA
The DNA here is from genome assembly GCA_036630365.1 of Acanthiza pusilla. Lineage (NCBI taxonomy): Eukaryota > Metazoa > Chordata > Aves > Passeriformes > Acanthizidae > Acanthiza > Acanthiza pusilla. The sequence goes on along the minus strand of JAXCHO010000001.1, from coordinate 93,084 downwards.
GTATAATGGTAATACCAATGGCATCAATTAAAGTACAAGATACTCAGATCCCAAAATCCTCGAGTTGTTTCAAGGGAATATGAGTTCAGCTCCAGAAAACCAGAGAAAGCTGTGCAGTAAGGGTAAATGATCAGGTGTGCAACACAGGCCCATGTAATACAGGCCTGTGGCTTCACAGCATTTTATTTAAAAAAAAAAAAATCCATTAAATTGCCAGTGACCTCAAAACCTCCACAAAGAATGACTAAAGCTGATCCATATATGCCTAGCTCCAAATTCCAGTTGCTGGATCTTGTTAAACCGCTGAGGAGCTGGTGGCAGTCTTTCAGATTTTGTTACTGTGCACTCATAGGCTGTATTCAAGTTGTCTCTTCATTTTGACTTTGACATGAAATAGGTGAAGATCTTGGTGTCTTACTATGTCATGTCACCTATCATTTAATAATTCTGAAATCTCTGAACTTCATCCAATTATCCATTAGCATTATTCAATTTACCACCCATTTTAGCATCAGCTTTTGCTACCAGCCAGTTTTGATACTGCTCTTGGTACTGCAACACAAAAGTCATTATTCTGGCATTGGCAAAACATGTATACCAAGCCTGGTACGCCGAGTATATCAGCCGTAACACCCATCTATTCGTACCTGACTTTACTGAGTTTTTACATTCAAGGATCAGATTAGTATTTTTGACCACAGTGTCATTCTGGGAGTTTACATACAGCCTATGTACCACAGGGGCCCCAAGCCTTTTACATTTCCAGGGCAAGGTTCCAGTGTTCAGCCAACAGGGTGAGTCTTTTGTTTTGAAAAACAAAATCTGACATCTCTGTTTTCCAGTAAACACATTGGCCAACTAGGTCAGTCTGTAATGTGGGCCTGGATTGCTCAGTTTATATTATTTCTATACTTCTCATTTCCTCTGAAACATTAACTTCCTTTCATAGCTCTGCTTCATCTCTTCATTTTTCTTAAATTCCACTTGGGGATCCCAGATGTGAGCAAACCCAAGGCTTCAAAGGCAATACTAGAGTGACAGAAAGCTGGGCAAAGATGGGCTAATGTAAGTGGGAGGGCAATGAAGAGATTTCCAAGGCCACTGACCGGATTCGTATTTTCTCTCAGAAAAGAAACTCCCTACATATCTGCATTCACTTCTAAGCTACAAACAGGGCTGTGTGTCTCCCAGGCAAGTGTGGTTGTCAGCATTTCTGTTATGCCTCCAGCTTTTCCCTCATGCTCAGAGTCCATGAGTTCTCACAGGCTGCCCAGTGCACTTGTCATAGCTGGGCAAAGGGCCAAGCAGCAGCACTGCTCCTCACCATTGTGTACTCTGGCTTATTATTAGTATCTGCAGTTTTTCAGTGTGGGTGGCATCAGCACACTTCTGAAAACCTGTCTAGCTTCCACAGCAAGGGGACCTCAGCACAAAAGCAGGGCAGATACGGGAACAGCTCAGAAGACTTATTAATAATTTAGCCAGTCTCAGTCCTCACTTACACAGTCCTTCTGCAGTTTGTAATTGTTTGTCCCAGAAGACATGAAATTAAGGTACTCCAACGTTTTCTCTCTCTGATGAATGACTGCATTTTGTTAATATAAGAGCACATAATTTGAGAAGAATGCCTCAGTATATTAGTCTTGTAATCATTATGAATGGCATTACTAAAGGTTCATACAGTAGCAGAGCTTGCAGTATTGCAGAACTGTTGCATGGACTTTGTTTGCAGTATCTGCAGTCCAGTGGCACTGGCTTGATTTTAAAGAGAAATCTCAAAATGTTATGGATCTCATTTGCACATGGGATAGGCACAGGTATATTTGTGCCACCACCCCCATTCTCCTCTTCTCTGACCACTCCAATAGCACTCAGGTCTTTACTTCTGAGACTGTTCTATATTGTCACAGAAACTCCTGGGCAGTACATCTTTCCTGATACCCAGCATGCATTTAATCCAATGAACTCACATGTTGTCATCCATCTTTTATGTCTATGCTCCTATGATCTCCCAGTGCTCCTAGCTTCTGAAGACTTGAACTGTGCCCAGGAATGGCTAAGCGATATTTTTCTTTAGCCCATTAGAAGCGCTGCTAACTAAGCTTACTGCAAGCAATACCCTTCAATGAAATGGAAGATGCAAATAAAAGTGTGGGTGTGAAGAATAAGGGAAGACATAGTCCCAGAGTTTGCAGCAACTCAATAGACATGGTAATCCCCAATTAATTCTCTTCCTTGTAGCAATGATTTGGCTGGATGAGAACAGATTGCTAGCACATTATCTGCTGCTCCTTCTGCAATTGGCTGTCATCATTCCAAGAGTGAGCCATCACAACAAAGGAACCAACAGGCTTTCTGGGACAGTCTGATGTTTAATTGTCTGAATAAACACAGGAGAATGTGGTGCAGGAAAAGTCTTTTTAGTTAGCAACAGTTACATTATAGCTAGCAGAGCTGGTGATAGGTGCAGAGGAGGGAGAAGCTGTATGGATGCACCCTACTACTTATTTGTGTCCTTTTACCTCTGCACATGTATTGCAACATCTGAAAAAGTGTTCTGGAGTCAGTTCTCTCTGGTTATCCCGCCCCTATAGTATGCTTACATTTGACCTCAAGTGACCTCAGTGACTTAGGGGAGCGTGAAGCCATCAAGGAGAGGGAAGCTGGACGAATCATTGTACTAGCACTTTGTAAATAAAGTCCAGACATGAGTCTCTACTACTTCTGATCCCTGCAGAACACAAGCTGGGAAGTTTGAGCACAGATGGTACGTTCATGGGAGATGAGAGAGAACTGTGGAGATACACAACAGGTGTGAGAGCTCACAGAACATGATTCACAGACTGACAAATACTGTGTTTTCTCTTGCTTGAATGTGCAATTCTAAAAGAGATACATACCCTTCTTTTAATTTCACATCTATCCTTCAAATGACCTTGCAAATCCTATCCCATTCCTCAGCAATGATTACATCAATTCTCTAAGATTTTTTAGAAGTTATTCAGTTGGCATTAGTGAGATGCAAGGACTTAAGTGGGTAATTTAACAGTACCCATCCAAGGTTATTATAATAAAGGCCTATGAAGACCATGCATTTTTATTTGCATAACAACACAAATGCTCTTGACTGTATGTTCATCTCTTGGCCACACTCCCAAGTGATGTCTTGTTTCCTCCTTTAGGGTCACCAACTGCCTGAAAAAACAAAACAAACTAAAAAAGAAACAAACAAACAAAGAAAACCAAACAAAAAAAAATCTGAGTTGGTGAAAATCTTAACCTAAGGCCTGTGACTTTCACTGGGGTGATATAAGTCCTTTGTACCAGTAAGGATCAGATTACTTGCAGTTTGCTTTCAATGAAGTAAGTCATAGAACCTAAAGAAAGGCTCATAAATCTCACTTGCCTTCTGCTTCATGGTCTATGCCCCAGCAGCAGTCATGAGGGGAGAAGGGGAGTCCTCTTTCCTGCAATGTGCCACTCAGCTATGCTTTATGATACCTGTGGAGTATTCATCCTTTCCAACAAGTGGCTCCTTATACATCTGAAGTGCAGATGGTTAGGCTGTTAAAATATGCAGGTAACGTCCCTTCAAATGCCTATAAAGTATCACCATGTGTGTTGGGACAGAGTTACAGCATACTTCTACCTTGCAACAGATTCTGCTAGTGACAGTGGAAGTGTGCTAGAAATTTGTTGGTCAGTCAAGGGCAAAACAGCATCTCCTTGAAGCAGTAAGCATTTGTGTAGGGTTCAGATGTCATGCACTTTTAGTGCCACAGTGACCACAGAATCACAGAACAGAATTATAGGATGGTTTGGATTGGAAGGAATCTTAGAGATCATCTCGTTCCACCCCCCTGCCACAGGAAGGGACATCTTCCACTAGACCAGGCTGCCCAGGGCCTCATCCAACCTGGCCTTGAGCACTTCCTAGGACAGGACATTCACAGCTTCCCTGGGCAACCCAGTTCTCTAGGTAAAGAATTTATTCCTAACGTATAATCTAAATCTCCCCTCTTTTAGTTTAAAACCATTAACCATTTCCCCTAGTCCTATCACTATCTGCCCATGTAAAAAGACACCCTCATTCTTTTTTAAAAGCCCCCTTTAAATATTGGAAAGCCACAATGAGATCTCCTCAGAGCCTTCTCCTCTCCAGACTGAACAACCTCAGCTCTCTCAGTCTATCTCCATACCAGAGGTGCTCCAACCCACTGAGCAGTTTTTTGCCGTCCTCTGGACCCACTATAACGTGTCCGTGTCTTTCTTGTGCTGAGAACTCCAGACCTGGATACAGTACTCCAGATGGAGTCTCAGGAGGGCAGAGTAGAGGGGGAGATTCCCTCCATGTTAATCATATGAGAGGGAGCAGGCCAGCAGGAGACTCCTGTGACTGAACCCATCTCAGATCAAAACAAGTGCGATGTGGCCAGTGAGGATATCCAGATTACCCCATCCCAGCTCCCAAGTACCTCTATCATTCTCATGTGTCTGTCCAGGGACAGGGGACTTCTTTAATTGGATTTCTGTGTTACAAAATGCAGTTTTTGGAGAAGGAGACCGGGTGGCTCATCATTAATCACCATCACCAGTCAACCTAAATTATTTTCCTTGGACTAAATTGATTTCTTTTGGAAGTAAGTTTCAATGTATTTCAGTCTAAAGATGGGTATGAACAAGTGCAGCACTTAAGGAAGCTCTGCTGTGTTCATATTTGAAATGAACCAATAATTTGTCTCCATAAGGTATATACTGTATAAAGGATGATCCCAGCTAATAAAACTCAAGAACTCAGCAAAGAATACCATCCTAATGAGTTCCAAAAACAGTGTGCAGGGTGCACTAATGTTTCAACCATTATGACGTCGTTTGGTTAACAGGTATCTGTTCAGCATTCAGACACCTGGACTACCAGGTTTACTTACTTGCTGCCTCCCTGTGGTCTTTCCCTCTATATCCCCAGTCAGTGTCAGGACAGAGAAAGAGAGAGTACTCATTTTCTTTCCATCTGTTGCAAACTGCAAACTGGGTGGTGCAAATTACTTCCCACCAGTATACTTGAATGCCAAAGAGCCCCCTGATATATTTTCTGAAAATTTCTTATTGTTTCAAAAGAGCCTGCAAGTAAAGATCAAAGCAGTATTTGGCCAAAAATATGGTGAAGATGAAGATGAAGATGAAGAAAGCAGTAGAAGAGCCTATAAATCACATCCTTGTCACATTCCCACAGTGGAACAAGTGTATTAAAGGTGCTTTTGTCAATAATCATCAACACATGGCTCACCATGTGTTCTTCTGCTCACCATGTTCACCATATTCACTGTTTCCATACAGTGGTAATAGGAAGTAAGTGAACTTCCTGGGTTTCTGAGGTAAGTGCTGACTTCTGCTCTGCCTTTTGTGGGGTGACAATGTCTTTTTGTCTAGGATCTTTCACCCATTCATAACAAAACCATGTTTCTGGACTGCTAAAAGAAAATTCTTTCGAATATTTGCTAAAGAGAGAATAGGCTCTGGCTGTGGCCTTGAGCTCATTCAGAGCTGGATCCACCAAAGGTCTGAAATCAATGACATTTAGAACCCTAAATATTTTTCTGTGTGTATTGGTGATTGCATTGGCAATTATTTGACCTGAGTCAGCAAAGCAAGATTACAGGAACTACCTCAGAAGGTATAAACAGCTGTTCTTTCTCTGTAGAGTACATCCTCTACAAGTATATCATCCCTGAAGCCATCTGAGTGGTGATGAGCTTGATACATCAACTCAGACCACATGTGCTAAATTTACAATTGACTACTAAATTGCTATTATAACCTTCCCTTCTGCAGACCCCAGCCTATGCCCATTTTCATTCCTCTGTCATAGGACTCTTAGCTCATAACTAGTTATAATGTATTGGATGCAAGACAAGAATCTCACCTCGACACAGCTGGGTAATGCAAAGCCCACACATATAAAATCCATGCCATCCAATGGGAAGGAAAAATAATCAACACCCACAAAGACCCCAACCCTCCACTGTCGGGCCAAGAGGATTGAATCCAGCTTTTTTCTGCATGCAGTATCCCTATGACAGTCTTCATCTCAAGTCCCATGCCCAACAGTTACTAATTCAAACTCTCAGACAGTGACATTCTTATTGCAAAAAATTAAAATATGAACTCAATGCAGTGATAGTAATTTGGGAGATGCAATGGGGCGTGGAAGTACCCTGTTTTATTAAAACTGATTATTTATTTTCTTATATCCATTTGTAAATGATTGTTTTAATTAATTCTGCAAAAGGAAGGCTCATTACTAAAGGAAATTAAAGTCCAAATGCATTTAAAGCAAATAAAAGGAAATGCCTGTTAGTGCAGCAAGTGTTTAGCCAGTCAGTTCCCTGTTATAACAGATTATCAAGGAAATATCATATCCAAAGTCTGAAAAGGGCAGGAAAGACATGATGTCTGCTAATAACATACACAGCCTCTCAAGGCAAGGTAACACATTCATACTTTGAGGCATAAGTTGTTTGCCTGCCAAAGACAGAAAGGTGCTCTTTCGAATTCCACAAGCATTTCAATTTCAATTTTGCTCTTTCTTGCATTGTTGTGGTGCAGAGTATAGGAGAGGCGAAGAGGATTTTTGGTCAGGTGCATAAGGTTTTTGCTCTATTCCAGTCAACTTTAGGGACCAAACTCTCCCAGCTTCAACCACTGCTCCTGGAGGTGCCCACAGAACAATGGTGCTGGTGCATGTTTAGTTTTGGAAGAGAATGCAGGCAGTCCAGGGCATGAAAGTGCTTGGGCTCCATCTCACAGAATGTCCTCTGGCCCAGCCTGGGGCATTATCAGTAGAGAAGGGATAAGAGAAAGCCTGAGAGTGAGGTTTCACTAGCCAAGTCTCAGATGTACTAGGATGGATGGCTTTGAGGCTTTTGCTTCGAGGCACCTGTGCAGCCAGTCCACACTTCAGGCTCAGTGACATACCCTGGGGTGGACCGCTGTCTGTGAGCACCATCACCCTCCCCAGTCCTGTGGCTTTAAACCACTAGGTAAAAAAAAAAAGCAGCAGTAAAAGCTGGACATGCCTGAAAACAAAACACAGTGTCCTTGGGCCTCGGACAAGTGGCATACCCCCTTCCTGCTCTCCCAGGCATGAGGGAGAGGCAGTGAGCTGTGGTGGCCTCAGCTTGCGCTCAGCCTGGCCCTCCGGCCCTTGTCCTGCATTTCCTGTAAACAGGGAACAGTTCCTCCCCAGAGATGACCTGGCAATGAACTAGCAAGAGCTGACGCTTGGCTGCACCACACCCAACGCCCAGCCGTGCCAGAAGGTACAATGGGGCAGCCGATAATACATAATATGTTATTAAAGGCAGCTCTACCCTTTATAGACTCCTTTGAACGTATTATTTACATCACATGTCAGCCACCACGGAGCTTTTACTTTCAATAGTTAGCTTCACAGGCACCCCATAGCTTTTCTATCTAACAGCTCCAGCAGAGGTTTTCCTTAAGATTCTTCTTATGCTTCTCTTTTCCTTCTTTCCCTTGATAAATCACAGCCCTGTTGATCTCCATCACCCTATCATTCCCCATCTGTGGTAACCATTTGCTATGTTGAACCCTTCCAATGCAAAGAAGAAGGGCATAATGAAGACCTGAGTGCCTGGCAGTGACAAAAGTATTGTGCTATGAATCTCTTCTTCCTTCCCAGACCATGCAGACCATACATTTGCATTATGTTGAAACTCCATTCTGCATTTCTGTCAAGGGACAGAAGATAACAAGGAATGCATCCACTGATTATCAGGATGGGTTTCAAATTATTTGCTGTGTAACCCCTAGTCACAGTACAAATGGCCTCTGACTGTGAAACCTCCCAAAACTTTTGTCCTATTCTCCTCTATAAAATGACTTATGTCAGTGACAGTCTGACTTTGGATACAGTGATGTAAAACTGGGAAAGATTCACCCTGACTTCATTGGAGTCACCTTATATTTATACTTGCGATCTTTGAGCAGAATAAGACCCTTTGATTTTATTCTGAACCTTCTGTAAGACTTACTCCTCTATAAATCAGTGACAGAATAAGTCAACCATCCAAAACTTAATTAATAAAGAGAAGGAAAAGATAGAAGTAAGAAGTGACTTTCAACTGGTTGCCTGATGATCATCTCAGACAACGAGTACACCTCTCTGGGAAGACCACTGTCTGGGAAGCAAAGCTGAAACCGCTGCTCTACTACAAATTCTTTTTTATGATCTTTGGCATGTTTCTTAAGTTTGTGCTCTGGCAGTCATTTGTGCAAGGTGGGTAGTTCCAGAGCAATGTCGTGTTTAAAATACAGGTTAGACTGAAGGCTTTGGACACTGTGGATGCCTACCAGGGTCTAAACCAGAATGCCTTTGTTCATCTCCTTTGAGGCACAGTTTTACTTCTCTTCTTCCTGTTGACTGCAAACTAGAAAGGATTTCACTTTGTCCTTAAGACAAAGAGAGATGCTTATTTAAGTTAAGGCACTGAGTAATGTTTTCATTCTTATGGCCAAGATGAGATACAGAAATCTACTTGGAACTATTTAACAGTCATGCTTGCTAGTATTGCTGTTTTCTGCTGGGATTGAGGGTTCTTGGGTTATGCGCTCTCAGTGGCTTTCAGGCAGCCAAGTTGGTGTTTTCTGCATAAAGGCACACACTGGAGAAGAACACCAACAATGAAAGATTTAAGCAGTGCTACTTGCCCAAAGAATTAGAATTCATAAAAACATTGCAGATAGACATTTCAGGAAAGGGTCTGCTTAAATCATTGTGTGGGAGTTTCACAAACGGAGCCAAGCAGAACAAGGCATGCTTGTCACACACAGGACTCCACTGGAGATGTTCACTGTTGGTGGATGGTTCAGCTGTCTTACAAGCATAATAAACAGCTTAAAAATTTTATATAGGTAAGAGTCTGGTCCAGATGTGTTTCATAGTTGCACAAGGAAGTTATTGACTACAGTGAGTTACACAGAACTAGAATATCTTTACAAGTCCTCTTCCTTAGTGTGTCTAGGTTTGTACACTACAGCAGTTGCTCTGTACTTTTGCACATATAGTCCTGAAACTCAGAGTACAGCCAGCACTACACTATTGATTCTGGAATCTAGCCTGGATGAGATGTAATTAGGTGTCAGTTAGGCAATGCGATCATCATAGCAGCAAATGGATCCACCTCATTATAGTCCTTTCAGAATATCCAGTTTAGCATAATCGTAAGTGATAATAGTAGTGAAAACTCAAAGGAGGATGCCAACTTGGAAATGTTGTCAGTGAAACACAAACACAAAACTGAACTTGAATCAATCATCACTTGCTGCAGCCAGAATATTTAGTGATCTGTCTATTAACAGAAATCTGAATTCTTGGGACCTGATTCCAAAAGACATCAGAACTGGTGGAACACAGAGGCATTGATTTTTGTGGTAGGAAACATTGCCATTCTTTTCTTTCTTAAGCTCTTCAGAGTTGTATTGGGAAAAGACTTAAAATTAGTATTCCTAAAGCCTTTTAGATGACAGAGAAAATGATACTTTTCAAAGCAGGTAATGACAGTTTCTGGGTTTTATTCTCTTTCTTTATAAAAAAAGCCGATTTTATTCTAAAATTAAGCAAAGTAGCAGTAACACAATGCTAATACTTTACAAAGTCTGATTCTGCTATGATAGACAAAATATTAATTTCTTGCAAATAGTACCTTGCTTAGAAGACAAGTTACAAACAGCTTGCATGATAATGAGTGCTAATAAGAGAATTATCTCTAAGAATTGTTATAGTATTACTGACTTCAATTTCATTCATGCATAAGTAAAACAACAGTTGGTTGTGCACAAAGGGGAATAAGGGCAGAACATGGAATTTCAAAACTGGTATTAGGAACAGTAGGACACTCTCAGTTTGTAATTGCCATTTCCAAAATGGAAATTACACTCGTAATCTATGGCTTTAAGATGTCCCTTTCAATGCAGTAACAACATCAGTCTGTCAGATCCAGCAGTACAAGAGTGCCCAAGTGTGCAATGTGAGTGCCTTCAGTAGCAGCTGGCAAGCAGATCAGAGTGCTTTATAAACTTCTGTCCTGCAATTAAAGAATCAATCTGGCACTAACTTGACATAAACCCTCCATCTGACGTATGCCTCAGGCTGAGAATAGTACTGAATTTAGAGGGGAGTTAAGGGCAAGGTATAGGACCAGTGGATGCTGATAAGGTGTCAAACAGCATCCCAGGCTACCAATTCTCAAGAAAGAACAAACCAGTAGCTCCCATGCAGGATTGCATGCATGTGTACTGGCTGCAACTTATGATAAATTAAAAAGGCAATTTTGTTGGGCTAATGATATTAAGGTTCTAAATTATTAATGAATCACACCACGTAGCCAAGTCTGGGGACAAACCAAGGTAAAAATACAGTGAAGCTAGGATCAAGTGAACTTAGTTTTCCTGCATTTCAGAGATTCACCCAATTGTTAAAGCAGAGTATTTCCAGAAGAACAGAAACAGAGCTTAACTTTTTCTGCAGGGCTGAAGGAAAGTGCTCTCTGTCTTCTAGAAGGTCAGGGTAATTTCCCAGATTAAAATTAGAGTTGGCTGTACTTTTGCTTGGCGGAGGCTTTTTTAAGTTGGGAAATCAGGTTTGGAATGATTAAAAATGGCATAGATTTGTAACATTTGGCTGAGATGAATCTATTAAATAATTCTGCCCCCTCTCACCAATAATTGTGGAAAATCAAAACCATCTTAATTTTGCACCTCAAAAGTATGGTTTAGTTCAGAATTTACTTCAATATCTATTTTTTTTACTTTCAAATGAAACAATCAGAAAAAATGTCATGAAGTACAGAATTCCTTTATTTTGTTGGGTTTTTTTTTCTCAGACTTTTCAATTAGGTATGCATATTTTATATCTTTTGCAGCCGTTAAAGTGATGTTTTTCCTTAGAACTGCAATCAAATGGCAAGATAACTCTCTTGAGCCACTCTCACAGTGGCTCTTTACCCTGGGTGTATTCACTGTGATGTGGTTTTATCTCACTGCCACTGTGGATTTTTTAAGCCTGAAAATGTGAAAGTAGAAAGTGTAAAAGAAAGGTTTTGAGGTGCCCAGTTTTACCTCACATACTGCCCATTTCTATTTAAGGACCAGAAGATTTGCCTTCAAAGATGTGTTGTACTGTATACAGTCCATTACTTCTGTAGACATGTGTGCTAAGGAAGTATTTTCTGAGTTCTTCTAGCCAACTCTCAGAACTAAGAATGCAGACTGATACCTGAAATGTAAGAGGATAAGAAACTTCCATCAGAGACACCAAACTAGCTGTCCTTCATGAGGTCCACCTGCCCAGAGCGCCCATTAAGGGATGCAGTTTACTAAATGTATTCAAGACATATGGACAAACTGCCAATACTGAAGAGGTATTTAATTTCGGACAGCTGAGAATGGCGGGATGGAGACTGTGCAGCAGACACGTGCAACTATTGCTTGCCTCAGTTTACCAGTACCTAGCTGTATTTCTTTCAAGAAAACAAAGTTTGAGGACAGCCCTGCGATACTGATAAAGCTGGTGTAGCATGAGTCAGACAGAGCACCAAAAGGTGTTCACTAATGATAGGTCTAAATCTATTTGCTCTAGGCCTTTGATGGAGAGCATCTAACTAATCCAGCCAATCACTCGAGTGAAAGGATCCTTTATCAGGTCTCTAAGAGGGTTCTTGGCAAAACAAACAGTGCCTCTTAAACATGTTCTTCCATCCATTAGCTCTAATTGGTCGATTCATGTAAAATTAATTGTTGCCTCCCACTGAACACCAAATCTTTAAGAGAGTTTTTACATTAACCCCCCTTTGGGTCCTGTAAAAGAAGAATTCTTGTAGGATAATTAAAAATGTGTTGCACACTATAAATAACTTTGCTGGGTGGCACAGCAAACCATAAACTACTAGACTAGATTTGCATTCAAAATGCAATAGCATTCTATTGCTTTTTTTACAGATCTAATCTAGAGATTAGATTTGAGCATGTCATTGAGCAGTGGATTCTGGAAAGGCTACAGCACTCTAATGTGCAATCTCTCCTTCAATAAATCTCAATAAGGCTCATGGTGGGGGTGGGAGAGGAGAAAGGCATGCACGGAACAAGGCATGCAGTAACATGTCCTGTTATTGACAGTAAAAGGCCTGACCATTTCAAACATTTCATCATCCTGTCTGTAGCATGTGCTTTTTTTTCCTGCGTGGTGCTAGGATTGCTTGAATCACAGCAATGTCACTTCTATGCTTCATAAACATAATGCAGGGCAAAACTGCAATACACAGCAGACTTTCTCTTCTTGTGTAACCCCACTGAAACGTATTTCTGGTTCATATAATGAAAACAGGGAAGACAGAGAAGTCTACCCAGGCATAAAAGTCCTCAGGGCATGAAGATGGTGATGTGTACACATTCCTTCTTTTCTGCACTGTAATGTGGTCATAAAAATAGCCATGACAATGGACTCCAGCTGCTAATAAAGCCAACATCTGCTGAGGTCTTTGGACCATTTCCTGGGAGGTATATGAGACTGTGATTTCTCATAAACAAAGCCAGGGTGAGATCCAAAATATTGTGCCTGAGCAGGGGCAGCCCTCTGAGGTTGTGCTGGTATGCATCTCCTGTGTGTGCCGGATGGTGTTGTGCCATCCAAAGCTGTTCTGGGGGACCACATTGGCTTCCTCACTACCTTTACGGTCCCCACACACCTGCATCCCCAGCACAAACCAAGACAAACAGCTCCATGGATATGAGGAAACAGGAGAGCAGTCATGGAGCTGCTGGAAAATTGATACCTGCATGTGGGCAATGTATTAAAATCTTTCCTTCTTTGGTATTAATATGATATTACTGATACAGTCTAGAGAAACTTCTCAAAGGTGCTTATTAGAAAAACACTGCCATCCAAGAGCACTTAATATCTTGTGTTTCCATCTCGAATGCCTGACAAAGCAAGGTGAAGCATGCCTTGTGCCCAGCTCTCAGCAGCAACAGGTTATCTCCCACAGACTGCTCCCTGTCTATGAGCAGCTTGAAGTCCTGCATTAACTGCAATCACCTTCTAATTCCCTGTGGCAATTCAGACAATACTCAAGTAAACAGAAACAATAACATGACTCATGTCAGGACTGGCTGTGACTACTGTCAAGATTTTCAATAGGTTGTGCATGGCGTGAAGGCAGGTATAGTACCGGGATCCCTTACTCTGCAATGAACTTACAAAGCTTTCTTTCAGGTTTATACTGCAAAATGCAAGAACTGATGAAAGCTCATGAGATTTTATCTTCCATCATGGTCACTAGATCACGAGTGACAACGTCTCCTTCCCTTGTCTCTAGGCTCAGTCCCTGATCCTCCTGCCCTCTGTTACAGCATTTTTACAGGACTTTCTCCCATCCACAGGACCTAGAGCACAGCACGTTTCACACTGACATAAAGAAAAAGCGTGTATAGATTAATAGAGATGATTTTTAAAAAGTTTCATTAAAAACCCTCTCAAAATGCTTATGATCCCTTTGGTTCTCCTTGGCTTAATGACTGTCAGCAAAATTCCATACAATTGACCCATACAAGTCTTTAAGCGAGCTGAGCCCCATTGGCAGACCACTTCTGTGCTACCTCCTGAACTAACATTAATATATCACCAGCCCTGGGAAGCTCTTGACCTACAGAAACAATATTCTATCTCATGTAAAGCTTCTGATCCATGCTATGGGTGCATGCTGGCTTAGTGGGGTCACAGAACAAGGATTTAAGAAGCAGAGAACCAGGAACTGAGTGGAATCAGCAGTTGGAATTTGTTTCTCTGAGAAAGCAAGAAGAGGAAAGTATGGGAAAATCTTTCCCAAAGCAACTATCTAAAATCTATCATGAATCTGTAGCTCAGAGCCTGCTTTGCCTAGGTTTGTCTCCAGTATATATATAGTTTGCTTCTACTACAAATGTGGGGTAATGTCAGCAACATTACTGTCATAATACACAGCACTGAGCCAAAAGACCGCCTGAACTGTGTTGAACATGGGTATCTTTTTTGGATATTCTCTGACAGCCATGCCTGTACTGAGCTGGGACAAGCAAAAAAAAAAGAAAAAAGCATGAATTGATTTTATCGTCTTGACAAAATTCTCCTTGAGTTTTGCCCTAAACTCAAAGTTTGATAACTGGACTGCTCATTGGGATGAGAATAGTGTTGATATGGTCAGCATATGGGCAAGTGTGGCACAGGTAAAAACGTGCTTTTCAGCTAACAAATGACGTGTCTTTCTGTTGCTTCTCCTTTCACAGCTCCTTGTGTATGAGGTTATTTTGATTATCTCTAGAATGCTTTCCCCTCATTTGCTCTCTGTTGGGACAGAAACAACTATGCCCTTATGGTCTTATTTGGGCCACAGTTTACCTGAATTAATTGCCATTAGAAAGGGCAGGTTGCACCTGTATATAAAAAACCATCAGGTGCTTTAGCTGTACCTATTGCTTCTGCTGCACTTTTTATCCAAGGAGTGAAAGGCTTCAGGAATTTCTAGTGGTCATTCTCCATGCCCATCTGATGCAATACCACACCTGTATTTCTCAGAGCTGATTAAAATCTTGCCATTGCTGTTAGGATTCTCCTGCTAGCTGCATAGCAGCACACTTCACATGCTAAACTACTGTCATGCCTACTTGTGCAACTTTCTTAGACTTTATCAAGGAGCCCTAATCTTTTTCTGACCACCAGTTACATTCTTTGTCAAAATGATGATTGCTGTTTGGACCCACTCTACCAGCTTCTTTGCCTTGTCAGAGAGCCTATGCACTGTAGAACTGCTGCAGGAATCAGGCATCAGGGAGCAAAATGCCCTACACTGACAATAACCCACCACAGCCTTGGAGAGTGCTCCTGGGAAATGTGATTTGCAATAGAAATGGTGTATGGGATCAGTAAATGCACAGATTTAAGCACAACTCCTTCCCTGGGGCTCTGAGTTCAATAAAAACAGTAAAACGGATGTGCAGTTTCTTGTTCCCTTTCCCCAATAACCTCCCCAAAAGGGATATGCTGGGATCTGCAGTGTTAGTATCCCCAGAATGGCAGGGAAAACACAACTTGCAGCAAGAATTACTTGGGAAAGCAACACAGTCAGCTGCTATTTAGCTGAAGACACTGAAGAGTCCTTATTGGTCAATGATCTTTGTTCCAATCCTTGTATCTGACTATTTGACTTCTTGCCCTTTGCCTTAATTCAGGTCTCAGATTGGGACTTCCCTTTCAAATGCAATATAAACCCCAACAGGCAGAGTAAGGGGAAGATGTTTTTGCATTTGCAAGATGCATTTACTGAAACCTATCAAAAAGCTTGTTTCCATGCTCCAGAGAGTTGCATGTAACGTTCCTGATCGAACCACAGGTAAAATCTCCACTGCAGAGTCAGCTCCTCTGACTGTTCAAACTTGTTCTAAGATGTTTATTAGGCTCAACTTTTGTTAGGCTGTTTTTGTGTTTGCTACAAAAGGGTATTGAATAGGCAGTCATACAGACTGCTCAAGCTGCTAATCAGTGACTGACGACCTGCAGGGAGCAGAGAAGATATCATCACACTAACTGGCATGATTTAAACATAGGCTGATGAATCCAGTGCTGAGGCAATGGGACAGGTAAGTGTTCACTGGAGGGGGAACTAATTGCTCATCCACTGGATCCTTCTCCTTTTAAAGGAGGGAGAGTTGCATCCCCTATGACCCACCATATGACCCACCAACCATAGACAGTGGTTCTCTTGCTGTCTAACTACAATATGATTTCGCTATACATTTTGAAATTGCTCTGTGCTGACATCATCCTTGTAATCTTGCATGTAGGCCTGACACAAGCCTAGACTGACTCTGGTTATACAGGAAGAGGATTGCTTGCAAAGCTGCGAATGTAGCTGCTTACCCATCAAGCATCCTCTTCAACACTAGCACTTCAGATGCTGGCACTGTTGTACCAGTCCCTAAGTGTGTTCTTGTTTCAGACTGGCCAAATTAAAGAAAAGATATCACTTGCTTAACACATAGATCATGTTTTTTTCCTGATTTTCTCCTAAATACAATTCTTCTACTATCTTCCTCTTGAAGAAGCACATCCCTTGTGAATAAAACACATTTACAAAGGAATGGTATACTGAAGAGGTGATAAGCTTTCTTGATTGTACTAAGGCTGAGAAGCATCAGGTAGATGACATACGTTGAATGTCATCTAGATGACACATTGAAAAGCAGTGGAAATTTGGAGCCCTGGGGGTAACTTACAGGCATGAGATGGCAATTCTAGAGACCTATTACATATCACATAAGCCTTGGTGCAGTTGGACATAGCACTGGAATCCTCACATTGGCCCACAAGAATTCACCTGAGAGTAAAAGTCTAAGCAAGTCCTGCTGCTGGTTAAGTATAACGATCAGACTGAGGGTCTTCTAGTATGTATCAAAAACCATTTTATGTAGAAGGATACAGGAATGTACAGGTAGCAGCAACACCAGGTTTTAGCTTATTTTCTATGAGTATTCAACATCACAGTTGCATTAGCTGAAAGGAACTGAACTGAACTTAGTTGGAACTGAAGGAACACTACATTTATTCCTCTCCATATCTTCTTTCCTCTCTGGATTTTGAGCATCTTAGCAGAAAGAATGATTGATACTTATAACCAGAAAGCAAAAAAGGGGAATGAAATTCTGAAAACACCCAGGCAATGCCATCTTCCTGACCTCATCTAAATGCTGATAAAAGACTCTCTCTGTCTTTCCTAAACTATGAAATGAGTGTTTGAGGTACCCCTTTCCCATCATTCTGATGTTTATCACACTGCCGTATGCATGGCTATATGCTTTGGTGGTCAAACTAGGTCAGTGAAGCTCTCCTTTAAGGCATAAGGGGAATACCTCTAACTGTCTTCCATCTGATGCAATTTAAGCTGGTAACTATGGTGAAATTGCTTTGGGTTGTTGAGGGTCAAGACAATGCTGTAGATTACAGTCTACTGTCCCAGAGGTGGGGCACAGCTATCTTTTCTTTCAGCCTGAACAACTGGTTTGTCTTGCTTTGCAATTTGTAGTGCAAATCTTCAGAGTAAAGGAGCTAGGAAGTGGTTTTCAAAAACCAATGAATCACAGAATTGTTACTGTTGGAAGGGACCTCTGGACACCATCTAGTCCAATTTCCCTGGCAAGGCAAGGTTACCTGGAGTAGATTACACAGGAAAATGAAAACTGAGTCTGATTCAGCTTTCAGCCATGTGGACTGGGCAAAGATCAGGGGAATTTTGTTCAATTCCACCTAGGACCCATTATTCCTACACTGTACAGAAGGCTAATGATGATCTGTATTATTATACACCTGAATCAGAGTTTAATTATTAATATTGGATAACTAAATTTTGGGAATACACAGTAACTGCTCCTCAGGGGGCAGTATTCCCAGTTCTAGTCTGGCAATGGTACTTCTAAGTTATATTTCTAGAGCACTTTAGTTATCGGATATTTTCTATAGACTTCATTGCTTCTAATTAGAAATTATTGGTTTAAATCCACAGCATATGGTGTGTCCTTTTAAGCAAGGTAATTAAACAGTGAATCTTCTCATCTGACAGTTTCTGTGAACTCCCCTCCTGCTCTGCTATTCCCCAGTCACACACAGTAGTGAAGGTTCCTGGTTTATAATAATCCTTTATAACACTCTCACATTCTGTTCTCTGAAGTGTAATAAAAGAGCTGTACTTGGCCATTCATCAACAATGTTGCAATTCCATAAAGTATCACCAGATGCTAAATACAAGTGCTCTGCAGGTGAATGCACCAAAAAGAGATTCATGGGCTCAAATACCATGTATTGCAAGGGTTTAATCCAAGACATTTGTACTCTCAAACAGTTGAAGAAAGCCTCTGGACATGAGCAAGCTGCAGTTCAAAGTAATTTTTATCCCTGTGTGGTTGTGGTAGAGCTATATTCGATAGGTATCCTTACTAGAAACCTTAAATCCACGGCAAGGTATTTTAGGCCAAAATGCTTTAGCAGCAAATAAAACATCCATATCCATACATAACATTATGCATGTGTAAATAGGTACACGTGCTTGTACAATTTGCTTTGCTTTACAATTAGACCATACACTGTTTCTTCAAGTTCATTATGCCACCAGACATGTATTTACACAGGATGTGTATTTACCTTTCATCAAAGCTTTTCAGGCATGTCTTTGTCCAAAACATGCTGACAAATACAGCAAATAATAGCTATCTCAGCAGTAATTATGTCTGTATGATGCTCTTCCCCTCCACCCTGGTTATCTTGATAAAGGGGCTGTACAGGAGCCCAGCCTTCACTTGACCCCCAATGGCAAAAGCTGCATGCACAACAGGCAGCAGGCTGAAGAATTATGTTCACGCCTTGACCTCAAGACTTCCTGAACCAGTTTGGATTGGCTCTCCCTTTGAAACTACAGGCTTCCACAGGAAGTTCATAAATGGGCCCAAGTCACAGCAATTGACGTAGTCCTAACATTTTTAACTTGGTTCTTCAAGAACTGCCTAAAATGGGTGGCGTTTCATGGACACAAAGAACTGGCCTGCTTTTTCAAAAGCAAATGTCAGTGTGCTGGGTAAAATGCAAACCACTGAAAGCTACTAATGGAGCTTTTGCTGCTCTGGGGATGAGGTGGTGTGTGTTGTGAAGCTGCACTGCACTCCACCGTGACCCTGCATCAGCATCACTGGAGCTCCCAACATTGTAGGCAGCCATCGTCTCCAAAGAGCTAAACCACAGGCCCGTGTCCTGCATCTCTCAGCTTCAGGTGCGTTTGGATCCATTGCTTAAGCCTTGAGGCAATCTCTTTTCCCATGTCCTGCTCACTACCCCACATCATTTGTGTCTTAGAAATGGTTTGCAAGACTCATTCAGAGGTGTTAAAGGAAAGCTCTTTTACTAGCTACATCTGAAATACCCTAAGAGGGATGTGTGAAATGCCCATGGTTTGTTCCATCCACGATGGCAAGAGAGAGGACCAGAAAAAGTAAATATTGCGAAGAAACACGAGTATTAAATCTTTTTGAAAACAATGGCTGGAAATGGACATGAAAACCTTACTTTTAAGATTTTTATCTTTTTCACAGAGCTCTAACAAAATGCAGCTGCTTTAAAGACACACTTTTTAATTAATTTGCTTTGCACCTTGTTTTCTCATTACCTGTTTGTTAAACATGAACTTAACAGAAAACACTCCTCTTAGTTACATCTCTGAATTCCCCTGGTTGTATGCCATAATCTGACAACAGATTCAAATTAAAAGGTGTTGAGTGCATTGCCCCTACATTCCTGTGAAAAAGACATCTTCTTGTTTGCAAATAACCTAATGAACTGGGATGAAAGATGGTTATTAATGTTAGCAGTGCATATGATTTCAGACAGAAATTAATATTTAATTCATTTATAAATTAGTAGCTCTGTCCAAGGGTCATGATAGCCCTTAAAGCAACTTCTAAAATTAACTGTCTAATCTGATTAGTTCACTATTTGGGATTTTCTGGTCTATATTTAACTGATGTACTTTGAAACATTAATTATGCATACGTTGTTGTTTCGAGAAATTGACAGGAATTTAAAAAAGAAGCAGGACTCCTTCCAGCAAAGAGGCTCTCTTTTCATTCAGTCAAGAAGTCAAAAACCTTTCTTACTGAAGAACAAAGCAAGCTCTCCCTTTCCCCCCTGCCAGCCACAAAAATTAGATCCACTGGATAAACCAAGTATTTTTGAATGTTCTTTGGTTTCTGTCTGCAAATCATAGGATCCAGATCCCGTATTCATTTGCAAGGTAAGGAGTTAATTTGGTGTCTTTTCCTTTCACTGATAAAGGTTTATCTTGTATTCTTCCAATCTTTCCTGTAAGCCTTTCCTGAGGGGTGTAAGTCACCCAGCATGGAGAATCTGCCTACGATACCTAGCAGGGGAGGCCTTGCCTGTTTGGTCAAGGCTAGCAGGTCTTACATAATAATTTATTACAGTACCTTTCTGTTTCCTGGTCTGTGGTTTGCTGCTTGCTCTCAAAGCCAGTGAAGCTGCTCATATCCACATAGCCGTCATTTTCATTAGCAGCAGATAATGTCCTGCTGGGATCTTCAAAAAACTCAGTAAAAGTTCCTGCTCTGGTGGATCTTCGAGGAGGAATTTGTATGTTTTCGTAGTCAGAGCTCATAGCAGGAATGTTCTCATAGTCAGATGTGTCAGCATTGGGAAAAGAAATAGACCTAGGTTTCGTTAGTGGGAGTGGCATGAAAGGAGGTCTGGACCGGTCCTCAAAGGACTCCACCCTTGACACACTCCTGCTGAAGGACTTGGGCGTTCCTTTTCTTTTACCATCCTTATAGAAAAGAACAGCTGAGGGAGACTCAGATGCACGGAGCTTCCCCACATGTGATTTTAGTTGAGGTGAGCCACTTAGGCTCCTCCTATCCTGCTCCATCAGCCTTGGATGCCCATGATAGCTGGACTCTGATGAAGACCTTGATGAAGAAACATTAACATCTACATGGACTTTATTTTCACTTTTCTTCTTGAACTTTAGAGTGAGAAACCTTTTAAAAGAAGACTTCTTTTTCTTGGAATACTTATCAGGTGAGTCATTCTCTATCAAAAGTGAAGGTGAACTTTTAGTGATTGGCTTTTTGGTGATGTAGGCAAGCTCAAATGGAGGTGGTATATCAACAACTGAGGAGGGAGTAGATATGCCACATGAAGAAAGATGATTTTGCTGGGAAAAACTACCTGAGGAACCATTGACACAAGGCAAAGACAAGTTGTCTTCTGTCCTTTTTATTCTAACATCGCCCAGTACACAGACATCACTTTCTCTGTAAATAGAGACAGGTATCTCTCTCCCCTCAACAGAATAAGATCGAGGATATAAAATAAAGCGTCTTGATTTGGTTGGTAAAGGCCTGTTGGCTTCCATTGGTTTTCCTTCCAATGAAAAGGAATTATTGCTTAAGTCTTCGGTCCCGGAGCCATTTTGGGAAGATGGTAATTCAGTTTCAGGTCCAGTTTCTTCTGGAACAGTTTCTGGGACATAGCCTGGCATTCTCCCAGAGAGAGACCGTGTTCTAGTGACAATGCTTTTACGATCAATGGGCAGCAAGTTGTTTTCACCATCCATGCCTAATTCACCCCCTTTACTGTGATCAGCTCCTAAATCAGTCTGCACATCATGGGCAATTTCATTTTCTTCAGGAAGCACATAAGGATCATCTAGGGAATCACTGCTAGGTTCTCTTTCCTCTGATTCATCAGTCACAATGATCACTTTAGGGACTGCTGGAGTTCCATGCAAAACATGTTTGGTCCCACATTCGACATTAATTTTGCCATGCTTACAGATTTCTAAGTCTTCCTCAAGTAGGACCCCTTGAGGTGAACTTGGGACACTTTTGCTGAGGCTCTTTGCTTCCACCTCATTGTCTTCAAGTTGCAACTCATCTGACTTAGAGACTTCTATGCTCTTTTTACTGTGCTCTTCAACAGTCACATCTTCCACCTCTAGCTCCATCCCTGGACAACAAGGTAGACGATCAGAAATCATACCATCTTCATGCAGAGAGATCCCTTCTGTTTGAAGATTCTCATCTGAATGTTCCATGGCTATTTCCTCACCATTTTCATTCTCACAAGGTGCAATTTGACAGCCATCATCCACATTCTCTGCATTCACAATTTCTTCTTCCCCTTCCCCAGAGTCTTTGCTTGCTTCACAGGCTACCTCTGCTGTCTTCTCACTTCTCCTCTCAGTGATCTGGCAGCCATCACTGGCATTTCCTGTGTTTGTATTATTGTGCTCATCTTGGTCTACTTCCTCCTCTTCAGCTGCTGCTTGATGGATGAACTCTGCTAAACCATTTTTGACACTGGCTTCATCTCCACACAGCTCTAAGCCAGGAGCTGCTTCTTCACTGGCCTCCTCAGGCAGCATGTCAGGGCTTGCACAGTCATTGTTTTCTAACTCCCCTTCCATGTTTAAATCAAGCTCTGCATGCGTACTGTGGTCATCATGATGTGCTAGACACCCATCTGCCATTTCTAAAGTCTCAGGCAGTTCCTCCTCCTTCTGCCCTGCCTTCTCACAAGCTGGCATTGATTCATCTGCAGGCAGTGGCATTGCAATGACATCTCTATAGGTAATACTCATTAGTTTCTCATCGCTCTTCAAAAGGTTATCACCATCAGTCTTACAATCACTACTGCTCTTGACCAGTCCCAGGTTGTAAGAAGTTTTCTGCCTGTTTTTGGTTTCAATACAATCACCTACAACATCCTCATCTTCATCTACATTCTTGGAACCATTGTTAACCCCATCTGGGGCATCTAAGGACTCCTTACAAAGCGCTTTGGACTGGTCACAGTCTCCAGTTGACTCCTCAGAGTCCGGTTCCCTTGGTTCAGCAGTATCTGAAGAGTTATGGTGCTCATCTTCGATGACTTCTCGATTATTGGTATTCTCATCACTAGCAATGTTATCCTCTTCCTTCTCTACCTCTTCTGGAGTTTCTGAGACTTCATTTTCCACTGAAGAATCTAGGCTCTGATCATGCTCATGTTCCAAATCATTACAGTCTTTGCTGGTCAGCTGAGCTTCAGGAACGACAATGTATTCATTATCTGCCTCAGATTCTAGGCAATCAGCATTGCATCGCTTTCCTTCACACAGCTCTCCGTCAAGACATGTCAGTTTTCCATTTGAACATTTATTTAAACTATTGTTGGTAGAAACACTGGACTTGCCCTCAGTCTCAGCCGAGAATTTTGGCTTGGGAGCAATAGGTGGTTTGGGACCCCTAGACACAGAGTTCGGGTTATGAAGAATATCAGCCCTTGGCAGTGAAGGAGAAAATCTGGAGACAGCTACTGGAGAAAGATGACCAATAATCTTTGGTTTCGGTGCTAATGGTGGTTTTGAGATTTCTAGAGAAAAGAGACAAAAATCATGTTAGTCATCTTGGTTTCTGATTAAAACCAGCAGAATATATTCTACAATAGATGTTATCAGTGACTTGTAATACATAAGTAGTCAGCCAATAAAAGGCAGAGCTCTAAAAAGATAACTGAAGGAGCAGAGCATATGGACTGTCTTTCCCTGTGGCACTACAGCCATTCCAGGGAGCATAGTTTTAGCCAAAACTGAGCAGAAGTAGATGCAGCCCTAGCACACTTGGGGAAAGAAAGATGTGCAGCTGTAGAGCCAAGGGTGTATCAGACAACAGGTGCCCACAGATTTGTAACACCTCCTGCACTCAGAAGTACTGAGACTATTAAGAGACCTTTTGTTTCTGCCACAGAAATGTTTGCTGAATTATTAAAAATGAACACTTTGATTCAATGATGCTTAAGCGTTTCACTGCAATGAAAGAAATGCCTTTCAGCCACAGTAGCCGTTCACACAATACAGTACGAACACCTTGTAACAATGATTTTAATTTCAGTAGGTAGTTTCCAGAATTTCAGCACTGAACAAAATTCGTTCTACCAACAGATTAAGGTTTAGCGCAACCTAGCCAAATGGAAGTCTTGATGCCCAGACACACAGTCTTCTCATCTTCCATTACCATGGTAACAAACTAGGGAGTTACGTTTTCTTTGTCAAACATACTCACCAGGGATAAGATAGTTGGGTAAAAGCTTGGCTAACACTGTACACTGATCAGGCAGCTGAGCTATAATGAACTGAATTAAATACTTCAACCCAAAACATGAAGACAGTTAGGGGTTTAAACTCAAGTTCTGTTTTCAGGGTACAGCTTCTTCAGCCCTTTAGTCAAAAGCTAAAGCGCCATTCCTCCTGTAAATACCAGCATCCCTTGCAGGTACAATCTTCTCTAAACATCAAAACATATTTTAAAAAGTTAATTATCTTGCAACATAAGGCCAGCCTTGTATTTCTAGTGGTAGTGCTGACACACGTGTAGGGGAAATCAAGCAGACTGACAATAAGCTAGATTGAAGCTACGTGAATTAAATCATATACATATCGCTATTTTACTCACAGTAGTGTGCCTGCCACAGCTATTTCCAACTGTCTTGCTCCTGAAATCAATATTCTTCGAAAACGAAATGAAATGCTGAAAGACTGCATAAATAGGCAGCAACAGGGATCCTCCCTTGTGAGATTTTTGATGAGCTGAAATATGTAGCGTGAAGAAGCCAGCATGGTTACAGATGGTCATAAGCAGAGAGAAGTGGTCTCCTCCTATTGTTGTTTTCTAGCCATCAATTGATAATTATATGGTTAAGCAATCAGAAATCTCTTATTATTTTTATAATTTTAATTTACACGTAGTGGAAAAAGGAGAGCTCTCCATTGTAAAGAAAAGCACAGGGCAAATTATTTCATCATGACAGAGACAGAAACTATTCTTCGTGCATCATCTTCATGCCCTACACACAAGAAATAAGGAAACAGCATCTCAAAAGACAGAATTTGGGACACAGTTCCTATGCGAAATCCTATCCGAAATCATGGTGTAAGTTTCATAAAGTGTAGCCACTGTGCTGTTGTATTTAGAGTATTTTGAAATGCAGACTTTTGATATGTGGAAGGGCAGGCAGTTAGAATTGAGCTGTGCACCATACGGAGAAGAAAGGAATATTGAACGCAAACTGCTTAGAAAAGATTCTCTGATTGTCCTGATATTTGGTGGCAATGCACTTTCCTTATTGTTATCTTAGTATAACTGGACTAATTTGCACTGAACTAATACTGGCCTATTTGTTTGGTTAGATGCTGGGAGACATAAAAAGCTGTTTCTTCTGATCTTCTTAACCTTTCTGAAATACTCCAATACTCAGAAAGAAGCTGACAATTTGGCATTCTGATGTAATCAGAAAACAGTCTTTCTAGAGTTATAAGATACTGGAGAGATTTCATCTAAGTTAAAAACTGAATCAGTGATCTCAGCTTAGCCCAGAAGGAAAGAAAAGTCTGTTCTAATCAGGCGCCTTATCATGTATACTGCTTAAAAACTATTTTGTGTCTGGAGTTTTATCCAATCCAACTGCATGTGGGAGACTTGAAACAACTCATGGAAAAGGAGGGAGAGAGAACTGTGTATTCACCAGCCTGCAGTACTGTGGTGTTTCACAGCACCCACTGCTGCTTTAAGCTGCAGGGCGTCTGTCTAATCACAGAACGGGTAACCCATCTTTCCCTCCCCATTATGTTGGAAACTTTATGTGCCAAACACTCCACCTTTGCCGAAGTAACATTGCTTCTTTTGCAGGCAGCAGTTGAAGGCTGCAGAGTACGGAATACTCTTGCCAGTCAAAAACAGGGAGGGAATAGAAGTGGGTTTAGTATCTGGTAAGTCTGGCTCCCCAGTGAGATCTATCTTTTGCATTTTTAAATCAGTTATTGAAATGACTGAACATCTTAAACTAGTTTTCTGGTAGTAAAAGGAATGAATTTTTTATTAGCTAAAACTGAGTCTTTACACCTTTACCACCATAATAAGACACTTTTAGGACCAACTCCAAGAATAAATCATCGCTTTGGAGGTCCTACACCACTTTCTGCAGTGCCTGGCCTTTCCTAGGAATGTATATCCAAGAGTAGGATACAAATACACCTAGTCCATTCCTGGGATGTGACAAGACCTTCTACATTCTCATCCTTGCTCCTGTCTGTACTGAAACAG
Organism: Acanthiza pusilla; assembly: GCA_036630365.1. Lineage (NCBI taxonomy): Eukaryota > Metazoa > Chordata > Aves > Passeriformes > Acanthizidae > Acanthiza > Acanthiza pusilla. The sequence goes on along the minus strand of JAXCHO010000001.1, from coordinate 67,338 downwards.
TGAATAACAAGGAAAAGACTGAACTGTAGAGAATGTCAGAAGTTTCCAAGCTTTGTCTTACAAACTTATAAAACTATAAACAAATTTGGAATTAAATAATGCCATGAACTCATTTCCTTTAAGTACAATAACCACGGAGACATCCACCTAAAAGAAATACAGCTTAAAAAGTTACCCACTTTCCCTCCAGTGATACTTTTCTACAGCAAAAGGATCAAATAATCGTGAGTTTTTCCTTCTGCTACCTTCAGTAACACTGCTGTTGGAAGAGAACTTAGGGTAATGGACTCTGTTCACAGTATGGTAATGGGCATTGTCATGTCCTTCCCTTACCACTTGTGCCAGCTACTGGTCACTACCGATTCCTTACATAGCTTTTTCCAACTGCCCTGTCCATTGATCTTGCCTTTCACGAGGCTCCTTAAACAATTTTCCTTTTTCTGCGGCGGGGGTGTGAGGGAGAGGCAGCGGGAGAAGTACCAATGTTTGTTTGAACAAAAAACCCAAACAAAAGAAAGCACAGCTTCTTGCCTTTTATCACAACAACTTCATTCTGCTTCAATTTCTGCTTCCTTTGCTGTCTGAGCCACTTGAAAGGTGCTGGCTGCAACATCTAAATGGATACAATGCAACATTGCACCATAAGTAATGTGTATGTTCACAAATAACTGCGCACGTTTATTTTAGGATGTATTTTATGTTGGAGGGAGACACACCCACCTTGTGCTTAAAAGGAAACTCTTGGGGAATACAAATTCCTTTAGCCTGCTCCTCCCCTTATTGTTCGATGCTTCCTTGTACTGACAAGGACCGCTTCCTCTCCTTACCCACCTTCCTTCAGGCAGCCCTGCACAGTTCCATTCCTGCCTTGGTACATATTAAAATCCCGTCCAAGTTTCTAAGCAGTGAACAGTAACTTAGCAGCTCTCCTGGAAGAGCAATCAACCCACGTAGCCTTCACTCTTCAAGCGTTCCTTTGAAACAATATACATTTCATAGCGGGGTATTACCAGAAACACTCAACTACCCACTTTAAAATGTCTTCAAATTTAGGATTTCACATTTAGCCTGGAATTCAATTAAGGCTTATAAGGAACCATACCTACAAAACACCACCACAGAGACCCAACCAAACAGTGAGGTTTCCCAGTTGCTCGGATATATGTAAACACGTAAACATCTCAGGGCCACGCTCTTTGCTAGTGACTCAAGAAATTATGTAGCTCCACAGCACAGATACTGGTTCCAGCCGTGGCTGGTGCTGCAGTCCAGTTCAGGCATCTCTTAAGATGCTGAAAGTAGCTTTTTCTGACCAATGAACTTTTGTGGACCTGTATTTTCTTCATGGTTTTGGCATTAATTCAACTCAGACATATGTTAAAATGGGAAAGACATTGAGGACAGAGGGCAGAAATGTATTGTTCAGGGACTTGCAGAGCTTTTGGATGGAAATTATAGTGCAGGTGAAGGGACAATATTGCAACACCAGGATGGGACTGCACCAAACCCAGAATCCCAGTAGAAACCACGTCTTTTTCTACCCCTGCTTCTGCCCAGGAAGAAGGAATTGAAATCCACAGATGGAAAGTGTCTGAGAAACAGGAGGTAGAAGGAGAATATCCAGACAAGGATATCAGGAAATCTTGTTCAGCGCTGATCAAGAGCTTCATAATTTAACATAGCTATATTAGAATGAAGTTAAAACTGATTTTCTAGAATGCTTTGGTCTAAAGTCAGCAAAAGGTGGACTATATACACCTTAGTATCACTGTTATTTTAATCCCGTAATTAATTGTTTATTTTAAAAATAAAGCCTTTATTTCCAGTTAGTGCTACCTTGCTTCTATCTCCAGCTTGTATCTCCAGCATTTATTATTGTTTCTTCAATTGGGTTAAAGACTTCTATTGTTCAGTCTTTCTCTAGGAAGATACATACTTCCCTACCACTATGTCCTGGTAGGTTCTTCTTTTTTTGTAAACTGAACAAAAATTTGCAGTTGGAAAATTTTGCCTACCCTGAAGTCTTTTCTTTTGGTTTTTCCCTGAACTTTTCCCAATTTTCCAAAAGCTGCTATAAAAATACATGGGGCAGCCCTAGGAGAAGAATTCCACAATGCATATTGATGATGCTGTATGCAGAGTTCGGTACTTTCCTAGACCCAGTTCTCACAATTCTCCATTAGCTTGTTACTGTATCAGGTTGATACATTGCTCATCCATTGTGACCTCTAAATTGCTACCAAGGCTGTTGATTGCCTCTAAATTCATTGCTTTATAGTATGTATTAAGTGTAATTTTTTTAATGGATCCAACTTTAATGATCCAGATCTGTTTATATAGCTGCCCTGCCTATTTTGTTAATAATCCTTTCACCAATCTTTGCATCATAAAGTAAACTTTGTCATCTTACGCATTTTTGTTTGCTTTCCTACCAAGGAAAATTATGTCCTGGTCCCAGCACTATGCACATCACCACTAGATAATGTTACAGAGATAACTACTACAGACATTTGTTACTGCCAGCTGGCAAGTCCTTAGTCTTGATTTCTGTTATATAAATGTTTTTCTCTTAAACCAGAATGTGCTACTAAGATACTACACAGATATTAATGTCTGTCTTTGCATCTATATAGTTGCCATTATCAAGCAAACGTGTACATTCTTCCAAGGACTGGGATCAAATTCCCCATTTAAAGCAGGCAAAGTACCACTCCTGAGGAAATGGGAATAAGCAACCTTAATAGCAGCAAATACAGAAATTTTCACTTGCCAAAACACCATTAGAGACAAAAATTATTTGGAGCAGGAAGGATAGAAGTTATTTCACAGTAGCATTTCTATTTTATGAATGAGACAACAACATAAAACAACAAAGAACTTATCCTATGCCGGCAGCCATCGTGCTCACGGCTCCCTCTCATATCAGAGAATGACAGTGCTAAGAGCTCATACTGTTGACAAAAGCAACATGTGCAAATACTGCACAAACTCACGGAAACAATGTGACTGCACAATGAAGTCATAAGCAGAAAATTTTCACACCGCAGCTACCAAAACAGCACCAAGTTCTTAACAAAACAGAAGAGAGAGGAAATTCTGTATCTGTGTCTATTTCAGCTAGTCTAATACATGCATTTATCTTTTGACCATAGCGCTTCCTCCTTAAAGAAGAAATCTTTCTCAGAGAATGGCAGACAGAGCTGCCTATCAAAATAACATGTAACTTCATTGTAAGCAAAATGGACAGCTCTTCTCTGCAGATGAAGAGCTGCGTTTGGACCCGGCCAGAACATGGGCACCAAACACTATAGCAATGCTGCCAGGAATGTAAGGCAAGCCAAGCACAGTCTCCTAAAACTCACTTATTACATCTCCAGTACATAAGGCTGTAGGTTCCAATATGTAATTACAACTCTGCCAGCTGTCTAAGTCAGACAGTGAGGGTGTGTTCAAGCTGCCTATGAAGATAAGCCATTTAAATGTCATCCTGAATTAAGTACCCAGCATAAGCTCTGTAACCTGCTTCAATATATCGCAGATTTAAATAGATGAGGTAGCATGATCTACAAGGAAAGCGTAATTCCTTTGAGGGGGTTCAACTCGTAAAACACCAATGCTGTCACCACTTGGATCCCAAGATGCACTGTAAATTCATGAGATACCATGAATTCGGCAATATTTGATGCAGAAATAGTTCTCTTTGTTTTATAGCATATAAGTGCATCACTTATTTCACGCCACTGGAGAAAAGTCTGAGATTATGGAAGTTACATAAGAAGTGAGAACAGTTGCATGGGGAGTCACTTGAACTGGAAAAGGTATTCAGACTAGGATTTCAAATGATGTAAGAGTGCAAGTCTTCCTTTCAAATGGGATTTCAGTATGGATTTAGGTATCAGTTTGACTTGAACAGGAATTAGATACTTAAGTGTCTTCTGAGAATTTGGACTTTAGGAACTCGAAATCCGAGGTCCTGGTCAGCAGTTCATTGGCCCCTAAATGCCTCAGATATTTACGAAAATGGTATTTCATGTTTTGCATAAGTCTGATACGTTTGAAAAACATCTATCCTCTCTTATCAGTGTATTTTCTTGTGATCAAAGGTACTTTGTATGTAGTAAGTAGGCGCCACAGTGTGAAGAGAGACCTACACTCAGTAGTAACAACTGCCATGGGAATTTTGTTTTCTTAAAACTCATAATTGCAATACTAACAGCTGGGCTGTCAAAGCACATCCCACTCTGCAGAACTAAAATGCTGCTATGTACAGTTACTGGAATGCATCCTTTATGACAAGATCAATGCATTACAACTCTGGGATATCAGACCAATAGCATACAAATTTCTGTTACTATATAACTTTACCACAGTAATGTGTAAATCTGTAAACAAGAGAATAACATCCCACAGTGAAACACTGTTGGAGAAGGGGAAAAATCAAAAGGCAATATAATCAGGAAGGGGTATGTTTCAACACAAAAAAACCTTGATCCTGAAAATTCTCCAGCGTTTTCACTGTCTCTGTGACTTTAGACTGTACTGCAAGACTGTACTCACAAGTCTTGCCGATGGGCCCAACTACCAAAAACCACATGCACGTGACAAATAATTTTGCTTCTAAACTATTACCATATATTTCTTTTTAATGTTATTGTAAGTGTTCACGATGTTACCAGTTTGGCTCTGTTTTCACAACAGTAATTTAAGACTGAAGAAGACAACCTGTTGTTTCATATATTGCTTCTTAGGAGCCAAAGAAGATGGTTAGAATTCTCTGACAGGGACATACAGTATCTTTTCTTATATCACTTTCAGTAGCAGCTGAAAGAATATACAGCGTGTTTTTATCTCTGAATAATCTGGAGTCTAATGTCTGTATGTTTTTCCTACGGGCAGCATCCTTTCAGCACCTGGCAAACAAATTACTAGAGGCTGGAAGGTCCTATATATGAGGCTGGTCTGATCTCTTGTCTCTTACCACAGATTTCCTGTGGCCTTGGGTGGATTGCTTCATCTTTCTTTGCATATCAGTTCTGCATCTCTGAGGATAATCCATATCTCACTTCCTGTTGTCTGTCTGTCATTATTTTAACTTCAGAGGGATCAAGGCTGCCATATATGCGTGGCCATATGACTCTACTTACTGGTGCTATGTATCACTTACTACAATACAAAGACAGCTAATGCTGGTGCCCAAGTTGTACCACTTAATAAATACCCCCTCCTTCAGGTTCAGTAGGAAGTTCTGCTTTGCACTGATGGGGGAGACACTCCTTGCATTGTGTGAATATACAAAACAAAGGCTGAGAAGGGATATGAGCACTCTATAAATACAACCTGGAGGTAAACACCAGAAGAGGAAAAGAACTATTTTTAAGCAAAAGGACAATGTAATCACAAGAATAAATGGTGTTGAATCTGGTCTGAAAACTAGGAGTAGCAGGAGAGCTGCCTGAAAAGTTTTTGTTTAAGATATAATTGGAGGAATTAATAAAAGGCGTAGTAACAACGGGTGCTGCTTTTGGTAATGAAGGTAGTCCCATTTGGTCCTACGTTCCGTAATAAAAACTGCTAATAAAGTTTAAGTCTTTCTTAAAGACTAATGCAGGATATTTCTTATCCTGCATTTCCACTGATGACAGGAGCAGATGAGAGCTGGTCCATTTTAAATAATGGAGAGATGAAGAAATCGAGGTAGGAGCATCATGGCTAAAGCAATTCTTGTCTGGCTTACTTCATTTTCAAGTGAGTTTTTTTCCTGGGAGGGACAGAATAAAGCCCAGACCAGGATGAGAAAACAGAATGGAAATATTACCAGATTTTAGGAAAGTGTCTCACTCCCCGCTCCAAGAAGAAAGAGAGCATTTTGCTTTAAACTCAGAGGAGTGATATAACACTCTGATACAGCAGCAGAGGGCTGGGTTTGACCTAAAAGAGCTTTTCCAATCCTATACTCCTATGTTTTGGCAAACAATGATTCACAGTTTCCTGACACAGAACAGTTGTAGGACAAGGTATCTAGTGGTAAAAGCTCTGGGCTTCAGGATGTACCCATTCATTGCAAGTGAGATGCCCAGCAACATTCACCTGGAACAAGGAAACACAATGGAAAATTTTAGGGCTAACAGAAAAGGGCTGTTGCTCTTCATCTCTAATTCCAGGTGCACCATTAAATTTTTCTAAATAACTCCAGTCAGCAATAATTGTTTCCTGGACTGTTATGCTCTTCACACGCACACCTCACCCCTGAAAATCAGAAAGTGCCAGTGAACAGGTTAAAGTTTGCCCCAATTTTCCAGCAGCTTTTGTTAATGTTCTAACTGTTGAATGCCTTGTTCCCTTCTTATTCTGTCTCTTTCACCTTCCTAGTTTCCATCAAGGAAAAATTCTGAAAAGTTAGCAGAAAGGAGGAGGAAGGGGTTGGGTTTGCTTTAGAGAGAAAATTCTGCCAAAAACCGTTACCTCCACCCCAAAATATACTTTAGGAAAGAAAGTCACAGCAAATTCGCTAGGAACTTCGTGAAGGATTGAGCGTATCCGAGGGAGCAGTGGGAGCACAGCCGCTTCCCTTAGCGGGCGCAGCCTTGCCGGTCTGACAGTCTGGTTGTCCCCGGAACACCTCACCTCGCCCGCCCTTGCTGCTTGATCTCTCACGGGCCGGGCAAGCAATGGGGCACTCACAGCCTCGGGGAGCCATTAAGCACCTGCCGGATCGCGGGGAAAAGGAGGACCGGCCCTGGATGGAGGGTGCCCGGAGGAGAGGTGCCAGCCCCAGCGGCACGGCCCAGAACCTGCCGGCCCCGAAGGAGGGATGCCGGGACGAAGGGGGATGCGAGCCTCAGAAGAGCTGTGCTCGGGCTGGGGCTGCCACGCTGGAGATGGGTTATGCCGGCCCGAGGGAAGGAGGGTGCCGGAGGAAGGAAGCCCGCCCGGCGTTTGCCGGACCCGGGGAAAAGATGTCCAGAAGCAAAGAACCTTCCCGCGGGCCCGCGCACTTACCGGCGTTGTTCATCTTCCACCCCCAACTTCGCTCGCCGGCTGCCCCGGGCGCTCAGCGCATGGTCCCGGGGGCCCCAACGCCCTCGCCCCTCGAGGCCGCGCCCGGCCCTGCAGCCCCTGCTGGGGCACGGGAGCGCAGCGGGACTGCCGGACGCGGACGGCCGGCTGGGCGGGTGGCGGTGCCGGCCGGGGGCGGTCAGCGCCGCGCGCCTCCGCCCTGCCCCGCGCGCGGCCCGTCGGGGGCGGTGGCGGCGCCGGGGCCCCGCACGGTCGGCGGCGCGCGGGGCCGGACCGGGCGGGGCAGGACCGAGCCCATGGACGCAGCGCCCGCTGCGGGGCGAGCCCGAGGGCCCCCGCGGAGAGTGGAGGGGATGGATGCGGCACGGATGCCCAAGGGCGCGAATATTTAAAGGCTCGGTGGGATCCTTCCTCCTCCTTTTCGCGTGCGCCCCTTTCGTTTTCCCACTCCCTTTCCACCGCCCTTGGTCCCCTTTTGCGCCCTATTTGGTCCCCGTCTCTTCATCCCCTCTCCCGCCTTCTCTCCTCCCTCCATAGCGCCTCCATCCCCTGCTGTCTCCTTCCATCCTTTTCCCTCTCTTCATCCATTTCCTCCTGCCCATTCTTCCCTTCTCTCCACAATTTCCCCCCTTCTATCCATCCTCCTCAATCTATTCATTCGCACACACACGCACCCTCTCCATTTCCCCATGAGACAAGACCGCCCCAGCCTAGCACCCTCCAGGGAACGAGGCTCGGGGAGGCCCCCGCCCCGCCCCGGGCGTTTTCCCCTAACCGGGAGCATCCCTGCAGAGCCGACAGCACCTGCTGCTGGAAGCGGGATCTGAGTGCAGAGGAGCCAGGCACGGTCCTTCGCATACAAACCACGCTTGCTCAGAGCAGTTTCAGGCAGCTGCAGGCTGCAGGCTGCTATCTGCAGCCCTCTCCCACTAGCCAGCATCTGGCTCAACGAAGTTAATACAGGCACCTAGTTTTCAGGCTGGTAGCAGCGCTAACATCCTAACAAAGTTGGATCGCCCCCTTCCTGTCAATGGCGGCATAATATAGCCCTGCTGTTTCCCTGTGGGGCTGGTATTGCTCACACAAGGAAGCAGAGCTTGGCAGATTTCCCTCCCCTGGCAAAGAAATCTCAGGAGGGCAAAGCTGACCTCAAGATTTGCTTCCCTAGTCGGGGAGGGACCTTTCCTTCCCAGAGCACGACGGTGGTTGGAAGCAACCCCAGAGTCCTGCAGGCCAGCAGGCTGGGTATGGGGAAAAGTGGCACAGAGTACCTGCCCAGTGTCCAAGCTGGGGTGTGAAGCTGTCAGCTTTGACATTTTGAATCCCCCAGAAATCCTGACAGTTGCTTACACTTAGCAACTTAATTTAAAATGCTGTTTTGGTTTTGTAAAGGGCCTAATAGCTATCATCATCCTGCTGACAGGTGCTCTCTAGTATAGGCAAAGCTCTTCTTCTTGACCTTTCCATACTGTCTCATTGTGACTGATAGGGTGCAGGGTGCCTTGCACTGTAGTGCACAGAGCTCTCAAGAGAGAAAGCAAGCAGTGAGGGAAATGGGAATTAAACCCTCCTTTCTGTGGACTTGACTGTCTCCCACTGAGGCTGGTATCCAGGAATGCTGGGTTCTGGTTCTCTAGAGGACCCTGGTTGTATTGCTACACCTCTAAGCGTGCATTTGCAATCCTGTGTGGTTTTGGAGATGGATAAATTCACAGTTGCAGCCCTTTCATTACTACTTTGACTCATATAAAAGCCTATCTATTCCCTCATAATGTAATGTGTCTGGTCTGTGCCCTGGTGCAGGGAATGAAATGGGTTTCCCTGGTCTCCACCTATGACTGGCAGTCATACAGCCTTCTCCTATCTTCATGTATTAGTCCCTGATTTATTCTTGCCACCTGCAGCCTTGATGTCTGTGTCTGTGCCTGTGTCAGTGCCTGTGCCTGTGTCAAGCAACATAAAAAACATGTCAATAGAAAGCATCATGTAGCTTTAAGAATACAGATTTAAGATTTTGTGAAAGGTGTGAAAAAGTTTATGGGACACCATGGAAAAAAAATGTACAATTTTTAAAAAATCAAGCACAGTATGAGTGATTTTGAAAAAATATTCCTTAAATATATTTTCCAGGAGAGTAACTCTTTGGTTAAACAGCTGCAAAAAACTTAACAGTATGGAAAGGGACAGCAGGAAGGCAAGAAACATGTTTTCATAGAAGAACTGAGAATGTGGGCTGCAGAATTTGGGGGAATTTCCTAATAAACTGAAAAACATAGTCTAGATTGCAAAGTTTTCTCATACCTAGATACATAATGGAAGAATGGTTAAATATGTTACTAGCAAAACAAACCCATTGTAAAATAGATTCTGCAAATAGACTAGATGGTCTTGTAATTAATGTAGTATTTCTGTAGTGCCCTTCACAGAAAATCATTTTTTTTGTCTGCTGTAGGAAAAAGAACTATGATACTTCATAGGTTTTGATCCAAACAATCAATCTGTGAAAAAAAAAAATCACTTTTCCTGTGGAAGTAGCTGAACACTTCAGCAGAGTGACCTAGCTCTGTAAAGGGTGAGTGCTTCTCACAAGTTTCTGACTGCCTGTGCTCAAATCTGCTTCCTGCTGTGAAGGGCAGGATGCCAGGGTACCTCCAGCAGCTGCTGACTCCTTTCTTTCGTCAGATCTGATTGGTTTGAACTTCGAACTGGCTTGTGATGGTTAAAAATGTAACCAATTCACTGCTACGAGATATTATACTGTTCATTAAGGAATGTGTTCTTGAGCAGTTCAGACGAATTTTGCACTCCAAGGACTGCTGCATGGTCAATTAGAATACAATTTGGGTTTGATAGGGAAAAACCCTGAAAGTCTGTGCAACTGAAGTATATTTAGTAAGCAAGAGGCTTATATTCTTTTTATTATTAGCCTAAAAGTCAATCTATGGTGTAATTTCCTGTACTGAAATGATGAAAAGCTGTGAGAACTTTATAGCTAAATGCAAATAAGAACCACAAAAGAACTGCTTGAAATTTGTCTGTTTATCCTGTAATCTTCCTGAAAAATAATGGGAAATTATCTGTATAAAATGGAAGAATGGGAAGGTGAATGCATGTGAACATGTTCAGGAGATGCTTAAGGGTCAAATCAATTTTTTGCATCCAGAAGAGGAATCTCTGCTTTTGCAAACATATCCTGCAATTAAGGTTTTAAAGGGTGGAGTCCATATCATGTAACATTCCTTGAAGCAAGCAGAGTTCAGAACAGAGACATTATCTTCCTCATGACTTAATTGACGAAGGGTGAAATTGACACATCTAAATTCTTTACTCAATTATTGCGATAAATGAAGCATATATTTACAAAATAATTTTGACTAATTTTTAATAATGAGATGTCTTTTTAAAAAAGATTGCAGAGAATGATATGGATTAATGCAACTCAGCCATCCATCTGACAAATGTTATGAATTTAAAAATCAGAAGAATGTTCTAGGTTTATAGGTCCCAATCCAGCAGATGTTTTAAGTATGTGTTTAAATCTAAGCAAGTGCATCAGCTGTTTTAAGTAGGGTTACTCCACATATTTAAGTGCCCTATTAGATCAGAGCTATCTAGCATGCTGGAGTCTTATTTGTTAATCATTGTAACATAAGTTAGCACTCCTTTTGCCATTTTAATGGAGCTCCACGGACTCTATCTATCCTAATGCACTACCTCTGCATCCTAATTGCTATTTTTAAGCCTCCTTATGTTATTCTATAGAGGTGTTTGCCAAGATGAGGTCTTCTTCTTTATAAGCAGTCTTTCAGGGCATTTTTCATGAACTTTCACCCTCCTGTCTCTTCTTCTTTCGGTTTTATAGGCTTGGATTTTGAGATTTGGAATTTCTTTTTCACTATTTTGGCCTTACTAAAAGAATTTTTCTGGCATTGAACTAAAAATTCAGAAACTGGAACAAATGTTGTCCTGTCCATTGGAGACAGAGATGAAATCCTTCAACCAGCAGGAGTCCATTGCCTGGCTATGCTAGAAGTCTCTGAAAGCGAAGCTTGTTCATGTCAAAATTTGACAGCATTACCTGCTCATGTCAGTGCAATTCAGTACAATACTTCCTGGCATATAATGGTAATTTCTTCCTATTTTTGAGCACCAATGTACCTTTTATGACAAATAGTTTGCTTGCTGCCTGCACACTACATTTGTATTCTTTGCATCAAAACTGATTGCTAAGAATGTGTTGAATAAATGGCATAGCCTTAACCCCTGATTTTACATCCTCATTAAGGGCAAGAGAAGCCAAGTGAAGACAAATGCAAAGGGAGTGGAGAGGTAAAGAAGAATGGGAAAGTTATAGCTGCAAGATGATGACGAGTACTCTGTCCCATACAGTTTGTTACTTCGCAGCATACATTTTTTCATGGCACTATTTTGCAATAGAAGTGATTACAATTATCAGTTATTAATGACTAATACCACAAACATGGTTAATCTTATCTAGTTTAGAAAGTTCATTTCAGACTACAGGAGATACTACATTTTAAAGGATGGATGATGCGTATAGATGCCAGGAGAGGGAGGCCACAAGGATAGTGACATCAGTTCCTGGGAGACTAGTCTGTGTTTGTATTCCTTACAAAGGACTACAATTGTGAAATACTCCAAATATGTCTTTGACTCTCACTTGATCGAATGAACATTGTTTCACCCACCATTTTCAGTAAAGGGCCCCTAGCAAGACTACCAATCCTCTCGGGAAGATTTATGTGTTTCCATTCAGGTTCATGGTGCCCTCAAGATTCCTCTGATGCAAGTTTATGAGGTTTTTACTGCTTAGTATAATTGTAAGAAAAGAATAATTGTAGTAAATTGTGCAAAATCTGAGAGACCCCACATTTGGGTCTACACATTGTTCACTGCCATGGAGGTTTTCATTGCCTCAACTGCCCAGATACCTAATTCTCATGGCTTGGCTCAGTTTTTGCCCATATATTACCCAGGTACGGCTACATTTAATGTAAGTTAGCTTGCATCTGGAAACACGTCTATCTTTACTCGATAGCATGTGACAATTCTGCACTCCAAAGGGTCTTGGTGCCTGTATTTGTAAAATGTCCACGGAGCTCTACTGGCAACAAACAGAGAAGTAGCTGAAAGTACACTTTCATGGATCGGCCTACTGCAGTTATACTTGTTTTTCTCCAGACGTTCACCCCCTTGCAGATGCTGTCTGTTACATAAAGCATGAGAGGAAACAGCTTCACAGAGAATCAAATGGTGAGCTGGGAGCTGAAGGATGGCAGTCAGGTGCTTCAGACATCACTCAAAATAAGCAAGTGTGAGGAGCAATACCAGGGAGGGTCAAATGTTACATAGGTGTAAAACTGATGTCGGTGAAAGAAAAATTGGTCACCAAGTCAAACAGGCTGAGACTTAGCTTAAACAAACTCATCAGCACTGGGACCAGAGCTGAATTTCAGTTCTTGACGTCAGTAGACACGCTTGCTGAATTTCATTTGAAAAAGGGGGATAACCACACCCCCACCCAGCAGGAGAAATTTTGACTGGTTTCCTGTGTTTGATAGGACCATGCATTTGACACCCCCCAATAAATGCAATGGCAGTGGGTCATCAACAAGAGGAAAGGTTACAGCAATGATGGCTACTGGTACCTTTGAGCTTTGTTTTGAACCACTACAATTAATTACACACCTCTTTTTATCACGGCTGTATACTGTGCGCAATCTGTTGTATGAGAGCTACGTGTAGGGAGGAAGACAAACGCCCATTTCCTCTCAGTATGTGGATTTGTTTTGGTCTTGTGCCAGTGAAAGTCTCAGTCCAGGCACCTTCCACCACAAATCCTCACTTTAACTGTGCAACCTACTTATCACTAAGGCCTTTTTGGCTGTGGTAAGCCTTGGCTGCATCGATTAGCACAGCCACTGACCCAGAGTGGGGCTGGCAGCTGCATTCTCCATTTCCTGCCCAGGCATCTGCTGTTGGATTGGAGGAAAATAGTTCTTAAACCTCCTTCAAAACAGGAAACTTCTCTTCTCCCTGCTTCCTGAGATACAGGAACCGTCTCCGAAGCAACCCGTAGACAAAGACTCGTATTAACTAGTGCGATGCCATAACAGATATGGTGGGAGTTCATAAGTCAGGCCATAACCTACCCTGAAGGCTTGGAAAGTGCCCCTTTGTGTACCACTGCTCCCACCTCTCTGTGCCCACACTTGCTGCCTCATTAAACAGCAGATCATAATCCTACCCATTGGAAGCATTTGTAAACGCTTTTCATCTTCATGATTAAATATTGATCTTGTACCACCAGTCTCTGGAACATACATTTGTAATATTGCCCCTCTGACTTTGCATTGGAGAGGTGACTGAACATGGTAACATTACCACTCTCTTTTTTTTTCTTTTTTTTTTTTTTTAAGTACAAGTATCATTTGACTAAACAATACTGATGTCGCATGCTTTGCTCATTGAGTAGTTTCCCACTTATGATCAAGCCTCCTTTAGTAGTCTGAAGTGGAGCTTTCAGCGAATCACTTGCAGTTTGAATGCAGTCCATTGTTGTCCTGGAGAAAACTACATCCATGCTTATAATTTGCAGTTTGCATCATTGGAGGCCTGTTGCTATCAGAGCCAGTGAAGCATAGCTGAAATGAGTATTAACTTCTGTAATTCTGCATTCATAGAAGGTGTCAACAATTTTACTTTAAAGTTCTGATTTGGCCAGTACTTTAAAAAATGCCTGCAGGTCAGCTGTATCTGATCGGGGGTTAAAATGCACCTCACAGCACAGAAACAAATGCAGTAGATGAAAATGGTAAGCAGTGAGAAATCTTTGTTCTTATTTTTGGGTTTAGACATAAATTCTACCTACATTATCATCTTTACACAGCAAATGCAAAGCCCCAGAGCTGTCTCTGTCAGCTCCACCCATAAAACTGAGAGATTTGGATATCTGAGTAATGTTTCTGGTGTTAGGCTCAGGAAATAGAGCAGTAGGACACAGCGACATTCAGAAGTTACCTTTTCCTTTGCATTCAGCTACTTTCTCACCAAATACTTCCTGAGAGTAGAGTGCTACAGTGGAGAATCTCCTCAGACCGATTTCCTGCCAGCAAGCTTTGCTGTTGATCCTAGAATGGCTGCCTTCAAAATCTAGACTAATTATTTTGCCTATGACTGTACCTACAGTGATCAGCAGATAACAGGGGGAAGCTGTTACATAGTTGTGGCTTATGCCTTCTGTAACCCAGGCCACCTGAATTGACAGTAGTGGATAAAGACACTTTACAGCAGAAGAGTTTCTCGTTTGCTGTGATTTTCATACACACAGGAACCTGTCCTTTTACTGCAAGTGATTTTTAAAGGGACAAGCAAAGTTTGCCAAGAGAAGCAATGCATCTTGATAGGTTGACTCATCTGGGTCATAAGGCAGACAAGCTCACCTTCAGTCCCCTCACCAAATTAGGGGAGAAACAGTATGTTTTAAGTCAAATATAAGCTGTATGTTGCTTTTCTTGTTTTAGCCTAGTCATAAATGAGAGAAGAATGTAATGAGACACGAGCTTGCTGCCACGGTGTTCCCAGTTCATGGGTGTTTCTACTGATTGTTCTATGGAAGAAAAAGACTTAAACCTGGCTCTTAAAAGGTGATGTTACACTGCATGAGGAGAGGTAATACAAAAGTGGTGTGATCAGAATATGGAAACATTTCTCACAGTGGCCTGGACTGTGGGATAAACCGCTTGTGATGTATCTATCCCCTGGGGCCAGTTGTGCTGGAAGCCTTATTTGGAATGAAGAAGTTGTGAAATGCCCAAAATTTCTTATTGTGAGCATGTCCCTCTGTTTCTTCAGTCTCTCTCATAGGCAACCAAGACAATTTTTTTCTATTCTTCCATGTCTAGAGTAGGCCAAGTGGTTCCAGGGTGTTATTCCATGTCCTGGCTGCAGTGCAAGTCAATGTGCTTCAAGTGGACGTACACATGAAGAAGGATGTGACACATTCCTCAATTCTGACTAACTTTTCACTGAGCCAGCCAATTAACTTTCTGCACTTGCTCACGGTCTGGATGGTGAGAAGCTCCACTAACATCAATTGCAATTTGGTGATTAAGCAACACAGGATGCATGAAAGCCTTATGGAACCAATGAGCTCAGGAATGCTCCTCATGTGGAGCATCAAAATTGAAATCTCTTCCGCCTGGCATGGCTTTGCCTCTAGCAAGCATTTCTAAGTAATTATGGCTGTTTAAGGGTGTAAAGATCCCTTTCATTCCTACTTTTGACATTAGGTTTCATTTCACTGAAATTTGTCTGTGGAAGGCGTCTGAGCTGCCTCCTTTGGAGCACTTCTTTGATGTCCTCTAGACAGAACTGCCAAATAAATATTGCTCCTGAATCAGTCCCCAGTTACATATTTGGAGCATTTTTAGACATCACTGGGAGAAGAATGTGTACATGAAACAAGAAAGTGTTTGACCATCCATCCTGTCAAAGCAGAGCAAGAGTATCTTCTGCTCATTTTGTGGCAGTACATTCTTTCAGAAGCATTGAGCCCTGGAATTAATGAAACTTGACTTCTCATAAATTTGCATCATTTTTGCCTTTCAAGTGGAACATAGTGTGAACTCTGATTTAAAGATCTTGCCTATAGCTGAGCGGTTAAATAAAAAAACTTTCTGAATTCCTTAGCGTCTGATAAAGAGTGGAGTCATACTGCAATTTCTCCCACGCTGATTCCTTCTCTTGTCTGCATGCCAATCCCAGACTTGGATCTTCTGTGAAAGGTATCAAGAGGAGCGTAACAGAGTTCAGCTGAAGGAATTTTAATGCGGAGGACTGAAGTGACAAGGCACACAACAATTGTATATGCTAGCATTTATGAACCTCTGAAGCTGGGTCAGAGATCCTAGAGTCCACTTCTGATCCAAGCAGAGAAAAAGGGACACAATTTAATCAGGTGTCATTATTAAAAGCTATTTAATTTTCTTAAGTGTTTTGATTCATAAGGACAGAAATGACACATTAGTACCTCATTATTCAAATGCCTGTGAAGCAGTTTGCCTCTCCCTACTCCCTTTTCTCATACATTCATTAATGTAATTGATTCTAATAAGGAAGATAATGTCATCATTCTCTCTATCCTTTCTCAGTGCATGTAACCAGGAGACTTCCAAAGGTTCTTGGCTTGCACCATTTTTCAGATTGTTCACTCAGAGCTTTGAAGCCACTAGTTCATATGCTCTCAATGTGGACAAAAGTACTTTGCTTTCCTAAAATCAGGACACTTTTTTTTTTCCCAGGAAGTGAGACAACATTTTATCCGGGTTTCCATCACTCCAGGACACCTTTATTTTTCCTTAGCTGTGGCTGAACCAAGCATTTTCCATGGTTTTTGTATTTCTTAGTAAAGGCAACTGTGATAAAACCATTTTGTACTGGGGTGGTTATAGCTGATTATTTCCTATCATTGAAACAGAGATATGGAGGTGTCTTTAAATTTCTTGTTCTTCTCTGCATACCTCTTCTCTAAAGACACTGGATTTCAAGTCATGCTGGTTCTGGGATATTTTTGCAGCTCTACATATATTCTAAGTGTCCTTCCCGGAGTAATGAAGGATTCTTCAAAATCTTGTGAAGTGCTGTGGTTTCAGCATAGGGGGCACTGAGAAAATGATGTGAGAAAATAAAGAAAAAGAATTTGTTTTAGTATTTTTTTTTTCTTCCTTGGGCACCTCTTAGTGGGAGAAGAGTTTAAATCCATTTTGGCAGATCCTGTTGAGCACTGGTATGGAAGGACTCTGAAAATAAGTGTGTTTCCTTTGGGAGCAACTTTCTCTGCTGTAAGCTGAAAAGAGAAGGGAGACAGGGAGGTTGGGAAGAAAGAGGTCTGTATCTAGCAGTCAGAGTGAACTGTGAAAGGGATTTTGCTCCCAGTTAATAAGACCATCCTGGACCCTGAGACCGTCCAGGCTATTTACGTTAAACAAGGAAAAGGTTTGGGTGCCGGCTTTGGCTCAACCCTAAGACCTCCCCCACTGTGGATCCTTTATCATCCAAAACAGGGACCTTTCTGAGGGCAGTTTGCCAGGGCTCCTATTGCTCCAGCTACTATGAATGGTGTGCACACAGTCTGTCTCTGCCTGTGTACCCACCCTTGGCTGGTCATCTAGCCATTATTTACAGTGCCTGGATAAATGTGTGCGTTTTTAAATTATCTTCTCTGCGGTTAGCTTTGGTGACACCCATTAATGAAAAAAGAAGACTTTGACTGACCAAGAGGCAAAAATACACTGGTTAATACTGAAGATCTGAGTGTCAAAAGACCTCAGCGACTTTTAGGGAGCAAGAAAAAATTTCACTAAATCAGCTAACGAAAAATATGTTTTTCATTTTTCAACAGCAGGGACTTCAAATGTCCTCCATTTTTCAGTGAAAAAAGGACCTATTTGCTTCTTGTTTTTAAAAAGAGAATATTATTTTGTGTGTGTTTTGCCTACAGTTGATAAATATTTCTGCAGATGAACTTTCAAAGAAAAACATGTTTTTCTGTCTCTACCAGCTTTTTACTTCCTTGTTTTACACAATTGCAGGAGAGAGAGTAAGCAGTGAGGAAGGTGGGGGTAGTTGTGCCTATATGATGTCTTTTTTTCCCAGATCTAGTTTTGCTTACAGATATGACATGGCAAAACATGTTTTTCTTCAACAGGAAAGCAAATTACAGCTATTTGTTTCTGCTGATGACTTAAAAAAAAATTTTATCTATCTATCTATCTATCTATCTATCTATCTATCTATCTACCTATCTATCTGTATCTGTATCTGTATCTGTATCTGTATCTGTATCTATATATCTCTATGTCTATATCTATATCTATATATCTGTATTCCTCCCCTGACTCCAAGGTCAAACTGATGTCTTGCATTTCACCTGTAAGTAACAT
Source organism: Acanthiza pusilla (assembly GCA_036630365.1). Taxonomy (NCBI): domain Eukaryota; kingdom Metazoa; phylum Chordata; class Aves; order Passeriformes; family Acanthizidae; genus Acanthiza; species Acanthiza pusilla. The sequence continues at coordinate 49,357 of JAXCHO010000001.1, read as the reverse complement.
TGTGAGACCTGCTGGCATTTTTCAGATTGACAGCTGAATGAGTGCTTGTGAGGGCACGTGATTTTGAAGAATAAGTGACAAAAAATATTCAGAATGATTGTAACTAGGAGTCTCTGTATGTATGAAAACCCAATGTTCTTAATACATATTGGTAGGTCTGTGTAAATCCATAATCTGATTCTAAATTTAAAAAATCAGCCTAAAGTTCTCAGCATGGTAAAAGCTGAGAAACTGTGTAGTATTGGCTCACTTATATTGCAGTTATTGTAGATTATAATTGTAGCAGAATAACTTGTAACAAACACCTTGGGTCTTATTTAAACACATATACAACATCAAGGTGAGCTTTTTTTTTAATATATATGACACAGAAATACCAAATGGAACTACAATCAGAGATGCTAATTATAGCAGCATAAGGCCTCATTGGGTCCTAAGTACTGCTCATGACTGCGCATTCTAGAAAACCAGTATGTAAATGTACAAGCATATATTATTGAGTGTGTATGAAATTTTCAGATGCAGTTAGTGGGCCTAAACGCTTCAATTTTGCTCCAGCCTCAGATGCAGAAATGTCATCTTACAGCCATAGTGGTAGCTGTCTGGTGCTGTCGATATTAATGGGCTAAAAATCTTTAACTGGCCTTGCAAAAAACCGAAGAATCTGAATTTTAGTGGACATTTTGAAAGTCTCTTTATGGGTGTTTTCTGCTTGTAAATTCTTACTTGAATTTACACATTATATCTAACTAAAATATTTTGGCTTCTGGGTGGAATAATATGAGTGAATGGAAAATTACATGGCCCTAGACAAAGCTATCGCTTTATTTTTCCCTGGAAAGCCATATGACCAAAAGGGATCTTGTGCAGATAAAACATAGCTATTTTGAATTTTAACAAAGGCGAAAGTGAAATAAAATTTGGTGGCTTAACAAACCACTTCTGTTGATAGTGTAGTTGATTAAATAAAAATACTTGGTCTGGCTTGACAGTTTGTCTGATTATATAGATATACACTTCAACAGCACTTTTAATCTGTATTAAACATTGAGTACTGTGTCAAATATCATTCCCTGTTCCCTGCAGGGGAAGTTACTGTCATCTGTCTTCTTCAGGTGATTGTTTGTGCCAATAATGACAAAATTTAAGCATTATTAGTGACATCACGCCAGTGTGTGCCGTGCAATGGGAAAGCCTTCTTTTAATTGGGTATTGGAAGAACCACATTTTTTGTGGGGGCTGTTAACCTGGAAGCTGCCGTGAGTTGCTTCCTCTCTAGCTCCGCATTGCAAAATATGCTTCTTCCAGCTGCCAGGGGAATCTCTTGGGATGCCACGTAACTGTGCATGGTGCCACTGAATGGAATTACCATGGTTTGTAAAATACAGGAGAGGAATGCCTAGACAGGCCAGCTAGTTTGTGACTGTCACATGTATTGTACATTTGCCAAGGATCTGGCTTGAACCCTGCTCAGTTTGTACTGTTGAGAGTATTACTTTGATGGACAGGTAGACAAATTCTTCGGGTTATGCAGTACGTGGCTGAGCATATTTTGCATAACTCAAGTCTACATGTCACACCCCTGCTATCACTGACTGCTGTCTGAGCAGTTCACAGAACATATTGCTATTTCTTCAAGGGAAAGTCTGCTGTTCATGTTAATGCATCCATATTCCACAGGAAACATTCCATCTTTTTTTTCTTATTTTAATTTCTGTTGTCCTGCTCTTACTTGCATGCTTTTGGTAGGGATGGAGGGGTCTATACCGATTCCCTGGTGCTCGAGTGGCATTAAATGCAAGACATGAACATTTTGGCAGAGATTTTTCCACCCAAGAAGTCAACAGGGACAAGGCAGAGAGGAAGAGCATCTTTCCCTGACCAGGCAGGTGCAGCAGGCTACTCTCAGACACATACCACCGATAAAGTAACCACTGGTGAGCACTACAGGAACTGTTGCCTTTGAGCACTAACTTAATGTCCTGCTTTTTTACCTCAGGGAGAGTTTTGGGAAAGCAAGAGAAGCCTCTTCCCTCAAAACCCAAGTACTTCTGTATAATTATTTCCTTGGAAAAATTAGCTTCCCGTTTTCAGCCCCTCTCCAGAAGAGCTCCCGGAGCCCCTTGTGAAGCTTTCACTTCGGCAGCCTCATGAGACCATGGCAGTATGGCTTTACCCTGGGCCTGCTAGCCACAGAGGGCCCCGGGCCTTGCGCACGCCCTGGCAGCTCACTACCCGTGGGCATCTGCCCCTTCAGGCTTGTGCCTGGGACGATCAAGCCCCACAGCCCATACGCACTCTGCAGCTGTGGAGCAAAGGGCTGCAACTCTGTTTCTAGGGCTGTCTGGCAGGGCAAGCCTTTGATTTTGTAGAGCCGAAAGAGACACTGCCTGTGTTAGCTTGAATGTATGAATACAGCTGCTGTTCATTGCCTTGTTTTTCAGGGAAAGCCTTCAGTAAGTTCAGAGACTCAGGGAATTTCCACTATTTTTCTCAGCGCTCCCCCCACCCCCTTGGCCTTCAGACACATGCATTGTGTTGTTTTGACGTAATTTCAAGCAAATATTTTGCCACTGAGAGGCAGTGCAGGGTCACAGAGGTCCTCCAGGCTTGGGCTTCAGGCTTTCAGCCCTCTCCAGTAAACAATAGCTCTATAACTCATTAAAACTCCCTTTTGATTACTTTTTCCTGTTTCTGATTGTTTTGGAGCAGCAGGGGTTGATTCCGCACTCAACAAACTTCTTTTTCCTGCTGCTAAATTTAAATGTCTCTGAACTGAAAGGATTTGCTAATCTCTTTGACAATAACTCCATCAAATAGAAATTACAACTGTAAACAAGATTTAGGCTATTTATGAATGCTACAAGGGAACTGTGACTTTGTTTTACAGAAAAACTTTAATGTCTAGGATTTTTTAACCTCTTTTTTTTTTTCTTTTTTTTTTTCTTTTTTTTTCTTTTTTTCCTTTTTCTTTTCCCCCAGACAGAAAAGTTATCCAAACCATAGTACCTTCTCTGTTGGTTACTGTGCCCTCTTCATTTTCAAAGTTAGTAATAGTCATGTTCTCCCACTGTGGCCTGCATGAAACCAAGCTGGTAATCTTGCTTATCTCCTATTTTCTTCAAATTCATTAATTATCTTCTGCTCCACATCATTGATTCAGCACTCCTGTTTCTGTCTCTATTCTCTGAATACTTTTTCACTGGATGGCTTTCTCCCACTTGCAAGTCACCTGATTTACATGATCTACCTGTCAAACTCCCTTGCCCAGCCCAGCTGACTTTCTTGACAATTTGTGTATTCCATCTTTTATTTATAGCAGGAGTAAACTCCTGAATTGTTTCCAGCAACCTCTATTTTCCTAGCAGGCCTGATATAGATTAATCAATTAATAATCTTCTTTGATGGACAGCAAGGAGAACGTAGGAAAGTGAGCTACAAAGAATCTAATTCAAAGGAAAAATACGTGCATATTTATCCATCCACATCCTTTTACTACATGCACTGCCCACACACACCTAGACACTAATCTGCTTAATCTGTACTAATCTAGCATGAAACCTGCTTTTCAGATATAGTGCAAGAAGTGATAAAATAACCAACTGAAGTGTTATTTGTATAGCTCAGGCCCATATGTGGATTTAATTAGCAAGACAATAATTTACTTACGTCATTTTTAAGCCTACAGCAAGGATCTCTGTGGGAACAAAGTATGAACACGTATAAAGACACAGTGCATCCTGAAGACCTCCTTCGCAATTTGCTGTTCTTATTTGTTAATCACGTCAAGGAAAAATGTATTTTTCCTGCCCAGAGAGCTGACATCTTAAACAAAAGTGAAACAGACTGCAAGCATCAGATAAATACTGTCGGGTATCCCATCCCTTGCTTTGTGACTGCCCCTCACTTCCCCTCATCCTCCTCCCCAACCTGTTAGTTTGTTCTTTGTTTTTTGTTTGTTTGGTTTCCTTCCGTTGCCATTGTCTCAGTTATAAGCACCCTCTGAGCAGAACAACTCTAAAATGACATGGTGTAATAGATCTTAGAGTAGACTCTGCCTAGAAGGCAGAATGATAAAAAACCACTTACTTGAAAGAATTACACAGCTTTTTCAACAGCCCGGCTACTAAAGTTGTCTTTTGCAGGATAATCCAGGGACAGAGACAGAACTGTTCTGTCTGTAGCAAGTGCTGTGTAGTCCTGCAAGGTTTACTACCACTGTAATGAAACTATGATGCCTGCCAATCCATAAGGACTATGGATTTAATAGACAAATTGGGTATCATCTGCCCTGAGTTTGACAGAAATTCTTCCATAAAACTCCTGGAAAGATCAGGAGTATGAACTGGTCTCCTCCAGAGGGATGAATCACTGCCACCAAGCAAGTACACAGCTCTTGTGTCCTAAAAGCGCATGCACATTCTCAGCAAGATTCCATCGGCTTCACCAGGATTACACTATAAGAAAATTTGGCCCTGTGTTTGTCTTCCAGCCACCTACAAGGACTGTGCTCCCACAATTGCATTTTTTTGTATTATGTAATTTACCTCAGCTAAATTCCTGATGGTGCAAGTCAGCTTAAGCAACTGATCATGGTAGCTGATAGATAATGTATCTTACTGTATTGGTATGTCCTGGCCAGCAGGCAAACTCACAATGCCTGTGTTCTGTTAGTTGACAGGCTACTTTTGAAGACTATGAACTTTCCATAAGGTTCAACCGAACGGTCAGGCATATGAGTTATAATATACTTATTGTGTATAGATACTTACTTGTAGAAGCATACAACCATGGAGTCTCCTGAGCTGGAAGAAACCCACCAGGATCACTAAGTCCAACTTCTGGCCCTGCACAGGAAGCACCAACAATCCCGCACTGGGGATAAGACCTTTGTCTGAACACTTCTTGAACTCAGGCTTGAAGCCATGACCACTGTCCTGGGGAGCCTGTTCCAGTGTTCAACCACCCTCTAGGTGAAAAACTTTTTCCTGATATCCAATATAAACCTGCCCTGACTCATATGTACTTGTATGTATTTGCACCCATACACAGATTATCGTGTGCATAAATACATACATACATACGTTAATACAAGTATGCACATACTCATAATTATTCTTCTAGAGGAATGAAAGAAAATAACATGCATACGCTGTCCTAAAGAAACTCTGACAATGAAAAGGAAAATAATTATTTTCTTGGAGCAAATTCTCTGTGTTTTGATTTTTTGGGGGCATACTATGTATGAGTGTGACTCATGTTTTTGTGGAACACAGTTTTTAAAAAAAGCACAAATGAGAAATTAAGTTTTAGAGACTGTTTGTGTCTCTGGCCACACATGAGGTGGCCCTATCAACTGCAAGATCCAGATGTGAAGGACTGAAATGCAGTTTTCCCTGCAACAGCATTTGGGTCTCTCAGCACCCTCCCGACTGCTATGTTACAAGTATTCCTTGGCTGACTCTGTGGCTTGTTTTGGAGCAGCTGTGAGGCTCATGGTTGGGTTATATATGGAAGGCTGTTCCTTCACACCGTTTAGCTAAAGTAGAGGATAGTGAGCTCACATTCCTCTCTGGAAATCTTTATATTCTGCTCAACGTCAAATGAAAGAAGCATGGGGGGGTGGGGATGAAACAATAACAGCTGTCTGGAACGGGGTTTATTTTCACTAATGAGGTCATTTAGCCAAGCCATAGGATGAAGGAAAGCCTTCACATGTTTCCAGCTGTTCTGAGACTTTTCAGAATAAGCTTGATAAGATGCAGCCATACTTCTGTCTTCTAATAGTTTCAAATGGAGTTCCCACTCTCAATTGTCACTAAAACTAAGCTTTTCTATTACCGGGTTCTATCAGAGATTTCACAACATACTTTTTTCCGTTCTATAACTGCTTCCCGTAGAACTGAAATGACTTTCCATACGGTGCGGTTGCCACCAAAGTATCATGAAACATCCTCAAGGCTAACAATCTGCCATATTTTGGTCCTGAAATTTGATTGTGCAATACATGTGCACAGTAGATCATTAGAAGCTACTAACTGCATCTCCAAATTCAGTTTGCTGAACCCCATTGTCTTTTAAGGACTCTTTGGAAACCTGTGGCAAAGAAACTAGAGTCTCATAAAGCTGCCTTCCTTAATAGCCACAATTTGGGGAGTGCTAAGACCTGATTGTCTGGAAACTGCATTTGCAGTTGTCAGTGCCTTGCAAAGTGAGAATTCATTTAAGTCGTTGCCACTCTGATCAAAATAACTGCTTTTCCAGCAGTCAAAACTGGCCTTCACACACCAACAAAGCCTTTCATTTTAAGTGAAGAATTCCCCGGCATTTTCATTTTTCATGGCTGGAGCAATTTATTCAAAATAGGACATGAACAGAATATTGCTTCACTTTCACTCTCATAATCTGGCTCTGTGAAGCTCATTAAATCGAGCCCTGGACCAAGCAACTGCTGTACAGCTTACACTTATTGGCCTTGAATGTCAGTAAGGGAGGAACACCATTACAATTTTAGGATGAACAGCATTTTAAGGAGAAATCCAAAGGCTTATTACAATATACCAGACATAGTATTTTATAAAAAAATAGTAAGGAAGACGATGAAATTATCGTCATTGCTGTTTCTTCAGGGATGAAAGGGAACACCTTTCTGCACAGCCTGGAGGTGGTAGTGCTTCAAGGTGACAACTAGTGGGTTTAAAATCTGAATGGAAACTCAAAAGTCACCGTGACATACTAGCACACTGACATATTGCCGCTTGGGTTTGCCTCGGCAACTTGCCATTGAACTTGTGCGCTACATATAATCTGCATAAATTAAACTGCACCCTTCACTGAGCACTCAGGAATGGACTCTGTTAACAGCTCATATTCAAAATAAAGAGCGCTCCACTCAAGTCTGTATTAAACAAGTGAGAGCGGATCGCAAGGCTTCCCAGGGAAATCCAGATTATGGTTATTTCCATGAGAATAAAAACGGATCCTGATTCTTCCAAGACAGTTCTCGCCAAGGAGTTGAAATGACTTGTCTGAAAATAGAGTAGTAGTTCCCCACAGACACAGTGTGGTATTTATGCAGAAAAAAATTTAGGAGCCCATGGCGCTTTGGAGCCAGCAGACTGCCTGTGATCATCCTTGAAAAGATGTTCACTGGCCATCCACAGAGAAATGCAGCTACTATCTGCATCCTACACAGGAAAAGGATGACAGCAACAGTCAGTGGGGAAGTGACATGGGGAATGAAAAGGACAAAACAGCTGATGATCTTCCTGTAAGGTTTTCTCATTTCATAGATCTGAATCTATTTGAATTTCATCTTACTACTAACTGCTTTATGAGGTATCCCAAGCTGTGTAAACAGTAAAGCAATAATAACAGATCACAATGCACTCATCACAGACCATGAAGAATAACAGCCTATGAGTCAAGCAATATGCTCCCTCTAAACGGTATCATGCTTCTTGCCGACAGGAATATTAATCACTCCAGGAACCGACAGGATCTGATGGGAGAGACCATTATTAATATCATCTCCCTTGGAAGCATTTGCAATGGTAATAGCAATTTTAATAATGCTGGAACAAAATTAACTGGGTTGGCTAGTTTCGTATCAAATGGGAACACTGAGGAAGGCAATACATAAATAGACAGACTAATTCATGAAGGAGGTGGACCAGATTTCTCTGCTGACAGCTCAGACATGATAAGGAGAGGGGGAGGGAACTTTTTGTTTTAAAGGTCGTATTGGCTTCATCAATCGTCAAAATCTTGTTAAAAGTCTAATTCAGTTATCATGTTTTTGTTGCTGTCCAGAGACTGAATATATGTATTAGAGGGGCTTTATATACAATCTTTGCCACAAGCAATTTACTATGATTATATTATTCTAATCTGGCTGGTTCCCATGGAGTCTCTGAAACCAAATCGTACCGGAGGAAGATGAATATTAACAATCCTATCTCTCTCAGGAGAGCTAATAAAAGAATGGAGATCTCGTGTTTTGGTTCAACACAAAGAGCTTTGAAATGGCCATGGAAATATTGACATCAGTTCTCAAGATTCCTAGTTCAGTTATTAACTGCCCAGCTTGAGCACAAGCCTTTTCTGTACCTGTGCCAAAACTCAGCAAGATTACACTGGAAATAATGAATTTATAAGCTAAATAATGAGGCACATGTCAGAAGGAGAACTGTTGTAAAGGTTTAGTAGGAAAACAAAGTGCCAAGAGGACTGCATTTGATTCCTTCCTTTGTTGTGTTCTGCTTTGCACAAATGTGCAATCTGCCTCAGAGTATTATATACCAATTAGTAATGAAAACACAGATAAACTGGAGCAGTACTTTAGGCAGACAGCAAATTGCCAACATTTTTTTAAAATATTAAACCAAGTAACTCTATGGGTTAAGATCTAGCTCTGACTACCCAGTGTGAGACATTCAAACTGTGTTGTTCGATAGCTGTGACCTGCAGTGAGTCCACCGATGTCCTATTACATTTCCTATTGGAAAACTATAATCAGGCATTTGGGTTTTAAACTTCTCAGGCAAAAGGAGGAAAAATAAATTAGACTGTAGAAGTTGAGACATTTTCAAACCTTTCTTTCTGGACCAATTCTCTTTAATAGCGATATCAACTATAGAGAAAATCTAGGCTCCTCTCAATATATTTACAAGATGCACAGAAAATAATGACCCACATATGAATTATCTTATCCCTGGAAAGGGAGTGGTAAGACCCTTATTTAGTTGCTTGTGTAAACAAGATGCTGATAAGAAATTCTGAGAAACCCCCTCTCCACGGCTGCTTCCATTCCAGAGCTGAATCCTTTAAATAGGGAAGTAATGCTACCATTCCAGTCACCGCAGATTGCTGCCTGAGATGGATATCAAGCTCCATTCAAGATTTGAATAGACTGGGATGAGACTTTGCTGCTACTAAGGCCTGATATCTCAGGTCTCTATTCACAAGAACAGCCACTCAGGATATTTTGGTTAAAAGGAATTTCTATTGGAAAAGTCCAGTTTGTCTGAAATGTTTTGAAGAGAGAGAGGGCAAAAAGATGGAAATTATTAATCTGTGCCTTTTTCACAAAACAAACTTCTTTAAAGATTAAGGATGTGATAATGGTGGCTTTGCAATGCCCACTATCAATGTCTCTTCTGAGCATGAGAAATATCACAGGAGTTAAAACAGGCATCAGTGACTATTCATTATTTCCTGCTGTCTTCCTTGCATGGAGCTGATTGTAGACCTAGAAAATTGCCCTTTGGTTTGATTAGGTTTTTCCTCGTCCCACATGGGTCCTCATCTAACTTTGCCAGTCAGCCAAAAATTGTCAGAATAGGTCCCCAATAACTGCTTGCCTAATGTCATCACTAAATTCTGAAAGCAGGGATAGCAACCACAGAGCGATCGTACGAATCAACCATACAACGGACTATGCCAGTTTTGGATAAACGAGTCTCTCTTCAGTCAATACTCGCAGCTTCAGCACAGCATGCACACGTGATGAAAAGTATGCACGATGTTATTTTCAGCTTGTGGTTCCTGGCATTCTCCTTCTTTACCAACATTTTCAGTAAGCTTGAATTAAAATGCAAGTTCAACCGTTTAATGTGGTAAAAGGAGGTGACATAGCAGACGTGCGATATCGACACATTTTCACTTGGAAATATCACTTTCAGCCTCTTCACCCGTTTTTTTTCTGCCATAGAAGCTACATCATAAAACTGCAACAAAAGCCTTTCCAGTACCATAGTAGATATTTCACTCAATTCTTCTGCCTTGTCACCTGTTTTAAAAAGATCTAAGCAAAGAGCCTTCACACGTGTTCCTTCTCTGTTCCTTGACACAGGTAGGTCAGTCAAAGAGGGAAAACCTCTACCAGACAGGAAGGCACTAAATAAAAACAACCACATGAGATGACTGTGACCCTCTCCGAGGGGTAGGCCCTGTTCAGAGAGAAAGAAGCATTGAGGAGCAAATACCTAACATTCCTACCCCTTCACAGTAATATTGCTCGTTCTGGAACTCAAATCCAGCAACACCTCGGTACCACCAGCGGTCACTTTATGTCAAAATAGTCACAGCTAATTTTCTTGCACTTAAGAGCTATTGAAAGAGCAGACAATACTGGGAATATATTGCCTATAGAGCCTCCCCCCCTCCTTCATTGTGTTCTGTTTCTTGTGACCCTAGCGTGGCCCCCCATATCTTTTTGCTCTTGGGTGGGAAATGTCTCTGTGAGGAGAGAGGGTCTGAACAGCGCATGCACAGGATTGTATTTGTCTTTGTGTTTCCATCCAGAGGGGTTTCAAAGTAACTTACGGTGAGAAAGTGAGACACATATATAAATTATGTCCCTGTGGTTACCTGAGGAAGGTTCCTGTGCGCTAGGTCAGTGTTTAAACACAACACCATCTCCTGTCTATGAGGGACACAGAGAAACTGCTTTCATTATCATATTTTGTCTCAGATGTAGAGAAACACTTTTAAAGAAGGAACAGGAAAGCAGCGAACCTGGCCTAAAAAGAAGAAGACCTTTTCTGTGTCGATTGCTCCTAATGTATTTTTTCTCATGATTGCTAAATATAATTGTCTTCTAGGGAGTTTTTGTCTTTTAAGTGGCAAAGGAGGTTTAGCTAGCTTTTTATTCACTTGCAGCCTCTGTTGTAGTTTTGTAGTATTTGAAGATCTCTGTAAAAGAGTCTTGAACTGAAGTTAAACTCTGTGCTCCAAACCGGTGCCCACGAAAAGACGTTCTCTTTGCTTTCTGCTCCATCAGGTTCACTTTACAATCTCCTGGGAAGAAACAAGAAAATCAGTGAATTCCTATGGGGCAGAGAGCTCTTTCAGCACTGCCGACAGCTAGCAGCTGCCAGAGGCATACTGAGGAATGCGCCCAGGTGGCATGTGCCATAATGTAGCTGATGCCAGAAGAATTTGCACTCCTCCCCTCACCTGGTAGAAAATAGCTAATATACAGGAGGGTGACTGAGAGAAGCGGCATGCTTCATATCAGAGAGGCTGCTTGGAACCCCTCCTTGTCCCAGCTGGTCCACAGTGAATGTACAAAATTATGCCTGGATGAACAGAGATCAACAAGTGTTCTTGACTTGTATTGATGTCTTAAAAGTAGGCATGACATTTTCCTGGCAAGGACAATGCGGAAAGCCTGCAGGCGGCATGATGTTAGTTAGGATGACCATTATGAAATTCGGGTCTGTCTCAGAAAAACTAGGTTGTCTAGTTTTGATACTCTAGACCAAGCACACTGGGAACAGGTGGCAAAAAGAGAGAAGCAGGAATTAGGCACAGACCTGCAGTACTATTATTTTCATGGTCTAATCTTCAGGGGCTCAGACCCTGGAGCCATCCATCTCCCTTCTTTAAAACCCTCTTCTTATTCCCTAGCTTTCAGTTCCACTGAGTTGTGGTGACAAGGAGAATGGCTTTGCCTTGCCCCGTGAGAATGAACACAACTCGTTCAGCACCCTCCAGCCTCTGCCATCTCCAAAACGTACTTCTTTATCATTGGAACTCAGCTGGGACTGTCAGCTAAAGAAAACTAAAAGAATTAAGTATGAGAAACACCTCCACCAGGCCAACTCAAACAATGACAAAACAATCCCTTAGCATTCAGGCACAGCGTGCTGTATCTCTGCCATTGCAGTGCCAGCCAGGCATCCCTGACAACTTATTACCGAATGCATTAAGGTATTTTTTCTGCATAAATAATAGTAGCAGGTCTACGATGTTGGGAGTTTTTAACCTTGCAGTAATTTATTATCAGGTTTTGTTTGCAAGCATCTGTGCTCAGCACGTCCTTCCTTGTAGCACCGAAATACTAAGTGCTCATAGAGCCTAACCATCAGCCATAAACTCAATAAACTGCTGCATGCACTAATGGGGAATTAAACCCATTATTTGGGTGATTTTAGGCACAGATTTGACAAAGGAGCCTATAAAAATTACAGGCTGCTTGTTTTCTTTTTCCTCTGCTGCTGTAACACTTGCAGCAATTACTTGTCACTTTAAAATGTGTTTGGGTGTCGGGGAGGGCTTTTTTTTTTTTTTGCATTCTCAGACAAACACAGGTAACCCATCAAAAGTGAAAGCTGAAAAGTGATTATTTTTTACAGCTGGAATCTTGGCTTGGACTAAACGTCTTCCTTTTCCTGTTTTGCTCAGAGCTCCCAGATCTGTTTTCTCCCAGAACCTGGAGCTCTGATTGCTACACATTCTTCCTAGCTGGAGATCAGGGGCAGCGGCGAGAAACGCCGGGAATAGAGCGCCCTTTTGTGCCCCCACGCCCAGCGGTAACACTTTTTGACCACCCCAACCCCGCGCTGTGCCAACCGGCGGGCGCACTGCTCCACGCCGACACCCTCTGCGGAGAGCAAAGCCGCCGTCCCTCGATGCCCACCGGGCACCAGCCGCCCGGTACCCCCGGCCGTGCTCCGCCACGGGAGGAACAAGCGGAGCTCAGCCCGTGAGGGCGGAACGGAGGCGGTCAGCGGGGCTCGCGCGTGCGCTGTGGGGGTTCCGTCCGTGCCGCGCCCGCTTCCGCCGCGCGCCGCCTCGTCCCTCTGGGCTAGCGGCGGCGTGCTCGCCCCCGGAACAAGTGAGCGCATCCCCGCGGATGGCCCCGGGCCTTCGGGATGGTTCATGCCCGCTGTGGCCGCCCCACTCCGGGGCGGAGGAGGGGGCGAGCAGGAGCCTGGCGCTGCGCAGGGCGGGGGCCTCTCGGCGCCCTGTCCGCCCGTCGTGGCTCTGCCCCGGCGGCTCGCCTGCCTCGTGGCCGTGCCTGCGCTCGCTGCGGAGTTGTGGGGATGGAGTAGAGTCGTGGCCGGCAGGCGGAGCGCTTGCCCTGGGGTCCGCGGGACGCGTGGTTTGGCCGGCGCTGCGTGGGGCTCCTCGCGCGCCGCCCCCGGAACGGCGCGACCTCCGCTTCTCCCGAGCGAGGGGCGGGCCCTGACCGTGCGGGTGCATGGCGAGTTACGCGCTCAGTGCCATGGATTGTTTTTACTGAAAGGCGTCCGAGCGGAGGTCAGAGCTCGGGGCTGCCACGAGACGCATTCCGCCATCTCATTTCCCCACTAAATTCTGTCAGCAAACTGGTACAACCAAGCTTCCAGCTCTCGGGTTACCAGAGCCTGGGGACCTCGGTGAAGAGTGCAAATGAATTATATAAACTGCTCTAAATGGGAAAAAAAACCCTAAAAAACCCCAACAATCTGTCTCTGCTTATTATCATGTGCATCTTTCTGGAATGAGTTTAGTAGTCCCCATTGAAAGAAGTACAGCAGCTGTAAGCGTAAAAAAAAGAAAAAGTCTGTCGAAGGCAATACGCTGTAGGTGTGGATCACTGGCTAGCATAAGATGGAGCAGGAGATCAAAAAGGAGATTTGGTAAGTGAAGTAATTCAAACCTTCAGGAGTAAGCAGGGAATTAAACAAAGGCTGCTTATATTTCACCACCCACAGTGCTGGGGAGAAATAAAAAGAATGAAGCAGACTATTAAAAATAAGTTCAAGAAAATTATAGGGCAATATCCCGAGTAATGGTCTGAAAAAATAATCACTGATCTTAGCAGCTTTATGAAATAGCAATAGCTCATGCACCAGTTTACATCTGTGACGTGTTTTGTTTGGACTGCCCATGCCCCACATGGGAATCACACCCTAAGGATCCTGAAGGTGATCAGTGGGAATGGGAAAGACAGTATAAGATAAGAAAGAGGAAGTTTAGTGTGTGGTGGAAAGAGTAGTAAAAGAAGCAAGAAACAAAAATGGGGTAAATGAGAATCAATATATATGGTGATACTGAGGCCGAGTAATGGGTTTGAACTGGGGGAAAAAATCATGCCTTAGAACATGTCCTTGAAATGGAAGGTATGAGTCCAGTAACACGTGAATGAGGTGAGGGCAATGGAACATACGAATGACAGCTCTACATTTTCCACCTCCAGGGGTGAAAAAGCGTGGGCTTCGTCATGGATTGGCCAAGAAGGACAGTCCCTGCACCGTCAGTTTAATAAGGTAGAAATTTAGGCTGACTTTCCTTCCAGCTCACAGCAAACCCCAAAAATTCCTTCTCAGAAAATCAAAGGAGCGAGCTGTAGTTTGACCTGGTCACTTACTTTGGCCCTGACACCAGGTCTCACAGCAGAGCTGTGCATTGCCGGATTTTTCCACTTATATTCTATGCCACATAGTAACATTTTTAGTGGCTGCAGTGAATTATTCTATAATTGTTCTTTCGTAAAATTACAGGCATCAAGTATTAATAGTAGCAGCTGAATTAATAATGGGCATAGATAGACGGACTATGCCTTTGAATGAATGCTGATTGTTACGTGCCTTCCCCTGACTGAAGTCCTGACCTGGCAAAAGCGAATTTGCAGTGTGTTAAGTGCACGAAAGGCTAGATGCTGTTCAGGAGGAGACCGTGGTTATTAACTTTGTCCTTTTACTCCAGCATCTGCCTCTGGAGGATGAACGGTTGTGATCAACACAACCACACAACCATTTGATCTCATCCAGACGCTGAGGAAGGCGTTAAGGAGAAAAGGTTGGAAAACCCGAGAGTTTCACCATTTTTTTTAACCCTTCAGCTGTCTAGCTGCATGTGTATGAGTGAGATGCATTATGCAGTTAATCCTTCATGTGTGGTTCATTCATTCATACCTATTGAGTTGATGCAGTGCTTGAGAGGTCATACCAGAATATCAGCTGATACAGCTCAAGTCATAATTGGCATTCTGAAAGTTTCCAGCTTTTGAATGCAAGCAAGAGCTTGGGAAACCTGTAACACAGGGCTTCTAATTTCATGTTGGCCTTATACAGTTACAAGGCTTATGTATACAATTTTGTGCCTGTTTAGTATGTGGCACGTGTTATTAGCCTCTCCAGAATACAACTGATGACAGGACTACGTGTATTTGGAAACGTACAATTCGAAAGAGGTCTCGTTAATTTAATTTTTATTTTCTTGCTCTCTTTGCTTCCTTGTACAGTGTCTGTTGCCTGCCAAGTAAAGAAGATGAAGGAGCCTGCCCACACAAAAGACTTGTTAGCCAATAAAAGTAAAGATGCCTTAGATGCCTGGTACATCATGGGCATTTGTTTGAAGTTTTTGAAGCTTTAAATGCAAACTCTACTTTTACATTCCCAATCTGGCATTTCTTAGGTATCTAATTTCTTTGTGCAGTATAGAAGACATTGTAAAGCTGCAGTTCTGTATAATCCCTTATTAGCAAGAATACTACAGGAAGATGTCTCTTTAATACCCAGTTTCAGATTTGTGTCCTACATTGTCATCTGGCTTCAGTATTACTTCTTACTATGCATGTTAGCGCTACAACTATGCATTTGTTGAACACCACTTATTTTTAGGTCAGGGCAATTGTATATGTTTATTTCTTGAATATGCACGTCATTCTTGCAACACGCCTCTGGAATACATGCACTTAAATAGGAAGTAAATCTAGAACCCATGGATGGCTGAATTCCAAGTTATTTGTAACCTCACACTTGTGTTCAATGTACACTTTTCTTTCATTGTAGGGATGCTGCCTGGAGCGAAGATGAGGTCAGGAAAGCCAAGACACAGCTGGATTTTAATTTGGCAAAGGATTCAAAGAATAATGATAAGGGTTTCTACATGTGTGTTGAACAGAAAAGGAAGAGGAAAGAAAATGCACGCATCACACCCTCTGTGCTGTCCTGATAAGGAAGACAGGAGACTTGAAGGCAGCTGTCATGGAGAAGGCTGAGATACTCAGCAATTTTTTTCATCTCAGTTTTCAGTGGTAATCACTCTTCCTACATGTCTCAAACCCCTGACCCTTAAGACACAGACTGGGGAATAGGTAATAGCAGCCACTGAAAATGAAGATCAAGTTTCAGACCATCTGAGGAACCTGAACGTACGCAAGTCCATGGGATGCAATCAGTTGCATTCTGTGGTCCTCAGGGAATTGGCCAATGTAGTTGCCAAGCCATTCTCAATGATACTTGAAAAGTCACGGCGGTAAGGTAAAATCCCCAGTGACCAAAAAAAGGGAAACATTACATGCATTTTTATAAAGGGCAAAAACAAGGACCATAGCAACTGCTCCCCAGTCAGCCTCACCTTTGTGCCTGATAAGTTCATGGAGCAGAACCCCCTGGAACACAAGTCAAAACATTTGGGAGACAGAGAGGAAGTCAAAGACAGCCAGCATGACTTCACCAAGGGAAGATTATGCATGACTAATCTAGTAGCCTTCTATGGTGGAGCAGCTGCATTAGTGAAGAGCAGAAAAGCTATGGATGTCATCTGGCTGGACTTCTGTAAGTCCATTGATACGGTCCTCCCAACATTGTCGCCGCCATGCCGGAAAGATACATGTTTGATGAACAGACTATTTGCAACCTGATCTAGTGAAAGATGTCCCTGCCATAGCAGGTCCCTTCCAACATAAACCACTCCACAATTCTATGATTTCTTATTTCTCCAGACTTATGCCCTGAGATCAAGATTGGTGCACTGTATTTCATAGGTGGTAAAACAATAATAACGTGAGAACTCACGTTCTGAAAATCGGCTTTACGGTCACTTGAGTACGTGATCCATCCCAGAGGCTGGTCAGTTCAAGCCTTCTGCAGAGTATTATTGCTGGTTATATGCTCTCTGTGATTTTCTTAAAGTGCTTCTTAAATGCATTAGAAATGCTTCTGGTAAGTCCAACCCTAACCTTAACCTTAATTTTTTTCCACAGTTTCCTTGCCGGTGTTATGCATCATTGCAAGGAAAGGCACCATCCTTACATATAAGCAGTACTGTGATACAAGAAAGATATCCCTTTAGGCCATTCCCCCTTGCACCGGTCCCCCGCACGGCACAGGTCTCCCGGCTGTCGGTCCCATCCCCGCAGGCCACCGAGCGCTGCAAGATCCAGAGTACAGCTTAGAACATTCCAGCACCAGGCACAGATCCCCGCATCCCAGCCAGCCCCGGCTTGGCTTTCAGGAGAGGCTGGTGCTGCTCCTGATCACTGTTGCTCACTCGGGATCCGCGTCCCAGGGCTTTGCATGGTGCCCGGCCGTGGGACCGTCATCTCTCAGCTTCAGAGATCCCCTCTCCGGAACATGGCACGGACAGAGCAGTCGATGCTGTTGGGATGGGACTGGATACGGTACAGTGTATGAAGCCAGTTGCCAGAATTACCAGAGGTTTTTTTGCGGCATTCCTGCTCATCTGCTGCCCAGCTGGGAACTGAATGGAGTCCGATACCATCAACTGTTACAAAAATATATATGCATATGCATATGTATATGTATAGAAATAAATACATATACATGCATACATGTATATGTATACATCTATACATATATAGAGAGAGATAGGTATAATGTGTGTGAATGTATATGTGTGTGTATATAAATATACACATGTATATACATACATGTATATATGTAAATACTTATACATACATGTATACATATAAGTAAGTACATATACATATATATGTATATGTATAAATGCATATGCATACATATGTATAGATACATATATATGTGTATATGTACACATATATGTGTGTATATATATACTGCATGCATATATATGTACGTATATATGTGTATCTAAATAAATACATATACATATATATAAAAATACATATACACACATAGATATGTGTATGTATACATATATATGTATATATATGTGTCTCTGTATATGTATGTGCATATACTCATATTTCTATCTATCTATATAATATATATCTACATATATCTCTATCTTGTATGTATGTATGTGTATATATATGTGTATATCTCTATACATATAGATCTACATCTACATATATATGTATATATATGTAGATGTATATACATGTGCATATATCCGTGTATATATATACACACATGTATGTGTATATATATGTATGTATATGTATATACACATATATATACACATATATATGTATACGTATGTATGTGCATGTACATATATGTGTATCTCTACGTGTGTATATATATATGTATTAAAACCCATATGTACACATATCTATGTATATCTCTCTGTCTCTCTCTCTCTATGTATGTCTATGTTTATATGTGTTGTGGTTTGAGCCTGGCTAAATGGTAGGCAGCTATACTGTTTGCTCTCTGTACTGTCTCCTGCTGCAGCTGTGCCGAGGAGAACAAAAAAAAAACTAAAACAAACACACTGTACTCATGAGTTGAGGTAAGCCCCTGGTGGGGGGATGTGCAGAAGAAAAGGGCAGAACGGGCTTCAAACTTAAAGTTGCAAAATAATACATTAACCTAACAGAGTTGGAGGATAAATCAGAGGTAAAAATAAGCTCTTAAGACACTGTTTCCTCACTCACCCCCCTTCCCCTTTTAAGGCACAGTTTCTCTGCTCACCCCCCCTCCCTCCTTCCAACCAACAGCTCTGGGGCACGGTATGTGTTTTTTTCTTAGTCAGTCCATCACCAGAATTATTCTGCTACAAACACTGTTTCTCTACTGCCCCCTCTCCCTATTTAGACTCCATTTCTCAGCTCACCCATGTCCTTCCTTCCAACCAACAGCTCTTGGGGTGGGGGGGGGCGGCAGGGTATGGGGGTTTCCTTTGGTCAGTGTGTCAGGGAGAATAGTCCTCTACTTAACCATGAGGTCCCTCCCATGAGAGACAGTCCTCTGTGAACTTCTTTGGTGTGGGTCCCATCTCAGGAGCAGCAGCCTGCCTCCATCTGCTGCAATGCAAGTTGTTGTCCATAGGGTGCAGACTTCCAAGCAGAGGCCAGACTGTTTCTGTGATAAATGAGTGAATGATCAATGCTGGCTTTTGCATATATGCATTTAACATTTACAAGTGATGTGTACTGTATAAAAAAATAGTGTTAAGATGAAATATAATTAAGAAGAAAAAACGTTAGGGTCAATTGTAACTTTGAAATAGTTGTGGTATGTTAGAAAATGTAGTTAAAAATACATGGTAATAAGTGCCTTCTAATTTGATAAATCACAGACCCAGGGATCAAGACATCTTAAAGAAACCAAGAAGATAACTGCCGGCATCCCAAGAAGTCTGTCATCTCAACCCACACCTCCCAAAAGGAGCTGTCACCTACAAATTAAGTTGGAACTGAGACATAGACAGGAGGACTTTGGCCTTCAGCCCTGAGGCAATCCAGAGGGTCTGAGACTCCAAGACAGGCTGGCAGAAAGGGGCAAGGATCAGAGGGGGGGGGAGTTGAGTGAAGTGTTAATTACTTTCTACGCTTAATGAATATGTAACAGTTAAAGAAAGTACTTAAGTTCACAGTACAATGCACAGGTGTCATTCCGGCAAAACTCCTAAGTACCCAGCGCAATTTTTGCCTTTGCTCTATTAATAAATACTCAATATCACGCAGTTAAAATTTCAGCTTGTGAACTCATTTATATAATTTCCATCCCGGGAGGAAGGCCGTTCTCTCTCTTGCAAGGCCTTTGCAACTTTCAGTCTGTGCCAGGATTCCCACTGGATCATAGCTTCCTGCAGGCATCCACCTGCTCCTCTGGCATAGGCACCATCCCACGGGCTGTGGGTAGTTCTCTGCACACCTATGGACTCCATGGGCCTCAGAGAGACCCCCTGTTCCCGCCATGGTCTTCATCACAGCCGGCAGAGGATTTTCATGCTCTGGTGCCTCGGGCACCTCCTCTCCCACCTTCTCCACTCACCTAGGATTCTGCATGTTGTTTTCCCTGGCATATTTTCACCACCTCCTCCTCTGGCTAAAAACAAGTGCGTGCTCACACAGTCTCAATTTCTTCTTAAATATGTTTTCACAGAGGCGTAACTAACGTCCCTAATTGGCTCAGGCTTGGCACCAGCATGTCCATCATCTTGCGTGCCATCAGAGATTGCCTCTGCTGGACATGGTGAAAAACCTTGAGAACTTTCAAAGAGGATGTGCAGGAGCCATCTTTGTACCCCACTGTACTTACTAGCAAAACTGGGCCAAGTGAAACCAACACAATATGTGTATATGTGTGCGTATATGGATATGTATGTGTATCTATGTGGATGTGGATGTATATGTACGTATATGTATATACACAGTTGTATATATATCCGTATATATGTGTGTATATGTGTGCGTATGTACACGTGCATGTGTTTTTATATATATAGATGTATATATACATATATGTGTATGTGATCAGTCTTTATATTATATATGACAATCAAACATTGTCAAAAGTATGACTATTATGAACCAGATTCACACAGGGCGTACCAATGTGTGTAATGTCTTGGTGGCAGTGGGTGAGTATCCAAAATATATCTGTATCTACATAATATAGATGGTAAAACCAGACTGATTGGTACAATCAGTGTGCCACCTTGGAGGTGGGGGGGGGGGGGGGGGAGGGCGCCCAAGAACGTGTCCAAACCTGACCGGGCTTCTGTGGGCTGTGATCTTGCCCACCCTGATGCACTGCCACAATTACCCGAGTCGGGCTACTCCCGCGACTACCCGAGTCCCGCTACTCCCGGGACTACCCGAGGAAAAGCTGCCGGGCGCTACTCGAGATGCACCTCTTCGCCCTGCGTGCAGCCGCCCGAGGCGCCGCGCACTTGACATCGGAGTTATTCCCCCCCTGCAGCCATTCCAGCTGTGGTCTTGCCATCACAGGGAGCAAGGTTCGAAATGCTTCCGGCCTCGAGCCATTCCCCATTGCACCGGTCCCCGGCACGGCACAGGTCTCCCGGCTGTTGGTTCCCTCCCTGCAGGCCACCGAGCACTGCAAGACGCAGAGTACAGCTTAGGACATTCCAGCACCGGGCACAGATCCACGCGTCCCAGCCAGCCCCGGCTTGGCTTTCGGGACAGGCCAGTGCCGCTCCTGATCACTGCTTCTCACTCGGGATCCGGGTCCCAGGGCATTGCACGGTGCCCAGCCGTGGGACCGTCATCTCTCGGGGAGATCCCCTCTCCGGAACATGGCACGGACAGAGCAGTCGATGCTGTTGGGATGACACAGGATACGGCACAGTGTATGAAGCCAGCTGCCAGAATTACCAGAGGTTTTTTTGCGGCATTCCTGCTCATCTGCTGCCCAGCTGGGAACTGAAATGGAGTCAGATACCATCAACTGTTACATAAAAATAAATGTGCATGTATATGTACATGTATATAAATACATATACATGCATACATATATTTACAGATGTATACATATACATCTATACATGTATATATCTATATATCTCTATATATTTCTAGATATGTAGACATATATAGATATATAGAGATATAGGTATAATGTGTGTGCATAAATGTTTGTGTATGTAAATACACACATATGTGTAGACATACATGCATATATGTAAATACATATACATACACGTATACATATAACTAAAGTACATATACATATATGTATATGTATAAATGCATATACATACATATGTATATGTACATATATGTGTGTATATATACACACATATATGTATATATATATACTGCATGCATATATATATGTACATATATACGTGTATATAAATAAATACATATACACACATACATATGTGTATGTATACATATATATGTATAGATGCGTATCTATACATGTATGTGTATATATATGTGTATATCTCTATATATATATCTACATCTACATATATACGTATATATATGTAGATGTATATACATGTGCGTATATCTGTATATATATATACACACGTATGTGTACATACATGAATGTATATGTACATACGCATATATATATATACGCATATATACATATACATATGTATGTGCATTTATATATATCTACATATATATATGTGTATGAAAACCTATATACATATATCTATATGTATCTATGTACATATATCTATGTGTATCTCTCTGTCTCTCTGTCTATGTATTTCTATGTCTATATGTGTTGTGGTTTGAGCCTGGCTAAATGGTAGGCAGCTATACTGTCTGCTCTCTGTACTGTCCCCTGCTGCAGCTGTGCAGAGGAGAACAAAAAAAACCTAAAACAAACACACTGTATTCATGAGTAGAGGTAAGCCCCTGGTGGGGGGATGTGCAGAAGAAAAGGGCAGAACAGGCTTCAAACTTAAAGTTGCAAAGTAATTTATTAAGCTAACAGAGTTGGAGGATAAATCAGAGGTAGAAATAAGCTCTTAAGACACTGTTTCTTCACTCACCCCCCTTCCCCTCTTAAGACACAGTTTTTCTGCTCACCCCCCTTCCCTCCTTCCAACCAACAGCTCTGGGGCAGGGTATGGGTTTTTTTCTTAGTCAGTCCATCACCAGAATTCTTCTGCTACAAACACTGTTTCTCTACTGCCCCCTCTCCCTGTTTAGACTCCATTTCTCAGCTCACCCATGTCCTTCCTTCCAACCAACAGCTCTTGGGGTGGGGGGGGGTCGGCAGGGTATGGGGGTTTCCTCTGGTCAGTGTGTCAGGGAGAATAGTCCTCTACTTAACCATGAGGTCCCTCCCATGAGAGACAGTCCTCTGTGAACTTCTTTGGTGTGGGTCCCATCTCAGGAGCAGCAGCCTGCCTCCATCTGCTGCAATGCAAGTTGTTGTCCATAGGGTGCAGACTTCCAAGCAGAGGCCAGACTGTTTCTGTGATAAATGAGTGAATGATCAATGCTGGCTTTTGCATATATGCATTTAACATTTACAAGTGATGTGTACTGTATAAAAAAATAGTGTTAAGATGAAATATAATTAAGAAGAAAAAAGGTTAGGGTCAATTGTAACTTTGAAATAGTTGTGGTATGTTAGAAAATGCAGTAATGAATACACGGTAATAAATGCCTTCTGAGTTGATAAATCACAGACCCAGGGATCAAGGCATCTTAAAGAAACTAAGAAGATAACTGCCAGCATTCCAGGAAGTCTGTTATCTCGACTCACACCTCCCAAAAGGAACTGTCACCTACAAATTAAGTTGGAACTGAGGAAACATAGACGGGAGGATTTTGGCCTTCAGCCCTGAGGCAATCCAGAGGGTCTGAGACTCCAAGACATGCTGGCATAAAGGGGCAAGGATCAGAGGGGGGGGAGTTGAGTGAAGTGCAAATTATTTTCTATGCTTAATGAATATGTAACAGTTAAAGAAAGTACTTAAGTTCACAGTACAATGAAGGGCTGTGACTCTGGCAAAACTGCTAAGTACCCAGCGCTATCTTTGCCTTTGCTCTATTAATAAATACTCAATATCACGCAGTTAAAATTTCAGCTTGTGAACTCATTTATATAATTTCCATCCCAGGAGGAAGGCCGTTCTCTCTCTTGCAAGGCCTTTGTAACTTTCAGTCTGTACCGGGATTCCCACTGGATCATAGCTTCCTGCAGGCATCCACCTGCTCCTCTGGCGTGGGCACCATCCCACGGGCTGTGGGTAGTTCTCTGCACACCTATGGACTCCATGGGCCGCAGGGGGAGCCCCTGTTCCCGCCATGGTCTTCATCACAGCCGGCAGAGGATTTTCATGCTCTGGTGCCTCGGGCACCTCCTCTCCCACCTTCTCCACTCACCTAGGATTCTGCATGTTGTTTTCCCTGACATATTTTCACCTCCTCCTCCTCTGGCTAAAAACAAGTGCGTGCTCACACTGTTTCAATTTCTTCTTAAATATGTTTTCACAGAGGCGTAACTAACATCCCTAATTGGCTCAGGCTTGGCAGCAACATGTCCATCATCTTCAGTGCCATCAGAGATTGCCTCTGCTGGACAGTGCCATCAGAGATTGCCTCTGCTGGACATGGTGAAAAACCTTGAGAACTTTCAAAGAGGATGTGCAGGAGCCATCTTTGTACCCCACTGTACTTGCTAGCAAAACTGGGCCAAGTGAAACCAACACAATCTGTGTATATGTGTGCGTATATGCATATGTATGTGTATCTATGTGGATGTGGATGTATATGTATATACATAGTTGTATATATATCCGTATATATGTGTGTATATGTGCGTGTATGTACATGTGCGTGTGTTTTTATATATATATTTATATATATATATGTGTATGTAATCAGTCTTACTTTATATTATATATGACAATCAAACATTGTCAAAGGTATGACTATTATGAACCAGGTCCACACAGGGCATACCAATGTGTGTAATGTCTTGATGGCAGTGGGTGAGTACCCAAAATATATCTGTATATACATAATATAGATGGTAAAACCAGACTGATTGGTACAATCAGTGTGCCACCTTGGGGGGGGAGGGCGCCCAAGAACGTGTCCAAACCTGATCTGGCTTCTGTGGGCTGTGATCTTGCCCACCCTGATGCACTGCCCCGATAACCCGAGTCCGGCTACTCCCGGGACTACCC